>OX392463.1:41024490-42358354 GCA_947623515.1 Neoascia interrupta | reverse complement strand
GACCCTCATCATCCCAGTCCTGCTTTACGGTGCAGAAGCATGGACCCTGTCAAAGGCGGATGAAAACACTTTAGGCTGCTTCGAGAGGAAAATTCTTCGGACGATTTACGGTCCCGTCTGCATAGACGGAGAGTGGAGGAGGAGATATAACATCGAACTGTACGGGCTGTACAGCGATACCGACCTAGCCAAAAGAGTCAAAACACAACGTCTACGATGGCTGGGTCATCTAGAGCGGATGGACACCAACGCCCCGGCCCGGAAAATCTTCGAATCCACACCGCAGGGACGACGCGGTAGAGGAGCACCGAGACTCAGGTGGCGCACGCAAGTGGAAGGGGACCTCAGCCAACTTCGCGTGCGAAACTGGAGACGGCTAGCTAGAGACAGAGCTGGCTGGCGAAGCTTGTTGGCTGAGGCCCAGGTCCACCCCGGACTGTAGCGCCACCTTAAGTAAGTAAGTAAGTAACGTTGAATAGCATGCCCGTATAAGTCTGCTTCTAACCCTATCTCTGCAACGAGCTTAAATACAAGTTTGTGTTTTTTTTTTATTTTATAATTTACTCGCGAATAAAGGGATTGGCTACCCTTTTAATGTTACACATCTCACGAGCGGAAAGGATTAGAAAAAGAGGAAAAGGAGGAGAGGTACCGATGCACTCTTGTTTTGAACAGTTGCGGGTTGTAACGTGACGGAAAGACTGAACGTGGGAGAACATTCCACATTCGCGTTGAGCGGCTTATGAAGGAACTTCTAAACTTGACTGTACGTCCGAAAGTGGGCTCGAGGGTAAACTGATGTGCATTCAAACTTTGGCGAGTATCACGGTTGAAAGTCTTAAGGGGCGGAGTGCAATTGACTATTTCGATGGAACACTGTTTGTGGACAAAGCGATAGAACAGTGAAAGGCAAGAGACATTGCGTCGATGTTCTAATGAGTCAATTGACTGCGCAATATTTCTGTTTCCAAAAAGTTTTATCGCCCGTTTTTGTATCCTGTCTAGCAGGTACAATGCTGTTTTTGGAGCACCAGCCCAGACGTGGGAATTATATTCCAGCTTGGGGCGGATGTAGGCCTTATATAAAATAGCCAAATCAGAAGGGGTGAAATATTTCTTACATCTTTTGAGAAAACTTAGGCATTTCGCAGCGTTCTTGGTGACGTCGAATATGTGGTCATTCCAACTAAGGTTTTTATTAACACACATACCTTGAATGGAAAGCGTTTCGGTTTCGTGGATGCAAGTGCCATTTATGGATAATGGCTGAGTGTTTCGGTTTTGCTTCAATGACAGAAGACAGCATTGAGTTTTAGAAGCATTAAACTCTACTCTGTTAAGAGATCCCCATGATACAATGCTGTTAAGGTCAGAGTTTAATGAGTTTGACAAACGCTGCCGTTCCAGTTCTACGTCCGAAGAGCAGGGGCGAGGAACCGAGAACGAATATGAGAAACTGAGGTTACTGTCATCGGCAAAGGAGTGAATTGGATTAGTAGTAGCAGACAAGAGATCGTGTATAAAACGAGGAAGAGAGTCGGAGACAAAACAGAGCCCTGGGGCCAGCATTTATTTTTTGAACTGCAGACTTGAAGCCGTCCAAAACAACTTGAATTGAACGGTTCGAAAGGTAATTACTAATCCACTGAATAAGAGATTTGTCGATTCCAAATGCACGCATTTTCGACAAAAGAGCTTGGTGCCAAACTCTGTTAAATGCTTTTGAAATATCAAGCGCAACAATCTTGCTTTCACCAAGAAGATGCAAGGAATGGTTCCGCTTTTCGGTGAGATATGCCATCAGATCACCAGTGGACCTTTTGCTACGAAAACCATATTGCCGGTCATTAAGTAGTTTTCGTGATTTGAGATATTACATGAGCTGGAAGTTAATCAGCGTTTTCATGACCTTAGAAAGAAGGGAAGTTAGTGCAATTGGGCGATAGCTAGAGGGAGAAGAAAAATCAAAAATCGCCTTTTTTAGGGACGGGCTGGCCAAATGCTGTTTTCCATCTACTCGGAAAGAGGCCAGAGGAGTAGGACCGATGAAAAAGCTTACACAATGGTTTTGCCAGCGTGGAAGAACACCTCTTCAGAACAATCGGGGGTATACCATCTGGACCAGCGGATTTGTGAATGTTGAGATCCTTAAGTACTTTTTTGACTGTACGAGTGCGAAAGTGAATTTGTCCCATAGTGCATTCAACGCGCTCAGGTACAGGCGGAGACAATACGCAATCTGGTAGCGTGGAGTTGGCAGCAAAATGTGCTGCGAGGAGATTGGCTTTGTCTAGGGAACTGACAGCTGGAATGCCATTGCAGACGAGCGTTGGGATAGAGGATGAGGCACAATTTTTCACATTTTCGACGAAAGACCAAAAGTTTTTACTACCTTTGGGACAATGTAGTATTTTCTGCCTCAACTTTTGGTCGTGCATAAATTTCACACGACGGATATGAGCATTGCAGGCATTTCTGGCTTGTTTAAACTTATTTCGGTTTACTAGATTCCTTCAAATTTATTGCCACTTTACACCTCAAGTCAAACCATGAGTTCTCTTTCGGTTTGATACTCTTAACCCTGTGGGGGATAAAAGATCTCATTCCTGGAAGAATTATATTTGTGATCATATTGCATGAATACAGACGTCGCGTCGGGCTACTTCGGTTAGGGCCAATAATATCCCTGCGAGCTTGCTTTGAAATGAATTCCATCCGTAAAAAAGACCAAGCAAGTTGCGAAAGGTCGTTTTTTGACCTGAGGTAAAATTAAATTATTAGATCGACCTGGTTTCGGTTTTTCATAGGCTGAAAAAAATATGAAACCATTAAACTCCTTTGGTACACTCGATGCACTGAGAAAACAATGCTATGGCACTTCAATTGCTTTTTCATTTTAAAAACGACGCTACAATAGAAAAAATACATTAGCACGTGTTTAATTACCAAAATCCTTACAAAACAATTATTTATATTTGTTATGAAAGCCATTTTAAATGTTGAAAACTGTTTAGATAAACAACAGCCACACAATCGCTGAAAACAAGTACCCCGGTCCGTTTTGAGAGCCATTTCTATTGATTGTTTTATGAATCTTTCATTTGTACACAGAAAACCGACCAATTGTGTTGTTCCAACGCTATTTTGAAGTTCAAAAATTCTTAGTATTTTATAGCACTCTATTTTGAAGTCTATAAATCGAAATGATGCAAATATTTCACGTGGGATGGGCAATATTATTTACAACTAGTAATTGTTATGTATTTTTTGTTTTCAATTAGGTACTCAGAAAGTGGATAGTTGTGGGCACCAATTAAATTCCAAAATTCGTCAAACATGTTATTATGAAAACTTCTTTTTTTTCAATATGATTAATCAAAAACAAACAATTTGCGGAAGTATAAAAAAAAACATAAAAAGTGTGTGCATTACCTAATAGCTTTCGTAAGGCCACCTTGCGCTGAGATGTATGCCATGCATGCATTCCATTTGGGGATGTAATATTTTCATATGATTTGTGTTTTCACTTTTATTTAATTTTTTTTCTACAAATTTGTAATTTTTTTTTAATTTTCATTTAAACATCACATTGCACAACAATTTGTCACATAATTTTGCAACATCAACGCGGCGTAATGACAGCAATGTCAATTTTTCACTTTTTTCCAAAAATAATATTATAAACAATTTCACACGGTCACTACGAAATTTTGCATTATTCCGACAAAAAGAAACGAAATTTATCTATCTCGAGTAATGCTGTTGTTGCGTACGCGTATGAACCGATTGACGATCTACGAACGAAAAACTGAGTTTTCCCGAAAAAAAAACTTCCCCGCAATCTGATTTTGAATAAGTTCTCTCATCTCAGCATTATCACATTGTTTTGCTGTCTGTTAGAAAAAAAAAAGAACTGACCAGTTCAAAATACTTTGGATACACTTACACGCGCAAAGAAGGTACTACACGTTGGATTTTCCGAATTGTGAAAATCTTTCTACATAAGATTTCGTGAGTAGGAAAATATAATTTATATTTGTATGCTTTTTCGTCTGGCGTATTATTTTGTCTAAATGTTTACTTTTTGCTTTTTCAGCAGAAACAATTGTGAGAGAGAAACACCAAAAGGCACTTTCAAAAAATGGTTATTTCAGTTTTTTCGATAATAGTCATAAATTAATTAGACAAATTAGTTAAAGTACTTTAGTGTGAGTTTTTTGTATAATTTAATGGGACGATTTATTATAATATTTGCTCAATTTAAATTGCAGCTTTATTTGCAAAAATCCTGTTCCATATGTTTCCTACACAATACTTGGTTCAAACATCGAATTCACATTGAAAATTCAAAAACCATAGACAAAATCCCTGGAAAAACAATCGCCTTCCCTGAAAAAGAAGGCTCTTAAATTTTGTTTTTTGTTTATTCCTTCATCTATAATTGGCGTAATAAAATGGCCAGAGAGTCTGGAATACCCTGTTGACGTCAATACCATCTTAATCATAGAGCAAGGACTCCATGCTATAGACGTACCGTCTTGGATGAACAAAAAGCCGTAGTTAAGTGAGTAGGCACGTGGTTCCATAGCAGGGTGATCAGTATATGTATTTACTAAACTATCACCCATCACTGTCATCTGGAAAATAGAATCGGTGCCGACCTCCGCGAGGGTGCAACAACGCTCCGAAAGCAACATTTTGAAAACTTCTCAGTGCTTTCAGATTGAGCGAAAAAATTGGAGAATCCCATCCATACAAAGAATGCAACAAATACAGCGTACGGTTGAAAACTTGACCCCTGTTCACTCAATCTCTTTCGCCACTCGTTTTTAACGTTCCGTCCGAAATCGGACGTTCTTTTTTTGTATCACTTTGTTGTCCGTCCGTACGTCCAGTCATGTTATAACTTCTGGTGACTTGTAAATAGATAAAATAAAGTGTGCTTATATCTATTGCACAAAAACTTTTTGGCGGGTTTCCACTCCGTTTAGGCTTGTCCTCGGATACAGCATTCCAACCCCTGTCGAGCTCCATGCCGCGTTATTGAACCCCTGCAAAGCTTTTTCAACCTCTTTTCAATAACATTATACTCATATCCTACCCAGGATATATAAAAATAATGTATAGTTTGCAATGTAGTGAAGTAATCATCGCCTACCCCTAAAACCTTTTAAAGGTATGAATGAATGACCGACACGAGAGCCGCCCGTCCGTCTGTCCGTATGTAAACAACTTTTGGGCCTTAAACGGTAAGTCCACTCCTTTAGATCAAATTTGAAAATTAGTTGAACCCGCACACAGACACGCCTTTTACGGGCCTACATATCCGACCATCTCTAATTTTTAAAAATGCTTTTTTCAAACTTTACCTATGAAACAATGGTGCTGACGCACTGATTTTTTGTAATTGTCTTTGAGGTTGTCGATTTGTAGAGTTTCCACCTAAGCCCTCATTTTGACTTGGCGCTGTCCCCCTCCGCCCCCCGTAATGGATAGCGGCACCATTGACGGGCTGCTCGTAACTTCTTCGGGTTAAACCCAGCCGGATGCCGAGCGAGACCTTCCGACCACCAAGCGCTCGCATGCTGACCATGATTTGGCCATCCTTGCATCATCCAAAGAGGAACTTCAACGAGCACTGGATAGGTTTGCAGCCATCTGTGGTGATGCTGGGATGAAAGTAAACGTGAACAAATCGGAAGTCATGGTTGTTTCCCGAACTCCTGTGCAGTGTACCCTGCACATAAATGGAGTTCCATTAAAAAAGTTGCAGAAGTTTAAGTATCTCGGGGTCTTTTTCACGAAAGATGGGAGGAGTGATACTGAGTTGTGCTGTAGAATTGGCCAAGCTGGAGCAATTGTTAAGGAACTGCGCCGGCCGGTCATCAGGAAAGCTGAGCTTGGAGTGAAAGCAAAGATCTCAGTTTTTAATTCAGTGTTCGTTCCGACCCTCATCTATGGTCATGAAATTTGGGTACTGACCGAAAGAATTAGATCGTGGGTACAAGCTGCCAAAATGAGATTCCTGAGGTGCGTTGCTGGTGTTACTCTAAGGGACAGAGTTTCTCACTCGTTAGTATTCGTAGGAATCTTAATGTTGAGCAGCTACTTCTTCGAGTGGAGCGATCGATTCTTCGATGGTTTGGACCGTTCGTCGCATGTCCCCTGAACTTCCTAGACAGGTCATGCTAGCCGAGATGCGAGCGCGTCGCCCCCCTGGTAGGCCAAGAAACAGGTGGTGGGATCAGGTAAAGAACCTCTCTGAGTCCCGCCTGGGGATTGCGCCGGAGTCTCTTGAGTTGGTGGCGGATGATCGAGAAAGATGGAAGGGCCATTTAGCCATCCTCGCTCCGCGAACCTTTTAAAGAATAAGCGGCATTCGAAAATGATAATGATGATGATGATGTCTTTGAGGTAGCAGAAAAAGTTTGGCCTTTACATTGCCAACGCCCACTCTTAAACCAGATCCAGGGTAAATAAATTTTAGTGCACAGTTTGTAATACAGTGAAATAATCATCGACGACCCCTAAGACGTGATCGAGACCGATAGGTAATTTGATTACTTCACCTGTCGGTCCCAGTGTGGGACGATCCTTGTTGCTTGGATGTTTTCACTTCCTTTTTACACCGAGTTTAGTTCCTCGAGCCACCTTGCTTATTTAACATACCAGAAAACAGACGTTAGTTGTGCGTTTAAAAGTTTTTAAATGTCATGAAAGAAGAAGTTTCGTAAGGTTCTTTTCCTCAACTGACTTAGACTGGGATAGTGGCACAGAAAGTGAGGTGTGCCCTCGCAGCAATCCGTATTGCCACATCCTCTGCAGATGTCGTCGTTGTCGAGATTTAGTTTCATAGCATGATGTCTATGATCAGAAATTTTAAATTTAAATTAAACTAAGACCAAAAGATTGTGACCAGAAAGTATATCTACTACCTAGTAACGAAAGAGTCTTTCTGTAGCTCTTGATGCGCTCATCAAGTTAGTTCGGAACTTGTCATATTTAGGCCACATTTGTCATAAAATTTTACAGGTGGACAAAGATGTCAATTTTGTGTTTGCCTTCATCCGGATCTTGTTTTCCAACCTAACCGCCTTCTTAGGACACAGAGTGCGGGTTAAATCCAGTTCGATCTATTGATTGAAGGGCTAGTTGAGGTTCTAATGCTGATCCATGTCTTGCAAGCTCATCGGCTTTTTTTGTTGGCGTAAAAGCTTCTATGGCCAGGAACCGAGCAGAGTCCTACATTGTGCTGGGAGCCAAGAACCTAAAGGTCTTTTCGACAACACTTAACAAGTTCGAATTTGATTTCAGTGACAGCTATTGCCTTTATGGCTGCCTGGCTGTCTATAAATATGGTAACATAATCGTGTGGTATTACCCTTATTTACAGTAGGCTGGTTGCCACCTTCAAGGACTCCCGCTTGGAAGACGCTGCAAGAATCGGGCAATCTTATTCATTTTTCTATATGTAGCTTCTCTGAGTAGAACCCCGCACCCGTCCCTATGCTCATTTTTGACCCATCTGTGTATATAGGTTTCGATAAATTCCATAGCGGTTCCTACGATACCCACTCGTTTTGGAGTCTAGATAAGGGACAGGGTAGTCGGAGGAGGTATTCTATAACGGAAGTTCCTATAACGCTGTGAAGAATTTACGCATGAGATCCATTCAGATGACTGACTGAGCCTTAAGGCACTTTTGGCAGCATATTCTTGCATATAAAGGTCGAGGGGAATCCGATTGAGAATTGCCTCCAGCCCTAAGGTTGGTGTCGTTCTCATTGCAGATTTGGTACCAATACACTCAGCTCTCTGTGTTTTTTTCATGTAGCGTAGGTTTGTGTTTTTCCCAGCTGCCTGCCACCAGACTAAACATCTATACCTCAGCAGAAGGATAATTTTGGAGTGTGGCTTTGTCCTTATTATGTACAGACAAACTATGAAAATTGATAAAATCCGCCCCAGCCTCGCCCCCAATTGACTTGGATATCAGATAACCTCCAATCAACAAAATATTTCAAAATACTTTTTGGTCAAGTTAGACAAGGCATGCATACTCAAATTTTAGTGCAGAGCAATAGTGGCTAAAAGCAAAACCGAAAATTCGTGAAAAATTCTACCGCCCACACTATTGACCATACTCCCTGTTAGCATAAGAAAATAATTAGAGTGGCGCAACGATTCGGAGTGAACCAGAGTCAACTTCTCAATAACGTATGCTGTGTGTGTTAATTTCTGCACATACAAGGGGACCTACAATTTTTTACCGAATCCGAACGGCACCTTGAGAAGTTTTTCAAGACATATGATACTCTCGGGGGGTGGGGTACCGTGGCGTTGTGGTTAGTGTGTGTGCTTACTACGCCGGAGGTCTGGGTTCGAATCCTGCCATCGTCACCTGAAAAAAAAGACTTGTTCTTTTTTACGGTCCCCACCTCCGCGAGGGTTTGACAAGCACTCCGAGAGTATTAATTGTCTTGAAAAGCTTCTCAAAATGCCGTTCGGATTCGGCAAAAAATTGTAGGTCCCCTTGTATGTAAAGAAATTAACACACCAGCATACATTGTTGAGAAGTTGGCCCTGGCTCATCTCGAGTTGTTGCGCCTCTCTATTTATTTTTATTTTATGATACTCTCGGAGGGCCTGTCAGACCCTCGCGGAGGTGGGGACCGTGAAAAAGAACAAGTTTTCCTTAGTTTGTTAGATATAAGGCATTGTGCTCGGCCCATTTTTATGACTTTTAGGACCAATACAAGTAATTAACTTACAGTACATGGAATCTAGAAGCTTCTCTCTAGAAGGTCTCTAGCTTGTCTTTGAAGACCTAAAACCTTTACACATACAGACGGGTGGTCGCACCGAAGGACATGGCTTAATCAATTCACCTGTCGGTTTCGATCATATCTGTAAAAGGTTGAAGAGATCTACGGTGTTTTTATACCCCATCCCATAGGATAGGAGGTATATTAAGTTTGTCACATAGTTTGTAACACGGTGAAATAATAATGGTAGACCCCCAAGACCTTAAAGGCATATGATGGACACCGAATTCTGAATCGAATGAGCCATGTCCGTCCGTCCGTCCGTCCGTCTGTATGTCACATGTTTTTAGGCCTTAAATTTTGAGCTAGGGTGCTGAAACTTCGTACGTCAAGTGCGCATTATGCGAAGCAGTACAAAAGTAAAAATTTTTGAAATCCGCCCAAAGACACACCCACAATCGGTCTAAATGTGCAACTACCTCCAGATTTTTGAAAACTGTAAGACATTCTTAAAGGCTGAAATTTGACATTTAGCATCTCTTAGTGAAAACAAGACACAAAAAATAAACAAATTTATTGGTAAACCTCCTCTAGTGGGCGTGGTATCTATTTTAAGGGTAAATTTTCAAATGCAGTTTACTCAGTATTTTTGTTCGTAATTAAAAAAAAAATATGCTTAATATTTTATGTAGAAAACGCTTAGTTCCACATTTTGTTCATACAAGACTTTGGGCTCCGCCCACATTTGGAGGCAGAATTGAAGAAAAACCTAAAATTTTCCAGAAAAACTTAACTTCGACTGCCCTTGAGCCTAATTTAGGAAAGCATGAAACATAAAAAGTAGCAGGTTAGGTAAACAATACTTCCTTCCAGATTTCGTTCATATAAAGTTTTTAGCCACGCCCCCTTTTAGGGGTCGATTTTTCAAAAATATTGAATTTGAACCAAAAAAATTGCATTTTTCCGTACAATTAGGTGTAACTTGGAAATATCTGTGGAAATATCTTATAATTAATAGTTTGTAATTAGGGGCGGTTGGACCACGCCCCTTTTCGAAGTTTGCATTACCTATAAAATGTCAAAAAATTACTATGCCATCAGCATTTTACAATGGGGATAGGAGGGGGTATTCAACGGTACGTTTTACGGACTGTAACTTCTGCGTAGACACTGTAGCACTTACTCACTGGTTTTTATTGTGTTACTACCAACTATGCATTAAAATTAATATACCCTGTGTAGGGTATAAATTAGTCAGGTTACCACTCCTTATTGTTTAGAACTGTTTTAAACTCTTGCTTTGCCACTGCTCTAATTCTTATTGCTTTTACTTTATTCTTGTTTTAGAGCGCGAAATGCTGAAGTATAAATATTTAAGTAATAAGAGTGGAGCAACAGCTTAAGGTGAATCAGGGCCAACTTCTCAACCATGTGTGCTGTTTGTGTTGCGTTCTTCACATATAAGGGGACCTATGATATTTTCTCCGAATCCAAAAGGTACTTTAAGAAGTTTTTTTTAGACAAATGTTACTCACGGAGGGATTGTCAGACCCTGGCGGGGGTGGGGACTTTAAAAATCTATTTTTTTGGTAGCAGAGGTTGTATATTGAAGAATAAGCATGAGTTTAAAAATTTAAATTATTCGAAGAGAAAACTACAAGATGGTTATTTTAAGGTTCAATTTATGTTTTTTTATAATCAATTTTAAAGTTTTCTATTTGTTTAAGACACAAAAAAAAAACCGACTGGGATTTTAGAACTCCAGGTTAGAGATGAGTAGGAAGGCATCGGTTTAAGAGGGAAGAAATTCAAGGTAGAAAGCTTGAATAAGATTGCGGGAAGTAGCATCCCCAAGATAAAGGGGGATAAAATAGTACAGCGTTCCAGTCAGGGACCTATCGTGCTTCGAAACTCAAAGAAAGTTGTAAGTATTATATATAAAGGTTTGCAATTTGCAGATTAAATCCTTGCATTTTAGCAAAACGTTTGTCAAAGGATATTTCTCTAAATAAAAATAATGGTATAAAGTGTCAACTATCAAGTTTAAAATGTTTGTCATTGTCAGTCGACATCTCTGGGGATTCTATGACCCCTACTTACTCATTTCCATATCTTCTCCATTCAATTGTAAGAGAGAGGCCAATTGTCTTCACTGTTTTATGAACCCAAGAAGACAACCAATACTTTCCCTTTGTACAATAATGCAGGGAAAAGCTTGTTTTCCTTATACTCAACGTACATATCTGGACGAATGCCAAATACTAAAAGTGCAAACGTTTATTTCTTTGTGCTACTCTATTCGCTATAACCAAAATATGTATCGTTTTCTTTATCTATCCAACTGTGCCGGGCGAAAAGTAATAAAAATTAAATCCAAGGCATTTTGCTTAAACAAACTTCAAGTGAAATCTCATAAGGATCCAGTATTGGTAATTAATAAGTTATAAACATTTTGTTTTCGAATGGCGCAAGGTAAGAATTTTTGAAGACTTACTTATTTCGTGAGTGTTATTTCTTTTAAGTAACGAGAGAAAATATTAAAAACTGGCCGTGAACTGAGAACATTGATATTCGATTTATTTTTTTTTTATTTCAATGTGTAGACGGAAATATTGGACGCGCACGAGATACTAAAAATACATCTCATAACCAGCATGAGACTTCTGATGTTCTCCCGGTGTATACATGTATACGTTAATATGCAATAAATACTCGAGTTCAAAATTTATCTAATGCTGGCTTGGCTCATCCGGAATGCAGCTAGATTTATGAGAATCTCAGAGCCTATCGCGTCGTATTGTTATTTCGTTTTTATATAAAGAAGATTATTTTTCGATGGCAGTGACCATCTAAAATAGCATTCAACCTACTTTCCCTTTCAATGGTACTCGAGTGATTAAAATAAGATCACCGCGATTTGATGAATAGAAATGCTATGAATTGCAACGGTAATGATGAATTCTATGAAATTAATTTATTTCATCTGAGCAATGGACGTGGCGTTGAAAAAAGTACTTGATCATCACACAGGTTGGCATTTGTTCAAATTGATGACTAGTGCTAAGGCAATGAGATATGTTAATCAATAAGCAGAGTTTATAGAATGGGGCTTTTCTTCTTTTTGCTAGAGGACTCATAATATCTTAAAGGAATTACATTTGAGGGTTTGCCAAAACTGGTCAGAGAAATTTTCAACGCCAACGAAAAAAAAGGAAAGCTACGTATTTTGGCAAAAGGCGACGGAGTTTTATTGGAAACAAAAAAAAAAGGATCTTTGTTTTTTGATAAAAAGAATAATTATGTTCTCTAGTGCTTTTTTTAACAATAAAGCACTAGAGAACATATTAACATGGATGTATTTAATACAAATATTCTTGCCATAAAAGGTGGAAAGGATCATTTGACCCCATACAGTAAGAATAAAGAAATCGAAATTGTAAATCATCTCAAAGTGCTAATTGATCAGTGAACAAATAATTAAACTAAAAAGGAATAATACTAATGTGTTTTTCAAACCATAAGTTGTTATTTTCTTATACTAATAATGCCTTAAAACTTAATATCTTAAAGTTATTAAACTCTAAAACTCGAAACAGTCAAATGACCCCCACCCTTCTTTCTAGTTAATTTAAAGATAAGATAAAAACTAGCTACATAAAAGCACTTTTCTTAAATTCATCATCAAAAATATAAAACACAAGCATATGCCGGAGTTCAGTTTTGTATTTTCCTAAGACAAGCTTTTTTAATTCACAGTTGACTAACGTAAGCACATTAAGAGGTTTAAATGCAAATGCATGCAACACCATCGAATAAAAAATTTCTCTTCAAAAACGTTTTTTTTTTTTTTTTTTTTTCAATTTCAATTTATTGAGGCATTCTATAATCTTACGTGTACATTACAAATTACTTATTTTATACTATTGGCCGACTTTAAAAGTATGTCTGGCTAAAGATTTTGAAAGAAAATCATTTGAGTTTAATCGTTTCTTACAATTACATATTGTGAAGTATGTATATTTAAGTGTTTATGGTGTATGCTTGCTCCCGACATACAAAAACGGCTTTGCTTCTTTTGGGCTTTTCTTAATACTATATTAAATGTTTCTTAAATAAACTTAATCCTAAAAATAAAATATAAATTTAAATTTAAATATATTTGTACTATTCAGTCAAAATAATCTGAATTAATTTAATTGGCGAGGAAAAGAAGAAAAAAATACTAATAATGTATACACACACGAGGCTTTAAGTCTACTTTTAACCTTATAAAACAATATAAGCAAAACAGATAAAAGCTTCTAAACATTGGTCAATGTGTGCGTGATCCGAGTTCGGACTAATTTGTCCTACCCTCTTAAATTTATCGGTTTACCAAGGTAAAGCTTGGTTTCCATTTGCGTTTGGTCTAAATTGAGTAGCAGAACTTCTATGCAGGCAGTTAAATGGCGAGAGGTAATAGTTGTCGTGAATACTCTCTCTGCTATTGGAATCGAATAAGGAGCTTAACAAGGTGTTACAATGTGAAGACATGCGATTTAGTTTTTTCTGCAAAAGATCAGATTGATAAACTAACAGAGGTGTAACTTTAGTTATATCGTACAAAGTTTTATTTGAAAACCATTTTTTATTCGGTCTGCGGAACTTTCCACTGCAAAATCTTAAGATTTTCCTTTCAAAAGTCTCTAACTCTTTTGCTACTGTTGGAGATATCGTAAACCAGGTACTGAAACCGTATGTTAAAATGGGCCTTATCAGAGTTTTGTACATCAAAATTTTGGTATTACTGGGTAAATGTTTGGAATGCAGCAGAGTTTTCAAATTGGATGTTACCATTTTGGCCTTGAGTAATATCTTTCTTGCATGTTTATTAAAAACAAATCTGCTGTGAAGATTTACGCCCAGGAATTTGAGTTCACTTCGTAGAGGGACATTTTTCCCATGAATTTGTAGCTTGAGAGCTCTGCTTTCACTCACGGCGCGATAGTAACCTTTTCCGCTGGAATTCCGGAAACAAATCAAACTACATTTGGACGCGTTAACTTTAAGTCCCCATTTTTGAAAGTAGCTCTCCAAAACGGGTAATTTGTCCTTAACTTTCTGAAGAGCGACGCTTGGTTTTTTATGACTAGCTAAAATTGTAGTATTATCTGCATACAAAATGCCACCAGGGTCGTGTAAGATCGGATCCTGAAATGGGAAGTCATAAATGAATATGTTAAAGAAGGTTGGGCCCATAATTGAACCCTGAGCTACACCAGAGAGTATTGCTATAAGGTCAGATGAAACTTGCCCTATAAAAACTGATGTGAATCTCTCATCGAAAAAACTTTTAACGATTCTTATCAACCAAGTGGGGAATCTTAATTTTATAAGTTTGAATAAGAGACCTTTGTGCCAGATGTTGTCAAAGGCCTTCTCCAGATCTATATCCAAGCATACCGTTGTTTCTTTTCTTCTCAGATTTTGAATAACTTTATTATGAAGAACGAGTAATGCGTGTTCAGTGGAGTGACCGCTCTTGAATCCAAATTGATTGTTAGGAATCAAATTTGATTCTTCACAAAATTGATTCAAGTGCTCTGATAAAACTCTTTCGAAGATTTTCCCAATATTAGAAAGTAGAGATATAGGTCTGAAATCTTTTATGTCTTTGGCTTTATTACTTTTCCCTATAGGAATCAGTTTAGCGATTTTCCACATCCGAGGAAAGTAACCGTTATTAATGCACTGGTTAAATAAGGCAGTCAATAATATATCTAATGAGTGTGGGCATTTCCTTAAAATAAAGTTGGAAACCTTATCGACACCACAAGACTTCTTATTATTAAGATCAAGTCTAATCTGGTTGACCGTACTTGAAGTGGTAAATGGTGTTCCATTTGAGTCTAATGCACTGTCGGATGCAGAGAAGGCCTTAAGAGGACTACCAGTCTGAGTTTCGCAGAACTCACTTACTTCTGTAGAAACCTCATTTATTAAGCTTTGGTCAAAGATTGGAGTTTTTAACGCATATAAATCTGAATAAAAGTTTTGAAATGCTTCTAGTTTGCTTTGGGTAGTTGCAAGCTCAATACCATTCTGACTTAGCACATCCTTTTGAATGTCAGTTCCAAAGAATTTTCGACCAGTTATGCTATCTATTTCGCGAAATGCTTGAGGAGATGGCTTGATCTTTTTAACCTTTGACGAAACGAATTGTTGAGATCCATAGTAACTCGTTCTTTAATAATTTTATCTAAGCATTGAATTCTAGAATACAATAGTTGATATTCTGAGTTAACTCTGTTGAGGTATCGATGATAAGTTCTTTTGAGCTTTTGAAGCCAGACATTTCTTAATTTAAGCAGTTTTTTCGTAAATTCTGTTATAAAGTGATACCTCAAACATTTGTTTTCTCGAATCTCAGAGTTCGCAGCCATTTGTCTGGTTATATGTGAATTGATTTGGGATATAAGTGAATCTATTTCTGAGTTCGACATATTTCTTTCAGTTGGGACATTTATTTGAGAGAGTCCATTATGTAATCCGATCCGAAATGAATCCCAGTTTGTATTCTTAAAGCTTACGTATCTTTCTGGTGGCTGTAAAATGGGTGACATAGTAGAAAAATCGAGTTCCAGTGAAATTCCGAAATGGTCTGCTATTGTAGGGAATGTTGAGCAGATAGCAGGATGAGCGAATGCTAAGCAAGATGAAATTAGAAAATAATCTAAGACAGAAGAGGACCTAGGAAATGTGGGACTATAAGGGGATACCAAATCCAAATTTAAAAATGAGCCGTTAAAAAACCAGTCGAAAACTACATTTCCGTTGTTGTTATTTGTGGAATCACCCCAATGCAGGTTGGGGTGATTCCAACTTCAAAAACGTTGGAAAGCATGGAAACCGAAAATGACATTCAAAAGTTATATACAAGAGCCTGCGTCTTAGAAAAAAAAAATTAGCAATTCAAAACACCTTTCTGAGATTGTTTTTTTTTTTTTTTGAGACCCCACCAAAAAAAAAAATCTAAAAGACCGTCTTTCAAAATTTAAAATTTTTTCTATAAAATAAATAAATAGAGTGGCGCAACAGCTCGAGGTGAACCAGGGCCAACTTCTCAATAATGAATGCTGTGTGTTTTAATTTCTTCACATATAAGGGGAACTACAATTTTTTTGTCGAATCCGAACGGCACTTTGAGAAGTTTTTCATGACAAGTGAAAAACTTTTTCATGACAAGTTAAACCTCCTCTTGAAGGGCTTGTTAGACCCCCGCGGAGGTGGAGACAGTGTCCTTCTTTTCAGGCGACGATAGTAGGATTGGAATCCAAACCTCTGGCGTAGCACTAACTACAACGTCACGGTACCCCAGAAATTTTTGCTATACTTAATATAAAAATCTCACCTTACTCGAAATTCTGATGTGAAATGTGTGATTCCACTTTTTATAATCCCATCTGCTCCCCCGAAGCCTTTTATAGAATTCTGAATCCAATTTCTTACACCTCAGTCAGCCAAACCACAGCCAGCTCAAACAAGGTGCTTTACATTGGGCATCGAAATTTAAATATTATTTCGATACCCCAACCAAAATAGGCATGGCTCTTTATTTTATTTTTGCAGTATCCCCTCTATGTATTGCGCACTCCCCTATCCGTCACATGTCGTAACTGATCATTAAACTCTAAAGGTTAAATTTCAGACTTCAGAACACTATCCTATTGCCTGCATGGTGATAGTCTCCATTTCGTTGCATTCTTTTTCAACTCACCCCTTGTTGAAAAATATATTGCAAATTCACTGTTTAATTGTATTTCCGCCATGCGTCGAAAATGAGAAAGAGGACCTAAAATGACATTCTTCCACCAAAAACAAGTGAGTAAGTGCAAGAGTTCGTCTGTGACGAACTCCTTTATACCCGACCCTATACTTACCGTGTAACAGCAAATCTTAGAGTTTTTTGGGCTGAATCTATACACCGTATGTCAATTATTTATATTGGCTGCGGCCTCAAAAATGGGCTAAGGTTAAATATTTAAAACAATATTGACTGTTATTTCTTAAGGATCATGCAAAAAAGTGTGAAAAGCAAAAATTTTTTAAAAAAAAAACTGTTTTTTCCTAAAAAAGCCTCTAAAAGCTGAGGACAAGGCTCAAAATTTTTTACAAACCAAACATATGAAATTGTAATATGTTTAATATTTGTCAAAGAATATTTTTTCCGATTTGGAGTAAATTTTGCGGGAAAACGGGTTTTTAACAATATAATATGTTAAAATTGGGAATGATCAATGGGGGATGCGGTCCAATTTTTGCCTTAAAAAAGGTTTCTTACCATGCTTTGTACCTACCAAAATTTGAGCTACTTCGCCTTGTCCAACAAGACCAAAAGGCATTTTGAAAGAAAATGTGAAGCAGAGGTTGTATCAAAAACAATTTTTTGTATAGACATTTTCGATGTGACTTTCAAAAAATAATGAAATCTAATTTATAAAATTCAATTTTATAAAAAAATCAGAATGCATGCACTTTTATTAAAATGTTTTACAGCTATAAAAATACTTCATATATAAGAGTGATTTTACTAGCAGTATTATTTTAGTCAAACTTCAATATATTAGCAGGTTTCTTAGTATTTTTTACAAATATCAAACTGCTAAAGCTTTCCCTAAACCTGCAACAAATTGTCTACAACTTTCTTTTTTAAATAATAACCTTAACCGTTTCGCAGATAGAGGACGATACCCAAAACCCATCTTTTTATGCCCGACCCAAGTTTGATGTATAGTTTGTAACGCAGTGAAATAACATAGACCCCTTAGTAACATAGACCCCCCCCCCCCCCCCCCCCGTATACCCCTAAGACCTTTTAGAGATATGAATGGGACCGACAGGAGAATCGATTAAGCCATGTCCGTCCGTCCGTATGTAAACATTTTTTAGGCATTAAGTCTTGAGGTAGAGAGCGTGTGAGTTGGTTGGAAGTCCACTGGACCAGATCAAGTTTGAAAATTAGCTGAATCCGCTCACAGAAACGCCCGCTACAAGCCTATATGTGGGACCATCTTTAATTTTAAAAAATACTTATTCTATATTTTAGCTATGTTAGAATGCGCATTTTTTTGGTATATCTCATGATTAAAAACTATATGTGCATGAAGTATGTGCTTGCGCCCACTTCTGTGGGCGTGGCGTTTAAAAAAGTGATTTTTTTTAGTAAAAAAGGCGGAGTTTTAGACCGAAATGTATGCAACTACCTAGTATAAAGCATTCAACAGTTATATTTTCATATCCCGCCCACTTTTTGGAGGCGTGGCAGTTTTTTTTGGTATGGTCGGGTATTTTCCAATCTGTCGTAGATGGACTTAAGCTTTTGCATACGCACTGTTGCACTTTCTCTTTTGTTTTATCTATTTTTACCATTTTGTTTTTTTTAGATTTCAAATCCATAAAACGACTTCGTCGCCAGTGATCTTCTATACAATTAGCATCCGTACTGCACCAGCCTAAAATATAAAAATTATGCTTCAGTGAAAATAATTTCCCATAATTCATAATAATTCCATATTCACTCTGGCGTATACGTAACATTTTTTGCTACTCATACTACTTTTTATACCGCATCCAATGGGATAGGAGGTATTGAGTTTGATTCACAGCTTGAAATATAGATAAATAATCACCGTAGGCCCCAAGACCTTAAGTGTAAAATTTTTTTAAATCCGCCCACTGACATGCCCACTGACATGCCCACTTTACTTATTAGCATGAAAAATCAAAGTTGTCGCAGGAAGCTGAAATTTGGTATGTGATTGGCATTAAAAAAAAAGCGAAAACCACCTCCTTGTAGGCGTGGTCAGATTTAGTGCGCATTCTAATAAACGGTTTTTATTTTATATACAGTCGAACACGGATATAAGAAACAACTAAGATAAACAAAATGTGTTGAAAAAAAAAAACTTATATAAGAAACAAAGTTTCCTAAAAGAAAGGTCAACAAAACGCAAACAAGATTTTGCAGATACATTTTTTGCCAAATCTGTCATATTTTTTTGTCATCGTCTCTTGGAGGTGTGTTCGCCATTTGCATGCATACTTGCCATTTACGTGCATACATACTTGCACTGAGAAGCGCTAAACTTACATACCTGAACTAAAATCTATTTCAAAGAATAAAAAATGCATGTTTCTTTTATGCATTGAATTTTCTTTTAAATTGTTGATCCTGTTAATGGAAGATCGTTTCTTGTATCCGATTTTTTCTTATAAACGTATTTCTTATATCAGCTCCTTTTTATATGGAAAAAGATTGAAAAGACACGGTGTTTCCACATGTGTTTCTTTTAAGCGATTTTTTTTTATATTAGTGTTACTTGTATCCGTGCTTTAAATCCAAAAAAATGCACTATAAAATTTTCAGATATGTGCGTTAGCCATGAACTCAAATGAATAAATTTTTGCCACGCCCACCTTCAGGGGCGTTAAAGCAAAAAACCAATATTTTAATATGATACTGCAATCAGAGAACCTTTTTTAAGAAAGAAGATTCTCAACTGAGAAATTCTAAACAAAATTAAGACTAATAGAAACTTAAATTTAACAACCAAGATTTTTGACGCAGTTGGAGCTTGATAGTTGTCGATTGGGATGGGGTATTCAACAACAATACTAGTTTTTATCCATTTCAATATACATATTACAATCAGGTAAAAGAAGAATGTTACAAAAAACTTAAAAAAATGTTTGATGATCCAAAATTATGACGAATTATTCGTGGTAAAAAGATGATCAAACCTTCTAAAACATTTTGAACAGGGCCTCTTTCCACCGAACAAATATTTAAAAAAAAAATCAGCAGATGTGGGCAAACAGTATGGCTGGTAAGAGGCTCATCTTCTCAGATAAGAATGTCAGATAATCAGATCAATAATCAGATAAGAATATATTTAAGATCATTGTGTCTTCATAGACTCCTAAATTAAACATCAACAAAAATTTTGAAATCGAAATGAGAAATGGTGCTATAAAATTAAAAGGAAAACAATAACAAGAATAACTGTTTAATTCTGTTACTTGGGATGATTTTCATTTCATTTACTTTTAGGCCTTTTTTTCATTTTTAAATTGATTTAAATCTTTAATGAAATAATAAGTCCTTAAAGTTGGTTTTCTTAAGTTCCTAACAGGAAACTTTAAAATCAAGCTACAGCTCCATAGATTAGAAAAGAAAACTTAAAACTCGAGCTATAAAAAAAATTAAATAAAATACGACATGATGCCGCATAAAGCGGCGCCTAGAAAAGCTGCGTTTGAGGGCAAAGGTCGGTTATAGTGAATAAATCGAGAAAAGAAAATAAAACTACCCAAAACACTGTTTTATTTCTGAGATCTACGTTTCCGGAAATCCTGGAAACTAGACTATGCTTGGGTGGTTAAAAACAAGACTCCACGTGTACCTTTAGCTCATACACCAACCGACCTTCAGCCTCACGTGCAGGTGCTCAGAGAGCCGCTATGTGGCGTATGTCAAATTATTAATTTTTTAAAGTCGATTAATATTATTGTTTTCTTTTCCAAATCTGAGGAACTGTCGACTCGATTTTATAGTTTTATTTTCTTAGCACTTTAAATTTTTGTGGGGTGCCGTGGCGTATTGGTTAGTGTGTGTGCTTACTACGCCAGAGGCCTGGGTTCGAATCCTGCCATCGTCACCTGAAAAAAAGACTTGTTCTTTTTCACGGTCCCCACCTCCGCGAGGGTCTGACAAGCCCTCCGAGAGTATCATTTGTCTTGAAAAACTTCTCAAAGTGCCGTTCAGATTCGGCAAAAAATTGTAGGTCCCTTTGTATGTAAAAGAAATTAACACACCAGCATACATTGTTGAGAAGTTGGCCCTGGTTCACCTCGAGCTGTTGCGCCACTCTATATGTATTTTTACTTTAAATTTTGCAGCGCTTTTTTTCTTTTCGGGCGATTTTAAATTTTTTAAAATTAGGGTTATTTTTCACAATAAAAAAATTGTTCCAATTTTGGATTGGTTTGAAATTCTATGTTGCAAAAGTTTAGGCAATTTTTTCAGATTGAGAAAATACCCAAATTTAAAAAAAGTAAAACTCCAGGAAACAACGCCCCAAAATAAAAAACAACAACTTTAAATTTTTATATTTTGGAACCTTATTTCATTTTTAGCATGGGGCTTTGTATCATGGGGCCTTCCTCCCTAGCCGCCCAAAATATGAAATATTCACCACAAAACCCTGTGGTGAATTTTTGTTGCCAAACCCTGAATTTCCTGTTGCCGAGAAGTCAATACTCGCTGCATCGAATGGAGTCCGTACAGTATTCACTGAGATTAGTCACGTCAATGTTCGAAGTCCACAGCAGCATTCCTCGAATCCAACATGATACACACCTAACCGTGCTTTATTTTACGAGGCTCAGAGGTGCTACCATACCCCTAATAAGGCTGAAAATATTTGTCAGACTATCATACATTTAAGGTATCATCAAAACGAAGGCTTTTGTTGTTTTGGCCATTTGAATGAGTTTGGTTGCCCAAAACCATTATTGACACAGTAGACAGGCAGTTATCTTAAGGCACTCGAACATCGCGACAATAATTAACGGTTAATCTGAGCTTGTACAATAAGGTCGCCTATCACTTTACAAAACAACAAATAATTATAGTTTTGCTTTCTGACAGTTTTCTGATGTCCGAGGAATATAAAAGAAACATGCCTCTACGAGAAGTAGTTGTAGCTTCATGTGCACGAGTAGATCCTTCATTTGTTTGGTTAAACAGAACTGAGAAAGACTGCAAACTAGACCTTCTAATAGATCATCACCTTTATTAGTTAGGCTGGGCAGCCGACCCTCAAAAAGGCCAGACAATTTCGCCCATATAACCTATTCTGTCACGCAAAGCTTAAGCGCTTCAAGTTAACGAGTCAAAATTGTAACAGTACTCTTCCTCTAGAAAATACTAAATGCCAGAAACCTTACACGGTTAATCATAACATTCTTGCCACATGATGGTTTTAGCCCCAAACAAATCAATGAATGCCCCCTTATAAGTCAATAATGAAGAATGCCACAGGAAAATAAGCCCCAAGGCACTCAAGTCAAACAGGTACATTAACCCCTTGGGATGGTTACTGCGCGGCATGTGCACATTCAATCTATATTCTTTCATAGAACGAACAATGAAAAAATTCATTTCCCATCTCGATTTTTCTTTTCATGTATCCCAACTTATAAATAGATTTTCCAAAAAAAAAAAAACACACACGTCCTTACACCAAATGCCTTTACTGACTGCCTTCATTGCATGTACATATGCATGCGCCCGTTGCCTTTATATGCATAAGGTGCGGCGGCGAGCTTACGAGTAACATGAGGACATATAAAATCTATAACATGGCTTTGACCTTTTCCTTCACTATCTTGCGGCACTGAATGCAGGCTCTCGTTGCCCGCAATGTGCAATCATAAATTTTCGCCCAATTTTTCTTCTTTGCTGTTGTTTTCTGACTCTTGGCTCGTCCCTTTTCAAGTGATTTCCTTAAGTATTTCGCGTCACAAGTAGCTGATGTCTTATGCTACCAAGGAAGCTACTGGCCTCGCACAGGGATGGCAAAAGAGGCTTAATTTGGTAAAAAAAAAGCTTCGACAAGTTCAAATTCAAAATATACTTTTGGTCGAGGATTCTATTTTTGGTAAATTCTCTTTGACTCTCTTTCAATTTCCCTCGTGTAGACATACATTTTTGTAATTTTTTTTTTTCAGCGGTTTGGCATTATTTCTTAAACGATGACGTAAATGGTGACACAATAACCTCAAAACAAAGAAGCACGTCGAGATATTCGTTGTCTGTGTACGTCACACAACAACACATATAACATATGTGGCCAACCACACCAAGGGCGAGAAGGTTGAAAGCTTCAATGCTCTGTGACTAAACAGAAAAGTTAAAAGCTATTCACTGACTCTCTTACCCTAGATTGCTGTTTGATAGGATTTGCGGATCTGAGCATGTGCACTAAATTAATTATTAAGAGGGAATTGACTGCAGGCAAGAGACAAATTTATGTATGCCGGTTGCCACTTTTGTGATTCACCGGATCCTATCTCTATATATTGACAAATTAAATTCAATATTTAAATTGGCATATTTAAGTGAAAGTTAAATGAGGCTTTCGTAACTGCATGGAGCGAAATTCTCTGTTGAGGCCGCAAAGAATATTTTTTTATGGTTTATAAATAGCATTAGAGTTCAAGAAATCGGTATTATTTATTTATATATTATATTTATTAGGCTAAATCTAGTTTTTTACCCATTTCGTTTGTTAAAATCGTTCACACTTACCTGAAAAGAAATTAAAAAAATACAAGTTTTAGTACTAATAAAATACAATTTAGTTGATAAAAATAAAATAAATTTATTTTTTATGTACCTAAATTAATCTTAAGTATTTTTTTTTTGTATGTAAGGAGTTATTCGCAACTACTTAACATTTAATCATAGTATCAAATACTCGAAAAGCCTTTGGCAACGAAAACAGAGCTGCAAGGCCAGCCCTAGACCCGTTTTTACGAGCTTAATCGTACGACCAACATAAAAACTTCAAGGCCAAAATCATACTTCAACAAACCAAACACAAGAAGAAGAAATAAACCTCAATTAAATCAAAATTATATAGGCACAGGGTTTTGAATTATTACTTTAACGTTTCGTTAAGAGAGGTCAAACTCTTAACGATACGTTCCAGTACTAATTCAAGACACTGTCAAACAATCAGTGCTTAAAAAGGCTCGTTACATAGGCTCTCCAAATGGGAGTATCTGTTAAGCCATTTCAAAAGTCTCATATAAATTTACCATTTGCAAAAGAAAAAAAACCGCACGATCCAAGATGGAGTTAAATTGTATCTCGTAGGCGATTAATAGGTTTAAGGGCAATTAATCTGTAAACATCCCAGGAAACAGACAAAACAAGACTCGCACTACACCCAGAGCGCAAAATAATATTTCGGTCACTCTCACTAAAAAAGGGTGTTTAATATTTTTTTAAATAAATTTTTGGAGTTATTTTTTTATGCTGAAAGTTTCTTCTGTGGAAGGTAACGCACCCGAGATATTCACGGAAACCGCCTTCTGTGACATTTACTTTGCCCTTAGTTTCGTAAAGGTCCCATCTTCAATTTCACACTTCAAATTTTTAGAGAAAAAAAAATTATAATGCCGAAAACTGAATACAGAAACTTATTTTTAATATTTGTTTTAAAGCTTAATGCGTGCTATATTTTTTAAGTTTTTTTAGTTTCTTCATTAAGATCTCAGTAAAGTATTAAGTTTTTTATATTCTAAGTTATTTTATTTTAAGTTTTTTATTTATTACGTTGAAGTGTGAAAATTGTAGATTGGGCCTTAACGAAACTAGGTGCAGTATTAAGGACCAAATATTCAACCTTCTTTTCGTAAAATAGCTCTGCTTAATATTTCTTAAAAAGTGAAACATAACAACAATTTACAAATTATTGTACAAATATTAGATTTTTTCTGATTTTTTACATTTTTTTAATGAAACATAATTTGGCGGTTCCTGTATGGCTTTGCCACAGGAACCGCTCTCCAATATAAGCAACGATGCGTTCGCTTAGCTTTGTAATTATGATGGCAACAGGTACAACTTTGCTGGTTTTATTTAATTTTGATCACCTCTTGTGCAGGTAATAATTGTGAGAGCTCAATTTTTTGCCATAGCGGGCTTTTTTAACTAATGCATAGCTTGTAACACAGTCAAATAATCACCATCCATCCCTTAAAGCTTTAAGAGATATGATCGAGGCCGACTGATGGATTGATTTAACCATGTCTGCCCATCCATCCGTCTTTCTGTGCGTACGTGTGAAGTTTTTAGGTCTTTTAAATTGAGGTAAAAAGCTGAAACTTGGAGTGTTAACTTAGTTTCCGTTTTGTGCAGACAAAGCATATATTACAAGATCCGCTCCCAGCCACGCCCACAATTGACTTGGATGTCAGATAGCATCAAATTTAAGTTTTATTTCAAAATGTCTTTTGGTCAAGCTAAACAAAGCGTAGGAACTCAAATTTTAATGCAAAGCAACAAAAGCCAGAAACCTTTCGGATCGATTTTGTTGTAACCTCTTACCAAGCTTAATACCAAAATTCAGTTTTCCGTGTACCCCAGGTTTCGGCCATTTTTTGTTTAGTACTATAGGACTAAAGATGCTGATGTCATTTGAATTACAGATTCAAATTTAAAAAAAAAACTAGTGGAGGGGTTACAATCGTTGGATCCCCCATCCCAATTGACACCTGTTAAGCTCGGAATTGCATTAATTAGTTGAAGATCTCCCTTTGTAAAAAAGGGGGCGTGGCCCCTTTTTTCTAACATTGTAGCCTTTGTTCAAATATATTATCCAAAACTTTGGTTTGCATGTATTAAGTGCATTTTTATGTCAAAAATTAGGGTTTTATCCAACCATGCCCCCAACAGTGGGCGTGGTAAAAAATTTCCCAATAAGTTGATAGTATACAGAATTATGTTTGCATATAATGCAAGATTTTCTTGATTGCAATCAAACGTATTGCATATAAATATCGTTTGTTAAACTGAAAATGCAATGCGACCACGCCCACATGGAGGCGTTTTTCGATTTGTTTGCAATGTCAGTCTCAAAACACTTAAGCAAAAATACTGCATACCAAATTCCAGCATCCTACGAGAATTTTGATTTTTCATGCTATAAAGTAAAGTGGGCGTGTCAGTGGGCGTATCAGTGGGCGTATCAGTGGGCGTGTCAGTGGGCGGAAATGTTGCACACTTGTACTGCTTCGGAACCCAGAAAGCTCAAATATGAAGTTTCAAAATCTAAGCTTAAAATTTAAGGCCAAAAACTATTCTACATATACAGAAAGATCGACCGATCAGACGGACGGACAGACGGACATGTCTCATTTGACTTACAATTCGGTCTCGATCATTAGACCTTAGGGTTAGGTCTTGGGGGTCAACGGTGATTATTTCCCTATATTACAAACTATGAATCAAACTTAATATACCTCTTATCTTATGGGATGGGGTATAAAAAACGATGAGCGCTAATTAAGTCATTTAAAAATTAAGCTTTACAAGTAAGTAAGTACAAGAGCATGTCTGTAACGAACTTCTGAATATCCTACCGTTTTCGCGCTCGAAAACGAAATCATAAAAATTTATGGCCTGAATTCATTCACTGGAATGCAATAGGTCAATCGGGTATAGGTCACGCCCCTAAAAAAGGGCATTGAATAAGAATTTTGTTAGAACCATAAAGAATACGATAATTTAAGTTAAAAAATCAGGTTTTTCCTAAAACAGCCCTCTAAAAGTGGGCGGAACTTTGAAAATTCTAATATATTTTAAAATGCTATTGTCTTCTAATATTTTTTCGATTAAGAGTGAATTTTCGGATATCAAGTTTTTAAATAAAATCAAGTTTTTGAATACATAACGCTGTAAAAGTAGGCATTTTCGATAATTTCGGCAGTTAAGTTTTCATCGTGTTAAAGGTGCTCAGCCGCAACTTCTATACACCAAAATTTGAGTTCCTCTGACTTGTTTGAATTGGTCATTTGTAGGGGAAGCTGGCTGAGGTCTCCTACCTCTTGCGTGCGCCACCTGAATCTGGCAGTTCCTCTGTTACGCCTTCCCTACGCGTTGAAGTTAGGTTGAATCCGCTCTGGCTATCTTAGCCATCGCAACAGTTGTTTTCTTACCCTTCTGGCTAGGTCAGTGTTGCTGTTCAGCTCGCGAATTTCGATGCTTTATCTTCGCCTCTAGCATTATTACTTATTTAAAGATTGTCTCGGTCACGACTCGGACTCATTATTCCATCCGACATGATTTCGACTGTAGTGGGCACACAACGGTTTATGCCAGAGTGCTTACGCGGTTAAGATTATATTCAGAAGTTAATAATAAAAAATGCCACACAGTTTTTTTTTAGAGCTAAGCAAAATCAAATCAGAGGGTCCTCGCTTATCCCTCAAGTACCGTAGCTAATCACCCCCTCAAAATAAACCATCCAAAATATTTTTAAAGGGAAAATTTCCCTCAAATTTTGGTTTCAGTCACCCCTTGAATTTCATTTTTTTCCGTAAATTTTTTTTCCCTCAATTGTTCCCCAAAACTCATGTGTATAGTTGAAGTAAGACGTCTTCAATCAAATAACCTCTCAACAGCTCACCCCAATGAAACACATTGCAAGGTCGTTTATTCATCCGCTTCTCCGGTTTCACCTGCCTGTTTCCATTACTGGCTACGAACTACGATCATTCAATGTGTAGGTAACATTGTAAACACCATAAAAACTCATCTTTTACCCAGTGATTTTCTAGAATTTTTTTTTTAACTTTCACTAGCAGTGACACAGTCCTGTTTACCTTTGTGCTGCGAATGTAGGTGAATTGCCGACAAGGGCACACACAAAGTGTAACGCGTTAACCACATGCTGTTATTAAGAAAGCAAAAAATATTATATTAACATCCATCATATCACACACGTTCTGGTGTGGTCGTGTGCTCGTCCAAAGGATAACCAAGTGGAAACGCCAGCAAACATCCGACACAGACACATGTATACGCATAATGCCAATGAAGAAATTACTCAAAAGGCTCATTGTGTGCCAAGCAGTTTTCTCTGTACCAAAACCATGAAAACGCATGCTGTATGTCGCAATGCGCAATGACGTCACAGAGGAAAAAAGTTCATTCGCCGGCTGCCGCAAAGAGAAATTTAAGTTCATCGTGTTGAAAGTTGGATAATTGACCCAGTATGCTGTATGCCAGAAAGGAAAGTTTTTTGGTAAATTATTGAGTTTAGACTTTTTACCGAGGCGCCATCCTGCGACACCTATGGTCGAGTTTGTGGGATTTTCAGGTTTGAATCTTTGGTAGGGTTCTGGTATGGTACAAAGTTTTCTAAAAGCTTCCCACATTTGTGCTTTAAGGGGAGCTAACTTTCACTCAAAAAAAGCTGACCTCAAAAAAAGCTGAGCAAAAGAGAGTGATTTTCTTTTGCTGGGCTCATTATGCCGGTGTTTGTTGAATGCCAACGAAGCTTTAGCTGGAACATCCTTTCTCTAACGTCAGAGGCAACCTGCATTGTGACGGGTTCTTTTTTTCCTTTTTACCCTGTTTTGCCTGTGGTCCTTTGAGGGCTGTTGTTAACTGGCAAAAAAAAGAGATTTTCTCATTTTGTCTCTGCTCTGCCAACCCCCGGTTCATCCTATTATGGCGTTTTTTATTACGGTCCACTGTTAAAGGATGTGTGTAGACTTGAATTTACAATTTTCCTTTTGAGTTATACTGGAGCTTCTGTATAACCGGTTGAATGGATGCCATTCAACAAATAATAAGAAAAGGGAAAAATGAAAATAGAGTTAAATTTAAATTTAAATCGTAGTGTGTCGGTGTAACGTGGGTAAATAGTTGCCTCAGCGCAACGCGATGTTATTATCTCGTTATTTATAGCGATGTTTTTTTTTAGGTTAAGCGCTGCCAATAAAGTGAGAGCATGGAAACAGGATTATGTGGTGATGAGTATGAATATGGCATTAGGTACATGCAAACTGACATGGAAGTGCACTTTGAGTTTAATGTGATTTGCATTAACATTGATATAAAATCGGGCCATAGATCGATGAATTCATAATTATTGTCATACCTATTAATAGAGTATAGATTTTTGACATTTTTGACAATGACAATGTTTATAGCTTACTATTTCTATAGATAAATTCACATGTACGTAGATTTGCTAGCTCACTAATAGAGGAGAAAAGTTTACTGCGTCAAAAAACGATACTATAAGGGCCTACGCAATCGCGCAGCTTAAGGAGATCGCAGAGTCCAGAAATCCGAAATAAGACCAGAAAATTTTATAAAATGTTTTTTAATGTCCCGTACAGAAGCATCTGTATATACACAAATTAACCTAGTGCAGTAGTAGTTTCGAGGTAGTTAAGGTCTTAATTTACCTTCGAGCTACCATCAACTCTATAAATAGCACGTAAGAACATTCGGCGGACAATTACCTATTGTTTTTTTTTTTTCGAAGCTTGCTTCTATCCCATGAAGCACTCAGGTGCTGGTTGTACTATGGTCCATTGTACTATGCCTTACTTTAATTTCATGGATCTTCTTTGCAGTAATGAAGAGCAAAGATGTTCGACACTATCCAGGTCTAGCTCAGAAATTCGCTTTTTCTTACAGTTTTGCGAAGCAGAAAAGTATGCGGTTCCCCATGTAAGGGACTGGTCTGTTTTGTTTCAGTTGGTGAGACTTAAACCGACCTATCCCATTTCATATACTGCCAAAAAGTCGACTGGAGTGCTTGCGCCTTAAGCTAGCAAAACTTCTTTGGGCCTTCAATCGGGCATCTACTTCCCTTTCCTCTATCACTGTGCAGGGCCCGCCTCTTAAGGAGCCCGATCAACCATAGCCTGACTCATGTCCAGTTTGCCGACAGAGTCAAAGTAAGATAAATGTTAGGGCCTCCAGAAGCCGTGTCCCGGCCGTAGTCAAAGAGACAGCTGTTCAATTTTGGCAACTGCCAAAACCCCGCGTAAAAATAACTTAGTTCCTCTATTCATTTATGATTTTGGAACCGTTGGGGAATGGGCAGAAGGGGTTGATTTCCGGTTTTGGGTTTGCACTTCAAAGACAAACTATAACTCCGCTGTGTTGTCACTCCCGTCACCTAACAAAGTGAGGCTTTGCCTTATAAAATCGTTGATGTTTCGGTTTAACAAAACAACTGGGTTAAAAATCCTGACTCTGTTTGTTCTGCCTAAAGGCCATAAGTGCTAGACGACAAGCAGAGGTGGAAATATACTCGACAATTTCAGGATATAAAATCTACGGAGGATAAGTTATAACGGCGAGCTTTATACACTGTAGCAGTATATGGATTAAGTTGAAAAATCTGTCGAAACGCACAAATGCTACATTGGGATGGTTTCATCGAGAGGAGCGACCACACCGCTCCGTTACAGAGGGTCTTCCAATCCGAGCTCCAAGGTTCAAAACGACTAGGAAGGTTAAGCTTCTGTTCTTATAACCAAGCAGGTGTCAGAGTTCATGTTCTGGACAGCTGGAAGAAGCCTGTGTGTGATCGCAGCTGAAGGAAGGCTACTCTGGACCAGGTAGAAAACCTTCACGGGTCAGAAGCCTGCTAAGTGAGCAGGGTGGGGACGAGGCTTATAAATATTCTAATGAATATTCAAAGATTGTACGCTTCTGAAGCAAGTAGCAATATTTTAAACAACATAGTATCATGCTGATGATTAAATGATTATAATAAGAAATAAAATAATTAATAAGCGCTGACAGAAATCATCTTTAAGCTAGAAAGTATGGAAAACACATCTACCACGTTCGGAGGAGTCCATTATGTAGTCCAACGGCAGCAATAAGAAGCTACTGTACCGAATTCTAAGCAGCTACAAAACAAATGAACTTAAATACTTACTTAAAGCGCTAAAACCTGGGTTGGGCCTGGCCCTCAGCCAACAAGCTTCGCCAGCCAGCTCTGTTCTCAGCTAGCCGTCTCCAATCTTGCACGCAAAGTTAACTGAACACCCCTTCTGCCTGCATGCGCCATCTTAGTCTTGGTTCTGCCTTACGGGGCGCCGTCAATGCAGGATAGACTCGGAGATTTTCCGGGCCGGGGTGTTGGTGTCCATCCGCTCTAGATGACTCCAGCCATTGCAGTCGATGTACTTTGAGTCATCTGGCTAGTTTGGTGTACAACTCGTATGGTTTGATCTTATGTTTTCTCCTCCACTCTCTGTCTATGCAGACGGGACCATAAAGCGACCAAAGAATTTTCCTCCCAAAGCAGCCTAAAGCGTTCGTCCGCTCATGCTTATGCACCGTAATGCAGGACTGGAATAATAAGCGTCATTAAATCGTCACTTAAGGTGCTGGGCAAAGACCTCAACTACCTCAAAGTTAGATCTGTAATTGTACGGAATTTTGGTAGATTCTGCACAATTCTCTCAAGCCAGATATTATTAAAGTCACATGTCAGCGCGCGTCGTCTTGTCTTAAGCCTTTTTTGAAATCCAAGGAGTCGCTGAGGTCTCTACCGACCTTGAAGGAATAGCGCGAGTTCTCCATCGTCATCCCGCACAGCCTGACGAGTTTGGCAGGGATGCCAAAACTAGACATTGCGCTATGTATAGCTCCTTTCTATAGATGCCGTCATACGCGGCCTCAAAATCGGTGAAAGGTGTAGGCTATTGGATTTGGAATTCCCGGGTTTTCTGCAAGATCTGCCGCGGTGTGTATTTTCTGAAGGAAATCTGAAAATCTGACCTGAAGAAATATCATAGTACGTCGGAAAGAGAGCAACTCCCCAAGAGGAAAACAAATTGCCTAAGGATCCAAATCAAGCTCTCAGTGCAAACGTTGAGTTGAAGGGCAAAGCACCAAAATCGATTCCAGTCTTGATTCGAATGAAAATGCAAAATTGCAAACCCTCGTTAAATAAAACTTAAATCAATGGTATTTTGAAATCAAGATCTGAACATGCTTACACCCCGAAAATGATAGTCAGAGCAGCTAAAATACCAAACTGCTATTACGAAGATGGAGAACCAACCAGAGGTACAGCAGAACATAGTAAATAATTTATTAGTGATATTTGCCATATTTTTATTTTTACTGATGACACTCTAAATACTAAAAACCTAAGGGCCACTTTTCAGTGTTCTGACTGAGATTTGCTTTGCTTAAACACGTGTTGCATTGCCTGCCTTGCCTCATTTATTTTTCTCAAGGACCTTGGAACTGGATTTTTCGTAAGATTTATCTTTCCGCTAACATATGTAAATCCTCTTAAAGCAATGCGTTCGGTCGCAACCAAAACAACGAACATAATCAATCACATGGGAATGGGACAATTTCTCAAACGTATAACATTCCGTACGTCTCCTCAGTTACTCAGGACGCTCGGATTTCATCCAGAACATCTTACCACCACCATAGACAGCGTATAGTAATGTAGAATTCAGGTAATTTCCTGTTAACGACTTTGATAAATAACTCAATACAAGAGGGTTTTCCTTTTGTGTACACACTACGCCCACCAAATAGGATAATCAGTATGTGTACAACGAAATTACATCGTTTACAACACATTCATGTGCCGTGTGCCTCCATACAGAGGCTACCTAGCACCATTGGTGTAAGCTTTGTATATTTTAAGTATTAAAGAGAAAAACTTTCTTTGCTTATCGATAGATACAAAAGAAGCATGAAAACGCCACGGTAGGGAAATTTAGCAACAGGTTTCTCCTTTATTCTAAGGACGAAACTTTAATAAAGCGTAGAGCATTGGCACATAGCCAGTGTCAAGTTAACAAGCCTTATTGCCACTTAATTCGCAACAAAGTGTAACAGCAGCGCGCTTCAGCGATTCTTTTGTGAATTCATTATTTACTTCGAAAAGTCCATAATAAAAGCCACAACGAAGAATGGGGGTAAACTAAAGCAAACTTTAACCAACTTAAGACAAGTGCCCATGTCCAAGTTTTCGTTAGAAGTAGTCAAATTATAATAACATAAGCGTACAGAACAAGAATTAAGCTAAAATAAAACATGTCATTTGCCCAAGAGTTTTTCCAAGGACAAGAGTGCCAAATTGTGTGGTGCTTGAGAAAGTGCATAGGTACTACACATAGGTAGGACGATAGAGTGGTGTGCCAGGAACACCAAGAACACTTAACAACGTTAAGCCCTTTCCCCTTGACAGCAATTTGTGCTCACATCCATTGGACTTTCGTTGGAATGTTGTTGATCCTTGGTCTAAATCCTCAGCTGTGCGCATACATTTCTACATTCATATATACATGTTGAGATGTTGTGTGAACTCTGCAGAATCATTAAGTCTTGAGATTTTTATTTTCTTGTGTAACTAACATCGGTCGTAAGGATATTTTTCAACAGTCGCATATAGCACAAACATTTTGCGAGGACCAAGGAAGATTATTGAAAATAAAAGGAACCTGTGTGTATAACACATGAAAGTGATATGATATCTTGGTAGATTCACTAATTGGTTTTTGTTGTTATGCAAGACACGACTTCCTGCTGAAGGAGTGGTCTTTCAAAATAAATTTGTTACTAATGCTTATCGGGCATGCGAGAAGTTCGTGGCAGTTTCATCTTTGGCCACATATTGATTGCTTTTGGTGTGGGAACGAGAAGCATGCTATTTCTAGGTATCTTATTTGTCTTTCACATGCTCCTAGGACACGCATTAACTACATAATAATATATGTGTATGTCGTAGGGAGTTATTAAATATTATATTAAACCGCTTCAGAAGCCTTTTAAAAAAGAAAATTAAGAAAAAAAAACGGTGACAATATACCATTAAACCAGATAATATAAACTTTTATTCATGCTAAATCTAATAGAGGGACCATGGATATTAAAGCCCTTCGATTTGACAACAAATTCTAAAAGCTGTACAACAAAGTTGTACTTGTTAAAACTATTCGTTGCGTACTGTTTTAAATAGCTGATTTCCGCATATTCTTTAAATTTATTCCACTACGTTTGAATATCGAGATTATAATTCGGTTAGTCTGCCTTCGCTCTGTGCAGATGCGTTGTGGGTGCTTTAGGATGGATCCAAATACTTGTCAGATATTAATTCCAAGCCTTACTAATTTCAGGGTATTCCTAATCCGGAATACAAAAACTTACTTAGAATTACTGCCAGACTAGGAATCAAGCAACTCTGACTACAAGACTTTCTAAAAAAAATAATTTTGCCTCGAAGTTTCGAGGCCACACAGCTTCCTTTGAAAAAGATGTGGGCTACTCTTCGAGGCATGGGTATGTGAAAGAAGGACAATTTGGATTGTATGATTGAACCTTATGAATTTGATGATATTTTTCTGGATAGCTCGTCGAATCCAAACTGCATCACGAGCTATAGCCACTCCTCAAATTTGTTTACGGCTACCTTAAGCCTTGAGATTGCAGTAGAAAATGATGTTTTAAGAAAGAAAACAGAACATTCTAATGCTGCTCGAGAAGATGGAATACCTCTTCGGTTTATTAAGCTTATGCGTCCCTACTTTCTTAATTTCCTCTAACACATCATTAAGTTAAGTGCTTTCTTCAACTTTTCCACTTCTGTGGAATGCGGCTAAAATAGCACCAGTAGCTAAAAAATCTCAACCAGTTTCAGCTAGTGACTATAGTCCAATAAAGTTTATTGCCTTGCCTGTCAAAAGTCCTAGAGAAAGTTGTTTCGACGCATTTTTCATCATCTTGAAACGGGAAAACTATTGTCTCAATACCAGTCGGGCGTAAGAGCTAACCATGGCTGTTCTACTGTGATGGTTAAAATCTCTAACGATATAAGGATTGCATAATGACAAGAACTCTTTAACAATCCTATGACTTCTTGAATTCTCCAAGCCTTTTGACAGAGTCAATCATAAGCTGTTTTGTAAGAAACTAATGGCGTATTCTTTTCAACAACGAATCGAGAAACTGGTGTGGAATACAGGAAAAAATTGTTCTTTTCACGAACACCTGAACGGAATCGTGCTCATGTAATTGTTCATTTGAACTCCGAATAACTTCGGTGTCGACACCAAACTCGAAATTTCGCCACCGTAGTATTTGACGTTGTAGGCTGGGTGTAGCTTTGGTTCTGTGTGTGAAGTGACGTTTCGACTGACTTTTCATTCGTGATTTTTTACAACGCGACTGATATCGTATGAAATCAATAAAAAATAACTCAATATCTCGAACTCAAAGCTCAAATTTTAAGTAAAAAGTACAAAAAACCGACTCTGCGAAATGAAAAAAAGCAAACAAAATGAAGGGTGCGTTTTTTTATTCCTTCAGTAGAAGGAATAGAAAATGTGGAATACTAAGTTGGCATATTCCGAACGTTCTAGTTCGTACTACCTCGGGAGGTTAGGTAATATGAATAGAATGCAATCCGAATATTCTGAACGGATAAAGAAACGCAAAACGGAATGATCGCAATATTCCGAATTAATAAAGAACCGCAGATACTTCGGCCGGAATAGTTGAACGAATAAAGAAACTCACCCAAAGTCAAAACAATTTGACCCTTAACGTGATGACTGAACCGGTGCAGTATTTGCCGTTCTGTACACAATGAAACCGAGTGTACACCACGCTGGAGTTGTCGCGAACACCAAGTATTATTTGACAGCTCAGTGTTACAGTTCGGTGTTCAAAAGAATACGCCATTAGATTTACTTTGGCATTGGTACTAGCGTCGTGTGTTTAATACAAAACTAAGTGAAAAGTATTCCGATTTGCGAAATATTTTTAAAGGTGCACAAGGTTCTATTCTGGGTCCTTTTTTTTGTTTTTTTTTTATAATACACTCGCGTTCAAGGGTTTATGGCTACCCTTATTATGTGTCAACATAATGAGAGTGGAAGGGATCAGAGGAGAATGAGGAGAGGTACTGATGCAGATTGGTTCTAAATTGTCGAGGGCTAAACTGACGAGAACTGGTCCCGTCTGCATAGACGGAGAGTGGAGGAAGAGATATAACATCGAACTGTACGGGCTGTACAGCAATACCAACCTAGCCAAAAGAGTCAAAACACAACGTCTACGATGGCTGGGTCATCTAGAGCGGATGGACACCAACGCCCCGGCCCGGAAAATCTTCGAATCCACACCGCAGGGACGGCGCGGTAGAGGAGCACCGAGACTCAGGTGGCGCACGCAAGTGGAAGGGGACCTCAGCCAACTTCGCGTGCGAAACTGGAGACGGCTAGCTAGAGACAGAGCTGGCTGGCGAAGCTTGTTGGCTGAGGCCCAGGTCCACCCCGGACTGTAGCGCCACCTTAAGTAAGTAAGTAAACTGACGAGGAAAGATCTCCTGTGGAAGCCTGTTCCACAATCTGAAAAAAGAACTCGCATACAAGGCGGTACGCCCCAAATTGGTCTCAAGGGTGAACTGATGGGCACGTGTCCTTGTGCGACTATTACAGTTGAACTCTTTAAGAGTTCAGAACATTCTTCTCTGCATGTTCATAACTGATCTACCAACTGTAGGCGAACATGTCATTTTCCACTTTTATGCAGACGACATTTAAATTAATTTGTATAGGCCAACCGGTCTCATTGAAGATCTTATATGCAGGATGAACGAAGATCTTAGTGAAATCCATCGCTGATCTGAACTAATTGGCCTTTCTAATAAACTAGGTAAAACTAAGGCCATAACGTTTTCCCAAAAAAAAAACCTATAATACTTCCCACCTACCTATATTACTCAAAGCCTTTCAAATACCATTTAGTAAGATTTAGTAAGTCTGTAACTAGCCTGGAATTTAAGCTAGCTTCTAACCTGTCCAGCAATGAGCACATAAATCATGCCATTGGTCGGATTTATGCAGCGCTGAGGAAATTACGGCAGTCTAGTTAGTACACAACAACTGAAACTAGGCTGAATTTAGTAAAGTCTTACTGGTGTCAATTCTCTAAAATGAACTCCCTTTCTGAACACAAGCTGAGGTTTGCTTTCAAAGCCAAGGTACGTCTTTGGCCTTCGCCGGTTTGATCATATATCCAAATCAATGCAAGATATGAGGCTGCAATTATTAACTAGACTAAGAGCAAGTAGCTTTTACATCATTTATTTACTGTAAAAGACGTTGTCTTACTTGTTAAACCACAATAAATTGAAATTGAATTGAATTGATAAACTATCCAGTAGAGAAAGACCACATCTGAAGGGGTGCGAGCAAGTGGGGTATTACCGAAACCAACTTTTCTAAAATCAATTAGTGTGGGATGGAGCGCAGCTTTCTAAATGGTTCCAAGTGATGTCAGGGCTAAGGCATGGATTAGGCACGGTTAGACCAATATTATTTACACTTTTCATTGTAGACTATTTCCCTATCAAAATGTTGCTTTGTTATCAAAGCCCTTATGTCCACGATAGATATTGTACTTATGGAGTTTTAACTTGAATCCTTACAGTTTATTTAAAATCCCTTCACAAATTCTGCAATTAAATTAATTAATTCTGGTAACCTAAATGGTAGTCCGTCACAGAAAATTTCAATGGAGCACCTATTCAAGGAGTTAATAAAAAGTATTAGGTCTGTTCGCGTTCCCGGATATCTCAGAATATATATAAATATTTTACTTCAAGTTACACAAAAGCGTTCCCGTACTCAGAATTGTCGTAAAAGAGATCGGAAATGAGAGAGTAAATCACTTCCCCACCTTGAACAAACTTGAAATTTTTTACTACAAAAATTTTCTTGTAGTAAGAAATTTCCAATTTTCAAATGTCTTATTTCGACAGTTGTTGACACAAATGTTTGTTTACATTTTTTGATTTAGAGTTTATTTTTTGTATTGGCGCTTATTTTTTTAAATTTTGTCGGTAACGTGATCAAAAAAACGTGTAAAACTAAGTGCAGAAAGTTTCCAAAATTAATTTTAGTGCATTTAAGCCGTTACAAATCCTTTCAGCAAATTCAATGCCACACAAAAATAGTTCAGTGAATTCAAGCGGTGCAATCATACAAATGGCACGAGTATTTTTGTTGTAGGTATATAAAGGATGTGGCAGTAGCTATGTGAACGGCAAGAAGGTAGCTCCGAATCCACCAGTACTAAGACGTAACTTGTTACTTTGAACGCTCATGATTTATCATTTTTTAAAAACATATGAACATAATTGTTTTTGCTTTTGACGTTTTTTTCAAAACGCTACTTCTTACTACAAAACCGTCCCCATATCTAAGGGCAATTGTTCATCTCTTTAATACACTTTAAAAGAGAATTTTTCGCCACTCTGCAATTTTCAATTTGCTCTTTTACTATAAAAAGTACGCGAACACAGCTATTACTAAGGTGTCTCTCTTACTAGGAATCTAAGTATAGAGAACCACTTAAATAAATAGAGTGGCGCCACAGGTCGAGGTGAACCAGGGCAACTTCTCTACAATGTATGCTGTGTGTGTTAATTTCTTTACATACAAAGGGGACCTACAATTTTTCGCCCAAGCCGATCGTTATTTTGAGAAGTTTTTTCAAGATAAATGATACTCTCGAGGATGGGGAACGTGAAAAAGAAGTCTTTTTTTCAAGTCAAGATGGCAGGGTTACTACCCAGACCGCCGGCGGGGTAGTAAGGACACACACTAACCACTACGCTACGGCACCCCCCATAGAACTTGGAGAACTTGGAGAACCACTTAGTACCAGTTTTTCAGTGCGAGATCATACAAGTTTCCGAATTAGACTCAGATTCACTGAAAATTTTATTTCTGGGGTAATGAATTTTTCAGTGAATATTGATCCTGGAGTAATCTTCGCCGAATTCGGCGAGTTAATCCCGATTCAACTCTAGTGAATAGTATGAACTTCTTTGAATGTTTTTCTGTATGAAATGGCAGTTCTTTTGCGTGTTCCGTGTGAAAAATGGTATCTGAAAATGACTCTAACTTCTTTTCCTATGTTTTTCTATGTGAAGTGAGGCTGGGAGAGCTAATAATTTCGAGAGTTAAAAATTTTGACAACTTCACTGACAGAGTTAACTCTTAAATTTTTTGTTCTGGGATTTATTAATCCTGGCTTAAGCGGGGCTAGACTCACTGAAAAACTGGCCTTTAGCGGCATAACTATCTTTGACGAAAACAGCTTTGTTAGTTCAGTCGGCGCGTTGTGAAAAATGGGCTTACCTTGCGCGCAGAGGCATGGTCATTTTTTTTTAAGGATCGATAGAAACTTATGAGAAAAGCTTAAAACCAAATTAACCAAATTTAAAATTATTTTACCAAAGATATAACTAAAAATGTTTTTTTTTCTGTATTCTCCGGTTTATTGTGAATATCTCGGTTCCAGTATGCCGCACTGCAAAATAAATAAAGTATATTGTTTCACATAAAGTCCTTTATTGTTCTACAAAAAGTTTATTCAAAAGTTTATTCAATGAAAAGGTTAAAAAGTTACTGCAAATTTTATTAATTTTTTTTTTTTTCGTGGTACACTTTTTCGTAACTATTAAAAAAACTTAAATTAAACATAATTTTTTTACGTACTTTCTTAGGGCTTTTTATGCTTTACAATTAACAAAAAAAAGAGGTCTTTACTTCCTACCAAACCGAGCAATCAAGGATTAAAGATAGGCAAGTTGCGCCCTCACTAACACATTTTCAATCGTTTGGGGCATAAAAGCATTTCATTTTCGCTTTCGTTTTCCCAAAAAAGGGATGGTTGCGCTTGGGATTAATATTCATCTGATAAAAAATTCTTATAAGGGTTCGAGGATCATTATTTTCTTCGTTGTCGGAGTCATCCACGATTTCGGCTACATTGCAGTTGGAGCAGCTTTTCCCGCAGCAAGTTTTGCACATCGTCGAACATTTTATTCCAGCTTTGCGACACCTGCACACTTTTTTTCGATGAAAACACGACCTTTTGAGGGACGACGAAAGAAACGTTTTTGGTCAACAAAAAAATAAAAAAAGGTTTATCACGATGCTGCCAAGTCACAGGCCTTGGAAGATGCTGACACATAGTCAAAACTGCTCTTTCCAAATTCTTCGACTTTTAAACAATTATTTTTGTAGGCGGAGTCATAGATTTGTTTCTGATTTTGCAAGGAAAGAAATTCACAACATTTTTTTAAAGAAAAAGGAACAAGGATCTAATTTGGGGAATATTGAGAAGAAAAAAGTTCTAATATTAAGTATCCACAAAGTCAAGTCTTGGTTTTAAGCTGTTTGCTTTAATTTAGGAAAATACCTATAAGCCGATTTATTTCTCTTATCAGAATCATGAATCTAGTGACCTCGTTTGTCTTACTAGGATTTGAAAGAAACTCGACAACTTAGCCTTTATTTCAATCGCAAAACCAAAGGATTACCAGCAGAGAAAGATAATAATGACTTCCACGCTGCCTTTGATGTTAGATTTTACTTCGGTTCAGTCTCTAGGTATCTATGGCGTTAGCATTGCGATTATTCAGTTACAAAACTCGTTGATGAATACTTTATCTGAGCCTTTTAACTGAATTTAGCTGTCACATTTTTACGAGCTGATGCATCGAAAAAACGTTCCAAGTCCAATTAAAAAAAATTTTCCACATTTTTACCTAAAAACGTAATTTTTCTAAGTTAAATAAGTTAATGAGTTAAATAAAAAAAATAGCCCCGCACAATCAATTTGTGTCCAAAATGGCAAAAAAAACCACCCACCAATTGTTTTATTAAGACTGATGTACTTTTCTTTGAAAACGATATTCGTGTCTCTAGTTAATAGTGATTTTATTTACAATAGGACTCGTCTGGCTTCCGGGCCTAACCCTGTTGTTGCTGCTGCCATTAACATCCTTGTCATTCGTTAATTATTAACAAGTGTTTTCATTCCTCAAAGCTATACCTTTCACACTTCGATTCATTATCAATAATTTATGAACTCATCCAACGAAAACGTATCAGGCTGTCTCAAAAAAGGACACTTACGAACCTGCTGCACACAACAAACCCTTGTTAACAAGATATCGTGTACTTTTTGTGTTCAACTTTTTTTTTGCTTCTCGCCGCCTTCTAGTTCATCAATATGTTGAGGAGTAAAATTGAATTTCAGGAGGACGTGTTACATACTTACGTCATGGTACGATAAGAGTAGGATGTAATGTGCAAGAAGGCGCGATCGTAAAAATATCTATAACGTATTTTTAAGGCGTCTCTTTGGGTGTTCTCGTATGTTGTATTCCTCCTATCTGTATCAAGGACTTTTTCCCTCCTTTTTTTTTTGTGTAAAATAAGGTATTCTGCGAATAAGGCTTCCTTAATGCTTAAGGCTGATTTTATAGATTGTACATGTTGTTCGACGGTGGGTTCCGCATCAAGTGGCGAATCGATTTTTATCTGCTGTAAAAGTCCTCTCTTGTGAAATAACCACTGGCTGATGGATGGCATTGAGTGTTCATAAATTTTAAAATGAGGACTTTATCCTAGGAAAAAATATTGAAGGGATATTTTTATATATATATACTTTTTTTTTGTAATATCGTTTACTTTTGCCAGAACGTGTGAGTTTGCTTTAAAGCCTGCGAGCATGTTTCTGTTTGGTTTAAGGAGTTGTACTTTGAAGAAACAAACATGACGAAATGTCTTGTTCACACATGTTGCTTTGTTATTGTTTTTTAGATTTTATATTTTAGTACAGGCACGATCTTCCTACTTATTTCTTCTCATTGTATGTAGAAAGGTATAAAAAATATTTTATTCTTGTCAAATAAATGTACTAAAAAAATGGGTTGTAGAAAGAAGGGGCTCGAACAAGACTCCAGAACATTTTAAAGGATTTTTGGAACTTATTTCATATTGCAAAGTACTTTAGACTGAATAAAAAGGGTTTTTCTCTTAAGCTATAGCCAAGCCTTATAAATGGATGGTAAAAAGACGAAGGTTTTTTCAATTTTTTGTGCATTTAGTAAGAACTTTGCTGGCTTTGGTTTTTGAAAAAGGAATACAAATATTTTTTAGGTAGCAATTTTTTTTGAAAATCCTTATAATTTTCGAATATGTGATTACTTTTTTGAATAACCATAAAATAACAATATAAACAGAATTTTCAATTGCCAAAAACGTAAAGGGGCAACGGAACAGCCATCATCTATCCCTGCTGACCATTTATCAAAAGTAATTTCCAGTTGTATAACAATGTACCAATCAAATATCTCATTTAAATGAATTAATTATATTTGGCAAACGTAAGCTGACAAAGCAGAATATCCTATTAAAATTTCGATATGATTTGTGTGTATCACCAGTATCACACACTGAATTCTGTCACATCTTATGCGCAACATACCCCTTATTTGTGTGATGATATTATTAAGTTTAACCAAGTTATCATCTATCAATTTTATCCAAGGATAATCCATTTGTTTGAATACTATATCAGCTCCTGTCAATAAGATTGAAAATCATTGTCAGTATGACCGACTTCTTGGCCCTTACACCGAATGCTCCAACATCAGCCAATCGGTATAAATTCATCTGAAAACCAGTGAAGTGTATTTGCCACACAGGAAGTGGATTACAAAATAATTTGCCGATAAATTGATGGCGACCAAAAGTTAAGTGACAGTTGGCTTAAGGCTTTGAATCCAGTTATATCTACCACTTGAACTGTGAAATAGATATTTGAACACAGAACTGACGCGTGTATTGTTTTCGAAAATCCCCCCACCAGATGGGTCTACAAAACGAAATTCAATATTGCTCTGAATCACATTAGGTTGTTGGGTATAGGGTGGAGGGGAAATCGAAAAATTCATATTCATGAGAATAGTTATTCGCATAGCAGAAATGGGAAACAAATCGAAAGGCCATACTTTCGAATCCAGAAAATTTGTTTTGCTAATTGCGTGGGAACGGCTCGATACGGCCAATTTACGGCCTGTTGGCTTTTAAATTGGGTGATAAAATCGCCATTCAGCACTTTTTCTCCGTGACCGCTTAGGCCAAAAACTTTATGAAATTGTATAGCCCGGAGGGTATGTGTCATTAACTCAAAATTTTAAAATGGATAAAAAATGTCGCAGACAGAATAGCAATTTAAGTTTTACGTTTAAGATTTTTCATTCAAGCTTAAAGTTAAAAAAAGTTTTTCGTTTAACACATGTCACTGCAAAAATAATCACACCCTTCTATTGTTAACATGATACTTAACACTTTTTTGTTTTCCTCAAGACAACATCCGACTATACATACCCCAGTAACCAGTTTAGAAGGTTCTCCTTCATACTAAGTACACCGGTAGGTGTGGTTATTGTTTCGCTCACTTTTAGCTGCGGTCATTATTTATTTTTTGTTATTTATTCATTTTATTCGCGAAATAATTTTTTACACCCCAAAAAATGGTTGCACTTTTTGTTTGTTTTATAAAAACAGTGACGTTCAGACTACCCAACCGAGGGAGCTAGACTAATTACCAATGGCATGACACTAAAAACGATGGCAAAAAAAATATGCTAAAAGAAAAGAAAACCAACTTGAACAGACAACGTCGACTAGTGCTTAAAGATACGAGAATTGGGGTTGAAAACCCCCTCACTTTGCTGCAACGCGAACTAACCATATCGCTGCATTAAGCCTTTGCGTCCATATAGACATCCCAACCACTGAAGTGGCCGAGCACATGACTTTGTTAGTTGAAAAGGCGTTAATCTCTTCGCCTATGGTATGGGATGTTTGGATCTACTTTGTATAATAATCCTGTGTGGGGTTAAACCTACTGGGAGTAGAGCTACCTAGAGGATGAAAAACGAAGCCAACATGCATTTATTTAAGATGGATTTTCCGGGAAATGTTACACGTTGCACTACGGGCTAGGAAGAACAAGTTATGAGGATGCACAAGTGTTCCCGGAAAATTTAGTTTAAAATTAGGAGAAAGTTTACAAGTGGTAAAACGATAATTACTTCTCCTAAATGTGCTTTCGTTACCATACGATGGGTGCAGAAAGTTAATTTATTTAGATTTACATAAGTTAGGCAGAATGATGTTGAGTCTAAACAACGCCTTATCATGAAGCTGTTTGGCACATTCATAAGGAAAAAAATGCAATATTTATCCTTAGAAATGATGCTCAGTTTTGTGCAAAATTTTGGCTCGAGGAAAGAAGGGTCCAAATGAAATCAGGACCAAAATGAAAAATGAAATAAGCCCCAAAAAAGAAGCACGAAATGCAACAACAACTTCGAATTTTTATATTGGGGCCTTATTTCTTTTTTTTGAGTCCTTTTTTACTTTTGCGTTATTTGAATTTTGTATTTTCTCCCCATTTCGTATGAAAAGAACTCTTCATTGTACTTTTCACTATGACGGGAGGACCAGCCACCGTCCGATCCCTTTCTGAATATTCAGAGGGTTGCGAGGTAGTGTATATGCGAGTTTTAAATATGTATGGCAACCCCCCTGCAACCTTCCTGCCTGCTTTTTTCTTTTAGCTTCCTCTTATTAGACAATATTAGCGCCTCATTTCATTTTGATTTTGGCGTCTTGTTTCATTTTTATTTGGGGCTTTATTTCATTGGAGCCTTAATTCCCACCGCCCAAAATTTTATATTTATTTGTTGGGTAGTGCCAATACAAGTGGTCTAATTTTCGTCAATTTGCCTGGTTTTTTCGTGGGTTTGTGAAAACATTACTAGGCACTCCGAGGACCGGCCGCCAATGTGATATTTTTACCGACCAAGAAACCTCCCGTTTTTCCTAAACTGCCACAAGTTTCAAAACTATAACAAGCTTCACTTGCAGGTTTCTTAAGATTCTGTAGACAAAAGCTTTGGGCAGGCAGTATACCTGCTACAAATTGCCTAGTTTCGCCTTGCGGAAAAAACTTTTTTTTTCCAAACTAATATACGCTTTTAACGCATTTTCTCGTGATTCTAACGAAGTTACAATTAATTGATTTTAATTCCTCCCCAGGCCCACTTTTGGGGGCGTGGCCTATAAAAATAATTTATGAATTCGGGCCAAAAAATTTTAAGATTTGGTGTAACACGGTATATAGGCCGGGTATATAGAAGTTTGTCTCAGACGAACTCTTGTACTTACTCACTTGTTCAATTTCGTTTGGTTACAATAGATCTGTTCGTTTGATGAATGCTTGATCCTGAATCCGAATCGGAAATTCTGACATTGAGTAAACCTAGAACGAAAGGAACTGAATTGCCGATGTCTATGGTGATTTGGGCGTTACATTAATCTGCATTAACTCAACTGGATGGTGGTTGCATGCCGCATAATATTTATCAGCATTTGGGGACTAAAACAGTAATAACACATAGTTTCTACACTGGATTAACATAATATGTGCCGGTTGTAAGATCCACCCTAACATATGGTGTGGTGGTGTAGTAGAAGTCTACAGAGAGAAAGTCTCATCTGTATAGCCACACCTAAGTCTAAAAGGATGTTTGCACGGAAGCAACAGGGTCTTTAAGTATCACACCTACCGCAGAATAGGTGGCATTAAGCTCCCCTCACACTATTACATACACTGAAGCAGCAAGGCAGTTAAAACGACTGTATATCTAAGGGCGTCCGGAAGGTGATCCTCTGCATAGACCTTATTGGCACGCCTCTTTGAATTCTCAGGCGTGTGCATCCTTAAAAGATTCCGACATCGAAGATCTTCATTTAAAATTTCCTTAAAACAGGAGAAGTTAGGAAGACGCAGGAGATTTCGTGACGCCTAGAAGATGGACGTCGAAACAGACGCAGGCATCTTCTTTGAAGATCTGGCGCTTATCAAATGCCTTTAAATCAGCAATGACTGCAATGGTAGACCAAGCGGCCATAATCCAAGAGGAATAGGCTCAAATCCAAGTACATCTCTGCCCTCTCTGACAGGCAGCCATTAAGGTCAAGGTGGGGGGATATCACTTGGAAATATTTTAACTTTTTGTTGGACACCTAGGATGTTGAAGAAATTTTATCTGTTCGCCACCTACTTACTTACTTACTCATAAACTTATTTACAAACTTAAGGAGGCGCTGCAGTCCGGACCTTTGCCTCAGCTTACAAGCTTTGCCAGCCAGCCCTGTATCCAGTTTTGCACGCAAAGTTGGCTTAGGTCCCCTTCCACTTGCGAGCGTCTCCTGAGTCTCGGTGCTCCTCTACCTGCGGGGTGGATTCCAATTTTTTCCGGGCCGGGGTGTTTGTGTCTATCCGCCCCAGATCACCCAGCCATCGTAGCCCTTGCATTTTGACTCTTCTGGCTAGGTCGGTGTCACGGTACAACCCGTTCAGTTCGATATTATATATCCTCCTCCACTCTCCGTCTATGCAGACGGGCCATAATTTGTCTGAAGAATTTTCCTCTCAAAGCAGCTTAAAGGGTTTCCATCGGCCGTTGACAGGGCCCCAGCTTCTGCACCGCAATGCAGGACTGGGGCGATGAGGGTCTTATAAAATAACACTTAAGTTGCTTAAGAGACGGCTTCGCTACTCCACTGTTTCTTACCCCAAAGAAACAGCGATTGGCAAGAGTTATTCTTCGTTTGATATCAGCGCGGGTTTTATTGTCTGAATTAATAGCGGAACCGAGGTAGGCAAAGTCCCTAGCTATCTCAAAGTTATGGATGTCTAGCTGAAGAAACACGGCCCAGCAAACAAGACCATCACCAAATACTCTGATAGCCAAGCGGCAATCAAAGCCTTGGAATCAGACGTGGTAAAGTCAAGGGCTGTGAAACTATGCAGGGAAACTCTGGACGAGTTATCACTTGGCAACACTGTAACTGTGTGTTGGGTGCCAGGTCACACCGATATATCGGGAAACGAAGAAGCGGACAAGCTTGCGAGATTTGGGTCTGGAATGAATGCATCTCTAGCCCTCAAATCTATAAGAGTCCCGCTGAGAATAGAAACTGAATCCTTGAGTAGAACCAATCTACGTTGGATAGAACTTGATACGTGCAGACACACAAGGGAGCTATGGGCAGCGGTAAGCAAAAAGAGATCACTATTTTTGATCGGACTAGCCCGCAGGAACATCCGAGTACTCACGGGAATCCTCACGGGGCACTGTGCTGTGGGTCTACACGCTGAGCGGCTAGGCATACCACATAACGATTACTGCAGAAGCTGCAGGGACGTTGAAGAAATTGAATCTGTTCGTCACCTGCTCTGCGAATGCCCAGCCCTAAACAGCATCAGGCGTAGTATCCTCGGCAGCTACTTCTTCAACGAGCTCGAAGATCTAAATTATGTAGATCTAAAGGACCTCCTAAGATTTGTCCTCCTAAACTCTGAGCTTCTAACAGCAGTCTATTTCTGTTTTCGTTCCAGGTATTAAGAAGGTTCCCAATGGACACAATGGACCCAACTGCTGGTCTTAGTGAAGCCGTGACTATTGTCAAAAGGGCATCCATCAACCTAACCTAACCTAGCCTATGGATGTATATGGTGACGTTGTGTCCAAGACGTCGGTGTTGGGTGTTTCTTATTTATGACAACAGATACTACTTCGTTTTGCCCTATTCGACGCTTTGTTCTCCCAATTATGTCAATATCATCTACGGACTTTTAAAAGATTGTGCCTCTGGTGTTGGAATGGGTGTTTAACACAATTCGCTCAAGTGTAATATGTTGAAGAAGTCACATGACAGCGCATCGCCCTGTCCAAATCCTTTTTTCACATCTGTTCACCACATCGAATCGAATGATCCCTGGTAGTAACTTCTTCGATTAGCTCGATGAACGGCAAAGGATTAAGCGTAGGATTCCGGGTAGTAACTTTTTCAATGAGCTCGAAGTTTTTAAGTGCATATCTAAAATTTATTTTCTTATCCAAGCCAATACCTTTAATCAGCTTTGATGTTTTGCCAAAAAGAACTTAATACCCCTTAAGCTTGGAACCTTACAATCGTTTTGTAAGTACACTGTGATTTCTTAACCGAGTGATTCAATGCCTAAAAATAACTTCTGTAGAAAGTATCTTGGAGTGACAATTGAAAAAATACCACCCTAACGAATACGTCCGTTCCTTGCGATGCTGGAAAATTACCTTTGGAGAGACAATTGACAGAACATTTAATTTTTCTTCTAAATTGCGATTGTTTGACATCTTAACTCATCCAACAAACTATAAAGAACGTCCAATTGGTCAACTGGCTAATTAATAAGTTTGATGCCCTTGGCCCTTCCAAAATTTATAAACACATCAAGTTTCCTAAATATATTCAAAGGTAAATTCTCCTTTGTGGATGCCATGTTTTAGTTGCCAGTATGTGTGCCTATTACGGGGGAGGTCTGGGTTCTAATCCTACCTCCCGTATAGGCTTCATGATAAAGAGAAGCTGAAATCCCTTGTTTGTCCTGCACATATTTAGATACGTCACACAAAAAAAAGGTCAAAATCTCATTTCGATGGCTTCAAAGCTTATGATGGCAGAATTTTATTAAAATCCTTTTGAAATGCCGCACATTCTGAGCCCCCATATTCATTACGGAATACATCAAAGGTTATAAGCTCCGATTTGTTCGCTATTTGCTTGACAATATATCCTTCCACTCACTTTGTGTTTGTGGCATAATTCAAGGGATTGTAATTAACCAATGTGTGGGTATGTGTATATTAGAAGCGTTTGGCGTAGAAAAGTTTTTGTCATATAGTCTCCTAATTGGCTTTGAATAGAAAACAAAGAAAGATTAATGTAGGTATACTACGCATAAGCATATATATATGTGCTGGCACGCAAGTTTATATAACCTGACACAGGAACAATTATACTTTTTGCGTCAAAACAACCTTAAAGTGAAAGCTTAAACGTGCCATAGGCTCGTCATGCGTCGACATGGTCTTTTATGGCTCTTGCTTTCAATAGAATACACACAAACCAGATACAGGTTGTGCAGAAGAGCCTTTACTGGGAGTTGTGTGGAAGCTTTAAAATTTTAATCGCGGACTCTTCCAAGAAAAACGCATAAGAGGAAGAGTGCAGTTACGACAGATGGTGCAAGAACTCAGAAATTTTAATATCTGAACAATAGACTAGACTCTTATACAAGGGGCATCACAGAAATCTACTCAAAACCAGTGGTTGCAATAGTGCACGTATGTAATAATTTTGGGCATCGGTAACAGATGCATTCCTATGATTTCATCTAATCCCATTGCTATCTTTTTGTTTTCCATACCATTCCCGTTGCCATTCAAGAATCATTTCTTTACTGGACTGACCATACATTTTGAATGTCATAATGTCATCATTTTTCCCCTCTCTATGTTAATTTATTTCATGTCTAATATTTAACACCTTCCGGGCAGTCATAATACCTTGTTCGCTTCGCCAACAAAAGAAAGAAATAAAAGTTATTGGCTCAGTAAAAAGCTCTGACTGATCTCTGCTAAGCATGAAGATTTTCGCAACAAATTTTATTGAAGCTGCAGAATTATCCCCAGTCCAATGCCGCATCACAAAGAAGATATTTTCACTTTCCACTGCCACACAGACTAAATCCAAAATAAACATCATCTGATTTATGACCACTAGACAAGTGGACACATATCGCCAAAACGTCAAATCGTAAATCCTTAAATCATCGTGTCGTATCTGACCGCCACACACAGCAGTATACTCACGTATGTGCATAGTATTTTATTCCAAAGTAAACATTTACTTTCTGCTCATCAAGAGATACCACCACCACAACCATTAATCAGTGGTGATACATCTTTAATAGATGAGCTATTCCTTGCTTTCAGCACCAGCACCACCTATGATTGATTGGGGCCAGGATTCCGAATGATGGATGGCAGCGATAAAATGCGACAATTGCGGCTATTTCCTTTTCTACTTCACGCTCCTCAGCACATTCTTCAGAGAAACACGAGTACATCACTTCGGTGCGAGTACCTACTCTTGGTTGTAGACGCAGAGAAAATATTTCATCAGCCTGCATAGAACCTGGTTACACACCTGCTGCACGATTTTCCTTCTTCCGAAAAATGCATTTTCCGTTCAACCATTTCGCAAACATTCTTCCGGAAACACCATTACGAGCTGCCCCCTCAATCTCGATGCCACTCCACAATCCGGGTGTGATGGTGATGGCGACGACGACGACGACGACGACGATGGCAGCGAGGACGAAGACTGAATCAACATTGAGTTCAGCTTCATTGTTTTATGTAATGGCATAGTGGCATGCAATAGCATTCGTCTGAATGAGCACTGAAGGGTGGTTATTGGAGCTCTATTGAGCTCGAGTGGGTGTGTGTACTTCGCACATGTGTTTGGCTCATAATTAAGGGAAATCTGCGATGTTGCTCGTGTAGATACTCAAGCATTCATACAAAGATTGTGTGGCTGTGTATTTCCAAAAATAAACAACCAGATGCCGGAAAAAAGATACATAGGGATACAAGGATACTACAACGACCGCGCGCGGGGGGTGCAAATGAATGGGAATCACGCAAATGTGTTTCACAGGGGGGGTGTAGTATAGTGCATAAAAATTCACAACACGATAGACAAAGGACGAGTCTGGATTCACAAACGGGTGAATGACACACTCTGCGATACGTTAGGATAGTGTGTTGGCGATCACGCGATTGAGCACTCACCCATCTGCCTCCACGATAATGGCTCCAGAAGTAAGTGAAAAATATGTATCATAGGTTATTTCGAATCGCAACTCCGATTGCATGCAACATAGAGCTTGGGATATGCGATGTGTATATTGCACGGTTTGAGGGTTGCTTAAACCATTGCAGGCAGAAGTGTCATCACCTGCAATGGTTTTTGTGGCTTCCATAGCCAAATGGCGAAAAGCCACAAGCTCTGCTAAATAATGTTTTGCAACCGAATTTGCGGATTACATTCATTAGGAGCCAAAAACAAAGGACAAGCGGCTTAACTGGACTGCATTGCTGTATAAATTGTGGTGGAGTCTCATCTCGTCTCCCTGTTGGATGATGGCTTTGATGGTTGACCTTATTGAGAGTTTGATGCTAGCGCATAATTTGCTTTTTAGCACATGGCTTACCACACAAAGTCACTCACAATGAACATTTCCGCCTTTATTTTTTTAATTTATCGGATTTAAAACATGTTTTTCGTTGTAAGTTATAAATGGAGACCGGATTTTATGCATTTGCATTTCATTAGCGATTCTAAGTCTAAGTCTAAGTCTTCTAGTCTATAGTAAAAATGCATAGTTTCATAGTTTCCTTGAAAATTCGTCTGTAGAGTTTTCCGTTACTTGTTATGTAAGACTTTTTATTTTTTGTGACCTTTGACCCCGTTAAAATCATAAGTGGCTCTCGGATCAATGGGGACTTTTGACAGTTTATTGAGAACCACAATATCAAACTTTCTTCCAAAATTCAGATTTGCTCGATTTTTATAAGGTTTTAGTGTGTTGTTTGTCTTTTTCATTAATATGAACCTAAGGACGAAAATATATTGAGGCTCTCGGTGATTATTTTACAGGGCTACAAACTATTCTTTATTTAAAAATTAATATATATCCCGGGCTGTGCTCAAGAAAATACAAAACCAACAAAGAAATACAAACCAACCGAAACGGTTACTTCCGCGAAAAAAAAAAGTTTATATTACATTTTGACCATAGTAAGACTTTATGTAGAGTAACCTATACCGAGATACTCACGGAAAACGGGTTTTAAGGACAACTTTTTATCTAATTAACTTGGGCTATGAAGCCTATTTTTTATATATTGTAATCATATGGGGTGCCGTGACGTAGTGGTTAGTGTGTGTGCTTACTACGCCGGAGGCCTGGGTTCGAATCCTGCCATTGTCACCTGAAAAAAAAGACTAGTTCTTTTTCACGGTCCTTACCTCCGCGAGGATTTGACAAGCCCTCCGAGAGTATCAATTGTCTTGAAAAACTTCTCAAGCTGCCGTTCGGATTCGGCAAAAAATTGTAGTTCCCTTTGTATGTAAAAGAAATCAACACACCAGCATACATTGTTGAGAAGTTGGCCCTGGTTTACCTCGAGCTGTTGCGCCACTCTATTTTTATTTGAAAATCATAAGGCATGAGTTATCGTAATAGTTTTCTGGACTTAGTTGAATACAAACAAAATTGTCAGCAAACTTTAAATTTAATATAAGTTCTGCTATTTAGTGTTTTAAGCTTTGAAAAAACGCTCTCTGTACCGATAAACTCTGTTTTTTTTATTCTAGTATATTGTAGACTGAGACTCTGTATTTTTAACAGTATTTTTCTTTCTTAAGTAACTAGGTAGGTATTTTAAGTTTAGACCGATGTCAATTAAAGGCTTTTTTTACCTTAAAATAAGTTAGTAATTAAACATTAGTTTTTAATATGGAAGGAATCTAATACTATGTCTCCACCGTCTTTAAAAAGGGGATTAACAGAAGACGATTTAAAATAAATCCCAAAGTAGCTCCGCCGGCCAAATATAGGATTAGTTTGATACGAGCTTTCTTTTTTTGCCATTTCGACTCTCAAAAGAGAGTGGCGCTGTTATTTCCTCGAAGCGAAAAAAGATTTCCGATGTAAAAACTTCAATAGAAAACGTTTTTGTAACAGAACTGTCGTACAGGGACAGTTTCAGTTTCAATTCTCAAGCTGTTTCAAATGTGCACTAAATAGGTTTTTGAATAGGGTAAATGGGACTTATGAGAGGATTTATTTTAATCGTTTGCCGAGAGGATTTAAATTTGTATTGGAAATTGCGTGATTTGTGGAGGATTTATTGAAAATTGATATTAATCTCGAATTAGTGCCCGGTGGAGGTATGGTATAATCTTATCTAAAAAGAACTTCATTAATCTTGAAAGAAAAAATTAAACAAATATTCTGTTTAATGTTGTATATTAAGCCACCTTTCATGCGTTTTCGGTTGAATGTAAAAATGGATAAATTAATATTCTTATCTCTTCCTCTACAGCCGACGTACTTAGTTCGCATTGCCAGTGAGCGCCTTAGCTTTAAGGCGTAAAAGGATTTCGTAGAAGGGTATGAGTTTGAACGTTTTATGCAGCTTGTTTTGAGATTGCAAGGAGGTACAACACCGAAGTTTATGGTCTTTTCGGACACCGAACGTGACGTGAAATAAAGCCTTCAGCCCAATAGATCCGTTGCATCCGTCACGTTGAAGTACACAACTGACAACTCACTTAATTACACACGTTCTTATGAGAGGCGATGAACGTCACGCGATTCTTCTATTGGCCGGATCCTATCAGAACGTGTGTATTTAACAGAGTTGTCAGTTGTGTACTTCAATGTGACGGATGCAACATCAGATTCATTGGGCTGAAGGCTCTCGGCCAAACGAAATAAGAGATAAAATGAAAAGTCGTGTGTTATTCCGTTTTTAATTTGGTAATATTGACAAATTTTCGGGTACTCTTGTTTTATTTAGTTAAAGCCGAAAACGGCCTTTATTTTATTTACTGTGTATCAAAAAAGGCGGAAGTTTGTGTTTGAAAGGCCTCGAAAAAAGGCGAAGTCAGCGAAGTTCGAGGGAGTTTTTTTATTTTTTTTGCTAACTACTTAAGCCATGTATGTTTTGAACGTTTCGTTTCCAAAAGATAAGAGGAAGAGGAAGATAAAGAGAAATTTTGCACTATTTTGATAATCTTAATTGAAAATTATAAATTTCGATTAAATATTGAATATTTAATAATAAATTAAATAATATATTAATATTATATTATATTATAAGTATATAAGATAATATATATTATTTAATAATTAAAATATTAATATTTAAGTATTGATTTACTTAAGACTTAGAAGAAAGGTTTTATTCTTTCTTAAAAAATATTAAAAATTTGATCTATTATATTTCACTAAAAATCTGAATTTCGGAACGACATTAAGTTCGTGGTATACGGAACTCTATACTTCAAGCTACACACCTATATCGATCTAGCTAAAATAAGGTACTGTGACCAAGATGACTGCATCATCTATACAACGGCTGGGTCATCTAGGATGGATGGATATCAACGCTCTCACTCAAAGAATCTTTAAGTCTGCTCCAGTGCGACAGCATAAAAAAAATAAACACGCGACTCAGACCACTTTTAGGCCTTAAATTTTAAGCTAGAGAGCGAAAAATTGATGAGTAAGCTGGAAGTCCAGTCTTTCAGATTATGCTTGAAAATAAGATGAATCCGCCTTCATACACGGCCACTACAGGCATGTATGTGCGAACCTCTCTAGTTTTTTAAAATACTTTTTTTCAAATTTTAGCTATGTTACAGCGGTGCTAGCACACTATTTTTTGGTATATGACATTGCTTTGTAATTTTCTTTGAGGTAGCAGAAAATGTTTTGCCTTTGCAATGACCATGCCCACTTTTTAAGGAATTTTATCGTAAGTTGTTTTTCAATTTATAAATATGATATTTGACGAATAATTATACTATAAGAGTTGAAGATATTATCTATTTTTTAAACATATGCCTCACCCACTATTGTGGGCGTGGCTTTAAAAAATGCGATGTTTTTAGTTACTAAGGCGAAGTTTTAGCCCTAAATGTATGCAACCACCTATCATAAAGCATTCAATAAGGTTATTTTTAGATCCCCCGCCCCCTTTGGAGGCGTGGCAGTTTCTTTTTTAGGAAGGGGAGGGTGAACTAAAATTTTTACATACGCAGTTAGTTGCAGTTTCCCACTTGTTTTAATTGTTACAATAATTTTTCTGGCGCGATATTTATAAAACGAATACATTTCTAGAAAAAACCAGTGAGTTAGTGCTACAGTGTGTACGCAGAGTTACAGTCCGTAAAACGGACCGTTGAATACCCCATCCTATCCCACATTGTGAAATGCTGATGGCATACTTATTTTTTGAGTAGTAACGCAAGCCTCGAAAAGGGGCGTGGTACAACCGCCACTTATTACAAACTATTAATTATAAGATATTTCCACAGATATTTCCAAGTTACACTTAACTGTACGTAAAAATGCAATTTTTTGGTTCAAATTTAATATTTTTGAAAAATCGACCCTTAAAAGGGGGCGTGGCTGAAAACTTTATATGAACGAAATGTGGACTGAAGTCTCGTTTGCCTAACCTGCTACTTTTTTTGTTTCATGCTTTCCTAAATTAGGCTCAAGGCCAGTCGAAATTAAGTTTTTCTGGAAAATTTTAGGTTTTTCTTCAATTCTGCCTCCAAATGTGGCCCAAAGTCTTGTACGCACAAAATGTAGAACTAAGCGTTTTCTACATATAATATTGAGCATTTTTTTTTTTAATTTTGAGCAAAAATATTGAGTAAACTGCATTTGAAAATTTACCCTTAAAATAGATGCCACGCCAGGTTTACCAGTTAAATTTTTCTTTTTTTAAATGTTAAATTTTAGCCTTTTAGAACGTCTTACAGTTTTGAAAATTCTGGAGACACATTTAGACCGATTGTGGGCGTGTTTTTGGGCGGATTTTAAAAATGTTTACACTTGTACTGCTTCGCATGACGTCGACCCTACGTACCCTACGTAGTTTCAGCACTCTAGCTCATAATTTAAGGCCTAAAAACATGTGACATACAGACGGACGGACGGACAGACATGGCTCATTCGAGGCAGAATTCGGTCTCGATCATAAATTAAAAATATCAACAAAAAAGATAAGCACTAGCTGCCAGGGCTTTCTACCACAAAATGATTAAGAAAAAAAATCCTATTTTCCCTTGGAATATCTCCTTGAATAGCCCCTGTTACCCCCTGGTAATAGGTATTTAATTATCTTAAGAATTAGTACCAATTACAAAAGTAAATGATTAATTAAATTCAAGAATAACTAACATAATTTTTAATCGGCTTGTTATGGCTTCAATTTATTTTTTAGCCTTATTGCTTAAACTAAACTGAAGCACTCACTCTTTCTCTTCAAATGTTTAATTAAACAATCCCACCTCTTAATCCTCTTTAACGTGGAATTCGAAATTCTACCGTCAGTATTCAGAAATAGCTATATTCAAACAATCTAAGAACCCAATTCAAAACGTCTTGAGGTTTATAATTGTCTAAAAATAGTTTGCCACAATTTACCTACACGAAATTTGCGTAACTAACCAACATAATCCCCATTACTTACCCATAATCCAATCCACTTGATAAACAATATTTCTTGGCCCCGTCTTTTACAGCCACTCAACGTATTTTCCGGCCTCTCTTGAGGGATAAATTATTAAGCGCCAAAACGAAAAAGAACGGAAGAAAAATTAAATAAAATCCTGAGCTGCGTTAAGGAATACTTAATAAATGAAATTACGCTCTAGGACATCTCTCATCGTACCCTTATAAAATTCGCTCGAAATGTATGAGAGTGTAGGCGTTGTTTCTGTTGGCCTTAATATCCTGCTTTCGTCAACTTTAGGGGGATTCTTATAAAATTAATTAGGCAAGAGTGTTCGTTATTAAATCAGCTTTATATTTGCCGATTTAATTTCTTTGGGCTCACAAGTTTTAGAGAGTTAGTTTGGGACTCGTTTAGTTTAATCGAGCAAGAATACAGAGACACCCAAACAAAGGTGTATCTTTTTGCCTCAATTTAATTGGCCAGCGTTGACCCCAATCATCCTTTCACCTCACGATTGAATGATTTATGAAGCTATAAATGTGATAAAATGCTGCCAGGATATGTTTTATTGAATTTGACTGCCTGCTATGGCAGAAGATAATTGTTGGATTTTTATAACTTCACCCATTGGTCATTCCTGTTGGACGAGAGCTTTATCGTATTGTGTGTCGTAAAATGATTTTTTATGTTCTTTGTAGATTGTACAGGATCTCAGACAGGGTTAAAATATTTGTTTTTTCTTGGAGTGGTTTGCTTGGGTCAAGTTCTTTTGTTCTGATCCCATATAAGTAGCCAGATGCTTTCGAAAATAAAGTCACTTCATTTTGAAAAGACCATTTGAAGTGAGACCTTCGACACTTATGACATTGAGTGGTTTGCTATCATATGGCTTATAGACGTGAAGTATGTAACATAAAAAAAACTTCATAATGCGTGAAAACACTAGAAGCTAACATACGTAAAAGATGTCGGACAGTATGAAAATTCTTCACTAGCAAACTAAAATAAAAGGTTGCTTTTTAACAAGATCCTGACTGAAAGGGTATAGAGTATTTTTCACGCTTGTACTTGAACAATAGACTAAGCCAATGCAAGTCTCTGTCATTTAAGAGTTGCTGCCATCAGAAAGGCTTTTCAATTGCCTACCGAAGTCGACATAAAATTGTATGTGCTCCCATCTATTGGTTGCCAAATATACCAGATGAGCGTTTCACTAGATACGACATCAACCTTGTCCTCAAAAGTCTTAATGCTAAGCTAGGAAGAGAGACATTAAGGCCTCCCGATCAATCAATCGTCAGCCAGGTTGGCAAAGTTGAGATAGACCCAATACACTCATCATATATTAAGGACATCCGAAAGCACAGAAATGACTCGAATCACTACCTCTTTGCACTATTCCGTCCAACGCCAAGTGACTGATATACTGTGAGGGAATTTGACATCAGAAGACTACAATCACAAAATATTGCAAGGTTTTTTCTAAACGAGTTTATCAAGTGATTTTAATAATAATAGTCCTGCTAATATCTTGATATCTTGAACGTTTGATAATAGTCCTGCTTATATAAAGCGTTAATAGCCAGTGGTGATATTTCTTAAATGTCACGGTTTCAAACGCTTCCACCACAGCCTGACCCTGGTTTTAAAGATGAATGCCGAAAAGCACACGCAACTAAAGAGGAAACAAAGCGGCTTTCTATCTGCATAAAATAATTAAAGCTGTTCTAAATGAAATTCTTACCTTCTCACGAAGAAGGATCCAAGAAACCCATAAATGCAGAACAGAAACATAAGTTCTTGCTGGAATGGTAGCTGTTTCTATCGGCAGTCATTGCCTCTGCAGAAAGTTTTTGATGAGTCAAGCGGCTTGTAGTCGCTGGTGGTGAGAAAAGAACTGCTTGGTTTAAAACGCCTGGAGTTCAAGAAGACATCAGAGAGAAGAAGAAAGCCTTCATTGGATCCAGTGAAGAAACTCAACTTTTCGAGCCCGCTACATAAAGCCGAAGAACTTCCAATCTGGCAGTCAAAATAGCCAAGGAACAGGCATGGAAAATGTTCGGCGAGAGGTTGGAGTAAAACTACACAATTACAAACAAGAGATTTTGGCAGACTATTCACCGACTCAGAGGAAGGAAGCTGAATCAAAGAGGTTCAAGAAGTTAAATCCAAGGACGGTATGCACTTCTTTCAAATGAGATATCTTGCGTAGTTGGAGAGAGCACTTTTGTAGTTGCTCAACCCCCAACAGGGCACTGAAGATGGCATTCCCACTTCTGACGGGATTATGGCGGAGAATAGACCCACAGTAGACGAAGTCACTGAAGCTATTAAATCGTTGGCAAGTCTGCTGGAGTTGATGAAATATGGCCAGAAATGCTCAAGGCAATGGGTGAAGAAGGTGTTAAATGGCTAACACGCGTCATTAAGCTGGCCTGGAAAAGCGCCTAGCGATTGGCAAACAGGAGTTATAGCGCCCATTTTCAAAAAAGGGGACAAGAAAAAGTACTCTAACTGTAGGGGTATATCTCCCTTAAGTCTTCTGGGAAAAGTATTCGCGAAGGGTGCTGTTGGAAACGTGTTCCAGAGCTGTAATCGAGCCTTTGTTACTGGAAGAACTGTGCGGCTTCGACCTGGCAGAGGCACAACCGACCAGCTTTTTACTCTTAAAGTTATTCTTGAGAAGGCCTGCGAATATGCCAACCCAGTGTATGGTGTGTAGATGTGGAAAAGGCTTATGACCACGTCCCATAGACGAACGGTCGCGGCCCATAGACGAACTTCGTGACGAACGTCGCTTCCCATAAGAACGTGTGTATTTCAATGTGTTGTCAGTTGTGTACTTCGACGTGACGGACGCAACTGACTCGTTGGGCTGAAGACATTACTCTTGAGGAAAGAGTGAAAAACGTCAGTAATCGTGGAAATCGAAATGTTAAACAGCTACTTAGCCGAGTGGAACCATCGATTTTCTATGGTTTGGACACGTTGTTCACATGCCCCCTGACAGACTACCCAGACAGGTCATGCTACCTGAGATGCGAGCGCGTCGCCCCCCTGGGTGGGCCAAGAAACAGGCGTTGGAATCAGGTAAAGACCCTCTCCGAGTCCCGCCTGGGGATTGCACCTGAATCTCGTGCATCGAGAACGATGAAATGACCATTTAAGCCACCCTCGCTTCGCGACCCTTGTAGAGGATGAGCAGCCTTTTAGAAAATGTATGTATGTATGTAGAAGAATTTACGTTATACGTCAGCAAAACATTATTAAAAAATCAAGTTTTTGTAAGCCGCCTTCTCTTTTCTTGCGCTGCAAAAATCATAACATAATTTGGTTTTACTTGAATTAACGCTCAAACCCTCCTCCACACAGACGTAATAATCATTTTTGTGAAAGGACTCGAATAATTTTTAAGTTTAAAAAATCCAAATAACTTTCAGTTCACATTCGAGTTCTCCAGCTCAGATTAAAAGACCTGAAAAATGTTTACATACAGACGGCTGGTCGGATTGACGGACATGGCTTAATCAATTCTCAAAAACAGCAACCAGAGGCGTCTGTCTCAAAATGAGCGGCTTCCTGGTCGGCGTCTATTTACCAGGCTTGGGTCGGCCGAATACAAAACACCTTTTTCTCTTCCAATACGCAAATAGAATGGACAATAAAAAGATGCATACCAGATGTTTTTATGAAATATTAAGCTGGTCATACTATTGCTTTTCTCCGTAAAGGCATAACACTTGCGGGGGTAAGCTTTGGAGTTTCTGTGCAGAGGTTTCATGTTTGGCTCATCAGCGTTTGTGTTGGATCGATAATTACTTTCTTCTTCCATCTTTTCTATCCCCAAATTCTTTCCGCTCATGACTTTTAAGGGTATGCATTTTAAGGGTAGTTATAATTCCTTGATCTCGAGCATATTATAAAAAAAAAAACCAAAATTAAATATTGGTGTAAGTTGTATAGTACCAAAGTAATTTTACTGTACCCTTTACACTGTACCCGTTACAAATATATTTTTGTTTGCCTACTATAAAACTGCAGCTGGCAGAAATATAAATAAAAACAAATAATTAACGAAGTATTTTGATTTGTTATTTATTTTCTGAACAAATAATATAAATGAAGTACAATGGGAAGTTCTGCCCGCTGGCGTTGCCAAAAAGATTCCCAAAATAAAACAATATCCGTCAGACCACACAAAAGGAAAAAGGAACAACCAAAGGCATATTTTTTTAACTTCTGCCATCCAAAAACGTCATAGTGTTTTGCGGCCAAAAACTGGCGTCGTTGGAAAATAAATGTATTTTTTATGTTCATAAATCTATGGTTGCTTTATTGGCTTAATTTGCAGGTAATAAAACTAAATTGCAAAAACATTAACATCACCCAGCCACGAAAACTCGTCAAAATTAGTGTTACTGTTAAATTGTTACAATTTAACTGATTTTGAATAATGCAGGATAATTTCCACATCAATTAGCTCATAGGCGATATTATATTTTTCTGTGTAAGTACCAACTTTATTTTCCTCTTGCTAAATAAAATCACTGTCACACCATTAAAGCTTTCACATTAAACTACCATGAGTGAACACCGTACACCCCTGGCCTAACCACAGCGAGAGCCCGTAAAAGTGTGAATATTGATGAAAGCTCATTTGTCGGGTGTGCACTGACACGTTAAAGGGTGATTTTAATCAATAAACCACTGAGTGTCCACTCACTCAGGCAGATAAATCGAATCAGGTGTGTTCACAGCGATATCCCTCAAGTACGAGGGTGCACCACCCCGAGTGGTGTTATACAAATGCATTTACAAGTTCTGCGAAGATAATAAAATGTCGCCGTGAAGGAACAATAAGACAATTTTCCTGTGCCAACTAGACAATAAAAGGATCAGTAATTACTAAGCAAGGGCAGCTCGCACAGTTGCAGCACTTAATCCAAATAAATTGCCTTCCGATAGAAGCTTTTGTCCGGACATGGAAGGGTGGTTTTTTCTGAAAAATGCAGGGGGCACGTGCTGCAGCCAAGCGTGAATAGCTCTTGGCATTCTAATGTCGGATTTTGCTAGTATATTGCAAGTTAAGACCGTAGGGCATGGGTCGTGTTTATAAGGGTGCCCCCGTCTTCTGTTTGGCATACCAAGTTTGCTCTCTTAGAAAAGCAATTTATTTTCGTTTTTTTCTGGAAGTTGAAATATATACTCTTCCATTGAACAATTTTGAGTTATCGGGATCAAGTGAAAGATAGAAAGTCATCTATTCGGGTTAGATGTAGAAAGCAGTCACGACTGGAGAAGCAAACTGTTAAAAATATTTTAAACCTTATGCCATCATGGTTCCTTAGAAATAAATATCTTCTTAAAGAGGACCATAAATGGGAACCCAATTTCAATTAACCCTTCGGCCAATGAAATGACCTCAAACAAGCAGCTTCAATTCGGCTTCACAATGAAAAATCATTCACAAACTGTCATTTTGTGCAGTGTCCACAGAATGTCAGTTCATTGCCAAGTTCTTTCACTTCCTTTAGGTTTTCCAGTGCAATGTGTTCCTTGGTATAAATTGCTTCCTCACACATACAAAAGTCATGCTTCACAACCACAGGGTAGACAGCTGTTTATTACTGGCATTCTGACAAAATTCCATCAGGCATTTAAGGTATCAAAATTGGGCATATTGGTCTATGGACATGGTCTACCACATTGTGTGTTGGCTGGCACACAACATGCTATACCAAATAAATCATCAAAAACGTTAAGAATAGTTTTTATTTGTGTTTAAACCGCATGAAAGGATTAAGTATGCTCACCACTCGAAAGAGGACATACATTAAGAAGGGACATTATGATTCAGTGGGTGTATGCTGTAGATACACAAACTTTATTGCGCTTACCATCGGTGGGTATAATAAAACGGAAGTGTAGAATGACATTCGAATGTATTTTAAAGTCGTTTAAGGATAACGACCCGAATGGAGGACTATAATAAATGGAGAAAATTGTTTTGAACATTACGAATCGTCTTCGTATAAGACCCTCTAGCGGAAAACGAAACTATCTAATACCTTATTCAGAGAAACATCGTTGAATGCAAGAAATTAACTCGCTTCGTCAGCAACTAACTGAGGAATAAAAGTTCAACAGTCATGAAACGGAAGAATCTTTAACGACTATGTGGATGCGGAAAATGAAGCTTCTGCATCCACTGAAAAGATATTAAATCCCTGGCGCCAATACCAAAACAATTTTTAAATTAAGGATTCTAGTGGAAAAGTAGTTTATTTTTCCGTTATTTTTGCAATTGAGGAGCCACTTAAGTTACTGAAGTGGATTTGAAATTGAAAGTCAAAGTCTTTTTTGGGACAAAATTAAGTTTTAATTCACTTAGACGGATCTTCGATTCAGTGCTATTAAAGGGAACTTCTTCGAATCAAATTGTCAAAAGTTCTAAAAGCAACTAAGCTGCTACAAAATTTGTTGCCTGAAAAACTGAGCTCTTCTGGCTCAGATGTTTGTGGAGCTCTTTCAATGAGAGACAGAACAGAAATTATAAGAAACGACATGCAAAAGTCTTAGAACCATCTCAATTTCTATAAGTGGAAACTATTTTTTTCTTCTCTTATTTAGGTGATGAATTGCCTTTGGTAAGAAAAGAAATGGAAAACAAATCTGGTTAGCGTTCACTTATCCGAAGTATACCCAGTAGATGTTAAGTAGAATATCCTGAAAATATATTGGCAGGGAATTTAAAGCAAAAGACCATTTGCTTTAAATCTTTGCCCTAAATCTTTAAGGGCTCAAGCGGGTTCAATCTAGCAAGAGCCACAGTACTTTTAAAAGCTGATATAGAATATGGTATGGTTTCTTTTTCCATGGGAGAACCAAAGTGCGCAATTATGAGGAACCTTCGAACTTAATGAAAAAAAAATTTAATCTCGCAGACTTATTTTTCCCTTTACCTTCCATTTCTCTGAGAATTTCTTGTAAAAATCGCCAGTACATCGAAAAAGAGAGAAATCATAAGAGCATAAGATTTTGTGATCATAAGATCATGAGATCCTAAGACCAAAGAATCATAAGATCAAAAGATCATACGGCTATAAGATCATAGGGCCAAAAGATCATAAGATCGTAAGATCATGAGATCATGAGATCATCTTAAAGTCGTGACATCAAAAGATCACATAAGATCCTTAGACAACAAATTTTTTTTAACCAAGCATTTTAAAAAAACGTTTAAGCCATTTGCCAGGCAATAGAACCTAAATCCCAATGATGTACTACACAGGTAAAGTTAGGTTGGGCGGCTGCCCCGCTAGGCAGGGGCACACTTAGACCAAAGGAGGTCCATTGTGATACCAATTGAAGGACCGGAGTTACCAGCTCGAGGACCTAAATGATAGCTACCGTTTGGGTGGAAGGGGGTCTAGGCAACCAGTGACGGTATATATCTGTACCGAAGGTCTCTTCAATCTAAGTTTGATTGGTTGAGACATACCCGAGGATAATGAATGCTGGGGGTAACCGTTTCGGTGTGAACCGCTGTCAGCAGAGTTGAGGGGGGCCAGTGAGAGACTTCCTGAAGAAAGGGTGGTCTCGCAACTGTTGGACTCCAGATGGGAATTTGCCTTGATGGTGGAGGGGGCGGGTTGATAAGGATTTTTGGGGGGGGGGGAAGGAGCTTGAGGTCGAGGTTTAACCTCTACAAGGAGGAATAGTTCCTACATGAGAGAAAGCTCGGCAGGGGCAACCGATTTCGGTATAAGTCCGTACCTATTGCTTCTCTGCTAAGAATTATCCTCGGGGATGGGAATGTGCAGGGGTAACCGATTCGGTGTGAACCCTTGCAGGGGGGAATTTTTAAGTAGCAACTGATGTAGTACTACTCAGGTGACTCAAGTTAGAATTGGGGGTAGGTAGGGGTAACCGAAACAGTATGAACCCGTACCAGTGAGGATTATGTGCTGGTGGTCCCGTGGGGGTGGAAGAGTGAGGCAACCGAAGTGGTATAAGCCCACACCGGTCCAGACCTATAAGGGAAGCGCCTGGGATATGGTGGGGAGGGGAGAGATGGGGAGAATGGCAATTACTGTAGCAGCACTACTAATTACGTCCCAGGTTGTGTGAGGGACATGTAGATTTTAGATCTATTGTTTGCTGTAGCCGCTTAAGTGAGAGTTAGCCTCAAGGACTGGAGAGTGCAGGTAGGGTAACCGATTTCGGTAAAGACCGTTTCCGGGGGAGGATTCTTCGTTAATACGCTGAAGTAGTATAACCGTTTCGGTGTAAACCCGTACTTCGGCGACTCTAGTCAGAAGTAACCTTGGGAGGGGGGTAAATAGGAGAGGTAGGGGTAACCGAAGCGGTATGAACCCGTACCAGAAAATAGAAGAGGTAGGGGTAACCAAAGCGGTATGAACCCGTACCAGAGGGATATGTACCAGTGTTCCCAAAAGAGCCGAAAGGTGAATGCAACCGAAGAGGTATGAGCCCTTATCAGGCCAGTCTTGTTGGGAAAACAACAACATTTTGATCATCAAAATGATCTAGCGCGACTCGGTTACCTAAATTTGCCTTCTTAATGTCGATAGGGCGGGACGGTTGCACAGAAGATGAACCATGGTCTCTACTTCCTCCTCGTCCCTGCAACGCCTGCAGAAGTCGTTGAAGGGAGCACCAAGTCTTCTGGCATGTCGCCCTACCAGACAATGGCCTGTGAGCCCCAATTTTCTTCCTAACATTCGCCCTATTGAAGGAGATGAGTCTCTTTGTTCTCCTACGGTCGAGCTCTGGCCGGATTTGTTTGGAAGAGAGACATGTGCTGATGTTATTCCATCTATTGTTTGCCACTGGCTTCGATGGCCAGGTGAAACTTTATCGAGTTTATGGGTGCTGCCCGTTCCGTTGTATGAATCGGAGTAGCATGAGCACCTACTTTAGCTAGTTCGTCGGCTGTGGCCTGGAACCCAGCACAGGGGTACGTCGCACCTGACAGCAATCTCGCTTAGAGATTCGCGATTGCTTTACCAACTTGGATCGCACCATTGGCGATTTCAAGGCTTTTACTGCAGCTTGGTTGTGAATATAGAAAACAATGGCGCTGCAGTCTATGTACTGCACAGCTAAGGTATGAAAATCGTATCAGTCTGAACTTTGTCAAAGCTCAAATGATACGAAATTCGAAAAACCACAAAGCTCCAGTATTGCTTGTAACCACATAAAACGTTTTTAATAACACAATTTTGAGTGATAAAAATAAAGCCGCTCTTTTCCATATTTATCTTTCAAGGAAAAAAGACTAGAAAACAAACAATATGTAGAATGGAATAAAAAACACGTGAAGCAGCTCGTAAGAAATAAGACCCCTTCAAAAATTCAAACAATTAAAAGTTTTTGACATTCTGCTCAAACTAAAGGCATGACTTTAACAACGTACACAGAACTGCGTGCCATCACACTACGAGTATGTGTACGCTTACGTGAGTTAAGTACGTTAAATACCACCTGACATGCACATAGAACTCCTGATCCTGTTGATATATAATTGAACTCGCTTGGCACGAAATCAGGATAACATTAATAATGATCAAAATAAAGTGCGAATAAACACATGCCTACCCTTAGCTCGTTTCTATATCTGCCTTATTAAAGCTCGATTTTCCACTGTGGCTCATTAATGAAAGCCCGAAAGGACCCTTTGCCGAATACTTATAGTATTACCAGTCGCATGTGCCAGAGTATGTATCTACTTGCTTGTGGTTGTGTATTTGGAATGCATCTTGCTCGTGCGATAAATTTTCGATTAATTGCAAATTTATCCCCGCACATAGCCAACATCCGGTGAGGCATTCATATGGCAGACACTTGTATGACTCTTGTAACAATCTGTCGTGTCGGCCATAAATTGCAAATTTCCATCACGAAAATGAGTATTAAAAAATATACTAACGCATTTAGGGCGAACAACCTTTGCTGGTAATACAAACACAACTCGCAGCTTGGAAGGATATAGACGGGATATTCTACCAAATTGGATTGCTTTTGTATTTTGATTGAGCAACGGGTGACGCAACATTTTCTGCCATATGACAGACACCTTGTGAAAGTTCGTACGCAAATTTCCGTTTCGTGATGTCAAATCAACGGAAGCCTAGTCTAAGTATTTTTATGAGGTGCTCACGCGATCCTTTGAAACTTTACGCAAGTTCTGCTAAGTTGTATGGGGCTTATTTTATTGTTTACCTTGAGCGACTGTATTGCGAAGTATTACGTGACTTTTGATTCAATTCAAACCATGTCATGTGGTTCTTGGCTGGATAATTTATTCAACTTGCTTCCTTTTCATTGTGTTGGCTGATTTATACCCTCGACGAAATGTGGTTCAATTATGAGTGCAATTGAAACACATCTGAGGGAAAATTTTAAACTTTCGCTTATTACGTTTCCTGTATTTATTCAGCAGCAAGAAGTGGAGATTCATATCTGTGAGTGACACTGTTTATATTTTAATATTACCAACACTTAAACACAGTTTTATAAAAGTTCTTACAATAATCTCTTGTACGCCAAAAAAAACTGCCATTAGTTTTTAAATATCGAGTGTGAAATTTTTATAAATGCCATTAGGTCATTGAGTCCTTTCAGAGCAAATAAGCAGCCTTTTCATTGTATTCTAGTTAGCCGTACGTGAGCTATTACAAATTTAAAGATTTGAACTTTGCATCAGAAGACTTCCAACAGTATATCACAATTTTGAAACCAAAATAGAAAACTTGGAAGTGAATTCTGGAAAGGCAATAGCACCATGAATATCTGGCTGAAGAAATCTTAAATCTACAGCCTACTTCTAAAATAAATGTAGCCGCCAATGTTGGGTGCTCCAAAAAAAAGAAGAGCTACCACCTGACCTCTCTTCCAATCATGCATCCTGTTGTGTTACAGGTGCTATTACACACAAGAAAGGGACCTCAAATTTTTCACCGATTCCCAACGGCAAAATTTAGAGGTTTCTCATGAGTCATGACAAATGATACCTTCGCAGGGTTTGTCAGACCCTCGCAGAGGTGGGACACCGTCAGAAGTTTTTTGTCCTGTTCGAGATTTGAACCCGAGACTTCGTGCACAGTACAAACTTCGTACAAACTAACCTCGGCAACACGCCGGAGCCCACTCACATAATAGGGAAAGAAATTTGATTTTTCACCAAAGTGTCCTGCCATGGAACAAATAGCTTCTACAATTTAAAGCCGATACAAAGCGCATCTGTCTAACCCTGATATTTAACGAATCTGTCCCTGCTAAAACGGTTTCCGTTCGAGGTAGTTTTTGCCCTTGGTATATCGAAGAAGTTGTTAGTTCGCTGAAGGGGCGGAATAGGCTCTGCAACAAGTGGAAGCGTAACCGCATTTCGACTAACTAGGCTATTCACGCATCTAAATGCCACTACTACTCATCTAAACTATGCAAGTCACTGCCTTCCGAGGTATTCTGAAGAAATCTGCGAGAAATTAGCATTGGTAGGAGAAGTCCAGTCAGTTGTAAGATAGACTCAGATGTTTTGAATAACAGCTTTCTTTCGAAGAATGAATTGAATGAAGTTGTCTCGGGTATCAGTACTGACCATGGAGCGAATTTGGAAGTGGTAACTAAAGGTTTTTGGTGGACATAAAACTAAATTTCGACAAAGGGCCTTTAATGTTGGTTTTTCCCAAACCTACGAAAAGGTTATTCATTCTTTTCATGCTGGAAACTATTTTTTATACCCGACCCAGGGTATATTAAGTTTGATGAATAGTTTGTGAGGCAGTGAAATAATCACCGTAGACCCCTACGACCTTTTAGAGATGCGAATGGAACCGACAAGGAGAATCGATTAAGCCATGTCCGTCCGTCCGTATGTAAACAACTTTTAGGCCTTAAATTTTAAGCTAGAGAGCTGAAAATTTGGCTGTCTGTTGGCTGGAAGTCCATTGGACCAGATCAGGTTTGAACATTTGCCGAATCCACCCACAGACACGCCCACAATAGGCCTGTGTGTGCGACCATCTCTAATTTAAAAAAAGAAAAACTTATTCTAAATTTTAGCTATGTTAGAATAGTGCTAGCGCATTTAATTTTGGTATCTTACATTGCCTTGTAATTGTCTTTGAAGTGGCCAAAAAAATGTTAGCCTTTTCATTGACCACGCCCACTTTTTTAAGGGATTTTAGCTTTAAATGGCTGTTTTTCAATAAATATATATGAAATTTGACTAAAAATTATAAGGTTATAGATTTTAGCATTTCCTAACTTTCGTGAATAGTAGTATGTGCCTCCGCCCACTTTTGTGGGCGTGTATAAAAAAAAGTGATTTTTTTAAGTTAAAAAGGCGGAGTTTTAGGCCGAAATGTATGCAACCACCTTGTATAAAGCATTCAACAGTTATGTTTTTGAGTCCCGCCCACTTTTTGGAGGCGTGGCAGTTTTTCTTTGGTATGGTCGGGTATTTTGCAATCCGTCGTAGATGGACTGAAGCTTTTGCATACGCATTCTTGCACACTGGGGGTGCCGTGGCGTAGTGGTTAGTGTGTGTGCTTACTACGCCGAGGCCTGGGTTCGAATCCTGCCATCGTCACCTGAAAAAAAAAGACTTGTTCTTTTTCACGGTCCCCACCTCCGCGAGGGTTTGACAAGCCCTCCGAGAGTATCATTTGTCTTGAAAAACTTCTCAAAGTGCCGTTCGGATTCGGCAAAAAATTGTAGGTCCCTTTGTATGTAAAAAGAAATTAACACACCAGCATACATTGTTGAGAAGTTGGCCCTGGTTCACCTCGAGCTGTTGCGCCACTCTATTTATTTATTTATTTATTTTATTCTTGCACACTCCCACTTGTTTTTTTTTCGAATTTAGTGAAAGAGCTGTTAGGCTCATTCGGAGTTATTTCTGTCAAAAGCAGCACGCTCTCGACTAAAGTCAAGGTGTAACCCAAGGTGTACCTCAGGAATCGATATTGGGTCCGATTTTGTTCTGTATATAATATAAACGATTTGACAACAACTACAAATTTGTAGTCCGGGTTTATACCGAAGACCTACACCAGCTTCTTGCGTACTGGGAGGAGTACGGGGGGTCAAGGGTTTTCACCGAATTCAGTTACCCCTGCACATCTCCATCCTCGCGTATAATTGCTAGCAGAGAAGCATTTGGCACGGACTTATACCGAAATCGGTTGCCCCTGCCGGGCTTTTCTCACATGGAAACCATTCCTCACAAGTTCGCCCCTCCCACACTCACGGCAAATTCCCATCTGTATTTCAGCAATTATGAGACCACCCTTTCTTCAGGAAGTATCTCACTGGCCCCCTTCAATTCTGCTGACAGTGGTGACATAGTAACGGTTACCCCCCAGCCCCCATTACCCTCGGGTAAGATCTCAGCTTATCAATAACTGATTGGTGACCTTCGGTACAGGTTTACACTGTCACTGGTTGCCTAGACCCCTCCCACCCAAATGCGTAGTTGTCATTTAGGTCCTCGGGCTGGTAACTCCTGTCCTATAAGTGGTATCACAATGGACCTCCCTTGGTCTAAGTCCCCTGCCCAGCGGCTAGCGGGGGCAGCTACCCAACCTAACCTAACCTAACTATAAACACAAGACTTTCGGGTTACAACCATGTTAACGTCGTTATTGACCGGGTGTATGGATGTCTCCGAAGAATCTGGATTTCAGCGAACTATGCTCCGTTGAACACCCGTCGAAGGCTTGTTCAAACACTGATTATGCCCATAACTTCATTCGCAGCTATTGCCTATAGTAACTCAGACTCACTGTCCCTTCGCAAGCCGCAAGTAGCTTATAACGATGCTGCAAAATATATTTACACACGACGCCGGTCCGACAGAAACTCTGGACGGAAATTCAAAAATTGTGTGTTTCTCCGCCGAATTATAACATGAAATCGCCTTCCTACCTGTATCGATGACCTGTATTGTCATTGGCTGAACTTCGTCAAACGATAAATAATCTGAAAAACAACAAAGCCCCTGGCTACGACTTAATTACTAGCGAAATTCTAAAGGAGCTACCGAAAAAAGCTTTGGTCAAGCTTCTCTATATCATTAACGCTTCCATGAGAGTTTTATACGTTCCAAGGCAATGGAAACTGGCCGAGGTCATAATGGTTCCGAAACAAGGAAAATGTCCAAACGACAAAAAGTCATACAGACCTATTTCGCTACTGCCCATAATATCTAAGGTATTCGAGAAACTGTTGCTTGAAAGGTTGCAACCAATCATTGAAGGAAGACGATTGATTCCGGATCACCAATTCGGATTTTAGAAAAAAGCATTCAACAGATCGACCAGGTCTATCGAATAACAAACGAAATCGAAAAAGCTCTGGAAGCGAAAAAGATATGTACTAGCGCTTTTCTCGACGTATCGCAAGCCTTCGACAAGGTGTGGCACGAAGGCCTGAAGTACAAGTTAAGGCTAAGCTTACCAGAAAAACTCTATAGAATCTTAGAGTCGTACCTTGAAGACAGAATCTTTCGCGTTAGGTACGAAAATGAGTACTCGGAATTCAAAGAGATAAATGCCGGTGTCCCGCAAGGAAGCGTTCTCGGCCCAATATTAGTTTTGCTTTGTACAAGAGACATTCCCCACGATGAGGGAACAATTTTAGCTACGTTCGCAGACGACACTGCTATTCTCGCTATTGATACGACAGTTGAATTATCAACAGGGAAACTCCAGCGCGCTTTAGACAAAATATGCAACTGGACGAAGAGCTGGCGAGTCGTCCTTAACGAGACTAAGTCAACGCATGTTAACTTTACTTATAAAAAGATAAACAACAAACCTTTATTCATTAGCTCGGTACAAATCCCGTACTCAAATGAAGCGAAATATCTAGGAATGACTCTAGACGCAAAACTTAAATGGAAGCCGCAAGTTAAAAAGAAACGCGACGAGCTCGAAATCAAGTTAAGAGAAACTAATTGGCTTATCGGAAGATTTTCAAAACTAAGCATATATAACAAACTGCTTTTGTATAAGCAAGTGCTAAAACCATCTTGGACGTACGGTATACAACTATGGAGTTGTACTAAACCAAGCAATATATCTATAAACCAAATATATATCTATATAACCAAGCAATACCTATATAATATGTAGGTAGTTTATAAATTTACTTTGTAAACTATTCTTAATAAATAAATAAATAAATAAATATCTATTATAGAAACTTTTCAAAATAAGACACTCAGAGCAATCGTTAATGCTCCATGGTACATAAGAAATAGCGATCTACACCGAGATCTAGGAATCGCAACCGTGCCTGACGAGGTAACAAACTTTGCTCGCAAACTTAGTACTCGTCTTCGCGGACACTGCAACAATGAAATTATCCGAACTTTGGATCAGACAAATCTTACGCGCCGACTACAACGAATGAGACCATTAGATCTAGCAGCATAAGATGAAACCGCATAAATTGACGGTATTGTAGGTGCCTTCGTTGGAAGGCAGCCTGCCACACGCGATTACTACAGAAGCTTGAACTAACTTGTTAAGGAAACTGAGTCGTAGTCTGACGGAAAATGGCAGCTTTTTAGTGAGTAAGATCTCACCACTACTATGAGCACGCGCGGCCGGCCCTCGTAGTGCCTATGAAGGTTTTCCTACCCACGGAAAAAAAAAAAAAATTGAAATGCCTTCCGTTGAATATTAAATGCATTTAAAACTGTCTGATCTGTGTTCTACTTCTCTTAACTTTCTTATATTAACATTCCTTATCTTTCTCAATCCTTCGTTTTCTTTTTTCTTTTAACATGATAATTTTTGTTTCTTTACATATTAAAATACTTCAAACTTTTTATTTTTTTCTCCATAACTATTTTAAGTTGTAAATATTCTCAATCTTTTGTGAATAAACTTAATCTTTTTATCTCTAAATACAGAGACTATTGCCTTAACTAATGAATTTAATGAAACTAAAATAAGTTGAAATTGAAATTAATTATTATTTCAAAGATTTCAGTACCAATGACCTTTTAATCATTTAGTTTCATCTTTGATATACAACACTTTGTATGGAAGAGTTTATTGCCTCTATGTGTACTAGGATACTAGGAAGTATAAGCACCTTTGAAGTATCACTAAAATAACTTTGATAAAAATATTTTCTGTTTGCCAGCTACAGGGACCAAAATCCTAAATTTGCCAAAGTTATTGAGAACATCCCATTTTCTCAGTATGAGCAATATTATGTTATGTATATTGCCTCATTTTGCCCGTACCAAATCTAGAGCCATCACAAAGAACGCTCTCATAAAAGATGCAGAATAAAGCCTTACACATTGTCAAAATTTACGTACATTCCAACATTCTCAAAAGGAAACTTATCTTCGTACGACGCATACACAGATGCCATACGCAGCCCCACTGCTGAAAAACTTTTATATCCACTCAACTATGTCAGGAAAACAAAATCTTCTCGGAAACCGAATCCAAATATGTACACTTGTGCTATTGTACACCTTATGAGAAAAAATTTTCCATTTTCTGTATGTGAATAAATTTCATATAAGACGTCTTGCATACACATGCTCATAGCATCACAGCACAACCTAATGGAAATGCTGAATACTCGTAAAAGCGATAGTAACCCGAGGATACGATTTCAAGACGTACCGTTTGTGCTGCAATAAGTTATCATATCTTTGTTGCCGTCCCTTGGATCCTTTCAACCATTTTTTTTTTTTTTCAGCCAAATTGTTAGGAAACGTCCAAAATTTGTGGTGTGCAGAGGACAATGGGCAAGTGACTCAAATTGTAATCCGTTTAGGTGAGAATCACTTAGAATTTCCCAAAATGTTCCATATCCTGACAGCTGTCTTATATTTTGCTATGGAAAAGGCAGGCATAGGCACAAATAATTTTCCGAAAATAATTTTATTTATTTTTTGCTTTCCTTTATTCGCTTGAACGCCTTGGACTTTTTGTGACCAAACTATACTCGGGTGTTTCTATGTATATAGCAAGGGAAGGATATTCACTCCAGAACCAAATCTCGCTATCAACATACATTTTATTCATTGCCACAATCCTGGGCACTAAAGGGTAAAGCGCATTTAAATAGCAGGGGATTTACAGCCGATTGTAGCTGTTCTCCGTACCACATCTAACAACGGCTTAGGATTGCGTGTCAGAAGACAATCGCTTGATTTTTAAGTATGAGAACCTCACGAAGACAGTAAAATTTCTAAAAAAAGACCTTTAAACTTTAATTTCACGGACTTAAAAATCCGGAAACTTATGTTCGTTTTGCGTGTACAATGCCCAGATACGGAAGCAGTGCATTCTTTCTGAGCATTAGCAAAGATAAGTGAAAGAAAGTAAGAAAATAAATTAACACCTTGAGGGGAACTTAATAAATCACACACAAAAAAAAAAATTAATAAATAAAACTCTTACGGTATTTTGTCAAGATCCTTGTCTTGTTTTTTTTCTCCGATGTTGAAAAATCTGAAAATATAAAATAAATAAAACTAAACCATAAAAAATTAAACAAAATAAATGTGAAATCGTAACTAAAATATAAATGAATACAAAAATACGAAATGAATAAAAAATATTTAAAAACAATAATTACAGCAAACAAGTAGGTTAAAAAAATATTATTTCTAAAGTCCATAAGGTGTCATTTTTCATTTTCGTGTTATTTAAAGACTACGTAGTTCAGTGTTTTAGAAATGTGGTTAGATTTTAGATATCGTAAGCTTAAAATGAATGCACAGAGGGATTTGAAATTGTTGCTGGAATTTTTATGTATGATTTCGTTGAAATCTGTAATGAAATATTGTACAGAGATCCTGGAATAAGAAGGGAATACAAAACCATAGACATTTACTATAACTATCGCAAAAAAAGGCCGGCCAATGACGTCATATACGGATTGATCCATGCATCTTCGGTCGTCATTTGTAAGCGGTTTAAAAATTATGACATCAACATTTTAACTCTTCTTTTCTCAAAAAATTTTGTCAGTGTATTCATTAAAGTCAACTATTCAAAAAAAAAAAACTAAAAAAAGATCAATATTCACTCGAACCAAAGCTATGTACGTAATGACAAGAAACTTTTCGGATTAACCGCGTTAATAACTATTTTTAATGAGTACAATACTAGACTCACCTCGAACGTTTCGCTCAAGTTGCATTGAGCGTGGTCACCGGGAAACGTTCGGGGTGAGTCTGGTATTGTACTCATTAAAAATAGTTATTAGCGCGGGTTATCCGAAAAGTTTCTTGTCATGTCAATTAACAACCGCGAAAGCCTTACAACTTATATATGTAAGTAATGTTAACACACGTTATGTGTGTATAGAATAAATTGTCCTAGCTTGCGTTCTTATTCATTTTCCGCAGTTTATGAGCCCACAGATTTAGTTTTTCTACGACTTACGATTCAGAAAGTACAATGCCTTTAAAGTGAGAATTATTTCGCAGAGAAAAAAAGTTTTTTCTATAAAAAACGCCCCTTGAAGTGGGCGGAGCTTAAAATTTTGGATGCAATAAACTTAGCAAAGAGTGATATCTTTAATATTTGTTCTTTTACTTATACCTTTTTTCGATTTTGAGTGAACTCTCGGAGAAATCGGGTTTTTTAAAGATCTTAAAAGATGTTAAAAGTGGGCATATTGTGGGCGGTCCGAAAATTTGACGCACGAAAATTTGAGTTCCTACGCCTTGTCTTACTTGACCAAATAGCATTTTGAACAAAAAAAAGTGAAATAGAGGTTGTCTCACAATTACGCCAGTAGTGGGCGTGACCGTTGGCGCATTTTGCCAATTTTCAAACTTTGTATGTGCAACAGAAGTTTCAACTTTCTAGCATGATTTTGAAGACCTAAGACCTTCACACATGCAGACGGATGGACGGACATGGCTTTATCGATTCACCTGTCGGTCTCGATCTAGCAGGTAATTGATCTCTCCAATAAATTTTTCAAAACTTTCACTAAGTGAATGGTATAGCCAGATAGCTTGTCAGATCACAGATGCAGCAAATTTTAGAGATGCAGCATTTTTCAGAGCTTGGCAACTCTGTTCAACCTCCTCTCAAAATCGACCCCTAAAAGAGGGCGTGGCTAAAAACTTTATATAACCGAAATCTGGACTGGAGTCTCGTTTACCTAACCTGCTACGTTTTTTGTTTCATGCTTTCCCAAATTAAGCTCAAGGCCAGTCGAAATTAAGTTTTTCCGCAAAATTTTAAGTTTTTCTTCAATTCTGCCTCCAAATGTGGGCATGGTCCAAAGTCTTGTGCAAACAAAATGTGGAACTTAACGTTTTCTACATAAAATAATAAAATAAATATAATAATAATAAATTTTTTTTCAATTTCGGGCAAAAATATTGAGTAAAATGCATTTGAAAATGTACCCTTAAAATAGATGCCACGCCCACTAGAGAAGGTTTACCAATTAAATTTGCCCCTTTTGTGTCTTACATTCATTAGGGAATGCTAAATGTCAAATTTCAGCCTTTTAGAACGTCTTATAGTTTTGAAAACTCTGGAGGGTTGCACATTTAGACCGATTGTGGGCGTGACTTTGGGCGGATTTTAAAAAGTTTTACACTTGTATTGCTTCGTATGACGTGGACCTTACGCACGAAGTTTCAGCGCCCTAGCTCAAAATTTAAGGCCTAAAAACGTGTGACATACAGACGGACGGACGGACGGACATGGCTTATTCGATTCAGAATTCGGTCTCGATCATATGCCCTTAAGGTCTTGGGGGTCTATCTTTATTATTTCACCATGCTAAAACCATACGACAAACTTTATATATCTCCTATCCTATAGGGATGGGGTATAAAAATAGCTGCTCAAGATGCTGCTGTTTGGAGTTTGAAGCTCTTTCCAAACTCCAGAGCTTCAAACTCCAAACAGCTTATCTACATAGGGGCCTTCCCATAGCACGCCGGGCTCTGCTCTGATAAACCTACTCCCCAAAACAATGAATCTGGTTTGGGTTCCAGGTCATACTGGTATCTAGGGAAATTAGATTTCTCATGAGCTTGCTCGACAAGATTCAGAAGAGGTTTTCTCCACACTTGAACCTGCGCCAGGCATTTGTTACCACCTCTGCCATTCATACTTGAGTTTCTCCTGAACATATGGCTCGTTGACTGCGATCAGTGCAGAGAGATTAAACGACTACGTCCAGACATCTGCAAGGGGTCAGCGTCTTTTCTTCCATTTCTCAGGAAAATCGACTGCAGACTTGTGATTGCAGACTTGATTTTGCGAAGCACTTGAAGGGTTGTGGGGTTTCGCTACCAAGGCTTGAGCGAAACTCACAACCGTGCTTCCTGCGAAATGGACGACGACACAGCGAAACACTTCCTCTGTTGTTTTTCTGCCTTCGCTTACATAAATTGGCGGATCTTTGGGGCTGACGCGGTGAGTGCCGAACACCTAAGTCCTTCATCACCGCAGCTCCTTCTAGTCTTACTTCGAAAGACTGATAAACTAAATACATTAAAGTTAACTGTTTGCATGGTAGTACAATGAACAGTAGTTATGCGTGAGTGCTCATTCGGAGAGGAGTGACCTCCGACAAAAAAAAAACTAAAAGTAAAACTGCTCCGGGTATAAATTCATGCCTGACAGCTTATCTTTAAATATGTTGAAAGTTTACGCTGATTCACTGGTCAACACTGATATTTTTCTCCTGAAATTAAGGAGAATTATAAAATGCATGAAAGGCATTTAATGAAAAAAAATACTTATATTTTTTAATTAACGAATAGACTTTTTATACTCGATATAAGACCTTCTTATAATGTGTCTTCACCGGCAATAGAAAGAGGATTAACAGGAGACGATTTAAAATAAATCCCAAAGGGGCTCCACTGGCAATAGAAAGAGGATTAGCAGGAGACGATTAAAAATAAATCGCAAAGTGGCTCCACCAGACAAATATAGGATTAATTTGATACCCTCACTCTTATACTGTCATATTGGCTCTCGAAAGAGAGCGGCAATGTAATTTTCCAAAAGCGAAAAAAGATTTCCGTTGTAAAAATCCTTGGAGCAAAAGCATTTGTGATAGATCTATCGTACAGGGACAGTTTCAGTTTCCTTTTTTGATTCTCAAACTGTTACAAAGGTGCATAGAATAGCTTTATGAATAGGGTGAACGGGATTTATAAGTGGATTAATCTTTAATCCCTTGCGGAGAAAATTTAATTTCGTATTGTAAAACGCGTGGTTTGTAGAGGATTTAATAATATATCCTCTACAAATCAAATTATATATATATAAATTTAATATCCGCGGTCGCAGATTAGTGCCCGGCGGAGACATTCTATATCCTTTCGATGATTTTTTCTTAATTATATTTCTTATAATCAGAAAATTTTGAGCCAGATCAAATCGCTGTGGTCAGTTCGTGTCACCTGGCATGTGATCTAGTCATGCCACCGATTAGCTGGGATAATTTCCTAAGCGGTTTGAGCTGTGAAACCACATATCGTTGGCGTCCAAGCCAATGAATTCAGAACAAAAGAATCTGAATTAAAGTTCTTCTGAATTAAAGCACTTCTTGTTGTATGTAGGCTGAAATTGAGAATGGCAGTAGCATCTCGCAAGCTTGTTTAGTTTTCCTTTGCAGTTAAAATCTCTGGGTTGTTTTGGGAGGACAAAATTTCACCCCGATTTATTTTTAAACGCACGCAACCCGACGAAACGTGTAGGTATTTTTATAAATAAATTAAATATTTGCAATTGATGTACGTATATACCAGCAATGCGAATTTATATTAAGCATAGCATAAATAAATATCAGCGTATTCTGTCTAAAGATTAAATAGATGTAGCGAAAGCTGAGTTGTAATTTACCTGTTATAAGCTTTATTGCAAAAATTTCAATATCAAAATATATTTTTTATGCACACACAAAAAGTTACTTTTACTTTGTATTTCTAAAAATCTCTTAAAACAACTACAAAACTTATTAAAACTTAAAACAATGAAAACCGACCTCTTCGAACACAATATTGTAATGAATTAGTAGCAATAAAAGGCACATTTTCGAGAAACCCTTATTGCATCAAAGGAGCTGCTACTTAGAATACAAAATAGCAAAAAGCTATAAACCTTTATTTGAAAAAACAAACAAGCTTCTTCAACTATGATTAGCAAGAAACAAAGAAACATAAAATAATTCACTGCAACATTAAGGACACTTACTGGTTTAGGTTCCGCTCGTTTGAACCGCTTTGGCTTTGTACGTTGTCAGCATGCCGTCGTTCCTTATGCACGATACCCATCAGCTTCATCCACGGATTGTTTTGGGATCCGTGGCCTCCCATACCGCCACTCTGCCACATCGTCATTGTGGCAGAGTTTTAATTGAGCGCTCTTACGTCAGGAGATCACAATATTTACTTTTTTCTTTTAATATTATTATTATTTCATAATTTTACTATTGTTTTCTTATTAATTAATATTGAGAATTTTTTTTCGACCTTTGTTACATTGTTTTTTGTTTTTGCTTTGCTTGTTCTTTTAAAGGGCGATGACCGCTTTCTGCGGAACTGATCCCTCAAGGGTAACCAAATGCACCCCACAAGTACATATCGCTACTTATTTGGATCGACAGAATCATGTCTTGCCATCAACACATTATGAATACTTCACTTGCTTCAGCTTTTCTATAAATATTATCGAAACTTTTTAGTGCAGCTACAATATTAAAATTTAGTTACATTAATTTTTTTCTACTAATGGGCGGCTGTCGTTACTTTATATTAGAGAATGCGATGCGAAAAATGGCTGAGTGGATCAAGATTTTCGTTCTATAAAATCGATTCAAAAACTGTAAGAGCTATGCAAGAAGTTCAAGTTTTGCGGAAGAAAACAAGCATTACAATAAAAATTTTAAAGCATCCACTATAAATCGAGGAACGGTTCAAAAATAAAGTTAATTTTTTTGGTTTTGTTCTACGTCTATTGCGAAAAAAATAACTTATTGTTCTACGGCTCAAAAATCTCTATTACTTTTTTTTTCTTAAATAAAAACACTTTCTTTTATTTCAAAATAGAATAATGTTACTTTACGATTTTTTAAAGTAAAAAACAAGAAGACTTTCGATTGTAATAAAATTTAAATATCACGAAATTTAATCAATTTAACTTTTTGTTTGGATTTTATAAAGAAATTGGATCACTTATGTATTTTAAAATGCTCTAATTGCTTTAAAACTATTAAATGATAAATTAATTATCTAAGAATCACAATGGTATGTTGGTTTTTTTTTTTTATTTATTTTTAATTTTGATGATTTTTTTTAGTTATTTAATTTTGTTGCCGTAAGGAGTAAATCAAATAATTGAATATTTAAAAATTTGAAGAATATCACTATCTAAGCTTAAATGAATTATTTTGTTTTGTTGTTTAAATTACTTATTTAAAAATATTTTATTACTTATAATTTTAGATTTTGCTGGTGTTTCCGTTATTCCATAATATCTGAAAAGGCAATAAAAATTATATTTTAAAAATTTATATTTAGTCTGATGAAAATAAAAGTAATATTATCATCAATATAATGTACATATATTAAATATTATAATATAAAGTACAATATCTTCCAAAAGTTTTTCAAAGAAAACTCCTGGAGGCAGAATAATTTCCTGACGGAATTTTCTCGACTTCGAATTTTCTAATTGTTTTTGGTATTTTTTCTTTTAAATAAAACATGCCTCTAATTCTTTGCTAGCGCTAAAAAAAACCTTTGGGCGTTACCACCCTTAAAATGCGCGGGTTTGGTGGACGAAAAGTATAATGGAAATGGGAGAAAAGGAGTTCATAATGAAAGAACACAAACGCTGTTGAGCCAATAAGAAATCTGAATAACCTGCTTTAAAAAAAACCTTATTCCCGCTAGTGTTATGCCCTTACGAAGGAAAGCAATGATACAACCAGTAGATTTACCGATTACATAATTTGGTCTATATTTGAATTTTGCTCATTTATCATATAAAGAAATTATGAGCGGGGGCTGTAAAATATCTAGGCGACCCTAACAGATAACAGATACCATATGGGGGGAACGTTTCCCTATTTTCTACCTGTGGGGGTCCTATTGGAAATCAGCAACCCTAGGCGTTGGTTATGTTTAAAGACGCTCAGCCTCATTCTTCCCTTTTCTCAAGCAACTCCCTTCCTATGCTTCAATATTGTTCTTACCTCCTGTGAAACCTCCTGAGCAGCAACTATGGCTGCAAGTATGACGCACAATCAAGCGGTTCATCTGCGTCACTGAATGTACCTTTTTGTTGCTTGAGTTTGCTTAAAATTATGTTTCAAATATCTGTGACTTATAAGGAAACGATTTAAAAACGCCTCGTTTTGGATTTGAACTCGAGCCAAAAATATCTAAGCGAATATTTCAGCAGTAAGCGACCAACTCATATAATTTGTGATACTATGTTACCGAGTATCAGTTTCAGTATAGGGGTTGACATACTTACTTACAAAGTTTTTTATTATATGGGGGATGCCCGATTTCGAACTTGAAAAGCTTGCGGTAAGGTATGCCTGTCGTAAGAGCCAACTAAAATCCATTCGAAGGAAGTAGTCTTCAGCATGTCATAAGTGATGCTGTCAGAAGTATAAACTCCTGGTGGGGCCATCCTTTGCAGTAAAATTATAACTAAGAGATGAACCTGAAGGTCTAAATAAAGCCCAGTAGCATCTGACACATTGTGTGCGGCAAACTGGTCAGCGTCTGATCTCAGAGGGGCGGATCAACTCTAACCAGTAAAAATTCAAGAGCGTCTGTCTCGGGATGAGCGGCTTCTTGGTCGTCGTCTGATATCCATGCTTAGTAATCTGGCAGCTAGGTATAAAATGCAACAGCTAAAAAGAATCAGCTAGATGCTACTGGCATCCCCTCAACTAAGTGGAAAGGTTTCGGAACCAGAAACTTCGCTGATGGATGTAGGCCTTTCTGGACTGGCGTCCCACATAACATGACTGCACGGGCGGGTGTGGGGATACTCCAATGAATAAAGAGACAAGGAAGTGGTGTTTTGGGAGAAAAGCGAAGCATCTCTTTAAGTTGTGTGAGTGGCGACTACCTATGTGTTCCACCAGGCATGTCATGAGAGACGGCTCGAGGTTCATACATTTCTGGGAGCTGGCTCTACTTTTTATTTAACATTCCTGAGTTAATGTGACATTAGTAGCCTGACTCGTGACACATCTACGCGCATTCGATACCCGATTTCAGGGAACTAATGTCAAAATAAATGCTTCACTCACACGCACTGTATGTGTGGAAAATAGCTATTCCTTGTCTTTTTAATCAATGGGATACTCATGAGCCCCTGACTGTCGGAAAACGCATTGGAGTTTTTCCATGGAGGAAGGGAATTAATCTTAAAGCTTAAGCTTGAGCGATCGACTTTGGCTCTAGTGCAGGTGTACGCACCTAACCTAGAGTCAGAGTATCCGGCCTTCTTGAACGAAGTTGATGCTGCGCTGGATAGAGTGGCAGAAATGAACTTCTTCCTATTGACCGGCGACTTCAATGCTCGTGTGGGTATGGACGACAGTATACTTGGAGAAGTGTGATTGGGAGGCATGGTGACCCGGATCAAAACAGGAATGGAAAGAACTTGGTGGACTTTTGCTGTCGGCTTTTCATATTTAGTTTAAATCAAAGAACTTTTATTGAGTTCTTTTTGGTACCATCGTGTGTTCAAAAAATGATTTGAGAGCAGCTGAGCTGTCAACTGATCACCATCTTGTGTGCAAATTGCGCTTAAAGAGACATTATTCCTTTGCCACCCAGGCGAAATCCAAGACAAGTGACCCGCATACGGTGGGAAAGGTTACATGACGCTGAATCTGATTGCAGGATTTTGCAGTGATTTGCACGGCAAGCTTCAGAGAAGTTTGAACAAATTCCAACTGACCTTTTAAATGTAGAGGAGGAATGGCAGCTGTTTCTATCGGCAGTCATTTCCTCTGCACGCAATGTTTGTGGAGTGAAGCGGCTTGGAGTAGCGGCTGGTGGTGGGAAAAGAACGTCGTGTTTTAAAACGCCTGTAGTTCAAGAAGGCATCAGAAAGTAGAAGAGAGCCTACATTGTGTGGATCCAGTGAAGAAACTCAGCTTTTCGAGCCCGGTACAATGAGGCGCGAAGAACTTCCAATCTGGCAGTCAGAACAGCCAAAGAAACGGGCATGGAAAAACTTCAGCGAGAGGTTGGAGCAGGATTATAGATCTGCAAGACATTTTGACAGACTATTCGCCAGCTCAGAGGAAGGAAGTTGAATATCGTTCAAGGGGTTAAATCCGAGGACGGTACAATTCTTTCAAATGAGAGTGATGTCTTGCGCAGATGGAGACAGCACTTTTTTGAGTTGCTCAACTGGCAACAAAGCACTGAAGAAAGCCTTCCCACTGCTGACGAGATTAGGGTCGAGAATAGTCCCACAGTAGACGAAGTCACTGAGTCATGAAAACCGGCCATAAATGCTCAAGGCAATGGGCGAAGAAGGTGTCTAATGGCTAACACGTGCCATAAAGGTCGCCTGGGATAGCAGGAAAGCACCTAGCGATTGGCAAACAGGAGTTATAGTTCCCATTTTCAAAAAAGAGAACAGGAGCGATTGCGCCAACTATAGGGGAATATCATCTCTCTTATGTCTTCCGGAAAAAGTATTCGCGAAGGTGTTGGGAACGCGTTCCCCAGAGCTGTTATCGAGCCCCTGTTACGGCGTTCGGTCTGGCAGAGGCACAACCGACCAGCTGTTTACTCTTAAGGTTATTCTTGATAAGGCCTAGGAATATACCAAAGCGGTCTATGCTTGCTTTGTCGATCTGGAAAAGGCTAATGACCGAGTCCCCAGAGGTACACTATGGAGGGTTTTGTAGGACTAAGCGCTGAGTGAACCTCTTCTGAGAGTCATCCACTATGGAAACTGCAGAAGCTGTATACGGATAAATGGCGTCAAATCCCGTCCTTTTGATGTGTGCGTTGGACTTCGCCAGGGCTGTGTTCTGTCACCGTTTCTTTTCATAGCATATTTGGACTGGATGGGAAGTCTTGGCGAGCAATGTGTCGAATAGGCTGGCAGCAGGATGAGCCATCTACTTTTCGCGGGCGATTTGGCCATCCTTGCATCATCCTTGCATCATTCAAGGGGGAACTTCAGCCATTTGTGTTGATGCTGGGATAAAGGTAAACGTGAACAAATCGGAAGTGATGGTTGTTACCCGACATTGAAACAGGTGGAGAAGTTCAAGTATCCCGGAGTCTTTTTCACGAAAGATGGGAGGAGTGATACTGAGTTATCCTGTAGAATTGGCCAAGCTGGAGCAATAAAAAAGAAACTGCGCCGGCCGGTCATCAGGAAAGCTAAGCTTCGAGTTAAAGCAAATATCTAAGTTTTTAATTCAGTGTTTGTTCCAAGCCTCATCTGTGGTCATAAAATTTCGGTGATGACCGAAAGAATCAGATCGCGGGTAGAAGCTGCCAAAATGAGATCCCTAAGGTATATTGCTGGTGTTACTCTTAGGGATAAAGTGAGAAACGTCAGTTAAGATTCACACAACGAGTTTTTGTTGCGAACTTTTTACCAAGAACGATGCTGGAAAGACCCTCACAAATCGAATTGTAAGTCAGTCATTCGTTAGGCTTAAGACGCTAAAAACACATTAGTGCTTCGGTAATAACCTAAATGTTCTTTGGAAACATTTTAAAGCATCCCCGTTAAAAATCGACCAAAGATAAAACTAAACACGCAATTCCAATCTGTAAGAAAATATACTTCGCGTTTAAATTTTTTGAATGACATCATTGGAAGCAATCAGACATGAATCCTATCTGTGCTAAAGAGTTGCGGGTCTAATGTTTTCCAAAAAGCAGTGTTTAAAAAATTTTAATACGAAATTTTAATTAAATTTTTTAAAAAACTAATTTCAAATTATAAAGATTGCATGGCGCTAAATAAGTTGCCTTAAACTTGATAGTAAATAAAACTTTTCGTGATTGAAGGATACTTTGAACAAGGATCTTCTCATTAATTTCTTAAGTCTTAGTATAGGTGTGCTTCTCTAGGAATCGATTTTAGTCGGAACTTTCACGCCATCCTGCATCATTGTAGCAGCATAAAAACGTAAAAAAATAAGATGAATCTCGCTACCTCTATTTCGTTGAGTGTAATTTTGCCAAATGAGCATCCTTCCTGAGCATAGCTGCATTTATCATCCTAAGGAGGTAATTCGTCAGCACGTCATTATGTGCATCTGTACCAACAGAAAACCAAAACGTAGATACGCTGGTATGCACACAAAGGACGAGTGCTCACTCGTGCACTCAACAGAAAGAAATATTTGTGCCGACATCAACAGCAGCAGGGCTCCTCATTTGTCTCCTTTGACCTACATTTCACAAGAAATTAATCCAATTTGAAATATTGTAAGGTAGATAGCTTATTTTCTGTTGCTCCTTTTATTCTGTACACCGGAGAGTTTGGATGTCCTGAGAGATGTTGGTTGTTGGTTTACTGTATCCACTTTCACAACCAAAATAAAAATATCTTTCTCATGACAAGAGTATAGCTTCAGGTGAATTTGTTGCCTTAACTTTTTATTGTTTCATTCTTTTTTTGCTTTCGTTTCACAAGGATTCGAATTAGTTTTAAAGTTTACACACAACTATTAAGATAACGAGACCATTTAAAGTCCCAACGAGGGACGGCACTCCGCCATACCTCAAAGGATGGCGAAATCATTTTGAAGGGGATTTGCGAAGCATTGTCGAGATTTTGAGTGTCGTCCTGTGTGAAGGAAATTGTCACTGTTTTGCACCACGGCGACATTGAGTGGAATATTTTTGAATTTTATTTTATCCTCTTTGAGGGAGTATTTCTTTTGTTCCAATGATTTGCATAATGTTCAAAGAAATGAAAATGTGAAAATCTTTGTATACAAGGTTTACCTTGGCAAGCAAATGGTGACAAACATAATGGGACGTGGTGGGTGCAAAAAGGGATTGTGGTTGGCTTATTTGAAAGGATATTCTGCGCAATAGACTGAAAACCTTGCTAAGTATATTTTTTGCCTCTTATTAAGGTAGGCTTTTATACTCATAACTTGAGCGCATGCTGTGTAAATAAAGAGCTGGTTTTGCCTAGTTTAATCTAAATTGTAATAATTTGTTTGGGAAAAGTAGGCCCAGTTTCTTTTTAGTAGGCTAGCATATGTAAACTGGGGAGATATAAGTGAGTCCTAGGGCACACCTCAGCTTTTTAATTCATTCTCTCGATTGGTAAACATTTGACTTATAGCCGTGTTAAGCCACCTGTATTGAGGAATCCGAAAAGAAATTTCAGAATCAGTGAATGAAATGATCACTGATTCCAAACGAACTCCTTCAGGAGAAAAGAGCTTGATGTCAGATTATGTCAAAAACGATATAGACATAGCCCCTGGCGTGTTTTCACGCCACTTTTACCCAAAACGGGAAAGGAACAGGTTCACTTTTCGGAAGCCAGTAAATTACCAGTGGGCCTTTTTCCACGAAAACCATGCTGTCGGTCATTAAGAAGCTTCCCGTGCGTCGACACATTTCAGAAGCTGACTGTTTAGTATTTTCATGACCTGGGATAAGATAATAATAAAAAATACCTAAGTCAACGATAAGCCCCTTGATCTCAAAATCCAGGTACGATGAGCAGTAAGCCCCGAATTCTTTATCCATGTCTTTATGGTCTACCACCGTTACCGTAACCGCCCTATAAATGTCTAAAACCATACTTTATCGATTATTTGTGTCATCTGTTTCCATATAATCGACAAATAATCACAAACAATCATCACTTCTACGCCAGAAAATATGTCGACTTACTGTCCGAAAATAGAAAACACTTCGTTCGAAGGAAAAACCCCCCCGATTAAACATTAAATCTAATTGAAAGGCCCCAGCCTGTGTTGTGAACTTTTATTAGCTGATAACCAAAAACCAAAAACCACTTGAGTGAGCAACATCGTGTGCCGACAACATAAACAAGACGACCAAAATGAATGAACACAACAACTATACCAGCATAAGTTCTTGGCCCAAGGAGCGATGACAGAAAACAAATGTCATTGTGGTTGACTTTGATAAGAACCAACCGACGCACACTAATGGCACCGGGAAGAGGTCGGCGGCGAAGGACTCGAATTCTTAATGGTTCTGGTTACATTTCAACAGCGAGGTATGTATATCAAGAAAATGCTGACTTTTGACTGATTAAAATTTTGTCCAAACTTCAACCTCGATTAGGGGGGAAGTAGAGGAACCAGCTTAAGTTTTTCGGACCAATTTAATTTCTTTGTGCCAGTCATAAATTAAGTTTTGTAATTTCTGGTGGCGTGCGTAAATTTTTAATTACTGCTGTGGATTTGAAAACTATCAAAAGTTATTCCTTCGATTGTGGCCATGTAGTGAGGGCATTAGGCAATTAGTTAATCTACGATGTTTAGCTTGTTAGTCAAAGTTTGGTTGTTGTGGAATATGTTTTTTTTTTTAAACAAGGTTTTTATCAATAAAATTGGAAAGTTTTACTTTTAAAGCTAAAAGGAAAAAGCTTTAAAGATCTGTTAAGAGCTCGAGCTTGAGTCCCTATCTAAGGCTATAAAAACGAATAGCCACAACCAAAAAGGTAAAGAAACAACCTTGTTTCTTTAAATAAAGTTTAGTTGTTTAAAAAGTGCTTTGTGTATCTACTTTCTTATTCAAATACATCGAGGGTGACCTGCGTCGAGAGTAAAAAAAAAGTGGTACCTAAACTTTAGAAGAGTCATCGCCTAAGACCTCACAACCATGCATGCTGTGTGCGTAATCTTTTTTTCTTAAATATGCTCGCGATCAAGGGATTGGACTACCCGTAAAATACGTAGCACATCGCGAGCGGAAGGGATTTGGGGATAGAAAACAGAAAAAAAAAAAACAAGAAGAAAGTAATTCTCGATCCAACACAAACGCTGATGCGCCAAACGTAAAACCTCTGCACAGAAATACCAAAGCTTACCACCGCAAGTGTTATGCCTCTACGAAGAAAAGCATAACCAACAGAATATTTCGTAAAAACATCCATGCATTTTATTGTTGTCCATCTTATTTGTATATTGGAAGAGAAAAGGTGTTTTGTATTTGGCCGAACCTAAGCTGGGTAACAGACGCCGACCAGGAAGCCACTCATTTTGAGACAGACGCTTCTGAATTTTTCGTTTGTGGCTGGTTTTGGTCCGCCCCGGATATTTTGCATACCGGTGCCCAACATACCTGGTGAACATTTCCATATCCGCCACTTGAGGAAGCGCCCAATCGGGGACCAGCAACCCCAGGTGGAATGTTCGCAATCTAAACGAAATCTTAGAAGAACTCTAAGTTAGTGTAAGTGTAGTTTAGATACCCAGCCTCCCAATCGTAAAAGAGTTCAAAAAAAGCGCATTTTGACATTCCCGATGGCATTTCAATTGAGCTTCAAAATTACCTGCATAGATGAAAAGCTTCTAAAGATATTTTCGGAAAGTAAGTCATGAAAACATAAAGTGGGCTTCATTATCCCTACAGTGCTGCGTCGGAAATGCCGATTTCTCCAACATCGCAGCAGTATAAACGTTCGATGGATTCGATATCAGACTCTGGAACAAGAATATCTCAGTACGAAGAATTATTCGCTTCGTAATCCTGTGGTATGTTGAAGCTGAAGGACAAACGTAGAAGAAATTGGCTAAAGTGAAACAATCTTATTGGTTAATAAAGTCCCATCTATGGCAATCCTGAACCCACCATGGCATCTATTGCAGGCTACCATCCGTAGGTCAAATTACAGGTGTCTACTTGAACAAGTGGTTTAATGATAAAAAGTTATGTTTGAGTTCCTAAACTGTCGTTGTTTTATTTATCATTCCTTGGTTTTTCGGTATTCTGATTGTTGGTTTACTGGTCTCGGTATAGCCAAAAACAAAAATATTGTTTAAACATACCCGTCCATAAATATTGATATCATCAGAAAAGACTTAAATCGATGGCAAGTGCTTCTTTTGGGAACAACTTTCTTACTTACTTTAAGCGGCGCAAGAGTCTTGGATGGACCTGGGTCTCAAACAAGAGAGCTTACCAACCAGCTTTATTCCTAGCCAGCCGTTTCCTGTTTTGCTCGCGCATAGTTGTCTGAGGTCCCCTTTAACTTATGTTCGCCATCTGGTTCTCGGTGGTCCTCTACTGCACTGCTCCTGCGGTGTGGATTTGAAGATTTTCCAGACCGGGAAAACGGAACGAAAGTTTTTTCATCCGTCTTTGAACAGGATCCATGCTTATGAACCATAATATAAGACTGGGATAATGAAACAGACACTTAAGTAACTCGAGGGAGGGCTTTGCTTCCTAACTGCCTTCTTTGCCCAAAGTCGCAACAATTGGCAAGAGCTAACCTTCGTTTGATAACAGCGCACCAGGACTCAAGTACGCAAAGTCCCTTGTTTCCATTGGACTTTGGACATTGTTACTGGTGATGTTTCATCAAAGACGTCGGTGTTGGGCATCTCTACTTAATGACAACATTAACTTGGCTTTGCCTGCTAAGCCTATTTTCGCTGCTTCCGAGCAAATAATCTCGAAGGCTTCACTGACATTAAGCTGGGTTCCAATTATGTCCATGAAGCTAAAACTACGTGGATTAAATTACCCGACATTTTTAAAAGGATTCTTAAAAGGATTTGCCATTTAATTAGATAAACGATTATTATTAACAGCCAACATACTCATTGCTCGCTCAACCTAAACGTTTATGAACCGAACCTTGTAGTCTCTATTGACATAAAATCAGGATATAGATCACGTCACGTCATTTGCCGAATTCAATAAAATATCCCACCATTCCGCCGGGACCAGCAAGTCAATAACATATATCTAAGGGTCAGTTTTTCAGTTCGAGATCATAGGAGTTTCGGAGTTAGTTTTATGGACTTATGAACCTCATACAATTTGATTTTGTTTATACATTCATAAACAGTTTATACTAAGGCATTTATGGTTTGGCTTAAGGCCGTCTACCAGATTGACCAGGAGATTTCTTAGTTCGCCTCTAAGTTTAAAAACTGTGCTGGTCATATGCAAAGAGTATCGATTATTGAGGTAAGTTAAGACCTCTTCAATGAGGTGAGGTTGAATTTCAACCTACTGAAAACCAGCCGGTGCTACGATGCGCCAACATGAAGCACTTGCCAACATAGTTCTTATCGATGCGAGTTGTGTTTTTGCCGAAATATTTTATTTTGCTCTAAGGCTCCACGGCCAATTCCTCCCACTTTTGCACCGAGTGACCTTAGGTCAAGATTAAATGCTGCAGCATAATCCTCGGCAGCCTGCCTTCTTCCATCCTCGTAATTCTTTAAACACTGTTCATAATAAGCTGCAACCCAATGACTGTCTCAGCCAAAAAGACTTTATCATCCGCAAACTTTAGCGCCGGTATCCTCACGCCGCCCTTTCAACTCACAGCAACCTCATCAACAATATCGTTAATAAATAGATGAAAAGTAGGGTGCTTAAGGTACAGCCTTGCTTGACGCCCTTATGCGTTGCGAATTCCTCCAACGGCGACGCCAACCCACCATTAACAACGTAAGCCACGTTCTCCTCGTACATCGCTTTTAGCACGTTGATGACTTTGCTCGATAGACCAGTTTTGTACAGCCTGTAGAAGAGAGCTTCCCTTACTGCAAATGCAGCGCGAAAATCAACAAAAAAATATAAATATAGAGTGGCGCAACAGCTCGAGGTGAACCAGGGCCAACTTCTCAACAATGCATGCTGGTGTGTTAATTTCTTTACATACAAGGGGACCTACAATTTTTTGCCGAATCCGAACGGCACTTTGAGAAGTTTTTCAAGACAAATGATACTCTCGGAGGGCTTGTCAGACCCTCGCGGAGGTGGGGACCGTGAAAAAGAACAAGTCTTTTTTTTTCAGGTGACGATGGCAGGATTCGAACCCAGGCCTCCGGCGTAGTAAGCACACACACTAACCACTACGCCACGGCACCCAATCAACAAAAAACTCATAGTAATTTCTTTTGCCGTGCTTATTAACGTAAGGATATGGTCTAGAGTCGAGTGATCTTTCCTGAAGCCCGCTGGGTATCGGGCTGATCCATCGCGCTTATCTTGGTGAATATTATAGAGCTGAATAGTTTTGCTGACGTGTTTAAAAAAGAGATAACCCTGTAATTTGCCGGGCCTTTTTTATGCAAGCAAAAATTATTAGCTTTCTTAAAGCTTTCAGACACTGGTTGCTTCAAATATTCTCTTATATTTCTTGGTAAGTGCAGCTATTCTTATAGAATCCGAATGTGATCCGGTCATCACCTGGAGCTTTCCTCAGTTTAGACAAATCAACTGCGTGTTTTACTTCCAGAAAGGTACCTAAATGGCGCAGTCAATAACTCATCAGTGAATAGCGGAAATGCGTATTGTGTGACTGGAGAAAAGAATGCTGTTTTGAGTAGGATTTTAAAATACTCCCGTAGGTCCGATATTTGCATGTTCGCTGAAATCATATTTATTCTTCCACGAGTCTCGGAGTATAAAACAATAGAATATAACCCCAGAAATTATCTCAGCTCCTCAAATCAGTCTCTCTGATTTAACATTTCAAAATTCTTTGCCTTGTTTTCTACAGGAAGTGACAGTTGCTTTGCGAGTTTCTCTTAAATTTCTTTGGAGAAGATTTAAGAGACCAACTCAAACTTCTTTCATTGTCAATATTACATTCCATAGTATAGGAGGTATGTTAAGTTTGGTTCATAGCTTGTAAGATAGGAAAATAATGACCCAAGAGCTTACGGATATTTTAATCCAGAATTGTGGGAAAACTAGATTCTAATTTCCTAGTATCCCAGTATTAAGAGATCGTGGTTTAATTCAATATCAACTCTGTACTGAAAAACTGGTTCAAAATAAATTAAGTAAGCGTAATGAAAGACCTAACACAAATTGTATTCAAGAAGGTATCATCAAGTGCATATTTTCTTTATTTTTAAGTAAATGAATAACATTTTGGTATCCAGGTGAGCTTCAATGAGCTCAGAGCAATTAAGATGGAGAACCGCTGCAATAGAACATATCAAAATAAAAATTGGCCCTAAGCGGAAGCGCTAATATCATACACGCACAACAGCTTTCATAAAAGCACTTTATATTGCAAGGTCCTCTAAATTTATATATTCATATCCTCTTAGCATATATTATTTAACACCAAGTAGCTACGAGTTAACATCCTCATTAAAGCTATGAAATTAAAAAATCCACCGAAACAAAAAAAGTTAGAAGCTCCTAAAGCCAACAGTGAAAATAATAGGCTTCATCAAATTTACATGTGCTCCATGCTGCGAGATTTATACCATTAAGACTCTTGATTTATGCACATACATAAGTCCGAACAATGCTTCTTACATACAAAATAAGTCTGCCAAAAACCTCGCCTAGCAGCTGCCTTTTACACCAAATTAAGCATGTTTGTATGTATATTACAGTGCAAACCATATTCAAGTGGCAATAAAACGCTAATTCAGCAACATACACAAAAAATTCCATTCCAAAGCACGCACATTATTTAAGCTTCATAAAAAAAAAATCCTTAAATTCCTGCGGCGACGAAAATTCTCCTTGGGTTCCACACAAGTATGACAGGCCTTAAGTAAAGCTAGCCTACTGCCATAAAACAAACCAACCATTTCCATATGCTCCTGCTTTTCTGAATTTTTATGCAAACTTGTCGGAATTTAAGGCGACAACTCCCCCCAACGAGTAGGAGTTTTTTACGCCCTCCATACAAAAACCCGTCCTCACCGTCTCGTGAGAGACAGTTTCCATGCACATAGAGGCCACAACAAAGGATATCCGAATTTGACAGTTGACACACTTTACGAGATCGACTTATTGACACAACACCTGGCAGGCGAGACCCCATTTTTCTTAAAGTTCACTGGTGCATGGTGTGAGGCACGGGAATAAACAGAGACGAATAAAATTCATGCATTCCTTTGGTGGCGTCACAGCACTATTTTATTACAGGATATCAGGTATTCCGACATTGTGTCACGAAGGATTGGTACGAAGAGATAATTTCTGCATAATTGATTTTCGTTCCAAAAATATATATATGCATATTATAAATATACAGTTTTGTTGGTATAAATTTTTAAGAACCCTCCTTTGGTGTTGGTCCTTGATGAAGACAAATGAATTTAACAGCGCTACGGTGCTTTCACTTTACACAATTAATGGTGACGAAAGGTATTTGCCCAACGATTAGTGCTATATTTTTTCCCCAACACTTTGAATCTTAAATCGTCCCGACCGACACGGTCCGTGGAGTACGATGGAATATTTAATTGAGTCAATAATCCTTAAAGGAATTGTGGTCTTAGAATTTGGAATAATTTAAATGGAATAATTTATAATGTAAATGAAAATAGTATCCTGCACCAGATGGACAAAAACAGTTCAAGAGAGACCAAATTAATGTGAGCGATTGTTATGAAAGTTTATCCCATTGGGGATGGTGTTTCAGGAGATATTCCTCTTAATTAACCGCCAGGCGAGTGTTGCTAAAAATACCAAAAAAAGTTTTGTTCAAACTTCAGATGAAGTGCAAGAGTGTGTAAAATTTGTCAGGAACACAGATTTAACATGAAAAAACTGTTGCGCATAAATTCATGTAACAATTTATTTATGAACTTTTTGCGTTTATAACTATTTTGACACGTCCTCCTTGTGCGATGGGTGCTTGTGTCGGCCTTGTATGCCCCAAAATTTATCAGTTATTAAGAAAACGGCTACATACGTGTCTTTCCGGAATTCTTAAAAAAATAATAATTTTCAAAAAGAGAAAAACTCTTTAAGATGTTAGCGAGATAAAATCCTGTTAATCAAGCAATCGTCCTGATTGCTTGAGGCTTAATGAGAGAAAATGTTGGACACTTTTCGTGGCGGAGTTTTTGTTTCTCTTTTCTACTTTGAGAGAAATTGAGAAAATTGCTTTTATTCTATTGGTTATTTACAGGAGAAATTAAAGGAATTTCAAAAAACTGAATTTCCGATTCAAAAGCGGAATGAGTCGGATTTTTTTAAGCTTACTAATGGATATGGCTGTCCTGATTTCGAATATGCTATTAAAAATTTCGGTCTCGATTAGTTTAATTTTTATTTTTGAAATTTTCGCTTTTTTTAAAAACTTTAAAATACCAGACAACTACAACTGGCACCTACCCTTAGTGGAGCGACGAAGTCGCGTGAGCGGCCAAGCCCCGCGGAAAAGAGAGCTGAAATTTTTTAAACCCGCAAAGCGGGCCACCCAAACACCATTGTCTCCAAAAGCAGATTTTTATACCCGACTGAGGGTATATTAATTTTAATGCATGGTTTGTAACACAGTGAAACAATCATATCGTATACCCCATAAACCTTTTACAGATATGATCGAGACCGACAGGTGTATCGATTAAGCCATATCCGTCCGTCCGTCCGTCCGTCTGTATGTGTAAAGGTTTTAGGTCTTCAAAATCAAGCTAGAGAGCTGAAACCTGAAGGTGTGAAAATTGGCTCAATCCGTCAACGGCCATTTCTACTGGCTTCAATGTGAGACAGCCGCTATTTCACTTTTTTTTATACCCCATTCCATAGGATAGGGTTATATTAAGTTTGATTCATAGTTTGTAACATAGAGAAATAATCACCGTAGACCCCCAAGACCTTAAGGGCATATGATCGAGACCGAATTGTTAGTCGAATGAGCCATGTCCGTCCGTCCGTTTGAGCTAGGAACTTGAAACTTAATATCTGTTCTTCCTAGGTCCCGAAGCAATACAAGTGTAAAAATTTTTAAAATCCGCCCGCTGACACGCCCACTTTACTTAATAGCATGAAAATTCAAAGTTGTCGTAGGAACCTGAAATTAGGTACGCAATATCCTCGCTTAAATATATTGTGTCTAGCATTTAAGAAAAAAGCGAAAACCGCCCCCTTGTAGGCGTGGTCATATTTAATACGCATTCTAATAAACGGTTTTTATTTCATATATTTGCTTTAAATTCAAAAAACTTGGACCATAAAATCTTCAGATATGTACGTAAGCTATCAACTCAAATGAATAAATTTTTGCCACGCCCACTTTTGGGGGCGTTTGTAAATATTAACCAAATTTTTAATGTGAATATGCAATCAAGACGTGTAAATCACTTCTGATAAAAAATGTAAACAAAAAAACGATGTAATTGAAAAGGGGTGAATGCCACGCCTCTTTTTAAGGGAGAAGATTGTTAAACTGAGAAATTCTAAATACCGTTGAAGGCAATAGAAACTGAAATTTAACAAGCAAGATTTATGACACAATTCGGAGCTTGAAAGTGGTCCATTGGGATGGGGTATCCAACGATCCGCCTAAACGGATTGTAACCCTGCCACTAGTTTAAAATGCCTTTTGGTCAAGTTAGACAAGGCACAGGAACTTTTTTTAGTATTGAGCAATATTGGCCTACGACCTTTAACAACGTAAACATTGGACCCCCCACAACATCGACCGTGCCCTCTTTTAACATGTTAACATCTTTAAAAACCCGATTTCTCAGAAAGTTGACTCCAAATCGAAAAAAAAATTATACGACAATATTTGTCGTATAATATTTGTCGTATTTAAAGATATCTTAGTTAGCCCCAAACAAAGTTTTGAGCGCCGCCTACTTTTAGGGGGCGTTTTTAGAAAAGCACTGTTTTTTTCTGAAATAATTTTCGCTTTTACTGTATTTTCTCATGATTCTAACGAAATTACAATTGATTGATTTTAATTTAAAGCCCATGCTCACTTTTGGGGGCGTGCCTATACAAATAATATATGATTTGGGCCAAGAAACTTTAAGATTTGGTTTCACATGGTATATAGGGTCGGGTATATAGAAGTTTGTCACAGACAAACTCTTGCACTTACTCACTTGTTTTTATTTCCTATTCTTCCATATAGACTTAAGGCCTGTCAAAATTGCGTGCTTATGGAAAACTTTAGGCTTTTAATCAATTCTGCCTTCAAATGTAAGCGTGGCCTAAACTGTTCTATAAATAAAATGTAGAACTAAGTGTTTCTTACATGAAATGTTAAGTAATTTTTTTTCCAATTTGATGCAAAAATATTGAATAAAATGCATTTGAAAATTTTCTCTTAAAAAAGATGCCACGCCCACTGGAGGAGGTTTACCTCAATACTGAAGAAATAAAAAGGAAAAATTAAATTTTTCCTTTTTATTTCTAAAATTCATTAGGAGATGCTGAATGCCAAACTTCAGCCCTTTAAGACGTCTTACGGTTTTGAAAGCTCTGGAGGTAGTTGCACATTTGGACCGATTTTGGGCGTGTCTGTGGCGGATTTCAAATATTTTAGCACTTGTACTGCTTCGCATGACATGGAGCTTACATTCAGCCTCCTAGCTCAAAATTTGAGGCCCAAACACTTGTGGCATACAAACGGATGGACGGACGAACATGGTTTATTCGATTCAGAATTCGGTCTCGATCATATGCCCTTAAGGTCTTTGAGGTCTGCCATTATTATTTCACCGTGTTACAAACTATGTGACAAACTTAATATACCTCCTGTCCTATGGAATGGGGTATAAAAAATCTTGGAGCTAAACCTTAGCCTTAGGGCAAACAAGCATTTATACGTACGGTGGATGTCATACTTGTCAATCCTGTTCCATTTAGTTTAGAAGGCTCGAAAAAAGTTCTTACCCAGGCCAGTTTATTCTGTTGACTGCTTGTAAAATAATATCAAACGCAGCAGATTTGTGTTTATGAATGAAAATGTAATTCCCCCTCTTCGGTGATGTAAGCCGCCAGATTACCTGTGTACCTTTTGATGGTAGAAGCTTCCGCTACTCAAAATACTTCATTTGCTGATACATAGTTCATAGGTATTTCCGCATGATCTTGAAAAAAATTCCAGTTGGTCCGTGGCTGGTTGGAGAAGAACATCGATTTTTGGGGTTTTGCCAGCGTTGAAAAACATCTCCTCGGAACCATTTAAATTATGTCATGTGGCCAAGCAGATTTGTGATGTTGAAAATATTAACGAGAGATTTTTAAATAATCCTGCTAGTATGCGAAAACGAAAGGGAAGGAGTCCGATAGAGTATTAAAGCACTGAAGTACACGCGGAGACATCGAGCAAACGTAGAGCTGGCAGCATAGAGAGCTGCGAGCAGATTGGCTTTATCTGCGGAGTCGATTAGCTGTGATGTCCTTGCCTTGATTAAAGATGCAGCAAAATTTTTAATGTTTTTGACAAAAGACCAAAAATGTTAGCTGTTTCGAAGACAAAATAAATTTTTTTGCATCTGAAATGTACTTGAAAAATAGCAGCATTCTAGTATTTCTAGCTTATTCGGGCTTGTTTTGGCTTTCCTCAGAAGGGTTAGTTTTATAAGACGAATGATTTAATAAGTCTTTATAGCTCGCATTGTACCATAAAACATTTTGTCCTACGAAGAAATAAAAGTTTTCATAGCATGGAAAACTTTTTTTTGTCACTGAAAGTTATATTCAATGCATGTGTTAAAATTGTGGTAGAATCTGGTCGAATGGTAGAATGACTCATCACGCATGGTGAGGCCACGATGGGGTCAAAATAAAGTCCAGGAACCCACCAGCAGCTACATCAGGATTTAGATAAGAACTATCTGAATCATCTGGATTCTCACCTACCTGAAACTTTTCTTAAATTTAAAAACAGGGAATATAAACTTATTAACATAAACGGTTTTTGCCGTGCACGGATGCTACAGACAGGAAATATTTGTGAAGACATGACACCATTGTCAGAAATTTAAGGCCACAAACATGGATGCTTGGAGTTAACCCAAGTAGTGCAGGTTTAATTTTGAATTCAAAAGATGACTTTAATTGAAATTAAATTGAGGGACCACTCACGATCCACTTTTCGTGATTCAAGATCCTGATCACGAGCTTGGAAATGTAGTTCAACCCAGGTGGATTCGATGGCAAGTCTATTTCGAATATGTCATTAAGTAAGTAAGTTATTATTAAGATACTCAATCAGTCCTGAGTCCACCTATATTCATAGGAAAACAAGAAAGTTTACAACTGCTCCATTTTTCTAGTCTAGTTTCTCACGTTTTTCGCAAGCGTTTATTGTGGACCCACAAAATCGTATGCGAATCTTTATTATTTCAATAAGCAATTAAGATCACAAATTCATGGTCATATTTAGTGCCACATGTCGAGGTATTTAATAGTTTCCTCAAAATATCCTTAAGATGATCAGAAAATTCTGCATTGACATTGAGTCATTGTGAAATAAAGTGGGGTAATGTGTCGAGAAATTACAAAAAATTTTATTACATAGAAAATCTACAACTTTTTGCCTTTTTGAACTCGGCGCATTTTTTAGATGGTGTAAGCAGCTCATCACAAGTGTATTCAAAGTTTTTTAGGGACAATTGTTCACATTATACTTACTTAAGAACAACTCACTAATTTGAGCGTCGACCTAGTAAAAACTAAATACCAACCCGTCCCCACACTCCTACATAAGTTTTTTGTCCTATTCTCACATTCGCTTTTCCTAATAAGAAGGTCTCCCTGTTCAGATTTTAACGTCCTCTCGCCTCATCCTGACTAGAAGTATAAATCCCCTCCTAGGTAAACACAAAATTTAAACAGCAAACCGAAGCCGCAAAATTCACATCTAGATAAAAATGAAAGAAAAGACCTTCAATCTAAGTTTAGATTGCAAAGCCTAATAGCACCAGGAAGGGTCCCTAAAGCACACAAACATTAAACAGAATATGACAACCCTCTTTCAGGAGACACATGACTTTATCATCCTGTCAAATCTGAATAGTGTCTCCTAAAAAACCTATCCCAATCTGTGACTCTTCGTCCGCATTATGTATCACGTTTCCTGCCGCTCTATATTTATGTCGGCATCCTTAAACAAAAATGTCCGAAGAAATTACAGCCATCACTTATGTGGATTACCCGCAACCTATTTATACATATAGTAAATATAATCTGGTAGAGCGGTTCGTATAATATAAAGTCATTTCGCATACACGTCACGAGATCATCTCAAACACTCCTCCATCCGTCCGGCTGGGCTATCCTTGATGTCTGCACATTTTTCTATTTAATTACTGAGTAGTGTGTGAGGACTGTAGCCTGCAGATAAGTGTCACTCTGTTGTGGGTCTGACGACTCAATTATAGCCGAGATATTAATTATTGTGACATTCGGGCGGAGTCAAAAGATACATAAATCATTCTGCTTGCGTGTTCAGTTCTTTTATGCAAACTTAAAGAAAGTATTTCAATTCGATTGGAATCGGATTAAAAGAAACTTGGCTGGCCTGGAGGGGCGCGGGGGTTGGTATACGAAAAAAAAAACCATAAAACCACATGTTGACAAAAGTGTGCTGAAAGTTTTCACATTCACTTATGGAAATGTGGGTAATGATGTTGTGCTCCCCTGCGTGAGTTATAATATGTGTGTTACGGACTTGAGCGGGCTTGCTCAAGTCTGTGTGTGGTGAATAGATTTGCATTTTTATTTAATTTTTTCTATACTGTGGGGCAAAACAGTGTTTTTCTGATAGATTTTTGGTCCTATTCACGGACTTTTTTATGGATGTTGATAGAATGAGTAAATGCAGAGAATTCGATAAAATAAATGCTGTATACTTCGTATGTATAAAAGATCAATTATCCGTCAAAATTTGATAAAGGACCTCTTATAGTATCATTACGTTATCCGTCCATCAGTCCGTCCGTCCTATCGTGGTATAACTGCTGAACGGTAAGCTGTAGAAAAGCAAAACTTGGTATGCTTTCAAACTGCGAAATGGTCAGAGAATCCAACAAGGGTCATTTCTTTAAACACCAACAACGGTTTTATTACAGTTTGGAATTTCATGGGAAAATGGATTAAATGTTTTTCAATACTTTTTTTAAGTTGTTTAGCAGGCAACAACTAGAAAAGCGAAACTTGGGTTAAGTAAAAAAGTTAAATTTCTTCAAAATATTGAAAAGTTTTAAAAAAATGAAAAGTTGAAAATGGATGGCGCTTTTCAGAGTTTTTGATGCTATAACTGCGGAATCATCCCTTAGAACGCACAAAATGAACTTAAACGAAAAAATAAAGGTTCTTCAACGTATTGAAAAGTTTTAAAGAAATGAAAATAGATGGTTTTTTTTAAGTGTTTGGGGCCATAACTTTGGAATACCCTCTTAGAACGCACAAAATTCCTCAGAACGCACGTAAAAAGCAACTCAAAATTAACGAAGTGCTTAACCAATATTTTTCAAAAAAAAGTATTAACACTGCCGTTTTGATGCATTTTCGAAAAAAAATAGCGACAATGTATGAAAAAACGTGTGTGTACCGCCCTTTTTACCTCCGGTGTTATTAAAAGAAATTATGTATATGAAAAAATCACACGTATTAGAAATTGTCTAAAATTTTAAGGAAAATTATAGCGAATTTTAGATTATCAAAACCTTCTGATATTTTACTCAAAAACAGAAAAGCATTTCAGATCTAGTATTTTAGCGGTAAAAGCGATCTTGTTCATATTTTGTTAAAGTTCAAAGCGTAGAAAAAAAAGCAATCCACGTTTAACAATTATTTTCAAATTTAAGTTCTTATCCTAAGTTTTCGACGCCTATTTGAAGAATGAAATGAAAACACGTGAATAAGTGCTAAAGTGTGTCTGAAACAAACTTCTATATACCCGACCCTAATAGCGTGTACCACCAAATCTTAAAGCTTTTTGGCCCGAATTCATATATAATTTGTATTGGGGTCACGCCCCCAAATATGAGCGTGAGCTAAATATTAAAATTAATTCATGGCAGTTTCGTGAGAATCATGAAAAACGCGTTTAAAGCGAAAATTATTTCGAAAAAAATCTTTTTTTTATTAAAACGCCCCAAAGCATAAACAAAAGAGCGGCGCCAGTTCAAGTGCAGCGGAGAAACCACCACTGGTCGGACCGAAATCATACGCACAGGTTGCGGCAAACGAAAACAAGGCAAGATCGCCCACAACAGATGCAGTGTCTCAGATCCTCGCTGTAATCTTGGAGAAACTTGAGGATCAGACTAAAATCAACAAAGTTATATTTGACAAACTGAGCAAGCTCGAGTTTAAGCCTCAAAAAATTACAGGAGAACATGAATATGAAACAGTTATTTAAAATACTAACATGGAATGCAAACGGCCTTCTGAATAAAATAGACGAACTAGAAGTATTTCTACGGAAAAACAATATTGATATTTGCATGATTACGGAAACTCACCTTAAAAACGGGTCTACACCCAAACTTAAAGGTTACAATGACTATCACGCACATCACCCTTCGCAAAATTCGAGAGGAGGATCCTCCCTCTACATTAAGAACTGCATAAAGCACTTCAAGAACACAGAAGTTGAGCTAGACTCTATGCAGATCAGTTCAGTTTCTGTAAAAATTGACTGCTTAGATTATAACATTGCATCTTGTTATTTCCCGCCAGGATATAGACTGGTGGAAGACGATCTTGATCGTATGTATGACTTCATTGGGTCCAATTTTATCATTGGGGGTGACTTTAACGCGAAGCATACTTTTTGGGGCTCACGATGCAATTCAACAAGAGGCAGATTACTGTACAAAAATAGTATGAAGCGTGGGGTGGACTTTTTCTCCACGGGTAAGCCAACATATTGGCCAACCGATAGGAATAAAAAGCCTGACCTTGTCGATTTTTTCATCGCTAAAGGGTACCCCAAGTACCTTACGCGAATTAAAGAGTATTATGATCTTTGCTCAGACGACTCAGGAGTTATCTTGAAGATGGGTGGAAGACTGGCGAAAATAGAAAGAGCTCCTAGATTAGCTAGCAAAAACATGAACTGGGACGCTTTCAGAAAGGACTGTAAGGAGGGTGTTGGCTTGAATGTGCCATTGAAAACTCCTTTCGAGTTAGAAACCGCAGTTGACAAATTCATTGAAGCAATTCAGAGCACTGCTTGGAACAACAATTCGTCCCAAAAGAACGCAGTTAGCACCGACGGGCATGTACGTAAAACATATCCGCTCGAAATCGAAGAATTGATTCGTGAAAAGAGAAGAGCGCGTAGAAGATGGCAAGGCACGAGGGCTCCCCCAGACAAAACCCTATTGAACCACCTCTCTAACAAACTGAAAGGAATGTTGCAAGATCTTAAAAATCGTGAGACCACTGAATACCTTGAAGGCTTGTCGGCGGATAGGAGCTCAAACTACTCGCTGTGGAAAGCAGTTAAGTCTATCAAGAAACCTATAATCCACTCGGCACCAATAAAGAAAGCTAACGGCGAATGGGCAAGAGAAGACAAAGAGAAAGCGAATTTGTTTACTGAACATTTAGAAGAAACATTCAAGCCTTTCGACGGTCCGCCGTTGGCTGACGTTCTAAACAACAACGTGGAACCTGATAGCTTTAGAATGAAAAAAGTTTCGCTAATTGAACTCCGACAGACAATTAGCAAACTTAAAAATAACAAGGCCCCGGGTTACGACCTGATCACTGGCGAAATATTGAAAGAGCTACCAAAAAAGGCATTAGTCAAGCTACTTTATATGATAAACGCTTCTCTTAGACTTCTATACGTTCCAAGACAATGGAAAGTTGCTGAAGTCATTATGGTTCCAAAACCGGGGAAATGCGCAAATGATAAAAAATCTTATATCGAAAGTATTCGAGAAACTTCTGCTGAAGCGATTACAACCAATAATTGCAGAAAGACGCTTGATCCCGGATCATCAATTCGGTTTCAGACCTAACCATTCCACAATAGATCAAGTCTACAGAATAACGCATGAAATTGAAAAAGCCTTAGAAGGGAAAAAAAATATGTTCAAGTGCTTTCCTCGACGTATTGCAAACCTTCGACAAGGTATGGCACGAGGGCTTGAAATATAAGCTACGGCAAAACTTGCCGGAAGACATGTTTAAAATATTGGAAAATTATCTTGAAAGCAGACTCTTTCGTGTTAGGTGTAGTAGTGAATACTCGAGTTTCAAGCATATTCGGGCTGGCGTATCCCAGGGAAGCGTCCTCGGTCCGACCCTGTTCCTGCTCTTCACAAGAGACATACCTCTAGATGACGAGACTGTCGTGGCCACGTTTGCGGACGATACGGCCATCTTGGCAACAGGTGAATCAGTCGAGTCATCAACGAGAAACCTCCAACGAGCATTTTACAGAATTTGTGTCTGGACGAAGACTTGGCGAATCGCTCTTAACGAGAACAAGTCTACGCATGTGAATTTCACTTACAGAAGGGTTAACAATTTACCTCTGTTCATAAATTCTGCACAAATAACTTATGCAAATGAAGCGAAGTATCTAGGGATGACACTGGACGCTAAACTTAGGTGGAAACCACACGTAAAGAAGAAGCGTGACGAGCTTGAGATTAGGCTCAGGGAAATGTATTGGCTTATCGGAAGATTTTCGAAATTAAGCATATATAACAAACTGCTCTTGTACAGGCAGGTGGTTAAGCCGTCCTGGACATACGGTATACAACTTTGGGGTTGTACCAAGCCGAGCAACATGTCCATGTTGCAGACTTTCCAAAACAAGACACTAAGAGCAATTGTGAATGCTCCATGGTATATTAGGAATAGTGATATTCACAGAGATTTAGGAATAGCTACCGTGAGCGAAGAAGTAACAAACTTTGCTCGAAAGCTAAATGCTCGCCTTCATGTTCATTGCAACAATGAAATGATACGTACTCTCAACGAGACTCTTAACGATGTAAACAACGAGCGACGACTACAAAGAATAAGACCCTTTGATCTAGCGACGTAGGGTGAAGCCGCATGAATGAACGGCTTAGTAGGTGCATTCACTGAAAAGCAACCTATCCAATGCGATTAACACTATGGAAGCGTAAGCTACTTGTTAAGTTAACTTAGTTGTAGTCAAGAAGTATTATGAGAGAGCGAAAATTTACTACTATGAAGTGCGTTCTGGCAGTTTCATAGTGTCTCTCATAAATGGGTGGTTTTTTAGCACGTGGAAATCGGGCATAACCAATATCGGCTACTTCGGTATTATATACCTGCTATAGTGGGCGTATTGGTATCTTTGAAAGATTTTGGAGTTTTAGCCTCCGTTCACCCTAGTATTCAAAAAAAAAAAAAAAAAAATTAAAACGCCCCCTAAAAGTGGGCGGAGCTCAAATCTTTGTATGTAAGAAACTAAGCAAAGAGAAAGAGAAACTAAGCAAAGAAACTAAGCATATATCTTTAATATTTGTCATACAATGTTTTTTCGATTTGGAATGAACTTTCCGAGAAATCGGGCTTTCAAAGATCTAAAATGTTATAAGTAGGCGTGGTTGATATCGCGGGCGGTCTAATTTTCGCCTTGTTAAAGGTTTCGGACCAATATTGCTCATCAGTACCAACATTTGAGTTCCTACGCCTTGTCTAACTTAACCAAAAGGCATTTTTAAAGAAAATGTGAAATAGAGGTTGTCTCACATTAAAGCCAGTAGTGGGCGTTGTCGTTGACGGTTTTAGTTAGTTTACACATTTTCTCTGTGCAACAGAAGACACAAGCCGTGTTCCAAGTTTGAGCTCTTTAGCTTGATTTGAAGACCTAAAACCTTCAAACGTAGTGACGGATGGACAGAAGGATGAAAAGACATGGCTTAATCATATCAATCGACTTATTAAGCCATTCTCAATATTCCAAATATTGAGAAACTTCAAAGATTTGAATCAAAAACATAAAAACATTTTTGAAAACGATTTTTTAAAGGTTTCTAGTCCGTCAACCGTTATGATGATCTTATTTTTATTTGGTTGAAGTATGTACAGCTTACAACGCAAGCTAACTGCATCAAAAGTATTTCAAAATTGCCGTTTCAGATACCAAGTTTTTAAACCCATTAAAATAATAAAATATAAAACAACATGTTTTACTGATTTCTCAGAAACCCATCTCCGCAGAATTAAGGAAAAGTGGCCAAATTCAAATACAAATTTGAAAAAACAAACTGAATTTCTATTTAATGGATTTTCAATTTTAAAAATTGTAAAAAACGCTCAGAAATTATGTACTTTTACCTCTATTTTCGAAACGGTAAGAGGCAAAAAGTTGAAATAAAAAACGGACGCAGTCCAACTTTTAAAATTTGAAAAACCTTAAACAGTTTTGAAATAGTAAATGGCTTCCTAGATGTGCCTGAAAACACTTTAGTTGATTGACTTAAATGATGCTGCTAGCAAATATCGTAACTTCAGGGCCACTTATTTTACATCAACCAAATTTGACACAAGCACAACCACATGAACGTTTACCAACACAACAGCTTAAACAAAAAAAAGTTTGATACAGGCGAAAAGGTCACATAGAGAAATAATAACGATAGACCCCCAAGACCTTAAGGGCATATGATCGACACCGAATTCTGAGTCGAATGAACTATTTCTGTCCGTCCGTCCATATGTGACCAACTTAAAGAAACTACATTTTGAGCTAGAATGCTGAAATTTTGTAAGCTTTCTTTCGTCCGAAGCAATATAAGTGTTAACATTTTTCAAATCCGCCCGCAGACACGCCCACAAATGGTCTAAATGAGAAACAGCCTCCTCTGCTTTCAAATCTGCAAGGCGCGCTTCGTGAAAAGCTAAAATTTAACATTTTAAGCACCTCCTATGTCCGCAGACCGGCCGTTGTGGGCGTGGCATCAGTGAAAAGTGTAATTTTTCAAATGCAATTTATTCAATATTTTTGTTCCAAATCGAAAAATGTTTGCTCAATATATTATGTAGAAAGTTGTTGGTTCTACATTTGGCCTATACAAAATTGGGCCACGCCCACATTTAGAGGAAGAATTTAGGAAAAACCCATAATTTTGCATAATTAAGCATGGATCTCGAGTGCTTTTAAGCTTTACTAAGGGAAGAATAAGAAATAAAATTCAGCACAAAAGGGAAACTATTCGATATTTCGTTCATACAAAATTTTTGGCCACACCCATTTTTAGGGGTCGATTTTACATAATTTTTAAATTTGAACCAAAAAATTTAATTTTTGCTTACATTTTAGCCGCAAACTTGGATATTTCTGTGATAATATTGATTTTCGGTTGTAGGAGCTTGACATGCCACGCCCCTTTTTCAAAAATTAATTTTAAAACCTTATAAGGGATAGTTTTTTTTTTAGTTAATTAATAACATAACCTGTATGTTAACGAGAAGGGGATGGAAAACAATAATGGAAATCCAAAGAAAACTTTTTGAAGAAAGTTATAGATAGCGATAAACCTGAATATTTCAAATTTGGTTCAGCAGCTTCGGAAACTGTTTACTACCGCACAGTTCATAGCAGTTATCTTCACAGTTTTCCTAAGTGGCATAACGTAAGAATGTGATTTGTTTGAAAGTCTAATATTTGAAAAGATGGTTGCAAAATAAATGCCCCTATTGTTAACAACCAATGTGTGTGACCAATAAAAATATAATTTCATTTCGTTTTGGGGGATGATTTCCCTATGTGAGCACAATCTATTGACTACAAGAACTATGGAAACATCACGGTGTTTATTAAATCGATAGTTCACCAACTTATGATTCCTCACTTGCTAACCAACATCAAAAAGGAAAGGACCGCTAGCTGAAATGGTAATCAAAACTGATACAAACTCAATATGACTTTAATTTTTCATTTTAAAAAGCCACCAAAGAAGAAACTCTCCAAAAAGGAAAAGGCCCGCCTCGAGGCCGAGCAGGCTGAGCTGTTGCGCATTGAAATGGAGAAGGAGAAGTAAGTTTATTTAACACTCGCTCCGCCAGTCCAATCAAAAAGCTAAAATCTGTCCATCCGGCTAGACTGAAAAAAGTCGAAGAGGAACGCCAGCGGAAGCAAATTGAACGTGAGGAAGCCGAAAAGCGTCAACGTGTCGAAATTCTCGAAAACAAGGAACGACGTCAACAGTTGAAATCCAGCATGGCATACTTTGATGGAATCCGAGCCCAGATTGAAACCATCAAACAGGACGAAAAAGAAAACATCGAGTGGGAGAAGTTTATGCGGTGCAACGGTCTACCGAGCGCTAATTGTCCCAGTGATCTGCGCAAATATATTCACATGTGGCAAGTGGACATAAAAACTCGTCACGAGGACGAACGCAATTGGTTGTTAAAGACCGACGAACGTACGCTCCTCACACAGGACTCGAATATTTGCGATTTGTCACGAACCAACTTAAGGAGACAGCAGGGAAATTTGGGGGATTTGTATGCAGGCCGTATAAAGGAAGTCCTTGGGGTGAGTTTAGAAATATTATGTGTGTGTGTGTGTGCCTATCTATGAACAGAGATTGTGAGCTTAAGTCTGCATAGGGGAGAAAAGGTGATTGGAATTTTAAATGTCTCCATTATCTCGGTACCAGATACTGTCGGAAGTTGATGATGCCATTGGTGATGCCAAACAGTCATTAAATATAGTGACCGATTTGTGCAAATTGAAAGCGGAAATTAGAGATTTTCTCAGGGATTACTTGGATGAGTTTACATATAAAATCTTGTCCCACATCGAGAGGGATATGGAGTAAGAATATAAATACTGTGGGTTGGAAGTATTTGCATTTTCCCTTTTCACAGGCCTGATAGACCAGGAGTCTCTGGACACATTTACACTTCGGAGGTTTTCAAAAGCCAAATTTGGACAATCTCAGCCGACAGCCAAGCGTATGAGCCTGCACATATAAAAAGACTACATCAAACATAAAACTATTTACAGAAATCCAAAGGACACCAAAGTCAAACCTGACGAAAGTCGCCACACCGAAATCGACTTTCCAGCTATCAATATGCAAATAACTCTGCCACCATCGGTGAAAATTACCAACTGTGCGTTTCGTGCCCTCTGGCTGAGCTACGACCACTTCAGTGACTATTGTCCAACCTTTCGCCTACTCAGACAGGAAAAGGAACACTTAAGTATAATTATGTGCCTTTTTCGCAATTAAGGGAGTGTATATCAATGGCGATGCCATGCCCCTTAGACATTCTCCTTCAGACAAAGAAAGAATGGAAGAAACGCAAGGAAATCCTTCAATCAATGCTCGACGAGGCATCCCGGGAATTGCCGATTTCCGATTTCGATCCAAGTGCTATACAGGACGAACCGGCCACACCTCGCAAGATTGACATCGACAAGATATACAACGACTACGAGGACGAACTGAATAGGGCGCGTCGCAAGGCCATGGAACTGAGCACGTCCGAATTGGGCGAATTCGATGTGAACCTACGCAAGTATCGCATTATTGGGGGTGTGTTCACTGTCGATTATTTAGAACAGCCGCAGCAGGATAAAAGACTGACAAACACATCATTCACTCGAACAAGTAAGGGGTACACTGCACAGTGATAGCCTGACGGCATCGCACACTCACTACTAAATGAATGCTTGTTAGTTGTTTCGCCCAGCAAGTTAGCGAGGAAGCCATTTCACCAGACGTATAAGCCGCCACCACCACCTCTGCCGGGTGTGCGTCGATTGCCGGAGGAAATCGAAGCAGAGATGCGATTTATTGAGACGAATCTGGACAAATTGGGTTCAGTTACTGTGGAGTAAGTTGCTTGTTTATCTTTCCAATGCGGAAACTAGTTGCAGCAATATAGGGTTTTATTTGCTGTCAATCTCTATTGCCAACCATATTCCTTGAATCACATTAAAGACGTTCGCTTGAAGGAAAATTGACTTTGGGGAAAAGCAACTTTATTTCATTATTAAGTACTTAAGAAGAAAAGGATAACGACCCTTTCAAGGGATTTAGTATTTGCTCAACAGGCTCCCTTCCCATTAGCAGCTCTTTCTGTTTGTCTCGGATGACAACCCCTTGGGAAATTATGGAAATAGACAGCCCAAAGTTGATTCCCAACATCGTTGTGTATTAATTATTTGTCTAGGCTTGAGAACAATTTATTTGCGACAACATTCTTAATTTCGGTCTTCTGACAGCTATGCAAGCTCTTAAATTTATTTTCATGCTTGTGGTTACCTGTCTTTAAAACAAAAATAATAAGAGCTGACGAAAAGGACCTTTTCTTTCAAATAAAGAAATTGGGTGGTTTGATGGGAAATTTTTATTTCCTCTGCAATATTAAACAAAGAGTTTATTCGTCAGTAAGAATTTATATATATTTATAAGTAAGGTTTTGTCACTTTATTTTCATGGCAAATTAAATTGTTAACAATCTTATAAAGCTATCCACCCTAGTAATGAACCAATGGCAAAATATTTACAAAAATATTTAATACTTTCCTTTTAAGCTATTTTTTATACCCCATCCCATAGGATAGGGAGTATTTTAAGTTTGATTCATAGTTTGTAACATAGAGAAATAATCCCCGTAGACCCCCAAGACCTTAAGGGCATAAGATCGAGACCGAATTGTTAGTCGAATGAGCCATGTCCGCCCGTCCGTGTGTCGGTAGTTTTTAGGCCTTAGATTTTGAGCTAGGAGCTTAAAACTTAATATCTATTCTTTCTAGGTCCCGAAGCAGTACAAGTGTAAAAACTTTTAAAATCCGCCCACTGACACGCCCACTTTACAAAATAGCATGAAAATTCAAAGTTGTCGTAAGAAGCTGAAATTTAGAACGCGTTGTCCTCGCTTAAGTGTATTGCGATTGACATTTCAAAAAAAGGCAAAACCCACCCCCTTTTGGGCGTGGTCATATTTAATTTGCATTTTAATAAACGGTTTTTATTCGATATATTTTCTTTGAATTCAAAAAACTTGCGTGCGATATAAAATGTTCAGATATGTGTGCAATCTATCAACTGAAATGTATAAATTTTTACCACGCCCACTTTTGGGGGCGTTTTTAAGTAAAAAGCAAATTTGAAATGCGAAAATGCAATCAACACGTGTATACCACTTCTGATAAAAAAATATAAACAAAAAAACGATGTTATTGAAAAGGGGTGGATGCCACGCCCCTTTTTAAGGGAGAAGATTCTTCAACAGAGAAATTCTAAATACAGTTGAAGTTAATCGAAACTGAAATTTAACAACCAAGATTTATGATTCAATTCGGAGCTTGAAAGTGGTCAATTGGGATGGGGTGTCCAACGATACGCCTAAGCGGATTGTAACCCCCCCACTAGTTAATACTTCCTTTAACCTTTTAAGGGCCGATCAAAGTGCTTTGCTGTATCTATCGCTGTAGCTACCGCGCCGCTTTTATCGGTCAGAATGGCGACAATGTAGCACGGATATTAGACTTAAGTCAGTTTATTAAATAGAGCAAAAGACTGACTGGCAAAGACAACTTAAAAGGTAAATAAAGCTTGTGTTCTCCTTAGAAGTTCTTGTCACTTTTAACAATTATCAACGAAATGTCATATCTGAAACGTCATGTTTTAAGTTGAAAGTTTTCAGCTTCAGCCACACATTGTTTTCGCCCTATATTCACCCATGTTTATTCTATGTTTATTCGCCATCCCATAGGTTAGGAGTATACCTCCTAAGTTTGTCACATAGTTTTTAACATGGTCAAATAATAATGGTAGACCCCAAAGACCTTAGGGGCACAAGATTGAGAACGAATTCTGAAACGAATAAGTCATGTCCGTTCGTCCGTGTGTCTGTATGTCAAACGTTTTTAGGCCTTTAATTTTGTATGTCAAACGTTTTTAGGCCTTTAATTTTAAGCCAGGAAGCTGAAATTTGGTGCGTAAGTTCACTGATATCCGAAGCAGTACAAGTATAAAAATTTCTGATAAACGCCCGCAGACACACGCCCACAATCGGTCCGGTTTTGTCTCGATCATATGCCCCCAAGGTCTTGGGGGTCTTCCATTATTATTTCAACGTGTAACAAATTATGTGACAAACTTCATATACCTTCTATTCTATGGGATGGGATATAAAAATGGCTTGGGCAATGTTAAGGTATCATTTTTTAATATTAAGGATAACTTTAAATAAAAAGTTTAAAATTAAGTTTGAATTTTAAAATTTTAAATTTTTTAATTTTAAATTTAATTTTAAATTTTTTAATTGCACTTGAAGGAGCATGGGCATATTTTTATGGAGTCTGGCAGTAAGATCTGCCATAAAAAAGCCGACGGATCGCTCCGTGTATACTTTGGGGACAAAACCACGGGAGAACAGAGATAGATCCAATTTGAAACCTTTTCAATAATACTTAATACTTACGACTTTACATAAAAACGGCCCCAAAAGTAGTCGTGGTGATATTTTTTTTTATTTAAATGTATAGTAAACGTATATATCTTGCTATAACATTTTTTATTGCAAGTTTTCCTTGATTAAAGCAAATTATATTGAAAAAATTCCGCTGATAAAAATGCATATGAATTATTGGGAGGAATGCAAACACATTTTTTGCTTATTTTTGAATAAAACTTCGAAGCCCTGATCCCGAAGAGGGAACTGTAGTACGCTGGTAATATACCCTTTGACAACGCCATACAAACATACTACACAGACGGATCCAAGAAGGAAAATTGTGTAGGAAGTGGTGTATTCTCTGAGTGTCTTTATTTAATTATAAATCTCTTTGACTACCTAATCAATACAGTGTCTTCCCAGCAGAAATAACGACGATTAGCGAAGCCCTGTCCTGGTTAAATAGGAACGTGATATCCACCTGCGATATCTGTATCTTCACGGATAGCCAGGCCGCAATCAAATTCCTGACATCGTTCTCTATAAACACTTAATTAGTTAAAGTTTCTTTCAACTTTCTCCCATCGCTTGATGAGATATCCAAACAGTTTCACATTAGAGCTGTGTCAATCGTTCATTTTCCCGGATCGAATCGATCCAGGATTGATTTGAAAAAGGACCCCATCTTTTCAGTCAATCATTCATTCGTTCCTTTTTCAACCATCATCGTTCTTACCGATTTCGTTCTTTTTTCAGTCATCGATCCAAAGTCAATCACCGTTCCTCCGTTCAATGCGGATAGACATTTTACCACGGCTGTCAAAATCTGACGTCTTTCACATTTTTCGACCGCGGGATGCCAAGCAAATCGCGTTTTTTATGAAAAAATTCAATAGTTTCTGTAGAAGTGCGAATTATTAATAAACTACTCAACCTAGAGTGTGTCGATAAGGAAAGAAGTTATTGTGCTTATTCCGTTCTTGAAATTGACCTCAAAATTATTTTAATAAAATATGTGAAAAGTATCGGAAAAGTGTTCCGAAGATATGATCTTCTTGAATCCTTGTATCATTTTGTGGCCTTATACACTGTTTCTACAACACAAACAACACTTTTCTTATCTTTTCCGTGTTATATAATGAAAATATTTTTAACATTACCTAGGAAGGCTGATCAAGTCTACCCAACTTTCCCGTTCATCGAAACACAGGGTTGCATTTGTAAATAGTTATTTACGTTTATGTGTAATTTTTGTTTGTTTTCCATAGAAAAAGGTACTTTGTTTGGCATCCCGCACTCGATAATACCAGTAGACGTCAAACTGTTAAAAGCTCTATTGGCTTAGCACTTTAGAAGCAGCCAGCATGTGAGCGGCAAATACACATTTTTCGAAATCTCGTAGCAGTTTCGCTACGTTCATCGATGTAGGAATGGAACGTGTTAATATTGTGAATGATTGAAATTACCCTTTCTCTTTCGTTTCGCGCATTTGACCAAAGATAATGCAGAGAGAAAAGTATTGGTTCGTACCGATTTCATTTGTTTCGTTCATTCGAAAGGAGTAGGAATTAATATTGTGGGAACGGTTGGTTTTACTTTTTCATTCGTTTCGTTCATTTGAATGGGAAAGAGGATTGACGATGGAAAAGAGGAACGATTGGTTTGCCCAACCGGGATCGCAATCACCAATACTTTTAGATTAGAGGAACGGGTCAAAAGGATCGAATCAATCACGATTGACACAGCTCTATTTCACATCCGCCTGTGCTGGGTGCTAGGCCATAGAGACATTATTGGAAACTGTGAGGCTGGCAAACTCGCTAAAAAACGCTGTTAGACTGCAATACGATGAAGTCTACCGTAATATATGTAGGTACTCCCCGAGCTATCTTCAAATTACAGGTCAACAATCACAGTAAATAAAAAACTAGCGCCAGATAGATGACAGGCACCGCATGCAAAAACTTCAAACAAATCTGGCCCCGTCTCGATTCAAAACGATCAGGTAGGTAGATCTCCTTAAAGAGATCCAAAATTATCAATGCATTAGGAATTATTCAGGGCACTGCTTATAAGGCCTTCGCGCAAAAAGACTAGGTGTTCTGTTTTCTCAAACAAATTCTGTAGAAACTGCCTAGATGAGGAAGAGGAGGAAAGTGTACAGCGCCTTCTCTATAGCTGCCCGGCACTCGCATCGTCCAGGAAATCCATAAAAAAACTCCTACTGCTGCAACTTTCTAAGTGAGTTCAGTGAGACACAGGTCAAAAAAATACTTGAATTCACTGACAAGACTGGCTGGTTGCCCTTGGTTACATACTCACGTGGCAGTAAAATCGCCCTACTATGGCCTCAGTGCACCTAAAAGCCATTTACCTACCTAGACCCTAACCGTCCTATGCCAACTTTGCTTTTTCATGCTAACACTACTGCCTTGGGATCCAGAATGAACAGACATGAAGTTTGAAGCTCCTAGCTCAAACTTTAAGGCCTTAAAACTATCGACATACGGATGGACCAACGGACTGACATGACTCATCTAATTCGGCCTCGATCACGCGCCCTTAAGACCTTGGGGGTCCACGTTAATTACGTCTCTTTGTTGCAACCTATGAGTCAAACTCAAAACACCAACCTCCTATCCTATGGACATAAAAAGTTCCATGACGATTTAACTTTGTTGTAAGGAACATAAGGGTGGAACAGGATAAGCCCAATATTTTCCGCTTTACTTAAATGCTAAACAGACTTAAAAAAGTATCCTAAAAACATTGAAATAGAAGTTTATTCTTTACACGTTCATTTTGCTGCAAGAGAACTAAACAAGGTTTTTCTAAAAATAAGCTCATCGTCATTATAGAAATTTTCTTAAAAAGTAAAAGATGCAGTTTTTTTAACAAACTGATAGGAGCAATTGAATTGAAAACAAATTTTTTAAAAACTGTTTCCTAAAACAGCTTTATTTGAAAAAAAAATTGCTGTTTTGCATTATGGGGGGAAACCATTGATTTTGACTTTTTCTGATTCTTCTGTGAGCAGGGGTGTAAAATTTCAAAACAGACGTCTTCAACGTGCTGCACTAAAGTACCGATTAAAGAGAGTTACACTTGAAAAATGTGTTCAAGTCTAAATCTCGAATTTAACTTTGTTCAAGTGAACCCACAAGATTACCTTGAATATCCCAAAGCGTTTCCAGGACAAAGTTGCTTTGGAAAAAAAACCCACTGTGTAGCCTCATACGTACCGATTTGATTTGGTTTCTCCGAATAATATGAGATGTTTTGGATACCATAACCAAATATTAAAGCATCTTCGAAGCTAGTTAAGCTATACAGTATACAATTGTTGAAGCCAATTTATTTATTTTATTTCCATGTTCACCCACTTGCGCTCATTCAACTGTTTTTCTCGAAATCTTGTGCGCTTATTGTAAAACAATAATGCGACTTATAGCATGGGCTCGGCGTTTATTTCATTATTTTTAATTTATTTATTTTAATACGTTTGTCTCGCATTTATTCTTTTCAAACATCCGAGCATTATTCTTTTCCCCGTGGCGTTTTGTGTGCTTGTTTTTCTGGATAAATTCCTCAACAGTCACCCAACCCACACCCCATCTAACCACTTTCCTATAACAATATCCTGTAGATTACCAAATTCAGTGCTGTGGTTTGAACCACCCATCGCCTGTCGCTGGGAAACCAAAGAAGAAACTGCTCAATCGGAAAATGACGAAAAGGTCGCATCCTCTGCGGTGGTTGCTGAGCATACCGCTGAGAAACCTTGTAAGACACGAAATGACCTGAAGAAATCTACGAGTTTTCAGCAATCGCCCCCCATCCAGCTCCCCGTTAGATGTATCACAGATTTTGATATGCACGACATACCACCCGGCCTTGATGTGTACGGCCTCCTGGAAGATTTCGTTGTTCCCCGATTGCCGGAGGGATATTGCGTTCGCATGGCATGTAGCGCAAACGATGCTAGCCCAAAAGCTACATATCTCTATTTGGCCCGAATCAAACTCGACACAGATTCGGCAGTGGAAGGAACAAGGATTCCAGCGCCAATTACCGAAAGCCTCGTAGATACGGCTTCACCCAGGGAATTTTATCCGCAATTCAATTTCAAAAAAATCCTCCAAATTAAACGACCCGATAAAGAGAACGACGATGACGGCAACAACGACGAGCACGTTGATGGCGGTGACAGGAGGGTGAAGTTTAGAAATGACGGCAACAGTCACAGGGTACCTAAGGCCAACAACCCTGCACCTTATATGTTTTCCCAACTCCTGGAGGTGGGTATACAATTTAAATTTGTGTTCCGTCAAATAGTTGTGTAATAAAACTTTCGTGTGTATCCTCTACGCTTCTGCAAGGACCTTGATCGTCTTTGTGAACTTCAGATGCCCTTCTGGGATGAGCAGTTGGAGGAAATCTCGAATCTATCATCACCGAACGGAGATGACGGCAGCCATTCGCCGCAGCTTAGTCCAACAAGAAAACTGTCTGGCATTGTAATAATTCAAAGATCGGAAGTCAGGCCTAACGATGCCAGAGAGGGGGATGACAACGCGGAATCCTGTGAAATCGAAAGCAGTTCCGAGTATGAGGATAATGAGGATTTCTTGAACAAACAGCAAATTGAGGATGTGCGAGATGACAATGGAAATCGGTGAGAACGGAAATTTTATTTTATGTGTACATTGCCAGTGTATACATATAATTAAGGGTTGGTAACTCCGTTATATATGTATATGGTGTGTCTCTGTGTGTGCGTGTTTATATTTGTTGATATTATGTGTACGCTTTGCTTGGGGGTGGAGGCGGGTGATTTGGGGATACCTAATTAGAGTGTATGTGCGGGTGGACTGAGTGAGAAAAAGATTAAGCTGAGGCACTTAATTTTCATTGATGGTTTCATTCGATTCACAAGGGTATAGCTTCACTTGAGCGGGTATAATGATTTCATTAAGTAATGGCTTCCATTGGGTGATTTACAGGGAATCCTGGGGATCTAAAAATGATTAAATGACATGCCATAAAACATGTGTGGTTTGGTTTCTGCTCGTTATTCGATTTTTGATATCAGTGCTTATAAAATTTATTGTTTGGGCATGATGGAAAGAGCGTTATGTTGCTTTTTTCTTGTGTTGGTAGATTGCTTTGAATGCCTTCATAGCATTTATTTCATCACACATTTTTCCCGAATAAAGCTGTGACTTGGCATGACATGACAATGACTTTTGCATTGCGTTGCAATTTTTATTATTAAATTTTTCTTTATTATTTTATTTTATTTTATTATTTTTTTTAAATTTTTATTATTAAACAAAATATAAATGTGAGAAATAAAATATAAATCTGCACTGAAAAACTGCTCAGGGGGTTAACTCTAGATTCGTTTTGTTCCGGGATTAACAGATCGAGGTTTAAACTGAGCGAAATTAGATGTAAGCAAAAATTAAAATATTTACAAAAAAGCAACCCAATCCTGATAAAGGCTACCAAGTCAGGCAACCGTGGCCACTCGTGCTCACTAATAAACATCCCATTTACTGACAGACTATGACTAAGTTTCCTTCACAACTAGTCCAAGCTTCTGTTCACTTGTGGCAGGCTGCCTTCCAACGAAAGCGCCTACAATACCGTCAATATCAATCCCGTATTCGGTATTCAATATCCGTCGATCCGGAATCGTCTCTGTTTCAAAGGGCAATATTTTGCTGATAGAAGGATTTTGCTGATAGAAGATTTCAAATTGTAATTTTCCCCCACTTTAAGCATACATACAGCAAAGCCATGTAGCATCGGGTATCAGGGTCTGTTATCACTAGCTAAGTTGACCCATCCAGAGTATCAAACGATGGAGTTGAAGTTGTGCCAACTGATCACATTGTTTGGGCAAATATTGATCAGATTCGCGGACCCACCTAAGCTCAGACTTCCAAATACCGTGCAGAAAAAAAAACTTGTCCAAGGGCCACAATATAGTGTCTGAGTCGTGGAGTTAAGTGGTTTAAGCCTTTGACACTTGCTTCAAAGACTGTTTCACTTACTTGCTTAATTAAGGCCGCCTACTCATTAGAACTGTCGGTGATGATTTAGGTGTGATTTAGGGTTAAGCCGTTACGGTTAAAGTTTTTAGCTAACAAAAATGTTTTTGAATGTTACCTTGACCCCATGTACTGATTCATCCTTGCTCGCCTTTTTACATTTCGCCTTAAGGCTTTTTACATTTCGGACCACATTATTATTTACACGCTAAAAGCCCTCGACCGGTAAAACTTACATAATTTCGCATCACAACTTTTGCTGTCAAGGTGGCTCCGGCCGAAAAATCGTACATAATAAAGGTGGAGCCCCGCCTGCTCCAGAAGCAATTTATTTTAATTTTTCTTAGCACCTTGTTACTTCGCTCTAATTGAGAAAAAGTAGCACAGTTAAAGAATTACGGCTTAAACCCAAACATTTTGGAAGACATGAGCGGGACTGATATGTGAATTGATAAATTAACCGTGACTGTCTATCCATCTGGTCAGCTTTTGCTTTGTGTGAAGTTTGTAGGATTTGAAAGTTAAGCCTTATGCTCACCTTAAATGCTCCAATGTGCACGTGTAGATTAATCTCATACCACCCGTCCCTCCTAGCCCAGTTTAAACGATTGACATACATAGTCAATCATTTTGAATTTATCGGAATGGATTCAAATTTATTTTTTGAATCAATCGGAATGGCGCTCATCATGGAAAACTATCTATAAAACTATCAATCTGTTTATCGGATACCGATACATTTTCACAAATAGTTATAAGGAAGTGATTGACGTCAATCGATTGAATCTGTTGTAAGGGGCGTATAAGTGTTGAAGACTAACGGGAGAATCGATTTACTAACCTTAAGTCAATCGATTGACGTCTAACATCATGAACTTGATTGACTTACTCTTTAAGCAGCTCAATCGAATAACTCCAAATTTCAGGTTTTCTTTAGTTTCCGTAGCAACCGGACATCAATCATCTCTGAAATCAATGCTGCCCCGCGCCCGAAATAAAATAATTTTTTTAACGTTTATTTAGCCCTTGCTGCGTTTTCACAACGAACAGAAACAGAATCAGAATTTTTTTGTATTATGAACGCAAAAAGGATTCAGCGAATTTCAGTTTCAGTTGCTAATATATGGGGTTCTGTTTCTCTTCCTGCTTCTGTTTCTATTTCTATTTCTATTTCTATTTCTGTTTCTGGTTCTGATTCTGGTTCTGTTTCTGTCTCTGTTTCTGTTTCTGCTTCTGTTTTTGTTTCTGTTTCTGTTTCTGTTTCTGTTTCTGTTTCTGTTTCTGTTTCTGTTTCTGTTTCTGTTTCTGTTTCTGTTTCTGTTTCTGTTTCTGTTTCTGTTTCTGTTTCTGTTTCTGTTTCTGTTTCTGTTTCTGTTTCTGTTTCTGTTTCTGTTTCTGTTTCTGTTTCTGTTTCTGTTTCTGTTTCTGTTTCTGTTTCTGTTTCTGTTTCTGTTTCTGTTTCTGTTTCTGTTTCTGTTTCTGTTTCTGTTTCTGTTTCTGTTTCTGTTTCTGTTTCTGTTTCTGTTTCTGTTTCTGTTTCTGTTTCTGTTTCTGTTTCTGTTTCTGTTTCTGTTTCTGTTTCTGTTTCTGTTTCTGTTTCTGTTTCTGTTTCTGTTTCTGTTTCTGTTTCTGTTTCTGTTTCTGTTTCTGTTTCTGTTTCTGTTTCTGTTTCTGTTTCTGTTTCTGTTTCTGTTTCTGTTTCTGTTTCTGTTTCTGTTTCTGTTTCTGTTTCTGTTTCTGTTTCTGTTTCTGTTTCTGTTTCTGTTTCTGTTTCTGTTTCTGTTTCTGTTTCTGTTTCTGTTTCTGTTTCTGTTTCTGTTTCTGTTTCTGTTTCTGTTTCTGTTTCTGTTTCTGTTTCTGTTTCTGTTTCTGTTTCTGTTTCTGTTTCTGTTTCTGTTTCTGTTTCTGTTTCTGTTTCTGTTTCTGTTTCTGTTTCTGTTTCCGTTTCTGTTTCTGTTTCTGTTTCTGTTTCTGTTTCTATTTCTGTTTCTGCTTCTGCTTCTGCTTCTGTTTCCGTTTCCGTTTCCGTTTCTGTTTCTGTTTCTGTTTCTGTTTCTGTTTCTGTTTCCGTTTCTGTTTCTGTTTCTGTTTCTGTGTTGGTGTGACAACGCGGCTTTACTCACATCTTTTTTTTAGTAGCCAATCAGCTTCAATCAAATGTGAGGCCGCATGCACATACACATGCAGTCACAAGCACATGCATATGACTAATGAAAATCTTTTAATCATGTAAGGGCCGCATTAAACATATCAATTGGCTTGACGCTTATCCAGTCAATCACCTTTAATCAAACTTCTGCGACGTATGCAAATACATTTGCATAGAAACATGTACGAGATTAACGTCAATCGATTGACGATGCAACATGTAAGGGCAGCATCATGTTTTTGTAAAACGTAAATGCCTCTTGATCTAACCCCAGCTGTTTAGTAAGGTTAAAAGATTCAAAAAGCAAAGAGTATTTAACATTGTGCGTTTATTTTGAAAAGAGAGAAAGTTTCAAAAGCTCGGACACATTGCTTAGTTAAGTAATAGATGAAATTGTAATATGGGTTTAATGTTTTCTTGAATAATAAATAGGATCCTCTAGAGGGGGTTCTGCTTTTCAGTATATTATAGATTTGTATTTACACAAATTGTTTAACACTTTCAAAAATTCTATGTTAAAGTAGCTTCTAAAAGGTCTATCTGTGTTTTATTGATAAACTTTGACGCCATCCTTTAACTAAATAAAAAAAAATGTCTGTTGTGTGTTGTGTTCGAAGAATACAAAGAAGACTCATTTTTAGCACATGAAAAACTCTTAATGCCCATCAATTATCTACGACAACGTTTTCCCCAATTGTTTTTTGATTACATGAATTTTGTATTCAATTGCGATAACACTTTTTCACTTCAAATAAGGCTGTTCTTATACCAACGAGGGTATAGGCCCTCAATATTCACTCATTATTTAAAACAAAAGTTGTAATGAATTCAAACACTTTCTTCCCTCGACTCGGTTTAGACCTGATGTTGCTCACGCACCGCACACAATAATAGAAATTGTATTTTTTTTTTCACAGCAAAAATTTGGAAATCCCCTCGGAGCTGCAAACTTTTATTAAAATTGAAACCAAGCAGAAGCGGCTCAAAGGACCTGTTTACTCAACCAAATAGAAAAACTTTCCCCGAAACCATTTCCGACAATTTTCAATTTGAAAGTCATACAAGAGCATTGTTTCTCGTTTCAGCCAAAACAATGATTGCACCGTCCAACTTTCATCGATTGGCAAATGGAGCACCCGGGATGTCCACGATACGAAATTCAACGAGGACAAACTTGCCATTCAATTCCGGACCGGACGGCTAGGTATGTGTGGGCGTAGAAGGTGAAACGAAAGGTTTGCCGAAAATTCATTTCGCTTCAGCTGCTTGCTGTGGCCTGGTATATCTGATGTTGGCCTTATTCGTTTTTCAATTTACGCAGGCATTTTTGGATTTGCCCTGAATCGGTACAGCAACATGCCCTACCAGACGTGGGAGCTAAAGCCGGACTTTAAATTGTAAAATAGCCTTCAATGGCAAACGGTTCGATTGACATGAAACACTAGTCTGTTGTTGCAGGAATGGGGCAATACAATTCAGCTTCACTGCGTCTATAATCAGTCTGGACATGACCATCACAGCTGGGGGCTATTGTGTGAATTCCTTTCAGGGTGGCACGACAGACGCACTCACCGAAATGATTGGCAAAACACTTTCTCTGGCCGAATTGAAATCCATTCTAATCGGATCCGCTGTAGACATCTTCCCCGATGAGGATGCGTTTTGCTACACAGAGGGATCCTGTGAGAAGAACTACGTCATGGAAATGCACCTGTACGCTTGCATGTCAACATTGGGCTTATCCCATAATTTCGGCTGGTCGAGGTGGAATCTTTTGGCCGGAAGTCGTACTGCTGTCCTTTTGATGAGGGAATTGGTCGAGAATAAAAAACCGGTGAGTACTAAAAACAAAAATACCCCATCAAAGTTTAATTTTGTTCTTTACGTCCTTTTTGCAAGCCAAACCATTCGACACTGCTGGTGACACCACTTCGCACTGCCGTTATCGATTGCACAGAAGTGTCGGCGAGTTTTAACCCTATACCAGCCCAGGGGATGGACTTTTATGCAGACTTGTATCAGTTGTCACAGATTCATTCGTTGGCCGGAAGCAGGGACAAGCAAAGCACAATGGAGCCTGTCCTTAGGGACAATGTTGCTCATATTTTAATGTCAATACGTCCGTTAAGTTTCTGCTAGGAGATGCGAGTATTCCCCTGGATCAGACAAGGGTCAAAGCCAAATGTAGCCGTCGCACCTGTTGCGAAGGATATCCGACACTCGAAAAGGGATCGAGGCTTTGGGTGAATTTTAATTGCTTGCTTGTTGTGCTGTCTTTTACGAGTTTTAAACAATTTAAAAAGGCTCCCTAGTAATGGCGATTAATTTTAGATTAATTACATGTAATTAATAAAGGGTTTGTTTTTGTGCCTATAGGGCGCTGAGGATGCTTTTAAAACTTCCATTTTTTTGTCATGTTTTCATTTCCTGTTCAACTTGATGGAGTTTTGCTCGAAAGAGTTTTTTGCAAGCACAAGCCCTCAAATAAGGTTAACAGAAAGAGTTGCTGTTGTTGCCGATATATTTCAGGCAGGAAGATGAATAATTAATGATTCCCAGGAACTTCAATCTGTTTAGATTGTTTAGATTATTAGAAATTCAAATAAAATAAATACATACTTTGATATTACTATTAAAAAAGAATAACTCAAACTTTTTTCAGTCCTGCGGAAATATTGACGCATTTTTTTGCACATATACTAACTCAACGTTTCCTTTGAACTAAAACCCTTTTTGGCATACAGAATTCGAGGAGTGGCTGTTAAATGTTAAAAAATGCTTGATTCTGACAGTTCAGTAAGTTAATATTTGTGGGTAAGCACATTACTCTGCGCTCTTCCATTGCTAGAGTAATTGGCTCGGTAGTTGAAAGGCAACAAAATTTGCAAATTTAATTGCAAAAATCAACTAATTTTAAATTCCGTCTGAGTGGTTATGGCATGCGGACTCCAAAAACGCGTTCCAAAACAGGGACTCAACAGAAAAAAATGAAAATATTTGTTACATGAATTTATGATGCGCAAAAACCTTGAACTTTATTTGCATAAGTAGGTATACGCTCCCCCAAAAGGGATACACAGTATACCTACCCATACGAATGCAAAATGAATAACGGCACAAATGGGTGGAAAATAAATATTTATTCTCAGTTAAAATGTTTTACAGTGATAAATACGACAATGGGCGAGATGGCACAAAAATGTAAAACAAATGTTGTAGAAACAATGGTGCTGGGACATCGCAAGATAAACGAAAGTATGGAAATTCTTCTTGGACTTTCGAAATCATAAAGTGGATAAAAAAAAGGGAAATCAATAAAAGGAATTACAGCATTAGCTATGCATTAACTCAAGTAACAATTAAATTCAGTTGAAGAAAGGTCTGTAATCAAAATGTCTAACATTTTAATTGAAGTGTTTTGTCGTAAAATTGAAATGAAACTTGAAGTGATAAAAGATGTCGAGGATGCGGAGCTTACGATAAGGGTCAGAGTCTGAAGTCGCAGTGACTTTAAGGACAAAGTTTTGAAAGTATAGCGGTGGTAAAAAATAAATCGGATGGGATGAAGGATGATGGACTTAAATATTTAAATGACTTTTTCGGTTGAAGTCATTTAATTTTCCAGCAATTCAAAAATGTTAAGTCGGCGATTAGGAGCCGTCCACTGTTTTCTATTATTGGAGAAAGATTCTGTGTCAATTTGCGAGCACGTATCCGAAAAATTTATAGAAAGGTCTTATTTCGCAAATATCTGATATTGAATTGCCACAACTTATTTGCTCGGGTTCATTCCCGGGAAGTGAGTGGGATGTTGGTCCTGGCTCACATGGCGCCTATGATTTTTCCGTAGTCGTATTCAATAAACTAGCGTAAAAGTGTGTTTCGTGTTTCCACCGGACACTTATCCGCGATTATACAAATCATCCTTAAATCCCCGCTCTTCATGAGAATATTCAAAATTACCCGCGTAATTGATATCTTCCACGCAAGATTTCTTAAAGCAAACAGAACATAATTAAACATGTTCTGTGTGTTTTCTGACGACACAAAACAAACACACCTTTCATTGATTTGCGATTTTAATGCATGGGCCGTAGAGTGGGGCAGCAGGCTCACCAACACCAGAGGATATGTCTTACTCGTATCCTTCGCCTCCTTGTCGGTTAGCACCGCTAATACAGGCTGGGTAAATACTCTCCGTAAAGCCGGTGGCGTAGCCTCCATCTTCGATATCACCCTGGTGAGCAGTTCAGTAAAAAAAACCTTGAAGTGGAGGGTCGGTAAGAAATACTCACATAGTGAACACCAATTGAAAATAGGAAAACAGTCCAGAGACCGAAAATGGAAGCCCAGGTCCTAAATGGAATGACAAATCATTCGATGAGGTTGCATTCAAAGAGACGCTGAATAATGACCTCATTCTTAGTGGAACTGCGGAAGACCTTTCTCAACGCCATACAAGAAATGCGCCATACACGCAATAACTAGAGCGTGTGCTGCTTCGCTCTGATGATTGCTTTCGCCTGGTGATTGCTTCCCAGAAGAATGAACAGGATTAAGACAACGGCGTGCTATTAAGGTTGAACGATGAGATTAAGAAGCTGAGGGCAAAATGCCTTGAAGAACGGCGTAGATCCCAGAAGTCAAGGAGAAGATCAGACTTCAGACTTGGACACATTCAGATTGGCCAGGCGTAACCTTAATTAAGCTATTAAGAACAGCTTAACCGCACGCCTTTGGGAAGAGGCCGAAGTTAACCCATGGGGAACAGCTTAAAGGATGGTGATGGCAAAAATAGAAGGCTAGAGAACACCCTCAGTGTCCAATAATGCTGAGGTCCATAGTAGAATGTCTCTTTCCCCCAAGTTGAATTACTATGTGCAACATCATAAGAGACATAACCCTTGGATATATTCCAGCAATAGGTCCAGAAGAGCTAAAAATAGCGTGGAAAAAATAGGAGGCAACAAGACGCCTGGACCCTACGGCATCCCAAATAAAGCTCTAAAAACGGCCGCAGTCAGAAAACCAGATTTTTTAATATAGCTAAAGTGCAGAAGTGTATGCAAGAAGTTACGTTTCCTGATAATTGGAAGGAACAGCATTTGGTCTTGCTACCCAAAAGAAGGAAACTTCCTGCGGAACCATCAACTTATAACGCGATTTCCCTATTGGCTGGTCCCCAAATGGGCGCCTCCCTGGGTGGCGGATAGGGGAATGCCCACTACATATGGAAGTAGGTACCGGAATGGAAAATAGCCGGGCGTACCAAAACCAGCAACAAACGAAAAATCCAGAAGCGTCTGTCTGCGGCTTCCTGGGCGGCGTCTGTTATCCAGGTTAGGGTCGGTCGAGTTGAATACAAAACACTTTTTTCTCTTCCAATATGCAAATAGAATGGACAATAATAAAAAAAATGCCAGCTGTTTCTGTGAAATATTCTGCGGGTTATACTATTGCTTTTCTCCGTAAAGGCATAACACTTGCGGGGGTAAGCTTTTGTGTATCTGTGCAGAGTTTTCATGTTTGGCTCCTCAGCTTTTGTGTTGGATCGATATTTACTTTCTTTTTTGATCTTTTCTATCTCAAAACTCTTTTCGCTCGCGTTGTGCTGCGCATTTTAAGGGTAGTCGAAGCCCCTTGATCATGAGCAAAAAAAAATGGGAAGGATCCTGGAAAGAATAATATATAAAACGTAACTAGCAGTAGCAGAAGAGAAGGGGTCCCTCTCTGACAATCAGTTTGCCTTTAGAAAAGCTCGTTCCACGGTTGACGCTGTTAGAGCCGTGGTTGAAATAACAGACCGGGCCATTGAAGGAAAAAGATGGCTTCAAGGTACAAAAGTGTTATACTGTGCAATAATAACACTGGACGTAAGAAATGCCTTCGACTCTGCAAACTGGGCTGGCATCAGAAGATCACTCGCCAGGATGGATGCACCATACTACCTTCCACATATTGTAGAAAATTACTTGAGCAATAAAAAACTCAAATACTGCACGGATAAAGGCTTAGAAGTCTCCAAGGTAGATATTATGTACGATGGAGTCTTGCGATTAAGCTTTACCTGACGGTGTTAAGATATTTGGCTTCGCTGATGGTAGCATCCATTGTAGGGGCAGGTTTTAATTCTAATAAGCAATTGGCAATCATCCATCGCACCTGAACTAGCCGACCATAAAACTGAAGCGGTTTTGATAACCAGTCGCAAAGCTATCGAATTTGCAAATTTTTAAGTTGGAAACGAAACCATCAGGTCAAAGGAGTCAGTTAAATACCTTGGAGTAATGCTGAACAGTAAGCTGCAGTTCAAAAAATGCGTTGACTGTGTTATGAAGAAAGCATCGGAAATGCAGGGAGCTCTATAGCGCTTCTCTATAGAGTTCTATAGAAGTCTTCTCTCTAGAGTCGTTGCCTCAGTCCTACTACACGCTGCTCCTATCTGGGCGAAGGCCTATGCGGACGAAGCAACGAAGAGGAAAATGTCATCAACGTATAGACTCTGTGCGTTGCGGGCAATCTGTGGCTTTCGATGAGGAAAGAGCGGCGTCTCTAGCTATGTGGCAAACTCGCCGGGACAATTCAACAAAATGGAGATGGACCTATAAACTCATAACAACAATACATGGGTATGGATACAACGGAAACATTGGGACTGTGAACTACCACCTCACGCAATTCCTTTCCGGCCACGGAGAATACCGCAAGTATGTAAATCGATTTGGACACGACAGCTCTGCACTCTGCCCGGAGTGTCCTGAAAATGAAGAAGACGGGGAGCATGCAGTTTCTTATTGCCCGCGCTTTTTTGGCATAGGGAACCACACTGCCTTGCACTACGGGGACCCTAGCCCACATGCTGTGATCAGAAGAGAATTGGCGAGAAACATGTACCATTATAAGAAATCTCCCGAAAGAGCTTAGGTGACTCGAGAAAAAACGACGAGCAGAAAAATCTACAAAGCTCACACAAGATGAAGCACAAGGCAAATAGCCTAATTGCTAACCTACCCCGCGTTGTAATACCTAATGGTAGTCCCGGTCGTTGAAATCTGTGCAGAGGGTGAGGGTTTAGTTTGTAGGCATATATCGACTGACTAGTCAGAAACGGTTATATGAATCGTACATGCCAACGGTATGGACCGTTGGTATTTTGGGAAGATCGCTCGTCCCTCTGGGGCAATCCAAAAAAACACCTTTGACAACTGGATATCATCAACTCGGCAGTGTTTTCTGTTGGGTGGTCGGATGTAAAGGGATACGCAGAACGACTCATGTTGCCGTTGATGTGGATGTGGTTGTTCCTGTCAAAAAGTTAAATGCAATAAGGTGTGCACACTGCAAAACAATGATGGATGTTAATGTTGACACTGCTAGTTTATCAAGTTGCTCTACTTTCAACTTTGTGGACCGAAATCCCAACAACATATTTCACGTTTTGTTTTTCTATTTTTGGGTTATTTCGTTTCGGAGGTTCAAAAAATCGGTGGCAATTAAAAATGAATTTTACTATTTCTGAATCTGAGTTGCTCGAGAGATAGAAAAATGCACGTTTACGAGGAGATGCGCAGATGACGTGACGTCATTGAGAAACGTCGAAAACAAAAGCATACGTCAAGTTAATCTCCTCTATTTCGGTGGAAACACTTTGGGGTTAACTTTTAATCTTCCTTCGTTAATTTCTGTATTTTGTGCGGTGGAAACACCCTATTATCGTATTAAAGGGCTCAATAGTGAAATGCCCTCAGAGGAAGAGATTCGGAACTATAAGACGTTTTAGGTGCAGGAAATTAGGTGCAGAGACAATAAATTCAACTTATTACTCAATTGAATTAGGTAAAAAAACACTGTAGGTACTTTTATTATTTGTTACATCTCTTCTACCGCGCCTCCTGGCAAACATACAACTTCTTACATACAAGAGTAACTTAAAGATAGCAAGTTAAAAATTGAAAATTAATCGAAGATCTTGAAACCAGTTAGAACTTATATCTGCTGAGTGGTAGCAGTGACTTGTTGTTGCAAGCAATAATATTAAAATTCATTCGTTCATTTAAAACAATATCAGTCGACGGCACTGTATAAATCAAATCCAACTGCTGCTTAGCTATTATTCTCAGGTACAATGCGCGAGAGGTAAACAGAGTACCTACACACACAGACACACTAACACACTTAGCCACGTTAAAAGGTAAAAGCATAATTCAAAAATGAATTATTCATTATTCCCGGTCTACGAAAGAACATCAGCTACATTATACAATAGGTCCTTAAAATATGGTGCGTTTCTCGCATGCAAAATATGTTCACAATAATGAATTCGCTTGAGTTTCATTCGGGGTGAAGTTCATATAAAATGTGCAAAAATAAAGGCAAGTTTAAAAGACATGAATATGCGTAGATGAGAAAATGACGAGACGCCTTTACATAAGCATTTTGTGTGTACTTTGAGCCACTTAAATGCACACATTGCGTTTTAATTATCCACGAAGATAAATATGCATTCGCCGAAGAACGCGGCATTTCCTATGAAATAAAAAGGAGCAAAATTCAGCTTCTTCAACATAAGCAAACAAATTAATTGGAATAATTTCTCCTTGTTCTTAGTCCTTCAACGTATAAGTTCTTCATCGCTAATTAATAAATTCCCAGGATTTGCAAGCTTTTTCACCGCATTTCCAAAGTCACATACAAATAGGTTTTCCGGAGTTTTGAGATAAAAATAGTCTCGCCCCACACGTAACTTGGCCGACGTGCCTCGCTAAACACCGCCAGCTCCGTAGGGGATTCCTAAACGTATTTCGGTGTAATATTAACTTTTGCATTTCAACCAGAATATTCCTTTCACACGTGACTTATGTTCGCCAGGTAGGCCGCAATGGCATTTGCCACGGCATCGAACTCAGATGCCTTGTGTGAAGGGACGACGTGCGGAAAATATCTAAAAACTTTCCTTTAAGCCAAAAATTTACCTTTTGTTTTGAGTCCCTTAAGATGGGGTGAGATGGTTCTGATTCACGTCACACCACAATGTCCCTATTACCGCTAGTTACTCAACTTTGGTTTTCTCACTGCTGTTTGACAAATTAACAAAACAATAGGAAAGAACAAAAAAAAAGTTTTCCAAGGACAAAAGCACGGAACATCCCAAAACTGCAGCATCTGAGTGCTTTTCGACATTCAACATTATATAATATGGCGAAAAGATTTCCATCCTTGCAATCAACCATCCACATCCGTGCGGATCCTCAATCACCGTAAGCTGAAGTATACACCCTGCTGTATCGTATATCCCATAGACAAATATTGTATCTACCCAGCAGTCAATGTAAGAATCCTAAAATGCGGTATTTCATTCCCATTCCATTTTTATTCTACTTGCACAAAGTCAGAATGTGGCAAATCCATTTTTCGGGAGATAAAAAAAATTGGAAAGACTTTTCATTCGGGACGATGATGCTCCTTGACAAGGACCAAATGAATGGGGGACAGCAAGGGCTTCTATAAATGTCAGTCGATTGAAGTACATGGGGTATAGAGGAGTTCCAAGTATTATTGTAAATATACTGGGACAGCATTCATTGTAGCATTGTATGAGCTGTGATTTGTTTGCTCAAGTGTTAGTGAATCTCAGTTCAGAAAAAAGTCCAGACAAAAAGGCTTCCTGCCGAATGGAACATCATTTATGTTGTCGATTGCCATTTTGACAGAGTACATGTGAATTGTGTGGGATTGTCCTGAAATGACAATTGACAAATTTTGTTAAGGAATTTTCGAAAAGAAAAGGGTTGTGCCTTGTGAATATTTTTTAATTAATAATAAAATAATAAATAGTTAATAAATTAATAATAAATAAAATGGAAAAAAACGTATTATTAAAAGAGGTAAATATTAACGCACGCACTAGCTGATGAGCTTTTATTACATTTAACTCTACCCAATTAGTTTGTTCATAACGGAGCTAAAAGCGCATTTATATTCGCTGGCCAAGAAGCCCGAGCCTAGTTTGCTAGAGACAAGCGGCAGCAGCATGAATGAAAGAAAAGGTTCCAGTGTTTCCAAGGTTAGTTTATTCAAGGACGAAATTAATAAATAGGCCGGAACCAGAAGAGTAATTTAAGATGACGAGGAGTCATGGTAAGAAGAAAAGGTGGTCTGAAAACCCACACTTCGGTGCTGTTTTGATACCACAATCCGTGTGACCAAGTTACTATCATTGATTTTGCCTAATTGTATGTTTGAACACGTTTCAATAAGCTCAAGATCAAGGGGTTATGACTACCCCTAAAATGCTAAAGCACCTCATCGCACTTAGGTCTGTAGAAACCCATTATGATGCCCTGGAATGATCCTTCTTGGTGTTTGGACAATTCATTTCCTCCTTACACCTGTAGAGTTCCCTCAGTCACCTTTAATCAAATTAACTAGAAAAAGCTTCCTTATACCATGTCTCCACCGGGCAATAATCCTCGATTTATTTAAATCTTCATTAAATCCTCTACAAATCACGCGATTTACCATACAAATTTAAATGCTCGGCAAGCGATTAAAAATAAATCTTCCCATTGACCATATTCAGAAGCCTATTTTCAGCACATTTTCAACAGTTTGAGAACTCAAAGAAGGAAACTGAAACCGCCCCTGCACGACAGATTTGTCGCAAGTACGTTTTCTATTGTGATTTTTTGCAGCGGAAATAGTTTTTTGCTCCCGGGAAATAACATCACCATTCTCTTTTGAGAGCCAAAATGACAGAAACAGGGAGTTCGTGTCAAATAAATCCGATACTTTTCCGGTGGAGCCTCTTTGGGATTTATTTTTAATCATCTCCCGCTAATCCTCTTTTAATTGCCGATGAAGGCATAGTATAAAACTGGGACAGTGGCACAAACAGGGAAGTCTGTCGGCGCAAACATCCATATCGCCACATCTTCTGCAGATATCATCATTGTCGAGATTTAATTTCATAGCATAATGCGCGGGAAGATTAAGACCAGTAAGTTCTCACTAAACGGCAAAGTAGCTATTTCTGTCATTCTTTACAAGCGTGTTCGTTTGGGACTTCTTATCATGAGGCCACATTTGCCTAGAAAGTTCACAAGTACCTTGTTTTTGCCTACAACTATAGATATTATATTCCACCAGCCTTGTAAGCTCACAGAGAGGGGGCTTGATCCATATTAGGGCTTTTTAACCTCAACATAACCTCTGCTCAGCCTTGACATCAAGTTCATCAGCCTTATCGTGCCTCGAACGTGTTTGTAGCCAGAGACCCAGCAGAGTCTTATATTGTGCTATGAACCCTGAACCTCAAGCTCTTTGCGATAACACTTAACAAATTTTATGGATTTTATTGCGACTGTCAAATTTTGTTAATATCATCGCGGGCATAGGAGGCATTAGATCTACCAATGCCTCCCACTCCCAGTCTCATCGGTATCTGATTGACAACCAGTACGCAAAATGGGTGGTAAGATGACTCCTCCCCTTGGGGTGCCTCCGGATGCAGCCACCATTACAAAGCTATCACCCACAAAAGCATTGAATACTCTACCGTAAAGCATATTTACGATCAGAATAATTAAAGCTTGGTCAACATTAAGATTTTTTCAGTTTCGTTTAATTGCACAGGTTTTTGGCATCGTTTAAAGCACCTTTAAGGTCAAGAAAGTCTGCGAGAGTAGATTCTTTGCCCTGAAGTGACTTTTCTATTACTTCAAGGATTAATGGCAAGTGTAATGCCTTGACATGGATAAAGCAAAGGCTTAAACTCAAGTCAATCGATCAGCTGCTTCCTTTTGTTCTAACACAGCCACTTAGTCATGTGCAACTCTTCTTAATCCACACTTAAGCCAAAGGAGGTACTTTGTGACACCACTTTTCGTAAGACCGGACTTTCCAATCCAATGAACTAAATGATGGATCCCCGATTTGGGTGAGAAAGATAGAGGCAACCATAAAAGGTACAAGCCTGTTCCGAATGTTACCAATCGATGGTTGATTGGTTAGGAACCTACCCGAAAAGGATGGTGAAGGCTGTTTTGGTGGAACCACTGTCAGCTCTGTTAGGGGGCCAGTACGTGGCCAGTGAGGGACTTTTCCAAAGAATAGGGTGCCTTGACCTTAGATAGGAATTTGCCATGAGGATGTGGGTGTGAGGTTGGTATGAATTGGAGGGAATAACTTGAGGTCGAGGGTAACCCGTTTTTCGGTGTGAACCCGTCCTCAAAGTAGTGGAAGGTCAGTGAGGAGCAGTCCTATATGAGCAGACAAGGCAGGGACAACCGATTTCGTTAGAAGTCCATACCTTTTGCCCTTAAAGTAGAATAAGCGTCAAGGATGGAAGAGTGTAGGAGTAACCGATTTTGGTATGACCCCTTGCAGAAGGAGAATTCTTAGGCAAGACGCGGATGTTAGGTAACTGGATTTCGATATAACTCCGGGCTTCGGGCGACTCAAGTCAGAATTAAACCTGAGTGGAGTGGAAGGTGTAATTGAAGCGGTGAGGTGACGGCAACCCAAGCTGTATGATCCAGTACCAGACGAGTTCTGTATAGAAAGGCCCTATGGGTGTGGTGTGTGGAATGATGAGAGACTTGGCGTTTACTATATAGAGTGTAGGTGTTCTATTGAGTTCCCGGTCGGTATAAGGGACATTTTTGTGGTTCACCAGTTGCGGGCTTAGCCCATTTGACCAGGAGATAATGGTCAATTATCGTCTTTAAGTCGGGTATTGCTAGATCTTTAAGATCTTCTACCTATTGAACCTCAAGACAGAGATGGAAGTGCTCGCTTTTATGATCAACTTCAACTTCTCAGCTTTTCGATTCTTCTATGGCTATAAAAATAAATAAATATATAAAGAGGCTCAACAGCTCGAGGCTGTGTGTATTAATTTCTTCTGTTTCAAGATGACTTGCAATTTTTTGCGAATCCCGACAGCATATTGAGAAGATTTTCAAGACGAATGTTACTCTCGGAGGGTTTGTCAGACCTAAAACCGTAAAATAATAACGAGTTTTTCTTCTCAGGTGACGACGGTAGGATTCAAAACCAGACTTCGAGAGAAAAAATAAACAAAAACTGACCAATCAAACTCTGGCGGGAAAACAGCATTGAAGTTTTTGTCAGTCAAGAAACAGTCAAAGTTTTCAGTTTGACGTTGTTGCAGGCCTCTACATATTTCTCTACTGTCCACGAGGTATCGCATTTGAACTTTTCCAATCGTCGATTGGCGATTGAAGGCAGCCCCCGGTAAAGAATAGGGGATTATGTAGAGACCTGCAACAACGTCAGCTTTCATAAAATTCCTAAATTTATCATCTGGCTTTGATTTACTTGTCAACTGGCGAAAAATTAAACAAAAACTGACCAATCAAACTAAGGCGGGAAAACAGCATTGAGGTTTTTGTCAGTCAACAAACAGTTAAAATTTTAAGTTTGACATTGTTGCAGGTCTCTGCATATTCCTCTACTGTCCACCAGGTATCGCATTTCCACTTTTTCTTTCGTCGCTAAACACAAAGTTGCGAATGTAAGGAAAAATTTTTACTCAACTTAATAGACTGTCAAATATTTAAAGAAGCTCTTCCTTAACAATCAATACTCAAAACCCATTCAAACGCCTTTCAGTTAATATGTCTAAAGTTTTTTTATCACTTCTTTCTATGTTCCTTTGGTCCTGGTACAAAACGGCGATATTTATGAGGTTCCAAGTTGTTCTTTCGTGGGTTTGGTTGATGCTTACCGGTGCTCATCGTTGTCCATAAAAAACACACATAACCATTTTATACAGGGTAATCTGAATAAACGATAAAAAGCTCCACCAGCCTCCACCTTTTACGCACTTTACTCTGCACCACACATAAATTTACGATATACATACTTTATCCCACCCAATCGACATCAGTTTGTTTATCGTTAAACATGCCTGAGTCCATCGTATATTGCCAGTTTGGGCCATCAAAAAGTGGTCCACAGGGCGCAATATATCAGAAGCATCGATAACGTCAAAAACCGTAAGGCGAATGACTTTCAAGGTATTACTTTAAGGATTAGTAGGTGTGACGTTTCTTTCCTACATGTGTAGAGTTAATAGCAACGATATGTCCTTATATCAGAAAAAAAAACGTATGCCTTTATGAACGTTCTGCACACCCGTCCAAATTGAATCTAATGGGGCGTGTTTGTCATGACATTTTGCCATAGACATACTCCTTGTCGACATTCTTTGGCGCCCCAACATTTTAGAGCGTAATTAATTCTGAGACGTTAATTTGCTGCGGACGAGCGAGTTCTTAAGGGATCACGTTTTATGAGATGCCTTTCTGCCACCATAAAATGGCCTTCCCCTATTAGGACATCAACGTACAAGGCAAGAGATCAAAACTCAATTTGATATTGGTTAGCTAGACAAAAGAAACCAAAAAGGACGATAGATAACTTGATTACCATAATTGTCTTGAGTTTTTCTTGTTTCCGCTGTTGGAAAAAAGGGTCCGCATGGAATAAATCTCAATGTTTAACTTTAGAAATATTTGCATTTTGAGGAAACTTAGCCTTTTAGCTTGGGGTGTGGTAAAACGATATTTCACACACTTTTTATTGACTAAGAAAATGTTGGTTTCTTGTTGATATCGAAGTGATGCCGGAAGTGCGGGTTGGCATAATATTGCTGTGCCATTTAAAGCGTAGATATGGTTGCTAAGTGTTTATGTATGTATAAATGAAGGAAAGCTGCTCGTTGGCGCAATCTATTTCATTCCGTTACTAATAAGTTACGCTTTAAAGTATTTTTCGAAAGAACTAAATCTAAAACACAGTCGTTAAATAATTTCTTGGCAAAATATGCCCTATTTACCAGAACAGCCGAATCAGCAAAATAAATAAACGGCCACGTCTCTTAAAACTGCGTTATTTCCCGAATCTACTCTCACGAATTTTTCGACTATTATTTTCTTGATTACTTTTGAGTAACAGAAAGGAAAAATAGTAAATAATAGTTTCGAAATTCACGCGAATATTTTTCCTTTCCCTTTCTTTCGCTCAATTTCTTTTTTGGCTTTTATTTTCTTCTTTACTCTTCAGTAACAGGAAAGACAAGGAGAAAAAAAAAATAGTTCCGAAATTCGCGCGAATTTTCTCTATTATTTTATAAAGTTTTTTATTCGCGCGAATTTCTTAACTATTGTTTTCTTGTTTACTTTTGAGTAACAAAAAAAGAAAGGAAAAAATGATACTGTTAAAATTCGAGCGAATTTCGGAACTATTATTTCACCCTTCCTTTTCTTTCGTTCAAATGTTTTGACTTTTATTTTAGCCTTTACTTTTGAGTAACAGGAAAGACAAAGAGAAAACTAAACTATAAAACTACTATTTTCTTAGACTCTGCAACTCTGCAACATCTTGATGGCAAATATCCAGTCCTTAGGGAAGTAATGAGGCACATCTTCGGAGCTGATGCCATACATCAACCGGAGCAAGCTTCACAATCAACGAGTGCAACGTTAAAAAAAAAATTGAAAAACAATTTTGTTAAAATTTAATGCAGCTAAAAAATTAAAATCTTTTCTAATCTAATCTAATCCAAAATTATCATTAGGAAAGGGGAAATAATAGTATTAGTCTCATCCAAAGATAACAGGCACAGACGTGGTTACCCGGTGTTAAGGATTGAACCTCTTGAGCAACGAATCGTTTATTACTTAGGGCGTATTTAATATTTGGCAAGCCATTCATATAAGGTTCAAGAAACTGGCGTACCCGTACAACAATATGAAAAAGAAACTCTTGACGCAAGCATCTGTCATTTATTTTCGAGGAAAATATGAGAATTTGTTGAAAACAACCCAGAACGCCTTTAAAAGAAGACTCCATCCCATTGGACATGTTAAATTTGACTGCGATACTGCAGGGTAGCGATGGCGAACCATTGGCACGGCTGCCATTCGTGGCAAGCTATGAAATATTATCGGAACGTCATCAATTGAGAAACCTGATTGCACCTTTGAGTGGCAGTATAAACTGTCTTCGTCGAGATTAGAAAGTGTTTCCACCGGACACAAATCCGCGATTAAGACAAATTTCGCAAAAATACCCTCTAATTCACGAGATTATCCATACGAATTTAAGTCTCTTCATGAAGAGATTAAATATTAATCTTAAGGGCTATGGCGCAAAGCTGCGTTGCATAAATTGCGTTGATTTGACAACTTAAATTAAATGGAAGCTACTACAACGTTGCTTCTATTATCCGTCGTTAACTTTTTTTACGTAGAAAAGTTTTGAGACAGCTAAAAAAAATCAACACGATGAATTTTTGTGTGCGTTTTGACGTTTCTGTGAAGCTTTTGCGGTGGTTTGTGTTTTTGTTGAATTGTTGGCATTTTCTTTGCATCCTCTTTTCGAATAGTATGTTTTCAACGCGGTTGTTAAATTAGGGCCAAGTAACGGGACAAAGTGAACGGAAACGCAGCGTTAGGAATAGCTTTAAATCAAAATTCCGAATTCTACGTTTTCTCTTCGTTATCTGATGTAACAAATAAAAACAAAAACGTTTTTTACATTTTGGGATCACCAACTCGGCTGTGTTTGTTGAACGGTTGACTTTCCTGTTGGTGTGGAGTTGGTTGGAATTTATGCATTGAGGAGTGCACACTGCAACAGAATTGTGGATGTTAATGTTGATATTGCTGGTTGATGTTGATCAAGTTAGTCTACTATCGACTTTGTCGACCAAAATCCCATCAACATATTGCACGTTTTGCCCTTCTATTTTTGGGTTATTTTGTTCCGTAGTTAAAAAAAGTCGGTGGGAATTAAACATGAGTTGACTTATTCTTGATTCTGAGTTGCCTCGTTTCCAAAATCTCTTAAAAGGTTCGCCATCCATGCTAGAGACTATAAAAATAGGCTAATTCACCTTTCTGATACGAAATCGAAAAAGCTCTGGAAGCGAAAAAGATATGTACTAGCGCTTTTCTCGACGTATCGCAAGCCTTCGACAAGGTGTGGCACGAAGGCCTGAAGTACAAGTTAAGGCTTAGCTTACCAGAAAAACTCTATAGAATCTTGGAGTCTTACCTTAAAGACAGAATCTTTCGCGTAAGGTTCGAAAATGAGTACTCGGAATTCAAAGAGGTAAATGCCGGTGTCCCGCAAGGAAGCGTTCTCGGCCCAATATTATTTTTGCTTTATACAAGAGACATTCCCCACGATAAGGGAACGATTTTAGCTACTTTCGCAGACGACACTGCTATTCTCGCTATTGAAACGACAGTTGAATTATCAACAGGGAAACTCCAGCGCGCTTTAGACAAAATATGCGACTGGACAAAGAGCTGGCGAGTCGTCCTTAACGAGACTAAGTCAACACATGTTAAATTAACTTATAAAAAGATAAACAACAAACCTTTATTCATTTACTCGGTACAAATCCCGTACTCAAATGAAGCGAAATATCTAGGAATGACTCTAGACGCAAAACTTAAATGGAAGCCGCACGTTAAAAAGAAACGCGACGAGCTCGAAATCAAGTTAAGAGAAATGAATTGGCTTATCGGAAGATTTTCGAAACTAAGCATATATAACAAACTGCTTTTGTATAAGCAAGTGCTAAAACCTTCTTGGACGTACGGTATACAACTTTGGGGTTGTACTAAACCAAGCAATATATCTATTTTAGAAACTTTTCAAAATAAGACACTCAGAGCAATCGTTAATGCTCCATGGTATATAAGAAATAGCGATCTACACCGAGATCTAGGAATCGCAACCGTGTCTGACGAGGTAACAAACTTTGCTCGCAAACTTAGTACTCGTCTTCGCAGACACTGCAACAATGAAATTATCCGAACTTTGGATCAGACAAATCTTACGCGCCGACTACAACGAATGAGACCGTTAGATCTAGCAGCATAAGATGAAACCGCATATATTGACGGTATTGTAGGTGCCTTCGTTGGAAGGCAGCCTGCCACACGCGATTACTACAGAAGCTTGAACTACTTGTTAAGGAAACTTAGTCGTAGTCTGACGGAAAATGGGAGGTTATTTAGTGAGTAAGAATCTCACACTACTATGAGCACGCGCGGCCGGTCCTCGTAGTGCCTCTGAAGGTTTTTCTACCCACGGAAAAAAAAAAAACCTTCAAACAAAGTTCTCGTTCCATCTGCAGTTTCAACGTAACAACATTGTTAGTCCACACAAATGGAGTCTCTCGCTGTTTCACTAAGCTTTCAGTTTTCTCGTTAACCCATTCAACCAGTTAATGTGATTGCTCCATATTGACATGCCACTTGCTTATTCTGTTGAAATGCAAAAATCAATATTTTAATGTACTTGCAATGTCGGTGCCTTCACGGAATGACACTGATGCCTGTATCTACTACCGCAGGACCTCATCCTTCACCCACACAAAAGGCCCATTCTCGGTAGACATGTCAATTTCCAACGCACCGAAGTTTCACCCCTCGACAAATGACTGACTTTTTCGCCCCCCCAATGAGAAGCCATTTCTGCTAAAGCACTTTTATCTGTGCAACTGGGTCGGTCTCATGCAAATCCTGCACAAATCCTCGTCCGTATTTAACAAATCCAGAGCTCCCTATTGGCAAATGTAGACACAACGGAATCAAATGTGCCGAAGGACACAGTTGTTCATGTTCATTCATTTACATTGGCATGCACAGCACAGTATGCACCTGAGTGCGCACGATGATGTCGGTCTGCTGTAACATGCACAATTCAACATCCTTTGGCAAAACCATTCTGTTTGCAATTTCAAATTTGAGCGCGCGAAAACAATTTAAAATATACCGCAGTAGTGTTGGGCAAGACACGTAAAAAGCAAAAAAATACACACAGCACCCACATGTGCCTTGAAAGGACCCGGACCGCATATTTGCAAACAATGTAACTGAGATCAAGTTGAACCAACAAAGAAAGAAAACCCCAAAAGAAATAGAAGGAATACAAAGAGAGAGGGAAAACACAGTTTTTCTGCATAAAGCATTGCACACGAAACGCAATCTAACGTACCGTAACGAATCCTGCGGCAAGGACTTTAACCAAGCTGCAGTAATAATAAAACGAATGTGTGCCAGTAAAGGCCCGGTGGCACATATGCAGAACAGGCTAAATTGCAGGCAATTTATCTCTCAACGGCAAAGGTAAAGTCAGCCTCCCCACTTTACGTCCCGAGGGCATCATGCACTCATAATATGAGTCTCAATGTACCAAGGATCGTAATGGTGGAAATGAGAAAAATGTGAAAAATATTCTTTGAAATTACCCAAATTTGCATACATGTACCTACCTACACATATATACATCATGCCTGTGAGCTAATGTGTGAATTTGTGTGTAGGTTTTGATGCAGCACGTCAACGCTGTGTAGAAGGCCTTTAATTTAAAATATAATTTCACAGAGCGCCGAGTAACGATGAGTGAGCCTATTTTACTGCGGAGGCGAAATGGGAGCACCTACTTAGTTGAGCCGTTTTGGTGCGCGGGAGGGGGAGAACGCAGAAGGTGTCCTCCTCGATTCCGGCAAAAAAATATCGGGTAATTGCGCTGAAGAAGCTGTCGGTTGGTTTCATCACGTCACGGGAGGTATTCGACTATTGTTTAACTGAATCCAGTGTACCATGCGGCATTACTGTCGGTAGATAACTTTTAGCCGAACCACCAAGTTGTGTAAATAAATTTTCACGGATTGTTAACTTAGATTTTTGTTTGCAGAGACTAAATTATGTGAGGATGAAGTTCAAGACAAGAAGGAAGTCTATGTAGGGAGCGTGGCATTTGTAGCACATGCTTGACAAAAATGTCTTCCGAAACCCCGCACTTTAGAAGGATTTCTGATAATCTGCGATGCGTGCTTCTTGTAAATAGATGTAAAAATGATCCCATTTGTTAGCGAAGTGGTGTAATGATCACTTCACCTGTGTAGAGAAGCTTCTATAGAGATCGAGTTGAAAATGTTATGAGATAAGTCTAAATTCTGTGCTGAGATTATTTAACGGCTGTTTTTGCAGACCGAGGCTCACAGGCAGAATAACCCATTCAAGTTTGGGCTACGTTGACAAATTTCCCGCCCTGTTATAGTTATAAACTTTATGTACAAGATCGTGCCAGGAAATCCACGTGCTCAAACTAAAAATTCCAAGCACGAACTATGCACTAGTTAGATATACCCAGCAAGTATATAACACCCATTCGCATATGTGTTCATCCCTCTTCTAGGTACTTACACGGAAAGGACGATACTGGACAAGAAAACTTATGTTGACCAAGTTGAAAGATAAACATGCATCTGTATTAACATGTGACCATTTGCCATAAGCTTGTTGCATGCATACAAAGCATTGAGCTCCGCCCACTTTAAGGCGTGTTTTTGGGGAAAAACTGTTGTTAAAGCATTAATATTCGCTTTTATCGAATCGAATGATTCTAACGAAATAAGAATTAATTGATTTTAATTTTCGGCGCACACCGATTTTTTGGGGGCGTGGCCAATACAAATAGTTTACACAGGTTAGGTTAAGTGGCTGATGCCCTCGCCAAGCAGGGATACACTTACGCTCCTTTCACACTATCCGGTTTCGACCGGACGGTAAAAATCCGGACGGCGAAATATTTTTAGTAACAAGAGAAAAAGCAGTGCTCCATTCACACTACATGACGACGGCTTTTCGCTGTCCGGCTGCCGTTGATCACGCTCTTTTCACACTATCCGGTTTCGACCGGACGGTAAAAATCCGGACGGTGAAATATTTTTAGTAGAAAGAAAAAAAGCATTACTCCGTTCACACTACACGGCGACAAAATTTCGCCATCCGGCTGCCTTTTATTAGCTGTTCACTGCAACTGAAATTACGACGACTCAGTGATACATGTTTTCAAATGAATGCTTCCCCTTAGCCCGATTCTATACCGCCGGTTTTTATTTTCTTATATTTCTTCAATATGTGTTGTGCTTGTATATAATATTCAATCATAAACTGATTGTACCGAAAAAAAAACCAAACATAAGCCGTACAGTGTGAAAGGTTTGCTCGCTGTTTGGCTTTTTGCCGTCCGGTCAAAACCGGATAGTGTGAAAAGAGCCTTAGACCAAGGGCGGTCCACTGTGATACCGTTTGTAGGACAGGAGTTACCAGCCCGAGGACATAAATGGTAACGACCCGATTCGGGTGAGAAAGGTCGAGGCAACGAGTGATAGTGTAAGTCTTCTCCAATCCAAGGTCACCAATCAATACTGGATTGGTTAGGGACTTACCCTAAAAAGGGTAAAGGAGGCTGGGGGAACCGTCTCGGTATTAACCACTGTCAGCCGAGTTGAAAGTTCCAGTGAGAGATTTTCTAAAGAATAAGGTCTCGTGACTATTGCACTCCAGAAAAGAGTTCGCCCTAAAAGTGGGAGAATGAATCGGAGGTTGAGCTCCAGGATAACCGTTTTTTTGGTGCAAACCCGCGTCAACTAGGTAGTGGGGATTGCTGTATTGCTCCTTAAGCAGGAATTCGCCTCAACGATGGCAGAGTGCGGGGGTAACCGATTTAGGTATGAACCCCTGCCGGGGAAGAATACCCTTCGGTGTGAATGTGAACCCATACATCAGGCGATTCAAGTCAGAATTAACTCTCGGGGGAATGGGAAAGGTGGGGGCAACCGAAAATGTATGAGCCCGTACAAGGGGGAATATATGCTGCTGTTCCCGTAAGGGCGAGAAGGTGAGTGCGAGAAGGTGAGTGCAATAAGGGCAGGCCTTGGAGTGTGGGGTGGGGGAGAATGAATGGGGGATATAAAATTTACTGCGTGGGTATTCTACTATGGAGTTCTCTGGTGGTCTGAGGGTAGATTGTGTGGTTCACCATTTAGGCGTTCAACTCAATTGATCCGGAGATAAAGGTCATTATCCTCTTTAAGTCGAGTCTTGCTAAATCTTTGGATCTTCTACATATTGCCCCGAAGTTAGCCTCAAGGATGGGAAGGTGCAGGGGGTAACCGATTTCGGTATGAACCAGAGTTCTTCTTCTCGAGGTCGATAGGGTGGGCATTTACACAGGAAGTGAACCATGCTCACCTCCTGTGAAACTTCCTCCTCATCGTCTCTGCAACTCCCACAGAAATCGTTGAATAATAATAATTGACTTGCAGTATATGGAATCAGGTCAAAAATCTTTTAAACTTTATGTTAAAGGGTAAAGAATGGGTAAAGGGTCGGGTATTAAGAAGTTCCTTACAGATGAACTATTACTTGTTTTTGTATAAAAAGCAGTATGTGTGGTGTGATATATTTACGCAAAGTGTTCTTAAAGATACTCTCACTGTTATTCTTTCTTAATGCGACGTAGAATGCAAAAAAGAATGCAAATTTGAATAGATCAACTGACTGCAGGAGCAATGCAAAGGCTTGGCAGAAGTTGGAGCATCTACATTTTGCCACAAGCGGACATAAGAATATTTCCCCTAATTTATTTTCTAAATTTTTAGTGAGTCCTCTATCGATGTTAGAGAAACAAGCGAAATTAAAAATTTTCCTTTTTCTCATGTTATTCCTCTTTCTACAAAAAGCCTACCCCAAAAAAAAAAATAATTTAGCACAATAAAAAAGCTTGACAAAACCACGAGCGCCACCACTAAGCCGAAAAAATGTGTACACAACGCTATAAAAAAAATCCCAATTTCAATACTTAGAGTCTAGACACATTTAAAAAACAAAAAAAAGCAGAAGCAAAGTACTTTAAAAAAATTAATCGACAATTAATTTACCCTCACATAAACGGTACATAAAATTCCAGTTTCTTATTATTACATCATCTTAAATAAAGAAAATTAAAAAAAAAATCATAAAGTAACTTACAAAGATAATTAAAATCTTTCGGATTGAAGACTTGCACTTTTAGTCTCTTCTCTTCGTGCCTTTAATTTTTTTTTTTTAATTCTGCTTTCGAAATTATATTTTAGACCATTTTACTAAAGACTCAAAATATGAAACATTTAAGATAAACAAGCAAAAAAAAAGAATATAGGTATCTATGATGTATTTTATTAACCCAATACCACTGGAACTGTGTTTGTGCTCTCTCCCATGAGATGATTTTATTTTTAAACACCGTCTTCCTTCTCCTTTCGATTGACTTATAAAACGACGAAACGACACTAGTAAAAATATCTAACAGAAATAAAAAAAAAAAAAACAAAATCTTAAAACAACATCATCAGACACTTAATTAGCTTTATAAACACAAATATCTGCGTAGCGTATCCACTCGTACAGGCGTTTGTCCGTTTGTCTGGTGCTGTTTTTGAATCACAGATACACTCGGTGGGGGTTCATGGAGAGCTTGTATGCGCGGGGATATTTAGCCTTTGGCATTCCTCAACGATGCGATTGTGACTTTTTTTTCGCAAAGTCTTGCAATAAACGGAGGCGTGCGTGGCGAGTCGAAGAACAAAACTATATTCATAACTAGAACTAATAGTGCCCGGTGCGTTGACAAGTAGCCGGTTGGCTACTTCGAAATGTACATCAAAGCGATCATACCCGAAGCAGAATGCCATCCAATGAACCACTGTTGTTGAGAGATATACTCAGTTGAATACTAATTCTAAGTACTAAGCATTATAGCGTTTTTAAACTCTCAACATCCTTTGATGTCGTGTCGTTTGATGGTTTATTGTAGTTAAGTTGGACTCACAAGACTCATTATCATCAGCTTTTATTAAATGCACCACGGTTTGTCGGGTTTTCAAATCGGGTTGACGAATCTTCGAATTTATTTAACCCCCTCTGAGCAAGGGCTTTGGACAAGAGTGGGTCGATCCAAAGGGTACGATGATCCAAAGGGTACTAACTTTGTCAAAGGGATCTAAGCTAAAACAGCCGGTGGGCAAGATGAAGCTATATTTAGCACTGCTAAAAACTAAAGAAATTGTGTTTCGACAGACAAAAAATTCACGTCAATTTTATTCTATTATTTTCTAAAATACCTTTCGAGAAACTTTCTGTTGAAGTTTATCTTTTGTTACTTACTTGCAATGTTGTTTTCATTTGGTTATTAGTTATGTGCTGGAGCTCTCCAAGGAAGCCATCTAAGCCCACTGATATATCCTATAGCCCACAGTAAAATAACGTCAACTGTGTTATCGAGCACTCTCTACTTTCGATTTAAGAAAATTATGAAAATTGCGAATCATATATTTGTTGCTTTTTCTATATTCACTCTCTCTCTAAATATTCCTTCTCTCTCCAATCCGAACTCAACAACTTCGTTACTTCGCGTCAAAAAAATATCCCCTAACTTAATGGCAGCACATGCCACGCAACAACCTGTTCTCGTAAGCGCTTTTTCTCACCTGTCAGATCCTATGCTAATGGTAACAAAGTTGTTCCCACGGCTGACTCTTTGCTCGACTTAGGAGTAATCGGCGACCGGGAACTTAACTTTCGTCTGCATATCGACAACAGCATCAAACTCGGCGCTAGTCCAAGAAATTCTCTAATCCGTGCGTTACCAAAAATCTTCATATAACGTTCGTCATCTTCTTGAGTACGCTAGCCAAGTGTAGTCTCACTCCTGCAACATCCCCGCCTCGCGTATTGAGGCTCTACCCCATTTTAACGGCCTAAAATTAATCAACCTATAATTCGTTGACGATCGGAGGAAAGTTGAAGACATACTTTTCATTCATGACCAACAATATTTACTGCACCTCCACCTCAACACTAATCCTCGGCAGCTACGTTGTATGCCTTCCGCAGAGAATGTGCTCCGCATTAACTTCCATCGCACGAACTACGGCTTCTACGAGCTAATAATATCCAGGATGCTGCGCAGCCCCTCAATAAGCAAAGTAACCGCAACATCCTTGACCGTCGCGTCGTCCTGCACACTTTCCTTAAGCCTGAGTTCAGAGTTGTAAGTTAAGAAAACCTCAGACTATTTTAAGCTAGTAAAAAAGCCGTCTCTTCCATAAACGGAGAGTGGAGGAGGAGATATAACATCGAACTGTACGGGCTGTACAGTGACGCCGACCTAGCCAGAAGAGTCAAAAAACAACGGCTACGATGGCTGGGTAATCTAGAGCGGATGGACACCAATGCCCCGGCCCGGAAACCTTCAAAACACAGCTGGCTGGCGAAGCTTGCTGCCTGAGGCCCAGGTTCACCCAAGACTGTAGCGCCATTTTAAGTAAGTATGTAGAAGCTGCCCCCCGTGGGGGCGTTGAATAATAACGAATCCTCGGTCACTCTTCGGAAAGTACTCATGCCGATCAAAGATGTCTGCCTCTGGCGTTAATAAGGCAAAAATCTAACATAAATTCCTGAAATATTTGGGAGACTAATTTTTGACAACGCGAGATACGTTAATATGCATGCTGTTATTTAAAAAAAAAAAAACGAAAACCAGTCAAACCCAAACATAGAAAGCTCGTTAAAAGCAGATTTAACGGCCCTACTCAAGAGGGACCTCGCTGACTTGCTACAACCATAATTCCGAAATTGGTACAGCAGCAAAATAACTAGCAGTATCTATAGCTTACTTTGGAGAAAACCCAAGAATTCCAATTAGAGGCTCACCACATTTTCATCAATTTCAATGCCGCGTATAACTGCATCTTTTAAAACCGGTAAGATAGCGCAATGCCTAGCTTTGACATCCCTGCCAAACTCGTCAGTTTGTACAGGATGACGATGTTAAACTCACGCTATTCCATCAAGGTCGGTAAGGGCCTCACCGACCCCTTTGATGTCAAAAAAAAGGATTTTGACAAGGCAACGCGTCATGTGACTTCTTTAACATCATACTTGAGGGAATTATGCAAAAATCCCGCGCTAACACCAGAGGCACAATATTTTAAAAGTCCGTACAATTACTCGCATACGCAAATCAAATTGACGTAATTGGAAGAAGAAAGGGTGATGCCAGAAAAGCCTTCGTGAGTATCAAAATAGAAGCGACGAATATGGGTTTGGCAGTCAACGGGAGCGAAACCAAGTATTTGCGTGCATCAAGAAGAGACACCTAACACCGACGGCTTCAACAAAACATCACTATAGACAACTATAACTTTTAGGTAGTAAGGGACTGTGTCTACCTGGGTTCCGCTATAAATTAAATCACTAAGGATTAGAGCGATTAAACCAAACGAAGGAGAACTCTTGCCAATCGCTCTTTCATGGGGCTAGGAAGCAATTAAGTAGCAAACCCCTCGAGATCCAGCTGAACGGTGGCACCGACCTAGCGAGAAAAGTAAAAATACAACGGCTACGATGTGATACCTGGGTCATCTTCAGCGGATTTACACCAACGCCCCGGCCCGAAAAATCTTCGAATCCACCCCGCAAGAACGCCGCAAGGAGAGGGTTAGCTGGAGTCATAGCTGGCCATCGAAGCTTGTTGGCTGAGCCCTAGGCCAACTGCAACGCCACCTAAAGTGAATAAGTAAATACCTATAGCTTACCTGGATACATTTTGTGGGTCTGTGGCTGGAGACAAAAATTGCCCATAAATTCTTATGTTAGTATTTTGGTATCTTGGCATCGATTTACCCTTTAGACCTTTAGGATCAAAGACTCAAAAACTGCAGCAATTATAGTTTTTCATAAAATGCTTTCGTATCGGTTGCTCGAAGTATTGGTAGCCAGATTTTTATTTTTTCATAACACACTCGCGAACAAGGTCTTATGGGATTATAGTATTCTAATTGGTAAATATGCTGAATTGAATTGTACGTTCATGTGAAGTGCAACAAGCGGGGTTATCTGAGTTCAGGCGAAATTTGGAGTTGGTCCGTGCAACTCGGTGAATGCTTGGGATTATCCTAGTTTAAGTGGATCAGTGCATTGTCACCGACTGCTAACCTGTGTTAACACATGTTACACATCTCACGAGCGGAAAGTATTGGTAGAGGGTGTTTTAATAATGTTTTGTTTCAATTGTTTTCAAATACATATTCTCTTATGGGAAAATGTAGGAAGAGTTAACATTAGCGTCATTTTAATATAAAGATTCCTGACCATGTTCGCCTGGCAGCGTTTGAAATGATCATAGGGCCAGCCATTATTATAATGTTTGTAGAATTGTTAAGTGTTGTAAGTTTTTACTTTTCAATATTAAATTTAGTTTTGTATGGCTTCGCCAGGGGGCCGTTTGTCAATATACGATACGATACGTTTGATTAGCTTTTTAAATAAAACGCTCTATCTTTTTCCAGAACTAAACTTCTCAACCATTCCCTTAATAACTGACTCGTATGACCAAAGTCAGTTTGTTTACACATATTGGACTTTTTTTATCTGAGGCACATTTTGCGCCCCATAAGAGTGATGTACAAGTTTCGGAGGAGGAGATTGAGATTCATGTATAACCTAGCTTATGAGGCGCTTTAATTATTCCCTTGGAATTTTCTTTACACTTCCTAGAGAATAGCTCTAAATTTATGCTCCTATTGACTTTGACTAAAAGTCCGTCTTTATGTGAGTCAATGATGTGCGGTTTCAAAACGTACCCATTCTTCTCAGCAATAGTCGCAAAGCTTAAGCTGACTGCGCTGTTTTACTAAATTTATAAAAAAAAAAATTTACAAATTTTTTTACTTAACCCAGTTGACAATGCATTTTTTAGTTCTACGACCGGATCTATAGGCATTAGATTTACTAACTAGAAATATAAGCTCAGGCATAGATATGTATCGGCTCACTTCTCGTGACAAATGATCGATTTAATTTCGAACGGCAGTAAAAAAAAACTTTAATAGCCACATACCCATTCGGTATCTGAACCCAGAACCTCGTGCACTGTAACCCGTCATACTAACCACTGCACCACGGTGCATACCTACAGATTGAAATATTCAGACCCTTTAAAGTTTCGCCTAATCTACTCGAAATCGAGCCTAAAAATTTCTTGGGGCACTGCTCATTTAACATTTGTCCTGCTTGACTTTGCTTGGTTCTGATCGATCGTGCTTCAAGATGGTCTTAATGAACATCGATTATTTCACGTATGCGCCTTTCTAGTTTTTGCCCTACTTCGAATTTATATTCCTTATTTGGAAAACTCTTGCACGGTGAAGTGTTGGCATTGAGTTAAATAGAATAAAATTATCTCAAGAGAACTTAATCGAGCACCGCAGTCTTACCTAGGAGACTGGATTGGACTTCAGGTGCAATTTCTTTACTACTTCAAAGATTTGTGCACGTGTTACATTAGATAATCGATTGGTGTTCTTTGGTACAGGCTTATACCGATACTGGTTGCCTCGACCTTTTCACCCAAATCGGATAATCATCTCTTAGGTCATCAGGCTGGCAACTCCAGTCTTACGAAAACTTTTATCACAATAGTCCTCCTCTGGCTTATAAGTGTGTCCCTGATGCCGAGCGGGGATAGCCACCTAACCCATAACCTAACTTATATCAGATATTATAATCACAGATTTTCCTGGATCGCCAAAAACTTGTCGTCACAAACATAGATTTATCAACAAAAAAAAATTGTTTACTCTAACAATCTGACTAATAAATCAACAATACAAAACATATAACAAGAATTATTATGATCGATTTTATAAATCAGAAAGAAGTTCCTCATGTATCTTTGTTGTTTTTTCCACAATTTATTAGAGAGGTTCTTCCTAAAATTTTTAAGAAAATTTACACAAAAGTTTATTTGTTTATAAAAATCCGTCTCTATAAATGCATATCTAATATATTAAGATAACCATATATCATATCATAAGCAAGAGACATAATGCAATATAATTATTAGCACATATCGTTTAAAAAAAAAATTTAAGACGAATAATATTTCTTAAATTCTTGACATGTTAATCTCGCTTTCTAACCCATTGAAAGGAGCTCATCCATTTCCCGGCAACTTGCCTTACATGACAGATATTTTATCCAACAACAGCTGTTTTCTAAACATTATAATTTTTCATTTGCTGATTTCTATGCCGTATTTTAAAAATAAATTATATCTGCGCTTCAGTTCTGGATCACATGTAGGATCTACGCCATAACTTATTGCAAAATCGTTAAATCAGAAACAATATCCAAACAACAAAAGAAAAAAAAAACAACAAAACCAGAAAAGATGACAAAGAAAAAGTGAAACTTTCTTGCATCTATCACAATACCGACGACATTTCGACAAGAGGCGCCTTATTTAAGTTGTTCCAAATATTTGAACATTTCTGTGCAAAACAAATGATCGCGTCAATTTTAACACTTTCGATTCTCTTTGAACGTTATTATTATACGTTCGCCCATTTCGGCAAAAGTGATTCGCACTATTGACGTTTTAATTACCACTATACGTGGCTGGCATTGGCACACACTTCTTCACCGAATAAAAATAAAAAAGTAAATAAATTAAAAAATAATAAAAATAAAACTAGAGAACTAGAAACTATTTCGAGAAACCAAACAAAAAAGAGTGTAGGTACATAAAAAATCTGCACAAGTTTTGAAGATGAGGGGGTTACAGAATGTTTTTAGAGCTCTTGACCTCGCCGGACTTTGTGTTCGTTCACAAGATTACGTATATAAAAAAAAATTATTAAGGTCAAAGGTCTTATGGGCTTGTGTTCCTGCCATATTGAACCTGCCTCTACTATTTCATTAGAAAATTCTATTCAAGACATACACAAAGGCGACTCACGTGTTTTCCTCTTTGTAATGTAAATATACCCGACACGTTCAATGGGAAAAACCGTTAAGCATGCAAGGAATCACGAATCAATTTTTTCCTCCATTTCTGGTTCAAAGGCGCTGGAATTTTCGTTTACTTTCCAAGGTTTTAATTATGAGAAAATGGGCCGACTTCATTCAAAGCAAGGTGTGTGCCGAACAGACTTGAGCTAAAGGCTTGGTTTGCGGTCTCTGACAGTGGCAGGCTTGAACATTGATTTCGTGTCAAAAATCACTTTATAGCATGGCATTATGATTGTTGTTTAACTGACTCTCACTCTCCTAGCCAGCCAGTGTGTATATCCTAGGCACAATGGGATGTCGGTAAGGCTCGAAGACGGCGATGAGGTCTTCATGGTTTTCATGAATGAAAATGGAATTTCAGGCGCGATATATCAGCTCACGTGGAGCGTGGGGAACACTTGCATGTTAATGACTGAGTGTCGAAAAGTTTTATGGAGGGTTTTTCAAAATACATGACAGCCGAGCGAATATGTAAATATGACAGAGAGCAATGGATTTTTTTCTTGGTAAGTGGTTGGTAAAAAGCGGATGACTTTAAGGTTGTTTTTTTCATTTGTGGAGCAAAGGAATGTCGCATGCGATGGAAAAAAATTTTAACAATAAATTAGGAACTTCGAATTGCCTTTCAACACAAAGAAGAATTTAATATTCGTGTGTCTTAAGTATGTATTAAGTTAGCTGACATTTTTTCTTGTTTTTGACTGGTATTGGGATGACCCAGGAAAAATGACTTCTTATGGTATCTCTTCGTTGTCCGTCCGTCCGCCCGTCCAAGCGTGTTATAACTTCTGAACAGTAAGTCGTACAAAGACAGAGTTTGGTATGCTTTTAAACTTTTTAAAGCGGAAATAACGGTTAAATTATACAGTTTGAAATTTCATGGGAAAATGGACGACATATTTTTCAATCCTTTTTTTAAGAATTTGAAAAGCGAAACTTAAGTTGAATAAATGCTACACTATAATGACAAAATTATTTTTTTTGGAAATATTGAAAAGTTTTTGAGAAATGAAGAGTTGAAAAATGGTGACGTTTTTCAAAGTGTTTGAGGCCATAACTTTTGAGCCCCCTCGTGCCCAATATTTAACATGCGTATAAGGCAATACAAAGTAAACCAAATGCTGAAGTCATATTTTTCAGAAAAAGTTTTAATACAGCCATTTTTACAGCGAAATTTTAAAGCGAAAATTTATGAAAAAACGTGTGTCCCCTTCATTATCTCTGGTCTTGTTTGGCCAAATCATATGAAAAAAATCCCTCGTATCAAAAATTATTCAAAATTAAAGGAAAATAACAGCGAATTTTCAAAACCTTCTGAGATTTAACTCAAAAACAGAAAAGAATTTTCAAAAACTATTTTTTTAAATATTCTAGTATCTTTACGGCAAAAGCGATTTTGTTTAGATTCAGTTCAAGGAAAAAAAGGAAAGCAAGCTGCGTTAGAAAATTATTAGACTGCCGTTTTTTTTAACCTTAGTTTTTTTCGAAGCCTATTTAAAAAAATGAAATAAAAAAGGTGCTTGTTTTACCGTTTTCGTAAAAACCGTTGGCCATAGAATTTAAAACAAAAAGCACTTATGCTAGCTCAGGTAGTTGCGCTATTGGAAAAAAAAAGTCTAACGGGAACTGAAAAAAATTGATTTTATGGCTTTGAAATTTAAAAAATTAAAAAAAGATCAAAACAAGGTATGTCTCCCACTTTAGCTCCTAAACAGCAAAAAGTATATCTTTGAAATAAATAACGGGCATATACCATCTTCTAAAAACTTCATATAAAGCTAAATTTTTCAATTCAATTCAATTTATTGAGGCTTAAAGATACAAAGTTTAATTTTGAGTACAATTATTGTTTTTTTATAAGTAAACCGACTTAGTAAATATGTATGTCTGGTTAAGCAAAAGTATTTTAGTGAAAGATCAATCTGAGAATCTTTTCATTAACATTATGAGAATTAAGTTTGACTTATTGTCTTTTTTTTTCCTCGTATGTTTGCTCCCGACATACGTTCTCGGATGGCTATTAGCGGCCAAATTATAATAAAATATGACTAGAGATAGAGAAATTACAAACTAAAGAAGAAAAAAATAGGCTGTATTTTTCTATGAAACATGCAAAACTATTTAACTAAAATATACAAATAATATACATATAACAATAAGTAGGATGCATTATTTTTTCTGTGTTCCGTTTAACATGTCACGATATAAGTCTATGTAGATAGCTATAAAAGCTATAATATGTTCCATGCATCATGGGGCCTGACAGCGCTTGCTACAACTCTAGTGTCATCGGCGAACAGAATGGATTCAGGTTCTGAATCAGAATTATTGAAACGAAAATCAGAAACAAAAATGTTAAACAATTTTGGGCCAAGTAGAGATCCTTGAGCAACACCTTTGAGTACCGAAAATTCTTCAGAATATTCAGAGGCGATGAAAACAACAGCGGTTCTAGATTTAAGGAAACTACTAACCATCCTTATAAGATCAACAGGAAAGTTAAGTCTTATCAATTTAAAAATCATTCCCTTGTGGGAAAAGTATTCGCGAAGGTGTTGGAAACGCGTTCCAGAGCTGTAATCCAGCCTTTGTTACGGAAAGAACAGTGCGGCTTTCGACCTGGCAGAGGCACAACCGACCAGCTTTTTACTCTGAAGGTTATTCTTGAGAAGGCCTGGGAATATGCCAAACCGGTCTATGCGTGTTTTGTAGATCTGGAAAAGGCATATGACCGAGTCCCTCGGGATACACTATGGAGAGTTTTGCAGGACTATGCGCTGAGTGGGCCTCTTCTGAGAGCTATCCAGTCTTTGTATGGAAACTGCAGAAGCTGTGTACGGATAAATGGCGTCAAATCCCGTGATCTGCGCGTTGGACTTCGCCAGGGCTGTGTTCTGTCGCCGCTCCTTGTCATAGCATATATGGACTGGATGGTGAAGCGAAGTCTCGGCGAGCAATGTTTCGAATTGGCTGGCATCAGGATGAGCCATCTGCATCATCCAAAGCGGAACTTCAACGAGCACTGGATAGGTTTGCAGCCGTCTGTGGTGATAAATAAATAAACAAATAGAGTGGCGCAACAGCTCGAGGTGAACCAGGGCCAACTTCTCAACAATGTATGCTGGTGTGTTAATTTCTTTACATACGTCTGTGGTGATGCTGGGATGAAAGTAAACGTGAACAAATCGGAAGTGATGGTTGTTTCCCGAACCATCGTGTACCCTGCACATAAATGGAGTTCCATTTAAACAGCTGGAGAAGTTTAAGTATCTCGGGGTCTTTTTCACGAAAAATGGAAGGAGTGATAGTGAGTTGTCCTGTAGAATTGGCCAAGCTGGAGCAATAGTGAGGGAACTGCGCCGGCGTCATCAGGAAGGCTGAGCTTGGAGTGAAAGCAAATATCTCAGTTTTTAATTCAGTGTTCCTTCCGACCCTCATCTATGGTCATGAAATTTCGGTAATGACCGAAAGAATTAGATCGTGGGTACAAGCTGCCGAAATGAGATTCCTGAGGTGCGTTGCTGGTGTTACTCTAAGGGATAGAGTGAGAAACGTCAGTATTCGTGCGAATCTTAATGTTGAGCAGCTACTTCTCCGAGTGGAGCGATCGATTCTTTGATGGTTTGGACACGTTGTTCGCATGCCCCCTGACAGACTTCCTAGACAGGTCATGCTAGCCGAGATGCGAGCGCGTCGCCCCCCTGGTAGGCCAAGAAACAGGTGGTGGGATCAGGTAAAGAACCTCTCTGAGTCCCGCCTGGGGATTGCGCCGGAGTCTCTTGAGTTGGTGGCGGAGGATCGAGAAAGATGAAAGGACTATTTAGCCACCCTCGCTCCCCGACCCTTTTAAAGGATAAGCGGCATCCGAAAATGATGATGAAGATTCATTTGTGCCAGATTGAGTTGAAAGCCGCTTTCAGGTCTATATCCAAAACTACAGAACATTTCGTGTTTCTAAGGTTATGAATAATCTTATTGTTAAGATACAGGAGGCAATGGTCGGTGGATTGACTTTTCTTGAAACCAAATTGATTGTTTGGAATAACGCTATTTTCATCACAAAAGGTATCTAAGCTTTCAGCTTAAACTCTTTCAAATAGTTTCCCTACATTAGAAAGTAAGGAGATCGGTCGAAAGTTGTTGACATCTTTTGCACTTTTCATCTTGGGAATAGGTATTACCCTAGAGTTTTTCCAGGCATTCGGAAAGTAACCGTTGCTTTAGATCGAACCGTTGATTTAAATGAAAATAATAAACTTAAAATAACTAAAAAAAACTTACAGAGATTATAAATGCAAGAAAGTGCGACATCCAGAGAGTGTGGGCATTTTCTCAAAATGAAATTCGATATTTTATCGGTAGCGTACGATTTTTTATTATTTAGGTTTTTTTCTATGCGCGTTAACCTTAGTTGGTGATGTAAAAGGTAATATATAATTATAAAAATAATAATATAAAGCTGAAGAAAACTTCAAATATTCAAAAACTTTAAAGATTTGACTCAAAATCGTAAAAAAATATTTTCGAAAAAGATTTTTTCAAGATTGCTAGTCTGTTAATGGTAATGTAATGACGATCTTATTTAAATTTGGCTGAAGGATTAAGCGTTTACAACGCAAGGTTAATTTTTTTTTACATCAACCAAATTTGAAGCAGGCACAACCACATGTTACCAAACGTTAACAAGAGTTTTATGGGAGCTCTTGCTAACTTTTCTATTTTTTGAAAAAAAAAATTAAAAAAAAAATATACTTAAAGTTTTATGTCACTCTTTTTTTAAGTGACAAAATTAAAAAACCACTAAATATAATTTTAAAACAGAATGTTAAATATTGCCAGAAATAATAATAAGCAAATAGAGTTTAACACAAACTTCGCAATAAATATTAGCTTAACCTACAACAAAAGCCGACAAACCGCTCCGCGAATGTCTTCATACTTGACAGTCCGTTTTTATATAATCTTAATCTTTATTATACCGGATTCAGTGTTATATACGCTAAAACAGGTAAGTCTAAGTCCTTTGGGCAGCGTTACCGATGGACAACCTGAAAATGTCGCCAAAAAAGTCGCCCAAGCCAAAAAATGTGACCCACTTAAAAAAAATACACCAATGCTTAAATTTCACAAAAAAAAAAAATCGTGATACGATAGAAAAAAAAATCACTTAAATTTGTAGTCTCAGACCCGCCGCTCACTTCATACCCAAAATAGTAAAAAAAAAAACAAAGAGTTAAATGTGGAATAAAAACTTACTTGCTGCAAAATCTTTTAATAGCGACCTTGAACAATCTACATACACATTTAAATATTGAGTTGAGAATCAGACAAGACATGATCATCCCTAACATAACATACTTCATGGCGGCACACCAGGCGGCTCACCTGTTATTAGCAATTAAACCTGTTGTTAAAATCTTCGACGCACAGAATTATTAACTCTCCCAAACCTCACTTCACATAGAAAAACACTGGAAAAGAAGTTCGAGTTGTTCTCAAATGTCATTTTTCAAAGGAACACGCAAGGTAACTGCCATTTCAAACAGAAAAAAAAACATGCAAGGAAATTCATACTGTTCTCCAAAATTGATCTGGAATCCAGTCACCAAATTCAGTGGGTTTAGGGGAGATTAACCCCAAATCTAAATTCACTGAAAAACTTATTTCTGGGGTTAGTCTCAGTTTAACTCGGAAACTCTGACGATCTCGAACTGAAAAACCAGCCCTAAGGAAGGTAATTAAAAGGGATCTGTTCCTCCAGGTAGGGGGTCGTCCCGTCGGGGTTACCTCCCGGCTACGCAAAGAAAACACTAGACGTATTTACTGCTGACTAGAAAATTTATTCGACTCATTTATTTCGGGATTATTAGAATAAATAGACATTAGCCAAATGTCTCGCTAATGGCACGGAAATTATTCGGAGCGTCTCAAAATGAGTGATGAAATAAGCGACAATAGGCTTGCTGGTCCGTTTTTCAGTTGGGCTTCGAACCCACATACTCCTTCAAAGTAGTCTAGTCCATACTATAGCCAATGTAGACTTTCTTTGGCTTAGTATTTAACCATCAGCATGAATTTTGTTGGACATTTTAATCACCGGTGCGATTCAGTAATGTCGTTAGTAAGAAGAAGAGAGTTATTAAAACTTTTCTTAAATTAATCACAAGGTATGTTTTTAGGTTACATTCACGTATTCCCCTAAATAAAAACACAAGAGCGATTTATTGCGAAGACGTCCATACGCAACGTTGCACAGGAAACGACAAGAAAAATATTTAATTAACGACGATTGGTAAAATGTTGCAAGATACTTATTCCTTGTGAAAACTTGATATTTCATTTTCTTCTTATTTAATAAATTTTTAATCCAAATGATTGCATTGAACATCCTTCTTGTGTATTTTCTGCGAATGTGTTCTAATTAACGTTCACACACTGGAAGTGCATAAGCTTATAATCAAATGCACTTATAAATACATTATCGTTTCAAAAATAGCAATCACTTCTTACAAGCGAAAATAGCCAATTTTTTTATTTTATTTTTAACATCTCGGAAATATGTATTACAACAAAAAAAAAACGAAAATTATATCTCTGTCTTCTAAAATTAATGTTTAATAAATAAAAGAGACAAAAAGAGCATGAAGCAACGTTAACGCCACGTATTCACGCAAATGATGTGAGATGGGGTTCACATTCCGTTTCACTAGGATTTAGTAGGTAGTGGGTAATCCATGTTGATGTTGTCACAACAACACATTTTCTTTTATATTGTAATAAAATTTTAAATTTTTTATTTATGTGACCTTAGGAAATAAGTTTAAGTAGCTGTTAATAAATTTTCTAAGTCCATAATGAAATGTATAAAAATGGAGCGTTCCGACTAAACTATTTGGCAATTTTAGGGCAGGGGCATGGACCTCATATACTATGAGTCCTATTGATGTTTTTTTGTGAGCAAATTTAATGTATACACAGTTCTGGGGCTTTTTTTAAACTGATGTCCGTCTATTAAAGCTTCAGTCCGTATGCAAAAGAACTGTTCATGGACGTGGTTGCATTTCATTTGCTGTCTTGTCAAATCGAAAAAAAATACCATGTACCTTACTACGGTCAATGAATTGACCCATATGTTCAACCAAAGCTGATCAGAGGCATAGGCCGTAGTCTTTGACAACTGCGCATGTCGTTTTCAGAAAAATACTCGCGAAAGTGCAAGCTACAATATCGCTTCACTGATCTCCATAATTTCGTCGACGGTTCCAGCTGGAATGCGAACCGATGAGTCTGATTTAAGACGCAAATCCAAAAGGTCGATTGTTCTTAAAAATAAATAAATAGAGTGGCGCAACAGCTCGAGGTGAACCAGGGCCAACTTCTCAACAATGTATGCTGGTGTGTTAATTTCTTTACATACGGAGACCTACAATTTTTTGCCGATTCCGAACGGCACTTTGAGAAGTTTTTCAAGACAAATGATACTCTCGGAGGGCTTGTCAGACCCTCGCGGAGGTGGGGACCGTGAAAAAGAACAAGTCTTTTTTTTCAGGTGACGATGGCATCATTCGAACCCAGACCTCTGGCGTAGTAAGCACACACACTAAATACTACGCCACGGCACCCCACTAATGTTCTTAGCATTAAGTTTAATTCTTAAAGTTTTTGCGCAGTCGGTAGAGTTAATTACTGAAGAGTTAATGACATAACAAAAATAGAAGATATTCTTGACCAGTTATGAAGTTGTCTTTATTTTACAAGCCTTGATTTTACGAGGCCTGGTTACCACTTAGTTGTAATTGAAAACAGCAGTGAGTAAGTGCTTCAGAGTGTTGCAAAAGTGACAGTCCGTAAAGCGGACCCAATACAGTCCGGCTCGTTCGAAATTGGGCTCAAGGGTGTAGGTATTGTTGTGAATTCCTTCTTCCGGGTATCGCCAGTTGAATTCTTTGAGGAGTAAAATGCTGCTGGCTATTCTGCTAGAGCAGTCTTTATGTAAAAAACGATAAAAAAAAAAATGAAAGACAAGAGACATTGCGACTATGTTGCAAGCAGCCGATTGACTTCGCAATGTTTGAGTCACCAATGAATTTCAATGCTCTTTTTTGTAACCCTTTCGAGTAGGTGTAAATTTGTCTTACCCAGACAAATTTGTCCTGCCCAGACATGAGAGTTATACTCCAGTTTTGGTCGTATATACGAATTAAAGATGACTGCCAGATCAGAGGGTGTAAAGTATTTCTTGCATCGACTAAGGAATTTTAACCATTTCGCTGCGTTCTTGGCGACGTACGTCGAATATGTGATAATTCCAATGTAAGTTGTCATTAACGCACATACCGAGGATGTAAAGATTTTACGGTTTCAATGATGAAAGTGCCATTCATGAATGGCTGAAGATTTCTATTTAGTTTGGAAGACAATTGCGTTTTGGATGCATTAAATTCCACTCTGTTTGAAAGCGCCCGTGTTGATATGCTGTTAAGGTTGGAATTAAATGAGTTCAACGTTCTTATCGGTTCCCTTTCAACGTCCGAAGGACTGGGGCGTTTGCAAGGAAACGAATATGAGAAACTAAGATTACCTTCATCAGCAAAAGAATGAATTGGATTAGATGTGGCAGACAAGAGTTAATTTAAAAAGATCAGAAAGAATGTTGGAGACAAAGCTGAGCCCTGGAGAACACCAGCATAAATATGATGGACATCAGACCTGAAACCGTCCAATCGGTTCGAAAGGAAATTTCTAATTTAATGAATAAAAGGGACGTCGATTCCAAATGCACGCATTTTCGACAAGAAAGCCTGATGCCAGTGACTCTATCAATTGCTTAAGACATATCGAGCGCAACAAACTTGCATTGAAGGTGCAAGGAGCGGTTCCACTTTTCGGTGAGATTAGCCATCAGATCACCAGTAGACCTTTTGCCGCGAAAGCCGTATTGACGATTATTGAGATGCCTCCGGGAATATATATATCGGATTTTAGGGCAATTGATTTAACAAGCACTCTTCCGAATTCACTACCTGAATACATATTTCCTAACTCATATAAGCTCCAAACTCTTAAAAATAAAGTATCTCCTCATATCTCGGGGCACTGGCTCAGTGTTATAGGTTCGCCTTTCCTGAGAAAAGAACTAAAAAAAAAAAATGGTCAGTAATAGCTCGGAGAAGTTGGATCGCCTTTTTTGGAACAGGCTGAACAGATGCAGTTTTCCATCTACTCGGAAAGAGACCAGAAAAGTAGGACATCAAAAAATGTCAAATGTCATTTGGACCAGCGGATTTAAGTAAGTTAAGGGTTTTCAGGACTTCTGCTAATGTATGAGTGCCAAAATGAATTTGTCCCATGGAATGTTCTATACGCTCTCGAGTACAAATGGAGACATGGCACAATCAGGAAGCAAGGAGCTGGCAGCAAAATGAGCTGCAAGTAGTATCCTTGTATCCAAGTATTAGCCTTTTCTAAGGAGCTGACAGCTGGGATATTATTGAAAACGAGTGTCGGGATGGAGAGTGAGGTACAATTTTTATTATTTTTGGCAAAAGACCCGAAAATTTTGCTACCTTTGGGACACTGAAGGATTTTTTGCCCCAATTTCTGATCATGTGGGAATTTAGTACGGCGGATGGAGCATTGCAGGCATTTCTGCCTTGATTCAAGTTTTTTAGCTTCTCCTCGGTTGGGTTGGATTTATATGACCAAAAACTAACCTTCTTCAACTTGATGGTCTCATTACAATTCGAGTCACACCATGAATTCACCTTTGGCTTGATATCCTTGGTTCTGTGGAAAGAAGGATTAAATGCCAATGAGAATTATTTCGGTGAGCATATCGATGGCGGCATCAATGTCAAGATCGAGGAAACAAAATGAGCAATTGAAAGACTTAGAGAAACTGCCTAAGCCTAAAGAAACTGTTCAAGCTAATATTTATTCAAATGTAATGAGATAATTTATCATCTTTAATACAAGGACGAAATATGCTGAGGATTTGGAAAGACCACTTCTTCAGACTGTATAACGGCGAGGACGAACCAAATACCGCTGTCAGGCAGAATGAACCATTCAACCCGGGCGAAGGCGTTACCGACGAAGCATACGAACGATACCGCCCACCCGACCTGGGGGAGGTGAAAGTAGCTGTGTCTAAGCTCAAGTGCAACAAAGCAGCCCGAGCAGATGGCCTAGCTGCCGAACTTTTTAAATCCGCTGGCGATGAGCTGGTTAGGAGCATGCACCAGCTCATCTGCAAGATATCTGAAGAAAGGAGACCCTCTGAGTTGTGCCAACTACAGGGGCATAAGTCTTTTTAACATCGCATACAAGATCTTTTCTGCTGTACTGTGTGAACGCCTGAAGCCGTTTGTCAACAATCTGATAGGCACATATCAGTGTGGCTTTAGGCCAGGAAAGTCCACCATCGATCAAATATTCACACTGCGGCAGATCTTGGAGAAAACCCAGGAATTCCAAATCGATACACACCACCTCTTCATCGATTTCAAGGCCGCGTATGACAGCATCTATAGAGACGAGCTATATAGCGCAATGTCTAGTTTTGGCATCCCTGCCAAACTCGTCAGTCTGTGCAGGATGACGATGGAAAACTCACGCTGTTCCGTCAAGGTCGGCAAAGACCTCACCGACCCCTTTGATGTCAAAAAAGGATTTAGACAAGGCGACGCGCTGTCATGCGACTTCTTTAACATCATACTTGAGAGAATTGTGCAGAACTCTCGCGCCAACACCAGAGGTACAATCTTTCAAAAGTCCGTTCAACTACTCGCATACGCAGACGACATTGACATAATCGGTAGAACAAAGCGTGATGTCAGTGAAGCCTTCGTGAGCATTGGGACGGAAGCAGCGAATATGGGTTTAGCAGTCAATGAGGGCAAAACCAAGTTTATGCTGTCATCAAGAAAAGACACCCAACACCGACGTCTTGGACAAAACATCACCATCGACAGCTATAATTTTGAGGTAGTTAGGGACTTTGTCTACCTGGGTTCCGCTATCAATTCAGACAATGACACCAGCGCTGAAATCAAACGAAGGATAACTCCTGCCAATCGCTGTTTCCTTCGGCTAAGAAGGCAATTGAGTAGCAAAGCCCTCTCTCGAGCAACTAAAGTGTCCATGTATAAGACCCTCATCATCCCAGTCCTGCTTTACGGTGCAGAAGCATGGACCCTGTCAAAGGCGGATGAAAACACTTTAGGCTGCTTCGAGAGGAAAAATCTTCGGACGATTTACGGTCCCGTCTGCATAGACGGAGAGTGGACGAGGAGACATAACATCGAACTGTACGGGCTGTACAGCGATACCGACCTAGCCAAAAGAGTCAAAACACAACGTCTACGATCGCTGGATCATCTAGAGCGGATGGACACCAACGCCCCGGCCCGGAAAATTTTCGAATCCACACCGCAGGGACGGCGCGGTAGAGGAGCACCGAGACTCAGGTGGCGCACGCAAGTGGAAGGGGACCTTAGCCAAGTTCGCGTGCGAAACTGGAGACGGCTAGCTAGACACAGAGCTGGCTAGCAAAGCTTGTTAGCTGAGGCCCAGGTCCACCCTGGACTGTAGCGCCACCTTAAGTAAGTAAGTAAATTAATATTTTGTATTCTTTTTTTACTGAATTTATATAAAAGTCATTAAAAACTAAAAACTATAAGACAACGTCAAGTAAGCATTTTATTTCAAATCAGACCTTTTGACCAAGTTAGACAAGACGTATAATTCAAATTGATGCGTTAAAAAATCGTGGCTAGAAGCCTTTGACACTAAGGGTCTAATCATAGCTATCATCGGATTGCATCATTGAAAAATTTGTTTTCATGTTTTTAGACGTTTGAAAAAACAATGTTGGCTGTTATTGGTATTAAAATGAAGCTTATGAGTTGCAGAATTTTCTCCGTAACAAAAATACATAAATTGTGTTAAAACTTTTAAATAAACTCGCTTTTACTGTTTCACTGACAGAAATCGATTTCAAGGAACAGCTGATTTCGATTTGTGTTTTTGGGACAAAATCGTTCCACTGAAAAGCATTCCATTCTCTTTCTATTCTCAACTGTCAGTTTTTCTTTCTCTGATCATCTCCAACCTCAAAAGCCTGTAGTTCTTTGTTGATGTGTTTTGTGTACTTGGTATTTTGTGTTTTTGCTTTGAACTTTAATTATTTAAAACATGGAAAGGCTAAAAATAGAAACGCGGTAGTTTGAAAAATTAATAATTCAAGTGCAGAATCACTGCTGTATTTATGCAAAAAAACAGCACTCACTGACAGGTAGTTCACTGACAGAAATTTTTAATGATTGCTATAAATGACTTGTCAGAAAACCAAAGACATTGTTCCACTGATTTGTTCCAATGATGTTATCCGATGATAGGTATGATTAGACCCTAAAAAAAAAATTGGACCGCGCACACGATCGACATTCCCACTTTTAACCTAGTTTATCTTTAGAAAAATTTTTTCTCTAAAAATTCACTCTAAAAAACAAATTAATAAATGAGGTTAAATAACATTAAAAAAGCTAATATTTATTCAAAAGTTATGCATTTTAAGAAATAATTTATCATTTTTAATGCGAGGACGAAAAATATCTTTTATTTAAAGAAAAATGAATTGTATACCTGTTTAAAACAACGTGATATTTTGCTTAAGGCAACCGTCAAGTTGAGCAGTGCAAAGTCGCACGGCAAAGTAATCAAATTTAGGGATTTGCTTGCGAAACTGCCCCAAAATTCCTTATCGTCCATTAAATATGAGCATATCTCCTTGGCTTCTTCCCACCCCTCCACGTTCATAAGATACAATCTCCAAAGTGTAAATAAGAAAAAAAAAAATACGACAATTTATCCACCACCGGCATGATTCAGGAGGCATTAGCAAAAAACGCACAAGCACGTGTTTAATATCTTTTCCTCCTTTTTGCTTAAATTTTTTATGTAAGAAGCATATAGTCCAAAGAAAAAAGTTCATATAAAACCGCGACTAGAGAAATCAATTCTCGAGAGTGTGATTTTCTTTTTCAAATTCAACACGATATCAGATTTTTTTTTTATTTTGATTTTCTAAATATATTTTGCTTTGTCTGTGACCTGGCTGATTAAAGTGATGCCATGGAATATGATTTTTTATGCGTCTACACAATTTATGTATAACAAGAATTTTGTGGTGGAAATAAAAGAAAAAGTATTTCACCCGGCCAATCTGCCATTAATTTATTCTTATAAATTATAATTACAAAGAATAAAGATTTTTTTTTTGTTTTATGAGAGGATTTATTTTTAAGTTGCATATATTTTTTATGTCCCAGCATATACGTAATGGAGGTTTTATGAACACAGAAAAATGGCTGATAAAATATGCTGAGCACGAGCTATTCACAATGAGGGATAAGGAAAACCACACTGTTAAGCAAAATTTAAGCCATAAAAGGAATAAGCCACTCCGGCTGCTTTCGAAAAAAAAGGTTGGTTGGTATTTAAAATTTTGCGCAATTAGGGGAAATTTCTAATTCCTAATTCATAACAAGAACATTACTGTAGGACCATTTAACGAGAACTTTCAGTGTTGCAATACTCACTTCTTTTTACCCCCGGCTGCTTGCGCAGTGTTGGCAGAGTGCCAAATTAAAAACTCATTATGCCCATGGAAGGAAGAATGCTAACAACAGCGATTTTGCATTTGCATATAAATCTGCATTTTATCCTGTTGGGCCCAATGGAAATAACATAACTCATTAGGCAACACTTTTGCCCTGCAATTAGCGACCAATTAACCTCACATCTTGTGTGTACAAATTAAGGCAAAGCCATCAGGAATAAGGATGAATATCGAGTAGTAACTTCTGATAAATGAGGCGGATACATTAACCTTACTAATAAGTGCATTGAATGATTGTTTTTTACAATGCGTGCACTTCCGTTCAGGAGTTTATGAGAACTGCTTATAATACCTAAAAAAATCGTGAGTAGAACGAATCAAAGGACAGACAGAAGAATTTTTGAAGTATGAGGACAGATGTCCTGCTTACATTCCGTCTGTTCTATGTACCTTAAACAAAAAGAAATATGTAATTTGATAAAAAGACGGTTTGTATGAAATTGATCTGAATGTTGAATTTATGGGGTTCTTATGTGGGTTCGGCTGCTTAGTAGATAGAATGTATCTGGCTATTCCACTAGGACTAAGCCATGTGTAATCCTAACAAAAAAAAACTTAAGAGAGTGAAAGACAGCAGAAGCAACGACATATTCCAGGGAAAAGGCTTTGTATTTAACAGTTATTGGAAAAATATTCCGAGAAAAGGGCTTATCCTTCGGTGCATAACATTATACAGAATCTAAGGAAAAAAAACCTTCAACTTAACCCTTCGTTGAACCATTTACGCACAAAAAAAGTTGATGTAACGTAAACCAGAAAATTTTGCGTATCTACCCACAAGGAAACGCTTGAAATTCGTTTCAAAAATTCCAATTTAAATGTGAATGCGACATTTATTTGTACTCGGCTCTTTTCCTGGCACTTTGTGAGGGCGCACAAAATAAGGAAATTTAAGGTGTAAGCATTCATAAGAATTCTGCAAAAGGTGACGTGTGCTCGACAAAGGTAGTCATGGAAATCAAGCATTAAAATTGTATGTGCTGGGCTAAACATACATGTTATATATAGGACGTGTGTGGCATCTAAAAAAAAATTTGCGTAAGGAAATACAGCGAATTACATTACCCTTAATGCAAGTTTAGCATTTTTAATACAGGTATGGAAAATATCCGGGGCGGACCAAAACTACCTACAAACGAAAAATCCAGAAGCGTCTGTCTCAAAATGAGCGGCTTCCTGGTCTGCGTCTGTTAACCAGGTTAGGGTCGGCCGAATACAAAACACCCTTTTCTCTTCCAATACGCAAATAGAATGGACAGCAATTAGATGCATGCCACATGTTTTTATGAAATATTCTGCTGGTTATACTTTTGCTTTTCTCCGTAAAGCCATAACACTTGCGGGCGTAAGCTTTGGTGTTTCTGTGCAGAGGTTTCATGTTTGGCTCATCAGCGTTTATGTTGGATCGAGAATTTCTTTCTTTTTTTATCGTTTCTATCCCCAAATTCCTTCCGCTCGCGATGTAATACGCATTTTAAGGGTAATTTCCTTCATCACGAGCATATTACATATAAATAAAAAAAAGTCCACACAAAAACAAAAAAGCATTGTCAATTTGAAGCGATCCTTAGCTTTTACCACTGAGTTCACTTTGGGTGCGGTTTTAGACAGAGAGAGCGTTCCTTAACCTTGAGGCAGGCGCGATGCTGCGGAGCTTGAGAAATTCTCACCTGGATAGTCTTTGTGACTGCATCGGGCTCATGATAAGCACACGAAGAATATATAGTTACTTAGTTGAGGTATGCTCCAGGCCGCAAGGAGGTATCCTATATCGACAGATATAAATCTGGTAATGGATAAATGGTAAAAGGCCCTGAGAGAAGGAAGGCTTCATTGTGAGCGCATACGCAGATGATGTGGCAATCTTGAACTTAGGTAAATTCCCATCAATCCTCAGTGATTGATTCAGATACGCACTTCATATAGTTGGTACCGAGGTTTAGGGTCATGGAATGAGTATAAATCCCTCTGGGTCAGAAGTCTTGTTTTGTACCAGAAAAAGGGCAATTCCAACCTTCAGGCCACCAAGAATTGGGGCAAAAGAGTTGCCGCTATCCATATCGGTTAGATACCTGCGCTTCATTTTGGACTCAAAACTCAGCTGTAGGGAAAATATAGAAGATCGTATCGAGCGGGAAGATGTGGCTCTATACCCATGTAGCAGAACGTTGGGCAGCTCGTGGAGACTGCAATTGCAATCAAACTGGATGTATATAGCGGAGGTAAGAGCCATCCTAACTTACGGCGCAGTTGTATGATGGAAGGCAGAAAGAAAGTGTCATCTCTCTAACCTCACCAAAGTTCAAATGGCGGCCTGCATGGGAAAAACATTGTCGTTTACGATTACACCCACCACAGCACCCTCACGCCATTGGACATATACTGCAGGACCTTGAAACAGCTAAGGAAATCCGGAGACTGCGGTCCTCAAGATCTTATGGACACGCCTCTGGGGAAGCTCATTGGGTTGCCTCAATATAGACAACATAACCATGGTTTCAACAGTAGAAGCTTCTAAGAAACTTGAAGATCTGGGAAGAAAAGATTATCACAGCACAGAAGATGATTGTCCAATCATCGCTATCTATAATGACGGCTCGACGTCGGAACAGGTGCTGGAGAAGGCATCTTTTGTGAATCTTTGAGATTAAAGAAATAATTGCGGATCAACGACGACTGCTGTATTTTTCAGACGGAGCTATGTAGCAGCCGTAATCTAAGCTTCCACTGAGCTGAAGAAACACAAGCTGACAGCCAAACGGCCATAAAAGCCATGAATCACTTGGCAATACTGTAACTCTGCGAAGGGTGCCAGATCACATCGATATCCCGGGAATCAAAGAAGTGGACAAGCTTGCGAGTTCTCGGTCAGAGATGAATGCAACGCTTGCCCTCAAATCTATAAGAATTCCGCAGAGTTCGATGGCACGAAAGGCAGGAACTGAACCCTTGAGTATAACCCTCCTACGCTGGATCGTAGAATAAATTTATTAGATCTCGACAGCACAGGTCCCATTCGAGATCTGGCAAGAAATCCATGAAAGACAAACTGGGAAGCTTTCAAGGAAAATCTTGAAAGCGATCTGGAGCAAATTGACGTAAGACAAGCTCCATCCCACTGTCTAAGTTAAGAAAACGCAGTAGAGGGCATCACAAGAGCCATCACTAACGCACTTTGAAAGTAGCTTAGCGGAGAGCCAAGGAAATGCCATGGTGGAGCATTAACCTGTCAAAACTAAGATCTGAGACGCGGAAGCTGTTTAACATGGCTAAGCGAAACGGAGACTAGCAGAGCTACAGAGAAGCACTAACCAGCTACAATAAAGAAATAAGGAAAGCTAAAAGAAATAGCTTCAGGAAATTCTATGAGACAATAACTAGCACTCCCTGTACAGCAAGACTTTACAGGGCTCTTGTATAATCGGGTGGAGTGCCTACGCCTCTAAAGAAAGTGGATGGAAGCCGTACAAAGAATGAGGAACAGAGAGCACTGCTGCTCTTAGAAACTCATTTCCCTGGAAGCTCTCCTGACACTTATGTCTGGGGAGCAGGACCAACACGTAGAGACCTCGGAGGGACGTCCTGGCAGAAAGCGGGCAGCCCTGTTAGAAAACGGGCAGAAATGCTTCTCCCACACGTGGTAAGAATAACAAAAAGTAGTCTTGCCCTGGGATACCGAACCAGTGTAGACGGGCAAAGAGACCCAACGCAACCTAAGTCCTATAGACCGGTCAGCTTAACATCGTTTCTTTTAAAAACAATGGAAAAAGCAGTGGAAGAGAGAAGAAAAGCGCTTGACAACTTCCCTCTTCACCACCGCCAGCATGCGTACAGAGCGGGCAGATCTACTGGGACCGCTCTATATTAGTTGCTCTCCAAAATGCTCTTGACACCAAAGAGACAGTAATCTGTGCCTTCCTAAATATCAAGGGGGCATTTGACAATACATCACACGAAGCCATCAGGCGAGCCCTACGTTTCCAGATGGATGCAAAAACTGCTGAGCACAAGATCAATGGAGACGCATACATCGCAGGAAATTATGAAGGTCAGCACAACAAGAGGGTGCCCACAAGGAGGGGTGTTGTTACCACTCATGTGGAGCCTAGTTATGGATGAACTACTTGATACATTAACAAACCTAGGCATCAGCTGTCAGGCATATGCTCATGATAGAGTATTAATTGCCAGGGGAAAGTTTGAAGAAACGCTTTGTGAAATTATTCAAGGAACACTCAAAGCAGTCCAAAAATGGTAGGACAGTGCAAAAATTGTGCACAGCCGGGCTCATTTTCAACCCGGCTAAGACAACCATAGTACCATTCACAAGGAAAAGAAATACTCAAATGAAAGCTATAAGACTATCGGGCACGACACTGATACCAGTCAAAAAGGTTAAGTATTTAGGCTTAACCCTAGACAGTAAACTCATCTGGAAAACGCACACAGAAGAGATCTGCAGCAAAGCTATTACTAATGATATGCAGGAGCCTTGCGGGTAAGTCTTGGGGATGCAGCCCAAACATCATAAGATGGATGTACACTACCATAGTGAGACCAATGATCACTTACGGAGCAGTAGCATGGGCAAAACGAACAAGCCTGAGCACAATGAGAGAAACACTTAACAGAGTGTAAAGACTGGCATGCCTCTGCATAACCGGAGCTATGCGAACGTGTCCGACCGCAGCCATTGAAGTGCTTATGGAACTGAGCCCACTACACATCGTGGTTGAGGAAACGTCTAGGATCCTTAGGATGGCTAAAGAGGGGACTGGCACGGAGAAGGAATTTGTCGCATTTCTTGATAAGCTCCCCCTTCTGGCTATCCATAAGGATGACAGTTTGAAGAAGTTTAGCTTCTTCACAGTATATAGACTGAGCAGATGTACACATCAAATAGTGTGCAGATGGGTCAAAAACTGGTGATCGAACTGGTGCAGGAGTAATTGGGCCAAGAACAAAAAACTTCGAATCCATGGGTAAATATACCCGCATCTTCCAGGCGGAAATATACGCTATAGACAGATCTGTTCAATTCAGTTTCGACAGGAATTACAGGAATTGCAACATAGCTATAATGTCCGACAGCCAGGCAGCCATTAAGGCGCTAAGGGCCCATATAGTCAGGTCCAAACTTGTATGGGACTGCCTACACAAGCCTAATGATCTGGGCAAGGTCAATAAAGTGACCCTGTATTAGGTACCTGGCAATTTTGGAATAGAAGGGAATGAAGCAGCGGACTCCTTGGCAAGGCGAGGAGCAGCAGAAGCCTTCTTAGGACCTGAACCTTTCTGCGGGATAGGCGAACACACCCTCAAGAGGAAGAATTCAGGAAAACGGAGAAGGTAAACCGAGCTAAGATGTGGAAAAGCCTTCAAGCTCTTAGGCAAGCAAAGAAATTTCTAGGGAACTACAACCAGAGAAGATTCAAAGCATGCATCGGCCTTAGTTAAAATAATCTGCACATTCTTACAGGTTCGCATTCTATCGGGGCAAATTAAGCTCAGGGACTACTTAAGGAAAATTAGTGTAACGGAGGAACCCTCCTGCAGATTTTGCGATGAGGCTAGTGCAACTCCGGAACACATTTTGGAATCCTGTGGGGCTCTGAACCACAAGAGAATAAAATCTCTGGGAAAATACCAGACAGAGAGATACCCACTTTGAACCCACTTCTCATTCTCAGATTCATACGTGAAACTGGACTAGAGAATGAAGAAGAAAGAATGAAAGAAGAGCTATAAGGATTAGTTCTTTCAGCCAAGTCCAAACAGGAGCACATACCCTCGGTATAATTTAGTAATGAATTAAAGTGTGAGGGGAGCTCCTTTGACGGAATTAACCTCTCCAAGGCTTTGTTGCAATAGACCAACAGGTCGCAGTGCAAAACCCAACTTAATAATACTAATAAGGGACTGCCTAAGATTTGTATACAAATCGTGATAAGTGCAAGAAATTGGCACTTTGAACTTAAATAGCGGTTAATTTCGGTGTTCGTTTCAGGTATTAAGAAGATTCGCAATAGAAGAGTGAAAGTTTCGTATAATATGGATTCAACTCAGAGTGCAAAATTAACTTTTTGTTTTGTGTTTAGTATGATAAGACGTTGCTAGAAAATAAAAATTCGGTAAAAAAAATCCTGTGCTGCTCGGAAAAAGCGGAAATATGTGTCTTTTTACCAATTTTCGGGCAAAAGCTTTTCACCAATGTACGTAAGCTGAAAAATAGAATGAAATAATTCCTATTTCGTTAGAATCATGAAAAAGTTAAAAGCGAAAATTAATGCTTAGAAACAGTTCTTTAAAAAAAAAAAGAAAAAATTACCCTTAAAGTGGGTGCTAAACGCTTTGTATGTACGAACTTAGTAAATGACAATATCTTTGATATTAACTTTTAAGGCTTTGGCGGTTGTTAGACATAATTTTAAAGGTTTTGGGATATACCGCGTTGAAAATAAATTATAAGTGCAAACCGTACTCACCCCGAACGTTTCGCTTAAGTTATATTAAGCGTGGTCACCGGGAAACTGCCTAAAAATGCTTTTGGCGATTAGCACTACGCAAGTTGTAGCGGTGCGTAAGCGGTAGTGCTGTCTCGTTCTCTCGTTGTTGTGCGTCAGGTGGCTGAGAGCAAACAGTGCTCACTGTTTCGCTGGGGCTGGCTACCCAATTCGCAATCGACGGTAATGAGCCGATTATTGGATCCCATGTTCGCGACAATTTGAAACTGTCGTCGCGATTGAAATTTTTGTGGCGTTTTACCTCAATCGCTTCACGAACAAGCCGTGGGATGTAATGCGACTCCCGAGCCAGTATCTTAGCCTGGTCAAATCTGATCCAATGGTGTTCGTTGGGATGGTCTTAAACGATGGCTCGGATAGAGCGGATTTTTCTCGCTGCAGATTGCTCACAGCATTTATATGTTCTTTTAAACGGGTCGAAATACTTCGTCGCGTTTGTCCAATGTATGATGACCCACAGCTGCAAGGGACTGCGTAAACACCGGGAGTTTGGAGAGGAAAGCGATCTTTGAGTGATTGTAGATAATTTATCACCTTTTTTGGCGGTAAGAAGATTTATAGGCAGTTTCCCGGTGACCACGCTTAATGTAACTTAAGCGAAACGTTCGGGGTGAGTACGGTTTGCACTCATAATTTATTTTTAACGCGGTATATCCCAAAACCTTTAAAATTATCGTTGATATTTGTCATAAAAATTTTTTTTTTTTTGATTTAGAATATTCGGAGAAATCAGTCTTTTTTTAAAAATTATGTGGGCAGTTAAAAGGGTCTAAAGTCTTTGGTCAACTATTTCTTTGCACCAAAATTTGAGATCCTGCGCCTTTTCTAGCTTGACCAAAAGGCAATTTTAAATAAAATGTAAGTTTGAGGAATGCAAGGGTTGAATGTTTTTATAAAATACCTAAGAACATTATATAAGTAACGAAACGACTTCCATAAATATTATGGATGTTTCGCACGAATCGTCAGAGGATAACCAAAAAAAAAACTCTTAAAATGACTATATGTAGGTTTCACTATTTATGAAGGATCATAGCATTTTCAAAGCATTTTTTCTTCTTTTTTTTTGAGATTTTTGGGATCCTGAACTTGATATTTATTAGACTGTAAATTAGCGTCTAGTTTCATTGTGTCTTCGTATTTAAATATTGGGCGTGTGTTAATAACTAATATAAAAAAACAGCCATCATGACGTGACCAAGCCACTTGGGAGTTTTTTTTTACAATAAAAATCGTGTAGGATCTGTTTTTCATTGAATATTAACAAATAAGACGTTAACTTAAATTCGTTACGTTTAAGCCCAGAGATAGATCCAACACGTTAAAAATACCTTCTTAGTGAGTACACTCCCGAAAATCAGGTAATTAAAAAACCTGAAGAATGCGTCGATTCTCTCTTGTTTGGATCGCTAAACCAAAGCTTATCTCGAATCAAGTTATTTAACTAACGTTTTATGTAACTGAACGAAGAAAATCCATAGCAACGTTCTAAAGCACCTTCCCTTACTAGCTTCCAACGGCAAATCATAATTGAGTCATATAATAAACCCAACAAGGAGTAATGGTTTTTCCCCAAGTACCTTTTTATGTCCTTTTACAAGGACAAGTATACAAGTATACAAGTATGCATTTTTCATTGGGTATTCATTTTAGCACAAACATTTTATTTAATGCTTAGTTTGACTTTTAAGAAGTGTTTACGCCACCAAAAAGAGAAACACGAATACTTTTACAACTATCTCGTATTAAATTTTGTTATTTGCGATAAGCATATGCAATCAATGTGGGTTGGAGTTTAAACATATAACGTATTAGTTTAAGGCTAAATTCATAAATATTGATTAGAAGGACACTGGACTAAAAAAATAATAATTACTCATCACAAGTGCGCTTTTATTAATTGTTTGCACTTTTCTGTTAATTGTTTGCTTATAATATTTACATTCCTCTATCTTTACAAACACTTTCAAATGGCTTAAAGGGAGAAACCAGAAAAAAAATCAATATAATGTGTAATGGAAATGGAGTGCGAAATCATGTTTAGAGGTCTATGACATTAGGTTTCGTGCAGCACGCACTTTTTCTGAGCATTATTTGCTTATTGGAAGCTTTTAATTATCTGCCATTCATAATGTCAAACACAACTCAATTTGATGTTAAATTTATATTTAAGGGCATTTTATAGAGCCTTGATTGATACTAAGTTACCGAACCGATCAGTGTAAGAAAAATGAATTATTAAACGCGTCATGGATGAATACCAGGAGACATCGATACACTAGTTTATTAGTGTTGAAAAAAATATTCGGTTACTAATCGATACTAGGCTTATTTGGCCTGTATTTTGCTATTCGGTCGAGTATCGAATATAACAAAAATGCACACAGTTCTCTATAATTTTTTTTTTTCATTAAGAAAAAACCAGTGAGTAAGTGCGTATGTAATAGCCGTCGTGTATACCCTATTTCTACTCCTATTTTGTTTTCCATACCTTTTCCCGATGTCATTCGTGAAGCATTAATTAACTAAAAATTGTTTGCTTTTATTGCTTATAAGGAGAAGTGGTAAGACCAGCCTCTTTACTAAATGTAAGCATAGATGCACGCAAATATCATTTTTAGCGGTCCGTCCAAAAATGGAAAAAGGACCTCTTATTTTGTCCGTTCGTCCGTCCGTCCGTCCAATCGCTTTATAACTTCTGAACGGTAAGTCGTAGAAAGACAAAATTTGGTGAAGTTTCTGACTGTCAGAAATAGTCAGAGAATCCAAAGAGGGCAATTTTTTTAGGCACCGTTATTTGGTTTAATTACAGTTTGAAATTTCATGTGAAAATTGACTTAATATTTTTCAGTGTTTTTTCAAGAAGTTTAGTAGGCCAGAACTAGAAAAACGAAACTTCGGTATAAGAAATACTAATCTTTAATCAAAAAATAAAACTTTTCTAAAATATCCAAAAGTTTTTGAGAAATGAAGAGTCGAAAATGCATGACGTTTTTCAAAGTGTTGGAGGCCATAACTTTTGAACGGCTTATCGCTCAAAATCAATATTGAACACACGTATAAAGCAATTCAAAGTTAACTAAGTGCTTAGGTCATATTTTTCAAAGACAGTTTGAGCACTGCATTTTTGACGTATTTTTGAAAAAAAAATCGCAAAAATGCATGAAAAAACTTATGCCCCCCCCCCCCCCTTATCACCGGTGCTGTTTGGCGGAATTCTATGAAAAAAATCACACGTATCAGAAATAATTAAAAATTTTAAGGATAGTTATAGCGGATTTTGAAATTTCAAGATTTTCTTAGACTTAACTCAAAAACATAAAAGCATTTTCGAAAACAATTTTTTAAAGTCTTCTAGTAGCTTAACGGTATAGGCGATCTTTTTCAGATTCGGTTAAGGTAAAAGGCTTAACAAAAAGAAGGAAGACTGCGCTAAAATTTTTTTAAATTGCCGTTTTTAACCTAAGTTTTTAGAAGCCTATTTAAAAAACGAAATAAAAAAGGAGCTTGTTTTACCGTTAACACATAAACCGGTGGCCATAGAATTAAAAAAAAACATCCAAGGCTAGTGCTGGTGGTTGTGCTATTGGAAAAAAAAGTCTAACGGGAACTAAAAACAACTTCAAAATATTTGTTTTATGGATTTGAAATTTAAAAAATTAAAAAAAAGGTCAAAAGAACGCATGTCTCCCTCTATCCCCCAAACGGTATAAAGTATAATTTTTAAATTAACACCCGGCATAGTCCATCTTCTTTAATTTTATACAAAACTATAGCAGACTTCGAATATTCAAAAACTTCGAAGATTTAGCTGAAAAACGTGAAAACATTTTCGAAAACTATTTTTTAAAGATTTCGAGATCCTTAACGGTTATAACGACCTTGCTTAAATTTGGCTGAAGCATGTAATGTTTAAAAGGCAAGCGAACTGCATCAAAAACGTTTCAAAATTTCCGTTTTCGACCCTAAGTTCTTAAGCCCATTCAAACAAGCGAAATAAAAAACAGCATATTTTTACCGTTTTCTCAGAAATCCATGTCCACAGAATTTGAGAAAAGTGGCAAATGCTAGCACAGGTGGCTGTAAAATTGATCAAAAAGTCTAACGGTAGTTAAAAATAATCGAAATTGCTGTTTTATGGGTTTTGAATTATAAAAATCCTAAAAAAATGTCAAGTATGTCCTTCCCTCTAATTTCGTAATGGTAAAGCTTTTTGCCCGCCTTTTTTTAGAGTAACGCAACCCAATATAAAATCACCCAATATAAGAACAGTAGACAGCACTGTGAAAAAAGTATATTACAGACTGTAAAATATATCCAGAAATAACTTTGATGAATAAATAAAATGTTACACAAACTGCGCAATATAGATGACCATAACCTTCAACAAAAGCCGACGGACCGCTCCGCGTGTATCTTCATACTTGACGGTCTTTTTTTTCGTTTTTATTTAATAGTTCTCGAAAAAAAAACTATCAAATAGAACTATCATAGACCCCGAAAAGGGCGTTGCAAAAAACTTTGAATAAACGAAATCTAGAATAGAGTCTGGTTTACCGTGCTAAGTTTTGTTTTTCATTCTTTCCTAACTGAGACCTAAGCAAGGGCAGTCGAAATCAATGTTTTTCTGAATATAGAACTTTATCTTAAATTCGGCCTCCAAATGTGGTGGTGCCCCAAAACCCTTATACAAACCAAATTTAGAATTATGTTTTCTACATAATAAATTAGGTGAAAATGCTTTTGTTTATGCAACAAAAATTTTAAATAAATGCATTTAAAACTGCCATTAAAGTCGATGCCACTCGGGCAGGTTTACCGATTTGATTTTTCTTTTGAATGTCTTACAATCAATCACCAGGAGATCATAAATGTCAATTTTAGCTTCTTGCAATAACGTCTTGCAGTTTTAAAATAACTGGAGAAAGTTGCACATTAAGACTGATTTTGGGCGTGTTTGTGGACGGATTTGAAATAGTTTAACACTTATATTGCTTCGGTTGCCAAGGAACGAATCGAGCCGAATTTGAATATTGACGACTTTTGTCTAAGCATAAAATTTGCTTTTCTTATCTTCTTTCGATCTTAAGCTTTAAATTTATGGCTTAAAAATGGTTAATATATGAACATGGCTCATTTGACTCAGAATTCGATCTCGATTTATGGCTGTTTCACATAAAGAACGAGACAGCGAGCGAGGGTCTCGGGCGAGCTGTCAAATGAATTTCAATCAATGGCAATGTATGGAGTGGTTCACAATACCGGCGTGATCGCTGTCTCGCTCGCCGGGCTTTTCGAAAAATTCAAAAATCCTCGTCGAGGTTGACGATTATTCTGTCAATCGGTGTTGTGAGCTATGACACGCTGTTGAATAAAAATTTTTTTCCTCGAAGCTAATACTTGTTGTGAAATATTAACTACACTGAGTTACAAAAAAAGTGGCACACAATATGCAAAGTGGCATATTTTCATGTTTGTTATCATTTAAGTAATATACCGCTATATATTCACGAGGCTTTAATTTTTTAGTGATTTATTGATTAAATGACATATTCTTTGCATGTTTGCAAAATTTCTTTCCATTTTCTTTGTGATTTGTGCTTCGAATTGAGGAAAACGTTTTTTTATAAATTTCTCAAAGTTATCGCTAAATTTCAAGGTGAGCCACTTTTTTTGTAACTCTGTGTATTTATGTGCAATAATAGAAATATTTTATGTTTTGTCACTGTGCAGTCAAAACAGTCGTCGCCCTTTCTCGCTCTCATTGTGTATTAACAAAAGATATCTCTGGTTTGGTATTGTCGCTGCCGCTCTGGTTTGACGCTCTCGCGCTGAATGTGAAACGGCCATTATGCCCGGTCTTGTAACTTATTATTATCTAGTCTTTCGGGTCTTGTAACTTATTTCTCTGTTACATTTTCGCCTCTCATTTTCACATTTTTAAAATTAATGTACTTCATTCCTGTAGAATACGGTATAAAAAAAAACAAAGAAATGTATCACTATAAAAAAAAAACAAAAATATGTATCCCTAGCTTAAGCTTCCTTAATACCCTGAGGAACCTCATAAAGCTTACGCTGATTTCAATCATATGTGAAGGATGACGAAGTACATAGACTGCATACAGACTGCATTTTTTCGTGTTTTCATAGCATAAATGCTTTTTTTTAAGCACCAGTTTTTAGTTCCGCCTTTTTAGGAAAAACCTGTGAAAACTTTTTTTGCTTCAATTCTCGCTTTGAACACATTTTCTAACAGTTCTATCGAAATAAGATTAAAGGATTTTGTTCTTAGTCGTCGTCCTTTTTTGAAGCATAAAATAATTCCCCTTCAATGTGTAAATGAAGGCCAAAAAGCTTATGATTTGGTGTTACTGAATAAATGTTGGAGGGTATTTCACTTGTTTAATATTCACTTGTTTAATATAAAATTTAATAACTGAAAACCAAGCAAATTGTAAAAGATGCCCTACTCCTTTGTTTACTTCACTTGATCGACAACGTTTGAAAAGATCCCATAAATAAAAAATCATCAATCCTGTAAGAGAATAATGGAGGCGAGTAAGCTTTCAAACATCTGCACATAAAATTTCTGTTTTTTTTTTCAAAAAAAAAAATATATATTTATTTTATCAATTCCTTTTTATATATTTATACTTTTTAATAAAAAAAAAAAAACTAAAATAAAAATTAAAATTTTAGTAAAAATAAAATTTAAATTTTTTTTGTAGTTTATAGTTTTTATTTATAAATTTTACTAATTATTTATTATAAGTAATAGCTTAAGCCATGAGTTTTTTTAGATCTTCGAGCAAAATAGTAAAAATGGAGTGGCGCCCAAGCTCGAGGGGAACCAGAGAGCTCGTCTGTATCAAACTTCTTAATACCCGACCCTCTATACCCTTTAACACCAAATTTATAAGTTTTTCTACTTGAATCAATATGCTGTGTATTAATTATTGGGCACGCCTCCAAATATTGGCGTGGGCTGGAAATTTAAATCAATTTATTCTAATTGCGTTAGAATTATGATAGAATGCGTTAAAAGCGAATATTAATGCTTAAAAACTGTTTTTTCCTAAACACGCCTCTTAAAGTAGGCGGAGCTCATCGCTTTATATGTAGGAAATTTAGCAAATGGTTACATTTTTAATATTTGTCATACAATTTTTTTGTTTCGATTAAGAATGAATTTTTTGAGAAAAGTTTTTAACAGGTTTTTAAGGATTTTACATTTTAAAAGTGGGGATGGTCGATGGTGTGGGCGGTCCAATTTTTGCCTAATTAAAGGCTTCGAGCCACTGTTGCCTTGCACCAAAATTTAAGGTGACTTGTCCAACACTATGCCTTGTGTTGTCAAAGGAATAGTGTTAATCAAAATGTTGAATTTGAGATTTTCTGACATCCAAGTCAAAAGTGGGCGTGGCTGTGAGTGAATCGTATCAATTTTCATACCTTGTCTGTACAAACAAAAAATAGAGTGGCGCCACAGCTCGACGTGAACCAGGGCCAACTTCCCAACAATGTATGCTGTGTGTGTTTCTTGACATACAAGGGGACCTACAATTTTTTGCCGAATCCGAACGGCACTTTGAGAAGTTTTTCAAGACAAATAAAACTAAGGGAGGGCTTGTCAGACCCTCGCGGAGGTGGGCATCGTGAAAAAACGAGTTATTTTTTTTCAGGTGACGATGGTAGGATCTGTGCAAAATAGGAACCAAAATACACTCCAAGTTTCAGCATCCTAGCTTAATTTTAAAGAAATATCTCTTAAAGGTCTTAGGGAGCTACGGTGATTATTTCACTGTGCTACAAACTATACATCAAACTTAATATATACCCTGGGTCGGGTATAAGAAAATATTTTGAAAGTAAGGGTATTCAATTAAACGCGTAAGATCCTGATAAACTACATATGCAAGCTGCGGAAATTTTCCACCTCATAATTGAACTGTCAGATTTTGTAAAGGGGAGGGGCAGTAACAAAAATCACAAATTTTCAGTAAGAAAACCACTATTTTTACAAAAGGAAACTCCATAATAAAATGTTTGTTCGGGTTTCGTGTTCGGAAGTTTTTTTTTATTTTCAAACTTGGATTTTAGATTTCGGAAATTTAGGACTTTTGGGATCACTGCCAAACTCGTACGCTTTTGCAGGATGGCGAAAGAAAAAGCACACTTATCCGTCAAGGTCGACAGAAGCATCATTAACTTCTTTGATAACAAAAAACGGTTTATACACATTTATAAAAAGTAGTTTAAGGGTTCGGCCTTCCATAATTTCATCCAATTGGTTCGCACAATGTCAATTTTATTACTCGCATTTTCGGACAAAATTAACATACCTACTTCAAAGATCACAGCCTGATGTGTAATTTCTTCAGATGGTGTAAGTGCAAGGTGCAACAGTGCATTTGTAAAAGCTTCGGACTGGGGCATACTGCATTTCTACTCCTATTCTCCTTTCAATTTCAATTATTCTTCCCTTTGCTATCTTTTTTGTTTTTTTTTCTTTCCCGCTGCGATTCATAAATCATTCATTTACTTAAAATAAACTGATTTTGCTCTTTATTTTTGATGATTTTCATTCATATTTTAAAATAGGCGTCTTGCCGTCCAGTAAGTGGGCCCCTATAAATAAAAATCAATATTAGCATATCCCAGTTGGCGGCTTAAATGCTCCTATTTTCGGGTCAATTTTAATAATTTTGTAAATAAGACCCCTTAAAATGAACGCGCCTAAAAACTTTGTGTAAAAAATTCTCTCACATAGACCCTTGTGCATCTCATCTTCTAAATTTTATTTCGTCTTCCTTCCTATATTAGGCTTAAGGGCGCACACAATGTACATCTATGTTTTTCCTGCAAATTTTAAGTTTTTCTTAAATTCTGCCTCCAAATGTGAGCGTGGCCCAAAACCTTGTATGCACATAATGTATGGAGCTAAATGTTTCCCACATAACATAACAAGATGTTTTTTTTTTTCGATTTAGAACAAAATGACTGAATTAAATGCCAAAAATTCAATAGTTGTGAGCTTTTTCAAATGGCGTTGGTTAAAACTTGAAAAGGGCCGCTCCCCAATATAAGCAACGATACGTTCGGTTAGCTTTTTAATTAAAAATGTTCTCTTTAAACCAATGCCACGCCTGCTGGGGGACGTTTACTGACTTTATTTTTGTTTCTTGTCTTAAAAACATTAGAAGAGCTTAACGTAAGTTTAAATTAAGTTTCAGCCTTTTTCGACGTCTTGTATCTGGGGGCGTATCTGGTGGGCGGATATAAAAATTTGAAAACTTGTTGTGCTTCGGATGTCAAAAGTAGAAAATTTCAGCTTTCTTGGTTAAAAATTGAAGGCCTAAAAATTGATGACATACAATCGGACGGATATGGCTCATTTGACTCAGAATTCGGTCACAATAATATCCCCCTTGAGGACTTTTAAATGATAGGTACACTACACATGCACAGTTTTTTCACTCATTTGACACATGCTAAAAAATAAGCTTTCCACAAAGATCCAAACGATCAAAAGAACTAATAAAGAACTAAATTGTCGTTAGTTTTCAGTACTCTCCAGGCCTTTTCTGTTCCCTCCACAATTACAACAGGAATAATTTTCAATACGAAAATTTTTTTCTTTACCAAACTGTGAGTATCATTAACTTTTAATGTGCATCATCTGTAACTTTTATTTTGCATCATGGATAAAATAAAATAAAAAAATCCTCTGTAAAACCTATTATTTATCAACGACTGTATGGTTTGCCCTACAAGGTCCCAAACACTACCAATTCTCTCTAGCATTTAGCACACCGAATGAAGAACGCTTTAAATGCCAAAGGAGACAACAAAAAAGACCGAAAAGAAAGCTTTCTCGAAAGTATTTCCCCTCAATGTGTATAGACGCAAAGCGCGACCAATGTGACGAGATAAACACACAACCGCATACTATGATACGGCACAAGGATTATGCCATTCCTAGTTGGCTTCACAGCACAGCTAGAAAATATCACCGTTATACCAAGAAGAAGAAGAAGCCCTCCCTCAACTCGAGAGATTGAGCGCTGCGGGCTTTTTCCCGACTATACATAATTTCTGCATACAATTTTCAGGGTCAAAAGCAACAATGTGCTGCTGCTGTGGTTGCTGGCTGGTAAACTGCTTCTGCTTGGCTTCGCCTTGGGTTTCGGCTTTGGATGGCATAATGTTGGCGTTGTGGCAAGGATGTTGCTTAACGAGAGTATCCTTGCGATTGGCTGAAATTAAGCGTTTTTCTCATTTGCAATATCTACTGAGTGGAAATGAGCGTTTCTTTTTTTTTTTGTACGATGAATAATGTGAAGATTTGTGGTTGCGAATTGCTGGCGGGTACAAGTTTTATTTTGAAAAAGGATTTAGCATCTTTTTCACTAGGACTTACCTATTATTTTTGTTTTATTAAATATTCCGTATCAGTGGAGGGTTGTTTTTGAATTTGCTATAGATATTATCCTTTGAAATTAGCTGAAAGATTTATTTAACTGAAGCGTTATTTTTATTCAATTTTATTTTTATAAGAAAAATTAGAAGAAGATGCTATAACACAAACCACTTTAATGTTGCACAATTTTGCCACTGACTCTTCGGTGATTTTTCTTTTCTTTTTGAAACTCAACGCGATTATTTCGAGCACTAATCACAACGCGGTAGTGGTATCCTTGTAGCCGCGTAATAGTAATATATCAGCAGGCACTCTCAAAAACTAATTTTGTTAACTTTTTTTTCAAACCCATTTACGTACGGAAAAAAATTAAAGGAAAACGAAAGTCGTTTTACCAAGGAAGCAAGCTTTTGTGCTAAAGAAAGGATTTTTTGTTATGAATTTCTACACATACAGAAATTTACATATATAGGCATATTTTTTCACATAGAGACTAATTCCAGTTATTTATTATTTTATCCTTTTTGCAGGCAGAGAAGAATATTGTACCGCAGGATGGTAGCAGCAGGATGGTAGCAGCACAGATCATTGGAATATTTATTTTATTTTCTGGAACAGTGCGCGATGGTGCGATTGAGGGTGATTTTCTGCAAAATTATTTTGGGAGACTTATGTTGCAGAGACAACCTTCACATTTACACTTGGCTTGAACTTTAGCATTTGCTTGAATTTATATCGAGAATTCCTTGAAAAGGAAAGACTCCTTAAAACATGAATGCATTGCACATACCGATCTTTTTTTGCTTGCAGGAAGATTTATACATTTTCGTGGCACTGTTAAGTTGTAAACTCTTCAAGTAGGTATATTTTGAGCCGAAATCTTAGATATAAAAATTATATAGAACCGAATAAAAAGAATGCGAAAGATTGTACGATTAGGAAGATGGAAATTATAACCGAAATATAACCGAAATGCACGCACACGAGAACACCACTCACACACAATTGTGGACAGAGGAGATTTCAATTAATTGGTATAAATTAAAATGGAAATTTGTGATGCACAGGCGGATCTTATCATCGCGGCGTTTTCACTTCGACTATCGGAGATGGAAAAGCGCGAACATTGCGGACCCCCTGATAGTGTGAAAAATGAAAAATCCACACGCATTTGGTTGGAGAGTGTGCCCACCATGCACTCTCTTGAGTGTGAAAGTCAAGCTTTTTTCTCAAGCAGGCACTGTTCACTGTTGTAGGACAGGTGGGAGTTGGGCTCTTTTTGTTTATGTTTTTGCGCTATGCGATGCCTGCGAGTTTGAGTTTAGGAAAGCTTTCACCTATATATTGCTTAGAGAGAGAGGAAGACTTTTATGGCATGGCGTGGTGTAGGTGTATGAGTTTTTCGGCTATTTAGACCAGTTCAAGTTTAATATAGGGCAGTAATGTTAAAGGGATAAAATAGGAGCAAATATCTGCAATCAGTACGGCAGTGAAGAAAAGGGAATTTTTCCATACGCAAGGATATTTTAGTCCCAGAGATACAGAGCGTCGAGTATAAATAAGGATAATTTTCGGCAGGGGTAATACACAAATGCTGTCCAGAATATTAGCACAAGAATAATTGCCTTGTGAAAAGGATTTTTTATTTTATTTTTTCCAAGTGGGAAAGAAACAGACAGGCCATAATGACTTCTCTTCTATAGTGCATCACGAAGGCAGCGAAGGAGTCGTGTTTTTTTTTTTGCATTTCAAGCACGATATGCAAATTCTGTCTTTTTTCAGATACAAAACACTTCCAAATCGAATGCGAGCACGTTTGAATACACTGGTCGTTGAAGTGAAACAAGCGAATGCAATCACTTGGACAATCCGATTAGCTCACGGACGTCATTCCACATTCAGATTGCCATGAGACAGAGGTCAAAGGACACTGGGGTAACCGGGATATTTAAAATTCTGCACGAAATCAACCATAAACTCTTTTGTGTGAAAACATGCCCTGATTCGTCTAACAAAGTAGGTAGTTAACCAAATAAGTTAAAGATCCTTGAGTTTTTTTTTTTGCGTATGGACATGGTGGCATCCGTTTACATTAGTAGTTTGGACACGATATATGTGGAGGGTTTATAGATGAGAAAACTTTTATCTTAAGAGTGACCCACGTTGATGCCAAACCAATGAACTTAGTTTTGTGTCTTTAACAGTTGAGTGACTTAACTTTGTTACTAGAAAATGGTAAAGGTAAACTTTGAGATTTTGTTATTTCAGAATACGGGGCATTCAAAATCTGTCATAACCTCGGCATGGTGCGGAGGTGCACCACTTCGTCGAGTTTCTAATCCACGGCTTTATAAATTGGCTTCCACTTCAAATAAAACTTCGTCATTCGGTACAAAACAGTATCTTGTACCTACTTTGTGGGACATAAAAAATCTGGAATCTAGACATGTGGGTCTTGTTCGCATGTTTCTAGTGAGTTCTTTAATATTTTACTTCAGAGAATTATGCAGAACTCCCGCAACAGCACTACTAGCACAATCTTTTCAAGGTCCGTACAATTTCTCATATACGCAGACGACATTGACGGGCAAGTGGCGGCGCGGCGTTAAGCGTCGACGCGACCGTTTGCGCCTACAGAACAATGTAATAATGCAACAACTGTGTTTTCTGGCATTTTTTCCAAGCCCACTTTTCCATTTTTGCAAAAGGAAAAAACGTGAGAAAATGTTTTGCAAGAAATTTCTAAAATTTCGAAAAAAAATCAGGGTTATTTGAAAAATCTTTCAAATAACCCCAAGGAAACAAAATCCAACGGTGTCAAATCACATGATCTTGGCGGTCAATTGACATCGTCACGTGAGATAACACGGCCATTATTTCGTTAGCTGTGTGGCAAGTGGCACCGTTCTCTTGAAACCACATATCGTCCACATTCACATCTTACAATTCGGGCCATAAAAAGTTCATTATCATTTCACGATAGCGAACACCATTCACCGTAACTGGCCAGACCTACCTTATTTTGGAAAAAATACGGCACGGTATAGATGCCTCCAGCCCATAAACCGCACCAAACAGTCACTCTTTGTGGGTTTGCATTGGTTTTTCGGCAATCACTCTTGGATTTATCATTCGCCCAAATGCGGCAATTCTGCTTATTGATGCATCCAGTGAGGTGAAAATGTGCCTCATCGCTGAAGGTGATTTTCTTCTAAAATTGATCATCCACGACAAATTGAGGTGGACGTCTCTTCAACCACACTATCGCGAACGGCAGCATTATTTTCTGCAGTACGAGCTGTACGAGCATGCACTGGTGTTTTCACATCTCCTACAGACCCGGTTTTTTGCTCAAATTTTTGCACGTTTTTTCCAATTGTATGCACATTTGGACGATTAAATTGACCGAAAAAATCTCGAAGTGCACGATATGCATTTCGATTTTAACGACCATTTTCATAATAAGCCTGAATAACTTTGGGCGTTTTTCTTTTTTAGTTCAGAGCAGAGCTCGCACTGTCAAATAAAAATTTGTGTTTCTTTTTGTGCTCAGAGTAATCAGAGCCCAAGATTTGTATTTCTTTTTTCGCTCAGGGCATGATCGGAGCGCGATCAATGTGCTCGGGATAATTTGACCGATTATTCTGAGCTAATTGCTGAGCACAGCGAAATAACAGATGAATGTTGAAAAAAAAATTAAAAGGGGATGTTTATTGTTCTAAGAAATTTTATTTATTTTGCATCAATTTCGGCTCGCAACAAATATTTTGCCAATTTTTTTAAAGTTTTCTTTTCTTTCATTTTTCATTCTGACAGACAACCAAAAAATGTGCTTAAGTGTGTTACAAAATCATAACAGAGTACTCTGAGCGCACTCGGTTCAGAGCACGCTCAGAGTGCTCGAGCTCTGTTCAGTGCTCTACTCTGAACTAAAAAAGAAAAACGCCCTTTAACGCGTTTATCGATTGTGTATCTTTCCATGGTTCCAATTGAGTTAGTCTGAAAGAGAAATGAGAAATTAAGAAATGTCAAATGAAATGCAGAAAAAAAACTTGACGTTTAGGTGAGGTTCACGTTCAACATCGGCCCTTAAAATTTAACCACCCTTTACATCGCGATGTTGAAATCGATGTGCTAAACGTTTTGGACGCGTTTTTGAGGACTTTCTAGAACCATGTTTACTTAACTTATTTCCTTGTCTTTCATGTGTTTCATTTTTTGATCAAAAAATTTACAAACAAACCATGAAAAAAAAATTCCAGAAAAAGAAATTTTAAATCATCCAGTCGTACATGGAAAGTTTTCGGGAAGCTCTGATTTCGTTCAATATTTATTAAAACTGTGGGCTGCTGAATCCGAATCTGACATTTCCCAGAAAAAAAAAAACTGAAAAAAAGGAAATTAGGTTAAAAAAAAATCATTTTTAAGCATTTTTTTGTAAAAAAAACTCCTAAGCTTTCAGCTTTTCTAATGTTTTAAAAAAAAATTGAATATTAACGATTTTTGTAAATTTTTTGATCAAAAAATTTACAAACAAACCATGAAAAAAAAATTCCAGAAAAAGAAATTTTAAATCATCCAGTCGTACATGGAAAGTTTTCGGGAAGCTCTGATTTCGTTCAATATTTATTAAAACTGTGGGCTGCTGAATCCGAATCTGACATTTCCCAGAAAAAAAAAAAACTGAAAAAAAGGAAATTAGGTTAAAAAAATCATTTTTAAGCATTTTTTGTAAAAAAAACTCCTAAGCTTTCAGCTTTTCTAATGTTTTAAAAAAAATTGAATATTAACGATTTATATGCAAAGAACTAAAAAGCGATTCACTTTTTTGAATTTTTATCAGGGTTGCGCCACGATTTTTTTTTTGGAAAATGACAGATTCGGATTCAGCAGCCCAAAATTTATAAATAATTAAAGAAATCAGAATATATCCCAAAACTGTCCCTCTAGGGGCACTATTGGACTTAATTTGACTGAATTATTTAGGGACGTTGTCTTCATAAATTCCGCTAGAAATCCAGACCAGCACTGAAATCAAACGAAGTATAACTCTTGCTTATCGCCGAGCCAAGAAGGCAATTCAGTACCAAAGCCCCTCTCGAGCAACTATTCATTAAATCTATTGATTAGACCCTCATCATCCCAGTCCTTCTTCATGTTGCAGACGTGTAGACTCTGTCAAAGACGGATGAAAGCCCTTTAGGCTATGCTTCGGAAGAAAAACCTTTCGGATGATTTATTGTCCCGTCTTCATTGCGTGGAGGAGGAGATATAATATCGAACTGGCTGTACTGACCTAGCGAAAAGAGTCAAAATACAACGGCAGCTGTCAGGTAGAGCGGAAAGACAGTAACGCCCCGGCCCGAAAAATCTAAGAACCCATCCTGCGGAGCAGCGCAGTAGGAGCACCGAGACTCAGGTGGTGCACCCAAGTGAAAGGGGACTTAAGCCAACTTCGCTCGCGAAATTTGGCAGCTAACTGCCAAAACTTGTTGATTAAGGCCCAGGTCCACACCATACGGATGTGTTATCAAGCTTGCTTAGGTGACTTTTAAAGATAGAATCAGAAATTTTCGCCAATTTTTTTTTAATAATATTTTTCCATTTCTAGTGATACTGGCATGGTTAGTACAATGAAAAAGCCTATCTCATATGTTCAAAAATTTTCCAAATTACCATGCTCAAATTGTTGTGTGCTTTGTATAATTTTCACGCCCCCATGAAAGGCTGTGCCGAATGTGTATTTAAACAGTAAGACTTTCCAGCTAACGCAAATGTTATCGCTCAACGTAAGGTCACTGAGTGGAAGTGCCCAATTCCTTCCATCAGCACTTACAAGGTTTACATCCCAAATCCGTAGCCTGCTTACATCTAAATCCCTGTTCGAGTATTATTCACTCTAGCTTGCCGGAGCGTAATCCCTTAATGGGAATTGAATCTGCTACTTCGCACTGCAGCAGACTTAATTGTTATGCAACCATCTCTGCTGGGGTGTGCATTATCCTTTGAGCACAGTGCACCCACATACAAGAGCTAATACGCTCATATCTACAAACCGACTTTAGATTTATTACACTTATACGTTGATTGATGCATTCGTTAAGTGATTTTATTTCGCTTCCTTTTGGCCGGATGTCACAGTCATGTACGACATAAAATGCAACTTCGTGATGTGCATATCGCAAGCCGGTTGAACTCTGCGACATTAAATAAAATATTTCGATGTTTGCATTGCTGCACAGCATTCGGGGTTGTATGTTTATGACCTGCAGCAACGGTAGCTGAATACGAATAAGCTGTGCAGAGACAGAACTGTTATGTCAATGGTATGAGTACTCGGCCCAATAAAATCCTTACGACCGTGATCCTAAATCAGCATGTGACTGGAACCGAGAGCAAAATATAGATAAATTCATACGGATGCTGCAGGCGAGGAGGGCGGCAGCTTTATGCTTTTCCTACACAGCATGCCAATCTGTGCTTTACCCAACGTTCATGGAATGGGGGAGCAAATTTGTTTGCTTTGGCATCTAAGTGCTGTGTTCATATTTTCTGTCAATATAAAAGTGACTTATGTTTTGTATGTTAATGGATTACCGTCGCAGACAATAATGTAGCTTTTCCTGCAACGAGTTCCATTTTCTTTACGCAGCTGGAATTGCCTCTAAACGAACGTGGTCAATGACTTTGTTGAACTTTTGGGGATAAATTCTTTATTCAAATTTGATGCGTTGCCCAAATTGTCACACAAGTGACCCCCAGCAAAAGACTATAACATACTAGGTGTGAAGTAGGCAAACCCCGAACAGTACGTGCGAAGAATTTCCATTTTATAAACCATCCACACATCCGGTACTAAATCAGTCCGCCATACTAATGCTGAGACATATTGAAATTATCCCCCCCAAGGAACAACCACACATATAAACGAATGTCTGCTCCTAGCCCATAAATCATCGAACATAGGGAGCATAAAAATTTATTACCGAGCCAGATGATTGTGTGTACTTGTCCTCCTTAGATGCCCCATCAAATATAGGAATTCATAAAAATCACATGTTATTGCATGAACAAAGTTCGGAGGCAAGTGTTTCTGCCGATGTTCCTTTGTCCTGATTTAATTGAAAACCAGGGCGAACGATAGGCAATCACATACGATAGCAGTGCGGTTGTGACTCGGTTTTATGGGTGTCAGTCATCTAGTTCACTCTTAATGTATTTCATATAAATAATAATAAAAACAAAGCCTGCACACCTGCCTCCTGGGGGCCCTTCATCAGTAACATAATGCCATAAAACTTTTTTTTTTGTGAAAATATCGACCAGTTTGTGGTCAAATGTGGTGGGAATGGGTTTCCCACAGGAGTCCCCACAGCTTGCAGATGATGTACTGCCATACGATATGCTTGAGCAGAGGCATATCGAAATAAAGCTTGCTCCATGACTAAATTGGAAATCCATATATGACGTAGAATGAGGTTGCGGAAATATGGCAAAGCTGACGACCGGGAAAACTTTTATTCTAGTGGTTAAAAGGCGATAATTGGAATAAAAGCAAGTCGATGGTATTGGCAACACAGAACTAAATCACTTTCCTTTTTGTCAATAAATAACATGACCTCACTTGGGCCGTCTATTATTTGGTCCTTTTATGATATTCTTTTAATCTGCCGAGTCAAAGGAAACGCGAGCTTATTTAATCTGTTAAAATTTAGTGTATTACTAAGCTTTTGACAATTTGCGATTTGACAAACTGATATAAGCTTTTTTTTTAATTAACTGAATTTAAAAGTTATTTGATGCAAAAAAATGAGCCTGTTGCTCGGTGTGCCATGTCATCCTGAAGCCTGCATTTCGCCAATCTTTTGCGAAATGCATGCTTTTAACCACAGAGAGAGGTCAAAAAGTTAAACTAGTGTCTCAGTATCGCAACATGATTTGAAAAGTAAGTGATTTTAACCGAGGCTTTCCAGTGATGGTGGGTTTGTAAAGAGAATAAAGACGAAATAAAACAAGTGGGAAAGTGCAACAGTGTGTATATAAAAACTTCAGTCCGTCTGCGACGGATTGCAAAATACCCTACCCTACCAAAAAAGGAAGCTGTCACGCCTCCAGTTGCAAACATTTCGAACTAAAACTCCGACTAAAAAATAACACTTTTTTTTTAAACCACGCCCAGCTCCACGTGGCAACGCCTTGTCGCGAGCGTCATCTTCAATGACGCCGGTGTGGGGGCTTAAGTTACGAAGATTAAACCGGCTTCGGCCGGCTGATGAGTAACAAACTAAGTTTTGCCGAACCTGACTCCAGTGGTGGTGTGAGCATAGTGCAAACCATGCGAAAGGATGCAAGGTTGGGGGTCAAACCAACTACGTACGAGCTCTCTCAGGCGCCTTGGCGCGGGCCTGTTATACTTAGTCTTGCCCAGGCATGGCGGCTCTGCCTGGATCGACCTTTTATTTCCGGCCTTACTCGTGGGAACCAAATTTTAATTTAAAATGGAAAAACAAAAAAACAAACAAATAAAATAATGATTAAAACAATCCCTGTCCAGGAAGAGGTGAGTGAAGATGGACTCTCGGATTCATCTATCTCTCTCCTGGTAGAGCTTTGAATGAAACTGAGCTTTATGCTAACGATAGTGAGTTCGAAAGAACACTCACTAACGATAGCGATTTAACCGGTGAGCAGGCTGGAACTCTTGCCGGTTATTTAAAGGGCAGCTCACAGGTAGAAGAGATTTTTAAGACAGCTGAATCATCTGCAGTCGAAGCTATCTCCGAGGCTGAATACGGGGGAATCGCTTCAGCGATGACAGGCGTGGACACAGCTGACCCGTACTCTGTGCCTACTGCTTTGATCACAGCTGGAACATCAGCAGTCGAAGCCTTCCCCGAGGCTGGAAAGTGTGAGCGAGATGCTTCGGTGACGGTCAATGTAGAATCAGCTGGTGCGACCGCTGTGCCTACCAGCTCCAACACTGTTGCTAAGGGTGTGAAGAACGCTCACCAGAGGAACAAGCTCCTGCTTCGCAACGACCAGCGTAAGATAGCGAAGTCTGCGGGTATTGACCCCGGCAAGCTAAGTGGCTGGGATAAAGCCGCCTTAGAAAGGGCAACGGCTATCTTGGCCAATCCACCGCTTCCTCAAAATGCGGTTGACAGGAATAATGCTGCTGGAGTGGCAACCTGCCAGGCTCCCACTGCCTATGTACTTTAGAGCGGAGCTGTCACAGTAATTATTGTTTGTATAGAAGTGCTCTACATATCTAACTAGGTCGCGTTAGTGTGCCATCAAAAAAGCAAAAAAGGCACCAACCGCCTATACATTTCCGGCAAAGCCCTTTCATATATATTTATTTAAAAAACAGTAATTTTAAGTTAAAATCCATTAAAAAGTGGGCGTGGACAAATTGACGAACCAAAAATTAGTGCACATTGTGAAAAAGCTAAAATTTGAAAAAAGTATTTTTAAAAATTAGAGATGGTCGCACATACAGGCCTGCAGTCGGCGGGTACAACTGATTTCCAAACTTGGTCTGAAGGACTGGACTTCTAGCTCATTCACCAAAGTTTAGCTCTCTAGCTTAAAATGTAAGGCCTTAAATTTGTTTACATACGGACGGGCAGACGGACATGGTTAAATCGATTCTTCTGTCGGTCCCATTCATATCAATTAAGCCATGTCCGTCCGTCCGTCCTTCTGTATGTGTGAATGTTTTAGGTCTTCAAAATCAAGCTAGATAGCTGAAACTTGGTACACGGCTTGGCTCGTCTGCTGCACACACAAAGCGTGAAATTTGGCTTAATTCGTCAACGGTCGCGCTCTCAACTGGCTTCAATGTGAGACAACCTCTATTTCACTTTTTTTTTCAAAATGCCTTTTGGTCAAGTTAGACAAGTCATAGGAACTTAAATTTTTTACTTAGCAATAATGGCCAAAGACCGAAGACGAAAATTGAACCGCCCACAATATCGACCATGCCCACTTTTAACATGTTAGATCTTTAGAAACCCGTTTTCTCGGAAAGTTGACTCCAAATCAAAAAAAAAATTATTACAAATATTAAAGATATTACTATTTGCAAAGTTTGGTCCATACAAAGTTTTGTGCTCCGCCCTTTTTTAGGGGGCGTTTTTAGGAAAAAACTGTTTTTTCCGATAGAATTTTCGGTCTTAACGCATTTTGGGATGAATATAACGAAATAACAATTAATTGATAGCCCAGACCCACTTTTGGGGCGTGGCCTAAACAAATGATGTATGAATTCGGGACAAAAAATTTTAAGATTTGGTGTTACACGGTAAGTAGGATCGGGTATGTAGAAGTTTGTCACAGACGAACTCTTGCACTTACTCACTTGTTTTTAATATGACAGAATGTTTGTTCGATCAAATTAATTTTTTTGATTTTCTAAGAGCAGGACAAAAATTTGGTTGTAAGAAAATGAAACCACAACAGCTTGATTCAACAGAAAGAGTGTTAATGTATTAAATAAAAAAAAAGTCGTTGAAGAAGTCAAATGAAGTCACAAACGTAGCGGTCCGTCGGCTTTTGTTAAAGGCTTAAGCGAACAAAATAATTATTGCTTGATTCGTATAAAATAAGATTAAGTTTATTTCGGCTTTATGTTTTTCTTTTCTCGGACCGACTCTTTCTGGTCGATTTCAATTTGACAGTTTCATCTCGATAGCTCATTTGTTTCGTTTATACTACTATAGTATTTATTATAAGTTTTGAATGTAAGAAAATACATACATGCATAAGACCTGTGCATAAGAGTTTTTTAAATGCTGTCATTGTAGTGTTATGGCACTACCATTTTAGTTAGGAAACTTGAATGATGTTAAGCGTATCTCAAAAACCATTTTATTTATTAACCAGAACAATACAATTTACTAAATAATCTTAATTTCTACAGCACTAGCTCTAAGGCTTACGGCTGGAAAACCATTTTATATTTCAGTTCCGCTATTATTTTCTTTCGAGGCTAAAAATTGTCTAATTCTTAAATTTTTGAAGTCGCAGCCTGAGTAGAATGAGCCATGTCCGTTCATATGCCACAATTTTGTACGCCTTTAATTTCGAGCTAAAAAGCTGAATTTTTTTCATTTGCACAAAATGGTCTCTAAGCTAACATTAAGCCGAGAGCCTTGGTAGCTTGTGCTTATTTTTTCACTGTAAGCGCTCTAATTTCAATTTTATGTTAATAAATTATAATAATATTCAAGAGTCTTAAATCTACCTCCTTAACGCATTTTAGAAAAGAAAAACACGGCTAAAATACATGAAACCCCTCCCCCCTATTATCGTTGATATTTGGAAAAACCAAATGAGAACAAAGCACACGTATCGGAGATTATACGAAATTTCAAGGAAAACTTTATTTAGCGAATTTTAAAGTTTTAAAAACTTCTAATATTTAACTCGAAAACGTTAAAACATTTTCAAAAATGAATCGGTAGAGGATTTACTGCCTAGATGAATCGCCTAGAGGATTTAAGAAATCGTACTATTAAATTGAAGTTTTGCAAAAAAAAGTTTCCCAGCAAATGAAAAAATTTCAAAATCGTTATTTGTTTTTGAAATTTCAAAAATGCTTCAAAAACTACAAAAATTTGGCTCAAAAACGGAAAAGCATTTTCGAAAAATTTTTTTCAAAAGTTCTTTGTATCTTAATGGTTACGACAGTCTTGTTTAAATTTGGTTGAAATATGTAACATATGCAAGGCCAGCTAATTGCAGTGTTCTTAGGTTCTAAGGGCTTTAAAAGTTCTTAGCTCTTTAAAATTAAGCTAGGACGCTCAAACTTTAAGTGTATATTGGTTCTTATTTTGTACAGACAAAGTGTGAAAATAGAATAAATCCACCAACGGCCACGCCCACTACTGGCTTCAATGTAAGGCAACCTCTATTTTAAATTCTCTTTCAAAATGCCTTTTGATCTTTGATCAAGTAAGACAAGGCGTAGGAGCTCTAATTTTGGTATAGAGCATAAATGGCCCAAAGCCTTTAAAAAGATAAAAATTGGACTTCCCACAATATCGACCATGCCCAATTTTAATATATTAGATCTTTAAAAACCCGATTTTTCGGAAAGTTTACTACAAAGTGAAAAAAACTAGTGGGAGGGTTACAATCCGCCTAGGCGAATCGTTGGATACCCCATCCCAATTGAACACTGTCAAGCTCCAAAATGCGTCAAAAATCTTGGTTGTTAAATTTCAGTTAATATAATTTATTTATCATATTTCCTATCAGATGTGGAATACACGTGCTGATTGCAGTTTTATATTAAAAAAATGTTTTTTTTACTTAAAAACGCCCCCAAAGATGGGCGTGGCATAAATTTATTCATTTGAGTTGATAGCTTACGTGCATATCTGAAGATTTTATGGTGAAAGTTTTTTGAAATCAAATAAAAACCGTTTATTAGAATGCATATTAAATATGACCACGCCTACAAGGGGGTGGTTTTCGCTTTTTTCTTAAATGCCAATCACAATATACTAAAGAGAGGATATCGCATACCGCATTTCAGCTTCCTACGACAACTTTGATTTTTCATGCCAGTAAGTAAAGTAGGCGTGCCAGTGGGCGGATTTCAAAAAATTTTACAATTGTACTGCTTCGGGACCTAGAAAGAACAGATATCAAGTTTCAAGTTCCTAGCTCAAAATTTAAGGCCTAAAAACTACCGACAGACGGACGGACGGACGGACGGACGAACATGGCTCATTCGACTTACAATTCGGTCTCGATCATATGCCCTTAAGGTCTTGGGGGTCTACGGTGATTATTTCTCTATGTTACAAACTATGAATCAAACTTAATATACCTCCTATCCTATGAAATGCGGTATACAAATTATACATCAAATATTATAGATATTGCTGTTTGCTAGGTTTGTTTCATACAAAGTTTTGTGCTCCGCCCACTTTTAGGGGACGTTTTAACGAAAAAACTGTTTTTCTCAAAATAATTTTCGGTTTTTACGCGATTTGTCATGATTTTAACGAAGTTTCAAAATTATTGATTTTAATTTTTAGCTTAGACCCACTTTTGGGGGCGTGGTCTTTACTAATAATATATGAATAAGGGACAAAAAACAACTTAAAGATATGGTATTACACGGTATATGGTCGGATATATAGAAGTTTGTAACAGACGGACTCTTGCACTTACTCTTACTTAAGGTGGCGCTACAGTCCGGAGTGGACCTGGGCCTTAGCCAAAAAGCTTCGCCAGCCAGCTCTGTCTCTAGCTAGCCGTCTCGAGTTTTGCACGCGAAGTTGGCTGAGGTCCCCTTCCACTTGCGTGCACTTGCACTTACTCGCTTTTTTTTTCAGAAGATCATGTCCGCACTATTTAAGAAAAGTAGCCAGTGCTTAAACTTATTAGAAGAAAAGTATTAGAATTAAAAAGTATTAGAAAAAAATTCCAAAGGTGATTAAAAAAAATATAAATTGTGTGTCCTTCCCTCTGCCTCCGGAACGGTAATGAGTAAAAATTTAAAAAAAAAGTAGCGAACGTAGTCCATCTTTTGAAACTAAAAAAAAAATATAGCAGTTTCATATAATTATCATCATCATTTTCAGTGACCGCTTATTCTTAGAAGGTACGCGAAGCGAGCGCGGCTCAATGGTCCATCGTTCTCGATCCTCCGCCACCAACTTAAGAGACACAGGCGCGATCCCCAGACGGCTCTTAGAGATTTTCTTAACCCGAACGCACCACCTGTTTCATGGCCTACCAGGGCTTTCTGCATCTCGGCTTACTTGACCTGTCTAGAAAATCCGTCGCGGGGCATGCAAAGAGCATGTTCAAACCATCGAAGAATTTATCTTTCCACCCCAGAAATCTCATTTGGGCAGCTTGTACCGGCGATCTTATTCTTTCGGTCATTACCCAAATTTCATGACCATAGATGAGAGTTTGGAACGAAGAAAGAATTAAAAATTGATATCTTTGCTTTCCCTCTAAGCTCAGCTTTCCTGATGGATTGGCCAAACTATTGGTCCAGTTTGGCCAATCCTACAGGATAACTCAGTATCACTCCTTCCATCTTTCGTGAAAAAAACCCGAGATTCGTAAACACCATTTATGTGTGGGGAAACAACCAACACTTCGGATTTTCTCACGTTTACCTTCATCCCAGCCATACCACAGATGGCCGCAAGCGAACCCATCCAGTGCTCGCCGCAGTTAATATTCGGACGATGTCAGGGCATTAATCATCTTCGAAAAGCAGAAGACTTATCCTGATGCCAGCCGTTTCGAAAGATTCCTTACCAAGACTGCGTTTCACCACCCAGTCCATATATGCTATGAAAAGGAGAGGCGATAGGACACAGCCTGATTTGATGCAAGCACCAACCAAATGAACGTGAAGCCACCAAATAAAACTTTGAGAAAAATCAATAGACTTATAACAGTATTAAATTTTTTTAGAAAAGTATATATATAAAAAAATTGTAGCAAAAATTGATGCCACCCTTTTTTTAGAATAAACGAAACTAAGAAATCATAACAGAGAACAGTTGACTAGAAATATACAAAGTATAAAGAACCTATACAAAATACATAATGTAAAACTTATCCAGAAATAATTTTAATAAATAAATATAATTTTACACAAACTGCATTATAAAGATGAGCTTCAACAAAAGCCGACGGAGCGCTCTGCTTATATGTTCATACTTGACGGCCTTTCTTTCTTCGACTAACGATTTTGGCACATCTTAAAGAAACGTTGACTAAACAAACATGAATGCAAGTTTAAGGACAAAGTTGTACTCGTACATACTATCCCTTCGATTATAGATAGAAAGATTCTTCTATAGTAGAAGTATACACTACAAAGAACAAAGCTTTTCAAATTTTGTATTCACTTCATAGTTGAAAAGTAGTCATTTTATTTACAAAGGACTTGTTCTTTGGTTTATCCTGAATGGTATGTTTCCACTTCATATAATCTCTAACTCCTAAAAACGACTCGTTGAAAAAGATTTTTAAAATTCCATAAGATTCCATCCTCAATGAAGCAATTTAAAAAAAAAATATTTTCTTCACCGCATTTCTACAGTATTTACGTTCGGTTGCAGTGCTGCAAATGCACTTAACCTCCACTGAGGACTTCAGGCAAAGTCTTTCAAATGTAGAATTCCTTGTCACCTAACTGCGGGCAAACACACGAGTTGCCGTGGGTGATTTCATTTCTAAGCTTCAATTCACAAACAAAAATGCAGTAAAAAAAAGTTCTCGACATTCGTAGCAGTTCTTTTTTTTTAAGGAAATACCATTGACCTCAAAACCTAGGCAAGCAGAAAACACCTTTGCTCAAACTTGTATGTGCCTACTTACAGTCGTGGAGGTTTAAATATAACCCGCTTTGCTGGTTACCTGAAGCGCGAACACACTGTACTGAGTGCCGAGATGAAAGCAAGCAATTAGAGTAGAAAAAACCTCAGCAATACGCGCGCACTTATAGAGTGGAAAGAATATTTTTTTCAGGGCAGGACTCCTATGAAGAAGCCGTATCAGAAATATGTATACGAATAGACATCTAACGGCAAAGGTACATAGTGCCTGCACCACGAGTCATTCGCTTTATGTAGCTTCATCTGAGTCAAAACTAATTTAGCAGGCCAACTGAGGTGTTTGTAAGCGGGCGCGGAAAGCGTTACCTATTGCTTCCTTCAGCTCCACCTGCAGCAACCCCCGAGCCGCCTTAGACCGACCACCGGCACGCCAGCACTACACTACAGCGAATGCAATTTAAACAAAGTTAAGGATAAAGAGTCTGCATCCATTTAATTACGGTGTTCTATTTAAGGCAACGAGTACGATATACAACACAACTCGTGGCTGCGCAGCACCAAAACAAGAGGAGCAACTTGAACAAACAGTGATGGAAATAAGGTTAAGTGCTGGGCGAAACTAACTGCAGGTTGCATCCTGTGCCACCTTAGTCAAGGTGGTGACGGTGAGCGCTGAAAGTTAAGTAATTTAAGTGTGTCACATTCAGTGGTACATGGTCATGATTTGTTGGATAAACAGGATCAAGAGAATGGGAGATAAAGCTGAGGTGCTTGTATGCACAGTGCAGGTGTTTATTTGATTAAAAAGGAAGAGAATGGTGGAAAATATGGATGTGGCTCGATTTTTTTTCTTCAGTGTCTGTAAAAATGTTATTGCAGCTACGTGAGAAGAATGTGAAATGAACTTGACGTATAACTAAACTTTTTCAGACATTTTCGTACAGCTGATTATGGGCTTAAGCGGCTTTCCAAAACATGAACATAGAACCGTTTGCCGTCATATACAGAAAATTTACCATCAAATTCTTTGTGCAGTTTGAAAATACACTGGGCCCTAACTGTTAGAGCGGTTCATTTTTGGTAAATATGCATCTCTTAACAAACGGCTCCAAGTCACGCTCCTTTTGATATGTCTTAGGGATACCATCAAGGTAGCTATATTGCTTTGTAACATGCTGCAATGATCCCCATAAGTCCTTTAAGAGACATAATCGATAGTGGATCGAAATTTGAGTGTAATTTCATATAATTTCTTGATTTTCAAAAAACTGGTTTGATAATCGAGTGGTCTCTCCTCCAAGGAAAAAACATACTTCGCCTTTAATGTCATAGGTGAGCTCAAATAGAAAATCCTTGAATTTTAACTAGAAATAGTTTTTGGTTAAGGTATTTTTTACTTTTTATTCGTTAATTTGATGCCAGGTCATGATAAACTTATGATTTACACTACTTTTTGCAGTGAAGTTATTAGGGAGTGCATGCAATTTGATCGACAAAAAAAAATAAATAAATAGAGTGGCGCAACAGCTCGAGGTGAACCAGGGCCAACTTCTCAACAATGTATGCTGTGTGTGTTAATTTTTTCACATACAAGGGGACCTACAATTTTTTGCCGAATCCGAACGGCACTTTGAGAAGTTTTTCAAGACAAATGATACTCTCGGAGGGCTTGTCAGACCCTCGCGGAGGTGGGGACCGTGAAAAAGAACTAGTCTTTTTTTTCAGGTGACCATGGCAGGATTCGAACCCAGGCCTCCGGCGTAGTAAGCACACACACCAACCACTACGCCACGGTACCCCACAACAAACATCGACAAACATCGATCAAATTGCATGTCAAGGCATGAGACCATAGACGCCTTCAGACGAGCGTCTTTTATCGGTGGAGACACCACTCTTTAAACTCAATAATTGATAAAAGTCAAAAACCTCCAAAAAATAGAAAATCATTAAATATAAACTAGAAATAGTTTTTGTTTAAAGTAATTTTTCACTTTTTAGCGGTCCGTCCAAAAATGGAAAAAGGACCTCTTATGGTTCTCCGTCCGTCTGTCCGTCCATCCGCACCTGTAACTTTTGGGAGGTAAGTCGTAGAAAGATGAAGTTTGGTACCCTTCTGAAGTCTGTACCAAAAATAAGAACGCATACAAGGGCATTTTTTTATATATACGCATAACGGTTTAATTACAGTTTAAATATTGATGGCAAAATAGACAATAAATAAGATTTTGGCTTTATCTTAAAAAGGTTAACAGCCAGAAGAAAAAAAATTGATGCGTGCACTAATAAATATTGTTTTTTTATAATAAAATCAAATTTTTGCAAAATATTGAAAAGTTTTTGCGAAATAAGGAGTGAAAAATAGTTACTTTTTCTAGTCGTAACTTTTTCATCACTTTATTTAAAAAGCCGATTTTGGATTAACATATAAAGCAGCCAAAGGCTAAGCAAATGCTAAAATCAAATTTTGGTTAACCGGTTTTGCAACTGTTTTGGCATATTTTGGAAAAAAAAAAATCGTGTAAAAAATGTTGCACCCACCACTATATCCGATATAGCATCGGCCAAATGATTTGAGAAAAATCCCACATATCAAAAATTATTCGTAATTTTCGAGAAAACTATAGAAATTTTCGAAATTTAGCAAATTCTTTAATAATTTAAATAAATAAATAATAAATAATTTTTCAAAATATTCTGCAATCCTAACAGTGGTACCGATTATAATGAAATAAGGTTTTCATATAAACGTACAAAGTGAATTCTAAAATCTTTAAGATCTTTCAAAAATGGCGTTTCTAACCTAAATTTTTCTAAAACGGTTTAGAAAACAAATTAAAAAACTCGCTTTTATAGCCGATTACTAAAAACCCTGTGCTCTGAGTCTTGGGAAAAAGTAACCGTTGCTTACGCAAAGTATATGAGAATCAAAAAAAAATTATAAGGGTATTAAACAAAAGGTCCCAAATAGATGGATTTTAAATCAAAAACTAAAAAACAACTTTTGTTGCTTTGTATTCATATTGAAAAAAAAACTTAATTTAAATGTTTTATATAAGCGAAACAAATGTCCACAAAGGAAAGAAAAACAAAGTCGCAAATATAATAAACAACATTTTATATGCAAATCAAGCAATAATTCTAAGCTAAGCCTTCAAAAAAAGCCGAAGGACCGCTCCGTGTATGACTTCATACTTGACGGTCTTTTTTTGTCAATTTAATAAATCATTAAGATCCGCCCTCGGCCACGTTCACAATTAACTTCGATATACGGCGACTGTAAACTGTAAACCTTGTATGTAAAGAAATTAACACACCAGCATACATTGTTGAGAAGTTGGCCCTGGTTCACCTCGAGCTGTTGCGCCACTCTATTTATTTATTTATTTATTTTTATACGGCAACTTTAAATTTTAGTTTTATTTTAATATAGACCTTAATTTTTTTAGTATTAGTTTCAATTCAATAAACAAGGCGTAGGAATTCATGTTTCAGCATAAAGTAAGTCTGGAAAAAAATAATTTTAAGGTTAAAAAATTAGATCGCTCGTGCCTTCAACCATGCCTACTAAATTACTTTGAAAACTTCCATGAATTTCTATGGCTTAAATCCGACGAATATTAAGGATATAGATTTCCATTCTCTTTTCATAATAACTTAAGTGCATAAAAAGTTCTAAGCTGGGCCCACTTTTTGTGGCATTTTTCCGAAAAAACTTTTTTTTCACATAAGTTTCATAAGCTGCATAGTGTCTCTCATCAAAGGGTGGTTTTAACACGTACAAATCGGGCGTTACCAATATCGGCTTCTGCATATTGGTATCTTTTGAAGATTTGGGAAGGTTTTAGCCTCCGTCTACCCCATTATTCTAAAAAAAAATTGGTTTCAGATTTTAGCATATTATGTATGATGCCCTTATAATGTTAACAAAATGAGAATTAGAGGATTTTATTCTTAGCATACGCCCATTTTTTCGGGTCTTTGCAGACATTATTCATTTTATGATTGTCGTTTGAATAAATTTAGTTAACCTGAACGATTTAACAAAACCTTTAGCGACTGATTCCTTAAGAGAGCTGAATTTCAAATCACATAAATAAGCGACTTCTTGGTCGGCGCGCGTCCTTTTTACACGTTAGGATCGACCCCAGCAGCATGGTATAAAATGCACCCCACCCCAGTTATGAAGAGAAAAAACAGCCGCTGGAATATGCTGATCCTAGTAACCCAGGAACACCCTTCGAAGCTAAACCTGTAGGGTTTCAGCATACGAGCGCTTGGTAGCCGGTATGTCGCTCTCGGCAACGGGCCGGATTTAACCCGAATAATTTACAGGCAGCCCGGCTTGATGATTTCCATTAAGGGGGCGGAGTGGGTGAAGGGCAGTCAAAATGAAGGTTTATGGAGAATTTCTGAATATCGAAAGGAACTTGAACTTCTTTAAGAGGCAAGTGTCAGTTTGATGCACATCAGGCAGGAATGTCGATACTTCTTAAAGCGATACGATCTTAAAGCTTAGGCTTGAAAGATCGACTTTGCCCTAAGTTCAGGTGTTACGCACCACACCGAGAGTCAGAACATGCGGCCTTCTTGAACGAAGCTAATGCTGATCAGATTGAGTGGCAGAAATTGACTTCTTTCTACTGAAGGTTAACTTCAATGCTCATGCGGGTACAGACGGCAATACTTGGAGGAGTGTTATTATGGGAGACACAGTGAACCAGATCAGAACAGGAACTCTTTTCGCAGATGATTTCTCTATCCTAACAATAGCAATGTACCTACTCATGCGTCTGTGGCCGTCTGTGATGGTGCTGAAATAAAGATGAATGTGGGCAAAGCAATAGTGATTCTTTACCCAAACTCCTGTGCATGTGTAAGTGAAAAAGTTTAAGCATTCTGGGGTCTTTTCACGAAAGATGGGATGAGCAAAACTTAGTTATAATGTTCTGTAAGGATTGGCCAAGTTGATGCAGAACTAAATTAACTGCGCCGCCCGGCTTGGAGTGAAAGCAAAGATGCCAATGTCAATTTTTGATTCAATGTTCGTTACGTCCTTCATCTTTGGTCATGAGATTCGGCTAATAACCGAAAGAATTAGACCATGGGTACAAGCCGAAATGAGATATCTGACGTTTTTGCAAATTTTTGGCAAATTTTGGCGGGGGCAGCAATTAAGAAGTCAGAGATTAAAAGCAGAAAAAACAATTCCTCATTTACATAAGCCAAACATTTTCAATATTGACTCCTGGAAGACTTTTTTATTTTTCTGCATTAACGAATACACGGGAGTCGTTTCATGGTCTTGGGCACGACCGTGCGTCGCCTCTGTCATGTTTGACAGGAATTCTGTTTTAACTCGGTTGGGGTGTATTAAATAGGCTCAATAAGAAGCTTGTAACACGGCAACAATAATAGCCAAGACCTAGATCAAGACGGAGTTGTGAGTCAAACAAGTCATGTGTATGAAGTACGTCCGTCCGCCTGTTTTTGTGCCACACATTTTGGAAGGCCTTAAATTGCAAGGTAGGAAGTCTGAAATTATATGGATTTCTTAGATTCCGAAGTATAGTAACGGGTGATTTTTTAAGAGGTTGAGAACTTTTTTTTAAAAAAAAAACACAAAAGGTTCGAAAAAATTGATGAAATATTTATTTGAATCGATAGTTCAAACCTTGCAATTTAATGTTTAAAGATAATTTCATGCAAATGTTGACCGCGGCTGCGTCTCAGGTAGCCCATCCGCTGAGTCCAATTTTGGCATACTCTTTCACACATATCGGCCGGTATCTCACGAATGAATGCATGGATGTTGGCTTCCAGTGCGTCAATCGAAGCGGGCTTGTCCCTATAGACATAAGCCTTGACATACCCCCAAAAAAATAATCTAATGGTGTCAAATCGCACGATCTAGGCGGCCAATTGACCGGCCCGAAACGTGAAATTAACTGTTCACCAAACTCGCCTCGCAATTGCGTCATTGTTTCGCGTGCTGTGTGGCATGTGGCACCGTCTTCGGCGTTGCGGTAGGTCGGCTGGCTTTAGTTCTTGCACCAGCTGTATCTTAAAAGGCTTTACGCCCAAATCCTTCCGCAAAATTTTCCACGTAGTGCAGTAACAAAGGCCTAACTGCTGGGATCGGCGCCGAATCGACATTTCGCGGTCTTCTGTCACACTAGCTGATACGGCCGCAATATTTTCTTCACTACGCACAGTACGTAAACGTGTTGGTGGTTTAATGTCCAACAAAGTAAATTTGGTGCGAAATTTGGTCACAATCTTCCGAATAGACTGCTCAGAAGGTCGAGAATGCCGACCATAAAATGGAAGCAGCGCGCGATGAACATTTCGAACCGAGCACGAATTTTGATAGTAAAATTCAATAATTTGCAAGCGTTGTTCATTTGTAAGACGATCCATGGTTAAATTGCAAACCAAACTGAAGCTGTTTGACAGTGACACAAGGTACTAAACACACGTCAGCTGTCAAAACCAGTGTTGCCAAAACCAAACCAGCTAAAAAATCACCCTTTACAAGCGTAAGGTCTAGGAAATCCGCCCTCTAACGTGAAATCTAAAATTGGTGGAAAATAGTCGCAGGAAGTTGAAACTATGGCAATAGCATAAATAAATAAATCCAAGATGCGCCCCCTAGTGGACGCGTCTGCCTTAGAAAGTGCAGCAATTAACTCATGGGCTCTCCCACAAGGGCTTTCTTTATAGAACTTAAGCTGTAGCAATAACTAAACAGAGACGATGGCATAAGATCTACGGGCATTACATTACAATATCGCATTGAACTTCTATAGTTTCCCCTCTGCGTAGGTACTGTGTGGCAATACTTTTTTATAACGACAACAAAACTCTATAAATTACATATACTAATATGATATCCGTTAGAATCGTTAAACTGTAAAAGAGTTAAAAAATTATTTCCTTCCTGAATTATCCGGTGTTACACCAAACTATTTGTGGTGAATTGCCCATGACACTTAGGCACTCACAAAACCGAGTATGTACTTACTCCAATAAACAATTGAAAAAGTCGGAGCTGGTACATATTTCGCTGGCTTTTGTCAGCGTGCCAAAAGCAAAAACTCAACAAGTTTCATTCGTTTTGACAAACGACCTACCAGTTGCTTGCACACAAGTCCATCGCAACAAACAACAGAGAAAATGAATTTAATTTCGATTTTATGATTTTCGTAATTGCTGTTGGTACTTTTCTTTTTTAATTTATTTTGTGTTTGTATGTGTAGAACAATAATATAATTATTACTTTTTTTATGTGCATGTAGCAAAGGTGTTTTATTGAATTTCGAGATTGGGAAAACATTGATTATGTGGAAATTAATATTCACCTGAAAGCTGCAATGTGTTCGTCTGTCAGTAGAACTCCATTTGAAACCTTCTTTGATTCGACTATCCGACCTGGGATGCCTGGACACGCGGATTGAAATTCGACTCCTCAACTACTCGACTAGTCAAGTCTTGCATAAAAGCATAGTTGCATGATTCACTGTGAAGCTCATAGTTAAACTTTTTTTTTTTTTTTTTTTTTTTTTGAATACTAGGATGGACGGAGACTAAAACTCCAAAAACTTTCAAAGATACCAATACGCCCACTATAGCAGGTACATAATACCGAAGTAGCCGATATTGGTTATGCCCGATTTCCACGTGCTAAAAAACCACCCATTTATGAGAGACACTATGAAACTGCCAGAACGCACTTCATAGTAGTAAATTTTCGCTCTCTCATAATACTTCTTGACTACAACTAAGTTAACTTAACAAGTAGTTTACGCTTCCATAGTGTTGATCGCATTGGATAGGTTGCTTTCCAGTGAATGCACCTACTAAGCCGTTCATTAATGCGGCTTCACCCTACGTCGCTAGATCGAAGGGTCTTGTTCTTTGTAGTCGTCGCTCGTTGTTAACATCGTTAAGAGTCTCGTTTAGAGTACGGATTATTTCATTGTTGCAATGAACATGAAGGCGAGCATTAAGCTTTCGAGCGAAGTTTGTTACTTCTTCGCCCACGGTAGCTATTCCTAAATCTCTGTGAATATCGCTATTCCTAATATACCATGGAGCATTCACAATTGCTCTTAGTGTTTTGTTTCGGAAAGTCTGCAACATGGACATGTTGCTCGGCTTGGTACAACCCCAAAGTTGTATACCGTATGTCCAGGACGGCTTTAACACCTGCCTGTACAAGAGCAGTTTGTTATATGTGCTTAATTTCGAAAATCTTCCGATAAGGCAATACATTTCCCTGAGCCTAATCTCGAGCTCGTCACGCTTCTTCTTTACGTGTGGTTTCCACCTTAGTTTAGCGTCCAGTGTCATCCCTAGATACTTCGCTTCATTTGCATAAGGTATTTGTGCAGAATTTATGAACAGAGGCAAATTGTTAACCCTTCTGTAAGTGAAATTCACATGCGTAGACTTGTTCTCGTTAAGAGCGATTCGCCAAGTCTTCGTCCAGACACAAATTCTGTCCAATGCCCGTTGGAGGTTTCTCGTTGATGACTCGACTGATTCACCTGTTGCCAGGATGGCCGTATCGTCCGCAAACGTGGCCACGACTGTCTCGTCATCTAGAGGTATGTCTCTTGTGTAGAGCAGGAACAGGGTCGGACCGAGGACGCTTCCCTGGGGTACGCCAGCCCGAATTTGCTTGAAACTCGAGTATTCACTACTACACCTAACACGAAAGAGTCTGCTTTCAAGATAATTTTCCAATATTTTAAACATGTCTTCCGGCAAATTTTGCCGTAGCTTATATTTCAAGCCCTCGTGCCATACCTTGTCGAAGGCTTGCGATACGTCGAGGAAAGCACTTGAACATATTTTTTTCCCTTCTAAGGCTTTTTCAATTTCATGCGTTATTCTGTAGACTTGATCTATTGTGGAATGGTTAGGTCTGAAACCGAATTGATGATCCGGGATCAAGCGTCTTTCTGCAATTATTGGTTGTAATCGCTTCAGCAGAAGTTTCTCAAATACTTTCGATATTATCGGCAGAAGCGATATGGGCCTATAAGATTTTTTATCATTTGCGCATTTCCCCGGTTTAGGAACCATAATGACTTCAGCAACTTTCCATTGTCTTGGAACGTATAGAAGTCTAAGAGAAGCGTTTATCATATAAAGTAGCTTGACTAATGCCTTTTTTGGTAGCTCTTTTAATATTTCGCCAGTGATCAGGTCGTAACCCGGGGCCTTATTATTTTTAAGTTTGCTAATTGTCTGTCGGAGTTCAACTAACGAAACTTTTTTCATTCTAAAGCTACCAGGATCCCCGTTGTTGTTTAGAACGTCAGCCAACGGCGGACCGTCGAAAGGCTTGAATGTTTCTTCTAAATGTTCAGCAAACAAATTCGCTTTCTCTTTGTCTTCTCTTGCCCATTCGCCGTTAGCTTTTTTTATTGGTGCCGAGTGGATTATAGGTTTCTTGATATACTTAACTGCTTTCCACAGCGAGTAGTTTGAGGTCCTATCCGCCGACAAGCCTTCAAGGTATTCAGTGGTCTCACGATTTTTAAGATCTAGCAACATTCCTTTCAGTTTGTTAGAGAGGTGGTTCAATAGGGTTTTGTCTGGGGGGCCCTCGTGCCTTGCCATCTCCTACGCACTCTTCTCTTTTCACGAATCAATTCTTCGATTTCGAGCGGATATGTTTTACGTACATGCCCGTCGGTGCTAACTGCGTTCTTTTGGGACGAATTGTTGTTCCAAGCAGCGCTCTGAATTGCTTCAATGAATTTGTCAACTGCGGTTTCTAACTCGAAAGGAGTTTTCAATGGCACATTCAAGCCAACACCCTCCTTACAGTCCTTTCTGAAAGCGTCCCAGTTCATGTTTTTGCTAGCTAATCTAGGAGCTCTTTCTATTTTCGCCAGTCTTCCACCCATCTTCAAGATAACTCCTGAGTGGTCTGAGCAAAGATCATAACACTCTTCAATTCGCGTAAGGTATTTGGGGTACCCTTTAGCGATGAAAAAATCGACAAGGTCAGGCTTTTTATTCCTATCGGTTGGCCAATATGTTGGCTTACCCGTGGAGAAAAAGTCCACCCCACGCTTCATACTATTTTTGTACAGTAATCTGCCTCTTGTTGAATTGCATCGTGAGCCCCAAAAAGTATGCTTCGCGTTAAAGTCACCCCCAATGATAAAATTGGACCCAATGAAGTCATACATACGATCAAGATCGTCTTCCACCAGTCTATATCCTGGCGGGAAATAACAAGATGCAATGTTATAATCTAAGCAGTCAATTTTTACAGAAACTGAACTGATCTGCATAGAGTCTAGCTCAACTTCTGTGTTCTTGAAGTGCTTTATGCAGTTCTTAATGTAGAGGGAGGATCCTCCTCTCGAATTTTGCGAAGGGTGATGTGCGTGATAGTCATTGTAACCTTTAAGTTTGGGTGTAGACCCGTTTTTAAGGTGAGTTTCCGTAATCATGCAAATATCAATATTGTTTTTCCGTAGAAATACTTCTAGTTCGTCTATTTTATTCAGAAGGCCGTTTGCATTCCATGTTAGTATTTTAAATAACTGTTTCATATTCATGTTCTCTTGTAATTTTTTCGAGGCTTAAACTCGAGCTTGCTCAGTTTGTCAAATATAACTTTGTTGATTTTAGTCTGATCCTCAAGTTTCTCCAAGATTACAGCGAGGATCTGAGACACTGCATCTGTTGTGGGCGATCTTGCCTTGCTTTCGTTTGCCGCAACCTGTGCGTATGATTTCGGTGCGACCAGTGGTGGTTTCTCCGCTGCACTTGAACTGGCGCCGCTCTTTTGTGGAGCTTTTACGCCTTTTGTCGACGCCTCCTTTGCCAATCTTCCACTTTTGATCGGCTTTGGCGTCTTTGGAGTCTTTGGCTTAGGAGTTTCAGCAGGTTTTGGGCGTCCTAGGCTTTGATTCTGACCTCTAGTATTTTCCTTAAGAGGTTCTCGTCCCTTTTGCAGCTCTATGGCTACTTCGCATCCTCGATAGTTCGCGGGGTGGTTTCCGTGGCAATTGGCGCAAACTGCTGGAGCCTTTATGTCAACCTTGCACTCTGTTGACAGGTGTTTTCCGGCACATTTCACGCAACGTGGTTCTTTTTGGCAGTAGGCACTTGTGTGCCTGAATTCTTGGCATCGCTTACACTGTGGTATCAGTCTATTGCCCTTTCGCATGGGTTCGATTTTAACCCTGATGTTAAGTATCATTTTTATTTTATAAATATCGTTTATGCTCTCAGTTCTTTCAAAGGAGAGCATAAAAATTGGAAGGCCGCGTCTGATCACAGTGTCTCTTTCTCCTTCCGTGCGTTGCTTTTCCTTTTTAATGATATTGACGGCATCAATAATTTTAAGGCCTTTATTTTTTACGTCTTTTACAACGTCTTCTTTTGTGCATGATGGGTGGAGCCCCCTTACAATGACTCGCAGTGGTTTCTCGTACTTATTTTGATAAGTATACCACTCGATTCTTTCTGCATTCAGTCTAAGAGACAGTGCGCGATAGGAATCGGCGTTGTCAACATTTACTTTCCACACGTTATTTCGGTGCGAGGTAAGCTTATAGTTTTCTGTTCTCACCGTGTTTGCAAGAAGGTTGCGCAATAACCCAAAGTCTGCTATCCCGACGATGTTTATTGCGGGAGGTGGACGAATTTTCGCTTCTGGATTAGCCTTGTTTGAGCCAGAGGGCTTATCTTCTTTTTGTATTACTTCGGGAGAGGAATTCGCCTTTCGCTTCTTGCTAGACCTTTTCCTTAAGACTGAATCGGTCTCAAGTGCAAGTTCGTCCTCGTCCGTGAAGTATTCGACTGCTGGTCGGTTCGGTGTTACACACTCTTTCGTTACCTCACAGTCTTTCGTTAAACGAGTATTTTTAATATCCTCGTTTTCTTTTCGCAGAGAGTCAACTTCCATTTTTAGATCTTGGAAGAGTCGCTCCATTTCAATAAGCTTAGCTCGGAGTTCATTATTCTCCTTTTCTAAGCTCTTAATTTTCACAGAGTCCTGGTTTACCGGTGGACTGCTTTTTCCGGATATGTTCGATCTAGGTGGTGGTGATCGATTTAGTTTTGTCCTATTCTCAAAAGGATTTATAAGCAATAAAAGGCTCTCCCCAGAATCCGTAGAGCCTGCCTCCGAAGAGGGTGGATTTTCCAGCATAGCTGGGCTGCCACCTGGGGTAATCAAATCTTTCGTTTTGTTCATTGCCATTTTTTTTTTTAACTTGTCGTTTTTATGAGAAATAGGTAAGTCACTTCTATTTTCATTTTTAAATACAGCCGCCCCTTTGGAGACAGACGCCGACCAGTGAGCCGCACAATGTGTGACAGACGCTTCTGGACTTTAATTTAACCTTCAGATTCATCTATAAGTTAAAACCTTACTGCCAAAAGTTGCCCCAAATGGAGCAGCATCGACAGCATCCGTTGAAACATTAAAGAATATTTCTTCCGGTGGATTTTAGTCGGCTCTTACGACAGACATACCTTACCTCAAGGCTATTCTAACCCCGACCTTGCAGGGGTAAAAATAGTTAAACTTGTTAGAATAAAATAAGACTGGTCACAACCGGAAGCAAATAATGATCACATTGAACTTATAGGCAACAGCTAAGAGCATCTTCGACAAAATAAAGGGTCAATCGTGTAGACAGCTCACTTGCGATGTTGACGGTTGACCCTTCTTATAAATAACGTCAATCGAAAATTTGAAATTTAATATGTTCTTTCTAGGTCCCGAAGCAGTACAAATGTAAAAATTTTTGAGATCCGCCCACTTAACTTATTAGCATTAAAAATCAAAGTTGTCGTAGGAAGCTGAAATTTGGTATGCGTTATCCTTGCTTAAAAAGGCAAAAACGGCCCCCATATGGGCCCGGTCATATTTAATTTGCATTCGAATAAAAGGTTTTTATTCGAACTCCACCAAAAAAAAAAACTTGCACCATTAAACGTTCAGATATGTGCGTAAGCTATCAACGGAAATGAATAAATTTTTGCCACACCCGCTTTTGGGGGCGTTTTTAAGTATAAACCAAACTTTGAATATGAAAATTCAATCAACACGTCTATACCACGTATCTGATAAAAAATATGAAAAAAAACATGTTATTGAAAAGGGTTTGATGCCACGCCCCTTTTTTAGGAAGAAGATTCTTAACTGAGAAATTCTTAATACAATTCAAGTTAATAGAAAGATTTATGACGCAATTCGAAGCCTGTCAGTGGTCGATGGGGTTGGGGTTGGAAAACCTCCCACTAGTTTTTTTTTTTGTCATGCCAATAGCAAATCACTCTACCAAGGATACAGCACACCAACACATACAGACATCAAGTTTCATGTTTCTAGCTAAGAATTTAAGGCCTTAAAACTACAGACAGACGGACGGATTGCATGGCTCCTTTGGCTTACAATTTGGTCTCGATTATATGCCCTTAAAGAGTTGGCGATCTACGGTGATTATTTCTATGAATGAACTATGAATCGAACTTAAGCCCCAACCATAATAGACTTAAGTGGGATTAACCTAATGTCAAAATACATCGAAAATCCCACTGAAGTTCTGTCAAATGCTTCAGCAAACTTTTCGGAAATCGTATGAAATTTGTGTGTATCTAACCAGCTGTCAAATTCCCGTGCTGAACCTCTCACTTGAGTGGGACTAAATTTAAGGGAGCAAACGTTAACGAAGACCTAACGAAACCGAGCAAACGACTGTTATGGTCGTGGCATACGAACTGCGTGTAATGGGACATTTCGCAAAGCCGACTTAAGCCCATTTGAGTCTAATATGGTTAGGCCTTTAATTTACCTACCTCCTATCCTATTGAATGGGGTATAGAAAGTGTCCAAAGTGCAGCTTAAAAAAGTGGAAATTCAGCTGGAAAGCCTTAGTAGCAAATTATAGCACAAAAATTTCCAATATTACTCTTCTTTATCTCTCCGTAAATCTTAGCTACGAACTGATATAGAAATGAGCAACTCTGTGAGGTACTTACTAACAAACCATCTGAGAGTAAAGATTTCAGCCCATGAATCCGTCACGTTAAACTACACAACTGACAACTAAGCTTCCCATAAGAACGTGTGCATTCAACACTTTCTTATGGGAAGCGTCCCATAGAAAAAGTGCGTGTAGTACGTCGCTTTCCATAAGAACATGTATGTGTACTTAATGCCTTCAGCCCAATGAATCCGTTGCGTCCGTCACGTTGAAGTACACAAACTGACACCTGAGTTAAATATACACGTTCTTATGGGAAGCGGCCCATAGAAGAACTTCGTGACTTAGTGCCTGTTTTCATTTGGTTTATCCTAACCTGATGTGTCAGAATTACTACGGTGAGGGGAAGCGCCAGTGTGGTGGCCACCGTTCAACCTCAGTTTTATTTTGAGAAATAAATTTTGGGTTAGGTTAGGATAAACTAAATGAAAACAGGCACTTACGTCGCTTTCTATAAGAACGTGGGTATTTCACTGAGTTGTCAGTTGTGTACTTCGACGTGACGGACGCAACGGATTCATTGGACTGAATGCTTAAAATCTGCATACCAAAAAGTTTCTTCTGTGAACCCAAAATCCTTATGTTGTTCGGATTAGGTCCTTAAAAACGTGTTAAGTTCCAATTGTCCATTGTCTCAGGCGTTTTGCAAAACACGATATTAAAGAGCAACTGAACTGTGATTTAAAAGAATCCAATTCAACAATTTGTACTCATTTTTAAAAATAGTTTCCAGACAATTTGAGAACTGAACGAGCCGCCACTAATTTCATCGTCCATTTAGATAGAATTTAGATGATGATGCGCTCACTCATTAATGAGATATACATAAGCTTGCGGCAGACGTGTGGGGCGACAATGACGTTGTTTTCGGCCTAGGAGATATCGTAAATTTGTAAAATAAAAAGTTTAATTAATTTTGAATAAACGTGTATTTATGAAAATATTTAAGTATATTATGTATGCCGAATGCGTATGTACATAATTTATTTCCTAAATTCAAGGTGAGTTACCATCAAAACGGCATTTGCCTTGCTGGCGACGATATTAATCAAAGAGTCATAGAAGTTCTGAATAGAGTCATGAATGTTTTAAGGAAATTCGGTTTGTTTTTTGTGTGTGTTTTAAAAAAATATTTATGTCCCTAGAATGAGATTGAAGTTAACAACTTTTGCTTTTATTCCTACATAATTCCGAAAAACTTTAGTGTAGGTACATGAATGGCAGTAACATAGCCAACAGAAAGCTCTCAAGGGGGTCCTTATTACAAACATAAACTTTTAAATTTTTTAAAACGTGTTTCCCTTACGCCGCTGGTATAATCCAAAAATTTCAAAGTCAGAGTTATTAGCTTTGTTTTAAGTTTTGTAGAAAAAAGGATCCCGCATGACTTTCTTTTCCAATCACTCAAACAAAGTGAAGTGCTTGTGCATTGTCCATAGCCCCTTTGTTTTTTTTTCTGTCAAACAACAATATAACCCAAGCCAGCGCGCGTGCAACACTAAAGAGTAAAGGATCCTGGATATTTGCCAAGGAAATCTTGAATACATTACATATGCCCTGCACATCTCCAGTGCAGTTGAATGGTTTGCTTACCTAAACTACATGGAGTTAAAACTTTTGAACAAGCCTGAGGTAAAAAAAAACAGCTTTTTCCGGAATTCATATCTTCATCCAGCATATTTAGTTGAATGATTAAGGATATTTCTATTTACGAAGATAAACTTCGAATCGATACTTTTAGGATTATACGGGATAATACCTACATAGATGTGTGCTATGTTCAGAAACCAACGTCTACGACCTACCTCTTACGCATTCAGCACAGTAAAAAGGGGTGGATATAAACTAGGCATTCGGTTTCTAAATTCTCGAACGACAAAAATCTCGATTGACAAAACCTGGGAAAAAATGTTTTTAAATTTTATTTAATCTCGGTTCAAAATCTCGAGCATACACAAAACTCGAAAAAGTATCTAACCAGGAAAAAATCTCGAAAGCATAGGGCGGGATTCTTAGCCTCGACACACGATTGTATCGTTTGTGTATAGGTTTATATAGGTTTGTTCCCTTACCTAGCTGTCCTTAACTAAACAAAATGACCCAAACCTTTACGAAAAATAGCCAAATCCTGTTCCCGTACACGGATTTTGTGTAGCTTTAAACAGGAGAGAGAGAGCAAAAATGAAAGTTTGAAATTTCCCCTTGCTATGAAAATTAGTCCAGGAAATTTCTTAGGGCAGGATTATGAAAAGTGTCATTTGACTGATGGTCAAAGAGTAGACAGGTGCATAAAAGACATTTAGCCCAAGCATGCAAGCATCTACCTACAAGTTTTTCTAAGCCAGCCTCTTTCTATCAACTTCTACCCTCACATCCTCGTGGTTAACAGCCGGATTCATATGACCTCAACTGGAGATTTAGTTCCAAGTTCCAACTCAAATCGAGAGAGGGGGTCCAATTTTTGTCTTATCAATTGGTCTTATCAATTTGCTTACAAAATTTGAGGTTTTATGCCTTATCTAACTTGACCAATAGGCAATTTTAAATAAAATGTAAATTTGAGGTTGTCTGACATCCATGAGCGGATCGAATCAATGTTGTTTGTATAAAATTATAACCAAAATACACTCGAAGTTTCAGCGTCCTAGCTCAAGTTTAAAGACCTAAATACTTCATACACACGGACAGTCCGTCTATCATGCAGATCGCCAATTTCTGAGTGTCTTATGGCCTTTTCGATTGGTCGTCCGAGAACGTCCGGGAGCCCTCTGAACTCGCCTGAAACTGTTTGCTTGGACAGTTTGACAGTTCCTCTTCTGGATAGAAGAGAAATTTGCTTCTGCTTTTGAGTCCAGAATCAAAGCCAGAAGCACTCACACAGTCATACAACGCATGTGTCAAGTTGGATAAATGTCATTTGTCCCCTGTTGAATAGCTTTTGGTTCACAAAAACAACGCCAGACAAACTTCAAAATTAAGAAAAACCTGTTTGGCTGTTTGGATGTACAGCCCCAATTCGCGAGAAGAAACCCTGATCCGAAATCGCTAACCGAAAAGCCCAATAATATTCAAACCGGTGAAAATATTATGAAATGCTTATTTTTGACAGATAAAAAATGCAATCTCAGGCAACGATTGTAAACGCACATTTAAGAAAAAGACAACTTTTTTAACGTGAGACCTACAAATGCCTAAATGGCTTTCGTGGAAAACTGTTCCAGACAGTTACGATTGCACATAAATGAATTTACGGCTGGTTTCTGCGTTTTTCATTGTGCCTGTTTTCATTTGGTTGATCCTAACCTAACCCAAATTTTATTTCTCAAAATAAAACGGAGGTTGAACGGTGGCCACCACACTGGCGCTTCTCCTCACCGTAGTAATTCTGACACATCAGGTTAGAATCAACCAAATGGAAAGAGGCACATTGAAGAAAAGATTTGCTCTTTCTGTCAAAAGATCTGATCTTCTTCAATTTTGAATGTTTCATTGAAAATAAAAGAGCAACTCCAGATCCATTCTCAGTCTCAGCACGAAAGATGCGATCTTCCGATCTTGAAAGATTTGATCTGAACTCACTTATACACATGCGAACATCTACTGTCAAACGCCAAATCGAAGCAATTTTATTTGTTTCGATTTTATGTGCGGATGCGGACGTTTTACCGTGGGACCACAATGCCCGTAGCGGTGGTATGTAGCAATAGTACGTAGTACAGCCGCGGAGCCATGTGGCGTAGTACGGAAAAAATTTGAACACAATGGTGTGGCGCGGCTATGTCGAACAAAAACCTCGTTTATAAACAATGGCCGATGCTCTGAGTTAATTTGAACTAGATTTAATATTTTTGTACAACGGATGACACAAATTCCATAAAATTTCTTTAGATTTAACCATCTCAATAAACTTTTCGACGTCCTATTCCTCCATTGTTTACTTAACTTGTATTCAACTGTCCACCGTGTAGCGCTGTCAACCGTGTAGCGCTAAAGTTGGCCAACTCTTACTACCGCCACAGCTACGCGCTACCGCCACAGACACACATTGTGTGCGCAATACACTGAATACATGTGTTTTAACTTTTGACAAAAGGACAACGAGCTCCGGATCTGCACGTGGAATGTTAGGTCCCTTAACAGACCACGTGCAGCCGAGCAACTAGCGGAGGCCCTTAACGACTGCAAGGCAGACATTACTGCCATCCAAGAAATGCGGTGGGACGGGCCGGGCAAAAGAAGGATGAAAAACTGCGACATCTACTACGGCGACTGCTACCGGCATCAAAGACAGCGCCTATTTGGATGTGGTTTCGTTGTTGGAGGCAGACTTAGGCAAAAAGTCTTGAGCTTCAACCCTGTAAGCGAGCGCCTCGCGACGATCCGCATCAAGGCTAAATTCGCCAACATTAGCCTGATATGCGCACATGCCCCCACAGAGGAGAAAGATGACGAGACCAAAGATATGTTCTACGAGCTCCTGGACAAAACTTATGAGCAGTGCCCTAGCTACGACATTAAAATTGTCCTAGGCGATTTTAATGCCAAGCTAGGAAGGGAGGGCATCTTTGGTCGTACTGTCGGAAAGTATAGCATGCACGACACGACCTCCGATAACGGATTCAGGCTGATCGACTTTGCTGCGGGGCGACACGTTGTGGTAGCAAGTACACAGTTCCCGCATCTCAATATCCACAAAGGGACATGGAGATCTCCCGATCAATCAACCGTCAACCAGATTGACCATATTGCGATCGACGCAAGGCACTCCTCCAGTATCATGGATGTCCGAACTTTCCGAGGGGCCAACATTGACTCGGATCACTGCCTTGTTGTAGCCAAGGTACGGCTGCGGATATCCCGACCAGCGCCAAGTAATGGAAATACTGTGAGGAAGTTTGACGTCGGCCGACTACAATCGCAAGACATCGCCAGGTCCTTCTCCAACCGAGTCTCTCAAAACCTTCTACGAAGTCCTATGCAACCAGCATCAAGTATTGATAGCCAGTGGCAACATTGCCAAAATGCCATCAGAGACGCCGCCTCTGAAGTGCTGGGTTTCACACGGCGACCACAACGAAACCCCTGGTTTGACGATGAATGCCGGCAAACACATGCAGCTAAACAGGAAGCATACAAAGCGGCGCTGCACAGAAGGACTAGAGCTGCTCGCGAGCTCTACGAGCAGAGGAGGAGAGAGGAGCACCGGCTTCTCCGAAGGAAAAAGAGAGAGCACGAGAAGCGCGCGGTTGAAGAGATAGAGAGATGTTACAACAGGAATGAGGTTAGAAAGTTTTACCAAAGGATTAAAAGGTCCTGCCAAGGGTATAAACTTCGAACTGAAGCCTGTAAGGACCATCAAGGGAACATCGTTGTAGAATCGCAGTCGGTGCTGAGGATTTGGAAAGACCACTTCTGCAGACTGTATAACGGCGAGGAAGAACCAAATACCGCTGTCAGGCAGAATGAACCATTCAACCCGGGCGAAGACGTTACCGACGAAGCATACGAACGATACCGCCCACCCGACCTGGAGGAGGTGAAAGTAGCTGTGTCTAAGCTCAAGTGCAACAAAGCAGCCGGAGCAGACGGCCTAGCTGCCGAACTTTTTAAATCCGCTGGCGATGAGCTGGTTAGGAGCATGCACCAGCTCATCTGCAAGATATGATCGGAAAAAAGCATGCCCGACGAATGGAACCTCAGCATTGTTTGCCCGATCCTGAAGAAAGGAGACCCTCTGAGTTGTGCCAACTACAGAGGCATAAGTCTTCTTAACATCGCATACAAGATCTTTTCTGCTGTACTATGTGAACGCCTGAAGCCGTTTGTCAACAATCTGATAGGCACATATCAGTGTGGCTTTAGGCCAGGAAAGTCCACCATCGATCAAATATTCACACTGCGGCAGATCTTGGAGAAAACCCAGGAATTCCAAATCGATACACACCACCTCTTCATCGATTTCAAGGCCGCGTATGACAGCATCTATAGAGACGAGCTATATAGCGCAATGTCTAGTTTTGACATCCCTGCCAAACTCGTCAGTCTGTGCAGGATGACGATGGAAAACTCACGCTGTTCCGTCAAGGTCGGCAAAGACCTCACCGACCCCTTTGATGTCAAAAAAGGATTTAGACAAGGCGACGCGCTGTCATGCGACTTCTTTAACATCATGCTTGAGAGAATTGTGCAGAACTCTCGCGCCAACACCAGAGGTACAATCTTTCGAAAGTCCGTTCAACTACTCGCATACGCAGACGACATTGACATAATCGGTAGAACAAAGCGTGATGTCAGTGAAGCCTTCGTGAGTATTGGGACGGAAGCGGCGAACATGGGTTTAGCAGTCAATGAGGGCAAAACCAAGTATATGCTGTCATCAAGAAAAGACACCCAACACCGACGTCTTGGACGAAACATCACCATCGACAGCTATAACTTTGAGGTAGTTAGGGACTTTGTCTACCTGGGTTCCGCTATCAATTCAGACAATGACACCAGCGCTGAAATCAAACGAAGGATAACTCTTGCCAATCGCTGTTTCTTTGGGCTAAGAAGGCAATTGAGTAGCAAAGCCCTCTCTCGAGCAACTAAAGTGTCCATGTATAAGACCCTCATCATCCCAGTCCTGCTGTACGGTGCAGAAGCATGGACCCTGTCAAAGGCGGATGAAAACACTTTAGGCTGCTTCGAGAGGAAAATTCTTCGGACGATTTACGGTCCCGTCTGCATAGACGGAGAGTGGAGGAGGAGATATAACATCGAACTGTACAGCGATACCGACCTAGCCAAAAGAGTCAAAACACAACGTCTACGATGGCTGGGTCATCTAGAGCGGATGGACACCAACGCCCCGGCCCGGAAAATCTTCGAATCCACACCGCAGGGACGACGCGGTAGAGGAGCACCGAGACTCAGGTGGCGCACGCAAGTGGAAGGAGACCTCAGCCAACTTCGCGTGCGAAACTGGAGACGGCTAGCTAGAGACAGAGCTGGCTGGCGAAGCTTGTTGGCTGAGGCCCAGGTCCACCCCGGACTGTAGCGCCACCTTAAGTAAGTAAGTAAAGTAAGTAACTTTTGACAGCGCTTACTACCGCTACTACTACCGCCACAGCTACATCACTGTGGTTCTACGGTTAGTTGATTGCCAGCGCATGTGTGTGATTTTACCTGTCGCCAAACGGGGAAACATGTTCTATTGAAAGGAGCAGTTCCTGATTTTGGGAGCAATTCTTGCAATGGTCAATAAAGCAAGAGCCATTTGCATAACTTTTCTGCTTGCCTCAAAAATGACATAACGGCATGCAACCTAATCTTAGCTTTATGAGTAGAGGTTCCATTCCGCAGGAATTTTAGCCAAAGGCAGCCAAGGCTTAAGGTTAACATATAGCGATAAATAATATCACGTTATTAAACCACATTTTCGCTGCTATCAAACTTAATATACACAAATGTAAGTCATATCCTTAAATCAAATGTTAACCTTGAAACCAAAAGCCGCTTAAAAAAGGTTTTCAATGATTAACTCGTTTTATGAAAAGTTTTATTTACCATAAAAATTCTTAATTTACATTACAAATTGGAAGCACCTTTGTATATAAACATTTAGTAAATGTTTATTATACAATGCTTACATTTCCAAATGTTTATATGCTTCCTATTTGAAACTTGTCGATAAACATTATCTATCAACATGCTGCTTCGGCAGAGTTGCTAAGGCACTTTTTCCTAGCCGGACGAACTTCCAAGGTTTCTAAATGACGTTTCGCTTTCTCGGCCGGGACTAATCAAAAATTAGAGCGATACCAAACATCAAGAAGACTGACTACAGCCTGGACCAGGACCTGGACTCTTCAAAAATTACCTACATACATTAATACCTTAATTTAACAGAGCCTCTCAATGTTGCCTGGTCACGGCAAGGTTCCTTTACACATTTTCGATCCGCGGTCGCAGGCTAATCGCAAGCCAAAGACTGCGAGTCACTCTGCGAAATAAGACACCCGGTTGGGAAATGTGGTGAAAGCTTTGTAATCTAGTGTCGCCATTCGTAGTTCCATTCACTAATCAAATAATACTCATCCAATAGTCTTGTCAATTAATGTCGATAAGGTCTTAATATTTGCCAAGATTTGACATTGTATCCCGATTGAAAAAATACGATTGCGCAGATATGTTCCCGGCCGGGTTATCTTCCAGTGGATTTGAATGGTGTCTAACTTTCCTGGCCGGTATGAATTAAAAATTAATTAAAAACAGAGCTCCCTTTCGTAGACGAGAAAACTGAAGCGACTACAGCCTGGAGTCTCCAAAACCTACATTTTAAATTACATTAAACGGAGCCTAGCAATGACGCCTTGTCGGAAAAAATAAAAAAAGCTTTGGAGACTTCCTTCACATTTGCATTCGCAGCGCACGCACCTATTTTGGCTCTTATTAATATTTGTCAAAGCCTACGTTAAACGTTCCATTCTTGTCGCACTTATTAATATTAGCTGACTGAATCAGCAAAATACCCTCTACTTTTCATTATTGGCTGCACTTTGTTCCCAGAACTCACGTCACTCTCGCTCGGTAGCCAACAGTACTCTCCTATGTACAAAAGAAAACACCCGGTCGGGAAATATAGTTTACGCTTTGAATTTAAAGATCGTTTCTCCATCCGTTAGCCGTTAGGTACTTGGAGTCGTGAAATTCGACAATGCGTACCTATTTGTTGAATGGAGACGACAAGTAATACTCACGCCTCCCTGATTTACACACACTGTCTTGCCAATTATTGTCCATATAGTCAATGCAGCGTCCGCGCGCTTGGTCCGAGCACCATTGCACACTGCTCAAAGTTATTAAATCGATTACATCCCAATTTGATATTTTCCCGGGCGGGAAAAGGTTTCAGCTCGTGTTCGCAGCCTAGCTGACGCTATATAAAAATAAAGCGGCCAGTGAGTCTTGAATCTGACGAATGCAGGAACAATAAAACAGTAATAAGCAATAACTTTTTCCGCCATATTCTAAATAATCTGCAATATTATCCTCCTTCATAGTAAAACTCGGAGTTGCGAATCTGACGAAAAAAGGCATTAGCGGCGTCACATCAGAAAGAATTTAAAGTTCAGCTTTTTGCCGTGGCTTGAGGGATCCACACTAGTCCCCCGAAATACCTGAACCTGCAAAATATACATATGTAAACTACCTACAAGTTTTGATTAGTTTCGCTCCCCCCGCTAAAGGAAAAAATAGGATTTAGTAAAATTTGTTTATTCTATCCAACTATACTACTGGCTCCTCGCAAAGCTAAATATCCAGCAGTCAAATCGGACGGCAATGCTCGGACAGTAGCATACTCCTCCGAATTGTGATAATTTAGCTTTGTGTGTGGATCTGTGTATGGTGCAATTAGTCCAGATATGTCCGAATACTTTTTAGCTGGCCGGAACGATGGCGGTGGGTTTAGTGTAGAATCTAAAATTATGTTGTATGAATTTACTAGGAGGAACTAAGATTGGCCAAAACTGAAAGCTTCTTACAAGTAACAGCGTCCTCCGGCCAAGGCAAGGACTTTTCGGTGGCTAATATTTGTTTGAGTGATTTCCATATTCTTTTTTTTCCACCTGCTTGGACGCAGTTAAGCGTTGATTTCTTAAAGACTGGTTTGTTTTCCTCGGCCATTGGTTAATTGCACTATTATTTCTGACCAAAAATTTAACCAAAACAAAATATTGAGGAAATATATTTGTTATGACGTTTTCAATTGTCATCGTTCAGACGGAACAGTGGGGGTTCCAGAAATGTTTAAGGCGTGTGCTCATAAATGCCGAATGAGGTACTTGCATCATTAACTTTGTCTATATACGGAGTTCAAGCCTGCTTCGACCTCATGTAAACAGTTATAAATAACTGCATATAAACGTACCATATAGTTATATGGATTTTTTTAAACCATCAAAAAAGTTTGAGTCTTGCATTTTATGCCCTTCACGTAAAAAAGCGAATCGCTTTATTCTTTACGTTAAATCCATGCTTTCGTTTCGCTTAATATTCGGCACAACGCAATAAACCGCAAGAGGATGGGGTTTTCAGTAAATCAACACAATCTCACATGTAAGCTCCTTAAGAAAGTTTTGGCAGTACATGGATATTTTTGGAAATGGCCATAAATTACTGAAAAACTAGATATTCAACCTCGGCCACATTGAAGTTTTGCCCACAAGCTGAAATTGATTAATTTAGCCACACTCTGACATGTATTTACAAATCTGAGTAAATTCATCAATTCATCAGTTTTATGCAATTTCGTCTTGGCGCTTTTACATCAGCTGATCGCTTAAAGTAAATTATTGTTGCATCTTCTCACACGTATTCATCGACACGAAAATTTAAAGCCTTATAAAACCTTTGCAAGCTTATAAAAAAATCTTTTTGAAAGCCTTATACAAAATGTAAACAGTAATGGGCGTTGGAGGAACAAATAACTGAATATTGGGCGAGAACCGCCAAATAGAAAATTAAGATTCTGAACCATAGTAGAAGGTTGAAGGGCATGAATTTTTAGCCCTGCTGCTTGTTAACATTTCTGATACAATCCAGCAAACAAAATGCACTAAAAGCAGGACCCTCTTCCCGTCAGCTTCGTCGAACGTACGCGGAATCATAGTCTGTTTAAGATAAAAAGGCTGCTTTGACGTTAGTAGGGTATACCCTATGTATACTATACTGCTGAGTGCAGTTTTCTCGATTTCAATGCTTGAGTTCAATCCTCATTGAGCCGGCCTGGTTTTCCATTCTTTCTCTTGACTCAGCTACGCAAAAAAGAAAAATGCCATTTGTTTCGCAAAATTAAGCATTAAAAAAAAGTTAATTAAACATTTAAGTTAGCAAAATTAAACATTTAAGTTAGCAAAATTAAACATTTAAGTTAAGAGTTAAGGATTCGAAGATTTTCCGGGCTGGGGCGTTGGTGTCCGCTCTAGATGACCCAGATATCTTAGCCTTTGTGTTTTGACTTTTCTGGCTAGGTCGATTTCGCTGTACAGATTTCTATGTACAGTTCGATGTTATACCTCCTCCTCTACTCCCCGTCTATGCAGACGGGACCGTAAATCGTCCCAAGAATTTTCCTCTCGAAGCAGCCTAGAGTGTTTTCATTCGTCTTTGACAGGTCCATGCTTCTGCACCATACAGCAGGACTGGGATAATGAGGGTCTACATGGACACTTTAGTTGCTCGAGGATTTTGCTACACAATTGCATTCTTAGCCCAAAGAAAAAGCGATTGGCAAGAGTTATTCTTCGTTCGATTTCAGCACTGGCGTCATTGTCTGAATTCAAAGCGGAACCCAGGTAGACAAAGTCCCTAACTTCCTTAAGGCTAAAGCTGTCGATGGTCTGCACACACACTATCTAAAAAAATCAAAACGGTTAAAAAAAGCTTGGGAGATGAACCAAAATTGTTTGTTGGGAAGGTCAGTCTGTTGTAAAATTTAATGTCCAGGAGTCGAAATAAGATATGAATATTAACTAGACCAAAATAACTAAAGTGTGGGATAAAGATAAATTTATTTTTTGCATTTATCTTTATGTCTATGTCTTTCTCATTCATTTGTGAAAGTGCCGGAAATGGCCGGAATTATAAATGTCAAACTTTATTCTGTTCATTTTTATCGGTTATATTAGTAAATTATTGGTTCGGGAAATCGTCACATAATATTTAAAAAAAAATACGACAAATTTACTGAACAAATTAAGTTTATTCCTCCAGAAAACAGTGTGCCCAGAGAGGGAAATTTTTTTTCTCCTTTTTTCAAAAGTGAGGCAAAAAAATCCACTTTGTAGGGATGGGAAACGTCAATCCTCTCATAAATCCCATTCACCCTATTTACAAACCTATTTTCTGTACCTTTGTAACAGTTTGAGAATCAAAAAAGGAAACTAAAACTGTCCCTGTACGAAAAATCTGTCACAAGTACGTTTTCTATTGTGACTTTTACTGACGAAATCATTTTCGCTCCCTGGAAATGACGTCGCCACTCTCTTTTGAGAGCCAAAATGACAGAAACAGAGATTTCGTGTCAAATCAATCCTTTTTGTCCGATGGAGACACTTAAGGATTTATTTTAATCGTCTCCCGCTAATACCGTTTTCACACCGAGCCCAGAATCTAGATTCTGAGCAATTCGATTTCAAAATCGAATTGAGGCTTTCACACTGCGAAAATTATGTAGATATCGTTGACGTTTCGATTAATTGCCGTACAACTCATCACATGCCGTACAACTTGTCACAGTTGTCACAAGTTAAATGGCTTCGAATAAGTAAAAAAAAACTAGTGTAATAACACAACAAGCACTGGAATATACTTAAAAATCATTTCACTATTGAATTGTATAGAAAAAATGAGAATATTTCTTGATTTTATTTTGTAAACAAACTTCATCAGCTATTTTGTCATCGGCGATGCATTCACAATAGATGATTCCAACAAAATCGAACACAAATCTGGTACATATGTATTCGACTCTGCGGGAATCTAGATTCTGATCTAGATTCTGAATGCCACAAATGTATGGGAAATCTAATATATTTTAATTAGATTTGGGACTTTTTTACTCTGAATCTAGATTCTGGCTCAGAGTAAAAACGGTATAATCTTCTTTTAATTATCGGTGGGGACATAGTATATGAGTAGCTATAGAAATCTGACAAGATTAGCTGTAAAATAAATTCGTTTTTGGAAACAGCAGTGTTTGGAAGGCCCGCTTCACGGGTTTAAAGGATTTCAACTCCCTTTCTCGCAGGGTTTACCCGCTCAAGCGACTTCGTCGCTCCGCTAAGAGTAGGTGCCAGTTGTCTGGCAGGCGCCTATGGCCTTTTACGGGTATGTTAAAGTTGCAAACTTTTTTGAACTTCTTTGGCTTATAACTTCTAAACTAATCGAGACCGACAATTTTTAATAGCAAATTCGGAATCCCAATTCATAATCTCAACCCAAATCCATAATTTGGATCCATAATTTATTATGGATCCTCAACCCAAATCCATAATTTGGAGTAAGCTCAAAAAATAAGGACACTCAAATCATTATACATATTAAGCTCAATAAATCCAATACATTCCACTTGGACCTATGGTACTTATGCGCCTCACCTGCTAACTATTACCACAAATCACTGAATAACTAGATATTCAACTAGCGTCCCTCTTACCCTCCAAAACCCATTTGTTTACGTTTTTATAAAGCCTTTAAAGCTTTTTTAAAGCTTTAAATTTCCGTGCCGGTGAGTACGTGTAAGAAGATACAACAACAATTTACCTTATGCGATCAGCTGATGTAAAAGCTGCAAAACGAAATTGCATGCAAATAGCGAATTCATGAATTTTCTCACATTCGGAGAATGGGTAAATTCATCAATTTCAGCTTGTGCGCAAAGCTTTTACGTGTCCGAAGTTGAATAACTAGTTATTCAGTAATTTATGGGAATAGGGTATGAAAACATTAATTTTAAATTACAAGATGTTTTTAATAACTTTTATTATAAAGTTAAAAATAAACGAAGAAAAAACCGCGCATTATTGTGAATTCGTATCACAAACAAGCAATCTACTTGCTTGACGTTCATTACCTTACGCAACAAATGTCGATTTACCAGTCTCTCTTATCACAGTTTATTTATTTGTTGTGGATTATTTATCTTGCAGTGTAAATGCTTTAAAACAATAAAACTGCATCATTTGCACTCCCATCCTCTAATTGCACCTTTGGTGTAGTTAGGAAAGCTACTCAGTTCCTAACGATGCCTTTGACAACACGATTCCTGAATAATCTCCAAAGATTTCGGCTCATAGCATTCGACGTCACCGACACCCTCCTGAAATTTAAAAGATCACCCGGCATCCAGTATGCAGAGACTGCAGCAGCTTATGGTTACCCCGATCTAGATCAAGAACAATTATTGAAAACCTTCCGCATCGAATTTAAATCAATGCTGCAAAAATATCCAAACTATGGAAAAGCTACGGTGAACATGGACTGGAATAGATGGTGGATTCAGCTGGTAATAAATGTCTTTAAATCTATGAACGCGAAAATTCCTAAAGATGACATGTTAGTGATTGCTGAAGAACTAGTTCGAATCTATCGGACCGACAAGTGTTGGCTGCACATAGATGGGGGCAATGAAATCGTCTCAAAGGTAAAGGAAGCCGGTAAGGTGACCGGTGTCATTTCGAATTTTGACGCAAGTCTACCTCAAATACTGAACGCTATGAATTTAAAACAATTCGATTTCATAATAACCGCTTACGACTGTGGCATACTCAAGCCGAATAAGGCTATTTTTGATCTGGCATTGGCCAAGGGTAATGCTTCGAGTGACCAAGCGCTGTACATAGGAAACATTTATGAACTAGATTACTTGGGTGCAAAATCGGCCGGCTGGAGTAGTCTCCTTATATCGCAAATGTCCGACGAAGAGATAAGGGAGAAGAAAATTCGGAGCGACCATGTATTTCCGAGCTTGTTGAAGTTGCTACATACACTGCAACACGATCAAATCGAGTGGTAGCAGTACTGCAGATGAACGTCTTGTTAGCATTGATTCATTTATTATTTAAAAGTTTAAAACGTATGTACATAATAAAGTTAACAAAACCGCGCATATTTAAGTATACATGCAATAACAATGGAAAACTTAACTCAGTTCACTTTTTAGATACAAATACATACAAACATAATATTTTTTATCACCGATTTTTGTATAAACAAACGGGCGGGCCTAATCATAGCTATCATCGGTTTGCTGTCATTGAAAACTGTATATTCATGTTTTTAGACGACTGAGCAAACAATGTTGGCATCAAAATAAATCTTATGATTTACGCACTTCTTTGCCTAAGGAAAATATAGAAAATATATTATGGCTTTTCTTTAAATTTTAAAATTTATAACAACATTTTGTTGAATCCCAGTATAATGATTGATTTCTTAACTAAAAACGCAAGTAACAAAAATTAAACATGTTAACAAAAACAACTGATTGAAAAAATCCAATTGATGTCTAATTATGTACATATTTTAACAAAATCTTCGTATCAACCGAGATCTCGCTCTTTTCAACAAAAAAAAAAAAAAAAAATAGTAATAGGAAACCATTAAATGCTCTACGCATTTTTTGCTATTATTATTCAGAAGCACGCATATGTGTGAGCTAGCAACATACCTCTTCGATATTTGCATTTGTATTTTTTCGCGACGTAACACAGCACCACACAGACACAACACAACACACGTGTCGATTTGCCAAAGTCCATCTTATATTGCTTTGGATTATTAATTTTGCACCGTAAATGCAAAAACCAATAATATTTGCATATTTACACTCCCGTCACCTAATTGCACTTTTGGTGTGGTTAGGCAAGCAGTTCAGTTCCTCGCGATGCCTCTGACAAAACAATTCCTGAAAAACCTCCAACGATTTCGACTCGTTTCATTTGATGTCACCGACACCCTCCTGAAATTCAAATCACCCGGTATCCAGTATGCAGAGACTGCAGCAGCCCATGGTTACCCAAATTTAGATCCTGAACAACTATTAAAAACGTTTCGCTTCGAATTAAAGTCAATGCTGCAGAAATATCCAAACTATGGAAAAGAGGTGATGGAGTGGAATCAGTGGTGGTTTCAGCTTGTAACGAATACTTTTAAATCGATCAACGCGAGAATCCCTGACGATGACATGTTGGTGATAGCAAAAGAACTAGTGGGCATCTACAGGACAGGCAAGTGTTGGCTGCACATAGATGGTGACTGTGAAATCGTGTCGAAAGTGAAAAAAGCTGGTAAGGTGGCCGGTGTGATTTCAAACTTCGACGCAAGTCTACCTCAAATATTAAATTCAATGAATTTTAATAACTTTGACTTTATAATTACTGCTTACGACTGTGGCATACTCAAGCCGAATAAAGCTATATTTGATCTGGCATTGGCTAAGGGTAATGCTTCGAGTGACCAAGCGCTGTACATAGGAAATATGTATGACATGGATTACTTGGGGGCGAAATCGGCCGGCTGGAGCAGTCTCCTCATATCGCAAATGTCCGATCAAGAGATGAAAGAAAAGAAAATTCGAAGCGACCATGTTTTTCCCAGCTTGTTAAAGCTGATACATGCATTGGAACTCGATCAAATCGAGTGGTAGCAGGACTTCAGAACCCCAGACCTTTTGTTAACATTGATTTATTCCTCTTAAAAGTTTAAACATAGTAAACTAAATAATTATTTTTAAGTATACATACAATAGTAATAGGTAACTAAATTCAGTTCATTTTTTTGGATATATCTTTATAGATATTTTAAATATCTGGCTTCGTCTCTTTTTGTGTTTTCTGTACTTTGTGCTTTGTGTGAAGAGCCAATGTAAAATATTGTTGTCTCAACGTACACTTGGAGAATTTCTAAAATTTATCGGGTTGACTTAAATTAAACGGGTATAAAAAGTAAGAATAGCGGCGATTACCCTGAAAAAAAACAATCGCAAAAACTTATGATAATAAAAATAGTCCCCATACTTTACGCAAATGCATTGGGGAACAAATGAGGCCTTGGGTTTAAATTAAATTTGCATTGTTCCGAAATTTCGGGAAGCCGATCTCACACTATTGGTCAAGCGGATGGAAAACATGGAGGATGACAAGGACAACCCATCTCTGTACTGTAACCGATTTAAATCTTTTCTCATCACTGAAAAATTTTTTCATTGTTATTAGATTAAATAAATTTACCCTGCTCTGCTACAAACTGTTATGCCAATTTTTTTACTTTAATCAATTCATGTAGCAACCATTTAAAATCAGAAATAAACACGCTCAAAAGGGAAATAAAAACTAATTGGAGCTTACTTACAAGTTTACTTTAAAGGCACTTTAAAAGTTAGTTGTATTCAGTACTATGGTGCTTTACAATAAAACCTTTCACAAAATGCAATCGAAAAACTTTAATAAACCGAAAAATCCAGAAGAACTACTTAATTAGATCGCATTAAAAAAAATACAAAAAGTCTTCGTTTCCGCTGTTTTCCAGCTTTTATCAGTTGCTGTTTTAATTAAGTAAATCATTTTATCCAGCATTCTAAGAGCATAAGAGAAAATTTTTTGCATTTGTATGATCACAACTAATTTTGACACAGTGACTCCAAAACACCTCGCAAAGAATATTTCCTTTACAGGAAGAGGTGTAAGAAAAATAACCGAAAGACGAAATCTCGAACACTGAAAATCCGGGAAAAATATCTTTAACGGCTGGTTGAGTATGTAGGCGTTGGGGTAGCATATTCTACAAAACCTCGATCACTGTGTGATAAGCGGTTTTGGGTACATGCATGAAGTTTGGGTACATCTCGAATGCCAAAATCTCGAAACTACTTTTCGAAATGTTGGCATTCGAGATTCTGTCCATTCTAACTAGATTTTTTTCGGGGTGATCCCGATAAGGTGAAATTCATGTAACAAAATTTTTGGTCTGCCATCAGTCCCACACACTCTGTAGGGCTGTTTTTTAATTTTAATACATATAGATGTTACGGTAAATTCCCAGTCAATTCAAGGAATCGGTTCACCCCTGATTAAATCTGAAAAACAATTTGAACTGCATTCCCCTTGTGGGGTGGGAAATAATATTTGACAATGTTACTCCTGTACTTAAAAGGCAGCTTCATCTGAGATCAATTAAAGAAAAATATTTTAAAGCACTGGCTTAAAAATTATCTTAAATCTTAAAATTTTTCCAAGACAACCAAGTTACAACTCTCCTTTTTCGAAGTCACCTAGCTAGTTTTAACTCTATAGTGTACGTTGAGAGTTCTTCTTGCATACCTTATTGTTATCTTAAGACTCTTTCGTCTTCGTCGTTTGTGTAGCCGGCTGAGGCGGATTATTAAAGTCAAAATTTGTGTGAAACTCTGTCGACAGTTGTTTGATGATGGCCTCACTATTTGCCTTGATTTCTCTCTCTAGAGACTCAATATCTACTTCTTTGCTCTCTAATTTCATTTGTAAATCCGAATAGAAATCACAAAACAACACTGGCTCATCTGTACCAGCCAGTGTCCGAGTGCTGCAGTACTGTCCACGATGCAGTAACTCTTCATTGGATGTTTTTGTATCGAAGAAACGTGCTCCCAGTGGAACCTGAAAAGGAAGAGCAAAAATTAATACTAGCAAACTACAAAAGTGTTTGCAATAAAAGCAAATCCTTGACTTCAGTAAAAGAAACTCTTTTTTTACCTGTTGCTGTACAAGCTTTTCGTGGCTCTGCATAATAAGATTTTTCATCGTTTTCAAGCCAATAACTTCGCTCTTTATATACTCAGCATAGCTGAAAAAAACACAACACCTAGTTATGTCAACCTCCTTAATTAATTCAAAACATGTCGTGTTTACTTACCTGTACATTTTAGAGGTTTTTCTTGTTAAGTTCTCGACACAGGAAATAAAGTTCTTTAACGGCAGTGTACGTGGAATAAAACTGGGATCCAGTTTTTCTGCCATTTCAAAGTGCGTCAGCGACCGATTAAATTCATGTATCATCGCCAGTGTGGTGCCCAATGCAAAATGGTTTTCCGCAACATCTGGTGCATGATCAACAGCTGCACTGAGCACCACCTCAGCATCTCTCAGCTTCCCCGCTCTGTACAAAATTATACCCAAGCTCAACAATGGGATATCCTTTGCTTTTCGTGGCGCTAGCATAACACCACGTTTGGCACATTCAACAGCTTGCGTGCCATCACCACGCATGCGCCAGTAATACGAACTCAGCGTGTGGTACTTCCAGGATGCTGGGCTGTCCACTAGCCCATCAATTAATGTTTGCACATACCGAGCAGATCTGAATTCCAAATCGTTACTGGCCAGCTCTTCTTCTGGTTCAATTTGCAGAGCATACGTTCCTCTTAAACCATCTAAATGGTCATAGCAACATATTCCAACATATAAATTGGTATATTCCCAACAAAATGGAGCAGACTTCGGAACAGACACCACTGGTAAGATGGGCGACTTCTTTTTAGCATTTTTTATGTTAATCCTTTTCAGGTAGTCCTTGGTAAGTTTCGTGTAGGTAATTTGCTTTTCTATAACATAGTAGTCAAGAGCACACTTGGCCTGGTCAATTATTTCCATACCAAATTGAATAGAGAAATTGATTTGCTCTGCCATCAGCTCACGTTGGCGCAACAGCTCTAGGTACGTGCTCTCGACGATGTCATTGTATTTTATTTGGTCAAGGAATGCTATTAAATTTTGCGGTTCCCGCATGTAAAATGGAGAATCAATCTGTGAAACATTGGTACATTCCTGGATTCTGGGATTATCTTTATGGCAAAGTAGCTTACCTTCTGTAGGATTTTTCCATTTTCATTCAACACCCAATGATTAATTGCGGCAATTGTAACTGCTATCTGGAAAAAGCATACGATAACTAATATAAATCGCGTTGCCATCTTTAGATTTTATTCAGTTGAAGCATTATTTGATAAAAACCCTCCGAGAACTTGTGAAACAAACAACCAAGACGCAATCCTTGTAAAAACGAAAAAGCATTCACGGCAGAAGGAATGTTATGCATTGGAGAGAATTGAGTTTTGACAGCTGTCTTATTCTCTCCATTATCTCTCCAGAGCAAGCTTCATTCACCGCACAAGAAACAAAACCATGGTTCACAGTAACTATTTTCCGCAACACTTCTAGGAAAAACTTGAAATAATTTTTGACATAAAGAATTTCGACTGAATTTCGCTGAAGTTCATCTTGGCCATCCTTGCATGATCCAAGGAGGAACTTCAGCGAGCACTGGATAGGTTTACAGCCGTTTGTGGTGATGCTGGGATGAAGGTAAACGTGAATATATCGGAAGTGATGGTTGTTTCCCGAACTACTGTGCAGTGTACTCTGCCCATAAATGGAGTTCCTTTGAAACAGGTGGAGAAAATTCAGTATCGGCGTCTTTCTCACGAAAGACGGGGAGTGATACTGAGTTGACTGAGTGGAACAATCGATTCTTCGATGGTTTGGACACGTTTTTCGCATACCCTATGATAGATTTCCTAGACAGGTCATGCTAGCCGAGATGTGAGCGCGTTGCCCGCCTGGTAGGCCAAGAAACAGGTGGTGTGACCAGGTAAAGAACCTTTCCAAGTCCAGCCTGGGGAATGCGCCTGAGTCTCTTGAGTTGGTGGCGGAGGATCGAGAATGATGGAAGGACCATTTAGCTGCTCTCGCTCCCCGACACTTGTATGGGATAAGCGGCATAATAGAAAATGATGATGCGAGTTTCGCCTTGATCCTGTTTTACGAGGGCGCTATCTCTTTTTTGAGACGTAAAAGTAACTGTAAGGAAAACAATTTTGTAAATTGTTCACGGCCATAAGAATACATTCAATCGTTTGGATTGTGTTTAAGACTTATCTCAAATAGTTTTTTGTTTAAGTATTAAAGTGGTATATTGCTACAAATCACAGAACATAGCGCCCTATTTCCACAGGCGATAGATTTATCGCAGAAGGCAATATTCTGCGTCAAATTTTCTCTGCTGGGCATTTCATCGCATACTTTTTCAGTAAATTGCAAAGGGATTCTGGGAAGTGAGAGCTCAATCGCTCAATCGCGACGCGAACTCATTCAGTTAAGCATTAAAAGCGCAAACTAATTAAAAACAAGGAATTTTTTTCTTAAAGGACCGATAAACGTAGGAGGAGCTGAACGCCTTTAAATTACCAAACTTAACGGTAGTATCTTTAATATTTGTCGCACAGTTTTGAATGAATTTTTCGAGATATCAGGTCTTAAAAGATCTAACATGTTAAAAGTGATCATGGTCGAAGGTGTGGGCGGCCCAATTTTGGTATAATTAGTGGCATCTAGCCACTATCGCTAGGCGATTTTACGCCTTGTCTATTTTGCCCAAAAGGCATTTTGAAGGACAATGTAAATTTGAGTTTGTTTGGCATTCAAGTCAACAATTTTTATACATTGTGTGGTACAAAATGAGGACCAAAATGTACCAATTTCTCAGCTTTCTTCACGGGCTTAAAAGATTAAAACCCTTTTCGCCTATAACTTCGAAGCTTACCAAGTCGAACACCATAGCTATCACTTAAAACTAATGGTCGTTATATTGTTACTTTTATTGAGGATTTTGCATTTGCACCCCTTACATAAATTACTGAATTACTAGATTTTCAACTTGAATCCCTCTCTTGCCTGCCCTGATACGTCTATTTGCGTTTTTTATCCCTTTCAGCACAGGGCTAATGAGCTAAAATAATAAGAAATACCTTGCTTTTAAGGACATTTGTCATCTCAGTTTCTAGAAAAAGGACATGTACATTTGCTTAGTTTAGTCTTTGAAAATTGAATAGACCTCTTACCAAGGCTGTCAAAATTTGACGTCTGTCACATTTTTCGACAGCGGGATGTCAAGCAAATCGCGTTTTTATATTAAAAAATTCAATAGTTTCTGTAGAAGTGCAAATTACTAATAAACTACTCAACTTAGAGTGTGCCGATAAGGAAAGAAGTTATTGTGCTTATTCCGTTCCTTAAATTGACCCAAATTTTTTTTAATAAAATATGTGGAAAGTATCGAAAAAGTGTTCCAAAGATATCTCCTTAAATCCGTGTACCCTTTTGTGGTCATATACACTGTTTCTTAAACACAAACAACACTTTTTTATCCTCTCCGTTTTATATAATGAAAATGTTTTTAGCATAACCTAGGAAGGCTGATCAAGTCTACAGCTTTCACACTCATTGAAACAGGGTTGCATTTTTTAAATAGTTTTTTGCGTTTATGTGTAATTTTTGTTCGTTTTCCTACTTTGTTTGGCATCCCGCACTCGAAAATATCAATAGACGTCAAACTGTTAAAAGCTCTTTACCTACGATTTTACATTTAAAATTTATTTTATTTTGATCAAATTTGATAAAAAAATATATAGAAATTAATTAAAAATATTTAGAGAAATGCCTGGTTTTAATTACTTCACTAAATCGAGCGTCTACTGTATTTTAGTTTAGATAAGGTAGAATATCTCATTTTCAGGGCCCTCATTGCGTAACTTTGCAGACGACAGTCGTTCGCGCGATAGCACTAAACGCTATCGTCAACAGTTTGCTTCAAGAAACACTATCGCTATCGTGTCGTCATCGCTCTCGTTTCGGTAAGTTTTGATTAGTTTTCTTGGTTTTTTTGGTACATAGTTTTTTCTCCATGTGTCATAATTGTATTCTGTGATTTGTGTGTCATTATATCATTTTCATTTTGTGGTTTTGAGTATTTATTACCGGGTGAACAAATTCGTACGGTAACATTATATCATGAAGATGTAAGTAGCAATAAAATAATACATTAGAACTTAAATAAAAGTATTGTTTTAAGGTCTGCAATGCTATCTCTATCCCAATATTGACAAAAATTATGTGAAGAGAAAAAATCGGGGAAAGGGGGAAATTTCAAAATTTTCGGCAGAATTGGCTCAAAATAGGAAAGTAAGTGACAATTGAGTTAAGAGGGATGCATTGAATTTATTTTAAATTTATTGATTTCACTTTCAATAAAAACAAAAATGCTTCGCCAGAACATTTCCTTAATGTTTTTTTTTAATAATTTGCAATATATTTTTAGCTCTTTAGAACCCACTTCAAAGCACAACATATTTAATTCAAAATGCAAGGGAAACGATACCTATTTTGCTATCGTACTATCGCCATCGACAAGACGATAGTACTTGAAAGATTTCTTCCTTACGCGAAGCAAACAGTCAATCGTCAACTCGATATCGACTAGACGATAGTGGAATTTTAAGCTTACGCGAAGCATAACTATCGAAGACGATATCGAAAACGATATCGTCGTGCTTACGCAATGAGGGCCCAGCTTATTACCCTGTTCAAAATATTTCGAACATTATACCAATTGAACAGTTCCATCGGCAAGCTGGACAAATCCCAATTGAGTGCTGAATGCACTCAGAATTCCAACCAAAACCGAACCATCTTTCGGTCTTTTCTTCCCACCGCAATTCGTGTGGTGGAAAAGAAGAAAAAGAAGTTTTCTTCACTCGTTCCGCTCGTCGACTAATTGCCGTTTATTTTCTTATTTCCATTATAAAAATTAAATTCCGATTAGTAAACCCTTAATAAGCTAATAGCGGATATTTCCAAAATCTTTATAGTTAGTTTAGTAATGTTTTAATATTTCATAAAATAAAAATGGCCGCGGTAAATGATTGTTTTACAATTGGATCGACAGTGCTCTGTACGACATGCTTCAACCAAGAAGTCGAGGGCGAAGTCCTAGCATTCGATCATACGACAAAAATGCTAATTTTAAGTATCCTTTTTAAAATCGTCAACAAAATACCAAGAAAACACATCTATTGTCCAGTCACAGTTCCATCTATTGCATTCAGAAATTTAGAATTTTTTATGGACCAAGTGCTGATGAAATCAAAATTGGCAAGAGTGCCAACACAATCAATAGCCAGTGCAGGTAAAAACAAAACAAATTTCCACTGACCTGACCAAGTTGCGGAAGCAGTGTTTCGATTCAGGGAGTGGACATGAAAATTACCGAAATTACAGTGTATAAATACGAAATATCCGTTGCGTTGGGGGGTCTCCTAGCCAGCTATGAGAACAAGAAGAAAATCGATTTTGCACTATTTTGACGTTTCAAACAGAGGAGCAGGTTATGTGTGTGTTTGAACATATTGTGAGCTGTGAGGTTGGTCTGCTTTAAAATTCCAGGGAGAAAGTCGAGTTTCTAACTGATTTTACTTCATGTCCTATTTGTTCTGTATCAAGATTATTTCGGTTGAATTTTTTAGCTTGCATTTGTAAATATATATACTTGTCTATTTAGCTGAATCTTAACCCAAAATCTTTGCAAACAGCCAATTAGAAGGTTAATAACCTTTTAAATTACGTATATTTAACATTTCTTTAAGTGAGAATCGCGTCTGGAAATAACCCTTGCGATAATTTTTTTTAACTTGGAATTCATTTTTACATTTTATAAAATCTGATTCTTTAATCAGTTAGTATGGAGCATTTTTAAAAACCTCAACATTATGTATATATATATGTAGGTATTTGGTCAAAGAAAAGAACTCGGCCCGAATTCTAATACCGACCACTCGACTTTTCGACTTTACTTATTTTGTTTTACTGTAGAATTAATTTACTATTTAAATTTTGTAATCAGGTATGTAGGTAACAGAATCCTTATTTTTTGCTTACAGCTTGTGAAAGAAATTTAGCTGTATAAGAAAAGAATTAAAAGTTATGAAGGAGCTAGGTACTAATTAGGGTTTTGAGGGGGATACCAATTCGAATTATGCACAGCTTTTCAAAAATTTCGTTGTTTTTGTTCATAAATGGCCAGGACAAGGTTTAGTCATTTTTTGTTTAAATAATAATCTAATTAGCATAAATTTGCTACTTAAAACGTTAAGAAGGTACCTACCTTTCAAACACTAAATAAAATCTAAGTTTGAAAAATTGGAAATTTAATAAATAGGAGTAAATAAATAAGGTTTTTTGAGACTAATTAAGGAAACATTTTTAAACATAGCCATAACAGAAGAAAGCTAAATTATATTACCATTAAAAGAACACAAAAATCCTAGCCCAATGTCCTGTCTTAACAATAATATCCAAATCGAATTTGATGTCCCTATTTACACTCGCAGTAAAGGTTAGTTTAAAATTGTAAATAAACATTTAAACGAATTATTATTATTCGTTTATGCTGTATAATTATTTAAAATAAATCTCTATTTTTATGTTAAGCTAATTTAAACTTTCGAGAAGAAGACCGTCAAGAAGTCATACACGGACTCAAGCGTCTCGTCGGCTTTCATTGAAGGCCTAGCGTACAATTATATATAACTTCTAAAAAATGTTGTTTGGTTTGTTTGCGACTTGTTCAATTTAATTTCAATTCGCACCTTGATAGCTCAATTGTTTCGTTGAACTTTTTCAATAATAAGTAAAATTTGAGGAAGATATACCTGTATTGGCACTTAATTAAGTGGTTTGTGCTTGCTTTAAATTTAACTGATAAAATAGAAACAGATGCTAGGATGCTAGATGCCTAAAAGATGCTAGGCAGTAAACGAACTTTATTGCCTTTAAGCGTGTCTCGAAAACCCGCTATGATTTTCCTTTAAGGTTTAGAAAATGATCTTTGTGACTTTTTCGAAATGGTGTCTACATAATTATCGTTACTGAGATAGAGAGACACACACACTTTTTTTGGTTTCGTTTGTATATTTTAGATTTGAAACGACTATGTACTTAGAATTTGTTTTCGAATACCGTTATATTTTTATGATTCTCAAGTACTTTTGTGCTAGCAACAGCTGTTTTTTCTTATCTTTGGTTGCAATTGGTATTACCGTTAAAATACAAAAATCGTTTTTTAAATGTTTATATAGTTTTCGAGCTGAGTCTCAAAATCTGCTATTTATTTAAAGTTCGCTATAGCTTTCCTTAAAAATTTTATATATTTTTTGTGTGTGTAATTTTTTTTCAATTCATTTGAACCTCTATCATCGGATAGTCGGGGGGAAAATATTTTTTTTATGATTTTTTAGCGAATTTTAAATAGGTTTTGTTGCAGTTTTTACACTTAATACTTCACAAAAATTTGGCTTACTCCTTCGCTTAAGCTATAATTGATATGTGTGCCGAATACCGGCTCTTTGAACAGAGTGGCTCTATATAGTATTTTTCATTGTACATTTCATAATAAATTCGATCTCAAAACTTCGATTTTATTGAAAATTAAAAATTAATTTAGTATTTGTTTTAATTTTCTTCTTTCTGGCTATGAAACTTTTCAAGATAAGTGCCAAAACACTTTGTCCATTTTACCATCAAAATCGACTGTAATTAAACCGTTATATGTGAGCCCATATATGCGTTTTCATTTCTTTCAGGGACTTTATAAGTTTACCTAATTTAATCTCTGTACGACTAACCATAACCATAAGACACCATAAGAGGTCCTTTTTCCATTTTTTGACGAACGGTTAAAAAAAAGATGCATTTCAATTATCAGAACGTTGGTTCCTTCAATTTTCCACGTTTTTTACGTAAGAAAGTTTTGAGAACGAAAAAGATGCCGCCCATTTTGTCGTTTCTGCGGCATTTTCTATATTTTATGTGGCTTTTCTATGGTTTTAAACCATTTCATTTAACCATTTTAACCATTTCCAAAAATATTTTATCGCGCCTGTAAAGCAAAGACACCGTAATGGGGCAAAGCTTACGATAAAGCAACTTTATGAAGTAGCCTTTTGAGCAAGAGCTTCGTTCCGCAGTCTTTTTTTCTTAACAATTGCCAAGCGAAACATTGAAGCCGTATGAATGAACTCGTAAACATTATGCGAAGTTCAATGAAGTTCAATGAATTACTTTCATTTGGTCAAGAAGGCAAATGAAAGTAACGTAACGCGATTTTGACGATATTTTTACTTGTGCTATTTCAGTATGATATTTTTTTGTAATGAAATTAAATACCACATTAAAACTAAGATTATGAAATCTACTTCCCTTTTCTCGAACCTACTTCACATTTTGAGTCAAATCTACTTACCCTTTTTTTGAAGTGGTATCGCTGCTTTCAAAGTTAGTTGCGGGTTTTTAGACTATAAGTAAAATCAATTTCTCAAAAATATGTGAATCAGGAAACATACAGCCTCGTAAGGCTTGAATTTATATTTTAAAAAATATTTTGATTTCATCTCCCACTGGTATTTTAATAAATTAAAAAGAAAAACATAATGAAAATTATAAATAAATAATCATTGAAAATGATTATTTTCTTAACAGGATCTGTCGACTTAAAATTTTTATTTATTTTTTTTTTTTAACTTGTGAAATCAAAATTTTCCTTAACTCAAAACCATTGCAATGTCCAGAGAGCCATTCAAAAACGTCGGAAAAGTTGAACGATGTTTTCGTTCTTAATTTGTCATTATGCAGCAACGTTCAAGTGATAAAGGAATGTAACGGCAGTTTCGTCGAAGAGCCCCAAAAGCTGAATTTGGAACAACTAAAAATACGCCTGCGTAAAACAGTGCAAAATCGACAGACGTGGATCAAGTCGAAGAATTCTGAAGTTAGCCCTGAGGCGCAGGAATTATACCGAGTGCTAGCGAAGAACTTTAAGGCATGTATTTCTTTTTAATTCATCAAAATGTGTTTTTAACGTATTTTTTATTTTATTTTTTTTTTTCAGAACATTGAAGTCACTTGGCAGGGTGTTAACATACTAATATTTAATGAGGTTACCATCACTCCACCTTATAGATCAAAGAATGTGATCGGAAATACACAAAATCCTGTTTTAAGCAATTACATTAAAAAAATGGTAAAGTATGCGAAGATTGGGATGTTTTTGAATTTTACAAACTTCTTTTTTTCTTCAAAGATTGATCAGTTCTATAAGACGCAAGCGTTGCAGGAAAACAACGCTATGGGTACACCTTCGTCTTCGTCTGCATCTGCAACAGCGTCATCCTCGTCGTCGTCATCCTTTTCATCAGCGCCATCAACTTCTGTAGGAACATCTTCGAATAATGCTGCATCGGCATCGCCTGTACCGGGGTCGAACACATAAAAAAGCAAAGAAAAAATAAAATTATTGAAAAAAGCAAAAAAAGCCTAAAACATAAAAAGAAGTAATTTATGTTAACGGAAGTTATTTTTCGTTTGCTTTTAAACTAAGAAAAAATTGCCTTTAGCGAGAATAGGAGATTCATGGACACATTGTCCTTGTGGTTTTGCGAATGAACTCAACTTCGATGAGTTCAAAATATCGTGTATATCAGATATTTACTATGAAAATTTGGTAGACGCTCAAAAGCTCTGCTGCCATAGAAGATAAAAGAAATTTACGTTCTTTGATAATGGGATCCGCCGGCGATGAAATCACAATTCATTTAATTAAATGATTTTTCTGATCTGGGGTAATAATATGTTTAATACCATGCCCGCATCATGTCTCCAATAGTATGCGATTAACATTACTCTTCAATTAATCTACAATTTTCGAGATTTCCCACATAAATTTAAATCCTCTCGGCAAGTAATTAAAAATAAATCATCTTCATCATTTTCACAAACCTTTTTTTGCCACATTTCACAGTAAGACTCGAAAAAGAAAACCGTCTGCATTTGATACATAGATCTGTCACAAATTCGTTTTCTGTTGGAATTTAGTGAACGAAATTGTTTTTTCGCTTCTGTTAATTTGGGTTATTAACCTTTTAACTAATTTTAAATATTATTTTTCATAAAATATAACCTTCATTTACTTAAAACTAACATAAAAGAAGCGATAAGTGCAAGGTTCGTCTGTAACGAACTTCTAAATAACTTACCCTCACATGATATTAATTGTATGGGCCACGCCCAAAAAGAACACTGTTCTTTAATCTTTTTTCGTTAGAACCATGAAAAATTGTATCAAATGCGGACACTAAAGCCAAAAAAACAGTATTTTTATAAAAATCCTCTCTAAAAGTGGTCGTAGCTAACATTTTTGTGTAAAACAAACTAAGAAAATGAGTTTTCTTAATTGTGTTATTTTTTCGATTAGAGTGAATTTTAGAGAAATATTCTGTAGATTTATCTTTCACTCAAGTAAATTATGGGCGTGGCTGAGGGCGGATCTAAAATTTTATAATTAGTCTGTAGAAAATGATGACCAATCTACGCCCCAGGTTTCAATTCTCTAGCTCATTTTTAGAGACCTAAAAACATCACACACGGACAGACGGACATGGCTTAATCATCTATCACTCTCGATCATATCTCTTTATTGTCTAAGGGTTACGGTCACTTCAAAAACTATGCATTAAAGTTTATATACCCTGGGTAGGGTATACAAAATTGCGAACCCACCTTCAGTTTCCTAACTTCAGTCAGTAGCACAAAAACGGAAGCACTTGTAAGACACTTATAGGACTGTCAATCTACAAAGCATTTGCACGTTCATAGAAGGGTGAGTTCGGTTGAGTTAATAGAAGAAATCTTTCATCATTGGTTTACACCCTGGCCTTCTTGATGTAAATGACGACGGCGAATGTGCCACCGTTTACCAATTTGTCATCATCACCTACCAATATTTTGTAAGTGAGCTATTTATAAAAGGAAAGCACAGATTCTACGAAAGCAATATTAAACTAGCGACTAGCCTGAAGCGCATAGGTTGAAAACTACTACTTATTCCTTTACTTCTTCTACCATTTTGCCAATGTGTTAATCTGAGCTTCAGAACAACATCTATTTTAAAAAGGACTGTATATGGCAGGATACATCCAGATGTTAAATCTCAACCACAAGCTTAAATTAATCTTGTTGACAGAAGTGAATTAAATTTTTTGCAGTAATTCCGTTCTAAAAGCTTTCAATTCTATGCGTAGTTTTTCCACCTGTTAGGTGCATAGTTTTCTGTCTGCTTTTTAAACGTAGAGTTTTCTGTCACTCGATATCATAAATGTGATTTAAGTTAAATGCTTTAAAAATATAATTTAAAGATTATTTAAATTGAAAGAAACTATGAAGATTGCCTCAACCATGAAGAGTTTTTTATTAATTCAAACTATTGTGCCAAGATACATGAGTACAAATAAGGTGTTTCCCGATGACAAATGGCTCCTAAGTAATTGCTGCTCTGCCTCAGCTAGGTTTTTGAGAAAAAAAATTGATGATTTGGATATTAAATGCAAAGAATTGCACGAATCAGTTCCAACTAAGAAAGATGGTGAAGTAAATTCAGAATTTATAAAACAAAGGATCATGAAAACTGTATGTTTTGTGCGAGGGAATATAAGAGCAGTGGAAGAATCTGATGGCTTCCAGGAATTCATAAAAAGTCTATCGCATTGGTATTTGAAAAATACATTCAAGCTTTTGGATTATTTAGAAAAAAAATTTCAAAACAAAATATAGAGGAGAAGTGTCATTTTCATAATGTAAATAAAAGATGTATTTAAATTGTGGATTTTGAATTGAAAGAAAAAAAAAAAAATTAACAAAGAACTAGAAACGGAAAACCCGAAAAGGAATCGAAATTAAGTTCTTGGTGGACTCAAAATTCGTTGTCTGATTAATAATTCGCGCCTCTGTGAAAGCGTATGCTCTAAGAAGTCACAGATCTATATATGTATGTAGTAGCTCGTTGGTCCATAAACCGAATTGACAAATTAAAAAGTGGAGCCTCAATATAATTCGACCCTCCCAACCCTTTCAAAACTTTTTTTTAGAAAGCATTTCTTGTAAAGCGTTGGAAGCAAGAAAGAGGTGCTTAACGTACGTGTTTTTCAAATTCTTTTGGAAAAAGTTACTTAAACTGTTTTTATATCAGCTTTGCACACAGAATGGTTCAAAAGTTGTGGCCTAAAAGACTTCGCATGTATTTTAAATTCCCCTTTTCCTTTGTTTTATTGTAAGTTCATTATTTTCTTAGCCTTGTTATAATTACTGGGTACATTTTAAGTTTTACTTTTTAAATTTATTGCTGAAAAACTTGAAGATAAATACATACTAAAAATATTTCAACCATAATACAAAAATAACCGTCAAGTAGGTATAAAAGCCATGCAAGGAGCGGCCCGTTGGCTTAGCGTACAAGTAATTGCTTAATTTGGATAAAATGTTGTTTATCTAATTTATTTGCAACTTTATGTTTCAAACCTTTCGCGATATCTTATTCCTTATATCGGATGTAGGCGTGGGGACAATATGTCGTTAATTGGGACGTGAGTAGCGATTTCCAGTAACGATTTCCATTTAGGTATATATTGTCCCTACATCACCAGAATAGAAGATATCATTAAAAATCCAAAATTATATTTTAAAACCCTCGATTAATACATTCGCCAGCATAGAATGTATTTATGAGTTTTAGGTAAAGCATCTTACATACATACATTTGCAGTCCACAGTCACCCTACATCAAAACTTGTGGCCTTGTAGGGAAAAGAAGAATTTTTGGCTATGTCTCTGTCCGACTTAACGTAAAGTGTAAACTCTAAGCCTTAATCTTGGGGAATTCCCTTTTTAACAAAAAATAATATCGACGTAACATAAAAATCACAACATTTCGTGAACGACGGAAACTGAAATCAAAACGACGCAACTTCAACGCAAAGCGAGGTGTGGGGTACCGTTAAATTTTTTTGTAGTTCTGAAATTCTGTTACGCTAGCAATAATACTCTTGGCACAACCTTTTGGATTTCGGCAAAAAAATTTTTGCCGGGTTTTTAACTTTGCCTTTTTAACGGTTAAAATTTATGTAAAAATACATTTCTTTTTTTAATTAAGTACATGACAAGCTTTTTTTTTACACGCCTTTCTCTATGTTTTTCTATTATTTAAACAATTTTCATTACAATATGTATTGCCCTTAAGATGAGAAGAAAAATTAAGAAATTAGGTATACAATATTTTCAAAAAACATTTTTGAAATATTTTTTGAAGCTTTTCAGCTAGTCTCAGAATCTGCTTGATAAAATCGTATAATGAAAACTTCCTTTACTTTCTTACTGTGAATCTTCCGAGATAGTAGCTAAGTGCTGAAAGAAAAGAAAGCTGTAACTTTGTACGTAAGCTCTTTGTGATTCGAAGCAATACAAATGTTGAAATTTGTCTAATCCGCCCACCCACGGTCCATATTTGCAGCTACCTTCTGTGATTTTAAAAAATTGTAAGACATCGTGCGATGCATCGGTATAAGACGTTGCATCTTCTAATGACTGTTAATATCCAAACAAAAATAAAGTCGGAAAACCTGCCGGCGAAGGTAAGTGGGCACATTGGTTTAAAAAAGTATTTTCCAAATGCATAAGAAAAACACTTACTATACCAGGCAGAAAACGTTCGGTTCTACATTTAGATCAAACAAGGCTTTGGGCCACGCCTACATTTAAGAAAACCCTAAATTTACCAGCAAAAATAAACTTAGTCCGCCTAATTAATGAAAGAATAAGTAATCAAATTTAGTAGATAAGGTACAGAAAGCTCTATCAGTTTTCATACAAAATTTTTTGCCACGCCCATTTTTTGGGGTCAATTTAACGAAATTATTGAATTTAAAACGAAAATTATTTTTCTGGGTACATACCTAAGACCTTTTAAGACCGTTTTTTCAATGCGAGATCTTCCGAGTATCCGAGTTAAACTGAGATTAACCTCTGAAATAAGTTTTTCAGTGAACTTAGAACTGGGGTTGATCTAGGCCTAACTCGCAAAATTTGTTAAGTTTATCTTGACCAAATGTGGAGAACAGTATGAACTTCTTTGAATGTCTTGCGTATTTGTTTGAAAAATTACATCTGAGAATAATTCTAACTTCTTTTCCTGTGTTTTTCTATGTGAAGTTAGAGTAGGAGTCAATAATTTCAAGATTCGAAAATTTTGACAACTTCACTGACGAAGTAAACTTTGTACTCAAAAACGGCTCGCTAGGTTCGAAAACGACTCCAGATTCGTTTTGGTACGGGATTGACAGATCTTGGTTTAAGCTTGGCTTAACTCAGCACTGAAAAACTGGCCCTTAGAGATATTACCGAGACCGACAGGAGAATCGATGAAGCCGTGTTCGTCCGTCCGTATGAAAACAACTTTTAGGCCTTAAATTTTGAGTTAGAGAATTAAAATTTGAAAATTATTCAAATCCACCCACAAACGCGCCCCCTACAAACCTGCCTCTGTTTCGTAAAAACACTAAAATCACACTTTACCTGTTTCTGTTCTGTCAGCGCCTTAAACTTTTGTATGAAGTATGACTGTAATTGGCTATAAGACGAAAGCCAAAATATTTCACCCAAAAATTTGCCACGTGCACTTTTTAATCTATTTTAGTGTAAAACTACGTTTTTTCAAAAATTTATATCAAAGCGTGAAAAGAGTAATACGTAACCAATGTTGTAAGCATTGCCAAATTTTTTGCATACATACCTACTTATGTTTCTCCGCCCACTTATGTGGGTGTGGCCTTGGTCGCAACATCGGCATAATATATGTGTATGGACTGTTGGTTGGTGTCTTCGCTTATACAAAACCTGGGAGAAAAATGGTACCGATTGTGCTGCTGTTTGGTACTGGTGGTGTGTTGCAGAAGCAGCATGCCCCACTGAATTTTCTATTAACAGTGTTTTCAAATTTGGTCACGGGTACCAAACAGTGCGAGGTTCTGCGTGCTTGAATGGGACCATAATGAAGTTGGGTACTAGCAGTCCATATACATTATGTCAGTAATTAGCTAAATGTTGTTTTTTCCAATGTTCGTAAAGTGTTTACCAAGCAGAGTTTGTTTTTTAGTTCAAGAACCGAAAACAGTGGCAGTGATTAATTAATGTTTCCGATTTTCCATAGGAACCTAAAGGGGTAACTCAAATATTTTAGGACTGATGCTTGGATTTTTACCTTATTCCTATCTACCTTATCTTTTTGGATTTTTATACATTTTGAATTAATAAATAATAATAGCAATAATTTTGTTTGCATTTGTTTAAGGCTTATCGCACTAGCAATTTTTTAAAGCATTAATACTTGAATCACCTAGTTGAAGTACCTACACACAAACCCTGATAAAATATTTAACTGTTTGCTCTCTAAAATGTCACCAAAGTAAAAGAAATAAAAGAGCTTCATGGCTGTTAAAAACGTCATGTGTTAAAAACGTCATTTATGACAAGCAACTAAAAAGATCTGTGGCATATCGGTTGCGCATGTGTGCGCATTCCCATTCTTCCTAGGACACAAGAAGGCAATCAAATCGTTGCGTGACTAAATGTGTCATGTGTGCGATAAGCCTAACATACCAGTTAAAGTAACATAAGACCACTGCGGCCACGTACAACTCCTACATTTGGAGTCGCTAGCGTCAAAAATGAACACTTTACTCACAGGGCTGTAAGTGTGAAAAGAGTGATTCCTTGTTTTCTTTTTCATTGCTTGCACCAGGTCTGGACGAAACATCTCTGTTACCAAAAAGTATAAAGTGACGAATGCAATATAAAAGTGACGAGTTATCGATTGAGTCTGAATGTTTTCCATAAATTATGAATATATTTTTTTAAACGACTCTCTATTATAAAAAATTGGAATAAAAATGACCCCCCCAACCCCCTATACAACTGTACAACTTAATTATTTTATTGAAAACCAAACACGAGTTTTGTTTCGTAAACGTTATGGTTTGGAGTGATATAAAAAAAATATTTTTACCCCGCGTTTTATAGTTTGCATCTTCTGTAAAATTTCAAAAATGTCAATGAAGTTGCATAGGAAAAAAAGTAATTACTAATACTTTAGTTGGACTTTTTTTCTTATCGTTAATTTTTTTATTCTTTCTCTATACTTTAAATATTATTTTAAAGTCAATTTACAATTTGCGTTAAACGAAAAAAAAATGAGTTTGTCAGAAATAATATTACATCACTGGATTCATAATATACAATCTATGCGTTATTACCTAACAACTATGTATGTATTTATTATGGTTTCCAATCCGAATGCGCATGCATTACGATTTAACCTAAAACAAAACTATTGCGTATTTACATATAAGAAAATTAAACATGATTTTCGTTTTTGAGATTTTTTTAACAATAAAAAAATGTCTGTGTTGTTTTTGTGTTGGTTTCAATCATTATGTTGTAGTGGTTAATATTAAAAGTGGTTTTTGTTATTTTTAAGTTCTATTTTTTGTTTTTATTAATTATTTTATTATTATTCCTAAATATATTATTTCTATAATATTTTTTTTTTTTCTGTTTTTGCATTTAATTGGTTTCTTTTTTAATTTATTAATTTAATACAATTTAAATATTGGCTATAGATCATCTGACATAAATGAATTTTGGGACTTTAATTCCTCTAATAGACGAATTTGCTGACGAAGATACATAATTCTGAAATGTGTAAATTCAAATGAGTACATTTAAATAATGGAAGGCACCTTGACTTACTTTTGTTCTTGTAGTGTTGCTGTAATTTCTGTAATCCTAACTAAACTTCTAGCTGATTTTAATTCGGCGGATACTTTCGTGCATTGCAGGTCACCATGCGCGTGGGTCTCCTCTGAACATTTCTGAGCCTGAAAAAAATTAGATAATAAATAAATGCATCAACATTAAATTTAAACTGGTTATGTTTATAGCCACCAAGTAAAGCAATGTCAGAAATTCGCTTTCCTATAAAAACTTTTCCTGATTAAAAACTACAATACAGAAACTATGGCTCTTACTAATTAATAAATTAAAGCACTAAAGTACGAAGACCTTGTACTATTAAGGATTTCATTATCATTAATAACGGATAGCTGCTAGCCATGAAAATCTCATTTGTCACTGTTTTGCCCAATAAGTTCAAGAGTTGTGTCCTTGCAAAGGATGATTTTAATTTCAAGTAATTTTTAATCTGAATTTTTAGATTCACATCCAACCTCAAAATGACAAGTTCAAATTATGTGACTAGGTGGCTTACTGCGGGTGTTCGGCGCGAATTTCGTTGGCTCGGGTTCAAATGGCGTCAAAGGCAGGGATTTAAAATCGATGTGGGCGACCTTCTTCTGTCGTACAACAACCTTTTTTAACAAGTGTACAAAAAAGCTCTGTGTTTTCAAGGGCCTCCTTCCACGAGCGACAGTTACAGTCGCCGTCGACAGTTGAGATATTATTTGATCTTAAGAGAACAACAGCTGTCGCTCGTGGGCCGCCTCTGATAAGACTCGTCGCTCGTGTAAGGCCAGGCTCAGTACACCATACCCAATCACAAAATGGCAGTCTAAAATATTTAGGTTTGGTGGCTCACTTCGAGTGTTTGGCGCATACGACGCACGTTAGCCCGGATTCCTAACGTTAACCCCAAATCCTAAGGGGGCAAAGTTTTATGTGCCGTGATCAGACTGTGGTTTTATACATAATGTTATAAAAATTCCAAGCATATTAACATAATAAGCTCACCTGTTTTTCCAACATGTCGGCTGGCCAATTTGTTACATGTGTGATCAAATCGGCCCGGAAATACTTTGCTAATTTTGGAGATAAATCAGGCCCTTGCGCTCGACCAGCTTGGCCCGCAGTGGCAACACAGCTTTGCAGAGTGCTTAGAGATGCCGATGTGCCTTCCACTAGGAATTAAAAAGTTAATTAAAAAGTTTTACAAACTATTTCGTGCTCTTGTGCTTACTTATTAACTTACATTTTCTTTGCTCCGCATTATTACCACTGATATCAAGCTCTTGTGTTGGGGTTGGTGGACCCTCTCCACTGCCGCTGTGTCCGCCGTTGCCACCGGACGTAACGCCGCCGCTCGATAGCGATGCATTTGATAAACTAGTTGGGCAGCCAACCATATTGTTGTTGACGCCCTCGACAGTCTTAAGCCCAAATTGGGTGTTGCAGGGGTATGGACCGACGGTAGTGCTGTTGTTTGTTCCAATTACAGGGCTTTTTGTGTAATTCAACGGCGACATACCGTGTGCATGTGTTAGATTATAGTGTGGTGAATTTAGTGGATTATCCCTGTAAATAAAGAGAGCAATTAAAATTATTTGCTTCTTTCGAAATTTAGGACCAGTGGTACCTTAAACTAATTACTCCGGGAACCGTCCCCGGATGATGCGCATCCATTAGAGGAGCATTCGGATCAGAAGACCCAGTAACAGGAATGCCATGCGTCTGTCGATGCAAGGCGCCTTTTTGTTGGGAATTCATTTCCATTGACTCTACTGATTTTGTGCCCAGTTTTGGAGGACCAGGAGCGTTTGAATTCAAATGGTGATCGTTTTGATTTGATGTTGCATTTGAGTTCTGTGAATTCGCCTATGTGTAATAAGGTTATTCTTTAGACAATAAGAAATACTTCGGATTAAGTTCACATACGTTTGCTTGTGTGGGGGGAGAAACGGACAAATTCACTTGCTGCACTACCGATTCAAGTTTCCGGTGGTTACTATTATTGGATTGAGCATTTGAACTGCCCATATTTACATTGCCACTGCCGCCAGAAGTGGTTGTAGTAAAATGCATTTGAGATGAAACCACTGAAACATTTGATGGATGTGATGCTAGACGAGGCAGCGCGTTCGGCAACAAAACCGTTGCAGTGCCACTGGCTGCTACCGCCACCGAACCAATAGTTAGCGGGGCAGACTGGTCATTGGGAACCGTGTTTGGTGTGCCCGTCAGTGAATAACTAGCTTCAGATGTAGGCGTTGAGTCGCCTGGACTTATATCCATGTCAGGATTTTCTAAAAAAAAAATTAAACAGTTCTTTTTATGTTCTCAGATTAAAAAAAAACAAACTTACCTTCGATTCGTCTCCGATGAGATGGTGGCCCTCCACCGTCATTGTCATAACCCCACCGTAAGCGTGAATTTCCTCGAGAACTGGAATGTTTTGTATAGGCTGGAACAGAAGAATAAATTATGTTCTAAAAGCTACCAAAATATGTACACAAAAAAATGAATTTTTCCCTATTTTGGGTGATTGTAAGAAGTGTTCAACAGCGAGGAAAATGGCTAAAATCAAAATAACTAAAAAGTTTAATTTAACAGTTTTTCCATCAAATATTGCACTCATTCCCTATTTTAGGCCAATCGCGTGATGTGAATCAGCTTTCTTTCTAATAATACTACTGTTCTCCTCTTCTGGATTCTAAAATTTTTCGATTTTGTAACAAAATTTAAGGTCCAAAAACTAGCGAAACACAAACAAAAGGACGGTCTTAGCTCATTTGATTCATAAATCGGTCTCTATCGCAATTAGCTTTTGAATTGGCTCATAAATTTTCACCAATCGATTTTCTGTACCAGAAGAGGAAAAGAATAACTGTTCAGCAATAATAAGAACTATTTCGCCTTGCACAGCTTTAGAAATTGGGTTCTAATTTACTTACCAGATCTAGAAAATCTGTCATCGCGGTCTCGGTCACGTTCCTTATCTCTGTAGTCCTTTTCTCTGTGCTGATCTCGCGCAAGTGTTCTAAAATAAAATTTTATATTTAAAATTTGATGACAGTTTTTTGATTGGACGAATAATCATACCTTTCTTTTTCAATCCATTCCTTTGGTTTCTCCCACTGTGATTTTTCCGTTTTGCAGTTGTAGTAATACATTTTACCTGTAGGGGAAGTTTTTTAGACCAAATTCTTATATAATATTATATTAATTCAGAATCAGTTTTTGAAATTAGTCTCATTTTTGAATAACGATTAAACATACTTATTGCCCACAATCCATTTCACCATGGCAATGTGTAATTGTGAAAAACAAGTTCCTACATAAATAAATATTTGAATCTTGTTGCATTCGCTATGAACTTATTTAATCTGGATTTTTAGACTTGACCCCATAATCCTCTCTTTTTCGTGTGCTTTTATTTATCTTCTACGTAAAGTAGTTATTTGCCAATCTGGATTATTGTACGTCAGCTTGCGCATAGTTAGTAAGTTTGTTTTCTTGACGTTTTTAACGCCTTTTCAAATTTTTAGGTACATAATTTTGTTTTATTTTTCCATATGTTATGCATGTGTATAACAAGAAGAAGTACGAAGCTCCGAGGAAGCGACCATGTAAAGGAACCTATCTCCAGAAAAATGGAGCGCAATTCCAGCGCAATCGCGAAGGAGAGGAAGGTCTAAGCATTCATGGATCACACAAATGCAACGGCAACAGCATTTATTTGGCCTCAGTGACGGAAAAAGATGAAGTAAGGCATGTGTATATGGTCACCCCAATTAATGTTTGCCCCGTTATAATATTGGTCTCAAAAACGCACACCCTATTCGGCAAATACATTGGGCTGGAGCTATCTCTTTTAGGTAGCTCCAATAAAGTAGATTTTCCAATTCTACAAAAATGCATGCATCAAAGGGGTTTACATTGCACGACAGGATGAAATAAAAAACGAAAAGGAAAAGAGATAAGGAACTGTCATATAATTTTTATAGTGGAGATTTTCTCCAGGTTTCAATTGAATTTCTTGCGAAATCAACCTCTTTTCAATTTGTTATTAATTACTAAAAGTGTAAACGAATATGAATGTTTTGCCACTCTTTATGCTAAGTTAGAGAAAATATTCTAATGAGCCAAGAAGGAAGGATTCGTGATGACACAACGCACTATCATTATTCTTTACGAACAATTTTTGTTTGGAGTTGGGGCCACTCTCGGTGTACGGGCTGTACAGCGACAGACGACACAGCCAGAAGAGTCAACACACAACGCCTACGATGGCTTGGTCATCTAGAGCGGATGGGCCCAACGCCCCGGCCCGGGAAATTTTTGAATCCTCCAAAGCTCAAGAAGAGCACCGAGACTCAGGTGGCGCTCGCAAGTGGAAGGGGACCTCAGCCAACTTCGCGTGCGAAACTGGAGACAGAGTTGGCTGGCGAAGCTTGTTGGCTGAAACCCAGGTCTACCCCGGACTGTAGCGCCACCTGAAGTAAGTATCATTACGATTTTGCACTCCACTTGAATTCAAACTTATTAACTTATGCTTTCAAATGTTTGTTTTATTTTTATAATGTTTGCAGAATTGTAAATTGTTGTAATTCATCACTTTTCAATAATAAAAATGACTATGTATGGCTTTGCCATAGGGGATGGCTCCCAAATATAAGCAACAATACGTTCGGTTAGTTTTTTTTTAATTTTCGTGTATATCTTTGTAGCACCTCGTTTGATTCAAAGATGTAATTCTCTTTTATTTCCCCGCTATCAGTTTTGTTTCTAAAGATCAACTGTAACCTGTGGCGGGGTTCACTCACAACAATTTTTGAATTTTCTCAAAAAGAAAGACCGAAAACCCTACTGCATGTATCTACTCATAATTATAAAGCTAAATACGTTAGGAGATAGTTTTTTCTAAGTTAATTGGGGTCAGCGCAAGCTTAGATACTAAAAGAAAAAAAAAGTCACAAGCTTACCAGAAGAACTGACATGTTCGCTCCAATCGTTTGCACATGAAGCTCGTTCGCCTCTATCATTTCTCTCGCGTTCTCGATCCCTATCCCGATCGTTGCGATCACGATCACGATCCCTGTCACGTTCCCTGTCCCTGTCACGGTCGCGATCATTTCTATCTCTTTTACTATCTCTTAGATCTCGATCTCGGTCGCGGTCTCTATCGTCCGAACCTGAACGTTTATCACCGCTTGAAGAGCAAAGTTTCGTCCGTCGATCAATTCTGTCGTGGTTGGTGCGATGTTCCGTCTCACGATCATTTCCGCGTCTATCTCGTTTATCTACAATAGAAACATGCTTTTTCTTAGATCTCTATGTCTCGTCGTTTCACTTACCAGTGTATTTGTCCTTCTTGTAGACATCACGGTCACGATCCCTCATCTTTTGGATGTAACTGAACCTATCGCGATCACGATCCCTGTCACCACGTATATCGTGCCTAGATGACGGTGAGTCTAGCTCAGGCGATTGGGATCGATATGCACTGTTACCATTGTTTAACGAACTGCCACCACCACCTGTTGGTGTGTTATCCCGTTCACGGTAATTTGACCTGCTTGAAGCCTCACGATCATAGTCGCGTTTCGAGCTGCTATATTTTGAACTCTGAAAAGATAAAGCTTTGTTAATGTAGGTATTTTATAAAAAGTCAAAATATGAATATATGCAATTAATTAGGATGTAATTACTTATTACTACCAATTACTTATTAAGTAATCACAGTGTTGATTAAATGTATAGACTAACTTTTGCAAGTACATATCTAGCCTTGGCAGTTAATATGTGCAGCAAATAACTATAAGTCTTAGTTAAATCACACGCGCAATACGCTTATCTTTTAATAATAAGTTTGTCCTTCTAAGTTAAAGTTGCGAATGAAGAAGATAGGTAAAAATGTTGGTAATTCTTTTTTTTTATGGGTTGCGCTTTAAAACAAATCATTTTTCTAACATAGCTTTTAATTGAAGAAAATATTTGATAATTTTCCAAGTTTTCTTGAAACTAAAAGATTAATTTTCTAAATAAATTTTCAATACGAAGGTTCGATATGAACTTAACACAATTTAGTCGTCAAGAAATTTTATGTGGGCGGGATCGCACTTTTTCATCGGGCCTAACTGTCATGCGGCGTCAGAAAAGATATTCCTACTGTTAAGTTTGCCGAAGTTATTCTGTACCAATTTGAGATAGCTATGGTATCCAAAAGGGATTAAGATGTTGAGGTTCTAAAGAATGCTAAATATTTACAAGTTCTGCCGAAAAATCTGTCTTCTTTATTACTTCTCCATAAAAATGAATTTAACTTTTATGTGTTTGCAAAGTGAATTTAACTTTTTTTGTAAGCAATGTAATTTTTTAATATTTTTTATTTTTTTTTATTTGGCAATAGCATAGTGGAAAAGTAGGTATGGGACGAATGGTATTACCTTACCAGACACTACTTTCAAATTACATTGGTCTGACTCGGGCCAGAGCTGATCGTATTCTGGGGGAAAGCAAAGTAATGCAACGGCTTTAGTGCAATCTCAAACTTGCGACTAACCGTGGGACCACAATGCCCGTAGCGGTGGTATGTAGCAGAAGTACGTAGTACAGCCGCGGAGCCATGTGGCGTAGTACGGAAAAAAATTGAACACAATGGTGTAGCGCGGCTATGCCGAACAAAAACCTCGTTTATAAACAATGGCCGATACTCTGAGTTAATTTGAGCTAGATTTAATATTTTTGTACAACGGATGACACAAATTCCATAAAATTTCTTTAAATTTAACCATCTCAATAAACTTTTCGACGTCCTATTCCTCCATTGTTTACTTAACTTGTATTGAACTGTCCACCGTGTAGCGCTGTCAACCGTGTAGCGCTACGAAAGTTAAAAGTTGGCCAACTCTTACTACCGCCACAGCTACGCGCTACCGCCACAGACACACATTGTGTGCGCAATACACTGAATACATGTGTTTTAACTTTTGACAGCTCTTACTACCGCTACTACTACCGCCACAGCTACATCACTGTGGTTCTATGGTAAAAATGTTAAACAAAATGGACTCTAAAATACATAATTTGTTTTTAACTGAGGAAAGAGCACCCCTGCAAAGAACACTTTAGTTCGTGTCTTTTCTATGTCCCACCCGCACCAGTGCATCACATCACATCCATCCAATATCCAGACACGATATTGGATGAAAATAAGCTCTCCGAGTTAAAAATTTAGGTTTAAATTTAAATTTAAAACAATAAAATTTTTTAGGTTGGTATATAAAAACCATCTATGATTAATCGCAAAGTAAACTATAATCCTCTGACCTGAGTAAATAATAATGCGAGAGAGTTCCGCTATCTGTCCGAAAAATTTCCCCCAAACTAAAAGCATCTATCAAATGTTGGTACAAGAAGTTACAAATTAAAGGCAACTGCTATGAAGACTCTCCCCGTCGTAGCGGGAGTAACAAAGTTGGATAGAACACGAAGTAAAGATCTGACAGTCTTCACGCAGCATGACCGGTTCTGTTGGTATTGCCATCTTCCAAGGAGACAATAAACGTTTTAACAGAAGCACGAAAAGAAAAAAACCAAATAGATCGCGTAAACCAGCGTTCGATTGGCCTTAATGAAAAAAAAAAAAAATAAATCCAGGTGCCATTGCGGTATACTCTGCAGTCCAATCGGCAAACCCCACATGCGGGCCAGTATAAATGCAGTACATATGGGAACGTTATGGTTCCTCAGTTTGGGTCCAGGTCTCGTTTATTTGAAAAAACAAGACGCTGATATCAGATCACTTTTGTGTCAGATTTTTTAGTTTTTAAGCTAGACTTCAAAAAGAGTTGCAACTATAATTTTGGAAAGTTGTATTAAAGGTGTAAAATTAACTTTGGCAACATTTTCGCACCAATACTGTTTCCTATTGTAATTAACCACGAAATTTATCTTTATTAATGCCACAAAATTATCCAATGGATTAGTCGTAGGTCATTCATGAATAGTGGAATAAAAAACAAGTAAACTAAGATTAAGTTTTGTTTAAAATAAAGCAAAGCAACACAATCAGCTTTTAAACTATCAATATTCCATGTTCAAGTGTCGCGCTCAAATATCTTATATTATTACAGGAGTGCAACAACTAGAGGTTCGCACAGGTCTGGCGAAGAATGTAAAAAGATTATGCATAAAACTAGAGAATAGTTTTTGGGTGCCGAAACGAACGTACAGTACGGGAATTTCCAGAGTTCAAATGGTGCACTTAAGGAAAATAGCTTAGCATTAAATTTCTTGTATCAAAGAATAGGTTGACCATCAACAAACTTGGTGACGCCCAGTGTTATATCTGGGTGGTAACCGCCGGATACTTGACCTTGTTTTTCCCTTGGAATTGGCTGGCTGAACTCACAAGTGCGAGAGTTGAGCAAGAAGAGAATAGCAACACTATTACTGTCAAAATGACTGGCTGATCGAGTATCAGAAGTCAATTTTAAAGGCTTCAGAAGAACGTGCAACGAAGGAATTCTCGAACAAAAATCAACGGTGCGGTCAACAGTCAGGACTACATTTACCTTATATAAGCTACCTCGAATTATTTCCGATTGTCCGCAGAGGTAACTTCCAAGCCACGATATAAAGACACCGTAGTGGAGATTCATCGAAGAATAACTCTAAAAAGCCGCTGCTGTTTTGGTTTGACAAAACAAATGCGTTAAAAACTCCTCTCAAGAGAGACAAAGTGAAAGCTCTACAAAACCCTTATTCCGTCGGTTTTGCTTTATAGCACCGAGTGCTGGACGATAATCAGAGATGGAGAAATTATACTTGGCTCTTTCGAGAGAAAAAATTCAAAGGCAAATTTATGGTCCTGTATGCAGACGAAGACTACAATTGGAAGAATCGTGCCCGGAATCACAGAGGATGTAAGGCTCCTGTGAACCAGGTAGATACCCCCCCTCAGCCGAAGGCCTATAACAACATAATAACGCTGTTCCCTGTAATAAGAGTCATGTTGACTGATGCGTGTGTATTTTGATGTGTGCAAAAATTAAGTAAGTCAAGATGTAGACCGTAATCCCTTTATGTGGCAGAACCAACTGTTTTACTAAGGAAAGATATATTTTTAATATCACCCAAACACCGTGCACCAGTTTAAACAAACTGAGATAGATTGAAATGGTTGGATCTCATTAGGTTAGGCCGTAGTAAGTACTTTGAATCCAAAACACCCAAGAGTTTATCGAACTATTGCGCACACATTGCGGAACAGCCACAGTACTTCAACGCGATTACATTGCAAGGGAAATTGCAAATTAATTCTAATTGACTTGCTCCCAGTCGGCATCGTTATTTGGTTGAGCAACACCATTCGTTAAGACTTTTCACTCAAAGTACACACAAATTTTAACAAAACAAATCGATAGCCACGAATAAATATCCTAAAGATGCAGCACACAAGATTAAATAGATATACGAGTTGTATCTACGAGTATACGAGATACATATATATAAATTTTTCCTTCCGTAAGCACCACACAAACTCCACCAGCCCAACCCCAATGCGATTTTCTGTACATTTCGCCAAAAGCCGACTTTGAAAAACCAAAAATCCATAGTTAACCAATATTCCAAGGGGATTTAAGTTAATATTTTACGAGCTTACAACCAAAAGACGGCTCGAAATTGTATATTTTCTAACTCACCTGATAAGAATGGGATTGATGCTTCTCAAAGTACCTGAAACGAAAGTGGAAAAAAAGAAAATCAGTAAAAAAAGGAGAAAATACCAAAAGAAAAATGAGAGAACTGGGGTTGATGATGGATAGAACATTGGTGTGTGGACAAAAAATGAGAAAATAAATAAATGGAGAGTGAGAACCAAATGTAAACGAAACTTGTAAAATCGTATTAATGATGAATTTCCCAATTAAACAAAACATGTTAAAACTACAAACTATGCAAAATAAGAACGAAAAATGTAAAATCAAAAAATGAAACCAAATGCAAAAACAAATAAATAAAAGGAAACAAAAAATTACCCATCGCTCATACGTTGCGGTTTTCTAGCATGCATTACCATCAATGCAAATTCTTTTGGATTTCTATAGTTATTTGAATGTTATTTCCAAGTCTCTCGCTTAATTGACAGATTTCGGTTCAGATTCGGTCTGCCTTTCTAGTATCGATGTAATTGGAAAATATTTTATTTCATTTTCTTTCCGTGCATCCGTCACCGTCCTTTCTGGGCGGTGGGCAGGGGCTGCACCTTTCCTATCGCAATCTTTGCTTAGCAGGGGCTACTTTTGGATTGACTTCTTTTTCTGTGCTCCACCAGTGGGTTCTTGGATTATTTTTGCAAAATTACAGAAAAAAATCTTTTTTTTTTCTTCTTTTCTCGCGGAAGAGGGAAGAAAAATTGTCGGAAAAAGTAAAAATCTTGGACTGCGCTTGATGTTATATATATGTAAGACTTTTTACTAACGGAAGTATTTTACTTCGTGTTGGATTTTAAGCGCAATTGGCCCGTTTTAATAATTTTGCTTCGATATTTTTTCAATCTGGAATAAATTTTCTGTCGAAGAAGGATGAAAAGAAAAAATTACCGACTGATGGCTGCTGATTGGTGGTGGCGATACTTTGGAACGACGACGTCGTTCGTAGCCGTGATTTTAAATGCTTTATTATGCAATAAATCCACCCAATCGATGTCAATTTATACGGCCGATGGGTGAGATGTGATTTCTTTGAGAAAATTTAATTAATTTGAAGAAAAAATTGAAAAGAATTTGGAAATCTTTTGTGAAAAAATTTCTTCAGTCAAACTTTATTCCTACACACAGCAGACGCCGCCATGTCACATTTGGTTGAGTGAGAAAAATATCTGGTCTTTCATTAAATGTGAATAGCGTGGTCTCATTCAGTCTTCAACGAAAACATATGAAGGTGGAAATAGGTTGTGATCTAGGACGAACATAAAAAGAGCTGATAAATTTCATGAGAATGGAGTATGGTGAGTAGGAGGCAAATTCCATTGTAAAAGCTTTGATTTGACTGCTAGAGGGCGATATGATGCTGGGCTTATGGTCTGCTCTCACTCTCGGACATTTCTTTATTTATTCGAATTCAAAGTTTGCCAGCAGCATCGATATCGACAGCACAATTTTTTTTCCCAGTGTACATACTGACGTATAAATAGATAAAGACAGCAGAAATGTAAAAGTTTTGATCTAAAAAATCAATTGCCTTCAGATCGCGGATTTTTCAATTCCTGATTTCACTTTACGGTGGGATATACGGTTTCTTTATTCATTCCGTAGAAGAAATGGAAAATGTTGAATACGAGGTTGGAATATTCCGATCGTTCTAACTCGTATATCGTACTACCTCGGGAGGTAGTATGGAAAGAATGCATTCCGAATATTATGAACGAATAAGTAAACGCAAAACGGAACGATCAGAATATTCCGAATAAATGAAAAACCGCAGATATTTCGGGCAGGAGAGTTGGAACTCCAATATTTAAATCACTATTCTTTTTGGAGTCTCTGATTGGACTTATCCCTTGAAGTATTCTTAATACCGTTTTCACACCCGAGCCAGAATCTAGATTCTGAGCAATTCGAATTCAAAATCGAATTGACTCTTTCACACTGCGAAAATTATCTAGATTATGTTGACTTTTCGACCAGTTGAACACCAAGTGTCCAATTTTCACAGTTTTCACAAGTTAAACAGCTTCAAATAACTAAAAATATTTCTCCTTTTTATTTTATAAACAAACTTCATCGGCTGTCATGTCTTCTTTTGATTGAATTAAAAAAGTGTGTTTGCTTTTATTTTTCTATGATTCCAACAAAATCGAATACAATTTATTACATTTGTATTCGATTTTGTGGGAATCTAGATTCTGATCTAGATTCTGAATTCTACAAATGTATGCGTTGCTTATGTATGAAATTATGTTTCTGTTCCTGTTTCTGTTCCTTGTGACAACGAGGCTTACGATTCAATTCATCATCATCATCATCATCATTTTCGAATGCCGCTTATCCTTTAAAAGAGTCGCGGAGCGAGGGTGGCCAAATGGTCTTTCCATCAGCCCAAGAGCACAAATTACTGAGTAACTAGATATTCAACTTGCGCCCCCCTAACACTCCAACACCCATTTGTTTACGTTTTTTATAAAGCCTTTAAAGCTTTAAATTTCCGTGTCGGTGAATACGAACAACAATATACCTTACGCGATCAGCTGATGTAAAAGCTGCAAAACGAAATTGCATGGAAATGACGAATTCATGAATTTACTCACATTTGCAAACAAATGTCGGAGAATGGGTAAATTCATTAATTTCAGCTTGTGGACAAAGCTTTTACAGAAGTTGAATATCTAACTAGTTATTCAGTTATTTATGGTTGGAGGGCAAGCGGGACCCAAGTTGAATATCTAGTGATTGAATTGAAATAAAGTGTTGAATTCTAAGTAGCGAAGTTGAACTAAGCGTGATTTGAATTTAAATAAGTTTTGTTTGATAAATAAAGTGTTTCATTTTTAAATTATAAAAGTGAAATTGAGTTTTATTCGACAAACCCCACGCCAGAATATTACATTGGTATCAGACATTGGGCATAAAACACATAAATTCTACAGTGTAATTTCGGGAACAGTATTAGTGTATCAAGATTTTTATAAAGTGGATCTTCTAACGATACTGCGCGTAAATAGCGTCGGTGACTTTAACGTTTTATTTTTAGGGTGGAATTCTCCAGAAATATTAGGTTTGTTCCCGTGCCTGTCCTAAACTACGCAAAACGACCCAAACCTACGAAAAATAGCCAAATCATGTTCCCGTACACGGTTTTTGTGTAGCTTTGAATAGAAGAAAGAGCAAAAATGAGAGTTTGAAATTTCCCCTCTCTACGAAATTAGCCCAACAAATTTCTTTGGGCAGAATTATGAAAAGTGTCAGCGGCGGCAATTGAGTTGGACAACAGCAGATGACATTTACTTGGACACTTAGGTGTTAGCTATAGCTAGATACTCAACTTGCGTAACTCTTATACGGTTTTCACACCGACCCAGAATCTAGATTCAGAGTAAAAAAGTCCCAAATCTAATTAAAATCTATTAGATTTCCCATACATTTGTAGAATTTAGAATCTAGATCAGAATCTAGATTCCCACAAAATCGAATACAAATGTAATAGATTGTATTCGATTTTGTGGGAATCCTAGGAAAATAAAAGCAAACACACTTTTTTAATTCAATCAAAAGAAGAAATGACAGCCGATGAAGTTTGTTTAAAAAATAAGATCGTTTTTTTTATAATTTTTAATTGTACGATGATTTTTATGTATTTTCCAGTGCTTCTTTCGTTATTTACAATTGTTTTTTACTTATTTGAAGCTATTTAACTTGTGACAACTGTGAAAAATCGGACAGTTAGTGTTGAACTGATTGAAAAGTCAACAAAATCTAGATAATTTTCGCAGTGTGAAAAGGTCAATTCGATTTTGAAATCGAATTGCTCAAAATCTAGATTCTGGCTTCGGTGTGAAAACGGTATTACCCTCCAACACCCATTTGTTTACGTTTTTTATAAAGCCTTTAAAGCTTCTTTAAAGTTTTAAATTTCTGTGTCGGTGAATACGTGTAAGAAGGTACAACAACAATATACCTTACGCGATCAGCTGTTGTAAAAGCTACAAAACGAAATTGCATGGAAGTGAAGAAGTTACTCACATTTGTAAACAAATGTCGGAGAATGGGTGAATTCATCAATTTCAGCTTGCGGGCAAAGCTTTTACATGTCCGAAGTTGAATATCTAGTTATTCAGTAATTTATGCTACAGCGACTCGTGACATTTGTACTTTTGAACAACTTTTGCTGTTTCTATAATTTGACTCCTTTTTGTGTGAAGTTTCGAATGTTAAAGATTTTCTTATCTACTTTAAGCAAAAAAAAACCTTAAGTAAGTGAATATTATGCTGCAGACAATAATCCAAGTATTTCAATTACTTCTTAATGAATGCATGTTTTATCAATCGCTATAACTTTTCCTTAACATTGGCTGACGTTTAAAATGTGGGCAGATTTGGTCAGTTTTTGCTCTCAGTGAGAGATTTTTACCCCCACTCCATCAAATTAGGAAATCTGACCAAAATAGTACACAAAGTAAGGGAACACACCTATTGTGTCTGTGTGCAAACAATATCGGTGACTCATTATTATTATTTATTCGACATTTTATTTTGTATAACAGTTATAGAAGATAAACTGATTGTGTCGTAAAATTGTGATTCCATAATTTAAAATGGGTCGCAAAATCGAAACAACTGAAAACAGCCGAGTTGAAAGCAGAATTGGGTAAAAGAAACCTTCAGACTTCGGGGCTTTTAAATAAATCATTGCTTTGACTCCAGGATGCCGTCGCCGAGGAAGGATGAAAGCCCGATACGATGCTGTTCGTTGATCACTAAAACGAAAGCACTGTAAGTACTGCCGATGAAATGCCCGCTTTCATAAAGTTGCTGTTGGAAAAATTTTAGAAGACAGAGAGCGGCCAAAGAAAACAAAAAACTGTTTTTAAGGAAGGCCAGAAAGAACAGAAGAAGCTAGATACTAAGTTCAATGAGCAGAAATAAGGTCTAAAAAGCAAACTCGATTGCCAGAATGCATTTTTTGAGGAAAAGTTCCAAACGATGGGACAACGAAGGGAAGTCGATTGCTCTGATGCTCAGAGTGCTCATGTCAACGTATCAACATCGAAAGACAAAACCAAAACAAGAACACCGCTGGGGGGCAAATGATATGCTGAAATTGGAATTGCTGGGACCCCTACAGCGAGAGCAGTAGATCTACAGTGCAGAGCTCCATCAAAACAAGCAAGCTGCCCTCACTGTGCTACAACGAGTAAGAATGACGAAGCGCAGAAGTTAGTTGTTTATAGAATCGATGCCTCCAGGACCATCATCCAAGTTTCGCAAACAAAACGCTGCGACAAGGGTCTGACAGTGGAGGCAATTATCAGAGCATCAACTATTTATATGTGGCTACTATCGACACAGGTGCCACGGCCTTCATCATCCGAAGAGACCTTGGTCAGTGTAAGGTATCGAATCGTCTAGATCGGAATGGTATACGGAAACGACAACGCTGTGAATCTTCGAGCGTGGTCTTACGTGGAAACGTCATTTGCCCTCTGCAGAATAGCTTTCGCTTCACGAATACAACACTAGACAAACACTTCAAAATCAGGAAAAATGTGTTTGGATGTACTGCCCAAACCACGGAGAAGAACGCCTTGCCCGGAATCGGCAACCGAAAAAGCCAAAATTGTGGGCAAAGCTTTTAAAGTCAGAAATTGAATATCTAGTTATTTATGCAGCAAGTTTGAACTAGAAGGAGAAGCCGTTAAATTAAATTTCAAGCCGTTATGTATATAACTTGCTTCCTTTAATGTCGAATAATTAAAAAACAAATAAATAAAACAACAGAAACTTATAAATAACCGAAGCGTTTATGTATATTGCTATCCGAGCTTCCTACGTTTGCTCGGAAATTCTCTAGCGATTTCCATGTCTCTTCGCGGCCTAATATATTCCATAAACTGCAACAATAAGTGACACAAGGACACGACAATTAAGAAAGGCCACACACCGCTGTTCAAAAAAGCAACAAGCTTCTCCCCCAGCGTTGGGTCGGGTTCTTTAAGTATTCTTTGGTAAACCTTTTCAGTGCGATGCGTCACATTCTCCCAATTGTAGAGGCTGGCGACAATATCGTTGCATTTGAATGGGCAAAGCACTGCATCGCCATGCACTCGATTGAAAGTCGGGATACGTTCTCCAGGCACGGGCGCTTGCCACAGTGAGTTCCTTCCCTTTGGTTTCTTAGCGTTTCTTCCAATTTTTTTGGGCACTTGTCCGTTGGGCAGGGCACACTTCTCATCGGTTGGCAGCGCATGTGCACTCGGATCCGGTTTTTGCATGTTTAATCGGCTGATTGCTTTTAAAATCCCTTGGTGTATTGAGTCCACCTCTGGTTCGGTTAAAATTATTAAGTTCGACGGGAGGACTTCGGGTATTCCACCAACGCAGGTGGATACAACTTGAAGGCCGCACGAAGCTGCTTCGACAATAGCCATGCAGTATGCTTCGGTTAGAGAGGTATTTACAAAGATATGGCCGCGCACGAGAATATCGCGAACTTTGGAATGTTCCACAGCGCCAACGATCTCAACCCGTTCTTGCATATTTGCCTTTTCGCGTACTTCCTCGAGTGTATCGCGCTTTGGTCCCTCCCCCACAATAATGAAGTGAACATTTGGAGTGCGTTTGAAACGGGGAATAACGCTGGCAAGTAGATCTATACCTTTGCGGTATACAAGTCGAGAGGCCACAACGATGTTGACTAAAATGTAAATCGGTTTTAATGTGAAAAATTCGAGTACGAAGTAAGCTAGCCACTTACTAGTACCATCCTGAGGTCGTCTGCTGGGATCCGGTGTGAAGTGGACAGTGTCTACCGCGTTTGGTATCACAGAAACTTTGTCCTTATGAGCACGCGCTCGTAACACAGTGTTTTCCTTTCCTTAGAAGGTAGCTTTTAACGAGGAAAATCATTTGTTTTTTATGCCATTGGTGCTTACCTATGTGAGAAACGCATATGCAGTGGTTACATGTTGACAGACTAATCTGCAAGAACTTGTTAGTGACCACAGCAGAGAGGTCGGCAAACCCAAAAAGACTGTGATCTGTGAAGACGGTCTGAAACGAGACAATACCTTTTAAGCAGGTGAAACTTTGTCGTCTTTGGCGGATCCTTACTCTTAAGCCTAATAGTTTTCCAATGAGCATAGCTTCGTGGGCTAAAGCACTGAAGGCCGAGTGTCCATGAACAATTTCGATCTGCTCACGCAAAAGTATGCACCGAAGTAGAGGGATATTGCATACCATGGTCGGAAGAATGCACTGATTGTAGAAGACTATGATTGGTAGGTAGTAGACTTTAAGTCCATTCGTCATGTACCGGACACCGGTGCGTTTGCCGTAGGAGTGGGTTATCACCACGACCTATAATAGATTTTAAAGATTATAGATTATTGTCTAACGAATGGAATTAGTATTGGGGCCTTACCTTATGGCCGTGCGATAGGAGAATTTGTGATAAGTTGAATATGTGTTCTTCCACGCCACCAATACTGGGGTAAAAGAAGTCTGAAGCCATGCTAAGGAGAAGAAATTATTGGATCTAGATTTATTAATTTGGGATAAATTTACCATATTCGCATTATTTTTATGAGAAATCATAACAAAATTATCAACCAAGGTAGGAAGTTGTTTGGATTTTTTTTTTGACTGCTTTCTTTTGACACAAGACAAGCAAATTTCGTGCGTTCAGGAAGCAAGGTAGACAATTTAGACAGAGCAGAGTCTTCGTTCAAGAGCGCAAATTTTAAAAGAATGAATTCTGAAAGGTTGCCAAAGTAATGGCAGACGAGGTATGTTGCTGTAACTTTTGCAAGTTGTGCTCCAGCATTACTAAATTAGAACAGGGTTATCACGTTTCCGACTCGAATACGCTTTGCGAGCCTATTCGAGTCGAAAATATGCATGGAAATGCGAGTTGAGGAGTCGAATTGACAGCAACTAGCGTTGGTTGATAGTTTGCACAAACTTTACCTTTTTACCTTTTTGCTACTTTTAACTATTTTCTTACGCCTTTGAGTTTTCGACTTAAAAGAGACGGAACTGGGTCTGTATGTCAGATCTGTCACAAATTTTCTATTGGACTATGACGGTCTTAAATTTCTATTGAGCTTAGATCTGTGGTTAATCTCGGCTTAACACACCAAATTTGGTGAATTAATCTCGGATCATCTCTGGAGAACAGTATGAACTTCTTTGAATATTTTTCTGCGTGGAATGTCAGTTGATTTTCGCGTTTCTGTGAAAATGACATTTGAGAATAACTCAAATTTTTTTCCTGTGTTTTTCTGTGTGAAGTGAGAGCTGGGAGAATCAATAATGTCGAGAGTCAAAGATTTTGATAACTAAGGGCCGGTTTTTCAGTACAAGATCTTCCGAGTTAAACTGAGATTAATCCCAGAAATTAGTTTTTCAGTGAACTTCTATCTAGTTAGAAGTTAATCTCGGCTTAACTCGCCAAATTTGGTGACTTAATCTCGGATCAACTCTGGAGAACAGTATGAACTTCTTAGAATGTTTTTTCTGTGTGGAATGACAGTTGATTTGCTTGTTTCTGTGAAAAATTACATCTGGGAATAAGTCGAATTTTTTTTCTCTGTTTTCTATGTGAAGTGAGAGTTGAGAGAAACAATAATTTCGAGAGTCGAAGATTTTGACAACTTTGTTTACGGAGTTAACTCTATACCGAAAAACTGTTCGCTGGGTTAGCTCCAGAATCATTTTGTTACGGAGTTAACAGATCTTAGTTTAAGCTGGGCCTAGCTCGGCACCGAAAAACCGCCCTTAGTTGGCGGACTCTGCACCATAAATTACTGAATAACTAGATATTCAACTTCGGACATGTAAAAGCTTTGCCCACAAGCTGAAATTGATGAATTTACCCATGCTCTGACATTTGTTTACAAATGTGAGTAAATTCATGAATTCGTCATTTCCATGCAATTTCGTTTTGGAGCTTTTACATCAGCTGATCGCTTAGGTAAATTGTTGTTGTACGACACGAAAATTTAAAGCTTTATAAAAGCTTTAAAGGCTTTATAAAAAACGTAAACAAATGGGTGTTGGAGGGTAAAGCCGCGTTGTGACAAGCAACGTAAAACAGGAACAGAAACAGAATTCCATACATTAGCAACTGAAACCTAAATTCGCTGAATGCTTTTTGCGTTGCTAATGTAGGAAATTCTGTTTCTGTTTCTGTTCCTGTTCCTTGTGACAACGCGGCTTAAGGGGGACGCAAGTTGAATATCTAGTTATTCAGTAATTTATGCTCTGCACTGAAAAACTGCTCGCTGTAACCCAGCCAGCAGACTCGAGATTCGTTTTGCTATGGATTTTACAGATCTTGATTTCAGCTGGGCTTGACTCAGCACTGAAAAAACGGCCCTAGTAGATTTGCGAGTCAATTTTTCTAAAACCGATTTGACTTGTTTCTAACTGAAATAGCTCTCTACCAACAAGTTTTTTTTTATAGGGTTCAACATGCTCGCACACATACGCAACCACGAATACTTTTGATGCACACACCTTCTCTCTTGCAAAGTTCCGAGATTTGACTTGTTTCTAACTCCAGTCTCTCAAAAAATGAGTTTTGTTGTATTGAATTGTATTGTATGAAGAAGGTACAATACGCTCATAAAGTACCTTACATACATGAAGAAGCTGCAACACGCTCACTTTCATACACATATCCTACCACGAAACGAAAACTTATCGTAATCGGTCATCGTACATATACGCATTAGTTTTTACCAAGAATATAATTTTCGGTTGTTTCGCAGTCTTTTTCAATCATTGTATGATTAATCCAGAGTTTGTATAAGTGTTTGCTTGAGTTCTGTGATTCTTACCTTACTTTAACTTACTTTAACGTATGTACCTCAAAATTGAGAATGCTTGTTATGTGCAGTGCATTCCAGATTTGAGAATAGCCTACCAGAAAAATAGCAAAGTGAGCATTTCACAAGACAAAGTCAAAACTGAGTTTGAATTTTAAAAACAAACTAAATCAAATAACGGTGTCAAAGTTAGGTCAAAATAATGACATCAACTTAATACCGAAAGTCACGCGTTTTTTTGTCACTCGCTTTTTTTCAGTGCGAGGTCATCCGAGTTTCCGAGTTGAACTGAGATTAATCCCAAAAATGAGTATTTCAATGAACTATCTAGGGTTAATCTCGGCTTAACTCGCCCAAAGTGGTGAAATAAATTTCGGATCAACTCTGGAGTATCCGAGTTGATCCGAGAATAACTAGATATTCAACTTCGGACATGTAAAAGCTTTGCCCATAAGCTCAAATTGAGGAATTTACCCATCCGTCGACATTTTTTTTTACAAATGTGAGTAAAGCCGCGTTGTCACAAGCAACGTAAAACAGGAACAGAAACAGAATCTCATACATTATTAACTGAAACCTAATTTCGCTGAATGCTTTTTGCGTTGCTAATGTATGAAATTCTGTTTCTGTTCCTGTTTCTGTTCCTTGTAGTTACGCGGCTTAAATTCATCAACTCGTCTTTTCCATGTAATTTCGTTTTGGAGCTTTTACATCAGCTGATCGCGGAAGGTTAATCGTTGTTGTATCTTCTAACACATATTCACCGACACGGAAATTTAAAGCTTTATAAAATCTTTAAAGGCTTTATAAAAACGCAAACAAATGGGTGTTGGATGGTAAGAGGGACGCAAGTTGAATATCTAGTTATACAGTAATTTATGCCAACCGCTCCGACTATATATTTGACAGCTTCTGTTTGATGTGTATTAGTACATGGAATTCCATTACCGCATAGCTACACTCCTCGAACACACTCTGCCGTATTTCAAAAGAAGACTTTGAGTATCGAAGTTCGTTTGACGTCTGTGATCTTTTATACAAAATGGCGTAACAAGGCAGCTAAATTGAATCGTCTGTTCCGTGAAAGTGGTGTTTTTCTTCTTTATTTGTCGCAAAAGTTTTAATTCAATTAAATAATTACTTATCACAAGTGACTTTAACTTTATGTGGACAACAGAAGCGCTATCGTATTCGACCGCGCCTACAACGAATTTCCGATCAAATATGGTGTTTTCGCCAAATAAAATCTTAGATTAAATGTATAAAGCAAAAAAATTTCCCATTTGTCGCTGTCGCCGTTGTTGCGCTTGCAATTGCAAGCATCTCGTTTCGTTCGATTTTTATAAACCAAATTCTTGTCCAATAAGGGTTTGCATGGCCTCAACTTGTTACCCGACATCGAACGAGGAAGAAAAACAAATTTCCTACGCGTGCAGGCGTTTGCCCTCGGTGACTGATTTCGCAACCAATTTACACAGTGAAAGTTGATTCGCGGAAGAAGCTGTTAATTATTTTTAATTTGCTCCTTAAGTCCCGTTTGTTTACGAAATATATATAAGTGTGTGCTTTCGACTCGCTTTAAACAGGCAAAATGGGTCTGCTAATATCAAAACTCTGGAGCATGTTCGGGAATGAAGGTAAGCGCACAAAAATGACAATTTTCTAGTTGTCCCTATTGTTTAGGTTCGCGATAGAAAGGTCGTAAGATCGAAAGTTTGATTGGTTCTTTGTCTTGCGATCGGTTTTGGGAAAGGGAAAGAAAGAAGAGCCTCAGGGATGGACAGGCATACTAATCAAGTAAAAGTAAAAGTGATTTCTTATAAAATTGTTTTATTTTCGATTTAATTTTTCTTTTTTGCTGTTGCTGTTTTTGTCGACGATGTACTTAGTTAATCTTGGATGGGAGACTCTTCAATGATAAGACAAATCTGATAAAATTTAAGCCGATTACACCAAAGCCATAAGGTTATCAAAGCCTTAAGTGAAAAATACTTGATACCTACGTTTGGCAGTGTTTTGTAAACGAAAACAGTGTAAATATGTAGATGACGTTTTGCTTTTATTTTCTTGTAAAATTTTCAAACGCTTGATATTTACTTTTCTCTTCCTCTTTAAGAACATTTTTACTTATTAAGCTTTTGAGGCAAAAAGCCAACTATGTGTGATTACCAACAGCTGAGCTACAAGGTCAGCTAACAAGAGCTACGCTACCAACGACAATGACCTATGTCAATGAATGAATGTGTCAAAAAAAAAAAACGCGCAACCGATAAGCCTTAATAAAATAAACTTAGATACCTGTCCGGAAAGCATTGGTGCTAAATTTTGTGGCACAGCGCATCCCAGTAATATTTCCCCTCAGAAAATACTTAAAGAGAAGTTTCTGCCACGTTCGATCTTGAATGCGTCGCTTGTTTGTTGAGTCATAAATCCATACATAGAGTTGTATGTATTTACACAGATAACTCTAACCTTGCAGCAAAATCAATCACCTAAAGTAACGTAGTTATAAGTTATAAGTATGTGTTACATACCATATGTTATACTGATTAGGTACAACTCGATCAACGAGAAGATAAAGCTATTCGGTTCCGAAAATGTTATCAACAAGCCGATAGGGTTGACAATGCTCGAAACAGTTTTCAAAACAAATTCCAGGATTTACATCAAAACACTTTTAAAAGCAGCAAATCAGAAGTCAATAACATGCGTGTTTTGCCTTCCATTTTTTGTTTGTTGCCATTGAAAACGTCTGTTGAACTACAAACAATGAGACAATAATCAAGCTAAAAAATATAAGACCGTGATCGCCAATCTATTGTTCACATAAAGCGTCGCTTGGTTACGCAGAAAGTGAAAATGGATCATCATTATTACAAATGATGTGGACTCTAGACGCGATGACGCGCACCGGAAACTTGATTTATAAATGAAAACGAGAGTTCAACATATATGTAAAAGGTATTCGTATTTGAACCGAGTGCTTTTTCCAACTCAAAGCCCGTTTTAAAGTGGCTTACAAGTGAAACCACTTGAAGCAGGTCGCTGCTTTGTTGATATTATGTCGAGCGTTACTATTGTTCGACTGGAGTTATTAAGATTTATAAATTAGGATTTTCGGCTTGTCTGACGTAAATGAATGGCCTTTGTTTCCAAGTTGTCATAAACTTTAGCGATGAGAGCTCAAGATCTGGCTCATGGTTGTTTTCTTTTGAATTACCTACAACAAAAATGCTCTTTATTTTTCTCATGAAAATAAAGAAGTCTTTTTTTATGATGTTGGTGTGACGTGCTTAGGTATGCAGACTATTGAACTGCACTGAACCTCTGACGTCCTCTTGTTATCAGTGTTTAAACATTTTTTTGAGATTAAACTCGACTATCTGCAACACTTGTTAGATTGCAAACCATTTTAGGTGCTGAAAAGACAAGTTGATCTGAAGAAATTTACTGAATTCCATCGAAATTTTAATGAAGAACTTAAATACCTACCAGAAAAAAAACAAGAATCAAGGAGCTGAAAAACTAAAGGGAAGAACTACGTTTACCTTCCAAAGAAGGATCGGAGTACCTAATTGAGTAAATGAACAACCGTTGCTGGTTACTGTTTGCAAATCATCTTCGCGTAAAGTTATTTTAGGGACCCCCTCGTTATTACAATGCTTCGCGAAGATATTACAGATCTTCAGTATGAACTGGACTAGTTAAGAAATACTGCCTAATGTCTTGCATCGCTTTATTTTTTACAATTTTGCTTTTTATTCAGGTTTTCTTTGTATACAGATTTGTTTCATAGATAATAATTTATTTATAAACTTGACCTTTATACCTATTCGTTGACAATCCTGTCAAAAGACTTCTATTAAAGAAGCAAAGAGTGAATACTAAGCAGCGAACACAATTTATGATTTTTTGTTTGCGTTTTAGACAATAAAAACTTTTTATTTTTTGCTTAAAGCTCATGCTGGTTATAAATAAATAGAGTGGCACAACAGCTCGAGGTGAACCAGGGCCAACTTCTCAACAATGTTTGCTGTGTATGTCAATTTCTGCACATACAAGGGGACCTAGGGGAGTTTTCAAGACATATGATACTCTCGGAGGACTTGTCAGACCCTCGCGGAGGTCATGCTGGTTGCGGTAATAAAATCTATTCACGGAGTAATAATGTTTAAATTGTACATACGTTTTTGGCTCTTATAATTCACGCTATTTGGCAGTAAGTTTTCTAAGACGATGTTCGACACCAGTCCAAAATGTGTCTCTGGGTGAATGATCTTGGCTACAATCACTGATGAGCATCAGATGTCATTGTTGAGTCGAACACACGTGGATCAACAGGCGGGAACTAAAACCATTGAACTGTTTGATTCATTGAGTCAATACACTCCATGATCATACATGAGTGCTAATTTGCAAGAATTAGTTCCCATATAAACTTTTTATTTCTTGCGTTTTTGGTAACATGCTCTAGCTTAGATAGGCTTCATCTTCAGCTCCTTCAGATGCAGCTGGTACCCTTCCCTGCTCCTTTAGTAGCAGGTGGTTAATAGTTAATTATAGGATATTATTGGTGGCGTTTTTTGTTATTTACTTACTTACTTAAGGTGGCGCTACAGTCCGGGTTGGACCTGGGCCTCAGCCAACAAGCTTCGCCAGCCAGCTCTGTCTCTAGCTAGCCGTCTCCAGTTTCGCACGCGAAATTGGCTGAGGTCTCGGCTTGAGTCTCGGTGCTCCTTTACGGCGCCGTTCCTGCGGGGTGGATTCGAAGATTTTCCGGGCCGGGGCGTTGGTGTCCATCCGCTCTAGATGACCCAGCGATCATAGACGTTGTGTTTTGACTCTTTTGGCTAGGTCGGTATCGCTGTACAGCCCGTACAGTTCGATGTTATATCTCCTCCTCCACTCTCCGTCTATGCAGACGGGACCGTATATCGTCCGAAGAATTTTCCTGGGGTGGTCAAAGAATATGTGATACAAGCATCCACAGGTTTTCCAAACCAATCTCTGTCTATCAACTCCTACTCTCACCTCACCGTGGTGAACACCGGGTGCCTATTACCTCAACTGGAGATTGGGTTCCAACCCCTTTGGAAGGTTGTTGGGGGTAGCAGACGAGAGAGGGGGGATGAGTGTTCCCACTAAGGCACTTCTCCTTGCATCCGGACGGCAGCGGAGGAATTCCCTAGATGGAATCAACGGTGGCGTCCATAGTTCCAGTCATGCCGAACTACTTAGTGAACACCTTATATGGGCTACTACGACGTATTCGGGGCTCAGGCCTACAAGGAGCGGGCTATCCGGCTCTCCGTCCTTAGAGCTAAACAAAGGATCTGGTCCTCCAGGTTGGGCGTCGTGCCGTCGGGGTGACTTCCCGACCACGTAAAGAAACAGCAGTTACGATGCAGAAACAAGCCTCGTATTCGGACGGATTTACTGTTGACGACCAATGCAAACGACAAAAGGACAACGAGCTCCGGATCTGCACGTGGTATGTTAGGTCCCTTAACAGACCACGTGCAGCCGAGCAACTACCGGAGGCCCTTAACGACTGCAAGGCAGACATTACTGCCATCCGAGTTTTTTGTTATTTTACTCTCTTAAAAACTTTTCGAGAGTAAAATATGCCCCTAAAATCTTCTCAGAGCAACATTCCGATATGGCAAACAAAATTGTATACATGTATACAAAGAATACAACATTGACATCAACCGCAATTAATACATGCAGGAGTCGCTGAATACGCTCATTGATTCACTTTACGAACACACCCGCTCGATTTACTATACGAACACACCTAACTGTCATTCCAGCCAGTTGACAGCCAACTGAAGTTCGAAGTTCGAATTTCGATATCGAATTCACCTTGCAAATAACCAAAGGGGGGGGGGGATAAAGAAAGTGCTGTATTTGTGTAAATACACGGATGTCTGTCTGTCTGTCCTTCCGCCTGAGTGTAGATTAGTCCGCTCACAGTCACGCTCACAATTGACTTGGGAGTCAGAAAACCCAAAAATATCAGAAGTGTATGTATGTACAAAGTACTGTATTTGAAAAAAAAAAATGTCGAATTATTTATTTTTATTTTTTTTTTATAATAAAAAAACCTTTACTTACTTACCTACTTACTTAAGGTTTTTTTTTTTTTTTTTTTTTTTTTTTTTTTTTTTTTTTTTTTTTTTTTTTTTTTTTTTTTTTTGAATACTAGGATGGACGGAGACTAAAACTTCAAAATCTTTCAAAGATACCAATACGCCCACTATAGCAGGTACATAATACCGAAGTAGCCGATATTGGTTATGCCCGATTTCCACGTGCTAAAAAACCACCCTTTTATGAGAGACACTATGAAACTGCCAGAACGCACTTCATAGTAGTAAATTTTCGCTCTCTCATAATACTTCTTGACTACAACTAAGTTAACTTAACAAGTAGTTTACGCTTCCATAGTGTTGATCGCATTGGATAGGTTGCTTTCCAGTGAATGCACCTACTAAGCCGTTCATTAATGCGGCTTCACCCTACGTCGCTAGATCGAAGGGTCTTGTTCTTTGTAGTCGTCGCTCGTTGTTAACATCGTTAAGAGTCTCGTTTAGAGTACGGATCATTTCATTGTTGCAATGAACATGAAGGCGAGCATTAAGCTTTCGAGCGAAGTTTGTTACTTCTTCGCCCACGGTAGCTATTCCTAAATCTCTGTGAATATCGCTATTCCTAATATACCATGGAGCATTCACAATTGCTCTTAGTGTTTTGTTTTGGAAAGTCTGCAACATGGACATGTTGCTCGGCTTGGTACAACCCCAAGTCCAGGACGGCTTTAACACCTGCCTGTACAAGAGCAGTTTGTTATATGTGCTTAATTTCGAAAATCTTCCGATAAGCCAATACATTTCCCTGAGCCTAATCTCTTACTTAAGGTGGCGCTACAGCCCGGGGTAGACCTGGGCTTCAGCCCACAAGCTGTAGTCAGCCAGCTCTGTCATCAGCTTTCCGCATCCAGTTTCGCACGCCAATCCGGCTGAGGTCCACTCACTTTCGTGCGCCTGAGTCTCGGTGCTCCTCTACTGCACCGCCTCTGCTGCGGGTTGATCCCGAAGGTTTTCCAGGCCGGGGCGTTGGTGTGTCCATCCGTTCTAGATGACTACAGCCATCGTAGCCGTTGTATTTTGCACAGCACAGTATTTTGTCCAGCCCGTATAGTTCGATGTTATATCTCCTTCTCCACTCTCCGTCTATGCGGACGGGACTATAAATCGCCCGAAGAATTTTCCTCTCGAAGCAGCCTAAGGTTTTTTCATCCGCCTTTGACAGGGTCCATGCTTCTGCACCGTAAAACAGGACCGGGATGATGAGGGTATTTTAAATGGACACCTGAGAGTGGGGCCTTGCTTCTCAATTGCCTCCTTCAAATTGCCGTGTCCATGGATTTACCTCCGGTATTGTTGGCCACCGTTTGTAAAAGAAAAAGTACCTCAACTAGTCCTTTTATTACTTATTATTACTTAATTCTTCGATAAAAGTTTTACATTTCATAAATAATATACCATGAACAACGATTCCCAACTAACTATGTTTTGATTTGAAAACTATTTTGAAGAGCTAATTTAAGTTTGAAGAACTAATCGTGCAAACAATGACATTGTTTTTACAACGACTTTGTTCCACACGTAAATAAATACTTGACTTTATTTTCTTTTCACCTCAATTTGTTGCTGGGTTTCTAATTCGAACAATAAACAAAAACAAAGACTTGCTCTCTGCTTTGTTTGCTTTGAAGCGCGCTAACATTTCACTATGTATGGGATCGTTTGTAATACACAATAATACGCGTCATCACTTTTTAAATGTTGACATATATGATCACTTTTTTTTTTCTTTCAATCTGCGTATCTATCAATAAATTTTTTTTTATGTGCGACCTTGATCAATAAACACTCGGGGGTAATGCTTCTGAGCCGGAACTAGACTTAAGCTTCCCGTTTTAAAGTGTTTGTTTGCTGGGCTCTGCTATAAATAATTTATAAAATTTTGTTTTTTAGTGGAATGTACGACGAGGTGATTGATTAGCATTATTTTTGTTCGCATCTTTTTAGAACACAAATTGGTTATGGTCGGTCTGGACAATGCTGGAAAGACAACAATTCTTTATCAGTTTTTGATGAATGAAGTGGTGCATACTAGCCCTACGATTGGTTCTAATGTCGAAGAAGTAGTCTGGAGAAATATTCACTTTTTAGTATGGGATCTTGGTGGCCAACAAAGTTTACGTGCTGCTTGGAGCACATACTACACAAACACAGAGGTGGGTTCTTTAATTTATAGTTCGGAAAACACTAGAATGCAGTATTATTTTTTATATTTTAGTTCATCATAATGGTCATCGACTCTACGGATCGAGAGCGATTAGCAGTTACGAGAGAAGAACTCTACCGAATGCTACAACATGAAGATCTGTGTAAAGCTAGTCTACTTGTTTATGCAAATAAACAAGTGAGTATAACACGCATCAAATTCAAGGACAACTAATAACGATTTGGTTTTATTTTAAGGATTTGAAAGGTTCAATGTCAGCTGCGGAAATCTCACGGCAGTTGGATTTAACATCAATTAAAAAACACCAGTGGCACATACAAGCCTGCTGTGCGCTAACAGGCGAAGGGTAAGTACTTTATTTATAAACGATAAAATCAGTAAATAACTGCCGACTTCTTTTTTTTGAAAGCAAGTTCAAACATCACTACTTTGAGCTTTTCAAAAATGCCCCAAATATTTCTATTAGTTTAATTTTTCTTAAAGCCATTATGTGCCCAGTTTTCGACGATGATGTTGCTAAACATTAATTAACAGCGCTCTTTGCCCACAGTTTTTACCATTCTTAAGAACAAAGAGGAGCGGGTACAAAGTTAATATGAATTTATTTTTTAGTTTCAATTTTGCAACTGTTGAGATGGGTGTTAATTTAATAGCTCGATTTCGGCCAATAGTCTAATAATGTCAAATCTGCCTTTCCCATCTATCTCGACGATGAGAATAAATAAGCACTGGTTCAGCAGAAACGTGAAAAGAGAAAGTCTGAAAAAACACAGTAAAGAAAGCAACACAGGCATCTTTAGGTGTTCGATGTTTTACTTCCGATAAGGTTGCGGGTCAATCATGATGCACAGATACCAAATGTTGACGTGTGAGTAGTTTGTATTGCAGTGAAATAATCACCGTAGGCTCCCAAGACCTTTTAGAGAAATAAACGAGACCGACAGGAGAATTGGTTAAGTCCGTCCATCCTTCCGTCCGTAAACAAGCTACAGGTCGTAATTTTTGAGCTAAGCAGCTGAAAGTTTGTAGTCGCACTTAGAATCCAATTTGTAAGATCAAGTTTGGAAATCAGCTGAATCCGCCCACTAAAACGCCCACTACAGGCTTGCATGTGCGTGACCCTCTATCAGCTTTTAAATTAGTTTTTGTTTCGTCGCTCTTTTACCGGTCCGAGGTATTGTAGAAATAGAGTGAGAAATCGCAGGACTCATGAAATTCTCAACGCTAAGTAGCCACCTCTATGCCCAAGAAGGAAGTTAGTGAAAGTTCTACGTGTGTTTTTTTTTTGTCCTGGGCAAAGATAGAAGGCAGCGGCACACTTCGCTTTTGAACTGTTGAGCAGTAATAAATGCGTGAGTTTGACGCTTGGTGCGAATTCTTTAAAGAGTGGAATGTAGCATTGTTACACTTCTAAAGTCTCGACTTAAAATGTTCCTACGAGTTTTATAGCACGCTTTTGAATTCTAATAATTTAAAGCATAGAATTCTTTGGCGCACCCGCCCTGTAAAGTTACTATACCATTCTACGAATCGTAGGCATTTCACAGTATTCTTTGCGTTATAAATATGTGTTGTTAATTTAACGCAGGTTCTGACACACACATACCTATCGAGCACAGAAAGTTTTTTTTTTGATTCAGTGATGTGAGTAAATTTTTTTTATTACCATTCGCTAAGTTTGTTATATGCAAAGTATAGAACTCTGCCTGTTTTAAGGGGGTGTTTTTAGGAAAAAACTGTTTTTTAAGAAATAATTTGCGCTTTTAACTCATTTCCTTATGATTCTAACGAAGCTAGACTTCACTAATTTTAATTTTCAACACACGCCCATTTTTAGGGGTGTGACAATATCAAATAATTGAGATACACCTTATGAATTCAGGCCAAAAAATCTTTTAAATTATGTGCTACAGGGTTAAAAGGGTCGGGTATTGAGAAATTCGTTTAAGATGAACTCTTGCACCTACCTACTCACTTGTTTAAACTCCTAACTCGTTAGGTTTCAGCTGGGTGTAGCTTTGATTGTGTATTTGGATGTGACGTTTTGAGTTCATTTTCATTCTGGGTTTTGTCTTTGCCGTGGATTGTTTTACATGTGTTGAATTTTTTTTTGTTTTGTAAATTGCGTATTCAGTTAAACGCGTAAAAGCCTGATAATAACGTAAACTGCGGAAATGTGCCACCTCGTAATTGAACTGTCAGATTTCGTATGCAGATTTTTTTACGCAGAACTCGTAATTTTCTGACGGCATTAACCTATATTTTATTTTGGAAATTTCATGAACAGCTGTGTTTTGGACTTAATTTTTCACTTTTTTAAAATTATAAAAAAAATAAATTTAAAATTTATAAAAACTTCAATTTTTTTTTCAAATGTCGCAAGATGTTTTGTTTTCAATAATCTTAGCATCTGCTTCAGCTGTGGTTAATTTTCTATTCCATGAATACCGATTTTCAAGAAACGGGTAAAGATGCTGCTTTTTGCTGGGTATTCATAATAGTCTTGGAAAAACTTAGGTTGGAAACGACGGTTTTTAAGCAGTTATCTTTCTTTATGAACACTTTTTACTACATATACAGTAATTTTGAACAAGAACACTATACACTGATTTGGAACGATCTTCGTCGTAACTGTTAACATACCTACTAGAAACGTACACTTTCTTTTTAATTATTTGAAGTGTCCGAGTCAAATTTCAGACGTTTTTGAATCTTTAAAGTTCGCTTTAGTTTTCTTTAAAATTTTGGGTAATATCTGTTATGTGTGATTTTTTGCAAAAGATTTGTGCAATCAGCAGCAGAGATAAGGAGGGCACACACACGTTTTTTTTTTAAATTTTTGCGATTTTTCACGAAATCGCGTTAAAAAAGCAGTATGACTAATACCATGCCTTTACCAGCACTAATCCGCAATTAATATAAATCTTTATTGAATCCTCTACAAACCACGCGATTCACAATTCAAATTTAAATCCTCTCGGCAAAATCGTTTTTCGCTCCTGGGAAATGACATCGCCACTCTCTTTTGGGAGCCAAAATGACAGAAACAGAGTGTTCGTGCAAATTAATCCCATATTTGTCCGGTGGAGCCACTTTGGGATTTATTTTTAATCGTCTCCCGCTAAGCCTCTTTTAATTGCCAGTGGAGACATGGTATTAATCCCTTGTTTAGGCTCTTGAGTTGCTCTACAAGTGTGTTCAATATCAGCTTTGTGGAGTAAGTGGTTCAAAAGTTATATCCTAAAACACCTTAAAAACCGCATCTCTTTTAACTTTTCTTTCTTAAAAACATATTTTGAAAAAAAAAACTAAATTTTTCCACAAATATTCAGTCTTTACTTGACCAAAGATTCATTTTTGGATTTCTTGTCTACAAAACCTTGGAAATAAGGACCAAAAAACATTTCAACCATTTTCACATGGAATTCCGAACTGTATATTATTATAAAAAGAATTGTGCTTTTATGCGTTTTTTTTTCAATTTCCGCAGTTAAAAAAGCACAACAAGTTTTGTCTTTCTACGACTTCCTGTTTTGAATTTACAAAGGGTTTTTGACGGGCGGACGGACGGACAACTTGGCTCTACCATGAAAGGTCTCTTTTCCATTTTTGGACGGACCTAGTAATTTACAGTTCTTGAAACATTTATAGTTCTTTACACAATGAAACCGGGTGTACGTACATCATGCTGGAATTACCGCTAGCACCGAGTTTTGTTTGACAGCTCGATGTAGCGGTTCCGTGTTCATAAAAACTACCCATAGGAGTGCTGCCATCAGCAAATTGATTGTTTCAGGAAAAAGATTGTTCATAAAGATCAAAATAAGAATAAAATTTAATTCTAATTTCGAAAGTTTTAATTTTTTTTATACCGTATTTTACTTTTGCAGACTGTACCAAGGACTGGAATGGATTGTTCAGCGTATAAAGAAAAAATGACAGACATATCCTGATGATAGTTCATAGCTAGTTGAAAAATAACTGAAATTAAAAATCAATTAAATATACATAATTATAAAGAAAAAAAAACTTAGAGTTAATTTTATAGCATAATGAAACCTTATTTCTGTATACTTTTCTTAACTTCCTGACGCGACGGTTCTTATCATCGCTTCATTTAACATTAAACGATAAATTCTCAGCTTTAGGTATATACATCTTTTGTGTGGATTTTTTATTTTTTAACAACAAAGTGATTGCAGAAAAAAAAAACTATTTTCGTCAATTTATTTAAAAACAAAAATCATAAAAATTGAGAATTAAAATTGTTAATCTAAATCAGAAAATAATACATGTTTATTTATTTGTTGGATTTTTTTTTGAGGGCGTGTTTGTTACATTCAAAATAAACTTTCTTTTTAAAAGAACAATGACAAAAAATTGTCATGCGACAGCAAAAAAATGAAAAATTATGTTATGTTCATACCAAAATGTACATAAAACATGGTCAAAGACAACTATACCTTATTTGTACAACGTATACTTAAATGTAAATTAATATTTTGTAAGTATGTAATTATAAAATCAATCAAACATTAAAATATATAAAAACAAACTTAAGTTATAAAGAATAATAATAAAATAAACTAATTCAAACAAAAACATGCTAACAAAAACATTTGCCAAAAGATAATGAAATTTAAAATATAATTGAAGAAAAAATAAAACAAACAAAAATACATTCCGATTCTATCACTATTTGTTTGTTTTTCATTGGAGTGATTTTTATATTTCCTACCACAAACCTTATTCTTAAGGGATTAACCTAAAGCCAAAATGCAAGGAAAATTCTATTCATGCTCTGCAAAATGATTCCAGTGCTCATAACGGGCTTGAGTAGTTGATTAGGAAAATTGTGCGTTTCCCATTAGATGTTAATTTTACGTGTCGAATCTCTCACATAATTTAGACTTTAGTCAAAAAAACCCAACGAAAATTTGACAAAAAGGAGCTAAAGACCTTTTAAAGCCTGAGGTCTTTTACATTATTCGATGTCGGAGCGCCAAATTGTGATTTTTTTTATGAAAAAAATTTATGTTTTGGGTGGAAGTGCGAGTAAGTTAAAAAACTTCAATACCTAGGATATGGCAAAAAGGGAATTAGTTGTGCTGGTTTTGTTCATTTGGTTAGTTCAAAAATTAATAAAATAAAATAAACAGGTAAATAAAATTTGAAGGACTTGGAAAAATCAGAAACTCTCATATTTTTTCTCTTTACTCTTTTGATTTCATTAAAAAAATCATACAACGTTGATGAGAATGCCCCTGCAAATTAATAGTCATTTTTTAGTAGATTTATACTAGCACCTTATTTCAAAATATCGAAATCCAATATAGCTGTTTTAAATGGAGCTTCAGCGTTTCAAATGGCAATCGGGGGGTCAAAATCTGAAATATCAAGTACTCCATGTAGTACAGGGACTCTGGGAAAATAATAAGTCTTCTTATATCCTGCACTTGACTTATTGGCAAGTGTTTATTAGCTTAAGAAATAAAAACAAAAAATTAAAAAAATTAAAATTAAAATTTTATCATGTTGATAAAACTTAACCTACGATGTTTCCCCCTTTTTTTTGGTGGAAATCACTTCTTCTATCAATTATATCTTTATTATCTTTTTTGTAGAAAAGAAAACAAGAACGAAGATATTTAACAAAACCGAAAAAAGGTAATTTTTTAACCATTCTTTGGCTGTAAAGAGTTATGCGGACGGCAGAATTCTGGGGACTATTCACACCTCATTTGGAGACCTGAAAGGTAAGTGTGCAATAAAACTATCTTGGTTCGAATTTTTCCGAAGTCAAATCCTAAAGTTAATTCTAAAGTTCCTGCACTATTGCTTATTTTTGTTTTAAAATAAGACCCAGGGCATTTTTATCGATTAATGTCGAATAAAAAAACGGTTTGTTTGAGTATTTTCGGTCAACTGCCCCGAATTCTCTCAAAAACAAAAGATTCGGAAGTTTGAGTAGTTTGCTCAATTTGATAAACTTCTAAATGTCCAGCTGAAACTCAAAATTTTACTAAAATTCAACATTTATTAATCCTGAAAAATATAGGCCGTAACGCGCGCTGGACATTAAGGGTGAAATGTTAAATTTAGCTTAAATGCTGAAATGCGGTTAAACTTGATCTGCGATAGAGGCGAAAATGTGAGAGAGTAATAATAACGATATAAAGGGTCCGCCATCCAACGTTTTTTTTTTCAACGAGTGCTTATTTCGTGAATGGTAACACTTAGCCCATGTCTGATTTGACAGATAATTAGTTTTATCCTTCCGCTGAACGAATATGGTTGTGTATACGCTTGAACAATGCTGGGAAATATTGCGACATTACTTTGAAAATCATGGTAATGAAGATGCCGATTTTGCCAAAAAAATCATCTTTTCAGATGAAGCTCACTTTGATCTTAGCGGGTGTGTAAACAAGCGAAATTGTCGCATTTGGGAGACAGGAAACCCGCACGCATACATTGAAAAGCCGATACACCCAAAACGAGTCACTGTTTGGTGCTGATTTTGGTCCAGAGGCATAATTGGTCCATTTTTCTTCGAGAATAAGCAAGGAGTGGCCGTTACAGTCAATGGCGATCGTTATCCGGCCATGTTGAACAAATTTTTGTTGTTCAACATTTTTTGTTTGTATACATATTGGCAACATTAAGTTTCAACAGGACGGCGCTGCGTACCACACAGCCGAAGCTACACTCGATGTTTTGCGCCCTGTTTATGACGATCGCATTATCAGCCGCAGAGCTGATGTCATTTGGCCACCTCGGAGCTGCGATTTGACACCGTTGGACTATTATTTGTGGGGTACCGTAAAAGATAAGTGTTATGCCGACAAGTCAGAGACAATTGACGCTTTAAAGTACAATATTCGTGAAGCCATTGGTAAAATACAGCTGCACACAATCGATTATGTGTTTAAAAATTGGACCGATCGTGTAGGCTACTGCATGGCCAGCCGAGGCAGCCATTTGAATGAAATTATTTTCCATTATTAACCGGAAGGATTGTACTTTTAAATAAAATATTCAGTAGTTTCTTTTTTATAGCATTTTCAAAAAAAAAGTTATTTGGCGGACCCTTTACTTTAAGGACACGCGAAGGTTGTTCTATAAGTCAGTGACTTTGATGCTAGATGGTGCTGGATTGTTTCTTACACGAAAAAAAAACCAAATAGATCGCTTAAGCAGACTGACTTTTTACTTTGGCTGGTGAGATTTGGTCAAAATGGGAAGAAATTAGTTCCTATTTTATGAACGCAGAAAGTACTACCTACTTCCTACGAGCTCAAAAGATGCTGAGCTCCAAGAAAATACGATATAGTCAGAATTAAGCAATCGTATCGAATTTCCAAAATATTGCATGGGAAGATCTCCGAATCAAGGTTTATTAGAAGGCTCGATGAAAAGGCTAGAAAAAACGACCAGATTTGAAGAACAATACTTAAGTGCGGTGTTTTACCACAAATGGAACGAACGATTGGTTAGAAGGAACAGGAGCAAAATTAGCTGAACAGCCACATGAACGGCAGCCTTAATCATCCTATTTTCCAGATATGGGTCATTTTATATATATCCTGATCATGATCAATTGATGAAATTATCGATGCATGAAAAGCCTACCGTTGGAAAATGTGTAGCGCACGAAGGAAGACCACTTTGAAGAATTAAATAAGTTTTTAGTTTTTCATAATTTAAAAGTAACTGAGTGGTCGAACAGCCTACGCATGAAAAAGCCCGAGAATAAGCAATGCCAAACGTTACTTTTTGAGCTAGGAAGCTGTGTAAGGAATACAATACAAGAATTCGTCGAATTTAACGTTCGCCATAAGTATTACCTTTATTTTTTTTTGTTTTTTTTTTCGATTAATGACACAAACGGGATGGCAACCAACAAGTATGTCCGCACATAAAAACGAAACAAATAAAAGTGTTTCGGTTTCGGCTTTCGACAGTAGAAATGATTATTATGTGTAAAGTTTTCGGGGAAATGAAGTCGCGTTTAGGAACTAACTAACGCTTGCAGCTCAAAAGAGCCATCGTCATGACCTTTCACAACCATGCACGCTGTGTACTTACACGCATGAAGAGGCGTACAATCTTCATTTTCCGATTCCGACCCTCGCGGAGTTGGGACCGTGAAATAAAATTTTTATCGCCCGGTCGGGATTCATATCCGAGACATCGCGCACAGTATATCCGACACACTAACCACTGCATCACGGCGCCAACGCGTCGCGTTAAGAATGCTTACGATAATAAGTAAGAAACTGCAAGATTTCGTCTGTGACGAATTTCTGAATACCCGACCCTCTTTACCCTGCAACAACAAATTTAAAAGGTTCTTTTTTGCCAAGTCCTTTCAAACTATCGATGGCGAAGACTTTCGTTAGTTCTCCATCTCTAGCTGTGACTGTGAGCGGATCTTATACATACCTTCATATTCATACCTTGTCTGAAAAAAACGAGAACTAACCTACACTCCAAGTTTCCTTTTGGAGTGGAACTTTCACACTTAATTTTGCAGACCTAAAAACTTTACCCAGAAACTTTACACCTATCGCCATCAGTCAATCGTATCTCTAAGGGCCAGTTTTTCAGTGCTGCGAGACGATCCAAGCTTCCAAGTTAAAGTGAGACTTCAGTATCAACTTCTTTGAATGTTTTTTTTTTTTTGTTAAATGGCAGTGGCTTTGCGTTTTTCTGTGAGAAATTACATCTGAAAATTATTCTATGTGAAGTGAGAGCTGGTAGTGTCAATAATTCAATAAGATTTTGACAACTTTGATGGCGAGTTAACTCTTCACTGAAAAACTGTTCGCTGGGTTAATTCTAGATTCTTTTTGTTCCAGGATTAACAGATCTTGGTTAGAGCTGGGCTTAACTCAGCACTGAAATACCGACCCTTAAAGATCTTAAAGGGGTCTACGGTAAATACATATTTCACTGTGTTACAAACTATGCATTAAAATTAATATACATTGGGCGGGTACAAAAATCTCGTCAATGCTGTGAGTAAGCATCTCGTCTCGATTGTTAACGCGCTCCCGTGCCTAAGCTACATTAGGGACCCGCTTTAAGTTTAATCGAATCGTTTTTTGAGAAAATTAAAATGTTTCATTTTTTTTTACGATAGCATTCAAATTAGCATTAAAGCAACTTTTTTTCATTGCCGTATAGATTCTCTTGGAAACGAACTTGAAAATCTATTTAAACATCAATAAGTGTAACACTGCCTATGTAAATCTACGGCGGCTACGGCCCGTCTGATTCACTGTATATCCTATTCCTATGTTCTTCCTCTCATTCCTATCCTTAATCCTCCATACATAATATTCGCTGTGATTATCAAAAAATATTATTATCAAAAAAAGTTGTTAACGTTTGTAAAATATTTACTTGTTAATATTTTAGATCATTTATTTTTTAAATGGTGGGATAAATTTTAGCATATAGATTAGATATTTGTAGTTTTTTTAGTTCAGAATTGAAAACGCCCAAAACCAAAAAATGTGGTGTGGTTTTTTATTTCTCTGTTTTAAAATGTTTGCTTGGCCACGAACCTGGTGTGACGGAAATGTATAATAAGGTGTTTCCTATACAATATACAGTTTAAGTAATTTTTTTTCGATTTGAACAAAAACATAAAATTTAATGCATTTTTTTTCTTTTCTTAATCAATCTTTCTTAAAAATTTTTCTTCATAATATAATAAATTGCAATAAATCTCGCATAAAGAAAATAGTTCGCATTCACATACCACATTCAAGACATCTCATATTCTTAAAATTTTCAACTCCTAAATCTTAAAACTTTACGTAAGTGAGTTTTGAAAATTTGTCTTTTGATGTTGTATATCGTTCAGCTTAAAAAAATATGACAAAGCCTATAAACTCACGCAAAACCAAATTGCGATTCAGCTTTAAGTTTTTTTGGGTTTTTCGGATGATTCTTAAAATGGACTTGTTGTTCAGTTAATAGATTTCCAATGAAGTGTTTTTTATTCCTTGTTTAAATTTTTCATAGGAAAACAATGTGATAAGGAAGTATCGAATGAAATAAAAAAACAACTAGTCTTTCATGCGAACCACTCATTCCCAACTAATCATGTAAATACTCATAAATAAATTGTCTATATCGATGCAATGTTCTTTAAGCTCGAAATTAAATTTTAGTCAAATGATATTAGGAGTACCTATATAAAGGTAGGTTGCTATTATAGATTGCACAAATTGATTGAATCATTAGTCTAAATACTCAGGAAATAAAAAGATAAGATTGTAAATCTACAGTGGGTCGTAGGGTTTGTCAAATGGTTAACTTTTATGGCAATCAGTTGTAGTTAGTAAAACTGTGTCCAAGCTTATTTTGATCATTAGAATAAAAATAGTAATAGACACAACTCGGTTTCCAATACTTGATATAACAAAGTTGATATAACAAAGTGTCATTTACTTAAGCAAAATCATAATTTTGGCAAAACAAAAAGAAACTGGACACCACGCGGCCTAAACGTACAATCTTCACTTGTAATTGAAAGCACTACCCAAAATAAAAGCTCTATAAATCAATCGATCAGACACCAACGAGCTTAATGAATTTGAGAACTTTCGGTCCATTGAGAATTTCAGCTCAGTTATCATCCAAACGCCCCTCTAGTCGAGTGTCTGAACCAACAACCGAACAGGTTTCATCGAAGTTGCAGTGAACCTGCACAAGCGCCAGAGTCGGTTATCTAAACACGATCATCATGCATAATCCGGATTATACACCTGTCAGTAACTTTGTTCAGGTACACTTTAGTGAGCGTTTTGTGCCGACTGCGGTGCAGCCAAAGCTTGCGGACTTGATACAAACGAAAACTGATAACAGAGAGTATTTCTATGGCATCGAGTTATCAGCGAAGTCGAACAGCACCTTGGATTATCGGAGGTTTGCTGTTTTGCCACTGTTTACGTCATTAGTGTGGTTTGGTGGCCAATATTGTGACATCCAACCTATAAGTGAGGTGGACTCGGTTCGGTTTGGTGGATCTTTGCGGCAAGGAACTGTGGTAATGCCTCATTTTACCTGCTATCGGGCGACACGAGAAAGACTGAAGAGCTTTCTTGCTTTGAATTTTGCAAATGTTTTGGCACTGCGTGGTGATGATGTTGATGAAAATCAGGATTATCGGCACGCGTCGGATCTAGTGACTGAGATAAGGAATATTCGTGGTGGTAAGTTTTAAATAATAGACCTAAAAATTGGGTTACTGGGATCTTGACATAATCTGACTGGACTTGCAGATAACATTACAATTGGTGTGGGCGGATATCCACAAGGGCATCCCGAAGCCCAGTCGATGGAAGCTGATTTGAAGTACCTAACGCATAAGGTTAGTAGCTTAATGGCAATTGAATAACCATTTACTTTGTTATTGATGCAAATTCGAGGGGTGTTTAAGAGTTGACTCATTGCTATATCGACCCTCTGATTAAGCATTGAATTAAAAAAACAAATTAAGGTTTGCTTCTTGATGGGAGTCCCCTAAAGTGTTGGTGGTAATCGAATTAAAAAAAATTTTGTTAACGATTTTAGGGACTGTCATTATCATCAATCATATGCGGATAAAGTCGCTGAGCCTTAGAATTTACGAACGAACGAATATTTTTTTAAACTGAAAGTCCTACAATATCATTGTCGTCAAAGCCAAACAATTGCATTTCTTTCTTTCAGTAAGTCCTTAGAAAAATGCAAGTCCTTAGAATAGTAGGGTAACAAGAGCCCTACCTTTACCCAGGGTACGTAATTTTTAAATGTAAAGTCTGTACAGACGGGAAATAATCACCGTAGGCCTTTTTGAGATATTATTGAGATCGACGAGATATAATTGTCCGTCCGTCTATCCGTTATGTTAACGACTTTAGCTAGATATCTGAAATTTTGTCTGAGTTGGGAATCCATTTGACAAATTTACAAAGTTTTTGAATCCGCTCACAGACGTCCAATACAACCGTTATTTAACAGTTAAGCTTTGTTACAATAGCGTCAGCACACTTATTTTTGGTATGCAATAGTTTTTGTTTTGACCACGCCCACTTCTTGATCAGGTTAAATAGGAAAATAAACGAAATTCTGTATTTGAAATAAAACTTCATAACGGGTATGTCAGATATTGTTTTCGCCCTTTTTCGTGACTTTAAAGAAGGTAGTTAAAGTCAAAAATTTTAGTAACTTTATTTACATACATAACTAAACTTTCATCCCGTCAAATTGGAGGCTTTGCGATTTGTTTGGCATCGGGTTCGGGTGTAGGGTACCTATACTTTGCAGTCCGATGAAGACGTTTGGTCTTTTCTCCAATCGTAACAGTCGTACCCTCTATTTGTTGAATATGCACGAAAAACTGAGAGGCAAAGGATTGAAGTTATGTTAGTTCTTAAAATAGTTATTGCGTCTGTATCTTTTTTTTCCATATATAAGCAATAAAAATAAATGACCTGTTAACGCTGTTACCATAACTCATGCTTCTTTTAAGTATTTAGCATATCGTCTGCTGTCTAAAACTTGGGTTAGAATGAATCACATTCACAATCATTTTGCATATTTCTTATACATCATACCAGCAGACAAAACTGTAAACAATAATATTTCGAAAAAAAACTTAACAACCGGATGTTTTTTTGCATAAGTAGAGCTATTTGATTAAGAAAATATGCACCCATACATTATACATGGTTTAGATTTATTAGTTGAAAATTGTGACTTCCCTGAGTCGTTAATTATTTTAAATAATAAAAAAGTATATGGTCACGTTTAACGGTAGCGCTATTAATGATCTGTGACAACCATATCTTCTTATTTGAAACAGTCCAGCCTGCTGTGGTAAGTCTGCTTTGTATCTATTAAATTGATTAGAGGTGATTAAACTTACCATCATGTGGCAGACCACCTGAAGTCTCGACCACAAATACGTTGATTAAATGTTATTTTCTTATATTCTTTTTTAATAAGCTCGCAATCAAGGGGTTATGATTACCCTTGAGATGCGTAGCACATCGCGAGGGGAAAGAATTAAAGAATTCGAGGATAGAAAAGATGGAAGAAAAAAGTAATTCTCAATCCAACACAAATGCTGATGAGCCACTACGGAGCATAAAAACTCTGCAAACAACCACTAAAGCTTACCCCGGTCAGTGTTATCCGATGCCTTTATGGAGAAAAGCAATGATATAACTAGGACTAGCAGAGTATTTCTTAAAAACATATGGCATGCAATGTTGTCCATTATATTTACATAATGAAGAAAAAAAAGCACGCACTCGGCGACAACCGACCCTAACCTGGGTAACGACGCCGACCAGGTAGCCGCTCATTTTAAGACAGACGCTCCTGGATTTTTTGTTTGTTGCTGGTTTTCATTCTGGTGAGCATTCCCCTATTCACCACCTGAGGCGGCGTCCAATTGGGAACCAGCAACACCCCAGAAGGGTAATGGTCCTGTTATTTTTGGACTTTTATTGCATTACTTTGTAAAGAATAGAAATCTGTAAAGAAAAGTGCTAAGGTAAGGTGAAGACCATCCAAAAAAAATTGAAAAATTATTTCACCTCTTTCATTTAAGTCTTGTGTGGTTTTGTGTGCTTAAATATTTTTGTTGAAAAAATTTTAGGTTATTTAAGAGGCCCTAAAGTAGAAATACAGGCCCCTGGGAAGGTATGGGCCTGGGGGCTATCCATCCGCTAACCCGCCCCCTTCTCGACGGCCTTAATGTAAAATTTAAAATTCATTCCACCTCGTTCATTTTAGCCTTGTGTGGTTTTGTGTGCTTAAATATTTTTGTTGAAAAAGTTTCAGGTTATTTGAGTGATCCTTAGCTGAAATACAGGCCCCTGGGAAGCTACGGGACTGGGGGTTATCCACCCGCTACCCCGCCCCCTTCTCGTCGGCCTTAATGTACGGCACTTAAGCCGCGGTAATAGTATATAAGAGACTTAGAACCCACAAAACGCCTTGCCGTTAGCCACTTGAAGAAAGCAAACTAACATTTCTGTCAAGCCAAACGACATCAACGGCAATGGAAACTTTCTGCAATATCGGCCTTAAAGCTGCTAAGGGAATGTCTTAAAAGGTTGGAGTACTTCTTGAGGAAAAAAATAAAAGAAATCCGACCACACCTAAAAAAACGCGAGTGCGTGCTGAGCCCTGTAATGACTCTGATTGAAGCACTAATGTGTGATCTATAAAGGACAATAGAACTCTAAGAGCGTTTAAGATCCAGCTTTCGCCAAATCTTTTTTTTATTGCCAGACAGAAGCTGGCATCGCATGCTACAGAGCTGTAAAAGAATGCCAAAAATATTTCAATTCAATGACTTTAATACTGATTTCAACTTAAAAAAAAGTCAGCATTCCGTTTGAAGTCACGATTGAAGCAATCAAAGTGTTTTCAAGTCATTGAAGTTCAAATGCACTGACTTGAATTACTTCAAAAGACTACAAAGACTAGAAAGAGTTCAAGTGTCTTCAAAACACTGAATACATTCAGTGGCATTCAGTGACCTCAAATGACTTTAATGAATTTAATGGCTGCGTTTCATTATTCGTTCCAACTCTTCCGGTCGAAAATATGCGTTTTTTATTCATTTAGAATATTCCGATCATTCCGTTTGGCGTTTCCGATCATTCCGTTTGGCGTTTCGTTCAGAATATTAGGAATGCACTTTTTCCGTATTCTACCAGTCCCTCCCGAGGTAGTACGAATCAAAAGGATCGACATATTTCAACCATGTGCTCCGCGAATAAAGAAAGGCACCCAATACATTATTTGTGAATGCTACATCACCGAATGTAGAGCAGTCAAAAAAATTTCATTCATTTGACTTCAACACTTCGATTCCTGAAAATGATTGCCTTAATCATGACTTGAAACTGTTCGCTAATTTATTTATTCTAAGTTAAAGTCATTCTTAATATGACTTCAGGGAATGCCCAAAGAATGCCCAGATCCAAGTTCAAGTGAATTTTGAAATCTCCAAAGAGATGATTGACAGTCTACCGATAGATTTGAGTTGGTAGGGGCTGATTCCAAGCCATTGATTGCCGCCTAACTTTCCGAAAACATTCATCTTTCCTTGGAGAATATCACATTATTCTTAAGCCAGGACAAAACTTCTTAATAGCCGTGATTTCCGCTTGAAACACATACTACAATGCTTTAGGAAGGCGAAAAGAGACCGGAGAGCATTTAGATACATACCCCGTTTATCCGAAACATTAAATCGCTTTGAACGATTTCGAATTCACGAAAACCGATAGCATATACACATTTTGAAACCGATACGAAAACGGTTTTCAAATCGGAATTATCAAATTCAAACCGACTCCAAAATGCGCATAGACGGTTGAATCGGTTTGAATCGATTGACTTTTGAATTCTTGTCACAAATTCTTTGAGTTTGACATAAAAGTCGAACTAATTTTCAAACCGGCTAATTTTAAACTCTTTGATTAGTTTGCGCATAAACCATGACAGTGAAATCGATTTGATTAAAAACGGTTACAATTCAATTTGATTTATTTTGTCGGATAAACAAGGTGACAGAGAATACCTATTAGACAAAACGCCCTCACTAACTCGATTGTATTAAATCCAACGATAGAGAAGTGATCGAATCATTTTCCAGAAAAGCTAGGACATCTCAACTGAAACTGGTCTAGAAGTTATTTTGTCAAATTAAGTTTGTGTATTGTGAAGTGTATGTTTCTAAGGGAGGGCCTATATTGCCAGCGGTCCACTGTGATGTTGCATTGCCGTTCCAAAGGAGTGGGGATAAGACACCACCTTACGAGCTAACCTGTTGAACTGCTAGATCATTTGGCAAAGGTTATACCTAGCAAAGGTATTACCTAGCTACTTTTTGTGAGTTGAAATAACTCACTAAGTGAGAATTGACAGTTCAGTTGTAATCGCGCAGATGAGTTGACATTATTAAAAGCCACATATAATTTCAAGAAATGCTTTCTACCTTGTCTTTGTATTACTTGTGGTGGAGAGAATATTCAGGATTCAGCATAAGTTTACCGTAGGTCTAATGGAATTCTTTAGTTTTTTTTTGTCCTAATCTTAGTTTGAGTGTCCTTATTCCGAATTTGCTGTTAAAAGCTGTCGGTCTCAATTAGTTTAGAAGTTATAGGTTATAAAAACAAGTGGGATAGTGCAACAGTGCGTATGCAAAATCTTCAGTCCATCTACGACGGATTGCAAAATACCCGACCATACCAAAAAAAACTGCCACGCCTCCAAAAAGTGAGCGGGATATAAAAATATAACTGTTGAATGCTTTATACTAGGTGGTTGCATAAATTTCGGCCTAAAACTACGTATTTTTAACTAAAAAAATCACATTTTTTAAACCATGCCCACAAAAGTGGGCGAAGGCACGAACAATGTTCACATAAAAGTTAGAAAATGCTAATATCTACAACTTTTGCCATATATTTTTTTGTCAAATTTCATATATATTTATTGAAAAACAGTCATTTTAAGCTAAAATCCCTTAAAAAATGGGCGTGGTCAATGAAAAGGCTAACATTTTTAACTACTTCAAAGACAATTACAAGGCAATGTCACATACCAAAAACGAATGCGCTAGCGCTATTTAAAAAATAAAAAATAAATAGAGTGGCGCAACAGCTCGAGGTGAACCAGGGCCAACTTCTCAACAATGTATGCTGGTGTGTTAATTTCTTTACATACAAAAGGACCTACAATTTTTTGCCGAATCCTAACGGCACTTTGAGAAGTTTTTCAAGACAAATGATACTCTCGGAGGGCTTGTCAGACCCTCGCGGAGGTGGGGGCCGTGAAAAAGAACAAGTCTTTTTTTTCTAGCGCCATTGTATCATAGCTAAAATTTGGAAAAAGTATGTTTTTAAATTAGAGATGGTCGCACATACAGGCCTGTAGTGGGCGTGTCTGTGGGCGGATTCAGTTCATTTTCAAACTTGATCTCAAGGACTGGACTTCCAGCCAACCCACCAAATTTCAGCTCTCTACCTTAAAATTTAAGGCCTAAAAGTTGTTTACATACAAACGGACGGACGGACATGGCTTAATCGATTTTCCTGTCGGTCCTATTCATATCTCTAAAAGGTCTTAGCGGTCTACGGTGATTATATTACTGCGTTACAAACGATACAGCAAACTTAATATACCTACCCTGGGTCGGGTATAAAAAGTTTTGAAAGACGGTTGCCTCTTCTCATGAACTCATGTTTAAATCTTTCGACAAATCCTTTCGCATTTCAAAACCCTGCTTTCCAAATCATGCTATCAGCCGTCTTGGCCAAGTCAATTACTTTACTGCTCTTCTCGGAGCTGCGATTTGTTCCCTTTGACCTTTTTGTACAGTCCGAAACCATAATCAAAATCTGGGAAAATATGGGAGGTGACAGAATGTGCTATATGAAACCAGCCGAGACATTTACTTGAACGACGCCCGTAGTGTTCCATAATTAATGTTTGCTCTTACGAACAAAGAAATAATACATGACAAAAAAATAGCTTTGTTCATTTTATTACATAATTTTAAAAAATAAACTTGTATTTGGCCCACCCTGTATAGGTGTAGGTAACTGCTTTTTTCATCACCACCAGGACAGCGACTTAAATCTCTTAGAGTGACCACAAAAAAATCACACGGCTTTTAACATTAAGGAATTAACCAGCCTCCATGGTGGCTTGTGCTGCCGTAATAAACCAAGAAATTGTAGGTAAATCCCCACAAATTATCTGACCAGGGTAAGATGATCACACTTGAAAACTGGATTAGTCGTAGACTGCACACGTTAAGTGGTTGAAAATGCCGCATGTTTACTGTGATCTGATCTGGGGGGATTTTTTTTAATTTTTGACTTGTAAAATCAAGCAACTAGTATTTTTCAAGCGCAAACAAAGACCCATTAGTTTTCAAATTTTCACTTCCTGTGAACATCATGAACACCATTGTGGCAATTATACGGGCACACATTCACACTCTATCACTGAAATCTAATATCTAACGACTGTCAATTTGTCTTCTTTTGTTTGCAGGTGAACGCTGGAGCGGACTTTATTATAACACAAATTTGCTTTGACGTGAGCAGTATTGTCGAGTTTATAGGAAATTGCCGCAAAAACGGCATCACCGTTCCGATTATTGTTGGTGTCTATGTGCCGGAAAATTATCGCATATTGCAACGAATGCTACAAATTACGCAAGTAACTGTCCCACCGGAACAAATGCAGGAGTACCGAAAACGACGGGACAATGAGACAGACTTTAAACTGTACGCTGTATCAATGGCCGAAAAAATGATAACGGATATTTTTGAAAGTGACTTGGGAATCTACGGAGTGCAGTTCTTTTCGATGAATCACTTTGATTCGATCGAGCATCTGGTTAATAATGTTATTGCGAAGTTCAATAAAAAGGAATGAGAAAGTTTTGAAACTGAGTTTTCTAATTTGTTCGTTTGCAAACGTCACAGTTGGTCTCGAGCTTTTTGTTGATAAAGCGGAAAATACCAAAAATTTAAATTCACGCCATCTCCTAATCAAGTTTAAGAAATGTCTGACTACGCATTTGTAGGGTTTTGAAATAGAACTGGTTTGTGCATACGATTATGCAAAAGAACAAAAAATACTTATAGAGAGAGATATTTATCTCTATTGCAATACAGATGTCGCTTTCAACATAAATGTATAAATACACCTAAATCCAGCCAAATGTCATAGAGCAGAGTGGCGCAGTGGAAGCGTGCTGGGCCCATAACCCAGAGGTCCGTAGATCGAAACTACGCTCTGCTAGAAAGATTTTTTTTTATATTCTTAAACGTGAGTGAATTGCTAATGCATAATGATTAATCATAATAATAACAGCTTCCAGTAAGTTAATTTGTATTAATTTTTAACCAAGTGAAACTGTTTGTCAAATAGGACGTTGGAAAACAAACAATTGAGACCAGGTGAAAGATGTATTCACTTGTTTGAAGCATTAAAAAGTGAGTTAAACGGTTAAATTAAAGAATTTACATCTTCATTTCTCTAATTTCAGGATTTTTATTATTCGAAACAAATTCACAAAAAAATTATATTTCAATTCAAAAACAGAATATGCATGTACATAAAGTGCCTCCTTTGGCCTTACTAGTTTTTATAATATAACTATAATAATATTAATAATAATAAAACTAATAATAATAAAACTAAAGGTTAAAACGAAAATGCGTGGGTACACAATGGTATTGCCAAATAAAAAAAAAAAAACAGCTCTAGCAGAGCGTAGTTTCGATCTACGGACCTCTGGGTTATGGGCCCAGCACGCTTCCACTGCGCCACTCTGCTGTTGGGATTTCAGTGTCAAATATGCAATATGTTTATTAAGTAGTTTTTTGTAAGATTTAATAAAATTTCGTTCAGTTGCAACGCATAAGACGACATCTTGTGATTGGCACAAGTAGAAATTTTATACTCCTTCCCATAGGATAGGAGCAGGCATAAGTTCACCATTGGTCCAAGTGGGTTTTGTTGGATTTTTTTTTATCCTTCTATATATGGATAAGAGTGACTTGATTACGAATGTGCTATTAAAAATTTTGGAACAAGTTTACCGTAGGTCCAAGTGGAATTTAGTTGTTATTTTTATGCCTATATATGTATTTCAGTGTCCTGATTACGAATATGTTATTAAAAATTGTCGGTCTCATTTAGTTCAAAAGTTATATAGCTATTCAAAGTTTCAATTTTTCCATACAAAATACCTCATCTTTGACTTTTAATTTCTGCCTAAGAGTATGCTATAGAAATCTGACAAGGTTCGCTGTAAAATAAATTTGCTTTTAAAGACAACAGTGTTTGGGTGGCCCGCTTTGCGGGTTTAAAGGATTTCAACTCCCTTTTTGGCAGGGTTTAGCCGCTCACGCGATTCGCCGATTTAGCCGCTCACGCGCCGCAGGTTCGTCGCTCCGCTAAGGGTAGGTGCCAGTTGTTTGGCAGGCGCCTGTGGCCATTTACGGGTATGTTAAAGTTGCACTCCTTTTGAACTTCTTTGGCTTATAACTTCTTAACTGATCAAGACCGACAATTTTTAATAGCATATTCGGAATTAGGACACCCAAATCCATCCACTTGGACCTACGGTAAACTTATGCCAAAATTTTAGTTATCCAACACAAATGCCTCAAGCATGCTTTAAATTTCCGCCTACGAATATGCAATTTAAAATTGATGACTTTCTCTGCAAAAAAATTGCTTTAGGAGACAACAGTGTTTGCGTGGCCCGTTTTCGTCATAAAAGGCTTTTGTCATTGCCGTCTTTGTTTCTTAAGTTTGCAGTCGATAGCTCGCAGTATTGGTAGCCACAGTTGTGTGTTTTGATACTGCTGGTTTGCATTTATTTGTTTTAGAAATACTTGTTCTCTTATGGGAAACCGTAGGAAGAGTTGTCACTTAATGCCAGCATTATTATATTATAATGGCTCCTGACGATGTTCTCCTGGCAGTGTTTGAAATGATCATAGGACTAGCCATTAATGTAATGTTTGTAGAATTGTAAATTGTTTAAATTTTTTCACTTTTCAACGCTGTTGTTTACCGTAGGTCCAAGTAGAATTTCTTTGCTATTTTTATGCTTATATATATTTGAGTTTTATAGATTACGAATATGTTATTAAAAATCGTCGGTCTCATTTAGTTCAAAAGTTATAGCTATTCTAAGTTTCAATTATTTCATACGAAATACCTCATCCTAGATGCCCAAAAATATGCAAAACAATTTCACAAGTTCCTGTGTAAAAAAAAATTGCTTTTGGAGACAACAGTTTTTCGGTGGCCAGCTTCGCGGGTTTAAAGGATTTCTACTCTCTTTTTTGCAGGGGTTTAGCCGCTCACGCGACTTCATTGCTCCGCAAATTGTAGGTGTCAATTGTCTGGCAGGCGTCCGTGGCCATTTACGGGTGTGGCAAAGTTGCTATGTATCTTTTTGAACTTTTTTTTTGCCTATAACTTCTAAGCTAATCAAGACCGACAATTTTCAATAGCACATTCGGAATCAGGACACCCAAACCCATATATTGGGGTTAAAAAATCCAACAAATTCCACTTGGCCCTACGGTGAACTTATGCCGCAATTTTTTATTCTTTTTTTACAGAGAAACTTGTCAAATTTCTATCGGATCGAGACCGCATGGTAAATCGAATGAGCCAAGTCCGTCCGTCCGTGTGTCGGTAGTTCTTAGGCCTTATATTTTAATCTAGACACTTGAAACATGATATCTGGCCTTTATAGGTCCCGAAGCAATTCAAGTGTAAAAATTTTTAAAAACCCGCCCGTTGACACACCCACTTTACTTATAAGCATGAAAAATCAAAATTGTCTTAGGGCGCTAAAGTTTAGTACGCAGCATCCTTGCTTCAATGTATTGAGATTGGCATTCCCAAAAAATCGAAAAAGGGGACGCTTTTTGAGGACGTGGTCGCATTTAATTTTCAGTTTAATAGACGATTTTTACATGCAATATATTTGCTTGCAAGAAAATATTGCTTAATATGCAACGTTTTTGTATGGGTACTTTTAGTTTATTGTAAAAATTTCTACCACGCCCACTTTTGGGGGCTTAATTGAAAAAAAAAATTAATTTTTGAAATCGAAATGTACTTTGCACATGCAAACCTCACCTGGACAATATATTTGAATTAAAAACTACAGTGTTGTTGAAAAGGGGTGGATGCCCCCTTTTTTACTGAAGGAGATTGTCACTTTTGACATTTGGCGATTGGAGCTTGACAGGGGTCAATTCGTATGGGGTATCCAACGAGTCGCTATGGAGATTGTAACCCGCCCACTAGTTTTTAAACTAGTACAGAACACTCAAATACATAAGCATAAAAGTAACAAAGAAATTGCACTTGGACCTACGCTAAACTTGTTCCGAGATACATATATTAAGTTTGATTCATACTTTATTACATCCCACAGGTTAGGAGGTATATTAAGTTTGATTCATAGTTTGTAACATAGAGAAATAATCACCGTAGATCCCAAAAACCTTAAGGGCATATGATCGAGACCGAATTTTGAGTCGAATGAGCCACGTCCGTCCGTCTGTTAGTTTTTAGGCCTTAAATTTTGAGCTAGGAACTTGAAACTTGATATCGTTCTTTCTAGGTCCCGAAGTAGTATAAGTGTAAAAATGTTTGAAATCCGCCCACTGACACGCCTGACATTTGGTATGCGATATCCTCGCTTAAGTGTATTGTAATTGGCATTTAAAAATAAAAAGACCGTCAAGTATGAAGACATACGCGGAGCGGTTCGCAGATTTTTATAATTTAAAACCCATAAAACAGCAATTTCGATTATTTTTAAATACCGTTAGACTTTTTGATCAATTTTACAACCACCTGTGCTAGCATTTGCCTTTTTTTCAAATTCTGCGGACATGGATTTCTGAGAAAACGGTAAAAATATGCTGTTTTTATTTCGCTTGTTTGAATGGGCTTAAAAACTTAGGGTCGAAAACGGCAATTTCGAAACGTTTTTGCTGAAACATTTCGATGCAGTTCACTTGCCTTTTAAACATTACATACTTCAGCCATATTTAAACAAAGTGGTCATAACCGTTAAGGAACTAGAAATCTTTAAAAAATAGTTTCCGAAAATGTTTTCAAGTTTTTCAGTTAAATCTTCAAAGTTTTTGAATATTCGAAGTCTGCTATAGTTTTGTATAAAATTTAAGAAGATGGACTATGCCCGGTGGACACACGTTTTTTCATGCATTTTTGCGATTTTTTCTCGAAAATGCGTCAAAACTGCAGTACTGAAACTGTTTTTGAAAAATATGACCTAAGCACTTGGTTTACTTTGAGTTGCTTTATACGTGTGTTCAATATTAATTTTGGTGCGTTCAAAAGTTATGGCTTCTAACTCTTTGAAAAACGTCATGAATTTTCGAAAAGTTTTATTTTGTAATTAAAACTTAGTATTTCTTAAACCTAAGTTTCGTTTTTCTAGTTCTTGCCTACTAAACTTTAAAAACTACTAAAACATTTAGTCCCTTTTCACATGAAATTTTAAACTGTAAATAAACCGTTATTTGAGCTTGAAAAAAATTGCCCTCATTGGATTTTCTGACTATTTCCGCAGTTTATACGCACACCAAATTTTGTCGTTCAAAAGAACGGACGGACGGACGCACGGACGGACAACGTAGCGAAACCATACGAGGTCCTTTTTACATTTTTGGACGGACCGCTAAAAAGCGAAAACCGCCCCTTGTAGGCGAGGTTATATTTAATATGCATTCTAATAAAGGGTTTTTATTTGATATATTTGCTTTAAATCCAAAAACTTGCACCATAAAATATTCAGATATGTGCGTAAGCTATCAACTCAAATTAATTAGTTTTTGCCACGCCCACCTTTGGGGGCGTTTTTAAGTAAAAAATAAATTTTTTAATATAACACTGCGATCAACACGCGTATACCACATCTGATAGAAAATATGATAAAAAAAATATGTCATTGAAAAGAGGTTGATGCCACGCCCCTTTTTTGAGAAAGAAGATTCTTAAGTGACAAATTCTCAACACAATTAAAGTTAATAGAAACTGAAAATTTAACAACCAAGATTTTTGACGCATTTTGGAGCTTGACAGTGGTCAATTGGGATGGGGTATCCTACGATTCGCCTAGGCGGATTGTAACCCTGCCACTAGTTCTTATGCCATTACATGTATTTGAGTGTCCTGATTGCGAGTACCTATGTCATTAAAAATTGTCTAAATACCCGATCCCGAAAGAGGGTCGGGTATTTAGAAGTTCGTTCGAACTCTTGCACTTACTTACTTGTTTATCTTAATATATGGATTTGGGTGTCCTGACTCCGAATATGCTATTAAAAATTGTCGGTCTCGATTAGTTAAGAAGTTGTAAGCCAAAAAAGTTTAAAAAGAGTGCAACTTTAACATACCCGTAAATGGCTACAGGCGCCTGCCAGACAACTGGCGAAGTGGCGTGAGCGGCTATACCCTGCGAAAGGGAGGTACCGAAGTTTAAGGCCAAAGTTTACAACGATATTGTGTTTGTTTATTTGGATGTTTTCCGAGTTATGGGCTCTGGTAACGGGAAAGGGCAATTAACTTGTTTAATAATTATTTTCGCATAGTTAACTTTGTTACGCTGAGTTTTAGCATTATTTTACTAGGAAAATAAAATATTGTTGTTTTTTTTAATTTCTTTGAGTTTTATTCAAAAATTTGGACCTGGTAGAAGATTTGTGCAATTTCTAGTCGTTGCCACAAATGATATCACTTATTTTATAATAAATCACCTTAGCCGAAGCGCGAAACAGTTGGAGACGGCTAACTGGAGACAGAGCTGCCTGGCGGAGCTTTTTTGGCTGATGCCCATGTACATCTCGGACTGTAGCGCCACTTTAAGTAAGTAAGCCTGACGACTAACGTAAGAAGACCCCAGAGCATTTATACCGGAAAAAAAGATTAACTTGAAGTTTGCATTCATTTTTGACATTTCTCAATGATATCATATTTTTCATATCATCTGGTGGAGCGTTTATTCGGCAAGCAACATTTACTGAGACTTTTGGTAAATTTGTAAAGAAAGCTGGATCACAGTGTCAAGCACTACTCCACTGTTAAATCAAAGCCTTGTTTTCGTGAGATATTATAAGAGAGGATTTCTGGTTTTTTGGTGAACGGCAAATTGGATATTCTTTGAGGGTCAGAAATAGCCAAATATATACATAATATTCCTTGCATTTTTAATTCTACGAAATCAAATAACGCAGAAAACAATAGAAAAACAAAATGTCAAATATATTCATGCGTCTTCAGTTCAAAAAGTGGAAAGTAAATCTGTCTGATCATGGTCAAACAGCAGGGTGCAACATTCTTTTGAATTGTGCACAGATTAGTGCGCTTAATCTTTTTGACAAGTCGAACTACACCCACATCAATATAGACTCAAACCAATCTGTGCATCTCTTTAAGATTTACTACGCGATTATTTTTTTAATCTTTTTGTGAAGCGAGGACCGAACATGGCTTATCCGATTCAGAATTTAGTTTCAATAATATGCTCTTAACGACTTGAAGGTATGTCGTTTTTATTTCTCTGTGTGACATTTGCGCCTGAACCAAACACAATATACTCCATTTTCTTGGAATAGGGGCGTAGAATAAAGCTAAACCCGATTAAAAAGGTCTTTGACATAGCTAACCACTCTGTAAATAATCTTAAGAAATATATAGAATCCCCAAATATTATTCTTTTAAAAGTATGTAATCCTACAAGTTTTCTTACAAATAATCCACTGAACTATACAATAACACTCATGCAGTGATAGTAACCCATAAGCTGCATAGGTATACCTTCCTTTTAAAACTTTCAAAAGATGTTCTCAAACATTTGCTTTTACCAGGACTTAACTCTTCATTGGCATAGCACTTGGGCATTTGCATTCCAAATCGGAAATCACTTTTCTCATTTTCGAAAAGTTTAAACGGAAAATTTAAAGTTTTTCTCATTGCTTTTGTCCTTTGGTACAAACGACTTTTCTATCAGATCAGGAAGAAATGATTCTACGGCTGCACAAAATTAAAGTGTTTTTCAGAATGTCCCCTCTTTAGGATAAATCAATAAGTGCATGTGTAGTGCTGTGGTATGTGGCATGAAATCAGTATCTAAACAAAACAACGGACGACTTTTATAGTTCTGCAAGTGAATACGTCAAATGACCTTGAGTTCTATTTTTAGTAACGGATGTGTACAGAAGGAAAACTTCTCAGTGCTCCCCATACCAAAATAGGTCAAACTCGCACACCACAATGCTCAGCGAATTGTTCCTCAGAGAGGAAAGTAGAGCCACCCCTCCCTCAACAATGTGGTGAGACGTCACAGCTATCACCATTTACCAGCCAGCCGCCTGCACACGGCAGTGGCTTGGGTGGGGGGGCGTGGGTCCAGGCGGTAAGGTCGTGGGTTGTCAGTTGACACATAATGGAATGCAACAGCCCCAATGAAGGACAAAAGTTTGTGCTGTCGTCCTATCGGAACGGAACTATATTGACAAGATGTTGACGTTCACTCGAAAGGGTGCGAGAATTCAACATCGGGTATGTAATCGCTGGGTGATGATTGTGGCGTAAACACAAGGAGCTAAAAACCCAGACCTCGTGTCAAAGCTGTGCCTGCTTGGATTGTGTGTGATTTACGTGATTTTTGAACTTACTGTCGCTGCTCCTGCAGCCCTCCCTCTTGATTAACACACTTTTGTCTTCGAGCTGAATGTGAACATTGTAGACAGCCTCAAGTGGCCGAATTTGACGGCGGATGTCAAACGGAATTTACAACTAGTTGTAGTAGTGCCAAGTCAAAGATTTACACAAATGGAATGAAAGGAATGACATGAATCTTTTAAAATTTTTAATTAAAGGAATTTGAAAAGAAGTACGAATTCCTTCTCGTACATTTTGGCGAATGGGCTGTGGAAGTGAGATGCTTTTCCTTGTACTCTACCTTCAAGATATGCGAACGAAAAGGGGCATGGAAGTTTTCTTTTTCCTTCCCTTAGGGTTAGGTATGCTCGTATGAGTGTATCTAGCTGAGAGCTTTATGCGATTAGCCAAATGAGTTGTATTCAAGTTTTAATGAAAATCCCTCCGGAAATACCCTTCCACCTTTCTTGTTGCAATGAACACCAATGTTCCCAAACTGAGCAGAACATTGGAACTTTGGAATTGTTTTTTTTTTGTGTTTGTCTTTCTAACTAGTGGATAAAAGCATGTAGGTATGTAGGTACATGTTTCTAATGAGGCCGAAAAGTTATACAGTGTCTGGGTTTGTATAAAGTTAATGGGTTTACCTGTTGTTTTGACTCTTAACAGCCTTCGGAGGTTGCCTGCGTTCTTATGCGAGTAGATATTAAAAACGTCTGTGCAGATATCTCTTTGAACTCTCTTTTTGGTCTTTTGTTTCTTAAATTTGACATGAACTTTGGGTCGTTGGTTCAGGATAAGGGTAATGTTATTATTTTTAAAGAAGATTGGGGTACCTTTGCACAAAAATTTTTATAAAAAAAAGGAATAATCAATTTTGACAAGAAAATTATGTAGACTATTGGTTAGTTTTTTTGGTATGGTCGGGCATTTTGCAATTCGTCGTAGTAGACTGAAGCTTTTGCATACGAACTCTTGCATTTTCCCACTTGTTTTTCATTACGATCCTTGGATTGCTACAGTGGTTGATTTACCCTCGACAAACCCACACTGATCCTCAGATAGCCTTTATTATTTTTCGCAGTCGACTAACTAGTACCCGCTCGACGATATTCATTGTATGTGACATCAGCTTGATAGAATGGTATTTGTAACAACTTTGTGTATTACCCTTTCCTATGAACAAAGGAGGAAGATAACTTTCCCCCGACTGACTAGGCATTGGATCCCCTCTTATTAGTTTGGAGACGAAGATCGTAAGCCATATTTTTTTTCCAGAACACTGAGTGTATATCTAATCCGGCTCAACCCCTTTTCGCTTTTTGGAGTACTTAACCGCCTAACCAACATCTTCGACTGTGATGTCTGGTACATCTTCCCGGTTAGTAGTAGTTTCTTCTGGAAAGTGCTGCCTGGGAAACTGTTCATTCAATTCCACAATAATGCCGCTACCTGTGAAGAATTTTGTGTCATCTACAAGAAGCTGACCCTTAGCATTGCTGATGATCTTTGTGCGAACGATTTACTGGGCGTTTTTCCTCCTCTGGAACGGCAATTTTTAAGCTTTTATCCCTCCCTTTGTGCTTTGTCGAAGATCCTGTGTGGCCTCGTGTGTATCAGCAATGGAAGAAGAAACTTCCTCCAATTCCTGATTCAGGCCCTCCGTTCTCTTTGCTTGAACCTGGGCGCACTTCTTCTTTGCGAGACTGCTGAGGTGTATATATTCCACTTCCAGGCGAAGCATTTCATCTCTGTTCTTCGAGGAGCTTTTCTTCCATGCCTTGAATGCCGCTTTCTTTCACTTATCACTAGTTTCACCCATCTGACCACCACCATGCGTCTTTGACCAATTTGCAGTGGCTTTTAGAAGTTCTTTAGAGTGATTTGACCTTCTCTATGCACGATCGATGTAGGGCATCCCACATATCTTGTGTTCTGCACTCTACATGTTAGTTTTCGTCAATCATGTTACAGAGGTAGTCTTGCATCGTGTTTAAAAATTGTTCGTGACTTTTTTCCTATCCAAATTTTGCCAGTTGATTCTCCCCGATACCTTTGCTTGCTTAGTTTTCTTTTTTGACGGTTCCATAAAAATGACGGACAGCAGCAACCGGTTTTGTGTTGTGATCGCTTCACCTAAAATCACTTTACAATCTTTCACCCGCGGTTTTGGGGAACTGTGAGGCCAGAGACACACGGCGACAGAAACGACAGAAAAACGCGCGACTAATTGCAGTCCGGCTAGAAGCTGAAGCGTTTATATTGTAGACAACACACGACTACGGCTGCGGCAATTAGTCGCAAGACTCGATTTGCGACAATTTTCCGCTTTACGACACTTTCATACCGCACGAAAAAAAATTTAATTTATGTTTTTTTCAACGTTAAAATTTGCAGTTTTCATCACAATTCACCAGAGCACAAAGAAGAACAAAAAGCGTTCAAACTCTTTTTTTTTCAACTATGAAAATTAAATTTTAGTCAAAACTCACAGGAGCCGCACGGAAAATTATTGTGCAAAAAACCGCGCTGTTTTTTTGTTGCACGTTTTTATGTCGCCCTGTTGGTCTGGCCTGAACCAAATGATTGTAAATCTGGGTCTCATTCCCACCGCTGCTGTAAGTGATCAGGCGCTGCTTTCCTTGACGAATGACTTGCAACCGTTTAGGATATCTTCACCAGAAGAGTTTCTAGTGCCATACCCCAGTCCACCATGGCAGTCAAATGTCCGTTCAAATGTCCGCCTTCAAACAAAAGCTCTTCTTTGGGATCGCCTTCGGGGTTAAATCTTCAAATTATAAACTTTGGAATATCACTTTTAGGCCCGGTTTTTCAGTACTGAGTTAAGCTCAGCTTAAACCAAGATCTGTTAATAAGGTCAATCTGGAGTTAACCCAGCGAGCATTTTTTCAGTGCAGAGTAAATTCCCTCAGCAAAGTTGTCAAAATCTTCGACTCTCGAAATTATTGACTCTCTCAACATAGAAATACACAGGAAAAAAAGTTTGACTTGTTCTCAGATGTCATTTTTTTTATAAAAATACACAAATTAACTGTCATTCTACACAGAAAAAACATTCTAAGAAGTTCACACTGTTTACCAGAGTTTATCCGGGATTAACTCACCAAATTTGGCGAGTTAAGCCGAGATTAACCCTGAATCTAGATTAACTGGAAAACTCATTTCTTAATCTCAGTTTAACTCAGAAACTCGGATGATCTCCCACTGAAAAATTGGTCCTAAGAGATACGAGTCTTAACATTATATCTATGATATGCGATAGTTTATAACTCTTGTATGGTATTGTAATATTTTTGCCTGGAGTTTGTCGAATAAAAATCAATTTCATTATTAAAATTGCACAATTAAACACGTTATTTTTCAAACACAACTTAGGTGTTTAAAGTCAAATCACATTTTATTTAAACTTCGCTATTTTGGAACTCAACACTTTATTTCAATCCAATCGCTTTTTACTTGAATCACGATTTTCGTTTCAAATTATCGTCTCAAATATAACTCACCCGTATTTCTAGTATTTATTCTTCTAGCAATTTCTAGCTGTTTCTATTTTTCCCCTTTGGCAATTTCCCGTGGCATTGTTCCACTGGTACTTTTCTATTGGAGGGGAAAATCGAAGTCAAAAATTCGAGCTTCGTATGTCAGTTTGCTGTCAGCTAACTGGAATAACAGTTAGGTATGTACGTTTAGTGAATCGTCACAGTATCCTTTCTTGAGCAAATTTAAAACTATAACAAATCTTCAAATATATACCATTTTTTTCTCTTGTATGCAGGGGCTCAAATTTTTTAATGTAATTTTACTGATTTCATGGAGGCGAATCTACAAACGTACTTGTTTACACCTTCGCTTATTAAATCTAATTCTTCATTCAACCTTTGCAGGGAATTAGGTACAAAAAAGTGCTCGTTAATAGGAACACAAAAAGTGTGTACCTGTACACGGTTATTGTCGTTAGGTTGTAAGGCTCGGCTAGATAAATTGCCCTGTTTGAGTTAAGTTGCTATTGTCACGCAATTATCGCGTTCCATCGTAAAATAAAGAACACACAGCCGACATAAACTAGGGCGTAATTTTTGACAGTCTGAAGAATGGAATACTTGTTGAAAATAAAATAGGATAACCGTGAATATTTTGCTTTTATTGTTAAAAGACTAAAGTGTCAAATAACTTATTGTTTTAGGATTTTTGAATTGAAAAGTCTTCGATAATGCTCAAGCCTTGGATACATTTTTGCGTTATTGTGCTGGGTTGTTTATATATGACATGTGTGCTATTGCATGTTTAGGTATATACGTCATTTTATGGGAATAAGGAAAGCATTATACATGACTTGCACATTTCTAACCCCAGTTTGCTTAGAATCTTTATTGCATGAACACAAAGTAGCCGTGGTATTTTGAGTCATTTGGGGTCAATGCAACTTGAGAGTTTTAAATTTTGCTTAGTCTTTGATGAATCAGAGGCGACATTATTGGTTCACTTTGCAAGCATACTTAGAGTATATTTCTAACTTATATAACATTATATCTCCATATTAGTGAATGCTCGTTTAGAAAAAATCGCCCGTTCATTTTAAAAAATAACCTTAAACCTAGCCAAAACTAGCATAGAAGCCAAATATAACACAAAGCAAAGTAAAATGCTAAAAGTTCCCATATCGGTTTCAGAGGTTTGAGTGTTTTTTTTTCACAATTATAGCGTCAATGGTAAAAGATATTTAAAACAAGTGAGTAAGTGCAAGAGTTCGTGTGTGACAAACTTCTATATGCCCGACCCTACATATATACCGTGTAACACCAAATCAAAATTTTTTTTTGTCGCAAGTTCATATATTATTTGTATAGGCCACGCCCCTAAAAGTGGGTCTGGGCTAAAAATTGAAATCAATTAATTGTAATTTCGTTAGAATCGTGACAAAATGCGTTGAAACCGAAAATTATTGCAGAAAAACCCGTTTTTTCATAAACACGCCCCTTAAAAGTGGGCGGAGCTCAAAACTTTGTATGGAGCAAACCTAGCAATTAGTAATATCTTGAAATTTTTTGTTCATTAACTCGGTACAAATCCCGTACTCTAATGAAGCGAAATATTTAGGAATGAGTCTAGACGCTAGCCTTAAATGGAAGCCGCACGTTAAAAAAACGCGACGAGCTCGAAATCAGCTTATCGGATGATTTTCGAAACTAAGCATATAACGGGTGATTTTTTAGCTGGTTTGGCTTTGGCAACACTGGTTTTGACAGCTGACGTGTGTTTAGTACCTTGTGTCACTGTCAAACAGCTTCAGTTTGGTTTGCAATTTAACCATGGATCGTCTTACAAATGAAAAACGCTTGCAAATTATTGAATCTTACTATCAAAATTCGTGCTCGGTTCGAAATGTTCATCGCGCGCTGCTTCCATTTTATGGTCGGCATTCTTGACCTTCTGAGCAGTCTATTCGGAAGATTGTGACCAAATTTCGCACCAAATTTACTTTGTTGGACATTAAACCACCAACACGTTTACGTACTGTGCGTAGTGAAGAAAATATTGCGGCCGTATCAGCTAGTGTGACAGAAGACCGCGAAATTTCGATTCGGCGCCGTTCCCAGCAGTTAGGCCTTTGTTACAGCACTACGTGGAAAATTTTGCGGAAGGATTTGGACGTAAAGCCTTTTAAGATACAGCTGGTGCAAGAACTAAAGCCAGCCGACCTACCACAACGCCGAAGACGGTGCCACATGCTACACAGCACGCGAAACAATGGCGCAATTGCGAGGCGAGTTTGGTGAACAGTTAATTTCACGTTTCGGGCCGGTCAATTGGCCGCCTAGATCGTGCGATTTGACACCATTAGATTATTTTTTGTGGGGGTATGTCAAGGCTAATGTCTATAGGGATGGCTTCGATTGACGCACTGGAAGCCAACATCCATGCATTCATTCGTGAGATACCGGCCGATATGTGTGAAAGAGTATGTCAAAATTGGACTCAGCGGATGGGCTACCTGAGACGCAGCCGCGGTCAACATTTGCCTGAAATTATCTTTAAACATTAAATTGCAAGGTTCAAACTATCGATTCAAATAAATATTTCATTAATTTTTTCGAATTGTTTGTGTTTTTTTTTTTTTTTAAAAAAGTTCTCAACCTCTTAAAAAATCACCCGTTATAACAAACTGCTTTTGTATAAGCAAGTGCTAAAACCATCTTGGACGTACGGTATACAACTCTGGGGTTGTACTAAACCAAGCAATATATCTATTATAGAAACTTTTCAAAATAACACACTCAGAGCAATCGTTAATGCTCCTTGGTACATAAGAAATAGTGGTCTACACCGAGATCTAGGAATCGCAACCGTGACTGACGAGGTAACAAACTTTGCTCGCAAACTTAGTACTCGACTTCGCGGACATTGCAACAATGGAATTATCCAAACTTTGGATTAGACAAATCTTACGCGCCGACTACAACGAATGAGACAGTTAGATTTAGCAGCATAAGATGAAACCGCAAAAATTGACGGTATTGTAGGTGCCTTCGTTGGAAGGCAGCCTGCCACACGCGACTACTATAGAAGCTTGAACTACTTGTTAAGGAAACTTAGTCGTAGTCTGACGGAAAATGGGAGGTTTTTTAGTGAGTAAGAATCTCACACTACTATGAGCACGCGCGGTCCTCGTGGTGCCTATGAAGGTTTTTCTTACCCACGAAAAAAAAAAAATTATATGGTTTTTTTTTTCAATTTGGATCTAACATGGTAAAAGTGGGCATGGTCGACATTGTGGGCGGTCCAATTTTTACTTTCTTAGAGGTTTTTGGCCATTAATGCTCTATACCAAAATGAGTTCGTACGCCTTAACTTGACCAAAATGCATTTTGAAAAAAATTTTGAAATAGAGGTTGAGCCCAGTAGTGGGCGTGGCCGTTGACGAATTTATTTAATTTTCACACTTTGTCTGGACAAAATAAAAACCAAGATAAACTGTAAGTTTGAGCGTCCTAGCTCAATTTTAAAGACCTTAAAACCTCACACATACGGACAGACACACGGACGGACGGACGGACGGACGGACGGACGGACATGGCTTAATCGACTCCCTTTCGGTCTCGATCATTTCTAAAAGGTCTTAGGGGTCTACGGTGATTATTTCACTGTGTTACAAACTATGCATTCAAATTAATATACCCTCGGTCTCGGGGTAAAAAATACTGTAAAGAATTCGATTTTGAGATCTCTTTAAAAAGATTATTAGACTCCTTTTCATCCGCGTGACAGATCATCCTCTGAAATAATGCATGTAAGTATTGCACACCCAACCGCGAAATGACAAGTCCAAATAAATTGGCAGTGGCTCACTGCGAGAGTTTTCGGCACGCACGTCGTTGGCGCGGGTCCAAATCACGTCAAGGCGAGAGGAAAAGTTTTTTTTTTTTCATTTTAATCGATGTGTGCAACTTTATTCCTGTCATACGACAGGCTTCTTTCCTTGTGAGATATTAACAGTCATGTCATGGTGATACTTTTGTTTTCGTTTTGGATCCTTATTGTCCGCCTATCTGTTCATTTGTACAGGTATGCCTCGGTAGGCTCCTGCCAAGAATCTATAATTTGTGTCAAAATTATAACTGTGCAAGGTAATACCATTTACAAGTGATTCGAATGAACACCATCAACAGTTGACCTGATAGTTGACAGTTATCGGTAGACGCGCAAATTATGGCCTCTTCTGTTGGTCATCCAGAAGCATTTAGAGTCTGTCCCAGAACCATTTTCTTGGCACTCGTATGACATCAGTTCTTCTTCTGAAAAGAAGATAATTTTGTTTCTGGAAATGAATTCAGAAGCAAAACCGGAGGCACACACAAAATCTGTGTACTGCATAAGTATCGAGTTGGGGAAATGCATACCTTGTTACAGAAAGACAACGGCAGATAAACTACAAAATCAAGAAGAACGTTCGGTTGTCGGAAGGCTGTTTGGTTGCCTCTTGCTTGCTTTTATTTCTTTGTGCTGTAAAACCAATTATAGATATAGATTAAGGGTGCCTTTCCGCCACTTGAGATTTGGCAGCAGTAATCCCAGTGGGTCTGAAACTGAAACGACTTTTCTTGTGTATGAAGCCACTTTCATAGCTCCGACCCAAACAGATGATCAATAGATGATCAGACTGCGAGGAGGCTATCGGACTATCAACGTGATAACCTTGGTACGGATAAGTCTCCGGCTGTATCTCGGTACTTTATATTTGACGGTTCAAATATCGATATCCTCCGCAAATTAAGTTAAGCAAATTAAATTAAGTTAAACCTCAGGTCGCCTCTAAGTTGAACATCAAATTTCCATAAATTCATAAAAGATTCTGTGAGCTTCTCCACTGAACTTATCATGGATGTTTGTTGGGTATTTCCCATATGGCTTAAGCCATTTTTTTAACCGTAGAACCACAGTGATGTAGCTGTGGCGGTAGTAGTAGCGGTAGTAAGAGCTGTCAAAAGTTAAAACACATGTATTTAGTGTATTGCGCGCACAATGTGTGTCTGTGGCGGTAGCGCGCAGCTGTGGCGGTAGTAAGAGTTGGCCAACTTTTAACTTTCGTAGCGCTACACGGTTGACAGCGCTACACGGTGGACAGTTCAATACAAGTAAAGTAAACAGTGGAGGAAAAGGACGTCGAAAAGTTTATTGAAATGGTTTAATCTAAAGAAATTTTATGGAATTTGTGTCATCCGTTGTAAAAAAAAATATTAAATCTAGCTTAAATTAACTCAGGGTATCGGCCATTGTTTATAAACGAGGTTTTTGTTCGACATAGCCGCGCTACACCATTGTGTTCAATTTTTTTCCGTACTACGCCACAGGGCTCCGCGGCTGTACTACGTACTACTGCTACAAATTTCTAGTTGCTAACGCCGCATCAAAATTTCATTATGATCAGACTTTTCTAAACGTAAGTGTACCCGCGCAATACGACCCCACTGTAACTTGTGGGTTGATGTGTAAATTTGGCTGACTTTTAATCATAAAGACAATCAAAATCCACGTAACTGACCTTCGGTCATGTGCAAATATTCTGAGAGTTTGGTTCTCTAAGCACTTGTCGAACCTATAAAATCCCCCTATACACACACGTGGCTTGTGTGGAGAACAAAGGTTATAAAGGATTTTTTCATAATAAGCATGTTTCATCGAAAAAAGATATCATAAGCAAAAGCTTAATCGGAAGTCAATTTCAATCTTTTGGCCCAGACACCCTTATCGCTTACTGTAGGCGAGGATCGTACAGCAAAAACGGAAAGATGAATTTTAATATCCCTTTGTAAAGGTGGGTACTAAAAGCGTCATAGCTCCTCGTTTACCTAGGCACTAGGCAGCCCCATTTCGGTTGCAATTTTTTTCTTTTATTTTAACCCAAGTATTTGTTTATTTTTCTTTATCGTTTGTTGTATCCATTTAGTTTGTGCTTCAGAATTTTTGACTACACACATTCACGCTCTCTAACAGCCTCTCTCTCTCTCGCTGTCGTTTATCATTTTCCTCCCTATTTTGAGGTAAAGAAGAACAAGAGATTTTGCAGCAGCAGCAGTAGCAGCATTATTACAGGCAGACGCACCAGCAGGCGTCTATGTACACTGCGGGAGTACCTCCATATCAGCAGGGTCGACAGAGAAAAAAGCTCTTTACCTCGCAAATACTTGCCCACATATATCTATGTGGAAACTATCTGCTCTCAGCCAGTCGATGAACACAGGCGATGAACTTTCGCCAGTCAGAAACCGAATGAAAGTTTCTCGGAATATCTTTCACTTTAGTACCGAGTACACCCACGAATTGTTTTGATGCTCAACACTGCGCTGCTGCTTCTCTCGTGTCGTCGTCACTCTCCCTGTGTGCTGTGTCCTGTGTTTTTGCCTCTGTGTGTTTTACCTTATTGTGTATCCCATTGTTGATATTATATTTTCATTTTTAACGGTTCACAGTCTAAAAGGTCCACCGCAGTGCAACGTGCAGAAAAGGAATTGTTTAAGAAAATAATAAAAAAAAAAAAAAATTAAATAAATCTCTCACCCCTTTTACCCCATTCGATAAATTGATTATGTATTATCGGTCTTAAGTTGGGCATCATTCTCCCCCACAGACTACTTCACTGCGAGGTGTGGAATAACGAATTGTGAAAAGGCAAAACCGCATACACAACACGACGACGGGTCACCTAGGCGTATACGCAACCTTTTTTCGCTGATGTCTTTCCCTGGTGCAAAGTGAAAAAAAAAAAAATATTTTCCTCTCCCCACACAAAAAAGCGAAAATTCAATTTAACAAATCAATTGCAGTTATAGAGTATTGAAATTGGACTTTTCTTCACAAATTATCCTTGTATGTGCAAAAGTGTACCTAATTGCAAGTCTCCGCCTCTCTTTCACACTCAAACGCAACGTGATGCAATTTCTCTTCTTCGTCAGTGCTTGATTGAAAAGTGAAAATTCCCCGCAACTCTTCAGCGACGTTTTTCAAACGAAAAAGTATCTACACAATCGAAGTAACATCCCTTCATCCATGAGCTAAATCCACCACCAGAACAAGAACTTTTCCAATTGATGCTCAGCTTAAAACAAACATAAAGGACAGTTTTCAGTCGGTAAGTACATCAAAAACTTCTTTTTCGCAAAAAAGGAAAGAACTATACTATATGACTCAATATCAAATCAAGAACATATTGATGTGGAAGCCCACAAGGACGACCAGACACACAACCATCGCAAATGGCTTAATAGTTCTCGAGAAGCAAATTGGTCATCATCATCATCTTCAACGCCACACCATCATCCTCGACGTTGTCCTTAACAAACAATAATAAACCAAAGCCAGAGAGACATTACATCCTTGTTCGTGTACCTATTTTTGGGGGTGAAAAAAGCTTGCTTGCTTCTTGTTTTATTATTTAATCTATTCTGTGTTGGTTAAAATAATGCTCCATGTGGGTGGTAGTGTATGGTGGCAGCGGTATAGTGTAGCTGAAAAAAAGGCCATAACAGCACAGGAAAACATAATCGGGTCAGTTTAATAAAAGAGAGCAAACACATATAAGAAGTAGGAAGCATAGGGCCATGTACCATACCGTGCCGGAGTGTTTAAGCACTGCAGGCTGTTTTGTGTGCGAAATTGGAAGAAATCCTTTATTTTTCCTTTTCTGTTGTATATTTCATATTCACATGTCGGAGGATAATATAATGTACGACAACGTGTGTGGAGTTTTGCCTATGAATAGAGTGAATACGACGAGTGTTTTGCTTGAAGAGGCACAAAGGGACAACACAAGGAAGATTGGACAGAACTCTTGGAGTTGGTTGTTGTTCCTTATCCTTTGCCTTGCGGAAGGAGCTGTTTTTTTTTGTTTTTTTGAAAACATGAAAATATTAAAATATTAATTTTATGCAGAGGGTGAACAACGTGACACACATTTGGGATTCTTATCCCTTTAGCTGGGCTGCTCTGCTCTATTGTAATGATTGCCATATGGGTATTGTTGGGGTGTCGCATGGGGACTTGAATGATTCTTATACTCTATACATTGTTGGAGAATGAGCTTAGACCACGGGGTTCTAATAATAACATTGTTGTCTTACGTCATAAGCACGTGAATAGGGTGTTTGCAAGAGGAATGCTGTCATAATGGGTTTAATAAACTTAGTTGCAACAAAAGGCCATGGCAGTTGTGTGGTAATTTTTAAGGGAACAATGATGAGTAGACCATTTTGAAGCGTTTTTTTTTTCCATCCCTTTTTTGTGAACATCTGTAAGAACAATTTTTTCACTTCCTTTCCCAAACATCATGCTGCTAAAGAAAAGGAAGCGGAAGGAAACGTGGGCGGATTTATCAATGCTATCTTCTAGCACTAAATTAAAGAACTTTTTGGCATTATGCCAAGCACCTATTTGTATATACTTTTGTCGTTTCAAATTGAACGTCACGTCTCAAGGAAAATACAGCTGGCGTATTTGCAAAGGATGTGATTTGAACATTTCAAACGATAAGAATCAAAGAAAAATAGAGTCACGGAAATTGGAGTTTTCAGATCATGATGTTTTTTAAGCCCTGGGAGACGTTTAGACGTTCTGAGAGATTTTATTTATAGAGGAATATCAGGAAAATTTTTCAATTTTGGCATTTAATTAACGAGTTTGTTTAAATGAATTACAGTTTGCACAGTTCAGAAATTGAATAAGGTAAATTTTATTTATTATCTCAGTAATGCCCAACTCACTTTTGTTCAGAGGAAGAGTCGTCAAATGGTTCTCCTATTAAAATATCAATAAAAAGTGTACCTTTTTGTATTAAGTCTTGACTTAAATATTTAGTATATTTGAATAACCTCACAAGCCATCTGGTTGCGACTACCCGAAAAAGCGTTGAGTTATGCAGAGTATTGAAATAGATAGAAAACAAGTAAGTTAACGTAAGAGCTATAGCACCAAATTTAAAAGTGTTTTAGCTTGATTTCATACTGTTTGTCAATTATTTGTACTGTTCATGCCTACAAATATGGGCATAACAACTATTTTGAATTTTTTTTAATGCCACTTAGATTTATTTATATTAGCCTAACCACCAAGCACTAAGCATTGGTAGTTTTTCTTAAATTTTATGGGCAGCGATTTTTGGGAAAACGTTAAAACATGCTGTTTTTTTATACAGGCTTAGAATAACGTCGTTAACGACGATAATTTTCAAACTTTTTAACGCAACTAGCTTTCTTGACTTGGCTTTAGTACGCTTTGAAGTTTGAACAGTTCTGAGATAATATCCCTGCTACCGTTTTACCAAACGATTTAAAAAAAATGTTTTAAGTTTTTCAAACATCAAAATTCGGTAAAGTGTTCCTTCGACAAACTAACTCTTCATTTCTCTAAAGCTTTTCAAGAATTTCAAAAAACTAGATTTTTAGCGGTTCATCCAAAAATGAAAAACGGACCTCTTATCGGATCTCCACTGTAGGATCCTCTGTCCGCCCGTCCGCCCATCCGTCCGCACTTGTAACTTTTGAACTGTAAGTCGTAGAAATTTGGATGAAATTTGGTACACTTATAAAGTCCATGAAAAACAAGGACATTTTTATCTACATACTCACATAACGGTTTAATAACAGTTTGAATATTAATGGTTAAAAAGAAAAAAGTATTTTGGCCTTTTCTTAACAGCCAGGAAGAAGTAAATTGAAACATACACTAAAAAAATATTGCATTTTCAAGATCGAATTCAAGATCGAATTTTTGCAAAATATTGAAAAGTTTTGAGAAATGGAAAATGAATAATAGATACTCATTTTCAACGTGTTTAACGTTACAAGTTTTTCATCACTTTATTTTAAATACGATTTATCAAAGGCTAAAATCAAATTTTGGTTGAACGGTCTTAGAACTTTAGCTTTGGCATATTTTCGAAAAAAATCGTAAAAAAAGGGGACCCCTATATCCCTTATAGCATCGGTCAAATGATTTGAAAAAATTCACACACATAAAGAATTACTTGTAATTTTGGGGAAAACTGTAGAAATTTTCTAATATTTAGCAAATTCTGAAATTTCGCTCGAAAACTTCAAAAACTATTCTAAAATTATTTTTCAAAATAAGTCTTAACGGTGGTACCGGTTATAATGAAATTTGGTTTGATTATAAAACGTGTGAAGTGAATACTAAAACTTTTAAGATCTTTCGAAAATTGCGTTTCTTATTTAAAATTTTCTGAAAAGGTTTAAAACAACAAATTAAGAAACGTTTTTTTTAACCGATTAATAAAAAACCTGTGCCCTGAGTAATAGAAACCGGTGAGTAAGTGCAACCGTGCGTATGTGATAGCTTCGGTCCTTTCCATTCCTATTATCCTTTCCATTCCTATTCCCCTTTCTATTCATATTCTCCTCTCCATTCCTTTTCTCCTTTCCATTCCTTTTCTTCTTTCTCATCATCATCATCATTTTCGAATGCCGCTTATCCTTAAAAAGGGTCGCGCCCCTAATGGTCCTTCCATCTTTCTCGATTCTCCGCCACCAACTCAAGAGACTCCGGCACAATCCCCGGGCGGGACTCAGAGAGGTTCTTTACCTGATCCGCCCACCACCTGTTTCTTGGCCTACCAGGGGGGCGACGCGCTCGCATCTCGGCTAGCATGACCTGTCTAGGAATTCTGTCAGGGGCATGCGAACAACGTGTCTAAACCATGGAAGAATCGATCGCTCCATTCGGAGAAGTAGCTGCTCAACATTAAGATTCCCACGAATACTGACGTTTCTCACTCTATCCCTTCGAGTAACACCAGCAACGCACCTCAGGAATCTCATTTCGGCAGCTTGTACCCGCAATATAATTCTTTCGGTCATTACCCAAATCTCATGACCATAGATGAGGGTCGGAACGAACACTGAATTAAAAACTGAGATCTTTGCTTTCACTCCAAGCTCAGCTTTCCTGATGACCGGCCGGCGCAGTTCCTTTACTATAACTCCAGCTTGGCCAATTCTACAGGACAACTCAGTATCACTCCTCCCATCTTTTGTGAAAAAGACCCCGAGGTACTTAAACTTCTCCACCTGTTTTAATGGAAATCCATTTATGTGCAGGGTACACTGCACAGCAGTTCGCGAAACAACCATCACTTCCGACTTGTTCACGTTTACTTTCATCCCAGCATCACCACAGACGCTGCAAACCTATCCAGTGCTCGTTGAAGTTATTCTTTGGATGATGCAAGGATGGCCAAATCATCTGCGAAAAGCAGATGGCTCATTCTGATGCCAGCCAAGGCATCAGGATGAGCCATTTTTTCCTATTATCCTTTCCATTCGTTTATTTTCTTGTTTTCCCTCCCCGTCCCGTTACAATTTGCATTATTGCAAACAGAAAAAACAAAGTATTCCTTATAAGCTTTTGTTTAAATTTTTTTTTAAAAAAGGTGTGTGGCATGCCAACCCCTTTAACTGATCTGGAACAAAAATATTGAATAAGTTGCATTTGAACAATTACTCTTTAATTCGATGCCAAAAAAGCAATTTTTTGGTTCGAATTCAACAATTTCGTAATATCTACCTCCAAACATGGGCGTGGCCAAAAATTTCGCACGAACGAAATCTAGTATATAACACGTAAAGCTGATGTTCTAAATTTTATTTCTTATTCTTACTTAAGTTAGGCTAAAAAGTAGTCGAAATCCATGTTTTCTGGAAAATTAGAGGTTTTTCTTAAATTCTGCCTCCAAAAGTGGGCGTAGCCCAAAACTTTGTATGAAAGAAAAAAAAAAAGTGCTTTCTACTTCTTCTACTTCTTCTTCTAATAGATTAAGAAAAATTTTTTCGATTTGGAACAAAAATGTTGAATAAATTGTATTTGCTTGCTACCGAAATTTCGTATGTACGTACCTGTATTTTCGTTGCTACCGAAAAGTATGTGAAATTTTTTTTTTTTTTGTTTTGAAAAATTATACTTTCAATCGATGCCACGCCCACAAGGGGCAGTCTGCGGACTTTATTTTTTATGACTTGATCACTAGAAGATGCTAAATAATAAATTTTTTTCTTTTCACGGCGTCTTACATTCTTAAAAGCACTGGAGGTTGTTGCATTTAGACCGATTGTTGGCGGACTTGAAAAATTTTAACACTTGTATTGCTTCGAATGACAGAAAGCTTACGTACAAAATTTCAGCTTCCTAGCTCAAAATTTAAGGCCTAAAAATTGGTTACATACGGACAGACAGACGGACATGGCTCATTCGACTCAGAAGTCGGTCTCGAACATATGCCCTTATGGTCTTGGGGGTCTATCGTCATTATTTTTCGCCTGTGTCAAACTTAATATACTCCATTCCTGTGGAATAGGGTATAAAAAGTAACCGTTGCTACCGAAAAGTATGTAAAAATAAAAAAAAATATAACGGTATTCAACAAAAGTTTCCGAACTACTTCCACACTATCTGGATAAGGGTAACATATACAGTTTTGAAAAAAATACTAGACATATTCAATTTTTTGAGGTTCGAGGGCTGATATATTGCTTGGTTTTTAAGATATGCTTAAAATCATTTAAGTTGATTTACTAAAATGGCAGTGATAAAAATACCTATAACTTCTAAGTTGTTTCCATCTTATCAACTAAATTTTACACTACTACAAAGCACTAGAGTAGAAAGCAAAATATACATGAAAAAATTTCAAACAAAAATAAAACGTTCATAATTTTTTGAATTTTTTTTTTTTTTGTCGAAAAAAAATTCAAAAAATTTATTTGTCACCCTGCGTTTTAATAAAAATTTAATTACTTTAGCTTAAGATTCAAATATTAACCGTACCTATAGTAAAATTAACGAAAAAATATCTTTTTTGAGAATTTTAATCCCGAATACGGGGCAAACAGTCAAAAATCTCTCCTTTATTTACTACACTGCAATGGCAGCATTTAACAATTCGTATACACAGATCCTCTACATATATCTTCTTAAAATTGAATTCGAAACTCGAAAATTCTATCAATATTATAGAAGTCGAAAAACAAATGCGCTTGAAAAAATGCCATAAAGTCCGAAATTGTTTATAAAAGAAAAGAAACACAAAGTCGCAAATACACTAAACAACATTTTATATACAAACTTAGCAATAATAAAAAAAGCCGACGGACCACTCCGTGTAGAAGTTCATACCTTACGGTCTTTTTTATATAGTCTTAGAAAAACATCGGTTAGAAACGACAACTTTGAAGCTTTTTGACGCAACTAGCTTTTTTGATCTAGTTTAAGTACGCTTTTTAGTACTTTTAAAAGCGTAACAGCTTTAACAGTTCTAAAAAAAGATCCCTGTTACCGTTTATACTAAAAGATCTAAAAAAATTGTGTTTAGGCTTTTGTTTCAAGATTTTGAAAATTTAGAAATCGGTTAAGTGTTCCTTGGACAAATTTAAAATCCTTATTTCTCAAAAGCTTTTGAATATTTCCAAAAAACTAGATTTTTTTTATTAAAGTCAAATTTTTTTCCTCGACCGGAGCTTCATTTTTCTTAATTTTACCTTCTAAATTTCTCGAAACAAGTATTGAGAACATTTTTAATAAGTAATGAAAACACTTTGATTACCACAACCCTAAATTCAGCGCGTCTAATGAAAAGAACATTCGCAGCAATGCAGTGGGTTGAAACTGTGGAAGCATGGCAAATTCCCCAAACCTATTTACGGACCCACCATAAGCTGCCCACCCGAATCCCATACAAACAGCGGTTCTCAGGGGATGACCGTATTAGGCTCCTGAGAAAGAGGGTAGGAAAGGCGCTATTCAACACCAGACACATCTACAATAAGGAACGACCGGAAGCTTGTCAGTATTGTAGGTCAAGTCTCACAATCTGGCATATATTCATCACCTGTCCAATATCAAAACAAATCGAAAGGTAGTTTCCTTTCAATTTATAATCATAATTTTTTACTTGTAAATTTTTTGTTACCCAGTTGTCTTTAAACAAATAGTTTATAAATTAACTTTGCAAATTATTTTTTTTTTTAATAAATAAATAACTTTTAATCCGTTTTCCACGAAATTTTTAATAAAAATTCCCCTAATATGCGTTTTCTGACTATTTATGCATTTTGAAAACACACAAAATTTTGTCTTTCTACTTATTTTCCGTTCAGAAATGAGAACACGATTCGACGGTAGGCGGACGGATCAGAGCGGCTGTTCCGCAGGCGCACATATCCTTTCTAACACTTTGTCTTGCTTCATCATCCTATTTATAATCTTTTAAAATTTGTGAAGCACCAAATACACATGAAATTTCAGTAAAATTTAAAACCTCAAATAAATTTAATCCAAAAGAAGCAAAACCAATTCTTTTCAATAATGAAACAGTTGCATAAAAAAACTTATTTCTAACAAGCTTGTAGGTAAGAAATGAGAAAGTATTTTTGAGTGTTCATCCACTTAAAAGTCGTCCAAGTTTATATATTTAGTTCATTAAGATTTTTAAAAGCAAAGGATTATTAGTATCACTGTAAATTTTTAGTCTTTGGAAATGTTTAAATATTTCCAATAATCGTTAAGATTGCAAAAAAACCTTAAAAAAGAACTATAGAAAATAGCTACAGGAAATTGCTTTTCTTTTTTTTTTAAATCTTTTCTTTTAATAAGTTCAAGTTCAAGTTTTTGGGTTTGAACTTGAAAAAAATTAAAAAGATTTTTTTTTTTTTTTGGATACTAGGATGGACGGAGACTAAAACTCCAAAATCTTTCAAAGATACCAATACGCCCACTATAGCAGGTACATAATACCGAAGTAGCCGCCGATATTGGTTATGCCCGATTTCCACGTGCTAAAAAACCACCCATTTATGAGAGACACTATGAAACTGCCAGAACGCACTTCATAGTAGTAAATTTTCGCTCTCTCATAATACTTCTTGACTACAACTAAGTTAACTTAACAAGTAGTTTACGCTTCCATAGTGTTGATCGCATTGGATAGGTTGCTTTCCAGTGAATGCACCTACTTAGCCGTTCATTCATGCGGCTTCACCCTACGTCGCTAGATCGAAGGGTCTAGTTCTTTGTAGTCGTCGCTCGTTGTTAACATCGTTAAGAGTCTCGTTTAGAGTACGTATCATTTCATTGTTGCAATGAACATGAAGGCGAGCAAAGTTTGTTACTTCTTCGCTTACGGTAGCTATTCCTAAATCTCTGTGAATATCACTATTCCTAATATATCATGGAGCATTCACAATTGCTCTTAGTGTCTTGTTTTGGAAAGTCTGCAACATGGACATGTTGCTCGGCTTGGTACAACCCCAAAGTGGTATACCGTATGTCCAGGACGGCTTTAACACCTGCCTGTACAAGAGCAGTTTGTTATATGTGCTTAATTTCGAAAATCTTCCGATAAGCCAATACATTTCCCTAAGCCTAATCTCGAGCTCGTCACGCTTCTTCTTTACGTGTGGTTTCTACCTTAGTTTAGCGTACAGTGTCATCCCTAGATACTTCGCTTCATTTGCATAAGGTATTTGTACAGAATTTATGAACAGAGGCAAATTGTTAACCCTTCTGTAAGTGAAATTCACTTGCGTAGACTTGTTCTCGTTAAGAGCGATTCGCCAAGTCTTCGTCCAGACACAAATTCTGTCCAATGCTCGTTGGAGGTTTCTCGTTGATGACTCGACTGATTCACCTGTTGCCAGGATGGCCGTATCGTCCGCAAACGTGGCCACGACTGTCTCGTCATCTAGAGGTATGTCTCTTGTGTAGAGCAGGAACAGGGTCGGACCGAGGACGCTTCCCTGGGGTACGCCAGCCCGAATTTGCTTGAAACTCGAGTATTCACTACTACACCTAACACGAAAGAGTCTGCTTTCAAGATAATTTTCCAATATTTTAAACATGTCTTCCGGCAAGTTTTGCCGTAGCTTATATTTCAAGCCCTCGTGCCATACCTTGTCGAAGGCTTGCGATACGTCGAGGAAAGCACTTGAACATATTTTTTTCCCTTCTAAGGCTTTTTCAATTTCATGCGTTATTCTGTAGACTTGATCTATTGTGGAATGGTTAGGTCTGAAACCGAATTGATGATCCGGGATCAAGCGTCTTTCTGCAATTATTGGTTGTAATCGCTTCAGCAGAAGTTTCTCGAATACTTTCGATATTATCGGCAGAAGCGATATGGGCCTGTAAGATTTTTTATCATTTGCGCATTTCCCCGGTTTAGGAACCATAATGACTTCAGCAACTTTCCATTGTCTTGGAACGTATAGAAGTCTAAGAGAAGCGTTTATCATATAAAGTAGCTTGACTTATGCCTTTTTTGGTAGCTCTTTCAATATTTCGCCAGTGATCAGGTCGTAACTCGGGGCCTTGTTATTTTTAAGTTTGCTAATTGTCTGTCGGAGTTCAATTAGCGAAACTTTTTTCATTCTAAAGCTATCAGGCTCCGCGTTGTTGTTTAGAACGTCAGCCAACGGCGGACCGTCGAAAGGCTTGAATGTTTCTTCTAAATGTTCAGCAAACAAATTCGCTTTCTCTTTGTCTTCTCTTGCCCATTCGCCGTTAGCTTTTTTTATTGGTGCCGAGTGGATTATAGGTTTCTTGATATACTTAACTGCTTTCCACAGCGAGTAGTTTGAGCTCCTATCCGCCGACAAGCCTTCAAGGTATTCAGTGGTCTCACGATTTTTAAGATCTTGCAACATTCCTTTCAGTTTGTTAGAGAGGTGGTTCAATAGGGTTTTGTCTGGGGGGGCCCTCGTGCCTTGCCATTTCCTACGCGCTCTTTTTTTTCACGAATCAATTCTTCGATTTCGAGCGGATATGTTTTACGTACATGCCCGTCGGTGCTAACTGCGTTCTTTTGGGACGAATTGTTGTTCCAAGCAGCGCTCTGAATTGCTTCAATGAATTTGTCAACTGCGGTTTCTAACTCGAAAGGAGTTTTCAATGGCACATTCAAGCCAACACCCTCCTTACAGTCCTTTCTGAAAGCGTGCCAGTTCATGTTTTTGCTAGCTAATCTAGGAGCTCTTTCTATTTTCGTAAGTCTTCCACCAATCTTCAAGATAACTCCTGAGTGGTTTGAGCAAAGATCATAACACTCTTCAATTCGCGTAAGGTATATGGGGTACCCTTTAGCGATGAAAAAATCGACAAGGTCAGGCTTTTTATTCCTATCGGTTGGCCAATATGTTGGCTTACCCGTGGAGAAAAAGTCCACCCCACGCTTCATACTATTTTTGTACAGTAATCTGCCTCTTGTTGAATTGCATCGTGAGCCCCAAAAAGTATGCTTCGCGTTAAAGTCACCCCCAATGATAAAATTGGACCCAATGAAGTCACACATACGATCAAGATCGTCTTCCACCAGTCTATATCCTGGCGGGAAATAACAAGATGCAATGTTATAATCTAAGCAGTCAATTTTTACAGAAACTGAACTGATCTGCATAGAGTCTAGCTCAACTTCTGTGTTCTTGAAGTGCTTTATGCAGTTCTTAATGTAGAGGGAGGATCCTCCTCTCGAATTTTGCGAAGGGTGATGTGCGTGATAGTCATTGTAACCTTTAAGTTTGGGTGTAGACCCGTTTTTAAGGTGAGTTTCCGTAATCATGCAAAAATCAATATTGTTTTTCCGTAGAAATACTTCTAGTTCGTCTATTTTATTCAGAAGGCCGTTTGCATTCCATGTTAGTATTTTAAATAACTGCTTCATATTCATGTTCTCCTGTAATTTTTTCGAGGCTTAAACTCGAGCTTGCTCAGTTTGTCAAATATAACTTTGTTGATTTTAGTCTGATCCTCAAGTTTCTCCAAGATTACAGCGAGGATCTGAGACACTGCATCTGTTGTGGGCGATCTTGCCTTGCTTTCGTTTGCCGCAACCTGTGCGTATGATTTCGGTGCGACCAGTGGTGGTTTCTCCGCTGCACTTGAACTGGCGCCGCTCTTTTGTGGAGCTTTTACGCCTTTTGTCGAGGCCTCCTTTGCCAATCTTCCACTTTTGATCGGCTTTGGCGTCTTTGGAGTCTTTGGCTTAGGAGTTTCAGCAGGTTTTGGGCGTCCTAGGCTTTGATTCTGACCTCTAGTATTAAGGTTGTTTTTTTTTTTTTTTTTTTTCCCCGTGGGTAGGTAAAAACCTTCATAGGCACTATGAGAATCGAACGCGCGTGCTCATAGTAGTGTGAGATTCTTACTCACTAAAAAACCTCCCAATCTTTGTAAGACTACGACTAAGTTTCCTTAACAAGTAGTTCATGCTTCTGTATAGTAATCGCGTTTGGCAGGCTACCTTCCAACGAAAGCACCTGCAATACCGTCATTATGTGCGGTTTCCTCTTACGACGCTAGATCCAACGGTCTTGTTCGTTGTAGTCGGCGTGCAAGATTTGTCTGATCCAGAGTTCGGATTATTTCGTGGTTGCAATGGCCGTGAAGGCGAGTGCGAAGTTTGCGAGCAAAGTTTCTTACTTCGTCGGTCACGGTTGCGAAGCCTAGATCTCGATGTAAATCGCTATTTCTTATATACCATGGAGCATTTACGATTGCTCTTAGTGTCTTATTCTGAAAAGTTTCTAAAATAGATATCTTGCTTGGTTTGGTACAACCCCAAAGTTGTATACCGTACGTACAAGATGGTTTTAGCACTTGCTTATACAATAGCAGTTTGTTATATACGCTTAGTTTCGAATAACGTCCGATAAGCCAATTCAGTTCTCGTAGCTTGATTTCAAGTTCATCGCGTTTCTTTTTAACGTGTGGCTTCCACTTAAGTTTTGCGTCTAGGGTCATGCCTAAATATTTCGCCTCGTTTGCGTACGGAATTTGTACCGAGTTTTTAAATAGAGGTAAGTTGATTACCCTCTTATAAGTAAAATTTACATGCGTTGATTTTGTCTCATTTAGGAGGATTCGCCAGGCCTTTGTCCATTCGCATATTTTATTCAAAGCGCGTTGGAGTTTTCCCGTTGATTGTTCGACTGTCTTATCCGTAGCGAGGATAGCCGTGTCGTCAGCGAACGTGGCTATAGTCGTTGTCTCTACTTGAGGTACATCTCTTGTAAAAAGTAAAAACAGTGTTGGACCGAGGACGCTACCTTGTGGAACGCCGGCTTGTATTTCTTTGAATTCTGAGTATTCGCTCCCGCGTCTCACTCGAAATAGTCTGTTGTCAAGATAAGACTCTAAGAGTTCATACATTTTTTCCGGCAAAACTTTCCGTAGCTTATATTTTAGGCCTTTGTGCCAAACTTTATCAAAGGCTTGGGATACGTCAAGAAAAGCGGTAGAACATATCATTTTCGCTTCTAAGGCTTTCTCAATTTCATTAGTTATTCGATAGACCTGGTCAAGTGTTGAATGTTTGACCCTAAAGCCGAATTGGTGATCCGGAATCAATCGTCTTTCTTCAATTATTGGTTGCAGTCGTTTGAGCACAAGTTTCTCGAAGACTTTAGATATAATAGGCAGAAGCGAAATCGGTCTATATGATTTTTTGTCGTTCGGGCATTTCCCTGGTTTCGGAACCATTATTACCTCTGCGACTTTCCATTGCCGTGGAACGTATGAAATTCTCATTGATGCGTTTATGATGTAGAGAAGCTTGACTAACGCTCTTTTCGGTAGCTCCTTCAAAATTTCCCCAGTAATTAGGTCATAGCCTGGAGCTTTGTTATTCTTCAATTTTCGGATTGTTTGACGAAGTTCAGACAGTGTCACGGTTTTCATTCGATAATTGTCTAATTCCGCATTGCGATACAGATCGTCAACCAACGGCTCCCCGTGAAACGGTTTGAATGTTTCTTCTAGATGTTCTGCAAATACATCTGCTTTCTCTTTGTCGCCTTTTACCCATTCACCGTTATCTTTTCTTATTGGCGCTGAGTGTACTATGGGCTTTTTAATGGACTTCACGGCTTTCCAAAGTGAATAGTTTGACCCTCTATCGGCAGTCAAGTTTTCGAGGTAGTTGGTAGTCTCGCGACATTTAAAATCTTGAAGTAAGTGCTTTAATTTGTTAGATAGCCCATTCAGAGTGGTTTTATCAGGAGGAGCTCGAGACAAATGCCACCTCTTTCGAGCCTTTCTCTTTTCGCGTATGAGCTCTTCAATTTCGCGCGGGTAAATTGATCCGCTTTTCCTTACTCCAGTCTTCCGGAAAGAAGTATTGTTCCAAGCAGCGTCTTGGATAGTTCTAACGAGTTTATCGACTTCGTCTTCTATTTCTAAAGGGGTTGTAAGTGGTACATGTAGAGATACATTTTCTTTACAGTATTTCCTAAAGCCATCCAAGTCGGTGTTGTTATTCGTTAGCCTAGGCGCTCTCTCATTTTTTGCTAGACTTCCGCCGATTTTCAAAACGACTGCCGAGTGATCCGAACAGAGATCATAGCCTTCTTCTACATTTGTGAGGTGGCGGGGAACCCCTTTTGCGATAAAGAAATCGACAAGGTCAGGTACTTTGTTTCTGTCGGTTGGCCAATACGTTGGCTTTCCCGTCGAAAGGAAAACCACGCCACGTTTCATGCTAGCTTTGAAGAGTACTCTACCTCTTGTTGAATTGCACCGTGATCCCCAAAAAGTGTTTTTCGCATTAAAGTCCCCGCCGATGATAAAATTCGACCCAAGTAAGTCAAAGAGGTTAGTAAGATCGTCGTCCGCTAGCCTATACTGTGGAGGAAAATAACTCGAGGCAATATTATAATCTAGGTGACCTATTTTTACCGATACTGAAGTTATTTGCATAGAGTCAAGCTCAATTTCTTCGTTTTTGTAATGCTTAATGCAGTCTTTGATGTAGAGAGAGGATCCGCCTCTCGAATTTTCTGATGGATGATGCGCGTGGTAGCCGATGTAACCTCTAATTTTGGGTCCGGATCCCTTCTTAAAGTGTGTTTCCGAAATCAGGCATAGGTCAATATTTTTTTCCCGTAGAAATACTTCTAGTTCGTCGATTTTCTTTAAAAGACCATTTGCATTCCATGTAAGTATGTTAATGAGCTTCATATTCATGATTTGTTATTGGTTTTGCGAGGTTTAAACTCTAGCTCGCTCAGTTTGTCAAATATTACTTGATTAACTTTAGTTTGTTGCTCAAGCTTTTCCAATATCATAAATAATATTTGAGATACCGAATCTGTTGTGGTAGGTTCTGGAGGTTTGCTTTTGTGTGACGCGACTTCAGCGTACGATCTTGGGCCGATGAGTGATGATTTTCCCTTTGTACTTGGACCGGCGACGTTTTCTTGCGGAGTTTGTATATTTTTTCTCGTCAATCTCGTATTTCTGACCGATTTGGGAGTTTTCGGCTTGTCAGCTCTAGAACGTTTTGGGGTTGTGGCCCTATCTACAATATGTTGCTTAACAGTTTCGTGACGTTTTTGTAGCTCTATTGCGATTTCGCAACCTCGGTAGCTCGCCGGGTGACTTCCATTACAATTGGCGCAAGTCGCTGGGGCCTGACTGCTTACGTTGCAATCTTTTGAAAGATGTCCACCGGCGCATTTGACACATCGCGGTTCTTTTTGGCAGTACGCTTGAGTATGTCGGAAGCCTTGGCATCGCTTACATTGAGGTACTAGTCTATTGCCCTTTCGCTTGGGCTCAATTTTTACCCTGATATTTAGAATTGTTTTTATTTTATATATTTCGTTTATGTTTTCAATCCTATCGAACGTCAGCATGAAAATAGGAAGACCGCGCTTGACCACGGTGTCTTTTTCTCCTTCCGTACGTTGTTTTTCTTTCTTAAGTATGTTCACGGCATCAAGAATTTTAAAGCCTTGGGCTTGAACATCTTCAACAATTTCTTCCTTCGTGCAGGTTGGGTGAAGTCCCCTAGCGAAAACCCGAAGCGGCTTCTCGAATTTGTTTTCGTAAGCATACCATTGTACATTCTCGGTATTTAATTTTTGCGAAAGTGCGCGATAGGCATCAGAGTCATCGACATTGACTTTCCATACATTATTTCGAAGAAAAATTAAATTATACTTCGTCCCCAGAGTATTTTTTAAGATATTTCGCAGCTTTCCGTAGTCTGCGACCCCAACGACATTTATTGCAGGCGGTCGGCGAATTTTTTCTTCAATTTTCGCTGTCGCTTTTTTTGACACGGTTGGTGTTTCATCGTGTTTATATACGGCCTCAACTACTGGCGAAGACCCAATTTTTCGTTTTTTGGTAGATCTTTTCTTGAGAGCCGGATAAGTTTCACGTGCAAGCTCTTCTTCGTCTGTCACGTATTCGCTTTGACGCTTCGGCGTGTCCTCACGTTTTGTAGTATCACGGGGATTCCTAAGAGCCTCGTTTTCTTTTCGTAACGAATCTACTTCATTTTTGAGCTCATGGTAGAGACGTTCCATATCTTTAAGCTTAGCGCGGAGTTCGTTGTTTTCCGCTTCAAAGCATTTAGTTTTCGCTGAGTCCCGATTAACCGGCGGACTTCCTTTCCCGGAGATGATCGATCTAGGTGGTGGTGATCGTATTAAGGTCAATTAGTATTAAGGTCAATTATATTATATTAAGGTCATTATATATAATATTAAGGTCATTAATTAAAAAGATAATACAAAAGCTTGTTATTTCCTGGGCTAGTAAGAGAAGTAAGTAAAACAATCTTTTCACCGGCACATTTTTCTCTCTTGCAAAAAACCAAGGAAAATTTTTTTTTGATTAACTTAAATTCACCCTGTGAGAGAATGGGAGAAGTGCATTTGAGAAAACAATCCTTCACAAGCTCATATGCTTCATACATTCCTTTTTCATATAACAAAGAGATTGATTAAAATCCTATGGATTGCCTACACATGCAGGATTTGCAATCTCCTTCTTAATAGTGCGGGAAATATAGTAAAGAAGCAAACTCATTCCCATATCGGCAATGTGTTGTGTCATGAAATGAAAATGGGCAAAGTTCAGATGTTTTCCTTTGTCCTGATTCTATTATTAACTGAGTATTTTACTTGATTGAGTTGAGAACATTTTTTATTTGATAACCCTATTATATGCCAGATTAGATCAAATTGACTCACAGCTTTTGATCCAGCAAAAACTAAATCATTGTAGTATTACAAAGACATAAACATAAGCCTTCCCAAATTGCGTATAATGTCACTTTGAACAGAGTCAATCTTTGTTGGTTTCACTTATGGGAAATCATTAATTTGTGGATGATTATTTGAATAGTTTTAATGAAAGCCTGGTTGGGAAATGAAGAATTACAGCAATTTATAGTTAAACCAAAACCCCATGCCAATCTAAAGTGTAACTCTCACTTAGTTTTCCATGTGAGAGCAACTGCATGAATTTATATTAAAGCCATCTACATCATCTATGCAAACTGACAACCTAAAACCAACAACATAAATATTGTGTTCCAAATTAGTTGATGAATAATTTTTGTGGTAAAATGAAATTTCACTACAAATTTTCGGATGGTTGCGAATTGCAAAAATTTCTTTTATCCCATCTTTGCAATCAGAGGTTGCCACCAAAGTTGATGGTTAAGGTTAGATGTAGGCATTTAGGTGTTAGATTAAAGCTTAAAACGTCTGTTAAAAAAATTTTGAATTCTAGAAAGGTGTCATAAGGCTAAAAAATATGGGGTTATCGGGAAGGCTTGAAAAGCGGAATTTTAAGAGCGTGATTTTAGTACCTATGCTCCCAAGAGAAACTGCATGCTCGATATCATTATTTTGGGAGTTGGAGAGAGTCCCAAAAAACATAATCCGGATAGCTCGAAATCCCGACAACCCAAAATACCGAAAATCCGGAAAGGCACAATTCCAAAAATCAAATACTTGGAGTGGTCGAAATCCGGAAAAATATAGAGGAAAACAAAAAAACAAACTTAGCAAGAGGGTTGCAGTGGACAGTGCCCCTAGTTCAGCGTTAACATTTATAATTTAGCTTAACGGGTTCACGGTTTTCGGTATTATTAGATTTTAATTTGTTTCGGATTTTGTCTGTTCGAAACGAAGTTCGCCGGGTGAGCGAAATCAGCTATTCCGTAATAAACCCAAAAGTTAGAAAAAGTTAGTAAATTATTTAACTAAATAAAAGCTCTTGAGTTATTTGTCTTGAATTTATTTGTAAGAAATAAACGTCCCTATAGAAGTCAGAAAATACCAACGCAGCGTAAGAAAAAAAGGGGTTTATTTGTTTTTTTTTACTCTATTTAAATCTAAATTTTTGAGAGATAGGGATCTCTAGTCGAACGCATTAGAATAAGAGAGAACTAATGCAACTTCAAATCACAAGACATTACAGGACATCATCGCAATCACAGGACGTCATCGCATTAAGTTACGCATTATTGTTTCGGCAACTAGTTTATGTATTTTTAATCGAAAAGAAAAGATCATAACTTTAAACCTAATTAATATCGAGTCAGAGGATTTATTTACCAGCAATCGTATTGTAGGATCTCTGAAAAAAGAGGAATACAATTCAATTTTTATCATTTAAACATTTAAACATCGCCAAATGAATAACCTGTTTAAAGTACACCTTTCCGAGAAATAAGGAGAACCAATTCTAATTTAGTAATTTTGAGATAACAGCTTAAAATTTAAGGAAATTCTTGTACACTGGGAAAAATAATTGTATTGGAAAACGGGACTAATTTTTTAAAGCGTTTCGATTCGAAGAGGTTTTGTCATGTCATTTGGTACATACTTAAACTCTTCCACTAATAAATTTGCTTTGACATCCTTTTATTTATGACACAATCTTAAATCCAGCCAGTGGCTAGTACTCATGCATGCGTTGAGCAACAGTACGTTATATCGATTCTAGTACTTAACAAAATCACCGTGACGATGGCATGAGCGCAGTTTACAATTTACTCCGAAGTATGCCATCCACCGAACGAATGGCTGTGGCAATAGCCATTACAAAATCAAATATCGCAGAACTCCTGGCTTGTGAGCGATCCTTCCTGAGCGGCATGACCCACTTGAAGCTGCGTATCATATTATTTTTATACCTTTAAGCTCCATTACGCTTTTATGGGCGCCCCTCCAAACGATGGTCCTTCACGTCACCAATGTGACTTCGATAATCATTAAGACTTCTAATTTTATGGTTTCTTGTCGAACAGTTTTACGATGCACACGTAGTGTTCTGAAATGGGAAAAGGAACACTCGCATATGTTCATCGCCACCCACAGTACATGCAATGCGCGCACCGCTATTTACATGCACGGGAGCAGGACATAAAAAAGGAGGTTAACTTTTACAAAACATACATAAAACGAGATCATCTCGGCGTGCTAAAACACACTGACAAGCCAAACATTTTGCATGTTTCACTGATGGTGACCTCTGTGTCGCGTAAAAAATGATTTATTACAACATCCGAAAAAAGAATAAAGATACTTTCTTCATTTTTCCGTACATTGTTGCACTCAACACGGGAAAAAGTTGGTCCGCTCCATTTGGCGTCTAACATTTTACGATTATCGTTTTAGCTTTTACGATGCGAAAACTGTCGATTAATCAGGATCTGGGCATGTGTAACAGCGAAGGACCTACCACCCATATCTCATAGTTGAGCTAAGCATAAAAATTACACTTTGTTTCCGTTTCTATGATCCCACTGAATGGGGAAGCGGTTTTTTCTTTGCATTTAACTAAGGACTCTCTGCTTCCCTGGCGTCATTGTGTGTATATTTGGCAAATAAATGTCTCGTCCGGGGATGTTAAATGTACCGACCCCTAATGCTACGCCATTGTTCAGTTTGGGCGCTTTGTTGTGACTTTGTGAGTAGTAAGCGGAAAAGAACAAAATGAACGAAATCAGATAAGGAAACTAGGACAAAGCTTAGTTGACGCATTGTTGGCATCATCTCCATAAAGGGAGGCTTCTTGATGCATATACTATACCTTCGCCAGAGATCATCTCTTCCCTCATTTGTACTTTCCCTTCAATGGTCTTTGTGGGGGGTGATAATGTTCGTGCTAAATTGAGGGCACTCGCAAATAACTTAATTAAGACATTTTCAAACGAACCCTTGGGGCGGGAATGGCTCCTGGACAATAGAAGAACAAAGAAAAAACTATGTTCTACTTTGAATCCAGTAAATTTTCTGCGGGAGCGTTGTAGTCAAACAATGAGATGGGTACCCTCATGGTTTTCGGTTGTCTTTCAGAAACAATAGTCAGAGCTCATTATTTCTCTAAATACAGCTCTCTCTGGGTAGGTAAGTGAATTTTTATTAAAGTTGACAAACCGCCCAGCAATTAAGTGACGAAGGTCCATAGCAAAAGCTAATAGGATTGACTAATTTACAAGAACGAATTAAATAGAGCATGGATAAAAGCACAAACACCGATTTTACATGTCTCGGATGCGAAAATATCGATTGGGTTTGTCCCAGTATTGGTACTTTGACAAAATGCCGTTCTTGTGCCCTACACACTCAGCCAATCTAGTGTATGCCCTAAGGACATTAATTGTCTTAAAAACCTAGTTAAAAGAACTTTCTTGTTTTTCAGTGTAAAGGAAGTCACGTTATCCAGTGTCCAGATGTTATATTCAAAAGAATTAGAGTTAACATTGTTATTTATTTTAAAAATTTTAAAGTGAATATTTCGGTAAAATTACTACTTCACATATAATAACATAAAGCACAAGAACGTTTTGAGTCTTGCGTGAAAACCATAATAAAAATTAAATATTGACATGAATCAATTGGCGCTAATTAAAGACATATTTTAATTGTTATTTATCTTGCTAGAAAAAAAAAATGTTTTGAGCAGGTATTGATTCCACGACATTTCAGTTTTCGAGGTACAATCATCTGCACCAAAGTCTTACTTCCATCTTTGAAACCTAAAAACCTATTTGTTCTCTGTGCATACTATATTCAGAAACAAGTGAGTAAGTGGAAGAGTTGACTTCTAAAGAAGAATAGAAGAGTCAAACTTCTATATACCCGACCCTATATACCGTGTAACACCAAATCTTAAAGTTTTTTGGCCCGAATTCATATATTATTTGTACAGGTCACGCCCACAAAAGTGGGAATGGGCTGAAAATTAAAATCAATCAATTGTAAATTCGTTAGAATCATGAGAAAATACGGTATAAGTGGAAATTATTTCAGAAAAAACATTTTTGCCTGAACACGCCCCTTAAAAGTGGGCGGAGCTCAAAACTTTGTATGGAGCAAACTTAGCATATACATAGTAATATCTTAAATATTTGTTATATATTTTGTTTCGATTTGGAGTAAACTTTCCGAGAAATCGGGTTTTTAAGGGTCTAACATGTTAAAGATGGGCATGGTCGATATTGTGGGCGGTCCAATTTTTGCATTGTTAAAGTTCTTAGGCCAATATTGCTTAGTACCAAAATTGGAGGTCCCACGCCATGTCTTACTTGACCAAAAGGCATTTTGAGAGAAAATATGAAATAGAAATGTTAGCTCACATTGAAGCCAGTAAAGGGCGTGGCCGTTGACAAATTGAGCCAATTTTTACACCTTGTGCAACAGAAGAACCAAGCTGCGTACAAATTTTCAGCTCTTTAGCTTGACTGAAGTGCAAACAACTTTCGCTGCAAATTGGAAGCAGAACAACTTAGGAACAGCCATGTAAAAGGCTTCGCGAAAGTTAAGGATACAATAAGGGATCATCAGACAAAATCCTTACCAAACTCAGGTCCGGTAGTATCCTGGGCCTTAACCAGCAAGCTTCGCCTAACTGCTGTTTCTAGATAGCCGTCTACTTGCACAAGCCACTAAAGTGATCCTAGGAACACTGCTTCCAGTTGTCCAGACCAACCACTTTGGCATCAGTGATAGTTTGATCACTAACGACGGTTGGTCTTCCTGGCCTTCTTGAACCTAGGGTTGGGAGTTTTGATTTGAATACCTCCTGGCTGAAGTGTTGCTGCCAATACGCCAATAAGCGTTGTTGTCAATGTAGTCTTTGTGTTTTGGCTTTTTCAAGTACATCCTTATACAGTGCGAACAGATTACGCGCTTGCATCTTATCATCCCACAGGAATATAAATTCGCGGTAGTATTTTTCTCTGGAACGGGCCGAGTATAATTTCTCCTTCTCTGCTACTAAGAAACTAACGAGTTTATTAAAAATTTAGCTTTTACCAATTAATTATTTTCAACTTATATATAACTTAAAAATAAAGGAGATAATAATGTAGTTTATAAATTATTTCTAAGAAAAACCTGATAACCTCCCTAGATGAGATGTTGTCATAGTCATTCCCTGTTAAATTGGGCATCCCAGTAATTTTAAATCTGTGGAGAGCAAGAGCAGGACACTCTATCAAAAGGTGCTCCATAGTTTCTTTTGTTTCTCCACAGTGTCTACAGATTTAAGTACTGCTGTGGCCTAATTTGGATAGGTGATAGTTACATGCTGCATGTCCAGTGAGAGCTCCACATAACAATCTTAGATCGGATCTGTTGATTTCTATAGGGCTTCCTTGGCTAATTTGGGATTGTACCTGAGGAATTTTTTGGAGTATTTGAGGCCTTCCAGATTATTCCACTTTTGTAAACATATACTAATAGTCCAGCTTTTTATTTGATGATAAATGTCTATGATATAATAAAAAGCCCTATAAAAGGAATCTTAGTTCCCCATTTGGCTTGAATGCCGGCTTTTTCATTACCCTCATAGTTTTCGTGTCCCGGCACCCAAATCAGCTTTACACTGTTTTTGGTAGCCATAGTATTTAGAGTTTGGTGACATTCCCAAACAGCCTTGGAGTCATATCTGTCGCTCCTTAGAGCTTTTAGGACTGCCTGGCTGTTCGAGAACAGTGAGATCTTCACATTGGTGAGATTTCTATTATAAATGCATTGGGATGCTTCGTAAATCGCAAAGAGTTCGACTTGAAAAATGGTGGTTTCTTTACAGAGAGGTGTGTTTATGGCACCTCGGTCCTACTATACCAGCCCCAACTCCACTGCTTGACCTCGACCCGTCTGTATACCACTTCTGGGCGTCGTCATTTAGCCAATGTGGGTTGCTAGTCCATTTCTCTCTTTTTGGGATTAAGATTTTGTAGTTTTTGCTAAAGCTTACAATAGGGGGTATGATGATATCGCTGAAAAGTGTCAGTTCCCTAACCAAATCCACTTTCTTCAGTATCTCTAGATGCCCTTGTAGATTACCTTCTTTGTATGAACATTTGCGTTGAAGACTTATAGCCTGTCTTGCTGCTTCTGCCTGAACAGCTATATGTAGTGTGGGAGTGGTTTGCATAGCTCCAGTGGTACAGATGCACGCTAGCCTTTGCAATTTGTTTAGCTTTTCTATGACTGTCCGCTGCTCACACTTTTTTCACCATATGGCAGCGCCATAGAAAATAATTGGCCAGATCCATAGGCTCATTTTGGGATTAAGTCCTCATGTTTTACCAACGAGCTGTTTTAGGGTCCATAAAGCTTTCGTAGCTTTTTTCCATACTGAATTTATATTTGGACCCCAGGAATCCAAGAATGGCTAGATCATCAGCATATTCAATGGTATAGAAGCCATTGTCGTTTTGTACAGTGAGTAGCTCGTCCACAAGTATTGACCATGAGAGTGGGGAAAGAACTCCTCCCTGAGGACACCCTTTAATGGTTTTTATTCCTACTTCCACATTACCTAAGTTGGCTATTATGAGCCTTTCCTTGAGCATATTAATATTCCATTTAATAATGAGAGGAGTAACATTTTTTCCCTTTAGAGCATTGGTCAAGGAGTCATGATTTGCATTATCGAAGGCTTCTTCTATGTCCATAAAGGCCCCTACAGCGACCTCTTTAGCCATAAGGGATTTCTCAACCACCTCTGTTAATTTGTGGAGGGCAGTGGTTGTGGATAGCCCTTTCTGATAGGCGAATTGTAGTTTTTGCAGTGGCGCTTTTTGAAGAGCATCACTTTTCTAGCTCAATAAGCTTTTCCGTTACTTTAAGAAGTACAGACGATAAGCTTATTGGCCTGTATGATTAAGGAAGTTCGATTGGTTTGTTTCCTCCTTTAGGAATGAATATCACCCTTACTTCCCTCCATTTTTGGGGAATATAACCTGACAGTAGGCATGATCTAAAATTTTTAATTAGACACGCCCTTAGTCTGTTGGGGGAATAAAGGAGAAGGGCTGGAAAGATGCCATCCATTCCGGGAGCCTTATATGGCTTAAGGCTCCTGATCGCCCATTCAATCTTCAAAATGTAATTTTTTTATATATAGCAGAGCCTCTAACTTTATTGTAGGGAAAGTTGGTTGGGTTCCTTCCAGAATCATTACCATCCTTTAAGGTGAAACCCGGGAAATGAGTCTTTAGCAGTAATTCTAAAGTATTTTTGAAGTTTCGTGTGAGGTTTCCCTCAGAGTCTTTGAGTAGTCCAAGAGTCCTGGTTACCTCTTGAGAGCGCCTTATGAACTCTTGCCGTCTCCGGTGAGTCTTTGAGGTTCTCACAAAAGTTTTTCCACGACCTCCATTTAGATTTCCTCAACTCTTCATTATAGTTAGTTAGCGATTCTTTGTACTTGTTCCAGTCGCCTGCTCTTTTGGCTCTATTAAACTCATCTCTGGCAGCTTTCCTGAGCTTTTGCAGTTCAGTATTTCACCAGGGTACCGATTTATTTGTGATTTTTTCTTTGAGCGGGCAGCTTGAGCGGTATGAGGATAGGATTTTTTCAGTGAGATTCACGACTGAGTTATCCAGTTCCTCTGGAGTATTTGTGCTCAGATGAAACCCAATCAGCTTATTGCTGAGTGGATTTCTGTATAGTTCCCAGTCAGTGGTCATTAGAGATCTGTACCTGATAACTCTTTTGGCTTGGGAGTTGATCTTAAGGTTAAACAAGACGTGTTTGTGGTCTGAAAATGAGGCTTCCTTTGAGACTCTCCAGTTGTAGATTAAGTTAAGGTATTTGTTAGTAATTAGTGTAAGGTCTAACACCTCCGTCCTGATCGCATTTTGAAAAGTGGGTGTTTTGCCTTTGTTTACTAATGCTAGGTTAGTGCTAAGTAAGAATTCAGTTAAAGACTCACCTCTTGAATTGTTGTTGCTACTACCATATAGCACACTATGGGCGTTGGCATCGCAGCCAATGAGGAGGATCTTATTCGTCCTTTGGCAGTATTGGACCAGTCGTTCAATTATCCTCGGAGGTGCTTCTAAATCCTCTCCTGGAAGAAGGCTGAGGTAACCACTACCTCTACACAATATTCACCAGGCAGACTGATAAGAACGCTGGCCGTGTCCCTGTTTGTGAATTCTGGATTGAGAATGTAGTTAAAAGTTTCTTCTATGATTATAGCTGCTCTTGCAGACTTAGCTGTAGTGTCATACTCCAACTAACAGTTCTTAATGTCGAGCCCTCTCATAAGGCCTCTGTTGATCCAAGGTTCTTGAATTAGCCCTAGATTAAATGATCCTGCAGCATACTTCTGGCATATCTCATCATAACTGAGGTGCCCTTATTCGCCCTCTTAAGTATCCTCCAGGACTCTACCATAAGGCCTTCGTTTTGTCCTTGATGGTGTCAAGTATTCTTTTTTTTGACTCTGAGCCGGCAGCGTTGGGAAAGTATCCAACTAGGGTACATGGCTGAGGAACTGAACCCTCGTAAGTGGCCCTTAAGTCGGCTCCTTCCCACGGCTTCAGTGGTTATTTTCAACCATTCTGTAGTCTGCTCATTTTCGCAATGCAGCATTAGGAACCCTTCTTTAAACGGGTATTTATATTTATATTATAAGTGATACGATTTCTTAAGCCGAGTAAGTTTATACTCATTCTGAGCTTTAGGTTGATCTGCCGAGGATTCATATCCTTTCAGCAATGTTATAATAAACACAGTTGAGTAAAGTATAGCTTTCTAAAGCAAAAAGTAAATTATGTTTGTTTCTTATTGCGAATTTTTAATAGCCCCATGACAAACCGCAAACTCAAAGCACCAATTCCATATATGTATATTGTAACACAAATTTTAACAAGAAATAAAATTTAATTTTCTAATATGCCTCTGTTTTCCTTTTTCGTAACCTGGGGCACCTTTTAAGCAAACCAAAATTCCTTAAAAAGTTCACATTCAAGAGTCGTAATTATGCATTAAGTGTAGCCTAAAGCTATACACGGGCTGTTTACACACTCTTACAATGAGTACCGTAACTCACTGCGTTTTGCAGAGTAATAATTGAGTTCTGTAAAAGCTTTTAGTTTGATGAGAATAAAATTTACAGAGCACTCATTGGCCTATAAATATATCTGGATGTAAGGCTGATGGCCAATCAATTAAAAAATTAATTTTTAATGCGTTTTGCTAATCGAGTTTTCAAGATATCAATGGGCATTGATTTATTAGCTTCTTTTTACCCTACAGTGGTTGATTAAAAAAAATACCATAAGGATGGAGAAAGTGTGGATGGTATTCTTTTAGTGCTTGACATTATTAATTGAAATGTGCATATGTACTTAGTCTACTTCAAAGTATGGTTTTATATTTGCTGTAGATAGGTTCGAAGTAAGCTTAACCGCGAGCAAACATTAAAACCGATTCGAAAGCATTTTTTTTTTTTAAAAATCAACCAATTTTTTTTTTTCAAATAATCCCCGGACTGCTTTATTCTACAAAGAGAAGTAATATAGATACAGCTGCTTGAGTTTTTCAAAACTCGGTTTCTAAAAACGATTGAGAAATGGTTTCTGAGTTGGTTTTCTAAAAACACAACATGGCCTGATGTTGCCTTACAGTCAAGTGGTGTAACAAAATAGTGAAAACAGTATTTTTTGTTAAAATACTTTTCTTGCTGTTCTTTACATGTGTCGATTACATTTTTATAAAAAAAAATGGTTTTCACTTAAAGACGCCCCCAAAAGTGGGCGTGGTGAAATTTTTCTCAACAAAGTCGATGGTAAAGCTTTTGATAATGCAAGTTTTTCTTGATTTCAATCAAAAATACTAAATAAATACGGTTTATTAGACTGCAAATGCAATGTGGCCGCGCCCACATAGGGGCGTTTTTCTGTTTTATGGTGAAATGCCAATTACAATACGCTAAAGGGAAGTACCTTTCAGCATACCAAATTACAGGTTTCTACAACAATTTTGATTTTTCACGGTAATTTGTAAAGTAGGCGTGGCAGTAAAATTTTTTACACTTGTATAAAAAACAATTTTATACAATCAAATTTTTCTTAGCTATGGAGCAAAAGCGTCAGTTAACATCAATTTTTGGTATCAGCCTTGAAATTTTTAAGGCACAGAAAAAAAATTTACCCCATTGATCCTATTGATCCTCGCGTTTTAGACAGTTTTAAATAAAAATTCGACTGTTTTTAAAAATATATATGAAAAGTGGAAAAAAATGTAGCCGAAAAAATAATGGCGATAGGAAAAAAAAATAGCGTTTTCTAGGGTGAATAGGAAAAAAAAAACAAATAGCGTTTTCTAGGGTGAATAGAGCTACAAGACTGACTTAAACATTTTCTTTGAAAGTGAAACATAACCTAAATTTTTCTAAATTTCTAAATGCTAAGAGTTTTTTCAGTAAAATCGTGAAAAATCGAGGAAATATTGTCCGATTTACATGAGGAATAAAGGAAAGTTGTATATTGATGTCAGGAAAACGCGGTTTCAAAAAAAAAGAAATTGTTTTGCTGCCAAAATCGGGATAAATGACACTCCAGAAGATCTTAAGTAGGCAAACATCGATAAGGAGTCAAAAGCTTAATTTCGGGTACAGCACGTTGGTTTAAGTACAACCAATAAGACTCTTGCTGTCTTCCTCGTATTTAGCAGAATCCTTGGAAGGATGTGAAGGCTTATACTAGTGATGAGATGACCTCGTAGATAACTACTTCTATAGTGTGCCCGATTCTCACTTATATATCACTAATACGGTTTCCCGGCTTTAACACATGATTTTCTACCAGAGCTCAGTGAAGCGCGGTGAAGTAGAGAAGAACTTCGACACGGTCACAGAGTTCTTAGGATTTAAGATGAATTGTGGTGTATGGGTAGAGTCTAGTCGGAATCACCGAAAATATAAATATCAAACCGCTTGCCAGATCTTGCCACACTTTTTTCAGGCGGAACTACTGGCTATGGCGACCAATACTAGTTTGCTACCGAATGCAAACTTAAGCAACAAGGACGAAAATGACGAAATTATTTTATGAAAAATTCTAATACATACGCTAAAATCTTTCGGTCTTTGATACTCAAGTCGGAGTATTTTTTCCAATTAGTGGGAAAAAAGATACTTGTTAATATACTTAATCTACTCGAAATAAATAATGGGCTTCTTGATATACTTTAGTATTCTCGTTCTTCTCGTTGAATGAAGCTTTAAGTAAATTGTGGTTAGGGTGCCATACTATAAATATAGCATGCTGGGTTCATTCTTATAGCTACCCTCGATAGCTTAAATTAAAAAAGACGTCGGTGAAAACGTCGGTCCGCCTGAGATGGATTGCACGATCCCGTTCTAATACATAAAAAATTCCACGCCTCAACAAAGTGCGAGTAGTTAAACGAATAATTGCCTTTTTCTTTATGTAAGGTACCTTAAACTTAAAAAAGCCACGCCAATATAAACGGTCGGAGAAATATAGCAAGTCTTTTAATTTACGTTAACAAAGCAACGTAATCTACGGCAACGTGTCAAATGTAGGAATTCACCTACTTAACTCCTATAGCTGACAGTTCAAATTAAGAATTCACAATATAGGTTAAGCCCGTTGCACTTAACAGTCTTCTATTACACATGATTTATTTTGGCATGTGTCTCTCATGACACACATCTTACAACACCCCACAAACATAATATATATTTTACATCCAATAAATTGAGATTATTTTTCATTTTATTTCTTTCCACTTGTTGTGGTGGAATATTAATGACCCACTTGTATGAGACCAACGTGACAAACACATGACACATAAAATTGAACAAGCATTCGGCAAAATGGAAACATCTGTATCTTTATAGGAAGGTGTATTTCTTAGCGCCTCAGAGTATGTGTATACACAATGACACTTGCTTGTGAAAACTTTCTTGGCATCGGCCCGACGTTATAAAATATTATGTGGCCTGCAGTTTGCAGCAATCACTGTATATTAGCTGTCAAAGCTGCCTGTAGGCCTGATATAGATATCATTGGACTTGGGCGTTATTTTTAGAGGAGGATGCCAGTAGAAAAAGCATTATATGTACATATATGACACATGTATGACAGGAAAATTTACGTTTCCGAGATAGGAAGCGAAAGCAAAAATGTTGAGTCTTAGTTGATTCTTTTAATTAAAATCTCCTACCCGTGTCTCAAAAGACGTTCTTCTATGCATTCTTTTATTATCTGCACTGAAGTGCTAAATTAGATGCTTGTCTGTTTTAATTAAGATAAAAGTTGACATAGTCGAGAGGATTGCCTGGCATCCTTATTCTTTTGAATCATATGATTTTTACTGCTCTCTGTCTTATAAGAAACTTTACGACTTGCGTTATGAAGAAATAATGGGATTTTTACAGTTATGTAAACACATATACGAATGACATCATAAATTAGATTATATACGAGTTAAGTCGAAATGCAAAAGATTATAAGGACATAAAGAAAAAATAGCATTCTCGATTGCGATGCGCATTTTGTTATAAGCTTCGGTGAAATTAAGCTTCTTTAAGATTTATTATTGTATAAACAGACCTTGAACTTTTTATCAGTGCCAGGGATTTTTTATACCCGATCCGGGATAATATTTTATTTGTGGTATGTTTATAAATAAGCACCATAAAGTGTAAACAAATAAATTAGACCTACAGCGATCAGCTCCGCAACTATTTCAAAGTGTGAAATATGTGAAAATCATCTCGAAAGTAAACTCAGCTCAAAGCTAAGAAGAAAACAGAGTCAAAAAAGCGTTTCTTTATACAAATGCAGCTTGTTTTATAGGTGTAACCGACCATCCCCTTAAATGACGAACTAAACCTTATACAACTAAAGTAAGAACCATATCCTTAGAGTCATATAAATGATCTGGCCCCCGGGTGGGCGGATAAGTCATCGAGGTTGACTTCCTGGCTAAGTAAAGAAAATACTGTTTTCAAAGCAGCAACCAGTTTCCGATTTACTGATGTGGAATTAGTACATAGACACTCTATGTTAGGTCCCTTAACTGCGGAGCTAAGTGTGAGGTCCGTTGTTAGGCTCACATATACCGCTAAGCGTTTTGCGGAATATATCCACGACTGCGTGATGAAAAATAGCGTCAAGGACGGTCGTCCGTATACTTACGTTTCTTGGTCAAGAACATCTTTCAGCAGATTGTACAATAGCAAAAACGAGCACGAATTCACTAGTCAACCAGAATAAACCGGTTAATCTAGGCGAAGAAGACCAGCTATACCACCCACCTGACTTAGCAGCAGTGAAGGCTGCTGTGTCTTAGCTTGAATTACAATTAGATGTTTGTCAGATGGTTATTTATTGAATATTCTGCTGGTTGTCACAGTCGGTGCCGAGGATTAGGAAAAACCACTTCTGCAGACTGTATAACGGAGAAGACGAACCAAATACCGTAACCCGGGCAAATACGTTACCGACAAAGGATACGAACAATACCGCCCACCCGACCTGAAAGTAGCGGTGTCTAAGCTCAAATGCGACAAAGCAGCCGGAGCAGACGGCTCAGCCTGCCGAACTTTTAAAACCCGCTGGCGATGAGTTGGTTAGGAGCATGCACCAGCTCATCTTCAACATATGGCCGGAAAAAAGCACGCTCAACGAATGGAACCTCAGCATTGTTTGCCCAATCCTGAAGAAAGGAGACCCTCAGAATTGTGCCAACTATAGAGGCATCAGTTTTCTTAACATCGCATACAAGATCTTTTCTGCTGTACCGTGTGAATGCCTGAAGCCGTTTGTCCACAATGTGATAGGCACATATCAGTGTGACTTTAGGCCAGGAAAGTCCACCATCGACCAAAAAATTACACTGCGGCAGATCTTGGAGAAAACCCAGGAATTCCAAATCGATAGACACCACCTTTTCATTGATTTCAAGGCCGCGTATGACAGCATCTATAGAGACGAGCTATGCAGCGCAATGTCTAGTTTTGGTATCACGATGGAAAATTCACGCTATTCTGTCAAGCTCGGTAAAGACCTCACCGACCCCTAAGGTGTAAAAAAAAAAGGATTTAGACAAGGCGACGCGCTTTCATGTGACTTCTTTAGCATCATACTTGAGGGAATTGTGCAGAACTCCCGCGCCAACACCAGAGGCACAATCTTACAAAAGTCCGTTTAACTACTCGCTCAAACATCACCATCGACAGCCATACTTCTGAGGTAGTTAGGGACTTTGTCTACCTGGGTTCCGCTATCAATTTAGACAATGACACTAGCCCTGAAATCAAACGAAGGATAACTCTTGCCAATCGCTGTTTCTTTGGGCTTAGAAGGCAATTGAGTAGCAAAGCCCTCCCTCGAGCAACTAAAGTGTCCATACAGGCGAAGCTTGTCCATCCCGGACCAGCACCAGTTAAGCACAACCTTATATAAGAAAGTAAGTAAAAAAAAAAAAAAAACAAGAGTTCGTCTGTGACATACTTCTATATACCCGACCCTATATACGGTGTAACACCGAATCTTAAATTTTTTTTGGCGCGAATTCATATATTTTTTGTATGTTATAGGACACGCTCCCAAAAGTGGGCATGGGCTAAAAATTAGAATCATGAAAAAATGCGCTAAGCCCGAAAATCATTGCAAAAAATTCGGTTTTTCCTTAACACGCCCCTCAAAAGTGGGCGGAGCTCAAAACTTCTTATGAAGCAAACTTAGCAACTAGTAATATCTTCGATATTTGCATATAAATTTTTTCGATTTGGAGTAAACTTTCCGAGAAATCGGGTTTTTGAAAATCTAACATGTTAAAAGTAGGCATGGTCAATAGTGTGGGCAGTCCAATTTTCGCCTTAATAAAGGCTTCTTGCCAATAATGCTTTGCACCAAAAACCGTAAGTTCCTACTCCTTGTTTAACTTAACCAAAAGGCACTTTGAAAGAAAATGTAAAATAGAGGTTGTCTGAAGCCAGTAGTAGGCGTGAAATGAATAAGAATAAAGTTGTCGTCTTTTGTATTTTTTTTAATATTTAATATTTTTTTTAATGTTTTATTTATATTTATGTAAAATTATTTATTCAATTAACTGTAAAATAAAAGGGCGGTCAAAAAGACTTCATAAAAAAGGTGATGTCCCAAAGATTTCAGAGGAATGGCCGTGACTTCAAGGAAATATGGCGATGACTTCAAAATAATGGTAGGACTTCAAATGGACTTCAGTGAATGCAGTGCATTTTCAAATGAATACAATCACTGGACTTCAAATTTATGATTGGTCCAAAGTGACTGGCCCAGTTAAGGACTTCAATAAAAATTATGATTTTTTTTTCTGAAGTTGAAGTCCAAGAGTTAAGGATTTACTGTGACTCCCTAGGAATGCAGTCCAAAGGGACTGACTACTTTTACAACCCTGCTACCTAGGAGATAGCGCTCAGATAGGACCCAACTAAGAACAACTCTTTAACTAAATCGCTGCGTCTTTTGGCTAAGAAGTAGGAAAGCTCTCGTCCGGGTAACTGAAGTTCCAATTAATAAGACTCTATCAACCCAGCCTTGGTCTTTGGTGCAAATGCTTGGACCTTGTCAAAAGTGAAGTGAGGTCGCTCTAGGCTGCTTTGAGAGAAAAATCTTTTGGGTGGTTTTTGGTCTCGCTGAATAGATGGAGAGTAAGGGACAAGGTGTGACATCAGTACAGCGACACTGACCCATTGCATAGAGTAAGAGTGAAACGCCAGCGATGGCTAGGTAATCTTTTAGAGTGAATGGATACATACACAGCGCAAAGTTTTCCCCATACAAGGAACATCTTCGAATCTAGTACCCCACAGAGACGGCGCACACAAATGAAAAGGGACCGCCGCCAAGATGACCGTATATAAATAATGACCTCATCCTGAGCTTCAACACCTATCAAAGGGAACTCTTTACATATTTATACATAAAAATTTATCGTCTGTTTGGGCGCAAGGCGAATATAACTTAGAAAGAAGGATTATATGCCATTCATACATTAATGAACTGCTCGTGTCGGGTCATAACATTGCCAAGAGCATAATATTTGAAAGGTCTATTCCCAAATGTCTCCTTTAAGATTTATTCAATCCAAATCAATCGATTTGAGCAGACCTAACGTCACTGAATACCATAATCAAGAAGATTAATGATGTCTCAAGTCCTCTAACCATTTTGTGTGAGATGGATTTTATCAATTTTGCACCCAATTTCGATATTTCAGTGAATCAATGACAGTTAATGACTGATCTCTGAATACACCATTAGTGTAACGTCACGTCTGTCTAACGACTTGTGTGTCATGAAATTCAAATTTACAGATTAAAATAATGAATAAAATCCTACAAACCGTTTTCTGGTATAATATGTATTTAGTAAGTCTTATATATGTAATGAGTCTTATATATTTAATGAGTCCAGAATGTGTTGCCAAAATACTGGAATATGCATCGTCATTGGGTGATTCTGATTTGGATATCATTTTGAGGAACCCCCTTAAGAGATATTTTTGTACCGGATATATGTTGGGACAATATTCGTACTTATTATATGTTACCCTCTAAGACCGGAAATAAGCATTGCTTCCATGACCCACCCCAACTTGCGTGGAAGTTTATCAAATAAGGAAAAAAAAACAATGTGCTTTTTCTCTTGTCACTGAGGTAAGTAGGATGCATAGGACCGTGCAAGGATATCTAACATTTTCAATAATAACTGGGCTCTTCTTATAGACGGTAAAATTTTATACAATTTTATAGAAACCTTAACGTTTATTTCCAATCGGAAAGGTCTTCTTTTTAATATTTCGTACTGCTTATCGGAAGATACGCCTAGCACTCATGCATAATAAATCATCCTTAAGGTGCTTCTGAGCCAAAACCACAAACACAGAACACACAGATATATCATCCGATTAAGGCACCGTCAGATCAATTTTTACATCAAAGCAAAACCTCTTTTGCAACATTTTCCCCATACGACTTCAAATTTACCGCCTCTAATCAGATCAAAGGATTTACATTGTTAACATGAAAACGAGGTGCGATATCTCACATAAATATAAAAAAAAAGCCCGTCAAGTCTCAATTGATCATCTTATAAAGAATTAAATGAAATCACTTCCACCAGAGCCAATTTAGCACACTTACCCATCTCCTTTGTTGGGACCAAAGTCACCCTCACGAGCATACGCTCGACTTTAATCACGAGCTTATTAAAAGTTATATCTTCGTGAAGGCAATAAATATCCTTGAAACTCTGCTGTCAACACACTGCATCAGGCAGATACAACCAGGAAAAAGCAGCAGAAGGAAAAATCAGTACAAAAACACTATAAGCCTCTTACAACAAAAACGGCGCGCGGCGAAAAAAAGGAGCACCTCCTACATACAGGGTGAAGGTAAATCAGCTCACAGTGGAATGAGTCTAATGGAATATGGCTGTAAGCACTTTGTCTGCGGTGGAATTCTCCATTTGTGCCCTCCATATCAGGGCACACTACCTCTGGCGCTCTGACCCACTAAGGTATACCCCCTTAAGTGTACATTTTGCAAGTGTACATTGCAACACAGAGCGATTAATTTAGCCTGACCCGTTTTAGTAACTAATAATTTTTTCATGTTATATAACCTTCTGATCTAATGGTGTTTTCGGCCCCCCAATTTTCGAAGAAGAAAGGTGGAAGACTGAAATTCAATTCTGCCCACCCGGCAGATTTAATAGCGAATAGCGGGTAGACCAGGACACGATAGAAGTCTATTCCCGCGCACGATAAACCGCAGCCGACTTTAATGGTTTTTGAAATTTAATTTTCACCTGGCACTTGGTAGTCGTTCCGGCGCGGGCGAATGTGTTAATTTTATTGTTTATCTTTCCTTTTGACTGCCACACACAGGCACACAAACACACATGGGGTTGTTGGAAAAACAAACAAAAGTTCACCGTTTCTTGGCGCACCTTGCTGGATGCATAGCAGAAACACGGATACACGTTCTCCCAAACATGTTTGGAAATTATTTATTTGCCGAAAAAAAAAACACATCCCGTCAGGAGGATGCCAACTAATGATGGCAATAGTTTGGGTGTGGACAGAGGAGTTAGCTACCCGCTGTTGTTGGTACTGGGAGCTTAAGCAAATATTGTTAAATGGCTGGGTAAACAATTAAGTTTGTTAAATTTATTTGTTTTGCGAAAATCCAATGTTTTGAATGCGGAGGCAAGGTGCATTTCCGGGTGGCTGCCAGGTGGAGCAATTAATTTCTAAGTTATATGAGGGCTGTCAGGAAATGCGAAAGATTGTTCAAAAACTATTTGCAGGCTCTTGGAATGCATACGTGTGAATACTTTGGAAAAAATGTTGAGCCAGCCCCAGCATGCTTGTGGTATTATAAAGTTCGAAGATAAATGATGAAAAATCTGAAACACTTTAACTTGCTTCCCTAGGCACTGGAAGAAACAAGGCTAGGTTTATTTGTTTGCGGTTTTTTGTTGAGCTAAAGTAGGAAATTTTCAAAACTTTCAATGTATTGAAGGCTGAAGTATATACCTATCAGAAATAGTTTTGAGTAAGTAGGTATCCCTAGAGGCAGTAGTATCGATCCCTTCGTGTTGCCGCTGTATGAATCTAGTTGGCATGCAATCATTAAGAAAATGACGACATCCTCTTCACTCACCAGCTTCCAAACGGAAAGATTGACAGCTCACAATTTCTACAATTGATTTCCTTTTCATCTAATCCCCGCAATTTCAGATCTGTTCCCTTTTTCCGCCTTCTTACTCACCGCACTAATTATGGTCATTTCAAGCCAATCACTAGTATGCTACGAATAACTAATGTCTACGCTGAAGTTTTGAATCTTAACTGCCCCAAACCATTGTTTAAAAAAAATTCTTCTAAACTCTTTCCAGTCTTAAATTCAGGAACCTCTACTGCCCCAGCTCTTACTTTTCCTCTCTAGTTTTAAATTAAGTAGAAGATATTGTACCTAGCTTTGAGTTTACTTGTATATTAAGCTTAATAAAATTGCCCCTTGGGGGGCACTAAACTAAACTAGTTGCGTCTAAGCTTAAGTGCAACGAAGCAGCCAGAGCTGGCGGCCTAGCTGCAGAACTTTTTTAATTCGCAGCCGATAGTGTGGTTATGGTCGGAGGAAAACATGCCCAAAGAATGGACCCTCAGCATTACTTAACCGATCCTCAAGAAAGGAGACCCCCTGAATTGTGCCGATTACAGAGGCATTCACAGTATACACAAGTTCTTTTCTGCTGATCTCTGTCTAAAAAGCTTAAAGCCATTTGTCAGCAAGCTGATTTCGTTCATATCAGCATTTGCGTATCGGATTACTTTTCTTTCTATCTTTCTGCCTTTTCTATCCTCAAAATCTTTCCTTGATCGCGAGTTAATTATAAAAAGACCGTCTTGTATGAAGACTTACGCGAAGCGGTTCGTCGGCTTTTGTTGAAGGTTATGGTCATCTATATTGCGCAGTTTGTGTAACATTCTATTTCATCATCATCATCCTCATTTTCGGATGCCGCTTATCCTTTAAAAGGGTCGCGGAGCGAGGGTGGCTAACATTCTATTTATTTATTAAAATTATTTCTAGATATATTTTACGATCTGTAATATACTTTTTTCATAGTGCTGTCTACTGTTCTTATATTGGGTAATTTTATATTGGGTTTCGTTACTCTAAAAAAAGGCTAGCAAAAAGCTTTACCGTTACGAAAATAGAGGGAAGGACATCCTCTTTCTTGGCCTTTTTTAGGATTTTCATAATTTAAGATCCATAAAACAGCAATTTCGATTATTTTTAACTACCGTTATACTTTTTGATCAATTTTACAACCACCTGTGCTAGCATTTGCCACTTTGCGGACATGGATTTCTGAGAAAACGGTTAAATATGCTGTTTTTTATTTCGCTTGTTTGAACGGGCTTAAAAACTTAGGGTCAAAAACGGCAATTTTGAAACGTTTTTGATTCAGTTCGCTTGCCTTTTAAACAATACATACTTCAGCCTTCAGTTAAGGAACTAGAAATCTTTTCGAAAAAAAAATAGTTTTCGAAAATGTTTTTACGTTTTTCAGTTAAATCTTCGAAGTTTTTGAGTCGAAGTCTGCTATAGTCTTGCATAAAATTTAATAAGATGGACTATGTCCGGTGTCAATTTAAAAATTAAACTTTATACCGTTTGGGAGATAGAGGGGGAGACATGCATTCTTTTGACCTTTTTTATAATTTTTTAAATTTCAAATCCATAAAACAAATATTTTGAAGTTTTTTTTCCAGTTCCCGTTAGACTTTTAAACTTCAAGAGCACAGCCTTTAGAGCACTAGTCTTGGATGTTTTTTTTTTAATTCTATGGCCACCGGCTTATGCGCAAACGGTAAAACAAGCTCTTGTTTTATTTCGTTTCTTAAATAGGCATCTAAAAACTTAGGTTGAAAATGGCAATTTAAAAAAAAATTTACGCAGCCTTCCTTCTTTTTGTAAGCTTTGTACTTTAACCGAATTCGAAAAAGATCGCTTATACTGTTAAGCTTCTAGAAGACTTAAAATTGTTTTTGAAAATGTTTTTATGTTTTTCAGTTAAGTCTCAGAAGATTTTTAAATTTCAAAATCCGCTATAATTTTCCTTAAAATTTTGAATTATTTCTGATACGAGTGATTTTTTTCATAGAATTCCACCAAACAGCACCGAAGATAAGCGGGGGACACAAGTTTTTTCATGCATTTTCGGGATTTTTTTTTCGAAAATACGTTAAAACTGCAGTACTCAGACTGTTTTTGAAAAATATGACCTAAGCACTTGGTTTACTTTGAGTTGCTTTATATATGTGTTCAATATTGATTTTAAGCGATAAGCCGTTCAAAAGTTATGGCCTCCAACACTTTGAAAAACGTCATGCATTTACGACTCTTCATTTCTCAAAGCCGTTTTGATATTTTCGAAAAGTTTTATTTTTTAATTAAAGCTTTGTATTTCTTAAACCTAAGTTTCGTTTTTCTAGTTCTTGCCTACTAAACTCCTTGAAAAAACACTAAAAAACATTAAGTCCATTTTCACATGAAATTTCAAACTGTAATTAAACCGGTATTTGTTAAAAAAAAAAAAATTGCCCACTTTGGATTCTCTGACTATTTCCGCAGTTTATACGCACACCAAATTTTGTCTTTCTACGACTTACAGTTCAGAAGTAATAAAGCGATCGGACGGACGGACGAACGGACAACGTAGTGATACCATAAGTAATACCTTTTTCCATTTTTGGACGGACCGCTAAAAAAAATATCAATGTCAATTTAGGCTTAGAAAGTCAACCAGGTCCTGCATAGTGGTGAGCTTTACAGCGACATAGACCTAGATAGAAGAGTCATATAACGGCTGGGTCATCTAGAGCGGATAAACTCCAACGTCCTGGCTCCGCATACACCCTTAGGGACAGCGCAGTGTAGGAGAACCGAGACTCACGCACGCAAGTAAAAAAGGGACCTCAGCCAGAATTTTTTTTTGAAAGGGGCCAGAATTTTGAAAGCAAAATTATGACCCGCTTCCAAGTAAAAGGGGTTGGGGTCGAAACTCTGCCGGGGTCAAAATTTTTTTAACGAAAATCTCACAAAGCAACCCCACTGCCTGTTTGTTTTTTATCTGTGCTTTGCTTCCCAAAAGGGAACAGTTTGCCTAAAAAAAAAACAGAACAAGCAAAGTTTTATTGCTTAAGTCAGAATTTTGAAGAAGAATTTTGAAAGCAGAATTATGACCCGTTCCCAAGTAAGAGTTGAAATGAAGCCAGAGCTCCTGCCAGGCCAGGTCGGCATGCTAAATAATACGTTATTGCACCCACGGGCTTTCGTTACTTGTTCCTTTAATCTCAATTATCAAGTCAAACATAAGTTAGCATAATAAATTATTCTAGTTCTTCTTAGCAGCATATCTAGAAAACTATTCGCCCCAACCGCATTCGTTTTCTATGCTGGATCCTATAAGGAATAAATAAATATATATTGACTTTAATGAAAAATAACCAATAGCGAAATATTTACGACATAAATACGTGATCGGAGCCAAAAAAGGTTTTAAAAAACATCCAGCTTGTTTCGTTTAAGTTCGAGTGACTCGAGTAAGTTCCTAAAGTGACTCGATTTTAAAGGTTTTCTGTCAAATAGTTGCCCTTGAAAAGTTGATTATTTTGAAGAGGTGTATAAGAGCGAATGTAAAACTTATAGCTAAGACCACGTGTTAAAAAGGAAACATCCATGCAAAGTTCACACAAAACTTTGTACAATGAAGGTTTGTCTCATTCAGATACAATTTTAGACGTGTCTAACTTCATTTTCATGAGCTCTACAAAGTAGCATGATTACATACAAACTTTTGAATGTAAGTTTTGAATTTATACCTCATTTTGGGGAAACACCGCCTCTTTTGAACCGCTTCAAAGTGGAAAATAAACTTCCAATTAAAGATACCACAAATCAAGCTCATTAATGAAATAAAGTTAAATCTCGGTCGGTATAAAAAAACGGGGAATGTACAAAAATAGAACAACCTCAGCAGAGTTATGGAAAAATCGCATTCATCATGGCTAATTGATTACCTATTAACAATCGGCTAAGAATCTACTTAAATGCCTCGATATTAATCGACTCCCAAGGAGGACAACACAATCATTAAGATCTATCGAGTCTGATGAGTAGGGTCCTTGTCAATATCTTTTTCATTGCATACTCTACAAACGAGCCTACTCAATTACCTACAGCTCCTGGCTCTGGTCTCATTATGTTGGTTCTTGAACAAGCGACCTAAATAGAACAAAAAGTGTAGCACCTCTCAGACAGGGAGTGATATTTTCGTTCTCAAGGAGGCTCTTGTTCTCGCAAGGCAAATTATTTTGTCTTGGAAAATTCACGGTGCCCAGAGGAGAAATAAATTCAATATAATTAGTTTCGACTACAGGGAATGAGTTCGAGTCTTAATACTATGCGCTGATATAAATTTCTTTCCGGGAAAATACTTATTGGCATCGCAGGAGTGGAAGGCATCGAAATGGTTTCAACTTGATTTAAATATACGGAATGCTGATGTCAGTGTCCGATGAAAGCATTGCCATAAATCAATCATGCATGAAGGACTGTCCTATTATATGCATTAAAATAAGGAAAGCATTTGAATCTTATTTGCCTGAGAATCCATGACGCTACGCTTGGGAAGTTGAGGAAAAAATCAATAAAACAGACGCCAGGATTGTCTGGGGTTAACTTGCTGATGCATTTTATAAAATTGAATTTTTAATAAGTTAAATAATTTATACTGTTCTGCTGTGAGTCTTAATTTATATATTAAAAAAAATAAACTAAGATACTAAATGTTAAAGAGATGTTATGAATATGCATAAGATTTTCTGCTTCTTCTTTGTGTAGTACGTTACCCAAGTTTCAAAATTATTGGTTTGACAACTTCAATGGCCAACCTAGTAAGGTGTGCTGTGAATCTGTGTTTAGTTTTGGATCCCAATTTTGTTTTGGACCAGAATAATCTGCTTCTGGTCAAAAAAAAAATCATGCTTTATGCAACTGTTTTAGATACATATGTATTTAGATTTACATTTATATTATTGTAGATAATACTTCACTTCAAAACTTCTTAAATGTTTTTTTAGTGGCTTTTAGGCAAAAGCAAATTATTTCTGCTTAGCCTGACAGTGCGTACAACTCACCCTTCTCTTGCAGTGCGAAATAGGAAAATATAAACTTAACTATAACATTTACTATAATTTTAAATAATATAAGAAAATATAAGTATGTCACACACAGCCACCAAATGATAAGTCCAAATTATGACTCGGTAGTTCACTGAGAGAGTGTTCGCCTCGCGTTTCGATGGTTCGGGTTGAAATCGCGTTGGGGCCAGGGGCAAAATTTTTTTTAATTATAATCTGCATCAACTTGTAATGAGGTTGATGAGCTGTCTGATTCCATCTTAAGAATTGTTTCCCTGAACCATCACCATGAAGTCGTGATTACGGGCGATTTCAATGTTCACAATTGAACATTGGCTTCGACATAATCAGCAGTGGTCTGACGAATTCAAATTAGGTAGAACAGCCAATATGGAAATATTGGCTGTGCTACCTTATTGGAAATTCTCCTAAAAGAACAGTCTGGCGGTACGAAAAAGCAAACTGGGAAGGCCTTAATAGCTTCTTCGGTCGTTTTAACTGGTCTTTGTGCTTTCTTGACAACAATGTTGATGCTGCTGCCGATATGAAAACTAACACCATCCTCCTCGGTATGAAATCTTTTATACCATACAGCATTAAGAGTATCAAACCAAAGGAGAACTCGTGGTATGACTCGAGCTATGAAGTGGCGATTAGGTTGAAGGCGCTATGTTTTTGGTCCTACAAGGCCAACCTATCTCAAATAAACCGAAAAAAGTTTAAACACGCCAGAAAAGATTGTAATGCTGGCTGTCAAATTCCAATACGATACGTGTTCGCCGTGTCAAATTCCAATACGACCAAAAGCTGAGGCAGAAAGTACTACATCGTCCCAAGGGTAGAAAAACTTTTGGTCTTTCGTCAAAAATGTTAAAAATTGTGCTTCATCTTCCATCCCAACACTCGTTCACAATGACATTCCAGCTGTTACCTCTCTAGACAAAGGGAATCTACTTGCAGCGCATTTTGATGCTAGCTCCATGCTCCCTGATTCTGCGATGTCCCCCCTGTACTTGAGCGCGTTAAATATACCATGGGAACCAATTCAAATACCAATTCACTTTCGCACTCGTGCAGTCAAAAGAGTACTCCGAGATCGCAACATGCACAAATACGCTAGTCCAGATGGAATATTCCCTATTGTTCTGAAGAGGTGTTCTTCTACGCTGGCAAAATCATTGTGTAAGCTTTTCCATCGTTCCTACTCTTCAGAACTCTTTTTGAGTAGATGCAAAACAGCATTTGTCCAGCCCGTCCCTAAAAGAGGCGATTCTTCTTCTCCCTCTAGCTATCGACCGATTGCACTTACTTCCCCTCTTTCTAAGGTCATGGATACGTTGATTAACTTTCAGCTTATGAAATATCTTGAATCACGAAAACTCCTTTATGACCGGCAATATGGTTTTCGTAGCAAAAGGTCCACTGGTGATCTGATGGCATATCTCACCGAAAAGTGGAACCACTCCTTGCATCTTCTTGGTGAAAGCAAGGTGGTTGCGCTTGATATTTCAAAAGCATTTGACAGAGTTTGGCACCAAGCTTTCTTGTCGAAAATGCGTGCATTTGGAATCGACGAATCTCTTATTCAATGGATTAGTAATTAGAATCACCTTTCGGAACCGTTCAATTCAAGTTGTTTTTGATGGGTTCAAGTATGCAGTTCATAAAATAAACGCGGGGGTTCCCCAGGGCTCCGTTTTATCTCCGACTGTCTTCCTTGTTTTTATACCCCATCCCATAGGATAGGAGGTATATTAAGTTTGATTCATAGTTGGTAACATAGAGAAATAATCACCGTAGACCTTAGGGGCATATGATCGAGACCTAATTGTTAGTCGATTGAGCCATGTCCATCCGTCCGTCCGTTTGTATCATGGGAATCTCTTAACAGTTCTCCTATTATTGAAGCAAAACCAAAACACCCAGCCATTATCCATGAATGGCACTTACATCTAAGAAACCGATACGCTTTCCATTCTCGGTATGTGTGTCAATAAAAGCCTTACTTTGAATGACCCCATATTCGATGTCGCCAAGAATGCCGCGAAATGCCTAGGCTTCTTCGAAAAATGTAAGAAATATTTCACCACCTCTGATGTGGCTATTTTATATAAGGCCTCCATCCGCCCTAAACTGGAATACAATTCCAATATCTGGACTGGTTCTCCAAAAACTGCACTGGCACCTGCTCGATAGGATCTAGAAACACGCGATTTAACTTATTGGTGACCTAAATATGGCGAAGTCAATTGACTCACTCGAGCACCGCCGTACTGTCTCTTGCCTGCCACTGTGTTATCGTTTTTTTTTTTTACAAACAGTGTTCCACCGAACAGCCAATTGCATTCCGCCCTTAAAACATTCAACCGCCTTGAGCCCACTTTCGGACGTGCTGTAAAGTTTAAGGGTTCTTTCATTAGCCGTGCAACGCGAATTTGGAATGTCCTACGACGATCAATATTTCCCATGCAATACAACCCCCAGTTGTTCAAAACAAGAGTGCACCGGTACCTCTCCTCCTTTTCTTCTTCCTCTAATCCTTTCCTTAAAAAAATCTAAATCTAAACAATGTCATGCCACAGACATTTCTGTTCCTATCGCACGACAGGTTTCCTAACTAAAAAGCCTAAAGCAAAAATTAAAAAGTAAAACGTAAAAAGTAAAAATTAAAAAGTAAAACGTAAAAAGTAAAAGATAGAAAGTAAAAAGTAAAAAATAGTAGTAGTAGCAGTTAGTAGTTTATTGACTTAATTCATTTCTTCACAGTTTTTTTTTCAAATTAATTTAACACTTCTTAAATTTAATTATAAAAATAGAATTCAGAAATATTATATTTAAGAAAATAAAAAAGCTTTTAAAAATCTCCCTCTAAAATATGTTTTCTGTATTTGATAATGCTGGACGTGTATTTATACAAAGTAGCCCAACGAAGTTCGCCATTTAGGATGTTTATGACTTGTTCTTCCTCCAGAATATACGAGTCAAAGAAACAAAAGCGGAAGCCTTTCAAAATAGGTCATATTCCCAGGAAGTGAATCACATATTCCCAGAAGGGAAGGTCCGTACGGTGTGGCATGAAATATAGTCTCTCAAGTTCTCCTATTTTAAGTAAAAAAAATATAAAGTTCCCCCACAAAGTGCTGTGTGCATAGGTATTCAAAGCGCTATTTGCATAGGTCTAAACTATGTGTTTAGGTAGCTCACCGCGAGAGTGGTCGGCTCGTGTGCCATTGGGTTGGGTACAAAATGCATCGGACCCAGGACTTGTTTTTATTTTAATCGTGTTACTCCGCGTTGGTCCTGCCGTACGACAGGCTTCTTTACTAGTACAGTGGGTGCTCGCTAGCTTGAACGCATAAGATGTCAGGCCTGTTTAAGTTATTGGATAGTTCAAGTTACTGGACTATAAGAAAAAGTCAAAAAATTGTTTAATGCGTTTGTTCAAAATGATAAAGTTATAATTTTTCTTTTTAATCTTTCAGATTTACATTTTAATCTTTTTTTTTAAACAAAAAAAAAAAGGAAATGAAAAGCGTTTAAGTTTGTTTTGAAAAAAAAGTTGTAATTTTACATTGTTTAGCTTTACGCAACACATTTTGAAAGGCATTTTCCCGCCGGCTTTGAAGAACTGTGAGCTCTGAAAATGTTCGTTCGTTTGGATAGCCCAATCAATAGCTTTATCAAAATGTCCAACAGCTTCCTTATCAGTAACAACATTTTGAACGATTATAACATCACCTGCATTTGATTCAGTTTCTTCTTCAGCTGATTCCACATCTTCAGTTGAGTTCGGCAGAGTTTCATCAGAGTTTTCTGTATAAATGAACAAATTTTATATTTCATGTTTTAGTTTATAAGCAACTTTAAGGAAATTTACCTGATTATCCACGTTAGCCAGCAAACATTGTAAAGATTCTACACCTTCAGTGTTAATGCTGTCTCTCCAACGCTGTCTTAGAATGGACAATGGAACATCATCTTCTTCATTGAAAAAGGCATTTTCGTCGTCTTTTAAAATCGGGTTCCAAAATTTTTCAAGAATAAGAGGGTTAGGTTAGGTTAGGTTGAAGTGGTTGTCGGATCCAAAGAAACCAACACACTTAGACCTATGTAGATCCATTGTGATACCACGCGAATCTGACTCTATTGCCTACTCGTTGAACCATTTCGAGCTATTAATGAAGCGTAAGAGACGTTTCGGGTCAGTCGTGCTGAGATCACTGAGATCATTATAGAAGAAAGCTCCAATGTGAAGATTTCGGTTCCTGGAAAGACCGGGCATGTACAGAGAAGGTGGAGAGTGGTCTCTTCCTCCTCCTCATCCATGCAGCTCCTGCAAAAGTCGTTGGAATAGACACCAAGCCTTGTCGCGTGTTTGCCTATCAGACAGTGTCCTGTAATGACACCGATTGTAGCACTAATGTGCGATCTATTAAGAGCGATCAAACTCCTAGAGCGTTTAAGATCAAGCTTTGGCCAGATCTGTTTCGTCGCTAGACAGGTACTGCCACTAGTCCATCTGAGATTTGTTCTTTCTATCGCATCCAATTTAATCATGAGTTTACATGTCGAAATTGGAATGCCTACGGAGCCTTTATCAGGCAAAATTGGGAGGGTAGTTCCAAGTTTGGCGAGTTCGTCAGCCTTGCAGTTACCTGGAATGTCTCTATGTCCTGGCACCCAGCACAGGAGAATGTTGAACTGCTCCGACATCTCCTTTAGAGATGAATGGCAGTCTAAGGCTACATTAGAGTTTATAGAGACCGATTCCAGGCACTTGATGGCCGCTTGGCTGTCAGAAAATATGCGTATGTCCTTGGCGGATATAACATTTTTCTTAAGCCAGGACAAGACTTCCTTTATCGCCATAATTTCAGCTTGAAAAACACTGCAATGATCCGGGAGACGGAAAGAGAGACTTAGATTTAGTCGGTCTGAGAATACACCCCCGCCTACCCCATCATTTGTCTTCGATCCACCAATAAGAGGGTTAACTTTATGCCAAGATTTTGAAACGAATGGCAAAACGATGGCATTGCGTAAATTAATGTTCTTTAGAGCAGAAATTATATCTTCATTGTCCTTGGATATGATGGACGAAAGTAAACTGGATTTATAATGGAGCTTTGTAATTCGTATCCCATTCTGATCCATCGGTTGTATCAAAGCACTGACGTTAGGTGGTAAGAATAAGGTACATATGTCTCCGTTTTGAGCTTTTAAGTCTTCTTCCGATGGGTGGAATGGGGCGTTGTCGATTATCAAAAGTGCCTTTGGTGGGAGGTTTTGCTCTTCAATGCTCTTCAAAAACTGTTGAAAAACCACTCTTTAAAAATTTGCTTTGTCATCCAAGCATTTGCCGAACTTTTGTATTCCACTGGCATTTGGAAATTTTTTAATGATCGTGGATTTTTGGACTTCCCTATCATCATAGGAATAATTTTATGTGTTCCTGTGGCGTTGGATCCCAAGGGCAAAGTTACCCTTTGCTTTGCGCTTTTCCCCCCGGGAGCATTTATCTCGTTAAATGACACGTAGGTTTTTTTCGGCAGCATTTTCCAAAACAATGCAGTTTCATCTACGTTGTAAAAATGCTGCGTTGTAAGTCCAAGTGCTGCAATTTTATTACAAAGCATTTCTTTGAAGGGTTCGATTGGCCCTGGCTCTGCTGCTAATCTTTCTCCACTAATGGTCAATAATCTTAACGTACCAAACCTGTTTTTCCATTTTTGAAACCACCCAGAGCTTGCGTTGAAGGAGCCACCTTCTTGGGCTTCATATTTTCAGAAAAATTGTTTGGCCCTTAAAATGGCACCACTTACTGGCAAATTTCGCTTCCTTTGGCTGAGAAACCATCGGTACAGGGCTTTTTCCATTCGTGGATTCTCCGCTCTTTTCATCGTACACATCTTCCCTGGCCCAGCAAAGTTTTTCCCAATCCTTTCAGTAATTTTTTTTGCACTTTGCTTAACGTTGCATATTGTGCCTTTTGAAACACTTAACTTTTTTGCACAAGACGTGACACTGACTCCGTTTTTTAATTTTTTTAATATTTTCTGCCTTTTGTTTTAGCGTCAGCAGTCGTATTTTTTGGCCTTTTTTCAACCCCATCTTAAATTTTTCACAAAACTTCGCCGGAAAACGCACCTTTCACAGATAAAAACACACAAGGAATGAAGAATTCCTTATGTCCCGAATACAAAAAAGCGAACCGGGGGATTCCCCGTATTGTAACTAACTTGTCAACATGCTCTGTACCTACAACAGCGCCCATAACTGAAATTCAAACTATCAAATCCCTTTAGTGTCAAATAAAATTTGTTCAAGCTAAAGAGGCTGGGGAGTGTTCAAATTGTTCAACTTACAGAGTACCTAACGCAAAAATTCAACATATCCAGCCTTAGCAAACGTGTTCAAGCTATAAGATACTTATGGGATAGATTTTACAGGTTCAAGCTATTGGATTATTCAAGTTATTGTATGTTCAAGTTAGCGAGCGTCCACTGTATAATAATATTGATAAATAACTGATGTATAATTTTTTTTTTGCCACCGGCCAAAATTTAAGCCTGCTGATAAGTTTTGAAATTAACCGGTGGCTAGTCAAAAAATCATAAACTGTTTTTTTTAAGACAATGAGCTTATTCCGTCACCTCGATGAAACTTGGCACAAGGTTGAACAACTTATTTGCAAGCCGCATTTTTCACTGTACAGCTTTGTGAAACTGACGTATAAATCCAAATTGAATATGCCGATTTGGCGTTTTGTCCGTTTTAAAAAGTGATACAGTGAAATGTGCCTAGGGTGGGGTGCCGCCTAGAACTACAAACAAGTAACTAAAAAACAGCACTTCAGGCTAAAAGAAAACTACTTTTGCTTGTCTAAAATCCTTCTGTTCCTCGGGATTGACAAAAAAAAGGTTCGATAAATGAAAAATAAACTTTTCAGTGTTTCTATTAATATTTATTTAAGTTTTAATCTGCTTTTAAACAAACAGTAAATCTTCTATTTGTTTTATTCTTAAGTATCCAACAAAATCAATGTAAGGAAGCAACAGCTCCCCACTTTCTTATCTTGTGTCTGAGAAGTCGTTAATCAAAATATGACAGAGAGCACACTTCCATTTTAAACATTAGTTACGAACAAAAATATCATAAATGGCTTTTAGCTAAAGCAAACGTTTTTCAAGTGATCCTAGAGTTATGACTTTGTAAACAATTGCTTCAAGTTACGAGATATTAAATTACAAAAAAAAAATTGAGTGGAAGCATTCGAAGAGGAAGTCGTTACTTTCCTGTGATATCTGTCTTCCTTTCTTGAGTGTATTTTTTCTCTGTAAAGTAAGTTGACCCTCATTCAATAATTCATCATATTTTTCCAATATAATGTTACTTGCAGCTTGGAGGAGTCCCCAGGAAACGATTCTTATTGTCACGCGAAAAATAATTGCGAATTTGACGCTACAATATTGACAAGGAACATTTACACAAAGCAATATTTATATGTTTTGTATACTTTATCTATATTTTGAAGTAAATTGGAAAATATGTATTTGTTTTATAAAGTCATAACGTAAGGTCTATCCCTAGCAAAAGAAAATATCAGTGAGAATTTGATACGTCTTAGATTTTTAATTAAATTTTGGTAGAGTTATTTGGTGATTTGGCCATCCTTGCATCATCCAAGGGGGACCTTCAGCGAGCACTGGATAGGTTTACAGCCGTTGCATACATTGCCCCCCCCCCTTGGGTCTGCGTCTGGGCTTAATGCCAAATATAAGTTTTTGGCCAATCTTGTCCAAGCTTCCTTTCACATACTTATTAGAATTTAGAAAAATTGACTAGATCAGTTAAATTTTTCGGCGTTGCTCGTTAAATGTTTGAAGAATACTTTCCTACTCTAACTCAAATAAAAATCCTAGATTGCCGAGTCTTTAGCCTAACCCTGGAATGTAAGCTCTTTTAAATCGTGAATAAATCGAATGTATAAACTAAATTGCCAAATTACAAATAAAAAAACCCTAAAAATAACAACCGGCCCTATCGATCATCAATAAATACTGTTCTTATTTCTATCATTCGATCGATTAAAAATGAGTATTACAGCTTAATCATCCTAAACCTACACACTTGTAAGCTTAAGGCAGTGGGCGTGTGGAATTTTTTTTTCCCAAAAAAAAAAAAAAAACGTATCACCCATGAAAACTCGTGTTGAAAATCTCTAGCTACACACGATAAATTATTTTTAGAGAAAAAATCACGGATTCAAAATGTTGAGTAGGTTTTTTATTTTCTATTAAGAACACGCTCTCGTATCGGCTACGAGTTTTCAGTCAATTCCAAAGAGAGCATCCATTGACAACAAGTGGATGTGTTTGGTTTCCTCGAAAACAGCTCAATCTAGTACTGTACGCGGCTAAAAGAGTTCGATGTACCAATCGGCACGCTGTTTAATTAGGACAATTGTGCGAGGGTTTGTCTTAAGCTGTTTTCGAAATCAACATTATATTGTTGTTAAAAATAATAGAATGTGTTAATTTGGTGTAATTAAAACGTCGAATAAACAAAACCGAACACATACGGTTGAAAACGCCTCAGGAAATCAAAGAGAACTTTCACAAGAAAATCGCTTTGCTTGTATATTTAATAACTAAGTGTTTTTGCGGGGCGAGACGAAGATAATAATGTGCGATGAGGAGGATACAACCGAAGGTAGTTTTTTTTTCTTGTTTATTGCAATAGCTGTCTGCTTTCTATCTTACGGATGCCATCGCACTTAACAAAGTAACAGATTTTCGACTTATTGTTTAAAGAAAAAAGTGTGTTCTTATGCTTTTGAGTAGGTATACTAAATATTTGTGGAAGATATTTTTGGAATGCCTTCGTTCGGTGTTGGTGTTATAATTGAAAAAAGAAATATTTTTAAAAATTTGACTGGTGATTTCGTAAACATTTTTTGAAGACAGAAAGAATCTGTTGTGTGTGTGTCGGGAGATGTGACGTTGGCATACGGCTGATCGTGATTTATTAAAAATTTTATGGTTCATTTAACCTTAAACTTGTTAGAGTCTAATCTAAAATATTTTTGTGTGGAGATCATGTAAGCAAGTGAAGGAATTTTTTTTTGTGTTTGTGATTTCGTTGATGTGCTTGTGATTTCGTGTTTTTTTGTGCTTGTCTAATCAGCTGAACGTAAGTTCCTACTGTGTACTCCACGCTTTCGTCTTTCCAAACATTTTAATCAAGGCAAAAAGGTATGAGTAAATATATGTATGTTTATGTATTTGTTTTTATCAAAAACACCTCTGCCGTTGAGATTTTGTGCAAGATACTCATTTCACGATATTTGCAGAAAACACGACTATTCCTTACGGCCATATCTCTCAATTGTCAGACTCACATGCCTACTGTCATGACTTACTGCAATCAATATTACTAGGTCGTGGGGCTTAGCTTCTAATAACCAAGACCAATTTGACCAAAATTTAATTCCTTAATTCGTATTCTTGAAACTATATTCCAAAATATTAGATCTTGAAGTAAAAGGTGTAAGGTCCTAGATTTTAAAGTACTAATTTGCAATATAAATCACTGTTATAAGTCCCCAGCAATGCAGAAATTATCTGCATTGTGTAACCATAAGATATACTTGAGCAACTAAGTAAAAAAAATTACAAAAAAAAAATATTTCTTATAGTTCTTATTTTTTTCAAACGCATACTTTATACTCAAAATACAACTTTCTATCGTAGCATTTTATTGTTCAGTACAACTAAATATTCGTTATACGATTTTTTCAATTACTTACTTACTTACTTACTTAAGGTGGCGCTACAGTCCGGGGTGGACCTGGGCCTCAGCCAACAAGCTATGCCAGCCAGCTCTGTCTCTAGCTAGCCGTCTCCACTTTCGCACGCGAAATTCCCCCCTTCCACTTGCGTGCGCCACCTGAGTCTCGGTGCTCCTCTACGGCGCCGTCCCTGTGGGGTGGATTCGAAGATTTTCCGGGCCGGGGCGTTGGTGTCCATCCGCTCTAGATGATCCAGCGATCGTAGACGTTGTGTTTTGACTCTTTTGGCTAGGTCGGTATCGCTGTACAGCCCGTACAGTTCGATGTTATGTCTCCTCGTCCACTCTCCGTCTATGCAGACGGGACCGTAAATCGTCCGAAGAATTTTCCTCTCGAAGCAGCCTTAAGTGTTTTCATCCGCCTTTGACAGGGTCCATGCTTCTGCACCGTAAAGCAGGACTTGGATGATGAGGGTCTTATACGTGGACACTTTAGTTGCTCGGAGAGAGAGCTTTGCTACTCAATTGCCTTCTTAGCCAAAAGAAACAGCGATTGGCAAGAGTTATCCTTCGTTTGATTTCAGCGCTGGTGTCATTGTCTGAATTGATAGCGGAACCCAGGTAGACAAAGTCCCTAACTACCTCAAAGTTATAGCTGTCGATGGTGATGTTTTGTCCAAGACGTCGGTGTTGGGTGTCTTTTCTTGATGACAGCGTATACTTGGTTTTTCTCTCATTGACTGCTAAACCCATATTCGCCGCTACCGTCCCAATACTCACGAAGGCTTCACTGACATCACGCTTTGTTCTACCGATTATGTCAATGTCGTCTGCGTATGCAAGTAGTTGAACGGACTTTTGAAAGATTGTACCTCTGGTGTTGGCGCGAGAGTTCTGCACAATTCTCTCAAGTATGATGTTAAAGAAGTCGCATGACAGCGCGTCGCCTTGTCTAAATCCTTTTTTGACATCAAATGGGTCGGTGAGGTCTTTGCCGACCTTGACGGAACAGCGTGAGTTTTCCATCGTCATCCTGCACAGACTGACAGGGATGCCAAAACTAGGGATGTCAAAAATATTTGATCGATGGTGGACTTTCCTGGCCTAAAGCCACACTGATATGTGCCTATCAGATTGTTGACAAACGGCTTCAGGCGTTCACACAGTACAGCAGAAAAGATCTTGTATGCGATGGTAAGAAGACTTATGCCTCTGTAGTTGGCACAACTCAGAGGGTCTCCTTTCTTCAGGATCGGGCAAACAATGCTGAGGTTCCATTCGTCGGGCATGCTTTCTTCCGACCATATCTTGCAGATGAGCTGGTGCATGCTCCTAACCAGCTCATCGCCAGCGGATTTAAAAAGTTCGGCAGCTAGGCCGTCTGCTCCGGCTGCTTTGTTGCACTTGAGCTTAGACACAGCTACTTTCACATCCTCCGGGTCGGGTGGGCGGTATCGTTCGTATGCTTCGTCGGTAACGTCTTCGCCCGGGTTGAATGGTTCGTTCTGCCTGACAGCGGTATTACATTACTCGCCGTTATACAGTCTGCAGAAGTGGTCTTTCCAAATCCTCAGCACCGACTGCGATTCTACAACGATGTTCCCTTGATGGTCTTTACAGGCTTCAGTTCGAAGTTACCCTTGGCAGGACCTCTTGATCCTTTGGTAAAACTTGATTTTTTCAATTAGTGATTTTTAGTTACATTTTTTATGATAAGGAAAAGTCTATCGGGGTCGAAGCTCACGATCTTGTTGGCCAATTTACACCACTTTCACGTGAGGTGCCATTCACTCTATTAGCGTGCGAAATTTCCAATGTGTAGTGAGCTGCCGCGCACCGTCCTGCTTAAACTATAAGTGCGTCATTGGTTATATCCAATTTACTCATTTCAGAATGAAAAATAAATAAGTGGCGCAACAGCTCGTGGTGAGCCAGGGCCAACTTCTCAACAATGCATGCTCTCGCTGTGTGTTTTAATTTGTTCATATACAAGGGGACCTACAATTTTTTGCCGAATCCGAACGGCATTTTGAGAAGTTCTTTAAGGCAAATGATTATCAGACCCTTGCAGAGATGAGTACCGTTATAAAAGAAATTTCGGACTTAAAAAAATGAATCATTCATTTGCGAATGAAAGCCGATCAAAAGCCGGTTGGTATTATAAATATTGGTCCTTGTCGTCATCAGCATTATCGATGGTGATTTGGCAAAACACACTAAACAGATGACAGTCAATTTGACAGATAAAGCTAAGCAATGTGGCCGCTATCAATTTTAAAAATTTGACAGTCCCTATTGGAATAATCTTTTGCCAAAATCTGTTTTTAGCGCAGTCGTGAGCTGTATGACATGTAGTGGCATCTTGCAAGCACATATCTTTGGTGTCCATATAACCGAAAACAGGCCATAAGAAGCTCGTAATCATCGCCCTATAGCACTCATCGGTAATGGTGGTGTCCTGGCCAATATCGCTCACAAAAAAATATGAACCGAATAATAGATTTAGGTTCCACAATGTGGCCGCAAACAAGTGTCAATGTTGGAAAGTCCCTTTTGAAAAGCCCTTTAGTTAAAATAAACTCTTTGAACCGACAGCGCAACATGTTTTCAAAATTTTTTTAAGACATATTCATAACTTTGTGGAAGAAGTTGTTTCGAACATTTAAACGGATTCGTCATGTCGGATTACACCAGCAACAAAGACTTCGACACTAATATCGGCAGCACACATTTTTATACCGTGCATTGTATACTGGCGTATAAATAGATTACCACAGTAACATCGACATCGACATTGACGTTAGACCTTATCCTAAATTTCGATGTTGTTGTGCAAGTGCTACCAAATTCACAATGCAGCTCTGGTAAGAACTACAAACGTAAGAAATTGCTGTCGACATTTTTAATCTGTTTTACACAACTTTCGGTGGTGGTTGTCAATGTCGCTGTTGATGTCAAAGTGCTTAATCTGTTTCTCTCATAAGAAACTAAAATAACAAGATGCCCTAGAACAGTTGTCCTAAAAATGAACCCACCAGCATTTTTATTTTGGTGGCTGGACCGATGTTTGGTTCCCATTTCAGTAAAAGAACCACACTCTTGTTGTTATATCCTTATTTGTCAATTCTATGGTACCTGCTAGGACCTGGCCCTGGAATTGTTGCTTGTGTTGTTAAATCAGCTTATAATGTAGCTCAACTTGGACCCATTGGTTTCAGTCAGAACCTCTTTTGACGCTTCAGTAAGACATTAGTGCTAGCAAACTCATTAGCTTAAGTCATACCTTTCATATGACGTGGCGTCGTAAGTGGAGTCAGCAAAGGACTCTTCAAGCACTTGACTAAAAATCGAGCTAGAATCAAATCGCACTTAGTCTAGCTCAACGCACCTGGATAGCATTGCTTCAAAAATTCTTACCCAGATTCTCCTTCTTACTTTTGTGTGCAACTTTAGGTCGTTGCATCTCCCAGAGGCCCCGGGTACCATGCGGCAGAATGTGATTTTTGTGATTTTCTCACTCAGGGCAACAAACTGAAGGTTAGAAAGTTGTTGAAATGTTCATCAGCGCTTAGACTATTAGGAGGTTCAACCTGGATAGGGTTTATTTAAAAATCCGCACTAGAACTTTTATCGACCATTGCAAACTGAAGAAACATCTTCGTTGCATCGGACTTTCACCGGACTCAACTGTAGACCTAGTCTAGAGGGTGATGAGTTCTTTTTACGCATTACCATGAATTGCCCGGCTCTCCTGTGCCTGAGAAAGAAAATCCCCGTCGAAGAAATTATTCCTTCAGCAAACCTAGCCGATAACCCCCCAGAGAAAGTCGTTGTCTTGTTAGCTCCCTCCGGAGTAAATAAATGCCTCTAGGATATCATCCGAGAAAGCACAGAAGACTGCTTTTTGAGAAACCGCAGTGCCAGAGCCCCAGCAAAGCGCTCCCGACTTATAATCTGGCCTAGTCTATGCTCTATTGAGGGCACCCTTCATATTGTATAAAGGTGTCATTGTATTGTGATAGTGTGTTCACAAAATACAACCTTTTTTAAACAAGTGGGAAAGTGCAAGAGTGCATTTGTAAAAACTCCCAAATTGCAAAAAACCCTACCCTAGCAAAAAAGAAAACTGCTACGCCTCCAAAAAATGGGCTGGATATGAAAATATAACTGTTGAGTGCTTTATACTAGGTGTTTGTACACATTTCGGCCTAAGACTCCGCCTTTTTAACTCAAAAAGTCACTTTTTTTGACGCCACGCCCACAAAAGTTGGCGGAGGCATATATTATACATACAAAAAAGTTAGAAAATGCTAATATTTACAACTTTTGTCATATAGTTTTTAGTCGAATTTTGTATATATTTATTGAAAACCCAGTCATTTTAAGCTAAAATCCCTTAAAAAAGTGGGCTCAAACTTTTTTAACTGCCACCAAAGACAGGCAGTGTTACATACCATAAATGAGTGCGCTAGTACCACTGTAACAAAGCTTAAATTGGGAAACAGTATTTTTTCAAGTTAGAGATGGTCACACAGGCCTGTAGTGGGCGTGTCTGTGGGCGGATTCAGCTGTGGGTCCCTTTCATTTCTCTAAAAGTTCTTAGGGGTCTACGGTGATTATTTCACTGCGTTACAAACTATACATCAAACTTAATATATCCTTGATAGGGTATAAATATGAATTGTGTTCCAATCTAACGTTCTGGTTGTATTTAGAGCGGCCGAGCTTATGCAGAGAGATAGATATCCAGGAGAGATATTGCCATTCAAACTGATAGCCGCCTACACTCAAGGCAATCAATTAACACTAAATCGATGTAGTCGGGGGGCTGTCACACAATACCTTAAGCTAAGAACTCAGCAGTCAGAGCCGGGTGATATTATGTTGGCTGCCAGGACAATGTGGTATAGAAGGAAATGAACCAGCATTGACCTTGCAAGAAGAGGAGAACACCTTTTAATAGTAAGGGGCACTTTTGAGACAATGACCGCCAATTGTTGTCAACTCTGAATAGGCACAGGGTATCCAAGGCTCTTTGGCCACGTTTTAAAGGAAAAAGATCTAAGCAACTTTTAAAATTAAGCAGGGCTTTAGTCGGAGTCCTGACAGGCTCAAAGTATGTGACACGAATATTTTTCGTTTCTGCAGTGGTCTGCAAGATTTTAAGGGCATTCCAAACATACTGTGTAAATGCGCGGCGATTTCGCGTAGGTCCGGGAATTTTAAGAGAAATACTTTTTTGAAAGTTCTGCGGAAATAGATGGCTCTAACTTTAAACATGGCATAATCTTATGTTCTGTGATTTGTGATTATGTATCAACCCGCGTTGAATGCCAAATTTCCCAAAAACAGAGTGAAAAGTTTTTTTTTCATATATCTAGGCTTTTCCGAATATTGTTATAACTTAATCAGATCAGATCTTATAAAATTATTTAAATGTTCTTAAATTTAATTCCTTTATTTTATCTTATCTATCTCTATTTCATCTTATAACAGATTTGAAGTGGCCAACTAAAAGTAAATTACACCTTTCTTGAATTTTCAGAAAGCCCCACAGGGTACACCAAACTGGCACATCAATTTTGGTTTTCTTATCCGCCACCAGGCGCTGGTGGAGGTTCTTCGAGTAAGTATTAAAATATTTGAGTGAGTTATTTTATCGTTTATTTATTTTTGTGAAATCTGTTAAACACAAACTTTTTATCAATTGAACTTTGCAAAATTGGGCAACAAGAAAACTGTTAAAATATGTTCTGTTATAAATGTGATAGATGTTGTTGCAAGTTAATATGTTATTCCATTTGATAATAATAAAGAAAAAAATACTAAACTTATTTAATTTAATAAACAAGTGATATTCTCGTGACAAATTAACCAAGAATTTGACTCTTTATAGTTTTGTTGATTTGGCAGTTTTGGTGTAAGATTATTCAAGTGTTTCGATGTTTGTATTGAATTTTATTTTTATGAACATATTTATTCGATGTTAAATTATGCCTTACTGTGTTATCGTTGCTATTCAATATTTAACGTTTTTTGCTGAGATTTAAATTTGTTTTTCAATTCACATAATTGCAGCTATGAACAAACATTTCGTTTTTTTTTACTTATTTTCTTTGACTGACGTTTTATTCCTTTCATGCATTTGGTTTCGCATAGACGGTGTTCGAAAAGTTGTTTGAGGTTTTCGAAATTAGGTAGTACTAAAAATTTGTAGGTACTCACGATAAAATTTGTGTTACCGTCTTTAAGTCGAATATTTTCCGATAAAGGAAGGTGTTTTATTTTCACGCAATTTTCATGGAAGCTTATTTTGTTTCATTTTTTTGTAAAAACATGAATGAATTACGGTGAATTACGTCACTACGGAGGATGGCTATCTATTTCCTATACTCCAGAAATGCAACCCCTAGAGTGTTGCAAATATCGGAAAATTACCACAGAAGGAATTTCCTGATTACGGCTAACCCTGACCAATCACTCATCCTACACAATCACATACGTTTTACCTGCACATGTTGCAGCATTTTATATTCACCTTCCCCGTGTGAAAAATCAATCAGAAACTTTCAATCATTCAACAAATAAATAACTTTTCGAACACCGCTTCCGAATTCAAAGGTTAAAATGTTTCCAAATCATTGTTGTTGTTTAAATTCCAAAACATTTTCCCAATCGGTATCGTTTTATGTATTCAAACAAAATTCGAGACCAAAAAAGTTCCAAAAAGTCAAATTAAAATTTTAAAACAAAAAAAAAAAACAAAATAAAAGAGGAATAACTCTTCTGCACCTTTCTAATTGCAGTTCAGTAAGTTTTTTCTTCATAGGATAAAATAAAAAAAAGTATAAGTTAAGCGGTTTCACCACAAGGATGCAATCCTTTTAGAGCGGATGTAGTTTGCTTAGAGGTAAGGCACGCATTCGAAATTATAGGATACTTAGGGAAATTTTTCCTAATGAGTTTTTGATGCGCTTTTTCCTTGTTTCATGTCGTGTTGTTTATTTTTTTTTCTCGTTTATTTCTTTTGCATAGAGCACTTCTTATAATAGTTTATTTCCTTAAATATAATAAGACACACATACACAATTAATTGCACATGCACAGCTTGTTTTAATGAAAAATTTTCAGTTTTATTCTCACGTACCCCAGGTTACCTTATATGACGACTGCTGGGCAAAGTGCATTATAGACTTGACGTGCAGGTTTAATTATCCACTTGTAAAATTGTTTAACGAATAAGCATTAATTAGAAATGAAATTTCACGTTGTGCATCCGTTGAGTTTTGTTATCCCATAAACCTACCATCAGAACCACTTTTTGTGCTATACGAACATTACATCCTTTGACATTGCCTTCCTTTTGAGTCTGGAATGTGCAGCCGCTTGAATGATGCATAATAGCCTCAGGCTGAAATAGAGTAGAGCGGGTTGAAGGACATAAGTTCTTAGATACTTGAACTTTTCAGTATAGACTTTAATTTAATTTGAAATAATTAAGTGTTGCAGTGAGTTCATTTTTTGGATAGGTGGAATTTTATTGCGTTGGATTGTTAGATAGGATTGTTACCATCAGTTGCTCTTAGTCTCGTAAAAAAAAGCTATGGAAGTGTCCATAGAACGGCTTAAAAAATAGATTAATTTTTACATAAATAAAACTGCCAGAATAAAAAAATCACATATGGAAATAGCCTTTTTCTCGTTGACTACAAATACGTCCCGGTTTGAGTTTCGAAGAGAGATAAGCAAATAAAAGACCAGCAATAAATTGCAGCTGAATTATATAATTTTTCATAAAACTCTTTCGTTCTTGTATTTTTATTTTCCAAACCGGCCACTAGCTTGCAGCATAATCAACCGCATTTGTGTGCTTTGATGCTGTATAAGCTAGCAGGGTTTACGTTCCAGGCGCAAATTGGTCAATCGTGGTCCTTAAAAATTTCAGATCTTGCTGTCGTTTGAGAATTTTCGTTGATGCTATCCAAGGCTACTTGTTGAAGTGTTAACCCAGTGCCGCAATGAGCACGCGCCTTAAGCGGAATCTTCTGCTACCGACCATTCGGTAACGCAATTCAGCATTGCCAACCAACAACAGACACGAAAAAAAGACTTTTCCTTGCGAGCAGTTTGTTGCTCCAAGAGAATTTAAGCTTATTTTTCCTTTAATAGCAGTCAGTTAATACAAGTTACTGGACTTGGAACCCAAATTTACATAAAAGTATTTTTTTCGAGTGCGATCTGACCTTTGAAAGTTTAGGCGATCTGCCATCTTAAAAAATGAAGCCACATTTTTCGTTGTGTAGTGAAGAACGAAAAATGTGGCGGAAACATAGTGTATTCCCTTTGGTTAAAGTAGAACCTTCCACTTCAAAACAGGGCTTCCCATCGCCATCAAACAACGCTCCGTCGTTGGCCATAGTATCGCATTAATTAACCACCTTACGCACGAAAGCGCTGCCGCCTTGGTTGCTCCTTCTACGGCCCATCCAAACTGGTTTCCAATCAACCGACGGCCATTTCAACGCGCGGAACTGTGAGCCTCTAATGGCTGAGGCCCCACGGCTAGCCAGTGCCTTCTGATTCGCCACCAGCACCGCCATAATACAGGCACTTCAAAGCGCGTATGTGTGCAAGTGGGCCCTACGAACTAACTCCCAAATGACCTAACTCCTACTGCCTAAAATGAACTAACTCCCACTGAATTTTGTGGTGGGAGTTAGTTCATAAAATTGGGAGTTAGTTCACTGGAACTTAGTTTATATGAACTAAGTCCCACTCTTAATTTTTTTGTTGGAAGTTAGTTCATTTCTTGTTGGGACTTAGTTCCAAAAAAAAAAAATAGGAGTTGGTTCGTATGAACTAAGTCCCATTTTTTGGGAGTTAGTTCATTGGGAGTTTATTCATTGGGAGTTTATTCATTTGGGAGTTAGTTCGTTGCGCCAAAATAGCCCGACGATTCCAAATGACCTAGCTCCCACCAGTTGAAATGAACTAACTCCCATCAAATTTTATAGTGGGAGTTAGTTCATAAAATTGGGAATTAGCTCATTGGGACTTATTTCATATAAACTAAGTCCCATTTTTTTTTTGAACTAATAATTGGACATACGGGTGGTTCTTAAAAAAAAAGACTCCGGGTGTCTCTTCGACTCATGCGCCGGCCGGCCTTTGGCCTCAGGGCGCCGATATAATATGCCACTGTTGGGACTTAGTTCCATAAAAAAAATGGGAGGTGGTTCATATGAACTAAGTCCAATTTTTGTTGGGAGTTAGTTCATTAGGAGGTAGTTCATTTGGGAGTTAGTTAGTATGGCCACGAACGCCCTATGAACTAACTTCCAAGTGACCTAACTCCAACTAGCTAAAATGAACTAACTCCCACCCAGTTTCGTGGTGGGAGTTAACCCATAAAATTGGGAGTTATTTCATCGGGAGTTAGTTCATATGAACTAAGAACTAAGTCCCACTGCTGGGACTTAGTTAATTTTTTTGTTGGGAGTTAGTTCATTACATGTTGGGACAAAGTTCCAAAAAAAAGGAGTTGGTTCACATGAACTAAGTCCCATTTTTGTTGGGAGTTAGTTCATTGCGAGTTAAGTCGTTTGGGAGTTAGTTCGTAGGGCCGTGTGCCAGTGCGATCAAATAACTCTCCGTACCGTCGTATCGTTTTCGTTTGCCACATACAATCGCAGCAAGTGCCCTAGCCCGACTGCCCCAGCCACCTATAACTGGTCGTCTATCCAAGGCCATCTAAACCAGTGCACAACCAAGCCAGAACATCGGTTTTTATGGCTTGGATGCGCGGAACTGCAAGCCAACAGCCTCACACCCCGCTAGCACCATCTTCAAAATGTTTGAGGCCATAACTTTTGAACCGCTTAGTGTACAAAGCCAATATTGAATGCACGTATCAAACATCTCAAAGTTAACGAAGTATTAAGGTCATTTTTTTCAGAAAATTTTTGAATACTGCCGTTTTGACGCATTTTCGAAAAAAAAATCCTTACCTCCGGTGTTATTAAATAAGAAATCATATGACAACAAGTGGCAAAGTGCAACAGTGCTAATATAAAAACCGTTTGCATAATACCCTACCCTTTTCAAAAGGAAAAATGTATCGCCTCCAAAAAGTGGGCGGGATATAAAAATATAACTGCTTAATGCCTTATTCTAGGTAGTTGTACATTATTTAATTTTTCTATACATTTCGGACTACAAGTTAGCCTCTTTAACTAAAACAAGTGGGAAAGTGCAACAGTGCGTATGGTAAAACTTCAGTCCGTTGGTGAAGGATTCCAAAATACCCTACCTTACTAAAAAAGGAAACTGCCACGCCTTCAAAAAAGTTAGAAAATGCTTATATGTATCTACAACTTTTGTCATAGAATTTTAAGTCAAATTTCATATATATTCATTAAAAAACAGTCATTTTAAACTAAAATCCCTTAAAAAAGTGGGCGTGGCCAATGAAAGGGCCAAACTTTTTCTGCTGCCTCAAAGACAATTAATTATAACGCAATATCACATACCAAAAATGTGATATTGCGCTAGCACCATATTATAAAAATAAATAAATAGAGTGGCGCAACAGCTCGAGGTGAACCAGGGCCAACTTCTCAACAATGTAATCTGTGTGTGTTAATTTCTTCACATACAAAGGACCTACAATTTTTTGCCGAATCCCAACGGCACTTTGAGAAGTTTTTGAAGACGATTGATACTCTCGGAGGGCTTGTCAAACCCTCGCGGAGGTGGGGACCGTGAAAAAGAATAAGTCTTTTTTTTTCAGGTGACGATGGGAGGACTCGAACCCAGACCTCCGGCGTGGTAAGCACACAGAATAACCACTACTACACGGCACCCCACAAGGTATATTAAGTTTGACGCATAGTTTGTAACGCAGTGAAATAATCACCGCAGACCCCTATGACCTTTTAGAGATATGAATGGGACCGACAGGAGAATCGATTGAGCCATGTCCGTCCGTCCGTATGTAAACAATTCTTAGGCCTTAAATTTTAAGGTAAAGAACTGAAATTTGGTGGGTTGGCTGGAAGTCTATTGGACCGGATCAAATTTAAAAATTAGCTGAATCCGCCCACAGACACGCCCACTACAGGCCTGTGTGTGCGACCATCTCCAATTTAAAAATATACTTTTTCCAAATTTTGAAAAAGAGGTTAAAGTACAAAACGTAAAAAAAAGCAAGCTACGTTAAAAAAATTTAAATTGCCGTTTCTAACCCAAGTTTTTCGAAGCCTATTTAAAAGGCGAAATAGAAAACGAGGTTTTTGCAGAGGCTACCGTTAATAATAAGAATACCGCGCAAAAACCGGTGGCTATAGAATTTGAAAAAAAGAATCCTATGCTAGCGCAGGTCTAACGGGAACTGAAAAAAAAAAATAAAATAAAGTTATTTTATGGATTTGAAATTAAAAAAATTATTATAAATTTTAAAAGACCGTGTGTCTCCCCCTCTATCTCCCAAACGGTATAAAGTATAATTTTTATATAAATGTCGATCATAGTTGTTGTTGAAATTATAGGAAACTTGTTGAAGACATTTTACCACCAGTTCCTTTTTCCCCCCAAAAAAAATTACAAATTTCCCTTGCTGGTAGCTTACTTTTATAGTGAACGGTGCATTACACGCTCTAGTGACGCGTAGTGCCTTCAGTTCTTATCATTTTACCGTCTTAATTAAATGAAGAAATACATAAAAATAAATAGACCCTATTTTAACCATCATTGTGTAGACCATCCATTTCCACATTATATAAATGTACAAAAAATGCTTTGATCTGATGTAAGGCTTTCATAAATGATTTATTCTGCAATCCTTTTTCATGTTGCCCATTTAAAGCGTGCCAACCGCCACATGCCACTTTAACACCTTTTGATATGCGCTTTATTGTTTAATTACATCGAATAGCCCTACAATTACTGGATCCGACACATGTCGTCCGAAACAGGAAAACAGTCCATTTGTGGTTGCAGAGTTGTGGTGCCAGTGATTTATTTACCACCCTCTACGCACGCCCACCCGATGTGGTTAATTATGATTTTCGGAAGGAAGTGTCGAACAGAGTACGAATTAATTCCAACACCCCATCTCATTAACAAAGTTCTAACCAAATCCAATAAACGGAAATGAGTTTCTTGTCCATCCGTCGTAACCGTCGCACTTGTGAACATAATAAAATTGATTTTCAACGTTCTGCTGCGAACACCCGATATTGGAAAACGTATTATGAGCTCTTAAGACGATTGCCTATTGTCATGTGATGATGGGTTGCCTTTCTCAGTCGTTTTCAAAGCCCACAGGCAGAACTCGAAAACAAAGGCAAGAAATTACCAATTGGCTTGGAGTACGGCCTACCATTTCGCACATCGATTGCTTGGCCGGAAGCAACCCTTTACAAAAAGGGATTTTATTTTATATTTTCCTTTTTTATTTTCACTCAGTAATTGACATCACAGTTCATTGCTTTGCGAGTGGTTTTATGTATCTGAGATCTGAAATCTGCGGACTATTCAATTGTGTGTAAATACTGATAAAATGTCACCTCCGAACATATCAAAATATTTAATGGTGGTGCGTGCCACCCATCGTGTAAGGCGAAGTGCGTGTTCAGCTTTTGCGTACAATATTTTATTTTTAATTAAATAATTTAAAAGTGCTATGGTTTTTGTTCAAATGGAAAGCAGAGGTTTCATGCAATCTGATGAATAATACCCTTTTGGTGGTGGGTGTTGAAGATGCCAGAATTATCAATTAAGCTCACCCAGATTGTATTCATATATCGGTGTGCTTGTTGTTGGCAATTTTCCAACATGTCTGAGTGACTCGTTTTTTTTTAAATATAATTAAAAGTTTGGTGTCCAAGCATGCACCGAGATAATTAGAGATGGATGTCTGGCTTTTAGTTTAATTAAATTAACATTAAAGTGCATAAAGTAAGTGCTTAATTTTAGTTTACAGTGGCGACGTGAAACTAGGTAAGGAGCTTTGTATAGCACTAGGGAGTGTAACATTCGTTAGGGACGTTAATGTGCCAACTCAAAACTTTAACTGAAATGTTTTATTACAACGAAGATTGCTGTAAATTATTCAGGTGGAATATTTTCAAATAAGATGAGTGTGTTGTGTACATGAAGCTTAAAAACTCGACCTCATGGGAAAAACCGCTTGCTTGTGTTTTATAGGTTGTATGCAAACGTACACACAAGAGTGTAAATATCTATCTTCTGGCGGATACTTTCATAATACTTTTTGCGAGTTCATTTTTACCCGAACTTCAGTAATAAACACCATCCAGGAATAAAATCTGGTCTGTGACTCTGTATTTAATTATTTATTTATTTATTTGAGAAAAAATAAATTTCGAAGTTTATTTATAAACTATTTGTTTAAAGACATCTGGGTAACAAAGACCGTTTGATGTCGACTTGAAAAAAATGTACAAGTAAACAAGTGAGTAAGTGCAAGAGTTCGTCTGTGAGAAACTTCTATAAGCGCGACCCTTTATATCGTGCAACACCAAATCTTCATTTTTGCGCGAATTCATATATTATTTGTATAGGCCACGCCCACAGTGGGGAGCACGGGCGAAAAGTTAAAATAAATCCAATGTAATTTCGTTAGAATCATGAGAAAATACGGTAAAAGCGAAAATTATTACCGGAAAAAACCGTTTTTTTCCTAAAAACGCCGATTGAAAGTGGGCGGAGCTCAAAACTTTGTATGTAACAAACTTAGTAAATAGTAATATCTTTAATATTTGTCATATAATTTTTTTTCCATTTGGAGTAAACTTTCCGAGAAATCGGTTTTTTTTTTATTATAGTCAGCGTATAATGCTTTCCATGTCTAGAGTTCAGATTATAGCGTGATTGGTATAAAACAATATTTCTAATATTTTGTGGAACATCAAAGACTACTCTTCGTATGTTGTTGAGAAGTTGCTTAGTGTGTCAATTCCTTTCGATTATGATGTCTTTTATTATATTTTTAAGGCAAACATGAAAATGGAAAAATTTTACATGTTCCAAACTCGCACCTTTATCCCAAATCTCTTAGAGTTTCTCATACAAATTCGACGATGCGATGGTGCGGCGTTCCGATCCCTTACAGCCCTGATATGCACCTTTTTTCTAGGAACGGGCCCTAATTCTTATTTCGGAATTCTGCTTATCAAAATTCTGCTTATCAAAATTCTGCTTATCAAAATTCTGCTTTTTCAAAATTATGGCTAGAGAAATTAAATTCAACTTACTCAGCTTTTTAAAATTTTTAAAAGCAGGCTTTGAAGTTTTTTTTAATGTAAAACAAAAGTAAAAGGAGAAACAAGCAGGGAATTGCAGGGGGCACCAAGCCCTTCCATACATCCCAACTAACACACTTTCGAGAGATATACTCTAAAAACGTCAAAATAGCTCTTTTATAACTCTCTTATAACGCTTTTGATACTCTTGGAGCAAAACCTCTAGTGAAAAGATCCAACAATGATTTTGTAGCACTCTTTCTAAACGAGTTTCACACTTTTAGCACTATTAAATCTTATTAAAGAGTATATTTAGCTCTTATGAGAGTCTTGATATAAGACTTCAGCTCTTGTAGAGTTTAAGTTTTGAAGAGTCTTATAAGAGCTGAAATTTTGAAATAAGAGTGGAACTCTTGTAAAGAGAGATTGACTCTGATAAAAAAATCTTAAGTCTTAAAAAAAAAAATTAATTTCTTCGACCATTATATGTTATTAAAATGGTAAATTCAAAAAAACCCCGAACTTTGACCACAAAAGAGCTTAAATTTCTTTATGTTCAATTCATATCCAGAAAAAAATCAGAACATATAAAGAGAAAGTAAGGTAACTCTGCAACTATAACAGTGTCAATTTATAGGATGCATTAGTCTCTCTTTACACCCCATCCCATATAATAGGAGGTGTATTAAATTTGATTCATGATCTGTAACAGAGAAATAATCACCGTTGACCCCCAAGAGGGCATATGATCGAGACCGCATTGTAAGTCGAATGAGCCATGTCCGTCCGTCCGTCCATCCGTCTGTCGGTAGATTTTAGGCGTTGAATTTTGAGCGAGAAACATGAAACTTGAAAATTGTTCTTTCTAGGCCCCGAAGCAGTACAAGTGTAGAATTTTTTGAAATCCGCCCACTGACACGCCTACTTTGATTATTAGCATGAAATATCAAAGTTGTTGTAGAAAGCTGAAATTTGGTATGCGGTATGCCCGCTTAAGTGTATTGTGATTGAAAATAAAAAAAACGAGTGGGAAAGTGTAACAGTGCGTATGCAAAAGCTTCACTCCATCTACGACGGATTGCAAAATACCCGACTATACCAAAAAAAAAAAAAATGCCACGCCTTCAAAAAGTGGGGATACAAAAATATAAATGTTAAAGGCTTTATACTAGGTGGTTGCATACATTTCGGCCTAAAACTCAGCCTTTTTAACTAAAAAAATTATTTTTTTAAACGCCACGTAAACACAAGTGGAAAATGCTCATATCTACAAATTTTGTCATAAAATTTCTAGTAGAATTTCAAATATATTTATTGAAACCCATTTCAAGCTTCACCCCTTAAAAAGTGGGCCTGGTTAATGAAAAGGCTAAATTTTTTTGGCTACTTCAAAGACAATTACAAGTCACTGTTACTGTCACTGCTAAAATTTGGAAAAAGATTTTTTTTTGTTAGGGATGGTCGCACATACAGGCCTGTAGTGGGCGGATTCAGCTAATTTTCAAACTTAATCTGAAGGACTGGATTTCCAGCCGAACCACCGAATTTTAGCTCTCTACCTTGAAATGTAAGGCCTAAAAGTTGTTTACATACGGTCGGACGGACGGACGGACATGGCTTAATCGATTTTCCTGTCGGTCCCATTTATATCTCTAAAAGGTCTTAGGGGTCTACGGGGACTTTTTCACTGCGCTCCAAACTATACAACAAACTTAATATACCCTGGGTCGGGTATAAGAAACGAAAACCGCCCCATGTTGGCGTGGTCATTTTTAATATGCATTTTAATAAACGGTTTTTATTTGATATTATTTGCTTTAAATCCACAAAACTTGCACCATAAAATGTTCAGGTATGTAACATATGTGTCAGCTATCAACTCAAATAAATCAATTTTTTCCACGCCCACTTTTGGGGTCATTTTCAAGTAAAAAACTAAATTTTGCAGTTAACACGTGAAAACTACGTCTGATAAAAAATATGAAAAAACAAAATATTATGTTATTGATAAGGGGTTAATGCCACGCCCCTTTTTAAGAAAGAAGATTCTTAATTGAAAAATTCTAAACACAATTAAAGTGAATAGAAACTGAAATATAACAACCCAGATTTTTGACGCAACTTGGAGCTTGACAGTCGTCAGTTTCATCGATTCGCCTGAGCGGATTGCAACCCTCCCACTAATTAATTTTGATGTCCTTTATTTTTTTCAGAAGCAAAATGCTTACTCTAGCTGATAATATTTTCAACTGCACCAATTTATAGTGCACTATAATGTAAGAAAATGTAAGTATGTGTAAGTATGTGGGGTGTCGTCTCGTAATGGTTAGTGTGCGTGCTTACTATGCAGGAGGTCTGGGTTCGAATTTTACCGTCATCACCCGAAGAAACAGACTCATTCCTTTTCACGGTCCCCACCCCTGCGTGGATCTGACAAATCCACCGAGAGTAACATTTGTCTTGAAAAACTTCTCAAAGTGCCATTCGTCTTTATTCTTTTATGAAAAAATACAAATTTTGTTCTTGCAGCATTTAATCTTCCTCTCTTTTAAGAGATTAGAGAGAATTACGGCTCTGCGACAGTCACCCAAGTTACAATCGTCAAAACCAAGAAACGAACAATTGCCAAAAAAATTGGGCTAGCTCATATTGGAAAATAGGCTTACCTTATTGGGGGAAAAAGCTTACCTTCCAAGCTGGTGCACGGATTTTTTTTTTATTTTTATACCCCATCCCATAGGGTAGGAGGTATATTAAGTTTGTCACATAGCTTGTAACACGGTGAAATAATAATGGTAGACCCCCAAAACCTTAAGGGCATATGATCGAGACCGAATTCTGAATCGAATGAGCCATGTCCGTCCGTCCGTCTGTATGTCACATGTTTTTAGGCTTTAAATTTTGAGCTAGGGTGCTGAAACTTCGTACATCAGGTGCACGTCATGCGAAGCAGTACAAGTGTAAAAAATCCGCCCAAAGACACGCCCACAATCGATCTAAATATGCAACTACCTCCAGATTTTTCAAAACTGTGAGACGTTCTAAAAGGCTGAAATTTGACATTTAGCATCTCAAAAAAGACAAATTTAACTATTGGTTAACCTTCTCTAGTGGGCGTGGCATCTATTTTAAGGGTAAATTTTCAAATGCAGTTTACTCAGTATTTTTGCTCGAAATTGAAAAAAATTTGCTTAATATTTTATGTAGAAAACACTTAGTTCTACATTTGGTTCATACAAGACTTTGGGCCTTGCCCACATTTGGAGGCAGAATTGAAGAAAAACCTAAAATTTTCCAGAAAAACTTAATTTCGACTGCCCTCGAGCCTAATTTAGGAAAGCATGAAACAAAAAAAGTAGCAGGTTAGGTAAACAATACTCCCGTCCAGATTTCGTTCATATAAAGTTTTTAGCCACGCCCCCTTTTAGGGGTCGATTTTTCAAAAATATTTTTACGCACAATTAGGTGTAACTTGGAAATATGTGTGGAAATATCTTAAAATTAATAGTTTGTAATTAGGGGCGGTTGGACCACGACCCTTTTCGAAGTTTGCATTACTTATAAAATGTCAAAAAATAACTATGCCATTAGCATTTTACAATGTGGGATAGGATGGGGTATTCAACGGTCCGTTTTACGGACTGTAACTTCTGCGTACACACTGTAGCACTTACTCACTGGTTTCTACCGAAACTCACTGGTTATTTCTACCGAATGTTTTTTTTTTTTGTTACTTTACAAATTATAGGCCTTTACGCAAAGGACATTTTTATTCCCATTCTTCTTGGTTATTATATTATTTGGCTTTATTAATTTCGTAACGTCGGTATTTCGATAGCATTAATATAATAATGCTAATAATAGCATTTTTAGAATAATAATAATAATATAATAAAAACAATAATGTAATCGCATTGCACTAATCTAGCCGTGAATACTGAAAATAACTTCGGTTCATTTCTCGGCTTAAGCCACGTCGTAACAATCAACTTAAGACAGATACAGAATCCTGACCATAAGCAACTGAAAGCTAAATTATCGGAATACTTTTTCCGTTGCTTATGTACGAAATTCAGTTTCTGTTTCTGTTCCATGTAACAACGCGACCGTAGGAGCAATATAGAAAAACGTGCTTCCTTGATAAATTTTTATTTTATAGGTTAAGATAAATTTTTCTGTACCTTTAGCCATCACATCATTATACCAAAGTTTCCTCTTTTTTGTGAAGTCTCTCATGAAACACCCTAACTGGCCGCTAATGTTGGCATAAAAAAAAATATAAACGCAATTTATATTAAGTTAATGTTAATTAACTTAAATTAAATGAAAAAGAAAAACGATAATTTTCTTCAGCCCATATATAAGTGTATCTAAATTTGGTTACTTTATACTCAAATAAAAACAATAATCTTATCTGCTTTTTAATTGAGAATGTTTCACGATCCCCATTACATAACCAGAAAAAAATTCCCCAGCAATTTTCCTATAAAGTTTACTGACTTAACAATAACATAATTACAAAAGTTGCTTAGTAACGAATACGGTAATTACTATGAAAAAACACAATCCTAACATAATACTAATTGAACAATTACGACACTCCCTCCAATAAAAACTTCCCGGTATAGCTGCTTTTGAAAAAAAAAAAACACACACACACACACTATTTCCAATAACATATAACGTTGTACATTCTAATAATAAGAACCTCAGAAAATGAAACTCATTATGTAATTGCTGTGCATGGTTAACCGCTTTATGATGGCTTCATTACTTTTTTACTGACGAACGGTTATGAAATTGTGATGATTGTTCTTAATAGTTTATGAACTTGTTAATTGATTTCGTTGTTATCCCCTTTTGATCCCCGATTGTTTTAACCCCAGTTTCATCAGGGTCAAAAGTAAATGGAACGGTTGTAGACCGATTGCACACCCTACTCCCAATGCTTGACTGGAATCGCCGGAATGTTTTTCACCCTCCTTTGAAAGTCCTGTTAATGTTATGAGAAAGATATCTCATAATCAGATCAAGATTTGACTTTTCTTTATTTTCCATTTTTCTATATCGACTATAATTGAGTTTCTGTTTCAGACAGCAAAACATCGCAAACGGACGAAGAAAAGCAACGTGACAGGCAACGAAGCGAACGTGAACAGAAAAAGGAAGAACAGGACGCTATCAATTATAAAGTAAGTACTCTTGCTTATTTCTATAAAAATAAAATGTCTACCGAAATACGCGATTTGAGTGAAATAGATGTAAGGTGTGTATTTTTTCTTGTTTTACTGTGTTTTGAGTTTCCAACGAAAATTAGATAATTTCGTACAAATTCGTCCTTAGGTGGGTGCATAATAAAATTTCTTATTTTATGTTTCTTTTTTTTAAGTATTTTTTTACGCTCTCCTTCACAGGGAGAATATAGTTTTTCATAAAAAAATGTCTTGAGGCCGAAGTGCCTTCTATAATGGACATCATGACAAGGACCATGGCCTTAATTGGTTTGTCAAGTGAGGACCTTTTTTAAACACTTAAGTTTCGCCCCAGTTGAGGGTGTACTTTAGATCAAAGAAATTATTTTGAAATTAAATTAAGTTTAATTAGGGCTAGAGCGTGATGCGTTATTAATGCGTGAAGCGCTCTGAAATAGAAAGAAGAAGAAGTTTCAATTTCGAGTCAATCCAAATTGTCATTCGTAGAATATTGTGCATGTTTTTTTGCAATAATGCAATTTCTCTCTTTTTGTCATCGTTTTCGTGCACATAGAAGAAAGCTAAAATTTCAGCCATATCACTTCTTCACCTACACACCTTTTCAAAATTCTTATTTCTACAGTACAATCCTTTGGAGTTTAACACCTAAAAATATGTTTCCTGAATCCTTTTGGATTTGTGTACAAATCTAAGGAGTTCCTTAAGATTAACATTACTTAGATCTTCGAACTCTTTGAAGAAGTAACTGCCGAGGGTACTACGCCTAATGCTGGTAAGGGCTGGGCATTTGCATAGCAGGTGACGAACAGATTCAATTTCTTCAACGTCCCTGCAGCTTCTGCACTTAGCATTATGCACTATGCCCAGCCGCTCTACGTGTAGACCCACAGCGCAGTGCCCCGTGAGGATTCCCGTGAGTGCTCGGATATCCCCGCCGGCAAATCCGATCATAGCTAGTAATCTCTTTTTGTTTCCTGCTGGCCATAGCCCCCTTGTGTGTCTGCACGTATTAAGTTCTGTCCAACGCTGGTTATTCATAATTCATCCCCGACCTAGATCTTGCAAGCTTGTCCGCTTTTTCGTTTCCCGGGATATCGGTGTGACCTGGCACCCAACACAGAGTTACAGTGTTGCCAAGTGATAACTCGTCCAGAATTTCCCTGCATAGTTTCACAGCCCTTGACTTCATTACATCTGATTCCATGGCTGTTATGGCCGCTTGGCTGCCAGAATATATGGTGACGGTCTTGTTTACGGAGCTGTGTTTCTTTAGTTCAGAGGCAGCTTGGATTATGGCTGCCAGCTCCGCCTAAAAAATCCTGCAGTCGTCATTGAGTCCCAGAGGTTCACAGAAGATGCCTTCGCCGGATCCGACGTCCATTTTAGAGATGTCAGTAGACTATCACTCGTTATCTCCTGTGATAGTCGTTTCTTTCCACATCTTTTAGGTATTCTAGTGGCAAATTTCCTGTTGAAAGCGAATGTTATAGGAAGGTTATCCGTGACTGGGGTACTTATGGAGGAGGAAACTCGTTGAATTTTCACAGAGGCGTACCCACTTTTAATTAACTCTCACTGATATCCTTTATTTATCAAACACAACTTATTTAGTTCGATCAACAATAATCCAAGTTCACCGTAACCGGGGAATGAATTATCCTGGGCATGAAACGCTCCGGCCCGAGCTGCGCGGGTAAAAGTTGTTACTAGTTGTAGTAACAATCTAACTTAACCTAGCCTACATATTTGAGAAGTCTCCTTACTCCACACACCAGCAGACTTATTTTTTTGGACGTGGCCTTTCTACAACCAACTGGACATACGAGTCAGTCTTGTGTTTACATTCCAAAATATTGCACATTGACAACCCAGCCGGTTATTAAAGACCGACTTTCTGAGTCGTCGGATTCTTTCGTCTTTTCTGTAGCAAGAGAGAGAATTTTCCTGGTTGCCAAAGGCCGAGGCAGCCTTCCCAGTCACAAAACTAAGACCTTTTTCAGCATCTAGATCGAGATTACCTTCAAATTGTTAATCGTCTTCTTCGGCAAAGACCCTAGATCCAGCGAGCAGAACCCGGCACAGAAAAATAAAAATACCCTTTCAGAGTCTCTCGGTCTAGGGTATATCAGTGTCGATCTGGCCTGATGTTGCTTTTTCCTGTTTAAACTTCTGTTTTTCTCTGCTTTTATTTTACTTTTGTTCTAATAAAAAGCTTATGACCAAGGGGTCATGAAAAAAAAGGTAAAAAAAGTTCCCGATCCAAGACAAATGCTCATGAGTAAGGAAAATAAAAAGCACAGAAACACATAAGCTTATCCCCGCAGGTGTTATGCCTTTACGGAGAGAAGCAATGATTTGACCAGAAGAGTTTTCATAAAGACATCTGGCATACATCTCATTGTTGTTTATTCTATTTGCATGTTGGAAAAGAAACCTGAATAACAGATGCTGACCAGGAAGCCGCTTATTTTGAGACAGACGCTCCTGCAGCTTTCGTTAGTTCCTGGCTTTGGTCCGCGTCTGGATATTTTCATACCGGTACCCACCATATATGGTGAAATGTTCATTGGTCACGGTTTTTTTCAGGACTTTTTTTAGGAGATTTAGAACAACTGTTCATATATTTGTATTCTCCTGTTGATATTTGTAATAATTTTTCAGATGATGTAGTCTTATGGATGAAACATTAACGGACAACATTCCATAAATAGAATTAATTTTATTGATCCCCTGTCAATATTAGTCAGTAACATACTCCAATAATATTGATAGTCTTAAACTTTTTCTACTGGTTCTTTAGTAACACAAATTCGAAATCGCCTTACTTAACGCAGCCTTCTTCTGGTTTTGATTTAATTGAGTTAATAATCAATTGTGTACTTTCTAATAATTCTAAAAATATTTTATTTGTTAATTTTTTCCAGCGTGATAAGGAAGCTCGCGAAGCCCGCCTCCTAGATTTAGAGATCCGACGTCAACACGAACGCGAAAAAAAGCGTGATCAAACGCATAAACAGCAAACGCCAACGCAAGGCCAACAGGGACAAGGAGGAACCACCCAGCAACACATACACAGTGAAAAGAGTACCCCAACATCGGGTGCTGCTACGGGCGATACTAAATCGCCACGTGATCGAACCTGTCCACCGGCGTTCCGTAGTCGATCCATCGAGCGAGACAGCACCCACGAAAAGAAACGTCTTTCGGAGACTGAAGAAATAAAGGTTTGATTGAAACTACGTAACTTCTCAGTTAGCGAATTATTTTACGACTTTTTTTTTCTAAACAAAATCATTCTTTTAGGAGCCAGTAAGCACGACACCATCACCGCAGACTATTACTGGCCCACCTCCATCACATTCGGTGGTGGCGGGGCCTCCGGCAACAGCAGCAGCTGCCACAGCTGCCATTATCCCGATACTCCCACTTGGGGTTGCCGCCTTGCGCGATGATTCCACTGAAAGTGATCAATCCCTGACATGCTCGCAATCCCAGCCAGATGCATACCATCGCATTATGTAAGTTTTTTTTTTTTACTTTCCCTTGTACAGACATTATTCACAGTTAATTTGAAGGATATGTCGCGGTAACTCCTTCTTATCGATCAGAATAAACCTGATGTGGTTCATTTCATGCTCATTGGGGGGTGCGTCGCAGGTCACAGCTAATAGCTACTTGCCTTTGATTTGCCTTTGATTGATGTTTGATGCAAGTTTTTTTTTTTATGTCAGTAGACGCAGTCTGATAGAACAAAAGCCGCAAGGATAAAAAAGCACTGAAGAAAAAATAAACAATTTTACTGCGCCGGCTTGATAATATCCCATAGAGAAGAGCTTTCGAGATTTTCTCTTTGACTGGATTAAGAGAAAAGAAGTAAAAAGCTTCCAGCCTCAATTTGGATTTGAAATTTGAAAGTAAATGATTCAAAAGCAGCGCTGAGAGTAGTTCAACAAAGTTTTGCTTTTGTGCATAAAACGCAAAAGCTTTTTTAAATGCAATCTGACAGTTGACTGATGATATTTTATAAAGCTGGAGACACAATGCAAATTGCACATTCAAAAGTTTATCGAAAAAGTTTGTGATGGAAATTGATTCAAAATTAAGCATAAACAGCCTACGACGCAATCCATATGAATTTCTTTTTCGAAATTTTGCGTAACCCTTTAGCATAGAAATGCCAAACAGATAATAACCTGAAATAATAAGAATGCAGAGCTAACTGCAGGTCTGCAGAGCTAACTGCGGGTTAAGCCAAGATCTGCTTGTCCTGGAACTAAATAAAACTGAAGTTAATCTAAAGTTAACCCAGGGAGTAGAATTCTAGTCCCATTAGTATTGTTACCGACATCTTCGACTGCCAAAATCATTGACTCCCCAATTTGTCGTCTTTCACTTAAATTAAGCGAAAGAATTTGGAGTTATTAACCAGACTTCACTCAAATTATAAATAATAATGTCATATTTGACGTAGAAAGGGTGGCATTATTCCATCAAAATTATTATTCCATAAAGATTTAAACCAAGGCTTCCCGAAGATCGAAATCGAAAACTCAGTGTTTCGTGTCGTTGAATCCCTATTGTCAGAGATATTAATAACTGAAGGTTCCCCTAATTAGAGAAGGTTAAAGTCTGCCTCTGTTTGTGGGGTGCCGTGGCGTAGTGGTTAGTGTGTGTGCTTCCTACGCCGGAGGTCTGGGTTCGAATCCTGCCATCGTCACCTGGAAAAAAAAAGGTCTTTTTCAAGGTCCCCACCTCCGCGACGCTCTGACAAGCCCTCCGAGAGTATCATTTGTCTTGAAAAACTTCTCAAAGTGCCGTGCGGATTCGGCAAAAAATTGTAGGTCCCTTTGTATGAAAAAGAAATTAACACACCAGCATACATTGTTGAGAAGTTGGCCCTGGTTCACCTCGAGCTGTTGCGCCACTCTATTTATTTTTTATTTATTTATTTATTACATTTTGAGCTAAGAAGCTCAAATTTTGTACGCTAACTATTTGACAGTACTGTAAAGCTGTCCAATACAATAAACAATAAAATGTGTACACCTTCCCTTGTCTAAGTGGAATTGATTTGAAGAGTTATTAATTCTTCTCGAATCTTAAATAATTTTTAATATTTAAAAAGAAAATACATTTTTTTAACTTTTTAAGGTAGAAAAAGAACTTTTGTTAACTATTTTACATGACTAGGCTTTATTAACTAGATGTTTTTTTTTAATGGCTTAGTTCAAAATAAAAGCAAATTTTATAAAATTTGATTAAGAATAGCTTATGTGAACTTAAGCAATGAAATTATTGTGTCTTCGCAAGTCATAATAATTTTTGTCATGATGACTTAAGTAGTTCTAAGAAGATTCCTATTTTCCAAGACTCCATAATTTTTTTCTCAATTTAATCTTACGCTATTATAAAAGTGGTTTAATATTCCAATTACACTTAAGATTTTAAATTTTTCGGTAACAAATAAAAAAAAAGTTAGTTTATTAATGATTCATGAATGGTAAGTGGAAGGAGTATGGAAAACAAAAAGATGAGAATGAGAAGAATAATAGGAATGGAATGGAAGCAGAATATGAATGAAAAAGAAAATAGAAATGGGCACTGGTTACGCGGTATGTGGTTAGGAATTTCGCGTTAAATTTTGTAAGCTGCCGCAGCGGCAATAGTGAAGGGTAACCCTATACAACGACTGGGTTCATTGGACAGCACTTGATTTCGCAAGGATGAGTCTAATTTTAAGCATTTGCTGAATCCAAAACAAAGATGATTGCCAACCTAGAAGGTCAAGGGATAGAGCAGACAAATCTTAAGGAAATATCCTGTAGGTCTGGTGCTAGATCTAACCTTAACTTATTCTAGATTTTGTAGAACTTGATATAGACTCAGACTGATTTTAATTTGGCGAAGTTTTGAGAGCTAAAAGCCCTCTCAATTCGGTTAAGAGCTGAACATTTTGAATTGAATTTAATTAAGTTAAATGTACTAAGATATGGAAATATTTTTCTAACACATATTTTTCAGCCAGTTACTTAGGGCTCTCTACAAACCAATTTACTTTATCAAATTGATGTTCGATAGTTATTCTCAGTTAAATTCGATATAATAGTCATGTTGAATTTGTGGGAATCGGCGCTTCACTTTGGTGCGGTGATGAGAGTGTTGACTCTGCGGTTCCTGTTTTTTTTTTGCTTGTCTCTACCTATGCTTATATTGCAACTCTGTTGAGCCAAAATCAAGAAATGTTGCCAACCTATACAGTGATAAATGTTGGGCCGCGTGCCGTCCCTCCTCATCTGCTCAACCCCAAAGCAAAGAGAAGCACGGGGCCTAAGTCTTTAGCTTTTTATTTCTAGGTTTCAAATTGAATAAAGTCAGATGTATATGTGGTAGTACAAAAAGACCAGTAGTTGTGGATGAGTGCTCCATCGGATAATGGCAAACCTCAGGAAAAAATTTTAGGACACTCCACCAAAACTTGTTCCATAGTTCGTTTTGCTCATCCACATCGCCATTGAAGCCATTGAGATTGTAGTTCCATGCTGTTCACAGAGTTTTCAGCAAGACTTACACATAGTAGTTTGCGAGCACACCTTCTAAATTCTACAGCTTTTTGGCCTTTCTTGGTTTGTAATTAAATTTTTTTTAAAAGTTCTTATCTAGAACTGAAACAAATTGCAGGTATATTTATTAATTTAATAAAATGAAATTTAATGATATGAAATCAACTTAATAAAATGAAAGAGGGAAGACGGACCGATCCATTTTTTCCATTTTTCCATACCATATTTGGAAATTGAGCCAAAAAGGGTTTACTTTTTCTGGCGTTATTTCAAGTTCAGGTTTTTATACCCGACCAAGGGTATATAAATTTTAATGCATAGTTTGTAACACAGTGAAATAATCACCGTAGACCCTTAAGACTTTTTAGAGATATGATCGAGACCGACAGGTGAATCGATTAAGACATGTCCCGTCTGTCCATCCGTATGTGTGAAGGTTTTAGGTCTTCAAAATCAAGCTAGAGAGCTGAAACTTGGTACATGGCTTGGATCTTCTGCTGCACAGATAAAGTGTGAAATTTTGCTTAATCCCCCAACGGACACGCCTACTACTGGCTTCCATGTGAGACAACCTCTATTTCACATTTTCTTTTAAAATGCCTTTTGGTCAAGTTAGATAAGTAATAGGAACTTATATTTTGGTATTGAGCAATACTGGCTCAAGACCTTTAACAAAGCAAAAATTGCACCGCCCACAATATCGACCAAGCCCACTTTTAACATGTTAGATCTTAAAAAACCCGATTTCCTCGAAAGTTGACTCCAAATCGAAAAAAATTATATATCGAATATTAAAAATATTACTATTCGCAAAGTTTGGTCCATACAAAGCTTTGAGCTCCGCCCACTTTTAGGGGGCCTTTTTAGGAAAAAACTGTTTTTTTCCGATATAATTTTCGGTTCACACGCATTTTTATGAATGATGAATCTAACTAAATAACAATTAATTGATTTTAATTTTTAGCCCAGACCCACTTTTGGGGGCGTGGCCCATACAAATTATATATTTATTTGGGACAAAAATTTTTAAGATTTGTTGTAACACGGTATATAGGGTCGAGTATATAGAAGTTTTTCACAGACGAGCTCTTGCACTTACTCACTTGTTTCTTCAAAAAAGATTGGCGTAGTTGCCTTGGCCTTGATTCTGACGAATTTTCTTTGTTCGTTTTTTGGCTGTTCTTCCAAAAATATTAAATTAATATTTTTTGTGCCAATTGGGCGCTTCCCCAGGGTGCGGATAGGGGAATGCTCACCAGATATGGTGGTGAGTACCGGTATGGAAAATTTGCGGGGCGGTCCAAAACCAGCAACAAACGAAAAATCCAGAAACGTCTGTCTCAAAAAGTAAGGCATCCTGGTCGGCGTCTGTAACCGAGGTTAGGGTCGGCCGAATGCAAAACACCTTTTTCTCTTCCAATATACAAATAGAATGAGCAACAATTAGGTGCATGCCAGATGTTTTTATCAAATATTCTGCTGGTTAAACTATTTTTTTTTTTTACCGTAAAGGCATAACACTTGCGGGGGTAAGTTTTGGTGTTTCTGTTCACAGGTTACATATTTGGCCCATCAGCGTTTGTGTTCGAGAATCACTTTCTTCTTCTAACTTTTCTATGCCCAAATTCTTTTCGCTCGCGATGTGCTACCCATTTTAAGAGTAATCATATGATCACGAGCATTTGATAAAAAACAACTCTTGTTGGATTGATTTCTTGTGACTTTATTTAATGGAGTCTTTCACTGTACTTGCGGTTTTCTTATTTTGGCACCCAAATAAGCTTTTCCCTATTTTAACTAACCATATAGGAGAATACCTGCAATATTAACTCCGGAGTTAGTTTAATGCTTCCATGTATCGACTCATTTTATAACACGACTTTTTCACTAACACTCCCTTTTTATCCCGAAATTGTATGATTGTGTGAAATTGTGGCGCAAGACTGCCTTCGCAAAAGTGGTTAGTTGACAGCCTTTTTCGTTCCAACAAGTTCTAGCACAATCTGGTATCAAATTTTCTCTAAAGCTCATAAATAAATGTCCGATATCATTCGATGGGGCTTTTTAGGGACGGATTTAACGCTCAGTCTATATTTGCAGCCTCACTATACCTCTGGAATCATTTACCTGGGTCAGATTTTTCACAGACAAACCTTATTATATATCTTAGTATTCGTTACTAAACAGGAGCATTATGGCGATAAGTTAAGTGAAAATACACGACTGGATTGTACAATTAGCGAACGAGTGTGAAAACAATCACATCCCGTATCCTTTTTAGGGCGACAAATAGGTTTTTCTTATATATTTTACAGGTTTAAAGGCCATAAAAGACAACAGTTCAGGTTTGAAAAACAAGGCAACCTTGACAAATCTCTAAGGCATATGAGTCTAAAGTGAAAATATCAAAAAGAGTCATGTACTACTTTTCTTTGTATACATTTGACCTAAAATGTATTCCTATGAAAACTTAAAATTTTTCTATTCACAATTGAGTTGTTAATTTAATTCCACTGAAAATATCCTGCCAGGCAAACGTATTCTATAACACCATTCAAATTATGCAAGCTGACCGAACCACAAGAGGCACAAACTTTTACGCTTATGTTCTTCCGTTTCGAGGTTTTTCGTCAAATGAAACCCCCCAAATGCATTTGTAATAAGAAAAGTTAAAAGGGAAACGTCTAACCAACCCACCACCCCATCTGCATACGTCATTCATGCATCGTTCTACTTTTGAAACTCTGATCTGACGCGCGGCTTTTTTTCGAACTGAATTGAATTTTCGAAAGATGCTTTTGGGAGCTTTTCGCAAGAATTGATGCTGAGTGTAAAATTCACCATTTTTGTTTGAGTCCTTCTGAGGGACGCAGCTCGGGTGTTGCTTTCTTTTGTAAATTTCCTTGTCGATATTGTTTACTTTGACACAACCACAGGCACATAGAATTTACATTTTCGTTTTCAAGTGGATTGTGGTGGCAGTTGGAAATTGCCTTCGAGTTGCTCTCAAGTGGACTGAATGGATGGTCGTCATTCACAGTTATAAGATGTCCTGCATCTAGTGCGAGGTACGTGTGTTATATTGGAAATTAAATCAATTTGATTTCGAGAGTGCTACTGTGGGAAACTTATCAAATTTGCTTACAGAACAAAATTTTTGAGTGGACCAGCGGTGGTGTGTTTTTGAAAATATCGTTTGTGTCTGAAGAAGTCCTTATAACGCTCGGTTGCTGTAAGTCCTTGCTGTATTTTTATTTATGTTGGCAAAGTGCCATTGTCAATGTTTAATAGTAAATATTATGGGAGGGGGAGTAAATATTATGTATTTATATTGATTTAATTATTTTCTTGTGGTTTGTACATGAAACACCAGTTTAATCATTGCACAATTGGGTGGACCCGCAAGGACTTCTCAGAGTGTGGGATTTATGACATACTTCAGGATCGTCATATGTGGACTATTGCCAAGCAAGATTTAAAATTACCCTTTGAGAGTCCTGGGAGAATAGTCATTAATATCTGTGATTGCCAACTAAATTCGAATAAATCTCATGAAAAAGAGGTCATCTAATTGTCAAGTGGGACCTATCATATTCCGATTGGATTATATAATTTTTAAGTGCCTATTGCGGGAACTGATAAGCCCTTAAGTGCTGCAGACACCAGTGTGAGTTATATTTCAAAATTGAATGATGATACTTCTTTTACGACCGCCAACGTATGGGCATTCCTTTCGAATGAAAGAAGACACTCGATTCGACAGCTTCATAATAAACTGCTTTGGCGAAATTAAATTTCAATATGTATTTGTTGTCGATGCGGATATTTAAATTGATAAGGGACGAGAGAAACGTTATCCCAAGGGTGAAATATTAGTTCTCTTATGTGAAACCCCACTTAAGTCATTGTGAAGTTCAATGTGATTCAAAATTGACTAAACAAGGCTAAGGAATAGGTGGGTTGTGATACCATCAGAATCATAGAAATGCATTGATCCAAGAAGAGCAATTCCAAGCAAAGTTTCCATAGCATCTGGCGCATCCCAGATGCTTCATGATTCCAAATGGGTATAAAAAATACAATTAATTGTTAAAATGATTTAAAAGCACTTAGAGAACGCTTAAACCCGTAGCTGCAAGGATTAAGAAAATAAGTAAACCATTCTCCACATGTTCTGCTGTTGGTAACTGACATTAACTGAGTTCAATATTCTTAATTGATCTTGTTGATGGAAACTAGTTGCAATCTTTGGAAATTTCATTCGTTTAGCTGTTGATCACGTTACAACACTTTTTTTTTGCATTTTACACCAAAAATTTATTATGTGGCCTCGAATATACGTTGCAAGCATTAATCGAGCATTTTGGAAGATTATTCTATTATTGTTCTGCCAATATTCTATTACTGTCTTATTGCCAGTTTCTGTCAATAGAGAATGGTACTATAACGTGTTGACCGTTTTTTCAAAAGCCCATCTATTCTTCAAAAAGTCATAATTTTTACCACAATTAATGAAAAAAGAATATGTGTATGCTTTTATTTATAATTTAAAAATTTACGTATTTATGATAATATTTTTAACTGGTAAACTCGATCCTCATTATCCATTGGAGATATTTTTTTTTTCGAAATAAATGCCCTTTTCCCAAGGGCCGTTGAATGGAGGACTCTAGATTTGTTAAAACGTCGTTTTAAGAATAAAAATGAAAAATTATATGCTGAGCGGAGTATAAATTTGATAACAAAGTAAATAAAAAGTAGACCTTCCATTAGTCTCTTTAATCTTTTACGAGCATATGTAAGACCATTCTGAGAAGCATCACAACATGAAATTTGATTAGGCTCATAAACATGCTTGGGAGTTTCACACTATTTATGGCTTGTTCGCAAAACAATTGAATTAGGAAAAAAGTTTCAATCTGGACGACAGTTTTAAATTATTGCAAACATGGGATCCAATCTGTGGTTGATTCCGAATCGAATAACTGGGGCCAGCACTATAATGACGGTTTACTGTCAACTATTTGCACCTCTTCAGTGGGAGAACGAAATAGTAACGAAATAGTAACCTTAACCTGTTCTCAGTATTTCTGGATGATCCATTCAAGTATCTATCAATAATTCTGCTTCAGTAAAACGATATTTCACTTCACGTTTTCCTTTAGCGAAATTGTTGCTTGTAGATCACTTCGGCTTCACTATTAAAATACCTTAAAATGAAAAATATCTGGGTATTATCCTCAGTTGTAAACGCAGCTGGATGATCCATCCAAGTAACAATAATTCTGCTTAAGTAAAAGGATATTTCTCTTCACGTTTTCCTTAAGTGAAATCATCACTTTCGGTGGCCGCTTATCCATAGAAGAGTCGCGGAGCAAAGGCGGCTAAATAGTCCTTCCATCGTTCCCGATCCTCCGCCACCAAATCAAGACACACAGGCGCGTTTGCCTACGGGTCCCGGAGATGTTCTTTACCAGATCTCACTACATGTTTCTTGGCCTACCAGGCGAAGGATGCGCTCGCATTTCGGCTAACATCACTTGTGTAGGAAGTCTATCGGGGGCATGCGAACAATGTATTAAAACCATCAAGGAATTGATCGTACCACTCGGAGAAGTAGCTGCTCAACATAAAGATTTCTACGAATACTGACGTTTCTTACTCTATCCCTAAAAGTAACACCAGCAACGCACCTCAGACATCTCATATCGCCGGATTATACCCGCGATCTAACTCTTTCAGTCATTACCCAAATTTCATGACCAGAAATGAGGGTTGGAACGAACACTGAATTAAAAACTGAGATCTTTGCTGTCATCTCAAGCTCAGCTTTCCTGAGGACCGGCTGGCGCAGCTCCTTTACTAATGCTCCAGCTTAGCCAATCCTACAGGATAACTCAGTATCACTCCTAACATCTTTCTAACTCTGTAACCCTGTACCATTAATGAAAATATTTCTCAGAAAACATTCATCATTTCGGATTTACTCACATTAACCTTCATCTCAACTTCACCAAACATGGCCGTAAACCCATTCAGTGCTCGTTAAAGTCCCTCCTCGGTTGATGAGACGATAGCTAAATCATCTGAAAAAAGCAGATGGCTAATCCTGACGCCAGCCATTTGGAAGTATTCCTCACCAAGCCTGCGGTTCACCATATATGCTATCAAAAGGAGAGCCGGTAGAACACAACCCTGGCAAAGTCCAACGCACACAACAAGAGGTTTGGATTTGACGCCATTTATCCAAACACAGCTTCTGCAGTTCCCATACAAAGACTGAATGGCTCTCAAAAGAGGCCCACTCAGCGCATAGTCCTGAAAAACTTTCCAGAGTTTATCCCTATGTTGAGTTTATCCCTACAAAACACGCGTAGACCCGTTTGGCATATTTCCAGGTCTTCTCAAGAACAACCTTGTCAGTAAAAAGCTGGTCGGTTGTGCTTCTGCCAGACCAAAAGCTGCATTGCCCCTCCCAAAACAAAGGCTCGATTACAGCTCTGGGACGCACTTCCAAAACCTTTGCGAAAACTTTCCCCGGAAGACTTAAGAGATACCCATATAGTTAGAACAATCTCTCTTGTCTCTCTTGTTGTAAGGTCTCCGCTTTCTCAGGCCACCTTAATGACACGTCTTAGTCATTTAACACCTTCTTCACCCATTCTTGGCAATTTCTGGTCGGTACCCCCGCAGACTTACCCACTTTGAGCCATTAATTCGAGGCAGTGACTGCATCTACTGTAGGACTATTCTCCGCCCTAATCTCGTCAGCAATGCGCTTGTCATCTTCAATGCTCTGTTGGGGAGTGAGCAGCTCCCAAAAGTGCTCGCTCCATCTGCGTAAGACGTCGTTCTCATTTGAACGAAGTGTACCGGCTATGGGTTTAACCCCTTGAACGATATTCAACTTCCTTCCTCTGGGCCGGCGAATAGTCTGCCGTCCTGTTTGTAGATCCGTCATCGTGCTCCAATCTCTCACCGAACTACATCCATGCCTGTTCTTTAGCTGTTCTGACCGCTATATTGGAAGTTCTTCGCGCCTCAGTGTACCGGGCTCGAGAAGTAGAGTTCCTACATTGATTCTACCCAATATAGGCTCTCTTCTTCTCTCTGATGGCTTCTTGAAATCCAAGAGTCTTAAACCACGCAGTTTTTTTCTCACCACCGCCGCCACACCAAGCCGCTTCACTCCACAAACATTTCTTGGAGAAACAATGACTGCCGATGTAAATAGCTGCCATTTTTCCTCTACATTTAAAAAGTCAGTTGGTGCAAATCACACCCCCTGTATTCAGATTCAGCGTTCTGTAACCTTTTCCACCGTATGCGGGTCACCCGTCCTGGATTTCGCCCGGCTGGCAATGGAATACGCTCGCTAAAACGCAATTTGCACAACACTAGGTGGTGATCAGTTGACGGCTCAGTTCCTCTCAAAACGCGCACATCACAAATCAATTTTTGAATACACGATGAAAACGTCCCACAAAGAAATCAATCAAAGATCTCTGATTTAAACTGTGCTGGTGTCAAGTGTATTTGTGAATGCCTTTGTGTGGAAAAAAGGTATACATGATGGGCAAGCCATAAACACCGTAAAAGTTCAACAAGCTCTCTTCGTTCCTGTTTCGATCCGAGTCATCGTGCATCCCAATCACACTTTTCCAAGCTTTGTCGTCCGTACTCACATGAGCATTAAAGTCACCCATCAAGAGGAAGAAGTCAATTTCTGCCACTCTATCCAGCGCAGCATCAACTTCGTTCAAGAAGGCCGGATACTCTCACTCTAGGTTGGGTGCATACACTTGCGCTAGAGCCAAAGTCGATCGCTCAAGCTTAAGCTTCAAGATCAAAACCCTCTCTCCTAATGGAATAAACTCAAATACGTTTTCCGACAGCGGGGGGCTTATGAGTAACCCCACACCCGCCTGTGCAGTGATGTTATGTGGGACGCCAGACCCAAAAAGTCTCCACCCAGCAGCAAAGTCTCTGGTTCCGAAACCTTTCAGCGTAGTTGAGGAGATGCCAGTAGCATCGAGCTGATACTTTCTAGCTTCCTCAACAGTTCAAGTTCCTTCTCCGTTAGCGATGAGACATTCCACGTGCCATTTTTAAGTTGGTACCGTTGATAGCGTCACCATTGCCGGGCTATTCGCAACTTCTTCGGGTTGAACCCGGTCGGATAGAGGGACATTCCGACCGACCACCAAGTGCTCGCATGCTGAAACACCTCAGGCCTAGCTGCGTGGGTGCCGTGGGTAACCAAGATCAGCATATAACCGAGGCTTCTTCCTTCTGTGATCTTCTCAGATAGATCTAAATGAAGCGAGGCTAGCAGGTTTAACTCTGAGATACTCAGTATTCTATCAAGCAATTTTAGCTTTCCAGCCGTAATTTAAGCAATAAATTGAAGCAGTCGAAAACATAGCAAGAAGCATTAACACTTTCACAGAAAGATGTATGCATTAACAGAGATAGCCAAGTAGCCATTAAGGCGTTGGCACCACCAACAGTAAAATCGTGTTTAATAGGACTCTATCATCCAGAACTAAGGGCTCTAATCTGACAGAAGCACAACATTGTTTGGTTAGTCCAAAAAGATGAAAATGGCTCATATCTAATCTATGTAATACTACTGTCTCTTTCGATTTCTTGTGAGACAATTAAAATGACTAAAACAATTCAGAAAGAAGCCCAGTACATATGGACAATTCTGCTGAGCTGTAATCATACAAAGGCGTTATAGCCGTCCATAGACGGCAGCAGATCGCTGGTCATAACGACAAAACTGATAAAAAGCCACCATCTTTTGGGTTCACAACAATCGTCTTGGCATATTTAGGAATCACTAAACCCGACTACAGCAGTCGCCGCCTCTGCCTCAACCTAAGCCCTTGCCACTGATGTAAACACCTCTCACAAAGTCCCAGAAGAAAACGCCTCCAACTTCTGCATGCGTACCGGCGAAGAATATTCGGAAGAAACCACGGCTTAGTTCCTTTTTTGAAGTTCAGGATACACCAGTGCAATACGTAAGTATCACTTCCCGCCAAGGGCTCTTGAAGGCCTTTCCCAGCTGGTCGGCATCAACCTTACCTACATATAAAGGTTTTATGAAATAAAAACAATATACCAATTTGATGAAATTGCAACACATTTAAATACAATGAAGTTATTATTAAATAGTTAAATTTAGTGTTTCGGCTCCCTAAATTAGATGTCTAATAACTAAAGGTCTACAAGAATTTTATAGAAGACCAATTTCTTAAGAGCTTGTCTTGCGAACTGCCTGTTATAGAGTGCTATGACATATGAGGAACCTTACAGGAATTCTCTTGCCGACATAAAAGAGCTATTTCGATCCCATAAAAATCCTTAAACTCTTCTTATAAGAGTCATTTTAGGCTTCTAGTAAGACTTGATAATGATAATATCAATGACAATGACAATTTCAATAATATTTCCGGTTTTATTCAGGCAACAGTGTGCGCTAAAATTTGTCTGCTTAAGTTGACATTAGTTCGAAAAATTTAAAGCATCTCGAAAATACTCAAAGTCTTAAATATTCATCTTTTTTTAAATTAAGCGTTGAAAATAATATAATTTTAATGTGATTCTAATAAAAATATTACTAGACGTTTATGTTTAATAACATTCGGCGCTCAATTAACTAGATATGTTATAGTTTTGCTATTTGCGAACCCTTTAATGTGTGAAAATCCAGGCTATGAGAGTCCCAGAGCCTTTATGGGTAGCTTATAAGAGATTTTTAAGATTTTAGAGCTCAATTTTTTAGTTTATATTTGTTGCGTGGTTAATTGGAAGATTTTTGCTTCATGATGGAGGAAAGAAGAGGGAGAATTGAATAAAACTATGTGGAGAAAAAATGTAGAAACTTCTTTACATTATCAACAGATTTTAATCCCATCACTGCGTTAGTTGGTGAGTTAAAAAGCCTTTATTCATTTATTGGTGGTAGATTTTGAATAATTAGTTCATCATGAAGCCCGTCTATTCTTATGTTTTGTCTGCAGTTTTTTAGTGTTTTATTTTCAATATATATTGTTGAAAATAAATTATTGTGCCTTACAATAATCTTGCGATTTTTGTTTGCTTGTATATATTTACTTATACTTTGTTAAGCGATTTAACTGTCTTGAATTAGACTTATCCTTTACTGTGTGTCCACACTTGACACCACAATTAAGGAGCGTGGCCAACCTGTACAGTGTGAAACTTTGTACCGCCCAAATTATTGTGCCTTTTAACATCTTTTTTTAAAGACTAGTATGGAACATGGCTTAGAAGTAATTTCCTTAAATGCTGTTTTTATACCAGTCGATTTGTAATTGACAAAAGACATATTTTAGGGTTATTTTGCAAAAGCGTTTAATGTAAATAATGTTCCTTTGAATCATTATCGGGTTGAATTGGTTGGTGCTTTGTTGATTGTAGGTGTGTCAAAAGAAGTGTCAAATTTTGTCCATTCATCGACTCATGGAAAGAGTTTTTTCATTGGAGCAATAAAACATTTTTTTTATTGCCTTTTTAACTTTTTTCATGTGTATTAATGGTGCAGCTATCTATGAGTCTGTTTAGTTCTTGTACTGCCATGTGCTTTCGAAGTGCAGCATGCCAGTTGCTTTCCCCTGACCACGTGACTTGACAATTTGTTCCCAGTATTTCAACCAAATCCTTATTTTCGAAAAATAAAACGCTAAATTTTGTGGAAAACTTTAAGCATACAAATGTTAGATTCGTGTCTTCGCATGCTTTTTCAAAAGCATGCAATGAAAGCTTTCACAAGCGCTTTTACCACCAGGAACACACCTTTTTTAACTCACTTCTGTTTTGCGACTGTAAAACCAAAACCATCCCCGCCAAATCCCCTCAAAAAGCATGTTAACATATCTATGTAATATATATGATACCATCACGTTGCTTACTGATTTTAAGCCATTTCTGGTGCCACTGGGACGCAGTAAAAAAGTCCTTACTAGGTCGACACCGATTTCCCCCCCAATTCGCATCGCGTGTGTGCTTTCTACCCGCGTGCAGATATTTTTTTTTTATACACAACACCATTGTATTGGTTTTCGCAAAATAACCATACTCACCTCCAACAAAAGGGTAGTTTGCCGTGGTAAATGTGAGTTTTTTTTTCTATCTAACTTTGGCCTTCTTGAATAGCTCTTGGTCGGAGCGCACTATAACGTTTGCTTCATTGCGGTGTTACGTGTACCTTGTGTCACAACATACACAGGACTCGGTTTCTTATTGTTGTTGTTATTTGTTGTTACCTGAGTAGTGTTTATGTGTGATTTTCCGTTACCATTAATTCGTCTATTTTAGTTAAAAAAAAAATTGTTAAGTGTTTAGTTTTTAAGCCGCCCAGAAACAAATAAAAGTACCTTGGAATCACATATCGAAGTTTGCAAAAAAAAAATCCAAAGTTTTACAAAAAGAAAATAACTTATTACAAAAATTGCACATATTTCTCCAACTCTTGTGATTAATTGTCTTTAGTCCTTATTCCAATTGGAATGAACAACTCAACTTAAATTAAGTGCAAATAGTTCGTCGGTACATTGGTAAAGAACCATTCGAAATATCTTTTTCGGTTTTCGTAGCCGTCGCTGTGTGAGTGCAACTGCAGGTGATATAATACGCTCAAGTAACACGCTGCATAGGCATAATGTTTGCCCTTGTAATCGGCTGCCGCTCCGCTGTCTCGGGCAACACAATGTGCAATTACTCTTAAATAATTAATAAGCGTGGAAACAGGGTGAACAACAAAACTCATTAATAACTGACAAGCAGAAAAAAATGGAACAAAAAGTGCAGAAAACAACAGACTAAAATCGATTTTTAAAAAACAACCTTTTACACTTAAACCTAAAAGAAAAAATAAAACAAATCTGTTTTTCCCTAATCCTAAACGCGCTGTAAATATTATCGAAAATAGAATTATGGTAAATTACTTATATAACGTAGAGCGCAACAAATATAAAACAAAATTATGTAACTGGCCTTTGATGTTGGGTCCACAAGTAAACGAAGAAAAAACACTTTCTGCGGCGGGAATTTTCTGACTTTTTTTTCCTGGTTTTAACAGTTTCCATTTCCTTAGTCCTTAGTTCTGGCTTCTGCAGATTTACTCCTGTAGGCATAAGGTATATTTACTCTATTCGATCAATATCCAAGCAACAATAAGGCAAAAAAAAAACACAACACAATAGCTAAGATGGTTATCTGAAATGTGACTATAGTAGTTTTTGCATGGGTCACTGTGGCGTATACGTAACCTAAATGAGAACAAATTTTATTGTTTTTTTTCCTACGTTTCTGTTGGTTTTGGCCGAAAATTTTGGGCATGCTTATACAAGGAAGTGAACTTGATTTATGTTCGTCAAGAGGGGAGGGAAATTAAGAGAAGTAGCTGGTTTGGTTGGCACATGAGACGGAAGGAATACAAATGACTGAGACTACCGTGTTTGAATATAAATTATGGAGGAGCTGTGTTATTTTCATTTTTCTTTCTTTTGCCAATTTCTTGACTAGGGTTAGGGTGGTGTAGAAGTCGGCTAAAGGGTTTGTATTTTATAGCTCCCGTGGGGCAACTTTAGACGCAGGATAACTGAAAATATGTCAAAATAGGTTTCCTGAAGTATGTCGGTTGGAGACGATGTGTTAAGCATGACTTTGTGGTGGATGTTTATTGCTCTACGCAATGTGGGCTGTGAAATTGTTACTTTTATTTGAATAATTAATGAAGAAATCCAATAAAATTTCGGGTAGTGTCAACAGCTTACTTATAGGCACTTCCACCTGGAGCATAATTTGTTTTAGAAAAAAAAATTTGCCTCCTTCTTTGGAGGCCTACGTAAGTTTTGGAACTTCAATAACAGGGTTATTGTTTCTGTGTACACTAAAATTTGACTAAGGCAGATTGCCATGTGGGGTTTTTCGTCTATTCAAAAATAAAATAGAAAATCGCTTTATGGGAACTATGACAAAAATATTGCAGAAATATTGTAAATTTTTACAAAGAAAGACATTTTTAAACAGAATTTCGACCACTCCATAGAATTGCGGATTAATAAATTTTTTCTTATCCTTTAAAGAAAACCCTTCCTTTTAAGATGCCCGATTTTGTTCTCTACGTCAAGAAGTATCCAGAATCAGAATCACAAGGTAGTTTCATGCCAACAGTAGGTGCACAAAGCCGCATGGCAAATATGAAAAAGCCCAAGATATGGATTATTTTTCTCTCCCTAATACATATTTACGTACTGATTATTGTCTATCATTTTTTTCCACAGTTTAGATCCGGTTTTCGAGCTCGAAATTTAATTTCCGTTGACAAACTGTTTGCTAACATTTTTTCGAAAGAGGCCCAAAGTTGACGGGCGATTGTTGCGCTGTTTGATTTCATCAAGAGGGCTCCATGAAACTAGGCCCCAATGAAAAATTGCCCCAAAAATTTATACAGTGAGCAACAACAACCTTTGGTAGTCTATTTGGGGTGATTTTACATTCTTTTGGGGCCTTCTTTTATTAATAATTTGGGGTGAAAGTTGATTTTTTTTTTTGTGAAATTATACCCCAATTCAAGAACTTTTCAAAACTCGATGCCTTATATAAACGAAAACGAGCGTCGAATCGCGATGCCCCGCGTGGTCCGATGCAATTAGGCGCGGAAGCGCCGCGCCTTCCCCCTGGGACGTCTCATAAAAGGATGAGGATTGCCTTCCTCACGTGATACCCCAAAGCCCCAAAACGATGAAAATAGGCCCCAATCTCATGATAATTTTTGTTGTTGTTTGCCATGTATTATTTTGGGATAATTTTTTATTTTTTTGGGGAAATTTTTCTTTTTTTTTAAGGTTTTATCATAACATTTTGCATTAAAAAGCATTTCCCCATTTTTTGGGGCAGTTTTTAATATTTTTTTGGGGCCATTATTCACTCGGAAATCATGGCTTCGAGTGATTTTAATGTTTATAATTCTAGTTGGCCGCAGAAAAGTATGTCGCACATACTTTTAGACGAGCCCCCATTTGTACCTTAACGACTAACACATTGGACTTGTCTTAAATCACTCATCCCCACATATCCACTGTTGATATTTTACCTCTCTTGTTCGTCAGGCTATTGTGTCAGATAGTAGCATTTTTTTTAAGGCAAGCAAGTAAGCACAAAGTAGGCAAGTTGTAAGCACAAAGAAACTTTCGCTAATATGACCACAGGTAGAATTCTCCTTCGTGGGATATTTTGTCTCTTACGGAGTTAGGAATACCAACCAATACGAGAGGTCATGGTACAACGTGAGCTTTAAGAAGGCGAATTATGTTGAAGGCGCTCGAATAAAAAAAAAACGTATGAGCCAGGTCACTCAAGGACTTAGACTTAAACATCCACCTCAAGGTCATGCTTAAAACACAGTCATTACCAACTCAGGTTTTGCAGGCGAGCGCAATCAATTAAGTTTGATAAAGGTTAAATAAAATCACAATAGACCCAACTGTGGCCGCAGTAATAAGGTGAGCACTTCCAACCTTACAACTCACTCACATTTATCCTTTTCCTTATTACACTGCTTTACAAGCAGAAGGAAAACCACATTTGTTCAGCCTGTCCCTATACCCGACCCAGGGTTTATTAATTCTATGGCATAGTTTAAAACACAGTAAAATAATCGCCGTAGACTCCATAGATCTTTTAGAGATATCAAGAAGCCTTGTACGTCCGTCCGTCTGTCCAAATGTGTGAAGTTTTTAGGTCTTTAAAATTTAGCAAGAGTGCTGAATCTAAAAGTGTATTTTGACTCTCATTTTGTAGAGACAAGAAATGAAAATTGATAAAATCGGCCGATAGCCACGTCCACAATCGACTTCAATGTGAGACGACCCCTAATTCACATTTTACTTCAAAATTCTTTTTGGTGAAGCAAGAAAAATTTGAAGGAATTCAAATTTTGGGGCAGACAAATAGTGGTCAGAAGACTTTAATTAGACTAGGCAGAAAATTGACCGCCCACACTATCGACCATGCCCAGTTTTCTTGAAAAATTCATTCTAAATCGAAAAAAAAAATTACACGGTAAATATTAAAGATATTACAAATCGATAAATTTGTTACATAAAAATTATTGAGCTCCGCCCACTTTTAGGGGGCATTTTTAAGAAAAAGAAACTGAATTTCGAAGCTATGATTTTTGCTTTTAACGCATTCCTTCATGATTTTAACGAGATTAGAATTAATTGACTTTGATTTTTAGCCAAACCCATTTTGGGGGGCGTGGCCAAAAGTCAGGTCAAAAATCTTTTAAATTTGGTTTTACATGGTAAATAGGGTCGGGTGTTTAGAAGTTTGTTACAGACGAGCTCTTGCACTTACCCACTTGTTTTCCCTTTAGTTACGATGCTATCGTCCAATTGCCGTAAAGTTCGTAAAGTTTAAAAGCCGTAAAAATCAGCTTGTATTCAAATGGCTTAATCTAAGAAACTGATGTTCACATTTTCTTGACTTTGAACACATTGATGAGGGACATTAAGGCCTACAATCTGCAAAATAACATATTATGATGCCTTTTAAACTTTTAACCTTTTAAAACAAAAGCCGTAAAAATCAGCTTGTCTTCAAATGGCTAAATCTAAAAAACAAATGATCACATATTCTTGACTTTGAACACATTGATGAGGGACATTAAGGCCTACAATCTGCAAAATAACATATTATGATGCCTTTTAAACTTTTGTAAAAAATACAGAAGAGTAACAAAATTCCAGGCTCCTTTTTTTTGTGTGCTTCTTTGTCCGGAATAGGCTCAGAAAGTACTACTGGTACAAGAAAAGAAATAACACTAACTAAAGAGAGACATTAACGGCTCTCGAATAGGCTACTTTGTTTCTCTTCAACTTAAAACGTTTTAAAATTAATCACCAAAGCTTAATATTTTTAAGTGTTTCATAGAAAAGTCACTGCACGTACACTGGAATGTCAAAACAAACGCACGCAATCACACACCAGTAGATATTACGTTTCCAAGCAGGGTAGGAAAAATCTTTAACCAGATTTGAGTCAAATCGATATAGAACCTCGAGTTTATCGAGTGCCTGATGCTGCTGCGTTGTGTCAATAACTTCTATCTGTTTGAAGCAGATAAAAGCTTTATTGTTGTCGATAGTATACTGATTTGTCAGTTGAACAATTTAAACCTATTCGACTATTCAACTCAGTGTGTGCGGTAACTCTAGCGCTGGTTGTTATTCGACTTTATTACTTTATTCAGCTAACGATTACTCAGCTCTTGCATGGTAAGAGAGTTGGTTGATAAGCTAAGAGAAGGTTACACGAATAAAGCTCCTAGCCCAATGAATTCGTTGCGTCCGTCACGTTGGAGTACACGACTGACGGCCTAATGAAATGCACATGTTCTAATGGGAGAAGTATCACGTCACACACTTTTAGCTTTCCAACGTGAACTGAGCTATCAATAGTGTTCATCGACGTGACGGGTTGTGAAAATAAAGAGTTAATTCTCATAAAATCGTACCAACCATTGTTTTCACTAATTGAATTCATACTACTTTCCGCTTACGACAAAACCAAAGTGTCTGTTTTTATCCAAGTACATAATATCAAAAAAGTAGTAAAAACTCCCAGAAACACGACATTCATGTTTTTTTCTTTTGCAAATTCATCGCGGAAGAAGTCGCAGGAAACAGCTAGAATAAAAAGAATTTATGCTTAAACAAGTAGTATGCCGCCACAGCCATTTTCTACGTCGCCGATATGAAACAGCTTTTCATTCTTCCTATGTTTTTCAATAAGGTGGAATGGGCACACGTAATTAATAAGAACATTGCGAAATGAATGGATTTCCATTAAAGACAGAAGAAATATGTCACCTCTTCTGATAAGGCTTTTCATTTAAGGCATACCTAAAACCTTTTTTTGAGAACCTGCCCAAATATAGGAATTGTATTCCAGCTATTCGGCTTGAGCTGGAATTAATATGTCTCTTCAGCTGATAAAAAATCCATCTGCCTTCAATACAACACACCGCTTTCGCGTATGGAGAAATACTGTCAAAAATCTCATTGGTTTGGCGCTGTCATTGGTTCAAACTTTGTGAGCCTGTTGTTACCTAATAGAACTTTTGAACCCTAATCCTGTTGTGTTATCTTTCCATGTCTCTTCATTAATGCGCCTCTCATGCCTTCTCTTTTTTTTTCTAAGAATCCACTCTTGCTCTCTCCTTCTCGGTTTGTCATATAGAACTTGCGAGCAGCACTACACTAGTTTTCCCATCGAAAACCGCTATATACGCTTTCTGTTAAACCACATGTACTTGCCGGCACTTATCGTCAAATAAGGGCTTTCTTTGTGGCGCCCGTGAGTCGGCTTTTCGAAGGGCATTTCGGAGTTGAAGGCTTCCGAAGGAAAACTTTTTTTGCATTATTTTCATCCCTTGGCGTGAATCGGAATATCTCAAGCCTCAATCCGACTCAAAGTTGGAACCTCCAAAGGTTCAGTCATCCATAAAACTTGGTGAGCCAAATAATTGCATATACAATATACGTCAGCTTAATCCACAAGTAATAAATAAATTAGCGATTTTTGTGAATTTAGTTCATAGACTTACTTGAACAAAATGCTAATATAGGTCCTTTCATAGTTCAAAGTTTCATTCTCTAAGCTTTATTGCACTCCTTTTAACTTAACATTCTAAAAAAAGCTTTACAAGGTTACCTATTTCTTCCTTTTCTGTGGAAGTTTTATTTATTTTTGAATTCATCCTCATAAGGACACTCAGCCTCATTTGCAGTTACCAAAAGAAAGCGTATTTCGCTTCGCATACATAAATCCCTATACAGCCAGCTACGCTCGTTAAGGAATAAAAACTTCAAACTCAACACACGGAGTGTCTCTTCATTTGTTTTTACACTTTTTAAAAGGACTCTTGGAATTTTTCATCCAAGCATGCGGTAACCTAGTTCAACGCTAATTGCTAAGCTCAGCTCGTCATTGCGCTCGTAGTTGCAGCTGTACACAAATTGTAGAAACTCTGACCTTCGGCACGCGTCAGGACATTAAGAGCTTATATAGCATGCATCTTTAATAATTTATTTACAATACTTTTAAATTCTGTGTCGTGCTTAAGCTATTGCCACTGACCACACACATCTGGTGTGTGGTTAAATGTGTATCTATTTCAGTTGCCAACTTGATTCAATGTCATTCCATGTTTTTTTTTAATTTTGTTCAGGTACGGAGGCACCAACATCAAAAACATGTTTAACGGTTGAGAAAGTTTTGCCACTCAAATTAGCCAGCTCAGTGAATGGAAAGAAATTTCTGTCAAATATAAAGGACACACGCAGTTTATGGCTGCAGTTTAATTAAGAACAAAAGTGTAGACTGGGAGACTATAGAAGCCAAGCACTGACGTTGAATATAGACCAAAAAGGAAGAGGAAATTTCCTTATTGCCAGAGTGTTAAGGGATAGCTTGTTGGGAATCAGAATCAAAACAGTGCATTTTATTCCCTTAAGCTGCAAATGGGAACCTAATGTTTTTTAGTCTGTTCAGGGGTGATGGCTTTTTATGAAAATTATGAATTATAAAACGAAAGAATTTCTCATTCTTTGACTACGTCTAGAATGAATGAGGATTCCTTCATGGGTAAAGACATTCCGTACTTCATGGTGGAAACTCTCATGAGAAATGTATGAAAAAATTTCTTATGCTTAAATAAGGATATGGCTGAGCTTCATTCTCGAATATGATATTCATATCAAAATGTGAAAACAAGATTCCTTAAAAAAAATGTTGGTTATAATAAAACAGTAGTAAACATACATTTGAGAAAAAAATTATTTTTTAAAATCATATCAAAGCTGGCGTATTTTAACAATATGCTTCCACCGGCAACAATACGAAAATTAGCGGAAGACGAATAAATAAATAAATCCCAAAGGTGTTCCACCAGACAAATGTAGCATTAAATTGACATAAGAACTCTTATTCTGTCATTTTTGCTGTCAAAAGAGAGTGGCGATGTCAATTTCCAGGTGCGTAAGAAAGTTTTTGTTGTAAACATACGAATAGAAATCGTAATTCTGACGGATCTGTCATAATTGGACAGTTTCAGTGTTCTTATTCGATTCTCAAACTGTTTGAAAAGGGTTGAAAGTGGTTTGCGAAAAGGCTGATAATGAGATTTATTTTTAATCAAGAGGATTTCAATTTGTGTGGTTAATCACGTAATTTTTAGAGGATTTAATAAATACTTCTAATAATCGCGGATTAGTGCCCTGTTGAAACATGGTATAAGGGTTTGTTTTCCAAGGAAAAACAATAAAACTATTTTTTGTCTAGCAGCACGAGAAGGAAGAAGGTCACTGGTCTGACTCAACTTGTGCTTAAAGGTGTCACTAACCCGACATCCGATGAAGTCATATGTTCGGGAGTGATCTTTTATAAAGCAATTCTTTGTTTCAAACGTGTTGAATCCAAAACCAAAAATCAGTGTCAACTTTCTGGCAGTGTAGAAGGCAGTGTAAAAGGCTTTCGCCAAGACATGCGGCATATCTCGGAAGATGGGCCTCTTGATCCTTGAAGCCATAGAAAGACCACTCGCCTCTAATTATGTATCGAACCCGCGCTAGGTCTGCCTACATCTGTTGCCACGTCTGCCATTAATACTTGGGTTTCTCGTAAACACAGAGCTCATTGGGGGGTGACTGCGATGAGTGCAGACAGACTAACCGACTTCACCTGCAAGAAGTCTTGCCTTCAATCTCTCAGGAGAACCGACTCTTTTAGGCGTCATTACGGGTCGGGTTACCAATCTTTGGCTAAGCATTTGAACGTATTAGTTTTGAGAGAACCCACTACCTGTCCTGCCTGTGGAGAGGACAATAATATAGACGAAAGCTTCCATTTTAGTTGTCCTGCCTTTATACACACAAGGTGGCGGATCTTTGGGGCTGACTTGGCGAAAGCCGAACACCTAAGCTCTTTTTCACTTAAGTTGCTCCTCGCCTTTCTTCGAAGAATGCGAAAAATAACTACATTAAACAAAAGGTGTCTGCATTCGGTAGTAAAATGGATCAGTAATTGTGTCTGAGTGCTTCATGGGATAGTTTTAACCTCCGACAAAAACGGTCTAGCTCTATTTCCTTAGATTGTTGTAAAGGTTTTCCAAAGACAATTTATTGTTTGGAGAAAACTTTACTGTGAACATAAAACATTCTTATGTATATAGAGAGAGTGTCGCATTTTGATCGATATACAATACAAATACTTGACTTCAAATCCTACACAAGCTTTCAAAACAACTGCAATGATTTTTTTTCTACTTCTCTGTAGAAAAAATATCAATATACAGAAGAGTCATAGCAAATATTTTCTAGGAAATAGAATATGCTGACGAGAAAATATTTATAACTTCCTAAATTGTACCAATTATGCAAATGTTTGCAATGTTTTTTTTTTGGCCCAGGGCTCTCATCTTCTGTAATCTTTATAAAAAAAAAATTAATAAAGGAAAAGACTTTTAGTAAAGGACAAAGGTAAGGCATAAAGACAAGGGCCTTGTTTTTAATAAGAAATAAATTTTCTAATGAAAATTATCTTATTTACAAAGAACAATTAGGAACTCTCATTATTTTTCATTCTTTACTAGCATTTAAAATGTTAAGGCTTTAACTGCGACTTTGTCCCACTTAAAAAGAAAGCACCACTAAATGTATCTTTTACTTAAACAAAACTTATCTTTAAGACCTAGATATAGTTTTATATTACTTAGACATCTGCGGGACAGCCTGTCGGGACTATAACAGTCAATTAGTAGGTGTTCTTAAGGATGCACCAACGACTCAATAACTCACTTGTATTTTTCATGATTTCCAATCATTATTCTTCGTGGAATTCAGCACGATTTGTTCATTAAACCTCAATTATACTCAGAGGTATCTCTGCCTCAACACTCGACTTACCATGATAAATTTATTTTAGGAATTTTACTCGGTCCTAGACCGCAAGAAAATACCTTCATTTCCACTTCATTAACCCATAAGTACCTACGTTTTTTATGTTTGGAAATACCAACACCAAAACCTCTTTGGCACCCAATCTTAACTATCTCAAATTGAAATGTCAAAAAATGATGTTTCCACATCATCTACTGCTTAATGAAGTGAAATTCGTCCTATCTGTCGCCAACCTCATTCATTCTAATTCCCCTAACGTCGTCTTCATAAGGAAGGCTATAACTTTTCTGCATAAGTGATTTACCCGAAAATCAATGGCACACAGCCTTCACCCAATGCTGTACGCGAATGTAGTTTATGACATCTGGATATAGCTGCTGGAGGTGTTTTCCAGGAATTAACACATAAAAGCAACAAACTGTCGTTGTTCTATGATTTTTCTTTATGGTATCTTCGTTATACATCCTCGGGCCTAAAGTGTTTGTCTGGTATAGGCGTATACATGGATATACATGGAATAAAAAAAATATTGATAATAATATTTTCAACATGCTACCCTAGCCTACTTGTGCTAAAGATACTCTTATCGAATGTGTGCACGCCCGTGGAACTTATTCACACTTGGAATAGGTTCAAGTGTTTCTTTTTGCATGTCTGGCATGAGTGCGGTTTTTATGGCATGTGTCGCCTGGAATGCAAAAAACCCATTTATGGAGAATGTATGTCATAACAAGGATTATCGATATCGAATAGGAATTTTATGTAATTGCGGTTGCTGCAGATGATATGTTTGTGTTTTTTTTTTCATATTGCTTTGTGTTGGGCTTTCGATTAGATTTCTGACGCATACTCGGGCGTATACGTAACATGAATATAACTGAGCTACATTCGTTTGACGCACTTCAATTAGATTCCCAATTTGTACTGAGATGGAAAAACTCTTTGGATTTGAGTGCAAATCTCTCAGAGGCCGTAGACAAGTTTTCTCATATCAGAAAAGAATTTGTTTTTAATGAATTTTAGTTGGAAGACGCATGCTAAAATTGGTTAGGAATGGAATGAAACCATTTCATTTCGAAATGTTTTTTCTATTTGATGCCAATAAACGAAAAGGAACTACTTTGAGTGAACGAAAGTGAAAGCGAAAGTATAGGAAAAGGAGAATTTTTCCTTTGCCAGGAGCTATTAACTTAGGGCACTGTTTTTTTTAGGTCCGCTTGTATTTGTGGGACATATTGATGAAGTTCATCACCATCATCATTTTCGGTGATCGCTTATCCTTAAAAGGGTCGCGGAGCGAGGACGACTAAATGGTCCATCGTTGCCGATCCTCCGCCACCAACTCATGAGACATAGACGGGTATCGGAGGTGTTCCTTACCTGATCCCACCAATAGTTTCTTGTGCTACCAGGCAGGCGACGCGATTGCATGTTGGCTAACATAACCTGTCTAGGAAGTCTGTCGGGGCTCATGCAAATAAGGTGTCGAAGAATTGATCGTTCCACTCGGAGAAGTAGCTGCTCAACATTAAGTATAGTGACTTTTCTCACTCTATCCTTAAGAGTAACACCAGCAACGCACCTCAGAAAACTCATTACCGCAGATTGTACCCGCTACCTAAACTTCTCCACCTGTTTGAATGGATGCAGTTTTCTTGATGCAGTGACAAGAGTTCGGGAAAAACCATCACTTCGAATTTGCTTACGTTTACCTGCATCCCAGCCTTACCATGTTCCTTGTGCAAATCGAAAGTATGTTACAACTTATCATCAGGAATAAGTTGGAATGTGTTAATTTCTTCACATACAAGCGGACCTACAATTTTTTGCCGAATCCGCCCAACTAACATTTTTCCTCCCATAACACTCTACGAGAGTCTTATGAGAGTATTCTTCCAGAGCTTGCCTCTTGGAATTTGCCTCTCATAGAGTACTACGAGAGTGCTTAAGAGAGTCTTACGGGAGTTAAATGGCCCCACTTATGGGAGTTATTTGATCTGATAAAAAGTCTTAAACTCTCCTTGCAAGATATATTCGGTCTCATAATAAGACAATGAGTTCTTCTTATGAGATGTAAAGAGATAGTCTTGTTTGAAAGAGAGAGAAAAATATAACAAACAATTTTCGAGCCATCTTTATCATGTTGTGTGCCAAAAATGGTTTAATTTTTCATAAGGGCATGAAGTGAAAAAGAGAAAAAGATATACTTCTAAAAGTAATTGTTATTTTCAATGCGCTGTTTGATGGTACACCATTGTCATCAATATTATTGAGTTTAATAATATTTTTTCTGAGGTTATTTATGCAAGAACTTAGTGCAACTGAAAATTTATCTGCTAAAGTTAACATTTTACTTCGATAAAAACGATGCGCCTAAAAAATAATCAATTTAAAAAATAAATTATAAAAGATAGCTCATCGTAGAAGGGTTGCCGCATTTTCTCTGTTTAAAATGTGTTTTTACCTCAATTAACAGGGTAAGGAGTAAAATAGGATGTAAGAGAATATGATCGCGTCCAAAATGTGAGTCGAATGAGCCATGTCCGTCCGTATTTAGGTGCATGGTCGATTATAAGTATGCGATTACTCGGTGATAATTTACTGTTACAAACTATACGTTTCAAAATATATCCTAGTTTTAGGGCATAATAAGAACCAAAATATAGCTCTTGCCATCCTACAAAAAAAAATAATTAACATTTCTTCGTACATTCATAAAATATTTTCGGTATATATTTTTTTTAATTTTATTTATAACAAACGGATGCAAATCAACTAGATGCGTATACCTTGACGTTGGTAACTCTAAGAGGTAAGAAATTAAATGGCGGAAAAAATAGTTTTCTAATAAGAGTCATTCACTTTTTGTGAGCGATTAAGCTTTTTTAACAGAGATTAGCTCTCCTCGTGCGAGCATATTGGCTGTTTTCCAGAATTTTACCCTGTTAACCAGAGTAAAATTGGCTTTGTCTTCCCGAATCAGAGCAAATAAACTGTTTTTTAAGAATTAAGAAATGTCGTGGTTTCGTACTATTTAAAGACGCATTTCTGTTTTTACATCATTGCACATGAATGAAGGAATACAAAGATTACGGCATACGCATGTTATAACATTTGCTCGCAAAAGTATTTGTAAATCCGACGTCATCGGAGTTGACTGTGAGTTTGTTTGCGTGTAGAAAAACCGGCCAATCCATGCTGGCCAACCAGACCATGAATATGTTTTCGATGAAGATTTGTGCTGCAGAGATACCTACACTTTTTTCTCCATAAAAAATGCATTGAATTAATTAAAATACTTCTGTCACCGCAAGCACATTACATACTGACAAAATTACTTTTGACGTATGGTGGGACGCAATTATTTTGAATTGACATGAATAGGTATTTTTATCAGCCATCCGGTCTCAAAACAAGAGTGTTGGGCTCTCTTAAAAAGTGAAGTACTCATAAAACAAGGCTGAAAAGAGTATTTTTATGAGTACTTATCATACTTTATGAGTATCGATACTTTGACTCTCATAATAATTCTTCTTATAATACTTTTACTCTTTGATAGTAACATAAGAGTTGAACACACATAACAAGAATCAAATATTCTCTCATAATGGGAGTTTACGTCTTTTTTTACTCTGGTAGCCTTTTACCCGTTTAATGAGAGTACTATGAGAGTAAAATTCAATTGAATCAAAAAAGAAAATGTTCTGAGAGTATTCAAGAGTCTTATGAGAGTCTTATTAGTGGTTGTTTTAGATTTGTAGAGCACATCTCTCGAGAGTATGTTTGTTGGGCGGACGGCACTTTGAGAAGATTTTCAAGACGAATGATACTCTCGGAGGGCTTGTCAGACTTTTGCGGAGGTGGGGACCGTGAAAAAGAACAAGTATTTTTTTTTCAGGTGACGATGGCAGGATTCGAAGCCATGCCTCCGTCGTAGTAAGCACACACACTAACCACTACGCCACGGCACCCCACAGCTTTGACATTTGGCTTTGATTTTTGTTTTTGTCGGTGGTTGCACAGACACAACTACTGGTCAATTGTTCTTCCAAGCAGACACCCTTCCTTATTAAGTTTACCTGTCTTTCGAAGACGGGAAGGATCTTTAATTATGAAGTGTTCCGTACTCACCACGCCAAGTTATGCGAGCAAGGGCCGGACAACTACAGAAGAAGTGTGTATAGTCGGCCTTCCCACGGGTGGAGGTTTCGCTTAAGTCTAACACATTCAAGTGTGTTACGCTTAGTGGCCCGTAAAGACACCTATAGGAAGTCTGCAGTCGATTCTCCTGAGGGATTCTCCTGAGAGTCCTGAGAGACGGCAGAGAAACCAAAGTATCAATGGCAGACGTGGCAACAGATGCAGGCAAACCTAGCGCGGGTTCGGATACTAAGAAAAACTGTCCTGAACCTTTGCCGGGCAAGTTCATCAGAGATCTCATTTCATTTTATTTGTTCATTAGTGTGACCTGCGACCCAAGCCATGTTAGACTTCCGACTAAGTTTAACGAATACTTGAGTTCAAACACTATCTTGGACGAGGTAAGAGGGCTCAGCAACGCTCGCTTTTAGAGTGGCTAGGCTGTCACTCCAAACCCATATGCTTCTTGCCCTCCGACCTTTTAATCAAAATATAGCGCATAGCCATTAGGAAAGTTAAAATATTCGCTTGGAAAATAGAAGCATATTTCCCTAGGAAGTAGTGGAGTCTGACAAAGACTACAGCGCGCTATCCGATTTTGGAGGCATCTGTGAAAAACGATAGCATTCTTTCCCGGGCTGTTAGTCACAGCTGTTATACAGCGGATAGCAAGCCATTAGGATAGCAAGAATTTCCACTTCGAAGACAGACGCATTAGACGGAGTCTTATGTTCTTGCTTTCCACTAAGACCCGCACCATACCCCTGCCTGGTTTAGGAGGCATCTGTGAAATTACAATCGCGTTCTTTCCCTGGCTGAGAGACTGACCGAAGCCATACATACCATTGCCTAAGGAAAGTCGACTTGATAGTTTTGTCGCAAAAGGATTTCTGGTGTCATTGCGTCAAAGGACATATTCAAAAGCTTTGGTTTTGGCTTGGTTTAACATAATGTGCCAGTGACATTTGCTCTCTGTTTGTCAATCTATCGAGGGACGCATCTGCGGAAAATATCAAGAGTATGCTGCCGTTTAATATTTTGCGTCGTAAGCTGAGATAGGTTCGATCAGCAATTTATAATTTTTCTATAATCGAGGGCTGGAAAGTTAGGACTAGAATACAGCGTTTGAAAAAAAGCACCTCCATCTACATCGTTCTTAGTTCTTCAGCAGCAGGAAATGTAAAAATGAATTTATGAAATAAAAAACCTCTTCTTTGTATTAATAACTGTAAGGGATGGTAACCTTACAGTCAGGGCTTCCATTGGATATAGTATGGTCCATGTTTTATTCTGAGGGTTTGGTAATCTTGCCAAGCTTGAACTTTTTCTTGCCGAATCATTGCCGACGATTTGATTGATTTGATTGCTGATTTCGTCGCAGAATCTGTTGTTGATTTTCCTGGCTTTTGCTGAAAAGTAGATTTAAATCTTCTGTAGTTGCCTTGCCCTAGAAGTTTCTTGATTTGCTTCACGCCGACAGCATTGCAGGTCTCCCCCGCCTACTTTGCTGGTTTTCTTGGCTCTTCTCTTAGGTGTGATATGAGAATTTTCCCAACTTTTCAGTTTTTATAAAGATTCTTTTATGGAAATGGACTTTTTTTTGCCATGTATCACCTGACTATGTGTGGATACATAGTCAGGTTCTAACACCTTTTCACAAAGTCTCGTTTTCTCTAGATTCGCTGAGTTCTTTCAAAGCATTTTAACATAAGTTTGGGCTAAACAACAGATGACTAGATTGCCATAATAGAAGCTTGACTATCTAAAAGCTCCTTAACAAGCTTCAGCATCTTCGATTAGCTAAAATACTTCATTGGATCGGAATATTTAGTTCTAGGTTTGAGCCTAACGAGTTTGTCATTAACATGTTTTCTGCAGAAATAAGGAATATTTCTTGTTCTTTTTCCTGACAATTTTGCAATTAAATTATACTAGAGTAACCTTTTCAAAATAAGATAGTTACCTTTTTTACTCTCATTAAAGAGTGCCGAATTTTTAGTATTATTTTTATAATAAGCTTGCAATACCGTCCGTCAACTCTTGCCTACTTCAAGTTTCATTCTATGATACCAGTTTTAAGAATCCCTTTCGTTGTATTCACACCCAACCACAAAATGGCAAGTCCAAATTAGATGATTTGGACTGGCCGTTCGCTCAGGTTCAGATCGCGCCAGAAACAAACCCTTTTAACTAGTCATAAATATGTACCTACAAATCTGATTGTGTTATCATTGTGACAACATGATAAAGATGACATGAAAATTGTTTCTCATGTGTTTTTCTTTCTTTCAGACAAGACTAGTTGTTCACTCCCATAAGAAATGATAACGAATAAGGCCCATTTCACACATACCCGGCAGTCGGCTAACTGGCACTGGCTACCCGGTTGTTTGTTTGGACAACCGGGTTTGCACGTGTGAACGCGCCCATAAGAACGTATTCCCAACGACCGGGTAGCCGGTGCCGGTTAGCCGGCTGCCGGGTATCTGTCAAATGGGCCTAACTGTTGCAAGAAGAGTTTAAATTTTTTTTACAAGATCAGATAACTCCCATAAGTGGGACTATTTAACTTCTGTAAGGCTCTCAAGCGCTTTCGAAGTACTCTATGAGAGGCAATTTTCAAGAGGAAAGCTCTTGGAGATTACTCTCATAAGACTCTGGCAGAGCGCTATATGAGGTAAAATGTTATTTGAGTAGCTGGTTAATACGTTCTTCTACAGGAAATTGCCGCAAGCAATTTTCATCACGTTACCCTTAAAACTTTTAGAAAAACCTTATTAACTCTGTTTTATATGGTTTCTTAAATAGAGCGGAGTGGAAATACTAGCAAACGGAATGTCGAAAGAAAAAACCGTTTGTTTTTTCATCGGCATACACGATCCTGCTACCTTTACCTATCGCGGGTACTGCTCTAACTGATTGTGCAATCGGTGACCGATTCATTCTCACGTGTGCTGTGACTTTATACAAACAGCTTCTTTAATATGCAGAATTTCATTATTTGCCTTTATGTCTCTTTATGAAATTCTTTGTGCTAAAAATCCAAAACTACATAATTTTCACTAAAACTTTAAAGTTTAAAACAGCAGAATTCAGACTTCAAAAGAGTTTAAACATTTAAGCTGTCCTGATTTGCAGTTGTCATCTATCAAGAAGTGTACGAACAACCTTCGCATTCTGGCACCTACTTAAAATATATCCTGAAATAAAAATGAAATATAGTACACCCTTGGAGAGCAGATCCTTTGTATCCTTTATTCTCGACTTTCTCTTGCCTTTATGATTTTTAATATCCATTCATCCTTACAACACCCGAGTTCGCCGCACACACAAAATGACGCCAATCCTCTGTCGCTGTCAAGTACAAACACTTTACCCAAGCATGTGCTTTAAGTGTCTTCTCACTTGTATACCTTCTCTGATCCACTTCCTTACATTTCCGTGTGTGCATGTTTTCATATGTGCTGCACTTGAAATACTTTTTCTTCGAATAACGAAAAAAGAAAAAAAAAATGAGACACGTATAGGGTATAGGTACAAGACTAAAACTAAATCACCAAGAACAATAGTTGCCTTGCAAAATGTCTGCCTGCCATGTCCTTTTATTTAAGAGCACACAGAACACACACAAATACAACCGGATGTGAACATTTAAATATGAATTCACTCTCTATATGTAACTTTTGTCGCATTGAAGTAACATTTCGGTGTAGAAGCCAGAAATACTACACGAGTAACGTTCACACAAGCGAAGTGCCGCAATCGTATTTGGGCCGAGCAAATGCTACACATCAAGGATTCTTGCCTAAATCTATGTGTAGGATCCCTTCCGGCGTCAAGTGCATTCAAAAGCATTGGCAAAAGGAAAAAAAAAAGCAAACACAAATTCTTATAATTGGATTCCATTACATGGTGGATTCTTATGTCCTCGCCACCCGCCGGCCGGCCGTAAGTGTCTGGCTGCACAAAATGTTTTGTCAAGCGATGGTTTCCAGATGATGGACACTAATTCATGCAGTGATTATGGAACTAGGATTATACTTTGCTGTGTGCACACAAAGTATATAAACAACTACTCTGCAGCAATGTGGTTACGGTGGGTTAAATGGAAATATTGCATTTGTTGTCAGTGGCTCCCTCTTTTGTGCGGTTTGAGTGAGTCGACAGTTTTCAGTTGAACGGATAGGTCAGGCACAAAAGGGGTTGTTGGTTGGCTCTTGTTCATTGCTGTCTAGTTGACATATCACATGATTTACAAGCGCAAAAAGGGTGGTTAGTGAAAACTTATTTATTTTCCTTTGATTACAATTTAAACATTATGCGAGCAATCAAGCCGACATTTTGATTTATGTTGTTGTCGGGTGGTTTTGTAGGTGTCTGAAAATACGTTAAATTGATGGTTTTGACACTTTCAGTGGCGTTGTTTTTATTATTTGGACAAAAGGACGATTCAAATATTTATGGGTTTTAATTTTAAATGGTTAAGCTTTGTACATATTTCTGTTCTGAGACACATCATCTATCAGAATATACCATTTGACAGAAAGGTTAAAATGTTGCTGCATTATTGATATGAAAAATGAGTTTTGTTAACTTGCTATTCATTGACCTAGTTTTTTAATGGATCAAATATAAAAACACGTTTTGTGATTATCGATTGCGACTTCGTTGCCACATATTTCTTTGAAATTTAGGTTGAAATTTTACACTTATACAAAAATTATGGATTTTGGTTGCGAATTTGATGTAATTTTGAGCTAGCAAGCCACTATTGAAGAAACTCCACCGGCACTTTTCAGTACTTGTCATTGATTTCTATAAGTGATCTTGGCTCCTGATCTTACCATAAACTAAAATTTGCGCACCGAAAATTAATTTAAAAGAGCAGATGACATTTGATTTCGGTTCTGTATTAAAGCCTAAAAGTCGCCCCAGCAAACATTCTTTCAAGAGTTGAGCTCTAAGTACTTTAGAAAACGTTGGTTACTCTCAGAACATAACACTTTTTCTAAAATCTGGATTTGCTCTCATAGTAGTCTTATTACAAGATCATAAGGCCACCATAGCTAAGAAGACGTAAAATCCTATAAATGAGAGCATATTCAAATTCTTCTTATTAGAGCAAGAATGAATTCTCACAGAGTAATTGTATGATAAGAAGAATCATATAAGAGCTCTAGGTAGTATCGAAGTATATACGGACTTTTTAAAATACTCCTAAATGTCTTACATTGTTGTTATAAGACCACAGGGCACACCTCTGCCACCTTTAAAATCAATTATTATCCATGGCCAGCTCATCAAAAACTTATTTTGCCATTGTGTAGCGTGTTAGACTGAACATTGTCTTAAGATCGTAAGAATCAGATTATTAAGAAAGCAGTTAAAGTGGAAACCTAAACTGAGGGATCATAACTTCGGAGACAAGTAGAAAAAGAAGACGACAGGAAATTCTCTTTGTATGTATGATTAATATTTAGAACGTATTCACAGAGACATTCTTATCAAAACCCTCATACTTAAGGTTTAAGTTTTTAGTTTAACGATAAATCCGGATTACGTTACTGGCCGCACTCAGTATGAAATTCTTTGCGAGAGTTTAAACTTTTTTTTTTTGCGTACTGGTAACACTTACCCTGGTTTAAGTCATTTTGACCACTTTCTGCTTATTTTAAGCTCCAATATGGTTTGCATTTTGTCCATGGACACACTTAAGGTCTAACAAATTCCGCAGGGCGCATATGTTTTTAACGTTTAATAAAATAATCTGCCCCAACAAGCTATTTGAACGCCGCGAAATGAAAATCGACTTACATAAGAAATTGCTCAAAATTATGCGATTTAAAGTTTATAGACTACTTTCTTCTACTTAAAAGCAGCCAGTTAATATTCGTTGCATCTCTGTTTATACCCTACCCAGGGTATATTTAGTTTGTTGTATAGTTTGTAACGCAGTGAAATAATCACCGTAGACCCCTAAGACCTTTTAGAGATATGAATGGGAGCGACAAGAGAATTGATGAAGTCCGTCTGTATGTAAAACACTTTAAGGCCTTGAATTTTTAGCTAGAGAGCTGAGTTGGCTAGTGAGATAGTTGGCTGGTGAGTTGGCTAGAAGCCCAGTCCATCAGATCAAGTGTGAAAATTAGCTGAAGCCGCCCACAGACACGCCCACTATAGGCCTGTATGTGTGAACATGTCTAATTTTAAAAAATACTTTTTTCAAATTTTTGGTATGTTACAATGGTGCTAGCGCACTCATTTTTATACCCCATCCCATAGGGTAGGAGGTATATTAAGTTTGTCACATAGTTTGTAACACGGTAAAATGATTATGGTAGACCCCCAGGATCTTAAGGGCATATGATCGAGACCGAATTCTGAATCGAATAAGCCATGTCCGTCCGTCCGTCCGTCCGTCCGTCGGTATGTCACATGTTTTTAGGCCTTAAATTTTGAAACTTCGTTCGTAAGGTCCGCGTCATGCGAAGCAGTACAAGTGTAAACATTTTTGAAATCCGCCCAAAGACACGCCCACAATCGGTCTAAATGTGCAACTACCTCCAGAATTTTCAAAACTGTAAGACGTTCTAAAAGGCTGAAATTTAACATTTAGCATCTCCTAATAAATATAAGACACAAAAAAGAAAAATGTAATCGGTAAACCTATTCTAGTGGGCGTGGCATCTATTTTAATAGTAAATTTTCAAATGCAGTTTACTCAATATTTTTGCTCAAAATTAAAAAAAATTTGCTTAATACTTTATGTAGAAAACGCTTAGCTCTACATTTTGTTAATGCAAGACTTTGGGCCACGCCCATATTTGGAGGCAGAATTGAAGAAAAACCTAAAATTTGCCTGAAAAACTTAATTTCGACTAGCCTTGAGCCTAATTTAGGAAAGCATGAAACAAAAAAAGTAGCAGGTTAGGTAAACGAGACATTAGTCCCGATTTCGTTCATATGAAGTTTTTAGCCACGCCCCCTTTTAAGGGTCGATTTTTTAAAAATATTGAATTTGGACCAAAAAATTGAATTTTTACGTACATTCAAGTGTAACTTGGATATATATGTGGTTTCTCATTAGGGGCGATTGGACCACGCCCCTTTTCGAAGTTTGCATTACTTATAAAATGTCAAAAAATAACCATGTCATCAGCATTTTACAATGTGGGATAGGATGGGGTATTCAACGGTGCGTTTTACGGACTGTAACTTCTGCGTACACACTGTAGCACTTACTCACTGGTTGGTATGTAACATTGTTTTATAATTGTCTTTGAGGTGGCAGAAAAAAAATTGGTATTATTATTGACGCCCACATTTTTAAGGAATTTAGCTTAAAATGACTGTTTTTCAATATTAAATGTTTGAAATTAGACTAAAAATTATATGACAAAAGTTGTAGATATTAGCATTTTCTAACTAATTTTGTGTATGTAGCATATGCCTCCGCCCATGTTTTGTGGGCGTGGCGTTAAAAAAGTGATTATTTTAGTTATAAAAGCGTAGTTTTAGGCCGAAACGTATGCAACCACCTAGGATAAAGCATTCAACAGTTATATTTTTATATCCCGTCCACTTTTTGGAGGCGTGGCAGTTTCCTTTTTTGCTAGGGTAGGGTATTTTGTTACTCGTCACAGACAGACTGAAGTTTTTACATAGGCACTGTTGCACTTTCCCACTTGCTTTATTATATTCCCGGCATACAAACCAGCTAACGAACAACGTATCCAAGCCAATCAAACGTTGATCGTTCCACTTACAGAAGAAACTGCTCCATATTGAAATTCTGACGAATACTGACGTCCAATCACGTTTAACACCAGTAACGAACCAAAGAAATCTCGCTTGGGCAGCGGACGGACGGACAGGCATGGCATATTCAATTAAGAATTCGATTTCGATTTTCGGTCTTAGTCCAACGTGGCTGTTGTGGAATTTTAACGGCAAAGTCAACAAGAAGACATGACAGCCCTCTCAATGTTCAACGCCATTTATTAGACAAGCTTCTGCAGTTCCTACAAGACCCCCAAAAGGCTACTATGTTTTTTCCGTTCTTTACAGAGCATTGTTCTTATTATGGTTGAAACCATAACACTCATGGCTTAAACCCAAATTCAATCCTCTGGGGTTCCTGGTCCCATCTGGGGTTGAGCTCATCTCCCCAATTGAGCTCATCTCCAGGTGGCGGATAGGGGAATGCTCACCAGATATGGTGGGTATGGAAATATCAGGGCGGACCAAGACCAGCAAAAAATAAAAATCTAGGAGCGTTTGTCTTAAAATGAGCAGCTGCCTGATCGGCGTCCGTTAACCAGGTTAGGGTCAGCCAAATATTAAAAACCTCTTCCTCTTCCAATAAGCAAATAGAATTGACAACAATAAGATGCATGCCAGATGTATTTATGAAATACTTTGCTTGCGGGGGTAAGCTTTGGTGTTTCTGTGCAGAGTTTACACGTCCTACTGGCTCATAAGCATTCGCGCGTTGGATGGAGAATTACTTTTTTTCCTTCTATCTTTCTTTCTTTTCTATCCTAAAAAATCTTTCGGCTCACGATGCGCTACGCACCTTAAGGGTAGCCATAGCCCTTTGATCGCGAGTTAATTATACAAAGAAATGCCCTTTTCTCTCAGACAATCAATGATGTGCCCTGTGCGATATGCATAGAGATGCTACACAGGGAATGCTCAATTTTTTGACAACTCTAAACTTTGGACTAAGGACTGTTTAATTTTAAATTTTTCTTCTCAAGGGTTTGTCCAGCCCTCTCGGAAGTCAAACACCTACATTGCAATAGGACTCATGTACAGTATAGCAGTATTAGGAAGGACAAGCCTTAACTTAAGTTCGTTTACAAGTTGTTTGTAATAAATTAATCTCCGTTTTAAAAAAGAAAATCTAAGAAAATATTCCGGTTGCAAGAGTTCCTCCATTAATTTTCAGAGTATCGTCCCAATTTTAGTTCTTTCAATTTATGCTCTTCGACATTTTACTTTAGCAATTTGTCATAGTCTTCGCCAAATTGTTCTTAGAAACCAGCCAACAACTCATTAAAATAAATGACGAACAAAGTTCGATAAAGTTTTAAACTTTTCTTAATCTTGCAGTTTTGCAGTGTGTCTTTGTACTTTGTCCTTGCAGTTCTTATGCCAGACACTATTTCTTGTTTCAGCAAAGGCTGTACAACAAAAGTTTTATTTAAGATCAGTTTCGTTGTTAACTGAAAAGTTGAATAGTAGTTTTATGTCCAGCACTTAATGGGGTCTTCAAAGCTTCATCATAGAGACAATCCATACGGATTGTGTTCGCCCTTGGGCATCCTTACTAGTAATTCTTTCTCGAAATGATGTCAGGAGTCTTAAGATTCAACCATCAGCCAAACAAAATTCGTATGCATATCCTGCTAGGGTATGCACTTAATATCCACTTCAGTTACCAGTTGGCAGTAAGGCAAGAATCAGCTAATGCCTCTGGCTCTTTCCCATAACAACAGACACCGAGTCATGAATATGAAATCACCACTGCATTGCTGACATAAAAAGCATCCCATAATTGCTCTCGTATAATCGTAAATAAAGCATACATGCTCTGAGGTTAGGTTAACAACTTTAAAGAAGAACTTCACGGTCGTGTCCTCGGCAGCGTGTGTTACAACCCTATGGAATGAGATAGAATTTCCTAAGTTTTTGCCCCCAAAACACACTATACCACGGTTGAGTGGTTCCCACGTAAGCCACACTCAACCATAATTGAAGCAGCATTTCAGCATGCTGCTTCTTTTTATTTCTTTTCCCGGCCATTTCTTTCACTTTCATTTCACTCACATTCTACCTATCTTAACCCAAACCGCACCAATACAAGGAGTGCTACTCCAACTATAGTTAACTTATATAAGGCGGGTAAAAAAAGAAAATACAAAAACATTTCCATGTACCCGTATAAGGATGCGATTACGCGAAAAACTCTCCGCTCAAGATGTCATCTAACTATTCTACAGTCGTAGTGGTTTCAATTTGCACTAGTATGCATGACGACCTCGTTGTGACGCGATTCTTGGCACAAAAAACCGGCAAACTATGGTGAAAAGCTTGAATCTGGTCAAAAACGTGGGAAAATTTTTCTCAAGCCTGCGCTCTCTCGTTTGACACACATTTCGGGACCGTCGTGCATTGTTGCTGTTCGGTTACATGGATAGTGTTTATGGGCGAATCCATCCGCCTCAAACTTCCCCTCCCGGATGTGAAGCAGTGGAAGTCCTGTGATGTCCTGTGCATGCACTTGAGCAGAACAACAATGAAGCGAAAGCCACAAACATTTATTTTGTATAACAAAAAAAAAACAACAACATAAAAACTGCACAAAATATACATAGTAGCAATAATGGCAACGCAAGGACGAGAAGGAGATGAAATTAAACCCATCCTGGGATCGTTAGAACATAAATGGGTTAAATCGTTTTTTAATTAAAAGTGCAAAAAAATGCACAAAAGATAAACTAGGACAAAGGATTACTCACAACTATCCAATATAAACTTAATGCCCTGTGACGACTTAAGCTTTCGGATGTTGTTACAATAATGGTATAAAAAAAGTTTATAAGGAGACAGGATGTATATTGATGCGTTTATGTGTGTAAAAAGAGCTTCTGAAGAATACTCGACATAAATTGAAATCCGGGTGAAATTGGTTGTCTTATAGCAAATCTCGTTGCACAAGAAAGTCTTTTGCTTTCAATCAATTTTATCGAAAGGAATGAGGTTTATAAATCTCACCACTTAAAGGAGGCTACGAATTAACGATCTAAATCCAACTTGATCTTGCATAATCGGAAAGCTTTTTAAGTAAGTACAAATTGTTAAAAAAAGGAAAAAAAGTGGAGTTTGCTATTTTAGCAAAAGCGGTTTCAGCACCTTCCATACCGGGGTTTTCCTTCCGTTACTAAAGCTTTGACTTACTTACTTACTTAAGACTTACTAAGACCTTAGACCTTAGACCTTACTTACTTAGACTTGAGCCTCAGCTAACATGCTTCGCCAGCCAGTTCTGTCTCCAGTTTCATACGCAAAGTTGGCTAAGGTCTCCTTCCACTTGCGTGCGCCAGCTGAGTCTCGGTGCTCCTCTACTGCACCATCCCTGCGGGGTTGATTCGAAGATTTTCCGGACCGGGGCGTTAGTGAGCATCCGCTCTAGATGACCCAGCAATCGTAGCCGTTGTATTTTAAGTCTTCTGGCTAGGTCAGTGTCACTGTACAGCCCCTACAGTTCGATGTTATATCTCAACTCTCCGTCTATGCAAACGAGACCGTAAATCGTCCAAAAAAATTTCTTCTCGAAACAACCTAAAGTATTTTCGTACGCCTTTTATCCGCCATCACTAAACCTTAGACAGCTTGTTCATCTATTTTTTGTGTGGATTTAAAGAATATTGGGCTTATTTATTGTCTTTTTTTTAGTGGTCCGTTCAAAGAAGGAAAAAGGACCTCTTATGCTATCCCTTTGTTATCCGTGCGTCCACACCTTTTTAACTTTTGAATGATGAGTCGTAGAAAGGCGAATTTGGAACACTTATAAGGCCTGTGTAAAGAATGAGAATGCATACATAAGGGCAATGTTTTATACACACATTATCGTGTATTTATTGTATTTTGAAATTTGATGGCACAAAAGACAAAAACGGTTTTGGCACTAAGATTGAAAAGTTTTTCAGCCAAAAAGAAGATAATTGAATTCAACGCTACACAAATATTGAATTTTAACAATCGAGTTTTACAAAATATTGAAAAGTTTTTGAGAAATAAGAAATTGAAAATATGAGGCCGTTTGCAACGTGTTTAACATCAAAACTTTTTCACCACTTTACAAAAAGCCGATTTTGGCTTTTTAAAGCAACCATAGCTTAAATGAAGTATGAAATCGAAATGTTGCTTAGCAGTTTTAAAGGTTAAACGTATTTTCGAACAAAAAATCGCAAAAATATTTTTGTCCTCTGCTCCTCCTGGATTTTAAGTCTTCAAAAATGCAGAAAACAGCAAAAAAAACGCGGGGGACACCCAATGTCAGTCCCGGTAATATGTACGGCTTTGGGAAAAAAATCTCGAAAATAAACCATTTTCCAAAGTTTGAAGGAAAATTGTTTCGGGTCAGAAATAATTAATGGTTTTCGAGATAGACTGAAAATCATTCAAGTTGGTTTACTGATGGTAGAATAATTTCCGCAATATTTCTTTTTAATAAATTCAATTTTACGCAAGCACAGAAAACTTGACCTAAAATGTGTTTACATTTTGAAAACAAAAAAACGCGTTTGGCATTTTTGAAGCCTTAAAAAAATGTTATTTGTCCTATTTTATTTATATTACGGAAAAAATTGAGTTTCGAATCTTAAATTACGTCTCAAATAAAAATTGTTGACTTTTAATTTATACTTATACATATTCGTATACAAACCTTAAAGTTAAAGAAGAAATTAAAGAAATATTAATTAAAAAGCTAACCGAACGTATCGTTGCTTATATTGCGGAGCGGCACCTTGGGCAAAGCCATACAAAATTAAACGTAATATTGAAAAATGAAAAATTACAACAATTTACAATTAGACTACGTATTATTATAATGCTTGTAGAATAATTGTAAATTGTTGTAATTTTTCACTTTTCAATACTAAAGAAAAAATAGTTTTAATAGTTTGAAATCTAAAGATCGGCCAAATATTCAAATATGTCCCCCTTTAAGTTTTAGACTATAGTGGCCTGGCAGCATTTAAAAAACTTATATGGATACATCTTATTGAAATTGTACTCAAAATATTAAAAAACGTAAGCGAACAAATTTAGCTAACGAGATGCTTTGTACACTATGCCACGAAAGACGGAAAATGCCAAGAAAAAATATGCTCCGTGTATGATGTCATACTTGACGGTCTTATATTGAAAGTCTTCGGGGAGAACCTAGATATTTGGGGGTATAGTTGGCCAATCAAGTCTCTGCAAACCATAATTTTTGAGAGCAATCTCAGCGGAACTTTCTAATTTTTCTTACGGGTTTTAAAAATTGCAACTCTCTCCACTTTCCAACTGTTTTGTGTCTTAAAATAGCAAGCAGAAGCAGTTCGAAAAATTTAGGCTAAGGGAACAATAATGAACACAATAGGACTAGCAGAAGGATCTTAAAATACAAATTCAATTACAGTTTAGCAATCGGAAAAAAGAATACTTTATTCAAATAAGACGTAATTTCCAAGCAAAGTCTACTTTACTTGTAAAGAAGCGAAAAACAAATCTATTAAAAGTAAAAACAAGTAAGTAAGTGCAGGAGTTCGTCTGTAACAAACTTCTATGTACCCGACCCCATATACCGTATAACGCCAAATCTTAAAGCTTTATGGTCCGAATTCATATATTATTTGTATTAACCACGCCCCAAAATATGGGCGTAGGCTAAAAATTTGAATCAAATAAATTTAATTTCGTGATAATTATGCAAAAATGCGTTAAAAGCGAAAATTATTTCGGAAAAAAACAGTTTTTTCCGAAACGCCCCCTTAAACTGGGCGGAGCTCATAACTTTTATCTAAAAAACTAAGCAAAGGTAACATTAGTCGTAAAATTTTTTTCGATTCGGATTGAACTTACGGGGAAATCGGGCTTTTTAGGATCTATCATATAAAAAGTGGGCATGGTCGATATTGTGGGCGGTCCGATTTTTGCCATGTTAAAGGCTTCGGGCCAACATTGCCCGAAAATAATGTTTTTCTTTGCCCTTGTTAAAGGGCTTATGTACCTTAATAAAGAATCAAGATAACGCGAGCGAAAATTATGAGAACAGAAACCGAAGAAGTTCTGGTGCACTTTGGTTTTAGGCAGCTTAGTCTTGTTGTGTCAAGAAAAATCTACTTGAGAAAATCTTTTCCATACTCGTGTCTCCATGTCTCATGATCATTAGCATTCCTGCCTGCGTCAGTGTTCCCGCCGAATTCTTTAAGGGATGAAATTCTATTGGCTAGCTTACCCGAGCATTCTTTATAAAAGTAACGATAAGACATTGCTTTGATGCATCATAGAGTTAAAAGGTTCCCCCATTTTTATGTCACCTTCTAGCTTTTTGTTTGCAAGGTATTCTTGATTGCCCCTGGCCAGGCTTTAGAGTGCATCAGTTTGGTCGAAAAATTTTAGCCTGATCAGACGGTGTTTTTTTTTTTGCATTACTTCCATCGTTTTAACTCCAACACTTTTTTGAATACTAGGATGGAGGGAGACTAAAACCACAAAATCTTTCAAAAATACCAATATGGACCACTATAGCAGGTATATAATAACCGAAGTAGCCAAAGTTGCTTAAGCTCGGAAATCCACGTGCTTAAAAACCACCCATTTATGAGAAACACTATGAAAACTACCAGAACGCGTAGTGCGACATAGCGTGTTATAGAAGTAAATTTTCGTTCTCTCATAATTTTTCTTGACTACAAGTAACCTTCACACTTGGCAAGCTTTTCGGCTTTAGTGATACAAGTGTCATTTATTGACAAAATGGCCGAAGGTATCTATCAAGCTTGCCAGACACTAGGCAGCACTGAGTTTTTTCAGCATTAAATTCTACTCTGTTTAAAGTTCTTCAGAAATTTAAGTCAGAATTTAATGAGTTTAACATAAGCTTTTGTTCCCTTTTCTTGAGGACAGGGAAGTGTTCCGTGTAAATAGGATAAGAAAATATGAGTACTGTCGTCAACGCAAGAGCGTTTGGGTTGAGAGGTGGCACACACCAACACCTAAGGCGCGCGTATGATGAATAAAAAGCACAAAAATGACATTTGGGTCGAACTTGTGTATTTTGAGATTTTCGAGATCTTCTGTTTTTAAACGAGTGCAAAAATGAATGAGTATGTTAAGGTTTTCGACACATTTTAGTATAGAGGTGGAGACATGGTACAATCCAAAAACATAGAGTGGGCAGCTTAAGAGACACGACCAGCTTGGCCTTACAAGCAAGTAGCACAATTTTTATGTCTTTAGCAAATTGCCAGTTTTTTTTTTACCTTTCGATATTCAAAAGATTCTGACGTAAGTTTCAAATATGGTAGCTTCATTTAAGAATTGTTCTAGCGAAAAAATTAATATTTTATTACAATATTCAAAACTTATAAAAATACCGCGAAGGTGGTTGAAAGTTCTAATCTTTCTCATCTTATTAGTCAAAAGCCGACATAGTTTTAAGGTCTAAGAGTTAAAAACCCAAAGCTGAATTAAGTGTTAAATGTTTTGTGAAAAGCAACCAGAGTTGAGTTTCAGACGCATTTGGCGGCCGCTAAGTGCTTGAAGCCTTCCTCCCTTTGATGTGGGTTGTTTTCTTCCGATTTTCGCTTCTATTCCAGTTACTTCAAAGGCTACATTTTTATTTTATAGCTAGATTTTCATAGTGTTACTAATTGCCCTTTGGAATGAGCTGTGAAAATATAGATTAGAACTCGCCCTCTAAATTCGCCATAATGTCTGTTCACGATTTTAAATTAATGTTTATCATTAATCCATCACTACTTGTTGTTAAACTATTGAATATCACATAAATGGTCAATATAATTTTAACGGACATTTTTTTGGTAATATAATATTTAATTTATTATTGAATGAGTGCTTTTACATAATTATTAAAACCATCCTACTAAGTTTTTTATTTCCCAAAAACAATGAGGAAAAAAAAAACTTCTAGGTTGTAGAAGAGTTTATCTCTTATTTTTTGAAAAACTTTTTCTACTAAACTTGTGGACCCTCATCGAACCCAAAATCAAGTAAATCTTGGTGTATGAAATTTTAAAACTTCGTATTTTCCAGCGACCTACAATTTCGCCTTAACTTTCTACAAAGCCAATAAACAAAATCTAGCAATATTAAGCAAAGAATCCATTTTCCGTCATTCAATAACAAAAAGCTAAGTATTTTCTACAAAATGCATTTTTCAATTAATTTTCGAAAGGTGTTTACATAATGGAATATAAAAAAATTAAGATAAGAATAATTAAATTTAAAATTTTACACTCAAATACATAAAAATTAAGGCACAACGGTTCATAATAATTATAAAAACTCTGCTAATTGCCTACGGGAAGGCATTGTTAGCATTAAACGGAAGATGTCGTTAGTGTTGTGCAATATTGGTGGAACAGCGGCAAGTAGTACAACAACAGTATCGACTCCGACAGCAGCTACCGCCTCGACAATAGCTATTGCCACAACGGCAGCAGGTGTCATCAACAATGACAGTAATAACAACATGGACAACACAAGTGAGGAATCGAATCCCGTCACAATTTACAGGTAAAATGGACTAAATATCCGTTTGGAAAAGGCTTTTTGTTTTCTTCTGTCGTGGACTGGGTCTACTGTGTGAAAGGATCACCTTTCCTTGAAGCAGAACAAAAACCCAATTACTATGCTAGAATGACTGTGAAAGGCAATTTAAAATGTAAATTAAGTGAGATAGAGCGGCTTTGGCCAATGTGGGATATACCCCATTTGGGATAATGAGGTGCTGATGTTAACCCAAACGTGAACCATGCGGACGTGCGGTGTGAACTAATTGTATTTAATTTGCACTTTAATCGAATTTTTCAATTTTGTAGATATTGGGTTTTTAGTTTCGAAAGGGATATATGTATTGATGGTGTCAAATTGATTTAAAAATAGTACATAGCTATCAAAAAACAGGAAGGTGAACTAACACAGATTTAAATTGAAAAGTCTCATGACGTAATTTTTGATTTTAAATTTTTTTATATTATTTTTTTATATTTTCTGATCAAGCTTTTTATACCCCATCCCATAGGAAAGGAGGTATATTAAGTTTGTCACATAGTTTGTAACACGTTGGAATAATAATGGTAGACCCCAAGACCTTAAAGGCATATAATCGAGGCCGAATTCTGAAAAGAATAAGCCATATCCGTCCATCCGTCCGTCCGTCTGTCTGTACGTCACACGTATTTAGGTCTTAAAATTTAAGCTAGGAAGCTGAAATTCGGTCGAAGCAGTACAAGTGTAAACATTTTTCAAATCCGCTACAATTAATGCAACTGTGCAACTACCTCCCCGAGCTCTCAAAGCTGTAAAACGTCTTAAAGGCCTGATATTTGTTATTTATTATATCCTGTTCATTGTAATATACGCAAAATAAAAATTTCGTCGATTTAAAGGTTAATTTTTCAAATGCATTTTACTCAATGTTTTTGTTCCCAATCGAAAAAATGTTACTTAATTTATTATGTAGAAAACACATAGTTCTACATTTCGTTCATACAAGACTTAAGGCCACGCCACATTTGGAGGCAGAATTGGAGGACCACCTAAAATATTCCAGAAATCGTAATTTCAACTGGCCTTGAGCCTAATTTAAACTCAACACGGCGAAAGAAGCAAGCGGAACATCCACACAACTAGGATTATCCCCCATTGGGTATCACAATGGGTCTAATTAGACCTAAGTGCGATGAGGCGCGGGTCACCTCGCTCCATCAACCCAACAACCTAATCTAACCTAAGCCTAATTTAGGAAAGAATAAAAAACAAATTAACAGGTTAGATGAACGAGACGTTGTTCCAGATTTCGTTCATACAAAGTTTTTAGCCACGACCCCTTTAAGGGGTTCGTTTTTTCAAAAATATTGAATTTGAACCAAAAAATTGTATATTTACGTAGGTACATTGAAGCTTAACTTGGAATTGAAAGTACGTATTTAGGGGCGGTGGGACCATGACCCTTTTCAAAGTTTGCACTTCTTATAAAATGTTAAAAAATAACAATAACATCAGCATTTTACAATGTGGGATAGGATGGGGTACTCAACGGTCCGTTTTACAGACTGTAACTTCTGCGTACACACTGTAGCACTTACTCACGGGTTGCTAATGGTATGAGCAAACGAAAAACAATTTTTTATTTTTGATCAAGTACAAATTAACTGAAAACAATTTTTTCAAGGAAAAGCCTCAAATCATACGTTTCAAGTCGGCATGGCCGTTTTCTGTTGGTTGGTTATTCCAACACAGCAAGTTTAAGAGTTTATGTTGATTTGCCCCACAATCTAGATGACAGACTTAAAGTAAATTTTTCTGACTCGGCTGACTAGTCCCTGTTAAGTCGATCACATCAATGGCTCAGGTATATTACTGATTATAATATATATATATAATATATGTAATATAGAGCTCTATACCAATAAATGTTGCAGCTATATGTTTTAATGTTTTCCACTATATGTTATCTATATGTTGTATGTTCTTAGGATGATCCAAAAATCTCACTAAAATAAATCTGCCCACAAAAACATCTGATCCTGTCATCATCATCAAAAATCAAGGCTCCCGCATGCAGTTTTCTAACAATGAAAACTATATCAAATGCAGCTCGGATGTCGATGAAACTCTTTAACAAAATAGTTAACAGGGGCATAAAAAATAGTTTCCACTATATTATTTTTAAATAGTTCCTGGGAGTAAAAAAAAAACTCATATTTTTAAGACAATGACATAGGATGTCATTGACAAATGTCAAAAATGAAAGCACACGTCAAGTTAATCTTATCGTTTTCTGTGGAAACACTTTGGGATTAACTTTTAATCTTCCCGCGTTGATCTCAGTCTTATGCGCGGTGGAAACACTCTTTAAAGAACTTAATGTAAAGGTACCGTAAATGCCACCGCTGCTGTTTTTTTTTTTGCTTTTCGAAGGTTGTAAATGTACACACTTTGAAGTAATTTCGCGAACAATAAAATACAATGCGTCCTCCACCTTGTGCAGTCCGTTGCTCTTGTATTAAAATGTTTGAAGTTGTTCAGATGTATATATTCCTGCTCTTCGAGGTAATGAACGTAACATTATCAAATGGCTTTCGTCTCATGTATTGAAAGAAGGCTTTTGCATTTATGCAAGAAGTTACATATTTTTTAACGGAAAAGATGAATGTTTTCTCGCAATAAATAATGTTCTAGAATCTAGAGGATTAAACACGTCATAAGGCAGAAAGTAAAGAATTTATTATTGATCGATTTATGTTAATCAATAAAAATTACACCGGCTGCATGGGAATTCAAACAACTGCTATAGCTCATAGCTCACACAGTAAAGGTGCAACAGCCGCCATCATGTTGTATGCATTATTTGATAGATCATTAATGAAGCCTTTTAACTGTAAAAAAAAATTTATTTATTCTGCCTCTTCCCTTTACTGTAACCTAAACTACTGCATATAGAAAATACATAATTTAAAACCTTTTGCCGCTCTTCACTTGTGCGTTTGCTTTAATTTGGGAAGCCGTAATTTGCTTAAGCCGTCATATGCTTATTTTACATGGACCTACAACAGCCGAGTTTAGTCATGGCCTCCCATTAATTTTTCATAAAAAACCGAGTTTCAAGTGAATACAATACATCCGAGAACGAGTTACGGAGTTTAAAAGAGCAACACCAGCAACGCACCACAGAAATTTCATTTCGGCAGCTAATTTCAGCGATCTAGTTCTTTCGGTCATTACCCAAATTTCAAGACCATAGATGAGGATTGGAAGAAACACTATATTCAAAACTGAGATCTTTGCTTTCACTGAAAGCTCAGCTTTCCTGGTAACCGGCTGGCGCAGTTTCTATACTACTGCTTCAGCTTCGCTAATCCTACAAGATAACTCAGTATCCCTCGCATCGTTTTTCTGTAAAGATCCATAGATACTTAAACTTTTCTTCTCCATTTATGTGCAGAGTACACTGCACAAGAGCTCGTGAAACAACCATCACTCAATGCTCGCTGAAGTTGCTTCTCGGACGATGCAAGGATAGCCTAATCACCTGCGAAAAGTAAATGGTTTATCCTGACACCATTCATTTCGAAATATTCCTCGCAAAGACTGCCAAGATAGCTTAATCAAATGCGAAAAGGAAATGGCTTATCCTAACATCAATCATTTCAAAACATTCCTCGCCAAGACTGCACTTCACCATCCAGTCCATATGCATACACTCTGAGATGGAGAGGCGATAGAACACAGCCCTGGCAAAGTACAATACACACATCAAAAGGACGGAATTCCCATTAATCCACAAACAGCTTCTTCAATTCCCATGCAAGGACAGAATGGCTGTCATAAAAGCCCCCCACTCGACGCATAGTCCTGCAAAACTCTCCATGTTTATCCCGAGGAACCGGATCATAAGCCTATTCCAAAAATACACAATACGCGTAGACTGCTTTGGCATATTCCCAGGCGCCAGGCCTTTTAAAAAATAACCTTAAGAGAGAGAAGAGAACCTAAAAAGCTGACTTCTGCCAGGCCGAAAGCCGATCTAAAACTCGTTTCCAACACCTTCGCGAATGCTGTTCCCAGAATACTGAAAAGGGATATAAGGCTGAAGTAAGAGTAATTTATCTTGTTTCCTTTTTTGAAGATGCTCCAGTTTGTACATCGCTGAGTGCTTTCCTGATTTCCAAGGCCCTCTTTATAGTACGTGTTGCCCATTTAACACCTTCTTTACCTATTGCCTTGAGCTTTTATGGCCGGATTTAGTCAGCTCCAGCAGACTTGCCAACTTTTGGCGATTCCATCACGGCAGTGACTTCCTCTACTGTTGGATTATTCTCCGATCCAATTTCGTCAGCACTGGGTTTGCCATCTTCAGTGCCCTGTCGGCCGGCGGTTGAGCGGCTCTGAAGAGTGTACTTAAGACATCGCTCTCATTTGATAGAAGTGTACCGTCCTTAAATTTAACCACTTGTACGATATTCAACTTCTTTCCTCTGAGAAGGCGAATGGTCTGCCAAAACATCTTGTGGCTCCAATCTCTCGTCGAACTTTTTCCATGTCTATCCCTTAGCTGTTTGGACTGCCAGATTGGAAGTTCTTCGCGCCGTACCGCCGAACGCGGTACGGGAAGCTCAGTTCTTACATTGATTCAACTCATTGTATGTTTTCTTCTTCTCTCTGATCACTTTTTGAACTCCAGCTATTTAAAGCCACCCAGTTCTTTTCTCACCATCAGCCGCCGCACCAAGCCTCTTTTTTTATGACCGTCGTTCTTTCTCTGCATTCGAAAGGTCAGTTTCAGTTGGAATTTGTTCAAGCTTGAAGAAGCTGTTCTCTGTTGTCAGAGTCAGAATCCTGTTACCTTTCCCACTCCCATCATATCTGGGTCACCATTCATATAGTTTTCGCCTATATGGCAAGGGAAGTATTATCGTCTGTTGTCGCTGAAATGTATTTTTCAGCACTAAAGTCACGCACTTACTAACCAATTTCGTGCGCTGGAATCATACTGAGCTTCTCAGAGCATTAAATTCTCGAAATCAAAGAAATGTTGGACGGTTGAGGCAGCTTTGGAAAGGTAGGTTTTCAGAGTTTTATTAGTTTGAAACCAATTCCTGCTAGTCGAGATGCGAGCCCGTCGCCCTCTGGTAGACCAAGAAACAGGTAGTGAAATAAGGTAAAGGACCTTTCCGAGCCCCGCCTGGGGATTGCGTCTTAGTCTCTTGAGTTGAAGACGGCGGATCGAGATCGAAGGAAAGACAATTTAACTACCTTCGCTTCGCTACCCTTTTAAAAGAGCAGCCTTTAGAAAATTGTTTCACAATCTCAACTTCACAGATGTTGATGATGATGAAACCAATTCCTGAAAATTGCAATGTAAGCAAAGCTATGATTATATTGTTGTTCTTGAATATTTTAACCTTAAGGAGAAAAAACTTAAAGACTAAATTCTACTAAAACATTTCATAATGTAACCTGATTTTTTTTTAACAAAACTCCATATAAAGGAGCTATTCTTATCCCTGCCCAGTTGATAAAAACTTAAAAATTTATGAATTGTAAAAAGCTCGCTCATATTAAGCCCTTGCACTTAGGGGGGTCATAAAATGGCTTTGTCTCTGTTACGTGTTAAAATAATCCTAACAACCAACCTACTTTAATGTGATTTCATTAAGTCCCTAAACTATATTACCAAACTTAATGTCTAAAGCTGCATAACACCATCATGCATGTTAATCAGTCGACCACCTCAACAGATGGGTAACCTTTTCACAGGGCCAATGCCCAACTCAACCCCGTCCTGAATAAATAATGAAACATTTATCTAAGCCATTCAGTCATAAGGCCATTTGAAATTAATTCAAAGCACACACCCACATTAAGGGAACAGGTGTGCATACAATTTGGTTACTTTTGCGGTCTGTGTTACCGTATATACTTTTATCTCTGGATGGATATAATTGCCTGACGTGCCACTTCTCAGGGTCCGATGATAAAATCGCTTTGAGTTGTCCGCCCAATGACTGTGACTACTTTCAATGTCCTTTTCCTTGAACTGGTAAATACTCTGATAGAAAATTAAAGTGTCTCTTTTGTTCTTTTCATTTCAGGTGCCGGGCCCCAATAGCGTCATTAGATTGCATGGAGGAGTTCAGTGGTACGGGAGGTCATCTTGATTTCGGTATCTTTAAAATTTTCACAAAAAAGAGCAAAAAATGCTTCTCTAAATTTATAGAGTTACTTGATAGTGTGCTACCTTTTGCCTTGTTTCTAAAACATGGTTAATGCACCTATTTCGTTAACAAGCAAATATTTTTAATAGATACGTAGATACAAATTGGTATAGACCTACAGTTTTTACGTTTTTTTTTTTTGTTTTTTGCACTTGCTTTAGGTTTGTAGTAAGACTTTGTAAGTCGTTAACGGTCTTTTCTCTTCAGGCCGATCAATAAGCTTGGGATCGAATCCGGCACTGCCACTGCGTCATGGTTCAACGCCGACACCAGGCCTACGGTATAAAAACCTCGGAAAGAGTGGGCTACGTGTCTCGAATGTGGGTCTGGGAACGTGGCCAGTCTTCTCGCCCGGAGTCAGTGATGAGCAAGCCGAAGCAATACTCAAATTGGCAATCGAAAGCGGTATTAATTTGTTTGATATTTCTGAAGCGCACTCGGAAACGGAAATCGGTAAAATACTCCAACGCACCGGTTGGAAGCGTACAGCTTATGTGATCACAACCAAAGTCTACTGGAGTACAAAGTGAGTTTTCGACTTGAAAACTGGTATCAAAATTCAATAACATTTTTTTTTTTAGATCGGAAGAACGTGGCCTCTCCAGGAAACATATTATCGAGTGTGTCAAGGCGAGTCTGCAACGGTTGCAGTTGTCATATATCGACATTGTGATCATACACAAGGCGGACGCTATGTGTCCAATGGAGGGTAATCCTTTATAATTTTATTGCATCCTTTGTGAAACATGGACCTACATGCATTTGAATATTTCCCAACAGAAGTCGTACGTGCCATGACCTATGTCATACAACAGGGATGGGCCATGTACTGGGGAACGGCTCGTTGGTCGCAAGTGGAAATAATGGAGGCATACACCAATTGCAGGCAATTTAACTGTATCACACCGATTGTGGAACAATCCGAGTATCATATGTTCTGTCGCGAAAAGTGTGAACTTTATTTGCCCGAGATGTATAATAAAATTGGTGTCGGCCTTATGGCATGGGGACCATTGTCGATGGCGCTGAGCGATACGCAAAATGGAGAGAAAATTTTATTCCCAAAGGGGTCATTTAAAACGAAGAGCCATAGTTACTCGTGGACCGAGGATGAGGTCAATCGAAATGTAAGAGTTCTTTGTTCTCCTATAGGAGCTATGTAGAAATTTGAGTGTTGTACATAACATGTAAAATTTTATTAAATTTAACAGGGGAGTTGGAATAAGGACCGCTTGGAGGAAGGACGTCGTCATTGTGACCGGTTAAGGGATCTATCGGCCTTGGCTGAGAAGCTTGGCTGCAGCCCCACTCAGTTGTCTATTGCTTGGTCGCTGAAGCATGAACCAGTGCAGTGTTTATTGTTGGGTGCGACTTCTGCTGAGCAGCTGCATCAAAGTCTGCAATCCTTGCAAGTAAGTTATTTATCTTCTAGATAAATGTAGAATAATCAGAAACAGTTTGATTCTAAATAGTGCAGTTTAAAAAGTTGTTTATGTAAAAGGGGCAGTAGGCGTATCGATAGCGAAAATCATGTTTCTCGCATTACCAAATAGTAAGGCAATATGCTCAGAGAGAGGCTTGTATAATAGTTAATCTAGAGTACAAAAGACTAAGATCTTAACCTCTAAGAATCATCAAAAGATGTTGGTGATTTAAGGCCAAATTTGGAGAGTTGTTTGCCAAGGCACCATTAAAAACGACTTATTTCATACATTCTTGCCTACTGGACTTGCTTCACCCATACCTTTTCGGAAAACTATTTCATATGAGAATATTTTCGCGGTAAAACTAGGCCCCGATTTTGGTTGATTATTTATTCTTACATTCGGATTTTTTGATATTGTGCAGTTACTACTTCCAGACATAAATTGCACATAAAATTGTTTTTTTTTTAGCCTTAAAGGAACCTTAGGCATCTTAAAGGAGACTAGCGCAAAAGCGGTTTCGAATTACACACAAAATAAGTGTTTGCTAGTAGGATTTTACTTTTAAACTTTAAAACTACGCAGTAGGCGTAGGCCACCATGTTGATCTCTTCCACGAGTAATTTATGGCGTATTCTTTTGAACACCGAACTGCCTCACCAAGCTGTCAAATAATACTCGGTGTTCGCGACAATTCCAGCGTGGTGTACACTCGGTTTCATTGTGTACAGAACCGCAAATACTACACCAGTTCAGTCATCACGTTAAGTGTCAAATTGTTTTGACTTCTGGTGTGTTTCTTTATTCGTTCAACTATTCCGGCCGAATTATCTGCGGTTTTTTATTTATTCGGAATATTGCGATCATTCCGTTTTGCGTTTCTTTATTTGTTCAGAATATTCGAAATGCATTCTATTCATATTACCTCCCGAGGTAGTACGAATTAGAACGTTCGGAATATTCCAACTTAGTGTTTCACATTTTTCATTTCTTCTACGGAATGAATAATAAAACGCACCCTTCATTTTGTTTACTTTTTTTCATTTCGCAGAGTGATTTTCTTCCCGTCGATTTTTTGTACTTTTTACTAAAAATAAATTTTGATAGCTTTGAGTTTGAGATATTAAGTTATTTTTTATTGATTTCATACAATATCAGCGCTGTAAAAAATCACGAATGAAAAATCAGTCGAAACGTCACGTTGTGTGTCTTTCAAAAAATCAGTCGAAAGACACACAACCAAAGCAACACCCAGCCTCCACCGTCAAAGACTACCGTGGCGAAATTTCGAGTTCGGTGTCAACACCGAACTAATTCGGAGTTCAAAAGAACGTTTACATGAGAACGATTCCGTTCAGGTGTACGTGAAAAGAACATTTTTTTTCTGTATTCCATATCAGTTTCACGATTCGGTGTTGTAAGGAATACGCTATTAATTTGTATATTAAGTGCCTAAAGGCTAAAAACGGTGCGAGTAAAACATTGCTCTTATCAGCCACACTGACTTCCTCGTGCCAGTTTTTTTTTTTGAATTTCAAACCCGCATAGTGTAGGCATGCTAGTCTACGGCCCAACTTAGCTTGGCACACTATAGCTAAGGGACAATTTAATTTTGATTGCTAAAACTAGTGAGTGGCTTTAAATTGGTTTGAATCCCCGTAGGCGAGTCGTATTTTATAGATCCTGGTTGTTAAATTTTTATATTCATTAAATTCAATTGCGTTTATCAGTTGAAAATTTCCTTCAGTAAAAAAGGGTCAATTCCTATTCAATAACATTTTTTTATTGAAATTTTAAATCAGATGTGGTTTACAATTGTAGATAACATTTGTTGATTGCAAAAAAATTTTAGTTTTACTTAAAAACACCCCAAAAAGTGGGCGGTGTAAAATATTTTTCACTTACTTTCCAGATATTTCTCAATTCAGTTTTTTTGAATATATGCTTCCGGGATACGGATTATGGTTACTTCGGTCTTGAGTATCTAAAAACTTTTTCCAGATCATCTAACTGATGACGTGTTGAGGAAATCCGATAACTGTTGCTCCTCAACCTAGAGACATACTTATTTTGTACCGTGAACGCCAGAATGGTTAAGGTTGGAGATTTTCCATATTCCACACGAATTTGATAACGTTGCTAGCAGAGAAAATCTAGCAGAGGAAATCTTTATTTCGTACTCAATTGTTTTCTGAAGAAAAAGTTTCGTCTAATACCACTTAAGGCTGGCCATTCACCATAGAATATGCTCAGCACTTTCGTCATCTTCAAAGCAAAGTCGGTTTTCTGAAGAGTCGACTATTTTGATTTTTAAAAGGTGATATCTTAACCCATGATGCCCTGTAAGGTATCCTGCAAGCTTTTTATATTATGCATATTTATGACTTTTATAAAAAATTTTGTGAGGAGATCGAATCTAGTGAAACTAGTATAGGCTTGTGAAAGTTCTAAAGTGGAATAGACCAAGTAAACTTGATTCACTTCTCAATCTGGTACCTGGACTGAGACCAAGGCGGAGACCTTCAGTTTTCTCCTAGAGACTTACTTTCCGGAAAATCAGTCACCACGTGCTCTTCAGTGGTACCGGAAACGGTGGCTACTCTAGAACCAGCGAGCACAAAGCGTCTAAACTGGTTTATTGCATCCGGAGTGGTGACTCATACTGCTATCAAATATGCAATTGCATCTTTTGACAGTTTCAAGTCACCTGGTCCAGATGGAATCTACCCAGTTATGCTGAAACAAAGTTTAAGTCAGCCCATGCTAAGAGTTAAGTTTGCCCATGCTGAAAAAAATATTTACTGCAAGCCTCGCCTTGGCTTACGTTCCCACCCTTTGGCGAATGGTTAAAGTCGTGCTCGTACCAAATCCTGGTAAGTCTGACTATAGCCTAGCCAAAAGTTTTAGGCCCATAAAGCTATCTTCCTTCCCGGTGAAAAGCTTGGACAGACTGGTTGAGCTGCGCGTACGCAAGGTTGCTCTTCGATCACATCCTCTTTCTGAGATGCAACACGCTTATCAGCGCGGAAAATCCTGCGAAACTGCGCTTCAAAACCTTGTTGGTAGGATTGAATGTGCTCTTGACCAGAAGGAGTGCGTGCTGGGCGTTTTCGTCGATATTGAGAGTGCTTTTGATAACGCGACGTTTGATAGCATGTGCAACTCAGCCCAGACAACACGGTGTAGATGAAACATTAGTTCAATAGATTAGAGTAATGCTAATGCACAGGACGCTGATAAACGAGGCAGATTGTTGCAAGTGCGTCATAACTGGGGTAAACAGGGGCTGCCCGCAAGGTGGCGTTCTGTCTCCCCTTTTATGATGCATGGTGATAGACTCTCTCCTATCGGCTCTCAACCTTCCTGGAACCTACACACAAGCCTACGCGGTTGATGCCGCCGTTCTTTCTGTCGGCTCAAACCTAGGGCGCAGAGAACCCTAGACTTGATCGATGATTGGTGCACTAGGAATGGGCTTTCAGTGAATCCTCTTAAAACTACCGTTATTCTCTTTACGAGAAGGAGGAATATCACTGGTCTGACTCAACTTGAGCTTAAAGGTGTCACAATCCCGATATCCGACGAAGTCAAATATTTGGGAGTAATCCTTGATAGAAAACTTCTTAAGTCCAAGCATGTTGAATCCAAAACCGAAAAAGCACTGTCTACTTTCTGGCAGTGTAGAGGCGATTTTGGCAAGACATGGGGCCTATCTCCGAAAAGGGTCCTCTGAATCTATACAGCCATGGTAAGACCACTCCTCTCATATGCATCGGTTGTTCGGTGGAACAGGCTTTCACGGAAACGTGTTACTGCCTCTTTTGCCAAAGTCCAAAGAACGGCTTGTCTTAGCTGCAAGGGGGCCTTGCCTAGTACGCCGGGCTCTGCTCTAGATGCTCTGATGAACCTCCCCCCCTTGATATATTTATCATGGGGTGTACGCTGAAAACGATCTTTCGCTTAAAGAGAGGTGGTTTTTGGTACCCGCACACGCATTGGAATTTTGAAGAACTTGGTCGAGAATTGTCCTTCGACCCCGGTCTTATGGACATGCCCTCTGACGCAATGACCCCAAAAATCCTTTTGCGACAAAACTACCCAGTCGACTTTCCTCAGGTAATGGAATGGCTTAGGCCAGACTCTGAGCCAGGGAAAGAATGCCATAGTTTTTTCACGGATGGCTCCAAAACCCGACAGGGGTCTGGTGCTGGAGTCTTTGTGGAAAGCGAAAACATTAGACTCCACTACCCCGTAGATATGTGTCTGTCTTAAAAGCAGAGATTTTCGCTTGGAAGACGCTGCAGATCAAGCATATGCATCTGCAGTGACAGCCAAGCCGCTCTAAATGCGTTGCTCAACCCTCTTACCTCGTCCAAGATAGTGCTCGAACTCAAGTATTCGTTGAACTTAGTCGGAAGGCTAAATGCAGTGAATCTTGTTTGGGTTCCAGGTCACACTGGTATCCAGGGAAATGAGATCTCTGATGAGCTTGCCACACTAGGCTCAAAAGAGGTTTTCTCAGGACCCGAACCTGCTTTAGGCCTGCCTGTATCTGTTGTCACGTCTGCCATTGACACTTGGGTTTCTCGTGAGCACAGGGCTCGTTGGCGTGACTGCGATGGGTGTAGACAGACTAAACGACTACGCCCGGACATCTGCGAGGGGTCAGCGTCTCTTCTTCTATCTCTCAGGAGAATCAATTGCACACTTCTCGTAGGCGTCCTTACGGGCCACCAAGCTTTCGCCATGCTAGGCCATGCTAGGCTTCAGCGAAACCACCACCTGTCCTGCTTATGGAGAGGACGACGATACATTTCCGGAACATTTCCTATGTACTTGTCCTGCCTTTGCTCGCATCAGGTGGCGGATCTTTGGAGCTGACGTGGTGAGTGCCGAGCACCTACGCTCTTCATCACTGAAGCTCCTTCTCGTTTTTTTTTTCGAGAGACGGGTAAACCAAATACATTAAAGTTAAGTGTCCGCGTGGACCAGTAGTTGTGTCTGAGTGCTCCATCGGATAGTAGCAACCTCCGACAAATTTTTTTGTGAAGGGCTGTATGACTGATTTGTACTCTAAATTCGTTTGTTGTAAAATCGTGGTTGTACAATATTTTCCTTTTTCTTGGAGAAATGTTTTAAAATTTATTTACTAACTTTTCTTATAAAATAATTTTATAAACTCCTGCAAGAACGTATCCATAGCCTTCATAGCCCGGACAAATCATTTGAAAAAAAATTACACTTGAACAAAATTTCAAGATTCAAAACACGGCAAATTTCGTAATTTGGCTCGATGTTACGCCCGAAATCCCTCGAAATTTTCATTATTATCGCCAGCATCGACCCCTCAAAATATGCAATTTCGTGTTTTTCCCCGATTTTTTCGGTCCAATTACAAATTTTTTGCTCTGCGCGTTTAATACGAATGAAACTAAGGGATTCCCATGTAAATCGCTTTAATGTACGCAGAAAACCAAACCGATACGAATTTATTTTTATACATTTAGAAAGAAGTTATAATATGGATATTAATAGTCTGAAATAAACTCCTTTGTAATTCTAGCTAAAGCTGTACCATGTTCCTGTTGGTGTCACTCTTTAAATAATACACCTTTTCTTACAGTTACTGCCAAGGCTTTCGACCAGTGTGATGCTTGAATTAGAAAGGATTCTCGAAAATAAACCGGTGCGGCCACCAATGATATCAACTTTGGCGCTTCGGTGACAATCAGCCTGCCCTCAGGGGCCACCCAGCATCAGTGGCGCCTGTGGGGCAGAGTCACCAAAGGACGAAGAGTTTTGCGAAGAAGGCGATCCAAAAGATGCATCAAAGCAAGCATTCTGTGCCATTCAGTGACGAAAGGAGTCTTTAGATAACGATAATAAATTTTTGAAACCGATTAGTGGTAAAACTAGCTTAAGTAGTACAACAATAATTACAACCGTTAGTAACAAGCCAGATTTAACAGCAACACAACAAAATCAACAACAACAACAACGTTCTTCACTTTTTAAAGGTTCTTCTTCAACTTCAAATAGTAATTTATTAAATTCAAATAATGAGGCTCGCTTAGATAGTTTACCAATTCAAATAGATTCTTTAAACAATAACAGTTACAACCACGGTCACACAGCGTCCCATAGCGGTAATAATAACGAAATAATGGCAGCAGCAGCAGAGCATTCATCGTCTCATCATAACGCTGATACGTATTCCCAAAACGATGAGCGCATGAGCATGACCAAAAACAAAAAGTCCTTGTTGAATTTTAGATCCTTCGATTTTCATATCAAATCCCTGTATGCGGGCTTGCGCCAAAGTAAGAATACACCGGAAGTAGCTCAACGTCAGCGGTCGGGTTCCAATTCGACTGCCAGTAGTGGGCAACGTGCGGTTGGGACGCACAACCGCACGCCGCCATATCTCAGGGTCGAGACAGTCGATATGGAAGAGTCTGAAAATTTGCTCATACAACCCTGCACCCAATCGCCGTATTCGTCGAGGCGTAACAGTGAGGACAACCGGTCCAACACGCAGCTGCTGCAAATTAACCAATACGAAATGTCGAGGTCGCAAGCCACTTCGCCATACTTTCTGTTACCGATCCCGATCGCAGGCAATATTCGACGTTCCTCCACTTCGGACATAATGTGCAAACGCAGCAGTGGCGGAAGCAGTGCAAGCGAGAGTCGACGTCCCAGTACGTCGGACTTGTTGCGAAAGGCCCGCGAGCGTAAGGGTAGCGAGTCGAGCAATCGTATAGGCCGTAGTGTTTCGCACGGCGGTCTGCCACGTGGCGGAGGTCGTGGTGGAGCTGGAGGCCGGCGAACAAGTATGGCCTTTTAAATTGGAACAACGTTAACATTCACATTTTGGCACTCCTTTGATAAGCTCGGTCACACAGCCTCAAACATCAAAAAGCAATCGTCTCTTTCACAGAGATGAAAGCAACGAACTAAATTGACCTAAGAGTTTCGGCCATTTAGAGTGGAGGCAATGCTACTCAAAGCAAAATTATTACTTAAGCCTAGACTTACGGATCAACGTCAAAAAATTCCGTTTGTGTCCTGCTAATCAATAGTGATCAAAATTGTGACTGTTACAATCAAAATTATTGCAAATCGACATTTTGAACTTGGATAATTTACTGCTTGCAGCGTCCCTAAATATATTCCCGTTTTGTAAAAACGAGTCAATAAATTACGCATAAAAGACAAATAATATTTTTATACAAAATATAAAAAAATAATAAAAAAAACAAATCGAAATCAAATTTTATCCAAAATTGGGAAAAAATTGTAAAAAAGATAATAAAAAAAAAATTTGTAAAGATTTTAAAAATTAATATAACGATATTTCAAAACGTAATTGCCTTTAAATAAATATGATAATTGTAATAAATACTATTCTAATAACAACAACCATAAAGAAGCTTTTATTTTAAATAATGAAAACAAAAAACGCATCATTTTAAATTATTTCCTTAAAACAAACAAATGCATATATACATACATGTATTTTAAAATAATACTGAGTAGAAATTTTGAATATAAACATATTATAAAATAAAATCAATATTTCAAGCATATATTTTTATTATTTAAAATATTTACTAAAACACACAAATTTCTCTCTCACATACGGACTGTGATTTTAAATAAATATTATTAAATAAACTAATTAATGTAGTATGATGTCACAATGTCAAAGAATGAGGTGTTAAAGAAAATGAAAAAAATAAAACTTAAAAAAAAAAAAATCCGGTATAACAAAGAAAATAATTTGCGAGGTACAAGAACAAAATTAATATAATATATACTTAAGTGTATCACGTACTTGTATATCGATTAGAAAGAAATTCAGTGGTGGACTTACTTCATGCAACTTCTTATAAGTTTAATACGAAATTTGATGTTTTAAATCAATTTGTAACTTAAATATTAAATTAAATTACATTTTTAGTTAAATTAAAATAAATTTATTTGTAACTGAAAATAAAGTTTAGTTTATTTTATTCACAATATTAAAAAAAAAATTAAATTAAACAATGATTCTTATTTCACTGACTTATTCTATAAAAATATTTAAGTACAAAATTTTTCATCACAGAATTAAGTGACTGTGTAAGATTATAAAAAAAACAACAAAAAATATACAAAAAATAACAGAAAAAAATATCTTAGCACAGAATTAATACAAAGCAACGGGCGACTATGACTATTAAGAATTCTGCTTTGCATAAAATGCCGAATTCAAATCACATTGAAAACCGTGACCACAGAGTAATAATGTTCCCTTGCTGTATCGGTAATTATAAAAAGGATGCTCCTTTTAAATTCATGTTTCATAAGTTGCGGTGAGATTGACGCGATCCATAGTTTTGCTTTAGTTATAGTTTCTGTCAAACACTTGACTTCCAATTTTAAGCCCCATTGATGCTTAGCGAAATTCAATGGAAAAAAATTAAAACTTAAAAGTGTCTACTTCATATGACTTGACTTATCGCAAAGTTTTCGGTCAGGATTTGAACCCGGAGCCGCAGCACAGTAGTCCGGCAGGCTAGCTACTTTACCATTTAATTTTTTTCTTTCAAGAGGTTATAGATTAGAACTCTTCAATTTTCTCAATTCCCAATAGGGAATGAGTGAGGAGTAACGCAAATCTTTGAAAGAGAAGATTGGTAAACTCGTTTTAATAAAGTGGCCTTATTGAACCGAAAAATAAAAGTTGAACCCTACCCGAAAAACGACACCTCCATAGGGTGTAATCGTTAAATCTCACAAAAAAATTAAGGTTGAAAAGTTTTCGGTGGGGCGAAACAAAGATCAAGATCTTGGGATTTGGGAGGGTACATAAAGTAGGTCTTAAAAAAGTCCCAAAAATATGTCAACCTTTAGTCTAAACGTGTTCTTTAGGCTTATGGAAAGCTAACAGCGAAATACTCGGAACTCTGTGCTAGATAAGCTCAGACACATCAGCGTCTTCTTCACAATGGGACGAGACTGGTTCATCTTGTAGGTTGTTAACCCAAACTATGACCAAGAAAAAAAGCTACTCCAACCAGTTTACTGAGAATTTAAATTTATTCTTAGGTTAAATCATGGTTACGAGCACGTGAGTCCTTTGTAAAAAAAAACAATAAAACAAACACATTTCTTATCTAATTTTAGTCCACCACTGCAAAATCCAATGTAAGGGATAATTAGGGACAAATCGCAAAATTGTATTTTCTCTTATTTCAAAAATTATTTCCGTCCGACACGATATAATACTGAGATCATGTCGAAATCATGATAGTATTTTGATTTTCTCTTCTATGTAAGAAACCAAAAATAAATTCGGCTTATGCATTTTTGTCAATTCCTATACATGAATTACCTATAACAATAATTCGTTGTAAATATTTTTTTAAACGCTTTTGCAAATTGTAACAATACAAGAATGAATTATAACAAAACACACTTATATAAGCATAGAAGGAAAAAGTGTTTTAACTTAAAATATCGGTGCTAATTTTTCAAAATAATTTGAAAATATCTCAATTAGAGTATAATTATCATAGTCATGTAGGATGAATATCGGAATTCAATTTAACTTTTGTTCTTATAAGATGCACTGCCGTTTAACTATCTTTCAGTAAAAAAAAACTTTTAGTTAAATTTATTTTTTTTAACGAAGCACTTTATTCTTTTGACTTTTAGTAGAAAAGAAAGTGTAAATATTTGCAAAAATATATATTAAAAATTGGTGAATTTTTTTATATAGATAGAAAATCGTTAAAATGTATAAAACAGAGTAAAACATAAAAAAAAATCCAGTGATAAAAACGAGAAGAAAAGCAAAATACGCCTTCACAAAAATTAACAAAACACAAAGCAAACAACTACAACAGAGAGGTATGCATTGGAAAGAGCATAATTAGCACTTTAATAGGAAGCATAAAAATAAAACATTTTCCTTTTGTTAATTCTCTTTCATATTACAGAACTTTGCGCAAGACCATATTCTTAATATTTAAGATTTTTAAAAATGCAAAACTATCTTATTAAATCTTATCATCCATCTCAAACAGCAGCAAACTCATATTCAAAAAATATTTCAAGCCACATTTAAAAAAAAACTCAGAAAAATTCAAAAAAAAAAGAGATCGCTGCAATTTTGTTCATTCGTAAGTATTAAATATAAAAAATAAAAATAAACAACAATGACAATGTAGACAGAAACGCAAATAAAACCAAATTTTTCAATTATAAATAAATAAGCACACAACATATACACCAATAGTTTATTATAATAGTACACCCCCATTTCATTCGGGGGAGAAAAATTAAAGAAAAAAAAAACAACAGATAAACAACATTAAACAACATTAAACACACAACATAAATAAATAAAATGAAATAAATAAATAGAAATACTTCGCAATCTCTTAAAGATAAACAAAATGAAAGAAGAAATATTTTCTTATCAAAGCTGGCAATAATGATAAAAATACAATAAAATTTTAATATTTAATATAAATTATATACAAACTTTATAAAAAAAAAAAAATTATAAAACCAAATATGCTTTCAGCAAATGAAATATAATTAGTAATGTAACTATTTCTTTTTGAACTCCTTAAGAAGGCAATAGCGAGAACTTGCTCAATATACTCTTAAATCTTAATAAATTTGATCATAATCATAACTATCGTAATATTAAACTATATTTATTTAAATATAACGATTCCTTCTCACTCATTTCTGTCTTCCATTCTAAGTTCGATAAACTATTATTTTTCGTAATTTATTAAAAAAATGACTTTATTTGATCATAATATTTATAGTGCTGCGTAAAAATAAAATATAAAAAAATGATATGATGAAAAATATATATATATCCGTACAACTAAATCAAAGTATCGGAACCAAGAAGACAAATTGAAACAAGGGGTTTTTTCGGCAAAAATTCATACCAAGCGCTATGAATCGAAAAGATTTTAATAATATAAAACTAACAAAGTAAATAGAAGAATAATAATGTAAAATGCCATAGAAAAGCGTAAATTTAACATAAATTACTATTTAATAATAATAAAAATTATCTTTCACTTCATGTGTGATGTTGTTTTATTGCTGGTTCCATGTTGGGTTGGAATCTTTTTTAAAATAAAGGGTGGTAAAATTTTAAGGGTCTAATCATAGCTATCATCGGATAGCATCATTGGAACAAATCAGTGGAATCTTCGGTTTTCTGACAAGTCATTCATAGCAATCATTGAAAATTTGTGTCAGTGTCAACAAACAGCTACAGGTATTTGAGGTTGGAGTTGATCAGGGAAAGGAAAACTGAGAGTTGAGATAGAAAGTGAATGGAATGCTTTTCAGTGGAACGATTTTTTCGCAAAAACACAAGTCAAAATCAGCTGTTCCTTGAAATCGAGTTCTGTCAGTGAAATAGTAAATGCGAGTTTACATATAAGTCTTAACAAAATTTATGTATTTTTGTTGCGGGAAAAATTCTGCAATTCATAAGCTTCATTTTGATACCAATAACAGCCAACATTATTTGCTCAAACGTCAAAAAACATCAAAACAAATTTTTTAATTATGTAATTCGATGATAGCTATGATTAGAGCCTAAGGCCGATGTTGATTTTGAATAAAACACAATTTTTTTAGGAAATTATTGTCACTTCTTTTTATTATGATAATATTGGTATGGTTCAATTATGTTCAAAATATCGGCCAAATGGCCGCCGCTACCTCGTCGGCACACCTTCTCCACCCGATGGTCCAAATTTTCGATGACGCTGAAGCACAATTGAGGTTCTATGCCGTTTATGTGCCGAATTATCTCATCCCTTAACTCTTAAATTGTTGCTGGCTTCTCAACGTACACCTTTTCTTCTAAATAACCCCAAAGAAACAAAACCCAACGCCCATTTTCATAATAAGCCTGAATAACTTTAACGCGTTGCTCGATTGTGTATCTTTCCATGGTTCAAATTGAGTTCGAATGAATGTCAAATTTCAAATAAAATGGGGAGATATTAAGGTTTCTCCCCGACACCATAAGAATTGTAGTAGCCATGTGGCATTTAGTAATTGGGGAAGATTTGAAGGCTCCACCTCGGCGACCTGTTTAAGTAAGCCTAAAGCGGCTCTGCCAGTTGCTGGAGGAACTGGATTCCCCTGATGCAGTAGACGTAGGTTAACCCCATCTTAGACAGAAATAAATATTTTCTTAATGGAATCTGTATAACTGATGGGGTAAGCCACATCTGCAAAATTAGCAGCCTACGTCTGCCACGATCGCGTCTTAAGCCCAACCCCCCCAAAAATGTTTTCTTGGCACTCGTTTGAGAGTTATTCTCCTGAAAAGAAGAAAAATTTGCTTCTGGCCGAGAATCCAGATCCTGAATCAAAACCAGAATGAACGCACACAATCACACAACGCATGTGTCAAGTTGGATAAACGTCATTCGTTCCCTGTAGAATAGTTTATTTGCTTCATAAATACAGCTAGACAGACTTCAAAATCAAGAAAAACGTGTTTGACTGTTCTATTGTACAGCCGCAAACCGGGAGAAGAACGCCCTGATCCGGGATCGCCAACCGAAAAGGCCATAAGTTGAATGTATTGTTTGTAATTATAACGCAATAAAATATGAAGCCTAGACTTCAGAGATGTGATCGACAAGCGTCCGTCCGTATGTAAACATCTTTTAGGCCTTAAACTTTGAAATTTCGAACGTAGGTTCCTTGACATCCGAAGCAATACAAGTGTTAAAATTTCGCAGACCCGCCAATAATCGGTCTAAATTTACAAAACCAAGTGCTTTCTTAGCTGCGAAACGTCGTAAAAGGCTGAAATTTGGCACTTCACGTCTTCTGGATATTGTAACATTTTTTTTTTTTTTTTTTTTTAATACTAGGATGGACGGAGGCTAAAACTCCAAAATCTTTCAAAGATACCAATACGCCCACTATTGCAGGTATATAATACCGAAGCAGCTGATATTTGTTATGCCCGATTTCCACGTGCTAAAAAACCACCCATTTTCGCTCTCTCATAATACTTCTTGACTACAACTAAGTTAACTTAACAAGTAGTTTACGCTTCCATAGTGTTAATCGCATTGGATAGGTTGCTTTCCAGTGAATGCACCTACTAAGCCGTTCATTCATGCGGCTTCACCCTACGTCGCTAGATCGAAGGGTCTTGTTCTTTGTAGTCGTCGCTCGTTGTTAACATCGTTAAGAGTCTCGTTTAGAGTACGGATCATTTCATTGTTGCAATGAACATGAAGGCGAGCATTTAGCTTTCGAGCGAAGTTTGTTACTTCTTCGCCCACGGTAGCTATTCCTAAATCTCTGTGAATATCGCTATTCCTAATATACCATGGAGCATTCACAATTGCTCTTAGTGTCTTGTTTTGGAAAGTCTGCAACATGGACATGTTGCTCGGCTTGGTACAACCCCAAAGTTGTATACCGTATGTCCAGGACGGCTTTAACACCTGCCTGTACAAGAGCAGTTTGTTATATGTGCTTAATTTCGAAAATCTTCCAATAAGCCAATACATTTCCCTGAGCCTAATCTCGAGCTCGTCACGCTTCTTCTTTACGTGTGGTTTCCACCTTAGTTTAGCGTCCAGTGTCATCCCTAGATACTTCGCTTCATTTGCATAAGGTATTTGTGCAGAATTTATGAACAGAGGCAAATTGTTAACCCTTCTGTAAGTGAAATTCACATGCGTAGACTTGTTCTCGTTAAGAGTGATTCGCCAAGTCTTCGTCCAGACACAAATTCTGTCCAATGCTCGTTGGAGGTTTCTCGTTGATGACTCGACTGATTCACCTGTTGCCAGGATGGCCGTATCGTCCGCAAACGTGGCCACGACTGTCTCGTCATCTAGAGGTATGTCTCTTGTGTAGAGCAGGAACAGGGTCGGACCGAGGACGCTTCCCTGGGGTACGCCAGCCCGAATTTGCTTGAAACTCGAGTATTCACTACTACACCTAACACGAAAGAGTCTGCTTTCAAGATAATTTTCCAATATTTTAAACATGTCTTCCGGCAAGTTTTGCCGTAGCTTATATTTCAAGCCCTCGTGCCATACCTTGTCGAAGGCTTGCGATACGTCGAGGAAAGCACTTGAACATATTTTTTTCCCTTCTAAGGCTTTTTCAATTTCATGCGTTATTCTGTAGACTTGATCTATTGTGGAATGGTTAGGTCTGAAACCGAATTGATGATCCGGGATCAAGCGTCTTTCTGCAATTATTGGTTGTAATCGCTTTAGCAGAAGTTTCTCAAATACTTTCGATATTATCGGCAGAAGCGATATGGGCCTATAAGATTTTTTATCATTTGCGCATTTCCCCGGTTTAGGAACCATAATGACTTCAGCAACTTTCCATTGTCTTGGAACGTATAGAAGTCTAAGAGAAGCGTTTACCATATAAAGTAGCTTGACTAATGCCTTTTTTGGTAGCTCTTTCAATATTTCGCCAGTGATCAGCTCGTAACCCGGGGCCTTATTATTTTTAAGTTTGCTAATTGTCTGTCGGAGTTCAACTAACGAAACTTTTTTCATTCTAAAGCTACCAGGTTCCCCGTTGTTGTTTAGAACGTCAGCCAACGGCGGACCGTCGAAAGGCTTGAATGTTTCTTCTAAATGTTCAGCAAACAAATTCGCTTTCTCTTTGTCTTCTCTTGCCCATTCGCCGTTAGCTTTTTTTATTGGTGCCGAGTGGATTATAGGTTTCTTGATATACTTAACTGCTTTCCACAGCGAGTAGTTTGAGGTCCTATCCGCCGACAAGCCTTCAAGGTATTCAGTGGTCTCACGATTTTTAAGATCTAGCAACATTCCTTTCAGTTTGTTAGAGAGGTGGTTCAATAGGGTTTTGTCTGGGGGGGCCCTCGTGCCTTGCCATCTCCTACGCGCTCTTCTCTTTTCACGAATCAATTCTTCGATTTCGAGCGGATATGTTCTACGTACATGCCCGTCGGTGCTAACTGCGTTCTTTTGGGACGAATTGTTGTTCCAAGCAGCGCTCTGAATTGCTTCAATGAATTTGTCAACTGCGGTTTCTAACTCGAAAGGAGTTTTCAATGGCACATTCAAGCCAACACCCTCCTTACAGTCCTTTCTGAAAGCGTCCCAGTTCATGTTTTTGCTAGCTAATCTAGGAGCTCTTTCTATTTTCGCCAGTCTTCCACCCATCTTCAAGATAACTCCTGAGTGGTCTGAGCAAAGATCATAACACTCTTCAATTCGCGTAAGGTATTTGGGGTACCCTTTAGCGATGAAAAAATCGACAAGGTCAGGCTTTTTATTCCTATCGGTTGGCCAATATGTTGGCTTACCCGTGGAGAAAAAGTCCACCCCACGCTTCATACTATTTTTGTACAGTAATCTGCCTCTTGTTGAATCGCATCGTGAGCCCCAAAAAGTATGCTTCGCGTTAAAGTCACCCCCAATGATAAAATTGGACCCAATGAAGTCATACATACGATCAAGATCGTCTTCCACCAGTCTATATCCTGGCGGGAAATAACAAGATGCAATGTTATAATCTAAGCAGTCAATTTTTACAGAAACTGAACTGATCTGCATAGAGTCTAGCTCAACTTCTGTGTTCTTGAAGTGCTTTATGCAGTTCTTAATGTAGAGGGAGGATCCTCCTCTCGAATTTTGCGAAGGGTGATGTGCGTGATAGTCATTGTAACCTTTAAGTTTGGGTGTAGACCCGTTTTTAAGGTGAGTTTCCGTAATCATGCAAATATCAATATTGTTTTTCCGTAGAAATACTTCTAGTTCGTCTATTTTATTCAGAAGGCCGTTTGCATTCCATGTTAGTATTTTAAATAACTGTTTCATATTCATGTTCTCTTGTAATTTTTTCGAGGCTTAAACTCGAGCTTGCTCAGTTTGTCAAATATAACTTTGTTGATTTTAGTCTGATCCTCAAGTTTCTCCAAGATTACAGCGAGGATCTGAGACAGTGCATCTGTTGTGGGCGATCTTGAATTGCTTTCGTTTGCCGCAACCTGTGCGTATGATTTCGGTGCGACCAGTGGTGGTTTCTCCGCTGCACTTGAACTGGCGCCGCTCTTTTGTGGAGTTTTTACGCCTTTTGTCGACGCCTCCTTTGCCAATCTTCCACTTTTGATCGGCTTTGGCGTCTTTGGAGTCTTTGGCTTAGGAGTTTCAGCAGGTTTTGGGCGTCCTAGGCTTTGATTCTGACCTCTAGTATTTTCCTTAAGAGGTTCTCGTCCCTTTTGCAGCTCTATGGCTACTTCGCATCCTCGATAGTTCGCGGTGTGGTTTCCGTGGCAATTGGCGCAAACTGCTGGAGCCTTTATATCAACTTTGCACTCTGTTGACAGGTGTTTTCCGGCACATTTCACGCAACGTGGTTCTTTTTGGCAGTAGGCACTTGTGTGCCTGAATTCTTGGCATCGCTTACACTGTGGTATCAGTCTATTGCCCTTTCGCATGGGTTCGATTTTAACCCTGATGTTAAGTATCATTTTGATTTTATAAATATCGTTTATGCTCTCAGTTCTTTCAAAGGAGAGCATAAAAATTGGAAGGCCGCGTCTGATCACAGTGTCTCTTTCTCCTTCCGTGCGTTGCTTTTCCTTTTTAATGATATTGACGGCATCAATAATTTTAAGGCCTTTAGTTTTAAGGTCATTTACAACGTCTTCTTTTGTGCATGATGGGTGGAGCCCCCTTACAATGACTCGCAGTGGTTTTTCGTACTTATTTTGATAAGTATGCCACTCGATTCTTTCTGCATTCAGTTTAAGAGACAGTGCGCGATAGGAATCGGCGTTGTCAACATTTACTTTCCACACGTTATTTCGGTGCGAGGTAAGCTTATAGTTTTCTGTTCTCACCGTGTTTGCAAGAAGGTTGCGCAATCTCCCAAAGTCTGCTATCCCGACGATGTTTATTGCGGGAGGTGGACGAATTTTCGCTTCTGGTTTAGCCTTGTTTGAGCCAGAGGGCTTATCTTCTTTTTGTATTACTTCGGGAGAGGAATTCGCCTTCCGCTTCTTGCTAGACCTTTTCCTTAAGACTAAATCGGTCTCAAGTGCAAGTTCGTCCTCGTCCGTGAAGTATTCGACTGCTGGTCGGTTCGGTGTTACACACTCTTTCGTTACCTCACAGTCTTTCGTTAAACGAGTATTTTTAATATCCTCGTTTTCTTTTCGCAGAGAGTCAACTTCCATTTTTAGATCTTGGAAGAGTCGCTCCATTTCAATAAGCTTAGCTCGGAGTTCATTATTCTCCTTTTCTAAGCTCTTAATTTTCACAGAGTCCTGGTTTACCGGTGGACTGCTTTTTCTGGATATGTTCGATCTAGGTGGTGGTGATCGATTTAGTTTTGTCCTTTTCTCAAAAGGATTTATAAGCAATAAAAGGCTCTCCCCAGAATCCGTAGAGCCTGCCTCCGAAGAGGGTGGATTTTCCAGCATAGCTGGGCTGCCACCTGGGGTAATCAAATCTTTCGTTTTGTTCATTGCCATTTTTTTTTAACTTGTCGTTTTTATGAGAAATAGGTAAGTCACTTCTATTTTCATTTTTAAATACAGCCGCCCCTTTGGAGACAGACGCCGACCAGTGAGCCGCACAATGTGTGACAGACGCTTCTGGATTTTAATTTAACCTTCAGATTCATCTATAAGTTAAAACCTTACTGCCAAAAGTTGCCCCAAATGGAGCAGCATCGACAGCATCCGTTGAAACATTAAAGAATATTTCTTCCGGTGGATTTTAGTCGGCTCTTACGACAGGCATACCTTACCTCAAGGCTATTCTAACCCCGACCTTGCAGGGGTCAACACCAAATATAAGATTTTTTTTGGCCCAAATTAATATATTATTTGTATAGGCCACGCCCCCAAAAGTAGGCATGGGTTAAAAATTAAAATCAATGAATTGTAATTTCGTTAGAATCATGAGAAAATGAGTTGAAAGCGAAAATTATTTAGGAATAAAATGTTTTTTTCCAACGCCCCTCAAAAGTGGCCGGAGCTCAAAACTTTGTACAGAGCAAACTTATAAAAAACTTTAATATTTCTCTATTTTTTTTTTTATTTGAAGTCACTTTTTGAGAAATCGGGTTTTTTCTCATGTAAAAAGTGGGCATGGTCGATATTGTGGGCGGTCCAATTTTTGCTCTGTTAAAGGTCTCGGGCCAATATTGCTCACTACCAAAATTTAAGTTCCTATGACTTGTCTAACTTGACCAAAAGGCATTTTGAAAGAATTTTCTTTGTGAAATAGAGGTTGTCTCACACTGAAGCCAGTAGTAGGCGTGGCCGTTGACGGATTGAGCCGGTTCAATCGATTCACCTGTCGGTCTCGATCATATATAGAAATAATAAAAGTTGTAGATAGATATCATTTTTGAACCAACGAAAATGTCCTTTCGTGTCTAGGAAACTGCTTATTTATTAAACCCAACTAAGCTTTATTTTTTTTTCGGCTTATTTCTTAAATTGTTTTCTGTACCCGCAAATGTTTTCTAATTCTGTTGAATTTCGGTAATTATTGGTTGAAAAGTAGAGACCTCAAGAAAAATGCGCAAATCAACAAAAACAAATTTTATTTAATTCCTAAAAAAGCACACAAAAATAAAAAAAAAAGTTAAAAAAAATATATATAGGTATGTACATGTCAAGTCAAGTTAATAAAAACAAAGAAAAAGTCCTTCTAAAAAAGAAAAAAATATATATATAAAGTTCAATGTCCTGCATTTTCTTCTTTCGGTGTTGAAAGGTCATGCTGCTGATACTTGCACCTTTTGAGATGCTGGCCTAATCCACTGTTGGTAGTGTACATTTTGTCGCATGCAAAACACTTGAACGGAAAGATTTGTAGATGCTTGTTCAAATGAGCTTTAAGCGTATAGAATTTGACCAACGGTTTGTTGCAGAACAAACAAAGAAATTGTGAATTTTTCGTAGCGTTCCGATACTTTTTCCAAAGTTTACCCTCGTAGGCTCTGTAGATTTTGTTAAGCCATAAAGCTTGAAAGTCACTGAAACCTTGAACTTCAATCTTCATCGAAGCAGAAGTCTTTTCAACGACCAAGTTGATTTGAAGACCCGTGCATGGTTCCGTCAATTCAGGCAAGTCAGTCGCAATCTGGAAGTATAAATTAGATAGTAAAAACCTTAGGTACAAGCTCTAATGAAATTGCAATTTTCACAGACGGTTCGAAAACAGGGGAAGGAACAGGTTCTGGTATCTTCTCAAAAGACCCGGAACTAAATGTATCCTTAAAGCTACCGGATACATGCAGTGTCTTCCAATCAGAGATTTTGGCTGTACCTAGGGCGGCCGAGCTTTTGCAGATGAGATCGATTGGAAACAGTGTGGTTACCACAACTTGGAAACAGTGTGGTTTCTAACATCAAATCACCCCTCTGCGTAGTTAGAGCTACTATTGAGGAGAAAATTGTAATGACGGCCAACCAAAGGTGGTCTCGTCTGGCTGGACACAGGGTATCTAGGTCCCTATGGCCACGACTAGACGAAAAAGGATCGAAGGCACTATTAAAACTGAGCAGGGACAAGCTAAGGGCTTTGGTCGGAGTTCTGACAGGACATTGTCTCCTGAGGAAACACGCAAGGAGGCTCGGGCTTTCCGACACAGATATTTGTCGATTCTGCAGTGATCTGCAGGCGGTTGAGGATACAGCACACATACTGTGCGAATGCGAGGCAATTTCGCGAGTTTGCAGAAAATATTTAGGGGAATATTTCTTTGGAAGTTTGGAAGAGGTACACGTCAAAAATCCAAAGGCCTTCTTGGCTTTTACACGGAAATTGGCTGTTTCACATTTTCAACTGGTTCCCCAGGGATCGCGATGGGCCCGCTTTGGTGCCTAGTGTCTGTGTGGTCCTTTTCATCACACCCCTGTTTTAGCCTAACCTAACGTAGGTACAAGCTGGCCTTGAACAAAATCTAGCATAGTATACCTAATCTGCTAATTTTATTTCTTATTCTTTCCTAAATTAGGCTTACGTGCAGTCAAAATCCATATTATGCTGGGAAATCTGATTTTTTTTTTAATTCTGTCCTCCAAATGTGAGCGCGGCCCTTAGCCTTTCATAAACAAAATAAAGAATTAAGTTTTATTTAGATCTACATAACATAATAAGGAATTTTGTTCCGTTTTGGAGCCAAACTATTAAATTAAATGCATTTGAAGAGGTTTGCATCCTCTTTAAACCGATGCCACGCCCACTAGGGGAGGTCTACCGACTGTATTATTGATTAGTTTGTCTTACAATCATTAGTTTTGGTCATTTCAGCATAATAATTGTGAAAGCACAGCAGGTAGTTGCAGATATAGACCGATTGTGGGCGTGTCCCTGAGCGGACTTGAAAAATTTAACTACTTGAATACTAGCATTTGATTTGAATACTTTCTAACTCAAAACTTAAGGCCTATAGATTGGTGATAAAGTGTGATATTCGGCTCAGAATTCGGTCTGGAAAATATGCCCTATGAAGCTTTATTGTAAAGAACAATTAGGACACACTAAAATTTTTAAAAATAGCTAAACAAATTTAACTCATGTACCTCTCTATCGAATGATACATGTTCGTCCTTAGATTCCTCAATTCGGTTTGGGGGCATACTTAAGTATAAATATAGGAAGACCGCAGTAATGGGAAGACTACACGGAAACAAAACAGCCATACTATATGACAGTTGAAGAAAATTGGAAGGTAGTTAAACTTCAGAGCCGTGTGTTGAACTGCGACGAAAACGGACATTCTTTGAGGCAAGGGAAACATATTAAGGCAATATCGCAAGCAGATTTCCAGAAGTTACCAACCAGTTTATATTCAATGAAGACTAAAGAACAATACAACAAGGCATCCAGCTCGAATGGCTTGCCAGGGTCCCGGCACCAATATGGTTACATTAATGAACAAGAGTTTTTTTTACCTTGGTGGCTGCCGAATACAAGATGCCGGTAAGACTGATCCAATATTGCCCGTATTTTGGTAAGAACAGAAGTCACAATCGCTTAAAACCATGAAACAATGCTTAATTCTTAGGCCCTTTTCCATTTAAGGCCAAGACAGTTGGCGCTCCAATTCCAGTAGATAATAATTGTTTTTATAAAACCGTAAACCCGGATGAGAATAGTTCTGTGAAGACGAAGGAAAGAAGACCTAATCAAGTTTTATCAATTAAATCTGCACAACGGAAGTGTTTTTTTTTTTAGGGCGGCGTGGATGGCACTGAACATCGCTATTACTGTGATGGCAGACAGATTCGGGTGTATTGTCCTCTTAAAGACAGCTTACCTCCATTCCTGCAGGATTTACAATAAAATTTTTTAAGTGGAACGCTGTTTGCTCGCTCACAACTGGCACAACACAAAATTCAGAAGCTCAGACTCAAACTCCCGTTTTGTTTACATTAAATTATGAAAATATTTGACAAATAACTTCCCTACACCTTTTAACCATGTAAACGAATACACATGTCGCCGAACTGTCGATCACCTTCGATCCGATGCGCTTCTTCTTTTTGTTTATGTTTGTTTATCAAATTTCACATAAGCTAACGGTTTTTAAACTACGCAGGACGATAAAAAAGTGCAAATAGAGATAATTTTTACGATATTAAAAGCTCACAAAAAGGTACGTTTGTATAATAGAATATGAGAAGGATGTACGTACACTCCGCATCCTTTGATTATAGCCCAGCAAAGTGGGAACAAAACCGACGGCATGGGAAACACTCTCCGTCCAATTCATCGAGCGTACGCGGGGCATAAGCATAAATTACTGAATAACTAGATATTCAACGTGCGTCCCTCTTACCCTCCAACACAAATTTGTTTACGTTTTTTATAAAGCATTTAAAGCTTTTTTAAAGCTTTAAATTTCCGTGTCGGTTAATACGTGAAAGATGGTACAACAACAATTAACCTTACGCGATCAGCTGACGTTAAAGCTGCAAAACGAAATTGCATGGAAATGAATTCACGAATTTACTCACATTTGTAAACAAATGTCAGAGAATGGGTAATTCATAAATTTCAGCTTGTGGGCAAAGCTTTTACATGTCCGAAGTTGAATATTGTTATATTTTCGGCCTGGGGTTCGTCGAATAAAACTCAATTTCACTTTTATGATTTCACAATGAAACACTTTATTTATCAAACAAAACTTATTTAAATTCAAATCACACTGTTATTCAACTTTACTACTTAGAATTCAACACATTATTTCAATTCAATCACTTTTCTCTTTACAACCGATTTTCACAAGTCAACGTCTAAAATATAACTGTCCCGTACGAGCCTGCCACCGGTGTATTTATACAAAATTAAGCACCTTCTAGTACGTTCCATACCCCCTTTGGTAATTTTCCATTGGTACTCCTCCGCTAAATTCCAAGGAGGGGAAATCGAAATTCGAACTTCGAATATGCAAGCTGCTGTCAGATGACTTGAATGACAGTTGGGTATGTTCGTTTAGTGAATCGAGCGGGTGCGTTTGTAGAGTGAATCGATGGGGGCATTCAGGGACTCCTGCGTGTTGTTTTATTTCTTGTCGCCACATAACAATATCTAGTTATTCAGTAATTTATGCCTTAGTGGAGCGACGAAGTCCTTTAAACCCGCGAAGGGGGCCACCGAAACACTGTTGTCTCCAAAAGCAATATATTTTCCAGAGAAACTTAACATATTCATAATAAGGACACTCCAATAAATATACTAGCGTAAAAATAACAAAGAAATTCGGTAAACTTGTTCCGTACGCGGAATTGTAGGCTATTTAAGACGGAAATGGCTGCAATGGCGTTAGTAGAGTATACCACGTCTTCTCTACTGATCAGATTTACCTAATAACATAATTATACCTGATCAGTGGTTTTCCTTCTCTCACGGTTTGCTTGTGTGAGTGCGCACGATTTGTCGCCGCGTTTTACGTATCCAATTCCTACTGGATTTTACGGCTTTTTCATTCCACGCATGGGTCAGAAGGTTCGAGAAATCAATGCATGTACGAAATCAAGAGGGACCGAGTCTAGTAATCATGAAGAACTGCACACTGCACCAGGCGGATTCAGGTGGCCTTGAAAAAAAATTATGCATTTTTCAGCCGGAAGTCCTTGCCATCAACTACTGCTCGACAATAAAACACAAGAGGAATAACAATTTCAATCTTTTCAGACAGCCAAGCAGCTCTCAAGGCGCTTGACTCGCACGTTATCAAGTCAACGTTTTGGAAACAGTTATGGTCGTACACAAGAACTAGCCAAAAACAGCTTAACAATCCTTCACTGGATTTCAGCTCACTGTGCCGCTTTGAGGGCAACGAATTAGCAGACTCTTTAAGAACTTCAAGGGGCAACTACACAACTCAAGGGGCCTGAGCTATTCTATGGAGATGGTAAAAGACTCTTTTAGAACTTAATAAAAACTAAATAAGCTAGACACTGGAATTTTCAGTGGCCATTGCAAACTGAAAAAACATCTCCATCTCTAGAGAGCGATGAGTCATCCCTTCATTTAATCATGGAAAGCCCGGATAAGGAAGAATATCCAATTATGCTATCGGCAAATCTAGCCGATATTCCTTTAGGGAAAGTCCATGTCTTCCAGATTGCCTTCAGAGTCAAAAGGTGGTTCTAGGATTTCAATAGGGAAGGCACAAAGGCTAATTTTTTAAGATACCGCAGTGCCGGGACCCAAGAAAGGCTTTCCCGGCTATCAATCCATCTATCTGCTTGACCTCATAAATTTAATTTCTCTTTCTTTTCTAATTTAGGCTCTGGGTCCCGGCAGCCCTGAGATGAAAATGACATCTGACAAAACTCTAATTTCCTTTCCTGTCTTTTTTTTTATAAAGTAAGAGTTGGGCGAGTCAATCATTTCGAGAGTCAAAGATTTTGACAACTCTGTTGACGGAGTTTACTCTGGACTGAAAAACTCTAGATTAGCTTTGTAACGGGATAATATCTTTGTTAAAGCTGGGGTTAAATAAGTACTGAAAAATCGGGACACAAGGCTTGGACGCACGGCAACATAAAAACGAGCGACAAAAAACAGCGTGATTTTCTGCAGCAAGCTACTCAGCACACGAACAATAATAATTTTCTGTGCGGTTTAGTTGAGTTGAGTTGGAATTTCGACCTTGGTTCTTCAGCACATGACGAAGAGGGTTGAGTTGAGTCAAGTAGTTGAAATAAAAGAAATGAAAAATTGAAACTGGAGCAATTTAGTTCCTTTTTTGGGAACTAAATTGCTGTGCCAAATTAAAACGAAAAAGCATACAAGTACGGGTTGTAATTTCAACCTAGGTATATCAGCAACATTTCGACTCAACCCCACAGTAGAATCGACTCAGCTCCAACTCGATCCGCGTTTATATGAGGTCGAAACTGGCTTGAAACTCGCTTGAACTCTGCATATAAAGCTTTTGAGGTAAACTCAGCACACAAACATTCGTTTGCTGTGTGAATTGTTTTGAAAACTGTAATTAAAAAAAAAAAAAACAGTATTTGTTGTGCAGTTTGAAAGAGTCGCAAATAATTCGGAAACTTGTCTGTGGAATAGGGTAAGCGTGATAGAAAATGTGTATTGGTTGGTTTTTTGCCACTACTGCCCTATTAATCGAAATAATACCATGTTCCCACCGGGCATTAATCCTCTACAAAATAACGCGATGAACTATACAAATTTAAGTCCTCTCGACAAGCGATTAAAAATAAGTCCCCTCATAAAACCATTCACCCTTGTCACAAACCGCTTCCAACCCTTTTCTAACACCTTTTGAATAATTTGAGAATCGAAAAAGGACACTGAATCTATAATTATGAAAGATCTGTCTAAATTACGACTTCTGTTGGGGTGTTTACAAAGGCCATTTTTTTCGCTCTGGAAAATGACATTGCCACTCTCTTTTGGGAGCCGTGTCAACCGCTTTGGGACTTATTATTAATCATGTCTCTCGCAAATCCGGTCAATTGTCATTCAGTTATTTATGCTATTGGTGCGCTGTACACGCACTTGCACTCACTTATTAATTTTTCACGAAAGAACTAACCTACGAAATCTACTACAATCTAATAACGTAAATTCGCGGCACATTTCTAGCAAATTGTCAGATCAACAGGAAGAAAAATTGGCATGTTTGCGTCGGTCTGCCAAAGCAAACAGTTGTTAAGTTTTTTTTATTATTCTTTTGTTGTGAAAATACCCGTTTAACTTAACGTTTTTCCGGTAAATATCCTGTCTTTCTGTTTGCCCATAAAATACTCTAATAATCTTTGGGTTATATTTTGCCAGAACTCCACTATTACTCGATCTACTTAGGTGCTTATTTTTTGCGTTGCAATTATGGAGATGGATGCAAAAAGTAAGCTGAAACGCTTCTGTTTCCTGGGCACTTTTGAGCCAGTTTACATTCGGCCTCGTGGTGGCGTTATAGTGGAGAAGAACTTTGAATTGGTAAAGGCGACAATTAGCACATTGGACGATATTGCTTTTGTCACTTACATGACGGAGATCCTTCGTCATGGCGAAAATTTGCCGCGGAAAGATGAGGTAAGCATGGTTTTTTTTCACCACACCCCTTCAGAGCGGTTGAATGTGTTTTTTTGCCGGTAGTCTGTATTTGTATACGCCACATATCTGGCGAGTGATGTGGACATAAAGTGGAAAACCAACGTGCGGAATGCATTGCCACAAGTACTTCGATCAGCCGAGGAGTTGTTTCTGTTCTGCAAGTACTCGAGTTTGATTCAAAAGTTGCACAATCGGAAGGGTTTCTCCAGAACCACTAGGAAGGCTATCGTTGCTTGGTATATGAAGCGAACACCAGAATCACTGCGAGACATGTGGATGACCCACCGTGGCATGTATGGGTTCAATCACAAGGATTTGATACGCTTGTGTCACATCAATGACAATACTGTGGGAGATGCAGTGGTCAGCAGTGCGTTCTTTAAAACCTGCAGTGAGCTTCTGAAGGAGGAAGCATTGAAAGGGGAAGTCGCCATTCAAGCAATGAGCACACTACGCACGACTGCCAAGAAAAGCGAAGCTACTAAGGTTGTCAAGAGCTTACGCTTGGGATTGGACCAGGTGCCAGCGAACCAGTTTAAGCACGCTACAGTTGTGGAATTGCTGTTGCCACAGATGAGTTTGCATGACATAATTATGAAGTGGCACTTGCTTCATCAGTATCGTCACTTTGAGAGTCCAAAGGTTTTCAAGTTAATAACCTCGTCCACGAACAGGGAGGCACAGCAGAAGGCCAACATTCACCCAACTGTGTACCTGTGGCGCATGGACCGGCTGGGTATACCCGCCACTAATGCAGAGTTGCAAAAGGTATTCATGTTTAGCTTTTTCCCTTGATTTTTTTAACATTCCGTTACAGGTCAATCCAAAGCGATCGCAGGCGATGCGCATGGACCACTTCCAGCAAATGTACCGAGATTCATTTAGTTTGAACCGTGCGGTTGGTTTGCGGTCTTTCGTAGCCATAACACTCCAGGAAAACTACAAGAAGAGTAAGGAGAAAGCTGTTTGTCATGGTTTCCTTTTCAGTTTTCTGTTTTTCCTTTTTCAGAGTTTCTCACAACACGTAAGAAGATCACCTACTATCAGGCTGCATTGTCCTTGGCTTTCTCCTACTTCAAAAGGGAAAAGCACACTGACGTTTTCTCCTTTACCGATGACAAGGTTAAACTTATGCCGATCCCGTGGGAGAGGGGAATTCAGCTCAGCGAAGCAACCGAAGTGTGCGATCATTTTGCTGTAAGTGATGCTGGTTGTGGAGTTCTATGATTTGTGCATCTATTTCCCAAATCTTTTTTCTAGTTCAAGAAGTCTTCGCAGCGCCTGGTTCAACCACTGATGGAGGCACTAAGTCGTAAGCAGGTATACGACTTGTTTCTGATCATTGTTCCATCGGCTGGTCGCAGTAATCCGAATCAATCTTCGAGCTTCTTGGTCAGATTTTTGGACAAATATCGCGAGATCAAAAACAAAAAAGCCAAGTAAGTAAATTAGCTGACGTAAATCACCATCGTTAGGTTGAAAGGTTTATGTAAGGGTGAGGTCAAGCATGACTCAGTTTTCACATTTCGGTGATTGTGTTTTAGTGGCTTTAACATAGTTGAAGACCGATTTGCTGTACAGATCGTAAAGATTATTGTTCAAGCGTTGGTTAAGCGGGCTTGGGGTCTACTTTTGTCTAAAAATGTATAAAATTCAAAGTTTTCAATGAAAAATTCAACATGGCCGTAAAGTATAAGCATGGTCGTTGCTCTGGTGATTATTCCATCTGTTTTGAGCATATTTTTAAATGGTTTGAAACATTTCTCCTGTATCGAAAAAAAGCGGAAAATGGCGTCCTTTGTTCGCGGTATAGTTCGTAGATATAACCCATGCATAGCTGGAAGTTCGTCAGCATTTTTATTTCCTTAAATCTATTGCACACGTTCAAATATTGAAAGATTCTTACTGTACGAGATTTTAGTGTTGGTGTTGCCAGGGACTAAAAAAATGACTGCTTGGATATCTACAAAAATCCTTTTTTGAAAGTTCCAATACCTTTTCGACGGCTGTATTGCTAACATTTCGGTTTTGGGACAATGCATGAGTTTAGTTTTCTGCTTGTAAAGCTATCGAGTTTCTCAGAAAAAACTTCTTAAGTATCCTCGCAGGATTTAAATCTATATTGATTCGTGATTCATCTGTATAATTCGCTACCTCAGAGTTGTTTTGGCATTCCCCAATCACCAGTCTTCTCTGCTTGGTATGTGAATGGAGTAGTCTCTTTGGAGAAGTCTTTTTTTCTTAGGCACAGATGGAGGCCCGCCAACATTCGTTTTTGACCCACGCAGCGTTTTTCTTAGCGCTGTGTCTCTTTTACACCATTTTGACACAATTCTAACATTCCTAACTTATTCTTAAGAGAAAATATCTCCTAAGGTCAAGGTCCCACTCCCACACTTGGAAAAACGCGAGTCAGAAACTTACTTAACCTTATGGTAGTACAGTTGGTCGGTGTGGACTTGGGCCTCAACAAACAAGCTTCTCCACTAGCTGTTTTCAGTCGGGCACGCAAAGCCGGTTCCACACTATGTTTGCGCGCGCTAGCTGCGTTAGGTGCTCCTGTTATTGCAGCCGTTGCATTCTGATTCTTCTGATCTGTGCTCAAGATCAACAAGAATCTCTGTCACCCGAAGAACTTTCTCTCGAAGCAGTCCATAGTGGCCTCATCGGTCATTGAAAAGTTTTATGTCTTTGCACTGAAAATTAGGACTGGGATAATTAGGGTCCTATAAATGTACACTTGAGTTGTTCGGGAGAGTGCTTTGATACTGAGTTGTGCTTGCTGAGACTAATAATGCGACAATTGGAAAGATTTTTGGTTTCATTTGTGTCATTGTCTGAATTTAAAATATGTTGAGAAAATTGTCAAATTAAAAGCCGAGCCAGAAAAACACATGGAGTAAACCTTCCGTTTTCACCAGTGTCAATTATCACCAAAGCCGACGCCTATATTGCCAAATCCCTGAAGATCGGTTTTAAGATTAATCGATGACTGTTCATGGCAGTCTATGGATTCGTACCGCTGCTGTCATCATCATCATCATCATTTTCGAATGCCACTTATCCTTTAAAAGGGTCGCAGAGCGAGGGTGGCTAAATGGTCCTTCCATCTTTCTCGATCCTCCGCCACCAACTCAAGAGACTCCGGCGCAATCCCCAGCCGGGACTCAGAGAGGTTCTTTACCTGATCCCACCACCTGTTTCTTGGCCTACCAGGGGGGCGATGCGCTCGCATCTCGGCTATCATGACCTGTCTTGGTTAGTCTGTCAGGGGGCATGCGAACAACGTTTCCAAACCATCGAAGAATCGATCGCTCCACTCGGAGAAGTAGCTGCTCAACATTAAGATTCCTACGAATACTGACGTTTCTCACTCTGTCCCTTAGAGTAACACCAGCAACGCACCTCAGAAATCTCAATTCGGCAGCTTGTACCCGCGATCTAATTCTTTCGGTCATTACCCAAATTTCATGACCATAGATGAGGGTCGGAACGAACAGTGAATTAAAAACTGAGATCTTTGCTTTCACTCCAAGCTCAGCTTTCCTGATGGCCGGCCGGCGCAGTTCCTTTACTATATTGCTCCAGCTTGGCCTATTCTACAGGACAACTCAGTTTGTCCTCACCTCCCATTTTTTGTGAAAAAGACCCCGAGGTACTTAAACTTCTCCACCTGTTTTAATGAAACTCCATTTATGTGCAGGAGTTCAGGGAACAACCATTACTTCCGATTTGTTCACGTTTACTTTCATCCCAGCATCACCACAGACGGCTGCAAACCTATCCAGTGCTCGTTGAAGTTCCTCTTTGGATGATGCAAGGATGGCCAAATCATCTGCGAAAAGCAGATGGCTCATCCTGACGCCAGCCAATTCGAAACATTGCTCGCCAAGACTGCGCTTCACCATCCAGTCAATATATGCTATTAAAAGGAGCGGCGACAGAACACAGCCCTGGCGAAGTCCAACGCGCACATCAAAAGGACGGGATTTGACGCCATTTATCCGTACACAGCTTCTGCAGTTTCCATACAAAAACTGGATGGCTCTCAGAAGAGGCCCACTCAGCGCATAGTCCTGCGAAACTCTCCACAGTGTATCCCAAGAAACTCGGTTATACGCCTTTTCGAGATCTAAAAAACACGCATAAACCGGTTTGGCATATTGCCAGGCCTTCTCAAGAATACAGCTCTGGAACGCGTTTCCAACACCTTCGCGAATACTTTTCCCGGAAGACTCAAGAGAGATATGCCCCTATAGTTGGCGCAATCTCTCCTGTTCCCTTTTTTGAAAATGGACACTATAACTCCCGTTTGCCAATCGCTAAGTGCCTTCCCGCTATCCCAGGCCACCTTAATGACACGTGTTAGCCATTTAACACCCTCTTCACCGACTGCCTTGAGCATTTCTGGCCGGATTTCATCAACTCCAGCAGACTTGCCAACTTTTAGCGATTTAATCGCTTCAGTGACTTCGTCTACTGTGGGACTATTCTCCGCCATTATCTCGTCAGCAGTGGGAATGCCATCTTCAGTGCCCTGTTGTGGGTTGAGCAACTCCGAAAAGTTCTCTCTCCATCTGCGCGAGACATCGCTCTCATTTGAAAGAAATGTACCGTCCTTGGATTTAACCCCTTGAATGATATTTAACTTCCTTCCCCTGAGCCGGCGAATGGGCTGCCAAAATATCTTGTTTGCAGATCTGTAAACGTGTTCCACCTTCTCGCCGAACTTTTTCCCTGACTGTTCCTTGACTGTTCTGACTGCCAGATTGGAAGTCCTTCGCGCCTCATTTCTCGAGCCCGCTGCTGTCATGTCATGTCCTTCGCGCCTCAACTTCTCGAGCCCGCTGCTGTCATGTCAGCGAAATTGCTTCGGCAAAACTGAGGGTATTGAGGGTGCTGTAACCGAAAAAGAAAAGATTACACTGCTTGTGCTCCTATTGCGAGAGTTAGGCAACGTGTACGACAGGTTACAAATTCAAAAAGAGCTGGAAGAATAATATGCAAAACGACGGATCTCAATCGTTAACCAATACACCACCATGCCCCAATGCGGTGTGACATCAAGTCAGTACCTCAATGCTTATTGCTGCTGCTGACTTGCTTTCATAATTTGGAATAATTTTCAATCCAAAAAATTGTTCCTAATGTTATGTGAATTTTGTAGTTTTAAGATAAAATTTCTATCTGGGTTTGCTGGCCCCCGATGCCGGACATCTGTTCAGTTGGCAAATGAGGTGCACCATCACCAGACATTGTGTGAACCGTCATCGAAATTATCTGGGGACATCGTAACAAGCAACCAGCAGCGTCTGTTTTAAACTAAGAGGCTTGTTACTCAAGCATGGTCGCCCGGTGAATAAACATACAGTGGACTCTCTCATAAGCGGACACTGACGGTACCAAGAAATTTGTCCTGAGGGACGGACATCCCTCAGGACAAATTTCTATAAGAAAAAACCAGTCATTGCAAGAGTGGGTATGTATTAGGTTCGGTCCGTCTGCAACGAACCGTGGTAGATACATATACCTACCCTATTCCTATTCCTATTCTCCTTTCAATTCCTATCATGAGGTTAAATGACCAAATTACGCAAAAAAAAATGTGTCCCGTTTTAAACTTAAAATTCTGCAGAAACTTACGAAAGAACCTATTTAAAAATTCAACGTGATTTTTTATCGATATAGACACGTGAGCGCCGCATATCACTCCATACAATACGTTTTTTTTGTTTTTAAATACTGCTGGTGGGTAAAAAGCAACAACGTACTGGCATACGCCCCTCCTTGACTAATTTTGTTTTTCCTTTGAAAAGCACATTGGAAGAGAAAAGATAAAAAAGCAAACACTCATACACTCACATACAGCTTACATCCACGGGGCTCGGACCACGGACGACGCGACAGCACCGCCACAGCCTGCTATGTTTACGAGTAGGTAGACACGAGATGACATACCGCTATTTTTCCTGGGTAACACGAATCTTTTTTTGTTTCTCGGAAGGGCGCAAGAAAAAGGAAAACAAAAGGTTCATTCGATGAAACTTGCCCCAGTGCGCCCTGAAATCGCACTCGCACTTTTCAGTGCGATCAGCTGATTGTCAAAAATTCAATTCAACCCTGAAAAGTGCGCTGTTCATCGAACGCAAAATTGTACATCGGATCCTGTCATTCTCATTTCACAGGCAAAAAACATATGGAGCTAAGAAATATCTAAACAAAACCTCGTCAACTGCGGCTCCAGTCGCAGAATTCAACATGGTGATTTTTTCCATTGTGAAAATACCTGTAATTATAGAATTGTAAACAAAATCAAAATAAAAGCAAAGAAAATTTGTTTTTACCTTCGCAGAAATTTTTCATTTGCACTGGGCAGCTGACTGACAAATAACTGAAATGTCAAATTTAAAAAGCACTGAACTTTCTGCCCCGACAAAATCCTCAGGGCACTTTAGTGCTGCAATAGTGCGCCAAAGTGCTTCTATCGAATAAAGTGCAAAGTGGACTGGGTTGTTGTCTTAGCTGCATCGAATACAGTGCGCACTGTTGCGCCATATGGCGCACTAGGGCTTTGATCGAATGAACCTAAAATAAAATGTAACAAAGTGTGTCTGATACGTTCTTGGTCCGTTTAAGAGAGAGTGAAACTCTATCGTGGTTAAGAAAATTGGTGTCCGCGTCCGGTTATAAGAGAGTCCGTTTATGAGAATGTGATTGGCATGAAAAATCATGCTCATAATTCCGTTCTTAAAAATTTGTCCGGTTATGAGAGGTGTTCGCTTATAAGGGGTGTCCGTTAGGAGAGAGTTCACTGTATTACATAATCTTCCCTCTCCACCGATGAAAATAAAATAGGCAACATCCAAATCAGATATTCAACAGACAGAGTAGACTTGAGTAGTCGAATTGTAATCGAGGATATCTGAAGTAGTATATCAAGTCGTGTGATATCAACAACCTTAAAACATGTTAAATTCTTTGCCTACATTTTGGACAAAAACAATTTGAAATCTTTTTCTTACATTTCTAATTTAGTTTTTTTCTGTTCAGGTTTGTCATCATCAGTCTATTGAAGCATAAAAAATCGATGTCCTATTCAACTGAAAGAAATGAAAACATTTTGGAAATCTGTGGATTGGATGCAAACACTGCTAGTTTGATCGACAGTTTTGCTTTAAACCGTTTCGGCTAAACGTTCTCCAGAAAACGTGAGCTAACGAAAAATCGTCACAATTTTTATTTTTATTTTTATTTTTTACCTTCCAAACTACCCTTTATTTGAAATAGGCTCCCATACCTAAAGTTTTCAATAATCATAACCACCCTTTGTAGTGATAGACTGCTCTTAAAGAAACTTAATAACTCGCCCTCATCAAGTCTCGAATAAATACTCTTATTATTTATACATTATAAAAATCATACATATTATTATAATATTTAATAGCACATGGAAAAAAGAAGCAATTTTGTGCCAATATAAACTCAGCTGTTCAGCACATACATACATAAAATGTTATAATTTCAATTAAATCAATATCCATGACTGCCTTTCAAAATTCACTGGTACCACGCCATTGGATTTAGTTGAATTAAGCCTTATTTTTCTTTTAATCAAAAACGTTGTAAAACTGAATCAAAAAATAAGATTTATTCAAAATAAGTAACCTTTACTATTTTTACTATTAGTATTCAAAATTGCATTACCGAAACGAATGTGATCTAAGTATTTCTGTCTTTTGTACAGTTCAATAACGATTTAATTTAAAATAGCAAACAAAAATAAGTGAAATAATCTATTTTTTATTATTATGAGCATTAAGGAAACGTAAATTTAAAATTTATGAAAAAAAAGAAACTAAAATAAACACAATAAAGGAAACTGGAAACTCTCTTAAGAAAACCGAACAAATGTGATATTTAAAAAGAAAAGTTTGAAACAAACCATCAAAAGATTTATATACTTAAGTTTGTTGTTTAATTTTTTTTTTATTCCTTATTTCAATTAATCATTGAAGAATTTAATCCAAAAGGTGGTTTCCATACAAAACTAAAAATAGAATGTAACCTTTAACTACATATACATCTTAAATAAACTTTGCAGCAAAAACGATGAACTTGACCTTTCATATGCGGTTAAACGGACATTTCCTATTTGTTTTTTAGGTTTTTGGTGCAAACGATAATTTTCTTTACAGCAGAGACTCTAGACTAAGGGTTTGAATATCTTGACGCCTTGAATGATGCATTGAATAGGCCACACTACATGTGTAGGTACCTAAGGATAAGAAGTCTCTGTAATAGATTTTGTTTTTAATTTGTGGGTATGATCCGGTCGAGAGCAGGATCTTCTAAAAAACTGGGCAATTGGATGCCGGCATCACATCTTCGAAGGCATATTGCGAGCAGTGGTCACAGCATTGGTAGGGCCAACAGGAAAACGGTCTTGTCCAACACAGATGTCCCTTTTGGGGTTGCTGGTCTCCAATTGGGCGCCTCCACAGGTGGCGAATAGACGAATACTCACCAGAGAAGGTGGATACCGGTATGGATATCCGGGCGGATCAAAACCAGCAACAAACGAAAAATCCAGGAGTGACTGTCTCAAAAAGAGCGGCTTCCTGGTCAGCGTCTGTTATCTAGGTCGGGTCGGCTGAATATGTCCTTTTTCTCATCCAATATGCAAGTAGAATGGGCAACAATTAGATGCATGCCAGATATTTTTATAAAATACTCTGCTAGTTATATTGTTGCTTTTCTCCGTAAAGCGATAACACTTGCGGGGGTAAGGTTTGGTGTTTCTGTGCAGTGTTTTCATGTTCCTTACAAGCTCATTTGCTCTTCGCTCTTCAGCGTTTGCATTTTCATGTTCCTTAACATGCAAACGGTGAAGAGCCACTTCAGCGTTTGCTTGTTGGACCGAGAATTACTTGTCTCTTCTATCTTTTTTATCCTAAAAATTCTTTCCGCTGGCGATGTGCTGACGAATTTTATGGCTACCCCTTAGCCCCTTGATCGCAAGCTTATTATAAAAAGGCAGTTGGAGTAATTGAAATCTCTTGCAACATGATTTCCTTTTTGATTGAGAAACTTCTAGAACTCACAACTATTCTCTAAGACGTGTTACCCAAGAAAACTTATCATTAAAGGCTCCAGCTAGAGCTAGACTACATCGTGGTCTTGAAAATTATCAACTTCCATACCAAAGTTCCTTGGGCTGTCAATTTTTTGACACCGTTGGTATATTTTAATGATGGAGCTCAATGCAACAAAGCAGCCGGAGCAGACGGCTTAGCTGCCGAACCTTTTAAATCCGGTGGCGATGAGCTGGTTAGAAGCATGCACCAGCTCATCTGCAAGGTGTGGTCGGTAGAAAGCATGCCCGACGAATGGAACCTCAGGATTGTTTGCCCGATCCTGAAGAAAGGAGACCCTCTGAGTTTGCCAACTACAGAGGCATCAGTCTTCTTAACATCGCATACAAGATCTTTTTTGCTTTACCGTGTGAATGCCTGAAGCCGTTTGTCAACAATGTGATAGGCACATATCAGTGTGGCCTTAGGCCAGGAAAGTCCACCATCGATCAAATATTCACACTGCGGCAGATCTTGGAGAAAACCCAGGAATTCCAAATCGATACACACCACCTCTTCACCGATTTCAAGGCCGCGTATGACAGCATCTATAGAGACGAGCTATATAGCGCAATGTCTAGTTTTGGCATCCCTGCCAAACTCGTCAGTCTGTGCAGGATGACGATGGAAAACTCACGCTGTTCCGTCAAGGTCGGCAAAGACCTCACCGACCCCTTTGATGTCAAAAAAGGATTTAGACAAGGCGACGCGCTGTCATGCGACTTCTTTAACATCATACTTGAGAGAATTGTGCAGAACTCTCACGCCAACACCAGAGGTACAATCTTTCAAAAGTCCGTTCAACTACTCGCTTACGCAGACGACATTGACATAATCGGAAGAACAAAGCGTGATGTCAGTGAAGCCTTCGTGAGTATTGGGACGGAAGCGGTGAATATGGGTTTAGCTGTCAATGAGAGCAAAACCAAGTTTATGCTGTCATCAAGAAAAGACACCCAACACCGACGTCTTGGACAAAACATCACCATCGACAGCTATAACTTTGAGGTAGTTAGGGACTTTGTCTACCTGGGTTCCGCTATCAATTCAGACAATGGCACCAGCGCTGAAATCAAACGAAGGATAACTCTTGCCAATCGCTGTTTCTTTGGACTAAGAAGGCAATTGAGTAGCAAACCCCTTTCTCGAGCAACTAAAGTGTCCATGTATAAGACCCTCATCATCCCAGTCCTGCTTTACGGTGCGGAAGCATGGCTCCTTCGAGAGGAATATTCTTCGGACGATTTACGGTCCCGTCTAAGACTCAAACACAACGTCTACGATGGCTGGGACATCTAGAGCGGATGGACACGAACGCCCCAGCCCGGAAAATCTTCGAATCCGCACCGCAGGGAAGTAGCGGTAGAGGAGCACCGAGACTCAGGTAGAGCACGCAAGTGGAAGAGGACCTCAGCCAACTTCGCGTGCGAGACTGGACACGGCTAGCTAGAGACAGAGCTGGCTGGCGAAGCTTGTTGGCTGAGGCCCAGGTCCACCCCGGACTGTAGCGCCACCTTAAGTAAGTAAGTAAGTAAGTATAACCCGTTTTCTTTTGCCTAAATTTGCGTTTTAAACACATTTCCTCGCGGTTCTAACGATATCAAAAAAATTTAAAAGTATTTTCTTCTTAATCCACATCCATTTTTGGGGCGACTCCTAAATGTTATCTTTAAAGGAAGATCATCAAAGGGAAGAAAATGGCTGGTCGCTACGGTCAAAATAACAATTGGCAAGTGCCCACTAGCAGGTACAAATCCATTAAGAAGACACACTTGGACTACTTTACCAAGTGACCCGAAAAATTGCGATCCCAAAGCAAGAAGCTAAGACCCTTGTCTCCCAGATAGTGCATTCCGATTACATTCCGATCAGGGACGAAGTTTCGAGTCGAAGATATTCTAGGAAGTATGCGCATCAATGAGCTATGTATCTCCAAGCGCCGGATTACTGTAGTGTTTTTCAAGCAGAAATTACAGCTGTTCGTGAAGCCGCGGCCTGGCTTTCAATTAACTCAATAGACTGCAGCGCTATTGTTTTCTTTAACGACAGCCAAGCTGAAATAAAAGCCTTGGAATCGCCAACGATACGATCCAAGTTGGTAAAGCAATGCCGCGAATGTCTAAATGAGATTGCTGTCAGGTGCGACGTATCACTGTGCTGGGTTCCAGGCCACAGGGATATTCCAGGCAACTGCAGAGCCGACGAACTAGCTAAAGTAGGTGCTAATGCTCATCCGATTCATACAACGGAACCGGCAGTACCCATAAACTCGATAAAGTTTCACTTGGACATCGAAGCCATCATAATGGCAAACAATAGGTGGAATAACATCAGCACATGTCTCTCTTCCAAACAAATCTGGCCAGTGCTCGATCGTAGGAAAACAAAGGGACTCATCTCCTTCAACAGGACGAATCTTAGTAAGATAATTGGGGCCCTCACAGGCCACTGTCTGGTAGGGCGATATGCAAGAAGACTTGGTGCTCCCTTCAACGACTTCTGCAGAAGTTGCAGGGATGAGGAAGAAGAAGAGACCATGGTTCATCTACTGTGCAACTGTCCCGCCCTATCAACATTGAGAAGGAAAACTTTAGGAAAATACTTTTTTGATGGCCTAAATGATCTAGCGCGATTCGATTTAAAGAGGCTAATGAACTTTATCTCCGGGTCAAACTGGCTAAACGCCTAACTGTGAACACACAACCCATCCCTCCCCCACATGGAAACTCTATGTGGGCGAGGGATTACCTACAGTGGAGCGCCAAATTTTCCCCACCACACCTCTCCAAGGATTTCCCAACAAGACCGGCCTGGGAAGGGCTCATACCGACTCGGTTGCCCTCACCTCTCCGCTCTTGCGGGAACACTGGTACACAATCCCTTTGGTACGGGTTCATACCGCTGCGGTTACCCATACCTCTCCCATTCCCCAGTTCGGGTTTATTCCGCTTCGGTTACCCCTACCACTCCTACTCCCCCCTTCCCCGAGGTTAATTCTGACTTGAGTCACCTGAGGTTTGCACCGAAACGGTTACCCTACTTCAGCGTCTGAACGTAGAATCATCCTCCGGCAAAGGTTTTCACCGAAATCGGTTACTCCACCTGCACTTTCCAATCCTTAAGGCTAACTCTCACTGACCATGCGCATCAATTAGGCTAAAGAAGACACAGCAGAGACCACACCGTCTATCCACAATCGAATTGAATTATGAGAAAAACATCAAATAAAACTATGTAAAATTCCATTGAACATGTTTTAATTGCGACCGTGTTCGCTTTCAATCCGCCACCCAAATACCTTATCGCAATTGGCTTGCGCCATGACACTTCGACTTCGCCTTTGCATTGCATAATTGGGCGAATCCAGACGGGAAAGCAAATATACCGCAACCATATTCGACCCCGATTTGCATAATTGGGCGCATTCGCAGGAAACTCTGCGAAACTACGTCGCTCTGCTACGGGAGGTGCTGAGTGCCCCTTTGGCCAAGTACGGGTTTGGTAAAGTTGCACTTTTTTTTAACTTTTTGCCTATAACTTCCAAACTTATCGAAACGCTTATCGAAATTTTAAATAACGAATTCGAAATCAGGACGCCCAAATTCATATCTTAAAATAATAAATCCAACAAATTCCCCTTGGACCTACGGTAAAGTTATGCCCACATACTTAAGTCATAGGGCCTTGAAAGTGCTAAAAAACTAGCAGATCGAAATGTAGTCAGCGAAAAAAAAAACTCAACAATTAACCAGAACAAATTTTTGCCAATCATCAGACAAGTGGCACATCATAAAGGTTAACCGGGGGCCGATTGAGATGTGCGAAGCGAATCGCAAATGTGATCGCATCTCGATTTTGGTATTACGATGTGCGATCGGTTCGCTTTTTCGTGCGAATAAGCCCAATTATGCCATGCGAAGTCGAATGTGGCTGCGATATATTCGCTTTCCCGTATGAATTCGCCACATTATGGCGCCAGGACAGAACTGGAAGTGTCCTGGCGCCAGGCAATCGCGATAGGTATTTTGGTGGCGTATTAAAAGCGCACACGGAAGCAAGCGGAATTTTAGATAGTTTTTAGCGCTTGACACATCTTAATCATCCTGGGATATTAGGCTCTAAAGCAGATTGCCCATCAGTGCCTTTAGGCTTTATAAGAAGGAAAAGTGTTATGGTGATGACTGTTAAGGCAGTGGGTCTTTATGATTATATAACAGAGATGCGATATTCAGAGATGGGATACTGGTACCTTTTGGTAATGAATATCCCGTGTACACTCGTTATAGGTGTTGGTTTACCTGCCTTTGATTGATTTCCATTTTTGCCTTTGCGGCATGGGCACCGTGAACATAAGGCTTAGGGAAGTGTGGGATGAAGTTCTAAGTCAGAGATAGCGGGTTGAAATCCATATTAGGACAGTTAAAATTATTCCATTCTCCATCTCGGTGAGAGTCTTTTGTTGTTGTTTTTTTTTTATTTCAGATAAATTTTCTTTTACAATGTTTTACCTGCAAAGTAAAGTGCTTATCTGCAGGTGGTTGGACATAACGTTGTTATAATTTTGAAGTTAGAGTTATTATTGTGATTTAAAAAAAAAAACTTCTAATCTGACTCTACTTTACATGATTCAATTCAATTAAATGTTTTCTTAACTGTTTCTTTCTTTTTTTAAAATTTGCAATATTTTTCAGTGACAGTGGGAGCAAATTCAACAATTTAGGGACAGTGCATTGTAATTCTCTGTCTCCGTACGAGTTGTAAGCTGTCGGTACTTCTAACATACCTTGGGCTCGTCTTCGGGTGTTAAGGGTGTGGCTGATAGGTTGAAGAAACCGTCTGTCATCCATATAGCTTAGCAGTGTAGTCATCTGGAAGATTGCCTTTACGTCTAAAACTTTAAAACTTGAATTAGTATGTCGAATAGTTTTAACAAGACGATGTTGTAAGTTTGATTTCTTCTCCTGGTGGGTTTTTGCTGCGTTTCCCCGGGCCAGAATCCCGTATCTAATGCGTGATTCCGCCAACGAGTAGTACACTTGTTTTAGTACCTCCATATGTGAATAACGCTTAAGGTACACCATTGCAAACATAGTGCTCTTAAGTTGAAGACGCAGGACGTTAATGTGCTCACGCCACAGAAAATTCTCGTCGATGGTAACTCCGAGGTATTTAATGGTTTTAACTACCTCAATTGTGCTGCTGCTCCTCAACAATGGACAACGATCATTTCGATGAAAGATTTCAATAACTTCCGTTGGCTTCGATGCATCAACTTGATTTTATTTGCGTTGATCACCAGGCCGTTGTCATGACATCATTCAGACACAAGGTTGAACTCGTCTTGCAGCATCTTTATAGCTAAGTGCAAGTCCTTGTGTTTTACGACGATTGGGATGTCATCAGCGTAGGCATATGCAGTAGCCTTTTTAAATGTTTTTAATAGTTCATTCGTGAACAGTATAAATAGAAAACTGAGAAAACCTCCGAGAGTAACATTATGTCATGAGGAGTTTCCCAAAATGCGCAATTTGTTCGGAATTAGCTAGAAGTTGTAGTCTCCTCTTTATAGAACATAAAGGTACTCATAACGCACACAGCATGCATGATTGTGGTTAGACCATGGCCCCTAAGTTATAAGGGTCATTTTTTTTTCTTGGCTTTGAATTGCGCTTTGAACACAAAAAAGTTTATTTCGTCTGAAAGTGACAAATGTAAAGATAGAATTTGACCCTGAAAGGTCACTAACATGGAATTGTTGAATATACTTGAAATGACATGCAAACTAAGGGCTCAATGCATAAATGCGGTGCCCTTTAAGAGCTTAAACACAAAATGAAGCAAGCGATTTGTCATCATAGCTTTGTTTATTAAAATTATTTAGACATAAGAGTTAAATTCATATTAGCAATTAGCTAGTGTGTATGTGATTTCACCCGTTTCTCTGGGCAAATATTAGCCCGTCTAGCGAATATCACAGAAATGGGACCCATGCGGTGGACAATTAGCATTTGCTTGATATTAAATTATATCTTAAACAATTAACAACTATACAAAAATAATTCATTCTCCCTAACGAATAATACAACAAACAAATTAGGTTTGGCAAAAAGTTCACAGCAACACAAGTATAGAAGTATAAGTTACCAACAATTGTGTGTGTTTGCTGTCTTGTCAGTTCAAAATATGTCAATTTTCCATTTCAGGTGATTCTGATTAGGACAACTCACTCAACCATGTTAGCTTTAAAAAAAAAACGCCAACCAAAAACCAAACAATAAACAAAAATGATGAAGAATAAACAAAATATTGACAAAAATCGTGAACGGCACTATCTAGAAATTTTAAGCGGAGTTGCAAATAATTTTGTGTAACATGTTGCTATATTCAAATCGAACCGTCAAAACGGAAGCTCATTACAGTCTATCTAGAAAAGCTTTTCTTCTCGATGAGAGTCGGCTAACTTTTTTTTTTAGTTAAATGAATAGCCCTGACTAAACCTTTGGGGTGGTTTACACATTGAACACGTCACTCAATATAACAGCCCCCCGGCTTTTATTTCCACTATACCTACACAACTGGGGGATGTTGATGGCGATGACGACGATGACGACGACGACAAGTACACATGTGTATGCCTCATAGAAACTTTTTCTTATAAATACACTTGGTGTTCCTCTCGGCGGTTCATTCTCTCAGTGGTTAAAGTGACATGATAGTGAAGACATTGGTGCACTGTAACGAGTCATGTATCAGCATGCCCTTCCAAACACAGATCAATTTTTCGCCAGTGGTAAGAGTAGACAAATTAGAATAAAAAATACAGAAAATTAATTTGTTTAATTAAAAAAATAATTGTGTCTATTAAAAACCAAAGGACTAAAAGTGATTGTGAGAAATGTTCGTTTTTGAAAACGTGATCCATAGAAAATCTAAATGAAAATGAAAAAAAAGTTCTGTGTTAAATGTGCAAAAACCGAATCTAATCCGCACCCTGAAAAGCTGTTCAGTACAGCCTGTCCAAAAGGACATCTTTAACAAATATAAGGACATTTTTTGTGAGTTTCACTTAATTTCCTTTTGTGGATGTGCAACAGAGCCTAAAAATATTTTAAGAGACTTTTTCTTTTCTTTTTCTAACCGCATGATGCAATAATTTTGATCATGAATGGAATTGATAGCCACACATTGGGATTCAGTCCTTAAAGGACACATTTTTGCTCAGTGCTATATACTAGTAAGAAGAAAAAAAAAGTGGGTAGGTAGAAAATTCCATTAGATTTCAACACTTCCTATAATATTTTATGGAAACATTTCTCTGCTACTGCGCAAGGCAACAAGTCAAAAAGGGAGATGGGTGCCTTAGCGGTCGGCATCATTATGGCCACCCACCTACGCACTTGCTTCGGTTACCATTTGTTTTATTTAAGAGGGTATTCTTGGTGTAGAAGAGCCCGAGAACATGAAAACGTTGACGTAATAACTTACCTACTGATAACCGATTGAGGCGGGTGGATATAATTGGAATTGGGCGCCAACTGGGTACGAGCGCTCTTGTGTCTCAACACTTATCATGGACTTAATGGCTCTAGTCCCGCAACTGGGATTCCATTAGTCTGCTGTTATCTTTTCAGTGTAGTTCATGGTTGTCTGAAAAAAGGCTTTAAGTTTCACGTCAAACCAATAAATTGCAGGGGTTTGCAGAGAGTATGCTTTACTGTTCAGTCAATGGACGTTGATTTGGCGGGCGTATAGCGTCATATGTTTGCATTTTATTTGATTGAACCACAACAGCTGACCGACAATAACAACTCCTACGTATTTTATGAAATCCTTGACAAATGGCTGCTTCAAAAGTTCATTTGAGAAAAATTTAATGCTTATTTTGTGTCTTGAATGTGATTTAATAATGATATCTTGCTTTTAAAATGAATTATGCTTAAGAGCTTCATTACATTGAGTGGATATCATTTAACAAAAAATAAGATACGTGATTTCGTCTTGATGGCTATTGGCTTACACATAAGAACTCTTGCCATATTGAAGAGATTCAAATACTGGTAGCCTACCATATCAGAGAACTCCTTCACTATTGGCTTAATGATTTTTTATTACAAGAATAAGGAAGGAACCTGAGAAGGCTCATGGGTTCCCCTGTTTTTGAACCATCTATAAACCTACATGCTTATAAGTATATTATCATTTTTTTGTTTGGTTTAAACTCCTTAAAAGGTTGACATGGTCAATGTAAACTCCTCAAAGACAATTACAAAGCAGTGTCACATATCAAAAATCAGTGCGCTAGTAGCATTGTTAAGCTGTAGTTTGAAAAAGTATTTTTTAAAACTAGAGAGGGCCGCACATATAGGATCTGATTCAGATCGAACTTGATGAAGGACTGGGCTTCCAGTCTACCCCTCCAATTTTCTGCTTCTAGCTTTAAATTAAAGGCCTTAAAGTTATTTACACACGGACGGACTTCACCAATTATTAGGCCTTAAATTTTGAGCTTGAGAGCTGAAATTTTGTACGTAAGTTTTTTGTCATCCGAAGCAATACATTTACATACAATTTTTCAATTCCGCCCACAATCGATCTAAATGTGAGAATACCTCCAGTACCTTCAAAATTGTAAGACGTCGTGAAAAGTTGAAATTTAACATTAAGTATCTCTTAATGGTTGTAAGACAAAGACAAGAAACGAAAAATAAGGTCGGTAGACTTAATCTACTGGGCGTGGCATTGATTTTAAGAGTAATCTTTCAAATGCATTTTTTTTCTATATTTTTGCTTCAAGAGGAAAATTTTTTATCCAAAATGTTCTGTGGAAAACACTTGGTACTACATTTTGTTCATACATTGTTTTGGACCACGCCCACATTTGGAAGCAGAAAAAAACATAGATGTCGACTGCTTTTTAGCCTAACTTAGGGAAGAGTAAGAAATAAAATTTACACCAAATTCAATTCTAGATTTTGTTGATTCAAAGTTTTTGGCCACGCCCATTTTTAGGGGTCAATTTTACGAAACTATTAAATTTAAAAACCCATTTGTGCCAATAAGTTACTAGCTGAACTCGGTAAGCGTAAGCAACCACAGTGAACCTCGAAAAAGAAGTAATCACCAAACTGCAGCCTATTTTACCAAGGTTATGAGAAAGAACGCAAAAACCAAAAGGGTTTATTTACTTTTATTTGATACGGTTCTGAAGATGTGTAATGTTTTTTACTTACTTACTTACTTAAGGTGGCGCTTAAGTCCGGGGTGGACCTGGGCCTCAGCCAACAAGCTTCGCCAGCCAGCTCTGTCTCTAGCTAGCCGTCTCCAGTTTCGCACGCGAAGTTTGCTGAGGTCCCCTTCCACTTGCGTGCGCCACCTGAGTCTCGGTGCTCCTCTACCGCGTCGTCCCTGCGGTGTGGATTCGAAGATTTTCCGGGCCGGGGCGTTGGTGTCCATCCGCTCTAGATGACCCAGCCATCGTAGACGTTGAGTTTTGACTCTTTTGGCTAGGTCGGTATCGCTGTACAGCCCCTACAGTTCGATGTTATATCTCCTCCTCCACTCTCCGTCTATGTAGACGGGACCGTAAATCGTCCGAAGAATTTTCCTCTCGAAGCAGCCTAAAGTGTTTTCATCCGCCTTTGACAGGGTCCATGCTTCTGCACCGTAAAGCAGGACTGGGATGATGAGGGTCTTATACATGGACACTTTAGTTGCTCGAGAGAGGGCTTTGCTACTCAATTGCCTTCTTAGCCCAAAGAAACAGCGATTGGCAAGAGTTATCCTTCGTTTGATTTCAGCGCTGGTGTCATTGTCTGAATTGATAGCGGAACCCAGGTAGACAAAGTCCCTAACTACCTCAAAGTTATAGCTGTCGATGGTGATGTTTTGTCCAAGACGTCGGTGTTGGGTGTCTTTTCTTGATGACAGCATATACTTGGTTCTGCCCTCATTGACTGCTAAATATATGGCGAATATGGGCCGCTTCCGTCCCAATACTCACGAAGGCTTCACTGACATCACGCTTTGTTCTACCGATTATGTCAATGTCGTCTGCGTATCCAAGTAGTTGAACGGACTTTTAAAAGATTGTACCTCTGGTGTTGGCGCGAGAGTTCTGCACAATTCTCTCAAGTATGATGTTAAGGAAGTCGCATGACAGCGCGTCGCCTTGTCTAAATCCTTTTTTGACATCAAAGGGGTCGGTGAGGTCTTTGCCGACCTTGACGGAACAGCGTGAGTTTTCCATCGTCATCCTGCACAGACTGACGAGTTTGGCAGGGATGCCAAAACTAGACATTGCGCTATATACCTCGTCTCTATAGATGCTGTCATACGCGGCCTTGAAATCGATGAAGAGGTGGTGTGTATCGATTTGGAATTCCTGGGTTTTCTCCAATAATAATGGGTTTTCTCCACAATAATGTTTTTTAGTTTCACCAAATATTCGTCGGGTTTGCGTCTGTGCTATGTGGTCCTCGGCTATGGCCTTAAGATGTGCACAGTAGAATTTCGTCCAGCTTATGAAATGAAGTGAAAAAAAACAAAATAAATTCCTCAAGGAGTAATGATTCTGGGTCGATTTCAGATATCCCAAATGAAAGCAAAAAGACCGTTTCCACTGGTCGCAAGAAATGTTTGTTTTTTCCTTTTTTTCTCTTGCGTTGGAAAGAGTAGAAAGAGTGCGCAATAGTAGCGACTGATGGAACAGATGAAACAACAACAGTAATGTGCATACTACTTTAAAACGTGCAAGCTTCGCTCGTGATGAAGTTGTGCTTGTTTACAGGAGGTTTTTGTCTTGTAGAAGAAAATAATGATTTATGGATTCAGCTTGGAATCCATGGATTTCAGTTGGGCTAGTGATGTGTAAGTCAAGTCAGAGAAGTCATATGTCACTGTTGATGGGACTCGTAACAGAATATATTTTCTTCAATATTTTCTTTGTGGTTTTCGATTCAATACTCTAATTTAGTCCACATAATCCTTTTCTTTACTTGAAATTAGCTCGAAATTTTGATTAAATATGAAAAATACGTGTTGTATAATTTTTTAAAGGTCAAACGTTTCATAAAGTCAAAACTGAATTAGACTTACCGTAGAACCACAGTCATGTAGCTGTGGCGGTAGTAGTAGCGGTAGTAAGAGCTGTCAAAAGTTAAAACACATGTATTCAGTGTATTGCGCACACAATGTGTGTCTGTAGCGGTAGCGCGTAGCTGTGGCGGTATTAAGAATTGGCCAACTTTTAACTTTCGTAGCGCTACACGGTTGACAGCGCTACACGGTAGACAGTTCAATACAAGTAAAGTAAACAATGGAGGAAAAGGACGTCGAAAAGTTTATTGAGATGGTTAAATCTAAAGAAATTTTATGGAATTCGTGTCATCCGTTGTACAAAAATATAAAATCTAGCTCAAATTAACTCAGAGTATCGGCCATTGTTTATAAACGAGGTTTTTGTTCGACATAGCCGCGCTACACCATTGTGTTCAATTTTTTTCCGTACTACGCCACATGGCCCCGCGGCTGTACTAAGTACTACTGCTACATACCACCGCTACGGGCATTGTGGTCCTACGGTTAGGTGTCTTATTTTGTAAGCTTGTCCACTGAACGTATCATGTATGCTTGCTGGGTGTTTCCTATGTATGTACGCTATTTTTTTAAATACAGTCCGAGGTGTTTACTTTTGCCCCAAAATCCCACTTCCATGTTCCATTTTCGGAACTTAAAAAACCTTTATTCTTCGGGCATATATATAATATTACGTCCATAAACCAAAAACCAGAGTTGTTAGAACTGTAGTCTTTTGAAGACTGCAGTCAGATAAGTAAGGGTCAATTGATTAAAGTCTTTGAATACAGTTAGACTTTGACAAAATAGTTTGAATTAAAAATTCAAGTCACAAGTCATTCCGAATATTCTAACTGGGAAGTGTAAGTTAAAAAACTGCAGTACTTTCTAACTCACTCAAGACTCTTAGTCGATTTTAAGGCTTCCATAAATTTCAGTCATTTTTACAGTCTGCAAGACTTATGACTGCAGTCATTTACCTGTAAGTAAATTACTAACTGCTTTTTAGTCAATTGAATGCCTCGTGGTCAATTGACTGGTTATAAGCCATTTGATATTGACTTAAAATCATCGGTTATTTAGATCCGAATTTTGAATTTTCAAACAAGAATCGTGTTATGATTCGGAACCAACATAATATAGCTTCAACCCAGAGTATAATATAGCTTCAATCATAACACGAATCTTGTTTGAAAATTCAATCTTGGGATTAAAATAATCCAATGCTATAGAAAACTGAAATATATTAGTTAATTGACTTGACTTAGAAGACTATAGAAGACTTACAACTGACGAAAAGTCTTGAGTAAGTTAAAAAGTACTGACGTCTATTAACTTGCATTGCATTGACTGCCTTAGTTAACTTCCCAGTCAGAATACTTGAAATAACTTTAAGCAAGTCAAAAGACTTATAAATTAAATCTATTAAGTCAATTGACTGCAGTCTTAAAATGACTGCAGACTTCACGACTCTGCCAAAGGCATATAATTCTTATTGAAAAGTTTAATTATTCCTAGTTATCTAGATATGGCAAGTGCATTTGTTTCCAAAGGTTTGAAAACTTTCGACTGAATGAGTCTCAAATTGCAGCGCTAGTTTAAAGTATTCTATAACTTACCTGGCCCTATTGAGTCTAGTGTCTAGAACAGACCCTAAAGGGTCGGTTTTTCAGTGCTGAGTTATACCGGAACAAAACGAATCTGGAGTTTATGCAGTGAGCAGTTTTTTGGTGCAGCGTTCATCCCGTCAGTGAATTTGTCAAAATCTCCGACTCTCGAATTTATTGACTCGCCCAACTCTCATTTCACATAGAAAAACACAGGAAAAGAAGTCTGAGTTGTTCTTAGACGTCATTTTTGCACTGCCATTTCACACAGAGAAAGTATTCAAAGAAGTTCATACTGCTCACCAGCGTTGATGCGGGATCAACTCACCAAATGGCGAGTAAAGTCAAGATTAAATCGTAATCTAAATACACTGAAAAAGTCATTTCTGGGATTAATCTTAGTTTAACTCTGAAAATCGGATGATATCGCAATGAACTGAGCAAAAACTGGCCTTTAGTGGTTTACTTTAAACGGGACTTGTTTTCTAATATGTATTCACATTAAAAGAATAATTATCGAAGGAAAAATAAATTAGTCTTAAAAGAATGTGTAAACATTCCATCAGTCCAAGTATAAATGATCAACGATTTATCAAGCTTTCGTAGCTCTTCCAATCTCTTTTGTCTTCAGATACCTGTGCTCTGAAATTTTAAAACTAAATTTAATTTCCAAAAACAGATGCCTATTGAAGTGATGTTTATATTGCTCTTGATATCATCTGGCATTGATTTATGCATACAGCAAAAGTTATTTCAATGCAATCAACTTTCAATTACCATGGACCATTAAATAAGTCTGTCATGGTCTTGGCAAAAATTTGCTTAGCTTAGCTGTAATAAGTGCGCATATTGCGTGGACTCATAGAAGCAGTACGCCATCCATCCCACGCGTCTTGTCAAATTTAATTTCATCACAAGGTGCAGACACTTTCCATCTAACCGTAGGTACGCATCTATGTGATGTTGCGAACTCAGGCGAGCAGGTGGGTGAACCTGTCGAATTTTCCCAAAAGGACACCACGTTGTTGTGGGGCAACATCTAATTTAGAATTCCTTCTGTACATAAATAAATGAGTGCTCATGGCTGGGTATACAATCGCAATAAAAATGTGCCTTTCATACATAGCACACATCCAGGAGAGAGCCTGCGCCTTGCCTGGACGACCGATGATGACTACGAGCAATGCGAAAGCTCCCATCACCAGAGCATATAGATACACCCATACTTGCATAATGAGAAATTTAACATTGAAAAAGGTTAAATTACTACCCACTCTCTCAGGCGGTTCCGAGAGTGCAAAACCTTAGACAGTTTGGCACCGGTGTGTATGGGAAAAAGCGAAACGTAACATTACTTTGAGGAGCAGATAACGGCTGAAAAACAACTACCGGCTGTAAATCACACAAACATACACGCACACAAATAATATGCCGGCCGGGTTGAGTGTAAGGCGTGTGAGGCGCCAAAGTATGTTTAGGGGTGGTTGGTTGGGCCAGGCTCGTGCTTAGAAAATGGGAACACGTTCCTATTAATGGCTCTATATGGAAATAAACAATATTTACGGGCCAAACTAAAAAGCCATGTTGATTGTATTTCGACTTTGATAATCCTAGGCTTTAATAAGGTTTGCATTGGTAGAAACATTAGAGGTTGCAAAGCCCCTGAGGGAAACATTAAATAAGCCTCGTCGGCGTCGGTCGGCGGGCTGTTTTTGATGTGCTTCCAGGCGTAACCTTGAGCTGGTGTAATAGATATATCTGTTTGTTTAGGCACATGGGTCGTGTACCTATTTAGGATTGGATTTCGGTCTATTGAGAGGCAATTGGAAATATGTATACATTGGTATATATATATTATTTACGCTGGGTAAATCTTGAAGTAAAACCAAAACGAGAGATTTTCAAAGTAAACCACAGGTAACCTGAAGAAAATCCAGATTTTCATTAGCAAATTGTCTGACACGGGTCTGGGTGTACTCATGTATAAGGAACGAGGAAGACAATTTTTGAGAATTGAATATTTAATATTACATGATGCGTACTTTCTGGTTGTATCTTAGGAAAGTTAATTCAATTCAATTAACAAGTTGTTTTTAACAAGTTATTGTTTAATTAAGTAAACAATAAAAGTTGGTACGAAACGGGTTGAGTTTCAGCTTGGTAAAAGCTATTATCAAGTCTGTCGATTTTGAAGTCACGTCTTCGGTGCCTTACATTCTATAGGGAGCTTTGTATTCAACTTTAAGAAACCTTGGAGCAAGTATGCTTTAGAGTAGTGGATCCCAATCTTTTTCCAATCTACTTGAGTAATTGGCACAAGTCACTGCGAATTCGTTTTGAAATCAGCGAACTGCGAATATCTGACAGAACTTATGCAAATTGATTTTGTAGAAGAGTCAAGTAAAGATTATTCGATCGTTTCAAGATTTTCTTGCTGTGATTTTAATTCTAAAACAGTATTTTGGAGTAAAGTCATTTGCTCGCCAGTTCGCTGGTCGCAAGTTCGTTGGCTGTGAAAGCCCCTTAAAAGGAGATCTCGACGGCGGAGTACCAAAATGTTTTTTTTATAAGATACAAAAATATTAATTGTTTCTTATAAAAAAAACAATATGACAAAAAAAAATACAACGCATCGGCAACTTATTTCAGAAGGTATGCAACTTTGGTTCTGGTTCACCTAGAGCTGTTGCGGCACTCTTTCATTGGCGATGCAACTGTTTTAATCGATACAATGCGCTTTGCTGGTGTTAAATCTGCTGTCGAAAATGTGTGCTTTTTTTTCCTGCATCGCATATTGACGGACGAAATCTTTGCATATTTTAATTTTGTGAGAAAGCAGATCACAACCTGATGCACTTTCAAAGATGAATCAACAGATGGTGTGGCTGTGTAGTGGAATCAGATTTTAATATTTGTTTCAAATGTCATGACTGTTCAACAGTCATTAACATGTCTAGTAACACTTTTGTTTTAAATTTTATTTGCGGGAGATGTAGAGAGAGCTTTTTCAAAACTGCGATTAAGGAAAAATCCCGTAGTGTCTTCACTGGACAAGCATGACTTTTTTGTTGTCGTCTCGGCTCTCCAAAGACAGTGACGATGACATTTCCCAGGAGCAAAAAAGTTATTTCGTATTCGTTGTAAACCTTCCAATAAAATCATGTTTGTGACAGGTCTATCATACGTGGTTAGTTTCTGTGTCTTTCTCTAGTTTTAAACTGGTTCTAAATATGTGCGAAAAAAAGTTAAAAGTGGCATGGGTTAAAAGAGGAGATTTTGGAGGAGAATTATTTTTAATAACTCGCGCAGGGTTAAAATGTGTATGGAAAATCTCTAGATTTGTTGGAGATTAGTTGAAGATTTGTGTAAATTACGGATTTCTGTCCGGTGGAAATAAAGTACTACTTTTTAGTAATCTTACTACGAAAAACCGCGACCAGTTAAAGTAACATTTGCTATCGAATTTTATCTTTTCTGATAAACAAAAAATTTGTAGAAAGATGTGTACCTGGCAATAAGCAAAGTTGTCGTTTTTTGGAACTCGTAAACTTATACGAGATTTACCAATAAGTCTTAAGCATAACATCCTAAATTGCCCAAAAACGCCAAAATCTGACTCCTCGGCTTTTTGAACAAACTTCATACATATTTTCGACTCGGCTCGCAAAGCATAGTCGAGTCGACTCAAACCGCGTTTCCATGCGATTGAAGCCGGGTTCGACTCTGCATGGAAACATGATCATAATAATTTTTTCATTTTATCCAACAAAACTTTGGATTCGGCCCGGGGATCCAAAACGATTTCTTTGCTGTGTTCTTCTTGCCTTCTACGATCTTAGGGAAGCCAACTTTTTCGACGCAACACTGCACAGGTTGCGTTTACTCTGCAGCAGGTTTTAGTTATTTCCTGAGGCGACAAGATTGAAACATTTACATTTACAAAAATCTACGAGAAACGATAACAATAAAATCCTTAAGATAACTTCTAACACAAAACACAGTATTTATCTATCAGAAACGATGTTACCTCAACCTTTATTGTAAGGCAGCCATATCGATTCAAAATTTTCACTTCCTTCTTTTTTGATCATGTATTTCTTAACTTTTTTTTACTTATCTTTTCATGGTCAACGCTCGCGGTGCACCAAGAACACTTTAGGAATCGCAACTTTAGAGCCTTTACTTACTTAGGTGACGCTTCAATTTGGGGTGAACCTCGTACCTTGAAGCTACATACATCTTCCCAAATAGTTTTAGGCTAACTCCAGTTTTATACTCCACTTGCACTTGTATAGTGTATATTTGACATGGCGAACCTTTGCGATGGAATTGAGGGCTCATGAAATGAATGTCTACACATTAAAGCGAGATGCTTTTTGATATCTTCGAGACATTGATATCTTTGAGAATATTGTTATGTGTACAGTTTATCGCTGAATATTTTCTCCTTCGAAGCTTGATGACCCAAATAAGGTCCTTTTTCTTAAAACAACTAATTGAAACAACATTTGGAATTTTATCGGGATATATTTTACAAGGCACATGAAGAGGAATGCGTAGTTTTCTTATGACTGAAGTTTGGAATCGAGTTCAGACCTCCCAACTTTGACCCAGTTCTTGCAAGCTTTTCCGATTTCTCACATAACAAGATATCTATGTAGGGTGCCGTGGCGTAGTGGTTAGTGTGTGTGCTTACTACGCCGGAGGTCTGGGTTCGAATCCTGCCATCGTTACCTAAAAAAAAAAAAAACTTGTTCTTTTTCACGGTCCCCACCTCCCCGAGGGTTTGACAAGCCCTCCGAGAGTATCATTTGTCTTGCAAAACTTCTCAAAAGTGCCGTTCGGATTCGGCAAAAAATTGTAGGTCCCCTTGTATGTGAAGAAATTAACACACCAGCATACATTGTTGAGAAGTTGGCCCTGGTTCACCTCGAGCTGTTGCGCCACTCTATTTATTTTTTATTTTATAGATATCTGCCCTTTGCGCAGCTTGGACTATGATCCTGGACGTTTTGTTTAATCCCAGATTTTCACAGTAAATACCTGCGTTTATCCCGGCGTCAGCATCGTTGCGTTTATCAGCATCTCGATCGTCTACTGCATCAGTTTTCTATCGCGCTCGATTTTTTCGGAATTCTGGTATCGAATCTCCTGCTGACAGTACATATCGAAGGTAGCAAAGCCCTTGTATATTTGGAGAGACTCCGTAGCCCATAACAATTTTAATTCGGCAAGGCTTAATCTTCGATTTGGGGGGGCTATTGCTTCTTAAGCCTCTATTCGCACTTGCCGGTCATTTCTGCGGCAATTTGTTTAGGCTTGTATACTACCTTAAAGAAGCTACAACGAGGTCTTCTGGAAAGATAAAGTTTCGTTACATCTTATGCGTTTCCGTGTAGGAAGTCTACTATTTCTATAGAGCCTTATAGCAACTTTGTTTTATAAGCTTTCTTACTTACTTACTCAAGGTGGCGCTACAGTCCGGCGTGGACCTGGGCCTCAGCCAACAAGCTTCGCCAGCCAGCTCTGTCTCTAGCTAGCCGTCTCCAGTTTCGCACACGAAGTTGGTTTTATATGCTTTACCGGAGCTATATGCAACTAAGTTTGTTTAAAGTGTCTGTGTATTGCAAGCCTTACGAAAACGGATGCTTTTCCAGTTGCAAGCCTTATCAAAACTGTTGTTCCCATAATGTTTCTTGCTGCAAGCTAACTTGTTTGGCTTCCTGTTGCATATCGTACAAATTCTATTAATTGAATAAAGTTTTCTTCTGCAAGCTTCATAGAGACTGTTACTTGCATAAGGCTTCCTGTTGGAGAGGCTTTATAGAGGCTATTACTTGTCTAAGGCTTCTTGTTGCAGGCCTTAAAGAGGCTTTTACTTGTATCAGACTTCCTGCTGCAGGCTTTATAGAGCCTATTACTCGAATATGGTTTCTTTCTGCAAGTTTGATCTAAAGTGTTACTTTTATAAGGCTTCTTGTTGCAGGCCTTAAAGAGGCTTTTACTTGTATCAGACTTCCTGTTGCAGGCTTAATAGAGGCCTTAATAGGCCTTATAGAGGCTATTACTTGTATAAGGCTTCTTATTGCAGGCCTTATAGAGGCTATAACTTGTATAAGACTACCTATTGCACGCTTAAGAGAGGCTATTGCTCGTATAACGTTTCTTTCTGCAAGTTTTATCCAAAATGTTACTTGCATAAGGTTACAACGCACGAGACCGTTGGATCTGGTGGCATAAATCGACGAAACCGCCTAAATTGACGTTATGGTAGTTGTTTCCGTTGGGAGGCAGCCTGCGACGCGCGATTACTACAGAAGCTTGAACTACTTGTTAAGGAAACTTACTCGTAGTCGGACAGAGGGTTTTTTAGTGAGTGAGAATCTCACACTACTATGAGCACGCGCAGCCGGTCTTCGTAGTACCTGCTAAGGATTTTCGTACCCACAAAATAAAAAATTCCCTTTTCTCACCGCATTAAAATATCTTTTACATTGATGAATAGGTTAGTCATGCAACCCAAAACCCTCCTAGGTTTACTTTGAACTGTTCGCAATCGGTCGACGCCTTAATCATTCTAAGTGCACGGGAAAGTACTGGAGCATGTTGGCACACAAATGCATATCAAATAACATTGACCTCTTGTTTTCTCTCTAAAAATAAATTTAAATTTATCCAGCTACATAATATACGACTTAAGTCTCAATCAACTCATAAGAGTCACCTAGATTTCTTATAATAAAAAAAATTTCAATGTCAAGCACATATTTTGAAACAAAAGTAGAACTTTTTGCTTCATTTAAAACCACCCCCTCGTGTATTAAGAGCGTTCGTTAGAAATTTTCCTTCCCCTCATAATTGCGCTTCGGAGCTTAAAAACTTTTTCACACACAGAAATATGCAAATGCATTGCTCAGACTATAGAGTCTGTCACAGAAGGTACATTTTATTTTTATTACAGCAATTGCAAGCAATTGAGGAGGAAAGACGACTTTGCATCGTAAATTTCACTTTAGCGACATAAATTACAATTTATAATGCATGTTAGACAAAAGCACACTATTTACATTATATCGTCTTCTGAGTACTAGAATACAAAATAAGTTTCAAAAGGGGAAAAGAAAAATGCATTTTGAGTTTAATTCTTGAGAATATATTCATAAATCTATTGATTTTCTCCAATTACTTAGCAGGCAGTACAAATAAAATTAGCAGTCCATTGCGTGACAGTTTTTGGGAAAAAATTTTCATTGGAAATAAAATAATTTATAACTCAATTACCATTGGAATTACCATCGAAGCTTAATTTCTCTGAAAAAAAAGTTTAAAGGGAAATGAATTTTGTAACTGGTAGGAGTTGGGTAAGAAAAGAGTTGTTTTAACAAGACGACCTACACTTTTGAAAGTCACAATAATTTTAAAAATTGACCAACAACAAAACCTCAGAAAATATCAATATAAGTTTTGGAACAAGATCTACATTAAGCAGGAACTTTGTTCTAAGAAAAAGATAACCCGTATCATGCAGGAGGCAACTAGAAAGGTAGAATGTATCAAAATTGAGCCATCCACAGTGGGTACGATTTTACTTTTTGGTTGAAAAAATCAAAACTTTTAAATTGTTGGAGATACATGTTTTAATTTATTCTATTTTTGTGAGGGTAAACGCATAGCTTGATAGCTGGTTAGTAAGCTCCAGCTTTCGATTCTGTCATTATTCAACATCACCGTTAAAAGTTGTAAAAAATTTCAAAAGTTACAACTTTCGAACTTGAATATTTCGAAAATGGCTACTTTTACGGGGGCTATTTTTATAGGGAGAAAAATACAAGCTTAAAAAATGTTTTTTCTTTTCTTTTTAAGATTAAGAATCTACATTTTAATCAAGAATTTATTAGTAATATTTTTTATTTAAGTTTGACCAATACACAAGTCATAAGTTATTTTGTTAAAAAATTTCAGTCAATTTCAAAGAGTTAAGGACACACAAAATCCGTCTTGTTATGTGTCGACCTGTTTCCAGGATTATGTGTCCTGTTATGTATCTAATGGAATATTTTTGAGGAGAAGGAATACTCTCTTTTATCCTTTTAATTCTTAGACGACTAGCATCTGCCATTGCTTTTGTAATTATAGGCTTAAGTTTTTCATGGTCCATGGACGGTTTGTCATCTAAACTCGTTAACTCGTCAAATTTATTATTTTTTTATTTAACCATTTAAACTATTTTTTTAAACTGAAGGTTTTTTGTAATATGAATGCAAAGCAACACAAGTTACTAAGTAACAGTCCCCAACTTGAATTTTCTTATTCCATAACTAAATCTAGCAGCATAATAACAGTTTAAATTATATGACAAGGCACTCGTGAACTCACGGCTGGAGTGTTCGCTCCACAGGTCGTTGGCTTGAGCTCAAATCCAATCAGGGTGTGTGTGACATTCTTCCTGCCGAATGATAGACTTTTTTAATCTTAGCATATAAGTCACTGTGTTGGCAATAAGCCTAGACATTTTCTTTAAGGAGGTACCTGAGCAGCTTTCTCGCATTATATTTCATATTTAAAGTGTTCCTTAAAGGACAATAATTGTTGAGTAAGATTATGCCAAGATAATTATATTCTTTTATGATTTTAAGGTCTTTGTTTGCCATTTCCATTTTGTATGGCTCACGTAACGGTTTATCCATTTCTAATATCAAATCTTTGATTTGCTTGTATTTTCTGTCAGCTTTCAGCTACTGCAATATTGTTTAAGTTTGTTTGTCATCACTTGTCGTATAAGGGCTTCTGCCAAAATAGGAATTCAATTTGCCCTCAGTAAAATTTCATCAAAAACTATTACCCCAATTGAAAACGATGAGAAATAAACAAAAAATATAAAATAAAAGTGGGCATAAGAAAAATTTATTGTAAAAATCTTACGAAATCTTTGGAATTCACTCGGGCGTATACTTAACATTTTTATGCCCTATATGCCGCGACACAGCTTGTATCGTGGTAAAAAGTGATGACTTGGCTTAGCCCAAGGAACTCAAAATCATATGAAAAAAGAAGCATGATTGTGCGTCAAATAAGCTATGCCTGTCCGTTCATTTGACATTAACTCCGTGTGTGCTGAGGGCTTTGGTAGAATAGGTGGGCTTATGAAATTTGGGCCCCTGCGAGAATGACGGTGTCATTTGTATATAACAAAACCCTTGATTAAATGCCATCAAAAACTTATAACTCTAGGTAAAAATACGAGAGATTATTCCAAAAATAGAAAACAAAATTAGTTAAAACTAGTGGGAGGGTTATAATCCGCTTAGGCGAATCGTTGGATTTCCCATCATTATTGACTACTTTCAGTTTCGGTTCAAGTTTCAAGTTTTGGTTGTTAAATTTCAGTTTCTATTAACTTCAACTGTATTAAGAATTTCTCAGTTGAAGAACCTTCTCTTTTAAAAAAGGGGTGTGACATCCACCCCTTTTCAATAACATCGTTTTTTGTTTATATTTTTATCAGAAGTGGTATACACGTGTTGATTGCATTTTCATATTAAAAATTTGGTTTATACTTAAAAACGCCCCCAAAAGTGGGCGTGGCAAACATTTATTCATTTCAGTTGATAGCTTTTACACATGTCTAAACATTTTATAGCGCAAGTTTTTTGGATTTAAAGAAAATATATCGAATAAAAACGGTTTATTAAAATGCAAATGATATATGACCACACCCAAAAGGGGGCGGTTTTTGCCTTTTTTTAAATGTTAATCACAATACACTTAAGCGAGGATAACGCGTACCAAATTTCAGCTTCCTACGACAACTTTGAATTTTCATGCTACAGTGGGCGTGTCAGTGGGCGGATTTTAAAAAATTTTACACTTGTACTGCTTCGGGACCCAGAAAGGACAGATATTAAGTTTCAAGCTCCTAGCTCAAAATTTAAGGCCTAAAAACTACCGACACACGGACGGACGGACATGGCTCATTCGACTGATAATTCGGTCTCGATCATATGGTCTTAAGGTCTCGGGGGTCTACGGTGATTATTTCTCCATGTTACAAACTTGGAATCAAACTTAATATTCCTCTTATCCCATGGGATGGGGTATAAAAAAAATATAATAAAAGTCTTATGAAATCTTTCGCATTTACTCGGGCGTATACTTAACATTTTTTTACCCCATGTCACAAAGTATGTTGAGTTAAAAATAAGTTTGTATCATGGGAATAGTGATGACTTGTCCCAATGAATTCAAGAGTTTGTCATGTTGCGCATCCGTCCATCCATCATAAGTCTGCGTGTGTGTGTTACATTCCCTTATAGGATTTTGGTAAGGTAGGAAGGCAGATAGATGAAAAATAAAATAAATAAAATAAATAGAGTGGCGCAACAGCTCGAGGTGAACCAGGGCCAACTTCTCAACAATGTATGCTGGTGTGTTAATTTCTTTACATGCAAGGGGACCTACAGTTTTTTGCCGAATCCGAACGGCACTTTGAGAAGTTTTTCAAGACAATTGATACTCTCGGAGGGCTTGCCAAACCCTCGCGGAGGTGGGGACCGTGGAAAAGAACAAGTCTTTTTTTTCAGGTGACGATGGCAGGATTCGAACCCAGACCTCCGGCGTAGTAAGCACACACACTAACCACTACGCCAAGGCACCCAGGCAGATAGATGGCTGTGTGAAAATTAAACACTACGGGCCAGTTTTTAGTTCTAGATTATACTAGGGTTCAAAATCAAACTGTCAGTAACTTTTTCAGTCAGTAGCTGACTTGACTTAACTCCAGAAATTTGTTTTTCAGTCTATTTTGATCCGTGGTTAATTTCGGCTTAACTAGGTAAATTTGGTTGGTCCCAAACTCAGGGAACGATTCGAACTTCTTTGTTCGTTTTAACTATGTAAAGAGTCAATTGTTTTGCGTATTTCAGTAGAAAAATATATTTTGGTCAATGTCTCACTGTTACAAGTCCAGCATTATCCGACCAGTATTATGTTAAGGAGATCGCTGTTTTTTTCTTTTTTTTTTGGGTTTGTTGTATTTTGGCCACACCTTAAAGATTGGAAACAGTTTGTGAGTCTGGATGATCCGAGGTTGACTTTCAAAAGCAAGTTTGGCCAAACATTGGCTTTTATTGTGCCAAGCGAAATATGCACTCATCCCTTTCGTGCTTGTGCGAAGTGAAGGGATAAGCCTTGTCTATAGCCATTTCGCGAAAACGTATATACTTTGCAAGTGACGCTTATATGCTAAATCCTTCTTAGAACCGTCAGTAGAGATTAACCTCGAAAATTTGGAACACCTTACCACTACGCTTTTTCATTATTGCAAGAAATCAAATCAAAGCATTTCTTAAAGTTAGTTTTGGAAATCTTGTAGACTAGTGGGGAGGTTATCTAATTTATCGGCAGCATAGCTAGAATGCTGCTATGGCTTTCTGATTCTGACTTTACTATGTGATGCTTTTGCTGTGGATCACAAGAGCAAAAGGTTCCTTTTGCGTTCCAACACTGCGTTATTGACCGCAAAGCTACCATAGACCCTGAAAAGCTTGTTCATGTCGAAAGAAGAAGATTTTAAAGAGCACTTTTTTATCAATTAATAGCTGAATGTCATTCGAGTAATATGTTTATTTTTGTTTACTGAAAATCTACTGATTAAGCTGCCGAAATGTCTTGGTATTTGCAGTCTTACATACATAAGTTAGTTGCTTTTGCAATAAAAATTGGTGGGTGTTCACGGCTGGCGGGTGGGCATATTTATATAAAAAGGGTGGCTAAATTTGAAGGGTCAATGTTGATTTTGAATAAAACACAAATTATTCCGGAGATTATTGTCATTTTTTTTATTATGATAATAGTGGCCAAATAACCGCTGCGACCTCTTCGGAACACCTCGAGCTGTACGAGTATGCACTGCTGTTTTCACCGAATCTGATTGCTCAAATTTTGGCGATTGTACGCACATTTGGATCCTCCTTAATTGACCGAAAAGATCACGAAGTGCACGATATGCTTTTTGATTTGAACGCCCATTTTCATAATAAGCCTGAATAACTTTAACGCGTTGCTCGATTGTGTATCTTTCCATGGTTCAATTTGACTTAGTCTTATTGAGAAATGTCAAATGAAATGCAGAAAAATCTTGACGTTTAGGTGTGGTTCACAATCAACATCGGCCCTTTAAATTAAATTTAACCATACTTTATTTATCTAACAAAATGACAACGCAATTTTCACCTTTCAATGTTCACCCACTAAGAAGCGTAGAGTGATTTTCGTTTTTTTTTTATTAAGTAATGAACTGGTAAGTCCTAAGCTCCTGCGACTAGGTTTGGCCTATATTTTTAAGATTAAGTGGCTGCATCAGGACACTGATTTGAATAAAAAAAAACTTTCGCTAAACCTAAAGATCCCAGAAGTTTTAAGCTAACCTTAACTTGAAACCCAGGGTCCTGTGATAGATAAATGGACGTTGCTTATATAACACACTAAACCAAATGGGTCCACTGAAATTATATTATTATGTTAGAAAAAATAAACTATTTGTTTTTTTTATGTTTTATATCAAACAAATGTTTTATATTTAACAGTGTTTATTTTGTTTACATTGAGGAAAAAAACAATAAAACTTAGTGAGGCTACCTATACTACATGAGTGCTGGTAGTGCCAGCATCTCGTATATCTTTATGATATTTTGACCTTTATTGATCGGCAGATGTGGAATCTGGAGTGGAGCTGTCTATAAATGCCGTACGTTAAAAAAAACACAAAACAAAACACGTTACAAGCTCCTATTTGGCTTCCAGGTTATCATAGAAAAATGTGACAATTTGGGACATGAATCATATTATCAACGTTTGTACTGCCAATTTGTTTTGCTTGTAAAAAAAGTTTGCTTGCCTAATGTTTCCATTCCGTGGCGAAAAGCAACGTGGCAAAAAACAACGTGGCAAAAAGCAACGTGGCGAAAAGCAACCGAACCGCTTAAAATGGAAAATCAAAAAGCTTCTATCCTATTTTAAAAGCACACCGTAAACGTAAATGTCTCTTATGTTATATATTATATAAAATTATGTTTTTTTTTTTAAATATTTATAGTCTTTTCCAAACTATCTACAAACTGACAAATGCAAAAGTCGTGTACGCTTGAACATAAACTGACTCATTAAAACGTAATCGTTCATGTTGTTGAACCATTTGAAATTTGAATTACAATACTTCACACCATCACAAATGTCATGTATAATATAGCTCTTGTCTCGTTGTTGTCAGGAGACTAATTAGCATAGCAAGGGTTAACGAGGTATTTTGCATATAATCCCTGAGTAAAGGTGGATCATTGCCATCACTGTGTTTAAGTTATGGTTGGGCTTTTATGTGACAAAAAGCATTAAAGTGCGCGCCAAAAGCAATATATGCAATCTGCATTTCTCTAAATTAACGTTTACAAACGGAAAGGCGCAACCACATGAGAATATTGCTCTAGTGCACTTGATTTGTCTTCCCAGCCGTTCAAGGTCCACCCGGCGGCCGGCGTGCAGTACAAAACTCCCGTAATACCATCACTTATTGTACTGCTATTAGAGTATCTAATTCACAGCGATGTCAAATCAAGGACACTCAGCAGGCGCATGCGTTATTTTTCTATTTACCACCCCGACTCCCAGTCGCCGCACAATCTGTAGTCATTGATTTTACATGTACCGGGCGACTAGACCAATGCTTTGAACATTGTTGTGGGCATGGTTCGAGATAAACGAGCAGATACTCTACTACGTAGGATAAGATAAATTCATTATAAATTGCCTACACAGGGATTTCAATTCTGAACAGTGTTACACACAATACAATTGAGGTCTTTGACCGGGTTCCTTTTCACCACGTCCTCAATAATATTTTTCATTTTACTACAATCAGGTTAACATTGCCATGAATGTGTTTAGCTTTGAGCGTATTTACAAAAAGAAAAAAAAAAACGAAAAATAGTTGGTCTTTTTGTCCCTGAATCGGTGATAAAAATACAAAAGTAGTAAAAATCCCCGGACACTATCTACTGAAGGAGTCCGACTCTCGCTCTTTTGCCTTTGAATTATGACAATTTATCTAATGGACTTTCGCAGGGAATATATATAGACTATCAGATATTACCATGAATGTGTTTTTCTTTTTTTCTCTCGTGGGGTAATATTCAGGCCTATAGATATCCTTAGAATTTAGATACAAAACAAACATAAAAACGGTATAGTAACGGATACACGTGCAGGCGGATGTAGGCGATATGAGGTTATTTTTCTTTGTGGAATAAGTAATCCTGGAAATATAGGATTATGGGTGTTACATGCGTGCACACATGTGTGATAAAATTGGGATGAAATCGAGTCAGCACGCCATCAACGGAATGTCTTTAATTAAGTGGAACCCATTTTGGGGTGGCGCGAGGTGTTTCCCCTATTGAAATTTAGTAAGCCGCGTGCTAAAGTCAAAGGTATGAATTTTATTGAAGAAAAGCGTTAAATGATACCGACTTAGTTAAATAGAATATAATAACACACGCAGCAAGTTATATGCATGCGCTTGTGAAACGTTTGCAAATAAACATGTGAGAAATATTATGGTAACCCTTAAAAAAGGTATTAAGGTAAAAAAGGTATAGTAAAATTTAAGGGCCAATGAGGGTACGGATAATTTAATAAAATCGTCTTTTAAATTATTCATTATATGCCAGGCAAAAAAGGGAAATGAGTATAATACAGATATTAACTATTACTTCAGTTGGGTGGGGTAAAAAAAAATTCGTTAAGTTGATTTGTTAATAAAACAACAAAATAAATTTAACTTCGAAAATTCAAACTATTAGGGATATTGTCGTAAGCCATTTTGAGTATACGGTGGACCAGAGTCAGTGACGTGACTGTCTAAACAGACCTTAGCGAGACAGCCATTTTCAACCTGGAAAGTATATTAGCTACAACATAACTTATTGCGATTAATTTGTTGTTTGGCCGTAACTGGAAGATTTGCACCTTCTAGACTCCATACTATGTACTTCTATTTGGTTCTTAGTCGTTCTTATAAAGGCTAAGTGAAAGATCCATTACCTGTAACAATCATATTGAAGTAGTAGTAGTCATATTGTCAATCAATTTTCAAACTTATTCAGAAAATTTTAAACTTAATGGGCACGAGCCTCTTTTTGCTTTCCTTTCAAAATTTCTGGAAGCCATTAAAATTATGGGTGGAGTTATGGATCCAAAAAAACCTTCACAAGACTCGCCTTCCACAAAAAAAGGTCACAACGGAATTGAGACAACAAAGTTGTATAGTGATATGAAATGATGAAATTGCAACATTTGAAATAGAATTTTGACTAGTCGAAATACGAAGAGAATATCGGAGACGTACTTATCGCGCTTGTGATTTGTGGAGGGTTTCTACATGGTCTACCGTAGCATTCCACCCTCTGCAATCTTAAGCTAGAATCACAATGCTGCGTTGCTGCGTGCGTACGTTAATGTGCGTTGCCATGTTTTTCAAAAACTTCACGAAACTTTACGTCAAAGAGCGCACGAAACAAACTTGCAAAACGAAATGCCGCTTTGCGTTTTGGGGTAGGAAATTGGTACGTATCTGCCAAATCACAATCAATTTCTCTTGAAAGATATTTTCAAAAGAAACAACAGAAAAGATGCTTTTCAAAAACGAATCAAATTGCCTAGCCATCAAAATAAAGTTATTTCTATTAACTCGATCACAAATAGCTGTATCCAAGGTGGTGATTGCTAAAAACCAACACATTGCGAGTTGTCGCGAAAAACTGAAAACAGAAATAATACCGAAAAACATCACATGCTCTACGCAAACCTGGACAATAAACAGAAACAACCCTGTTTTGTCCCCACAACCTACTGACGGTGACAACTGTACTTACTCACCACACAATAAATGAGTATAAGGCTGTTCAACGCCCGCAAAAGTAGAAAGTAGATCTACTTTTGCGTTGTAGATGCGTCTACGATTTTTACGGTTAAACGCGGGGTAAAGGTTTGGAGTATAATTTTGTTTTGCCCCATATGTGCCCCTTGTTTCTCCTCTACTTGTCATCGAACGCACGCAGCATCGCAACATTGCGGTTTGGACTTTAGGTACGCTCCAGTTGTCCAAACCAAGCATTTTAGTACCCGCGATAGTTTGAAGGTTCGGTTTAACTGGCCGTCTCGAACCTGGGTCATCTCGGTTCGAAACCAGCTTGGTTAGAATGTCCATCCGCTCAATGTGCCGCGGCAATGTAGTAATCGTGTTTTGGCTTCTTGAAGTACATCCACCTCTTACAGCGTATAGACAGAGTCCTGCATTTGCCCTTCCGAGCACACGACGATTAATATCTCGTAGCATAACGAAAAACGAAGAGAACGGTGAAATGTAGTTCTTCCTGTGTTGGAGGTGGAACTCGTTCCCGCCTTCCCAATTTTACCTAGTCTCCTGAAATTCCCAAATAAATATTGCCCATTATAAGCACATTATTATGCGTCCTTTTTGAAACTACTAAATTTTGGACAAACTTAGTAAACTTCCCAATTCCAAATTCCCATGTCTATGCTCCAAGAGTGCTTAAACTAGTGGGAGGGTTACAATCCGCCTAGGCGAATCGTTGGATACCCCATCCCAATTGACCACTGTCAAGCTCCAAAATGCGTCAAAAATCTCGGTTGTTAAATTTCAGTTTCTATTAACTTTAACTGTGTTGAGAATTTGTCAGTTAAGAATCTTTTTTCTTGAAAAAGGGGCGTGACATCAACCTCTTTTCAATAGCATAATTTTTTTATCATATTTTTTATCAGATGTGGTATACACGTGCTGATCGCAGTATTATATTACCACCCCATCTCAATAACATCGTATTTTTGTTTATATTTTCTATCTGAAGTGGTATACACGTAGTGATTGCATTTTCATATTAAAAATTTTGTTTATACTTAAGAGCGCCCCCAAAAGTGGGCGCGGCGAAAATTTATACACTTGAGTTGATAGCTTACGCAGATATTTGAACATTTTATAAGGCAAGTTTTTTGGATTTAAAGCAAATCTATCAAATAAAAATCGTTTTTTTAGAATGCATATTAAGTATGACCACGCCTACAAGGGGGCAGTGTTTGCTTTTTTTTTTCAAAAGCCAATCACAATACACTTAAGCAAGGATATCGCATACCAAATTTCAGCTTCCCGCGACAACTTTGATTTTTCATGCTAATAAGCAAAGTGGGCGTGTCAGTGGGCGGATTTCAAAAAATTTTACACTTGTACTGCTTCGGGACCTAGAAAGAACAGATATCAAGTTTCAAGTTCCTAGCTCAAAATTTAAGGCCTTAAAACTACCGACAGACGGATGGACGGACGGACATAGCTCATTCGACTTACAATTCGGTCTCGATCATATGCCCTTAAGATCTTTGGGGTCTACGGCGATTTTTTCTCTATGTTACAAACTATGAATGAAACTTAATATACCTCCTATCCTATGGGATGGGGTATAAAAATTTATTTATTTGACACCCACGACACATATTTCTCATCATCTTAAATTTTTCGTCATGGTAAAAGTTTCCTTGGCAAAAGTTTATGCTCATATGTTGGCAACTAGGTTAGGTGGGGTTAGGTTAGGTTGAGGGTGGGCATCCATCAATAGTCCGACAGTAGTCAAGGCTCACTTAGACCAATAGTTGAATTCCTTGAACTCCTGAAAGGAAAAAAAATATGATTCGGTATTAAAATTTCAAAGTGGCGCTCTTTTGGAACCATCCCGGATTTGTATACAAATCATAGCTCTTCAATAGAATATTTTCGAGCTCATATCTTTGAGCTGGTGCTAAGGGTACTTCGCCTTATGCTGTTTAGGGCTGGGCACTGGCATAGCAGATGGCGAGCAGATTTAATTTCTTCAACGTCCCTGCAGCTTCTGCAGTAATGGTTTTGCAGTGGCGCAGGATCGTAAGTCTCTGGGCGAAAAGTTTAAAATGGAATTTCGTGGACTATAGACCCGTCGATTGTGGTTTTATGGCTGACTATACTTCATTGCACAGTGATTTATGTATGGGGGACCCACAGCTTTAATCGAATATCGCTTTAAGATAGTCCGACCATAAATAGTGATCTCTTTTGATCTCTCTCTTGTGCGTATGCACTTTCAATTCTGTCCAACGTTGATTATTCGTAGAGTGGAGTTGAAATTTTAGCGGACGGAAATGTCGAAAGAAAAAACTGTGCAGGGTGCGATCCTGCAACCCTTACTTGTCGCGAGTAATGCACTACCAGTTGAGCTACAGTGAACACGATTGATTCGACCACCTCACTAGTTTTTGCCTTACGTATGCTTTATTCGTTGCTATTCTTTGCAGCTGATTAGGAATGGAGCATAGAAGTGTTAGTGAATTTCGCGCATTGCCGCTTGACTACGTGCAACCGCCTGATCATTTTAATTTAATGACATGTTTTTGGCTTACGTGTTGTTGGTAGATTAGTTATACTCAAGGGTTCAGTTACTATCTTACGTGCTATCGAACGGAGCGGGATTCCTATAGATTTTTGAGCTAGAGATGCATTCACCTCGGACTCAGATTTCGCAGTCTTGTGTATTTCTTCGTGTGTGACCTACTGGCACCAAACACAGAGTTTCATTATAGCCATATGATATAGCGTCTAAAAATTTCCTGCCCTTGACTTCACCGCATCTGACTCCATAACTTTTATGACCCCTTGGCTGCTAAAGTAGGTCTTTCTTAGAGCCTGTTCTTCTTCAAAACAGCGGGAGCTTGGAGTATGGCCGCCAGCTCCGCCTGAAAAAAATTTAGCCGTCATTGACCTGGACTGATTTTTTTTTATTTCAGAGGCTTCACAGGCAATGCCTGCGCCTGTTTCGACCGAAGTCCATCTTAGATCCGTCAGTGTAGGTGGCGATCTCGTGATGCCTTGCGATTGTCTTTCTTCCCATTCACAACTTTCAAGTATGCTGGTAGCGAATCTGCTTTTTTTTTATAATTGACTCGCGATCAAGGGGTTACAAACTACCCTTAAGATGCGTAGCACATCGCGAGTGGAGAAAAGATTTTGAGGAAAGATAGAAAGATAGTAGAGAAAAGTAATTCTCAATCTAGCACGCAATGATGAGCCAGTATTGAATATGAAAACTCTGCAAAGAAACACCAAAGATTACCCCCGCAAGTGTTATGCCTTTACGGAGAAAGGCTATGATATAACTAAGAGAGTATTTCTTCAAAATATCTGGCATGCACCTAATTGTTGTCCATTTTATTTGCATACTGGAAGAGAAAGAGGCGTTTAATATTCGGCCGACCCTAACCTGGACAACAGACGCCGACCAGAAAGCCGCTCATTTTGAGACAGACGCTCCTGGATTTCTTGTTTGTTGCTGATTTTGGTCTGCCCCGGATATGTTCAATACCGGTACCCACCATATCGGCTAGGCATTCCTCTATCCGCCACCTGGGGAGGCGCCCAATTGGGGACCAGCAACCCCAGAAGGGATATGCTATTGATATAGGAGGGGTAGTACGTGCCTAGGATATCTATAGAGGCACACCACTGATTTTCCACAGGCGGGTGCCTTAATATCTAGAGGACCACAGCCCGGATCCCTTAGATAGACAGCTCCTTTAGCTGCCTTGCTGCTGTAGTATATGTCCAAGGGAGTGAAGTTCAGAAGTCAGTTGAAGTCCCCACGTGCTGCTGTTTTGTGGCCGGCATGTAAAGCCACCTATGCCTGCTTGATGCGATCTTGTATGTTCTCCCCCTTGTATGTATGTCCATTCCTTGTCCTGCGATCCCTTCTACTTACATTATTATGTAAAAAGTTCAACAGAATGTGCAGGATTTTGAACCTAGGTCCTAGCTTCTCACAGCCAAATTCTTTTTTTTCACTAATGTTTTTGGAGAAGATTTCGAACGCCAGGGCTTGGTGAAAAGAATAACTTGCGAAAATAAGGCTGCGAATTAAACCTCTACCCATTAAAACTCTACCCTACCTATACCAAATACAACTACTAAATGGTATCCTCGCACTCCCAAACCTAAGTTCAGTCCCAGTTCGAACGAAGTAAAAACGTGCCGTTTCGGTTGATAGCTATGTCTCATGGTTTATATTATTCTCCAGCTTACTGTGTGGATAAAAATTAAAATGTTTGCTGAGTCATTTGATTTCGGAGAAAAATACTCGCCAAATCACGTCATGCGAACCATTTACAAAAAATTTCAAGTTAATCTATCTGAAATTAAACTAGGAGTCGATTCCAGTCAATGGACCGAAAAATTATTGCTGAAGACTTTATGATTGCTTCTCCTCTATAAGAGCCATGCCATTCTCGCATGGAGCGCAGTGTCAAAACTTTTTTCGTTTAACGACTTAATTTTTGTTAAGTATGCAAAAAGTTATAAGCCTGCTTAATCAATAAAAATGCTTGTGCCAGTGAGGATGAATGCTGTTCAATTATAGAATGCGATAAAAAAAGCACAAGCATTGCCTGTGGTCCGACGAAAATTAATGACGTATGCTATTGCATGAGCCACCTTATCCTCTCATTAAGTGTCGACAATATACCTTATAGATATACACCGTTCAACTTCAAAATTGTATAGTTTGGTCTCAATGTTTATTTTTGAAATCACAGCTCTACCAATGCGACCGGATCTAATTGACATATGGTACGCTTTGTGAGTGATTTTGTCCATTGATGTGTATACGTAGCAAAATCTTTAAACAAATTGACTAAAAGGAAAACGTCACTTCTAAAGTAAAAAAAAAAAATAAAAAAAAAGTTTGAATGAGTTTGCAGTATGGACAGAACGATCGGCAAGCGTCGGAATGATTATGAAATTGTATCTCGAATTTTTGTAGCACTGAGATGGGTCACGTAGGAGAGGACAGCAATTATGTATTTTTTTGTTGTATTCAAGCCCATTAAATAACTAATGAGATTATGGCTACACCAGTAGATGTTTAATAGTGTTGACGCTTCAAAAAAGAATATAACCTCTGGGACATGAAACCACAATTTGTCATGCAAATAGTTAAAGTCAAACTATAATACCAGCCACTAAGCATTTGGATGGATGGGTAATAAAAAAATTATATCGTTCATTTTTTATGGTTGGGATACATACAAATGAATATTATACTCTAAGTATCGATGTTGTAACGTCAATGACAAGAGACGATCAATGTCAAAGTTATTTTGAGAACTGAATTGTTTTCGATACATTTCTTCCTTGGTGTTGACGTATTTTATATTTTTCCATTGGACAGGTGTGGTGTAAATAATTTTTGTGTAAACAACAAGGCAGTAATTATTGTGTATCTGAAATGCCTAGTCTTAGTCATAGAGCTATACACATTTAGAAATGATAAAGTAAATATTGCGTTAAAATTTTTTTAATGCAGTGGAAAAGTCCTGTAAATTTTTAAGTAAACAAGACCATAACACGGATAAAAATTTGTGGATATAAACGCAAATAACTGACCAGGAGATTTTCCGCAAAATCTGTCTCTGAGATTTGAAAGCTGCTAAGGTCGCAATTATTTAATGATGGGACTGACAGGATTGGCCCTGTCTTAAGAGAGGTGGTGCTGAAAAATGTGCGACAAAGGATACAAATATTCAAAGAACCACCAATCTAAAAAGTTGGGAAACCGGTCGAACTTTATTCTGTCAGCAGAAAAAAGACCACTTTATAGCTGTCGCGGCAAAGGACAATTTGCAGGATGAAAAATCTAGTGGTGATGCTATAAAACTAAAGTCTGAAAGAGTAAGAAACTTTTTTTTGTTCGTGAACATTTTTGACACACTGCGATGCCAAATTTAGTTTAATACAGAAGCATACAAAGATGTTCTGTCAGGAAGTTTGATCAGAATTATTATCAAAATTAGTTTTGATCTGACTTAGTTAAAATCACTATTTAGGCAGAAATATTTTTGAAAATTTGGGATAATTTGTTTTCAATGTTTAACTTTTGACGGAGGTATTCTTGTGACGTAGGTTCACCAAAAATTTTACCCAGTCACAGCCCTCCTCCATTCATTTGAATGTTTGCCAGTTGCATATTACCGGGGGCCACATTTACATTAATGGTCAATCATAAAAACGAGCATAACATATCCCTGCCACGGAGCTAATAATTTTTATAGACTCTTCTGGTTTTATTTTTATACCCCATCCCATAGGATAAACTACGAACCTTTATTAAATTCGATTCATAGTTTAATATCATAAGTTTGACATTGTGATTGAAATTACCTTAAACCCCAAGACCTTAAGAGCATATGATCGAGACCTAATTATAGGTCGAATAAGCCATGTCCGTTTGTCTGTCTGTCGGAAATTTTAACGCCTATAATTTTGAGCTATGAACTTAAATCCCGAAGCAGTACAATTGTAAATATTTTCAAATCCGCCCGCCTCCTTTTAACCGTGAAAAATCAAGGTTTCGGCATTTAGGATGCTGAAATTTTGTGTCCTGTATCTGCCTTAAATTTTTTAAGATCGGTATTTAAGAAAAGGCAATAAACCCCACCATGTGGGCGTGGTCACATTTCGTTTGCATTCTTATAAACGCTGATTATGCAATTTATATGCTTGAAATCAAGAAAAACTTGCATTATAAAATTCATAATACCTACTAACTATTAGCCTAAAGGCAAAACAAATCTTCACGCCCACTTTTGGGGCCTTTTTTTAAGTAAAAACCAAATTTTTGACAGATTAGTGCTATCAACACAACCACATCTGATAAAATATTTGAACAGAAAATACAATCTTGTCAATAAGGGCTTGATGCCACACCCCTCTTTTTTTAAAGGACTAAATGCTGAGGACTTTTCAACTGATAAAAACTAAATGCTTTTAACAATGCTTTTTTAACAATGGAGATTAAGAATGCAATTCAGAGCTTGACAGGTGGTGTCAATTGGGATGGGACATCCAACGATAATTCGATAACCCCCGCAAAATTTTAAGTATGTAAACGCCATGCCTGGTCAGCGATCTCCTATCCATAATGCTTGCGAGATCATTGCTTTTCTCCGTTAAGGCTTAGACCTGCGGAGGTAAGCTTCTGCGTGCTTTTGTGTAGGGTTTTTTATGTTCCGTACTGGCTCATCTGTGGCGTTTATGTTGGATCGAGAACTTTTTTACTCTTTTATCTTTTAACCTAATTTTTCTTTCCGCTCGTGATCGTTTTCAATCTAGACCACGAGCTGTTCTTAAGCCAGCTCGTGGTCTAGAAAGAAGCATGAATAGACACATTGTCTTATTTTCATAAATCTCTTTTATCTCAACATTAACGGTCTTTGTTTATGAAATATTTATAAATGTTTTAAATGTGCCCTACCAAATGTATCTTAGCTTGAGGGTAAAAGAGAAATATTGCAAATTCCAACGGGGTCATTATGCTTGAAAGCGAATTTCAGTTTTTTTTTCAGTATAAACATTTTGAAGCAATTTGGGGGCAAGACTGAAACGTCAATCAACTTTGGCAGTCAGCTTTTCTTTGAGGTGGTGGGCTTAGTTGAAATATGAACTAAAATTCTTACATAGTTTAAAATAAAAACAACGCAGCGTTATCATCACAGCCATATTCAGTAAAAAGGATTTAACTTTAACGCTTAAAGGATATATTCCAACTTTTTCAATAAACAAAGTGCCACAGGCGACGTTGACACGTTGCTTTTTTGACACAAACGCCTTTTTTTTTAAAGAATTGTAGAAGTAGTTCCACCAATTAAGCTATGAAAACAAAAGAAAAATTGGCAGCTCAGAGGAGCCATCGCCTAGTCTCTCACAACCAAGCATAGAAATTTGTGCCTGTACCGAATGGCGAATTAAGAAGGCACTCATGACAAATAATACTTTTGGAGGGTTAGTCAGAACCTCTCGGAGGTGGAACCGTAAGCTTTTAATACCCCGGTCATAATACAAACCAGGAATCTCGTGCACAGTAATCATAGATAGCCACCGTGTGTGGCATAGAGCTCTTATATATAAACTTGTGTCTTACGGTTTCCCGCAACAACTTTGTGGATGGATAGAACATTTTCTCAATGAAAGATCAATCAACGTCTTAGTTTATAGTGAATCCTTAGATTTGTTTACAATCAACGCAGGTGTTCCACAAGGTTCAATTCTGTCTCCTACATTGTTTCTTATACACATAAATGGTTTGTTTCCGGATGATAGGTAAATGATAGCTTTGCGGATGACAGTACTCGTATTGCTTCCACATCAAACAGCACTCCTGTTAATGCCATAACTTCTCATAGCTAAAGATGCAGTCAATTTGAATCACTTCAATCTGATCTCAAAAAGATTGCAGATTGGGGTAAGGCAAATTTCGTTACTTTTAATTCTAGCAAAACACAATATTCTGTCTTTTCAAGGAAAAATTCATCTACTGTACCACCCCTTAATATGGGAAACAAAATCATTTATGCAAAAGGTAATATCCAGCTTCTTGGAGTCAATGTTAACTCTAACATAACTTGGCGCCAACACTTATCTAATATTGCTAAATCTGTTTCGTCAAAATTAAGCTATTTGTTTAGAGTAAAACGATTCTTTTCGCCCCTCAGTTACTTCTACTTTTCAAAGCTCAAATAAGACCAGCATTGGAATAAATAAAAATAAATAAATAGAGTGGCGCAACAGCTCGAGGTGAACCAGGGCCAACTTCTCAACAATTTATGCTGTGTGCGTTGATTTCTTCACATACAAGGGGACCTACAGTTTTTTGCCGAATCCGAACGGCACTTTGAGAAGTTTTTCAAGACAAATGATACTCTCGGAGGGCTTGTCAGACCCTCGCGGAGGTGGGGACCGTGAAAAAGAACGAGTCTTTTTTTTTCAGGTGACGATGGTAGAATTTTGGACCAGCATTGGAACAGTGCTCTCATATTTGGAGCTCTGCTCCTAAGCATTCTCTCAGCCTTCTTGGTTCAATTCAAAACAGAGCCATTCGTTTAATCGATAATCCTGAGTTAACAACAATTCTTCAATCACTGTCGCAGCGAAGACGTGTTGCTGATTTATGTCTTTATTATAAATATTATAATAAATATTATAATTCCTGAAAATTCTTGTTTTGTTCGATCTACAAGGCAAGTGTTGAGCGCTCATTAGTTCTATGTTCAACTCGAAACACCTCGCACTACACTGTTTCAAAATTCTTTATTTTATAGAACAAGTACACTTTGGAATTCACTGCCTGATAAAATATTTCCTAACACCTATAAACTGCAAACTTTTTAAAATAAAGTAAAGAAGTATCTCCTTACATCTCGGGGCACTATTTTAGTGTTACAGGTTCGCCTGTCCTGAGAGAAGACATTAAAAAAAATACACACTAACCACAGCGCGGCTGGCGCCCCCTTTATGAAAAACCTATAGTTAATTACTATGAACGGAATAGGACAATTTGACTTTCGGAATTGAATGATTTAATGATTTTTCACTTGGCGCTCTTTTTCGTATAAAAGAAGAGTAATTACGAGTATGTTAAAAAAGTTATTAACATTTTCGTTTGATATTTTGCGTTTGCTTTGTCGAGCAATGCCGTATGATTGCTTGTTCGATAGCATGTAATGTCATCCAGACACAGTGTCAAAATTTCAATTAAATACCATGTCTGTTGGCTAAACTTCGAAAATTAACTTGCTTCCAAAGTTCACTTTCGAATTTAAATTGCTTGCGTATAGATGTCGCATGCAAGACCCTACTCCATTAACCAGTTTAAACCGATTATTTTCTTTGGATCATAATGACTATACGGCTGGTGGTTTGATTCCAATTTGTGTTTATTCGTCTGAAACTCAAAAATTTATATTTTTACAAAAAAAAACTCTTATAGCCAACACAATACAGAAAGACTAATTTTTCAATATAAATGTGTGTATGTATATAGTACACAGATGAGTGAGTAACAATCACGAGTATATTTCGTTTTAGTAAAAAAAAAATATGGCACTTTGCCCGATTATTTGCAACGAAAACTGTTACTAGACTTTTTAGAAAAAAAAAATAGATAAATAAAAGTCAGTCTTACATGAAAAATTTTGTGCGAAGTGCAATATTATTATCAACCGCAGGGGTGAACAAATTTTCAAAAATTCTAAATTACTTTAAATTTTAGCACGAGTCATTAAATAGTTTGGGATAGCCGGTAAAACGAGCTGGTGAAACTTTTATAGCGTCTATGTACGATAAACAGCCTAGTTGCAATAAAATTTCAATCTCTATGGAGTAGAAAAATGATGCTAAGAGACTATTTGAGTGCCAAAAAATTTGTTTATTACTTTAATCGAGAAGATAGATGGGAATTTGTAGGTGCGAATATTTAAACAAATTATTGGATTCATTGTTTAATGAGAGCAAATTAGAAAAAAAACTTTTAGAACGAAAGCGAAAATTAAATATATGAGAAACGGCACTTTTGATTTAATTTTTCATACCACAAGTGCTAATTGGTTTTGGGGAATCGAAAAGTATCTAATTTGACACCTCTACTTGGAATTAGAAGTAAGGTATTTTTCTGGCGATTACCCGCCACATGATCAGCTCCACGAGTTTTCGTTGTTGACACACAATTCATATGATGGTAATTGCCAATTTGTCATGATCATGAACAAAGTCATCCACCGCTGTCAATTGGTAAATAAAACCTTTTTTTTTGGTGCTTACATTGAAATAGTATGGTAAATCAGTTTCGAAATTGCTAAGATAAAAAAAAAAACGCAAACAAAGCTGTTTCAATATAAACAAGCCTGGTACGTTTTAGATAAATACAATTTTTTCACTTCTCTTCAACGTCAGTTACGAGTCGCATCTATATTAACTAAGAAAGCAGATTACAAAGCCATCGAAATCGATGTATAAACTACAAACTAAAATTAATTTATATTTATTGGACATATTGGGTCCAACTTAGCCTGCCATCGTGTGTGAGTTCAGGCGATATGTTTTAACTTTCTTAAATTTTTCTTGCCTTCCTCTAGAGTGCTCCATCTGTTGCAGGGTCTATGGAATCTTCGGTCAACTCGGGTGCGTTTGTAGTTCTGTGTTCGATGTTATGCTTATACCCCATCCCATAGGATAGGAGGTATATTAAGTTTGTCACATAGTTTGTAACACGGTGAAATAATAATGGTAGACCCCCAAGACCTTAAGGGCATATGATCGAGAACGAATTCTGAATCTAATGAGCCATGTCCGTCCGTCCGTCCGTCTGTATGTCACATGTTTTTAGGCCTTAAATTTTGAGCTTGGGTGCTGAAACTTCGTACGTCAGGTGCGCGTCATGCGAAGCAGTACAAATGTAAAAAATTTTGAAATCCGCCCAAAGACACGCCCACAATCGGTCTAAATATGCAACTACCTCCAGATTTTTCAAAACTGTTAGACGTTCTAAAAGGCTGAAATTTGACATTTAGCATCTCTTAGTGAATATAAGACACAAAACAGACAAATTTAATGGGTAAACTTTCTCTAGTGGGCGTGGCATCTATTTTAAGGGTAAATTTTCAAATGCAGTTTACTCAGTATTTTTGCTCGAAATGGAAAAAAATTTGCTTAATATTTTATGTAGAAAACGCTTAGTTCTACGCTTAGTTCATACAAAACTTTGGGCCCCGCTCACATTTGGAGGCAGAATTGAAGAAAAACCTAAAGTTTTCCAGAAAAACTTAATTTCGACTGCCCTTGAGCCTAATTTAGGAAAGCATGAAACAAAAAAAGTAGCAGGTTAGGTAAACAATACTTTCGTCCAGATTTCGTTTATATGAAGTTTTTAGCCACGCCCCCTTTTAGGGGTCGATTTTTCAAAAATATTGAATTTGAACCAAAAAATTGCATTTTTACGTACAATTAGGTGTAACTTGGAAATATCTGTGGAAATATATTATAATTAATAGTTTGTAATTAGGGGCGGTTGGACCACGCCCCTTTTCGAAGTATGCATTACTTATAAAATGTCAAAAAATAACTATGCCATCAGAATTTTACAATGTGGGATAGGATGGGGTATTCAACGGTCCGTTTTACGGACTGTTACTTCTGCGTACACACTGTAGCACTTACTCACTGGTTTTAGTTAAGTTTAGGATCGAGCATGATACCCAGGTACGTAGCGCTGAAGGATAGCGTGAGAGGTTGACCATTTAGACGAGGGAGGGTAAAATCGGGTACTTTGGTCTTAGTAATAAATAAAATCAGTTTGGTTTTGCTCGGGTTGACGCCGAGGCCACATCTTGATGCTCAGTTGCTTACCTTGTCTAGAGCAGCGTCCATAATTTCACAAATTACAAAAGGAAACTTCCTTCGGACTATTGCCACATCATTCACATACGCAACAACCTTCACCCCTTCTTTGTCAAGTTTAATGAGAATTTAGTTCATTAAACTTGACAGGGAGTTTCACTGTTGTTGAATTTTATTCATAATCATTAGCCACAGTAGGGGAGAGATAACACCACCCTGTGGCGTTCCTCTATGGGTATTTGGTTGAGTGACTCTTACCTAGAAGTGTTGCCTGGATGATTCTTGTTCCGAGCAAAGAGGCTATCCATTGCCTAATAGATTTCTCAATACCCAGCTCGACTATATATTCAAGAATAGCATAAGTATGAAAGTTGTTGAAAGCCCCCTGAATGTCTAGGAAAAAGGCTTAGGCGCATTCTTTTTAAACCCGACCCAGGGTATATTAATTTTAATGCACAGTTTGTAACACAGTGAAATTATCACCGTAGACCCCTAAAACCTTTTAGAGATATGATCGAGACCGACAGGTGAATCGATTGAGCTATGTCCGTCCATCCGTGCGTCTATCCTTCTATCCGTCTGTCCGTATGTGTGAACTTTTGAGGTCTTTAAAATTGAACTAGGAAGCTCAAACTTGGGGTGTGTCTTGGCTCTTATTTTTTACAGACAAAGTGTGAAACTTGGTTAAATCTGCCAACGGCCACGCACACTACTGGCTTGAATGTAAGACAATCTCTATTTCATTTTTTTTGAAATAGCGAGCAAACAATAGCGAGGAACAAATTTTGGTATAGAGCGAAAAAGACCCAAAACCTCTAAGAAAATTCGACCGCCCACAATATCAACCATGCCCACTTTTAACATGTGGGACTTTTGAAAACCCGATTGCTTGGAAAGTTCGCTCCAAATCGAAAAAAAATTCTATGACAAATATTGTAGATAAATATAACTATTTGCTAAGTTTACTCCATATAAAGTTTTGAGCTCCGCCTACCTTTAGGGGGCGTTCTTAGAAAAAAAAAAACGTTTTTTTTCGAAATAATTTTCGGTTTTAACGCATTTTGTCATGATTCTAACGAAATTACAATTAATTGATTTAAATTTTTAGCCCAGGTCCACTTTTGGGGGCGTAGCCTATACTAAAAGGTCCGCCAGATAACTTTTTTTTTTTTGAAAATGCTGTAAAAAAAACTTTCTCAATTTTTTTTTTATTTGAAAGAAAAATCCTTCCGCTTAATAATGGAAAATAGTTTGATTCAAATGGCTGCCTCGGCTGGCCATGCAGTAGCCTACACGATCGGTCCAATTTTTAAGCACATTATCGATTGTGTGCAGCTTTATTTTACCAATGGCTTCACGAATATTGTCCTTTAAAGGACAATTGTCTATGGCTTGTCGGTGTAACACTTATCTTTTACGGCACCCCACGAATAATAGTCCAACGGTGTCAAATCGCAGCTCCGAGGTGGCCAAACGACATTAGCTCTGCGGCTGATAATGCGATCTTTAAAGACAGGGCGCAAATCATAGAGTGTAGCTTCGGCTGTGTGGCACGTAGCGCCGTCCTGTTGTAACTAAATGTTACCAATAACGTCTTCTTCAATTTTTGTGAACAAAAATTCGTTTAACATGGCCGACATAACGACCGTCATTGACTGTTACGGCCACTCCTTGCTCATTTTCGAAGAAAAATTGCCCAATTATGCCTCTGGACCAAAATCCTCACCAAACAGTGACTCGTTTTGGGTGTATCGGCTTTTCAATGTATGCGTGCGGGTTTTCTGTGCCCCAAATGTGACAATTTTGCTTGATTACAAGATAACGAACATACGGAGCTGACGGTCGTTCTCTTCTTCCGAAATTCGTACGCAATTTTCAAAGTAATGTCGCAATGTTTCCCAGCGTTGTTCAAGCGTGTACACAACCATATTCGTTCAGCGGAAGCATAAAACTCATTATCTGTCAAATTAGACATGAGCTAAGTGTTAAAAATAAATAGAGTGGCGCAACAGCTCGAGGTGAACCAGGGCCAACTTCTCAACAATGTATGCTGGTGTGTTAATTTCTTTACATACAAGGGGACCTACAATTTTTTGCCGAATCCGAACGGCACATTGAGAAGTTTTTCAAGACAATTAATACTCTCGGAGGGCTTGTCAAACCCTCGCGGAGGTGGGGACCGTGAAAAGAACAAGTCTTTTTTTTGACGATGGCAGGATTCGAACCCAGACCTCCGGCGTAGTAAGCACACACACTAACCACTACGCCACGGCACCCCACAGAGCTAAGTGTTACCATTCACGAAATGAGCTGGCTCAAAAAAAAAAAAAAAACGTTAGATGGCGGACGCTTTATTAATATATGAATTCGGGACAAAAAAATTTTAGGTTTTGTGTTACAAGGTATACAGGATCGGGTATATGGAAGTTTGTCACAGACGAACTCTTGCACTTACTCACTTGTTTATTGTGTATTGTCCTGTCAATTGTCGATTCTATCTCGTGGAGAACCGTTTCCGTGGATCTGCTCTAAAGGAAGGCATGTTGTGATTTGGATAGCGATGATTTTTCTAGAAAGTTTCGCATATGGATGTCCATGACACGCTCTAGGGTCTCAAGAACAAAGGAGGTTAGGCTAATCGGTCTGAAGTCCTCGTTTGTCTACCCTTGGCATAAATGCTACTCTAGTGCGTCTTCAAGAGTGAAGGACGTGGTCTAGTATTAGACAGCTTCGAAAGATTGAAACCTGCCAAGGTATTGTGTCCTTGCGTCCTTTGTAGCATTAGAGGCAGTATTCTGCCAGGGACTGTCAATAGCCCAGCAAATCTTTTCCTTGGAAATTATTGAAAAAATATTGCTGTGTGGTGCAAGTTGTACCTGCCGAGACCTCACAGGCTACAGGCTTATTATTATCACTGCAACCGAAAAAGTGTGTGTTTAATAGAAGTTTCAGGGTCTCCGCTGACGATTCTGTCAATTTTTCATACTTCTTAGAAAGAAGGGGTTGTAGTATTCCTTGGACAGAATCTTCTTAAGCCTGGCGGAATCCCTAAGGGTTTCTATTGAATGGCAGTTATCCATCCAAGCCTCTTTTTTGGATGTCTTTATGAAAAATGCCATAAAAAATATATTTTATTTGTCCATGTTGGAATAAATGCAGAGTACTATGCGCAAATGCATTGCCCTTTCCATGTCCATGTGACTTCCTATAAAATGTCCTATGTGTAAACGCATTAAAATGATTCTGTTCGCAATTACCTATACTCATGTGTATCTCACTTTAAATACACCATTTGGCCAGAATATCTCCAAAATGTTTCAAAGGCTGAACTTTTTTAAGAAATAAGGCCATAGCAATAGCTCTATATTCAAGTTGATTACTTTGGTTCCTTAGCGAATATCCCCTTATTCTTAAGCCACTTCAAGACAAGACTTCGTAGAAGTGAATCGATACATTTTTCAGGAGACCAAAATCTTAAAAGGGGTTTTTCGGCATATATTTCGTTAACAAAATTTCAGTTTTAGATAATTCACTTTGTTAGAGTGGACGTGATATTAACATCTTTGCAATTACATTATTAATGTTAAGTTAATTTCGATATTTAAAGTTTTATTCCCTATTTATACAAAAGAGGAACAGGTTTTTTCTCAAGAACGCCCCTTTAAAGTAGGCGTTCTAAAGTACTAGATATTACCATGCGCGAAAATCGCCTGTGCAAAAATTACTTGCGGCACCAGCTGTGTGGCACGTAGCCCCACAATGGATATTATCTAACTCGGGTCAAAAAAATTGACTGCTAAGCCTTTTTTAAAAGAGGTATGGGCATATTAGGATGCCGCCGCTAGATCCACACCAAAAAACGAGTTTCTCTGCATGCATTTCAATTTAGCAGATCTCATGTGGTGGATTTGTTTTAAGAACCAATTTTTGTTTTATGCATTTACCTTGTTTTATGCATAAGAAATTAGATATATCTCGAATGAAAAATAAGTAAATCAGTGTTAACTACCTAAATACCTTAATCTGACTACCATACTCGTTAAAGGAAATTATTTTAAGTTGATGCTTATATTTTGCACATTGGAGTTGAAACTGTTAAAAAAATTATATAAAACTAATTTTTTTTCTCATATGTCATTTTCCTAAGGGAATCTTAGATCCCGCATGATTCTAAGGGAATCATGCACCCTTCTAAATCCTTGATTTTCAAACAATATCATTTTAGAAAAGTGAAAATAAAATCATTGTAAGCTAGAAACTGGGTCACGGATAAGCTAATCAGTTATGTATGTCTTTCGTAAATGTCACTTGATTAGTTTTTGACCTGACTCAACGCTGCTTTAACGAAATTTGTTATTATCTGCATATCCATATTTGTTTATTCTCTTATATTGAGATTACAAATGTCAGATTTAATGACATCCAGATTATAATATGCGACGCCAAAATTTTCATCAAGTATTTTGTTAATAATAAAACAATAAATGTAACCGAATTTATTTCACGAAAACAAAATATATAGGTGTAAACAAAACATATCTACAAAGATAAAAACAAAAATCAAAACAAACAAAATGTTATAAGATAAAAATATTTAACTTATCAGAATGATGCTTTTCTTTGCGACTTCCTTAAATATATATATTTTACCAAATTATGTATGTCATTTTCAAAATACTCGTCACACGCATCTTTCAAAATATTTCAAAACTTTTGGCCAAATTTAAAACATATTCCTTCTGACGTATGTTCAGCTCGCGCGTGACTATTAATGTTAACATAGAGCCATAAATACATCATAACGACAAATTGTAAAAAAAAAAATTGTTCATTAAAACTCAGACGAACAAAAAAATCTATATATTTATTCATGTTCGGTACATACGACGGACGTCGTATTCTTAACAAAATTGGAGGCAAAAAATTAAGAAAAAAAAACTTTTAAATTTGAGATTCCTCAAGTCTTTTACCCACACCGATACACTCGAAGGCGGCGTGTTCAGATTAAAAATAAATTTTCGAAAACTCATAAACTCAAATTCGAAATTCTTCTGCGAGAGTAAAAGAGTCTCTTGAGAGACTATAAAAATACTTAATTTACAAAAAATCTCAACTTTTGTTATAATATTAGTTTGGTGTAAAAATCCCCCAAAACACTCGGCATCTTGCACACCGTTAGAAAGATACAGTTTTTGTCATAAAGTTCCTTGCCGGTAAATAAAAAGTTTCACAAGAGTAAAAAAAGATTCTCTCTCCTCCCCGTTTCGGCAGCGATCATTAAAGTCACTTGACTTGGGAACACTTCATATTCTTCCTCTGATAGAAATAAAGACTATTACGCCCAGTTGCCAATTCGAATACAATTGAGCTAATTTACGAAACCAATGACGATGTGAAAAGCAATAGATAATTTATTTATTGGTGGTATATCGAGAGAAGAAATCAACGATCTCTAAAAGATACAAAATTCGAGCATAAATTCGACCGAGCGATCAGTCAAAGATTGGCATTTTTCTGGTGCACAACGGTGATCACAAGGAATTTTCGCTCTTATAGAAATCATTCTGGCAACAGTTTATACAAAATTTGATTCAAGGTTTATTTTATTAAATTACCTTTTTGTTGAGACAACAACATTGTGTTGAGATCAAAACATTTTAGAATTATCTCTAGACACCTATAATCGTAAATTTCGAAATAAAAATGTGTTGATGTGTTGTTTTTTTTTTTTTTTTATTTCCCAAACTCGTGAGGAAGAGATGTGCGTTTAAAAAAATCTCAAAACGGTGCTATTTTTAAACGAGTTAGTCCTTGTGCCAGTGTTACGCCCATTTATTGTGTCACGTAGCTACAAGCCAAGAGAAAGTCTGTTTTCCGTTCCACTCAAATACTATATCTAACTGGAAGGAAATTTACCAAATCGTATTAAGAAAAGTTAAAGCTAAAAAAACACGAGCATTTCGAGTGATTTAAAGTTAATTTTCGAGAGAGGAAAGAATAGCACAAAAATAACACGTTGACAGAGTGGCGAAAATCAACTCAGCTACAAGGTGTTTTAGATAAAAAGAAGGCGCACAGTTCGTGGAAATCTTTACGTAGCCTGAAATCGCGAAGAAACATTAGTAAAATCCTACAACCGTCCATGCCATGCGCGATAAAATATCCCAAATCTTTTGTCTGCAAAAAAGCGCATGCAAATTTAATTCAGATCATAATCCAGGTGAATTCTGCAGTTTTTTTTTTGAATATTCTTTTTTTGTTAAAGAAATATGGAAAATGTTTTCAAAAATATCTCACAGTGTGTAAAAAAAAATCTCAAATACCAGAAATATTTGAAAAAAAAAAAAAATTAATAAAAAAAAATAATAGTGCGTGATTGCAATTTTAAATAAGTTTTTATTAAGAAAATTCTAATTATGAAAAAAATTCTGTGTTTTGTCTAATTTCAAGGACATAATGTGCCAATTAAAGCCGCGGCAAACGGGTCAACGGGGATCAATGGGTATTTTGGGACAGAAGGGCCCGAAGCGACAGAGACCGACTCATCAGGGACCGGGGGGATGCGGAAGTCGTTGGAGGGGAAGGGCACAGCGCCGAACGACGCTATTCACCTCCAGAGACGGGTGGGACTCCTCAGTGGGGTGGCTTTAATTGTCGGGACTATGATAGGTGAGTAAAAATATTCTATTTTAATGAACAATATTATTATTTTTGTTGGTTTATTTTACGTATTAAAAAGTATTGCTCAAGAGTCCAAAGTTTTTGCATACAATTATAGTTTTTAAATTTAAAGTTTAGGTTTCTAAAAAAAAAGATAATCTTCAACCGAAGCTTAAACATCTTCAAAAAGTTTTAGGTGGTCAAAATATAAAACTTAGCCCTCGCGAATACTCACGCATTAAGTTTTTTTCATCTATACTAAAAAAGCATGAAAAAATCTTAGAACTTGAAGCAGCATGACTAGTACCATTTATTTCTTTTTCTAAATTAGACTAGTTCAATGGAAGTTTTAGTTTTCTGGCAAAAATGTCATAAAAAAAGGATGTTAGCTAAAAATTTAAGAAGCGGAAATATTACAAAATATCTTACCTTTTCAAAAATATTAAAAAAATATATTCTAAATGCTTATGTGTCACAATTCGAAAGGTAACAGAAAATCATTTGGAAAACCAAAATAGACGCAATGACGTTGGAAACGATTTTTTTTATTCAAAATTTCTTTAATTTTCTGTTCTTTTTTTAGAGAGATTTATAACATTTGTTAGGCAAAGTATTAATTTGAAGAGCTCAAAGAGTGGGCGAAAACATTTTTGATACGATTGAACAAAATCTGAAGCTGTATAAAAAAATGTCTTTTATCCACAGAGTTCATGGGAACATAAATAACAAAGGTTTAAAAATTATGGTGTATTTTTGGCTTATCAAGAGCCAGGACAAAGTTATGTTTTTATTTTTTTTTTTTGTGAGCAACATACAATATTGATTCCAAGAGAGTTTTTGTCTTAACTGATCCACCTTCTGCCCAGAAGTAAATTTTGACTTTATCATTTTTATATCCTATATACCCAGGGTATATGTTTTTAAATGCACAGTTTGTAACATAGTGAAATATTCACCCTAGAATTTTTAAAGATATGGTTGAGACCAGAATGTGAATCGATTAAGCCATGTCCAGCCGTCCGATAGTCCGTCTGTCTGTCTGTCCATATGTGTTGAGTTTTTGGGTCTTCAAAATTGAGCTAGATAGCTGAAACTTGGAGTTTACTATGGATCTGATTTTGTACACAGAAGGTATGAAAATTGGTAAGATCCACCCACAGACACGCCCACAATTGACTTTAATGTAAGACATGGTCAAGTTAATAAACATTCATTAAACAGGAATGAGGTTAGAAAGTTTTACCAAAGGATCAAAAGGTCCTGCCAAGGGTATAAACTTCGAACTGAAGCCTGTAAGGACCATCAAGGGAACATCGTTGTAGAATCGCAGTCAGTGCTGAGGATTTGGAAAGACCACTTCTGCAGACTGTATAACGGCGAGGAAGAACCAAATACCGCTGTCAGGCAGAACGAACCATTCAACCCGGGCGAAGACGTTACCGACGAAGCATACGAACGATACCGCCCACCCGACCTGGAGGAGGTGAAAGTAGCTGTGTCTAAGCTCAAGTGCAACAAAGCAGCCGGAGCAGACGGCCTAGCTGCCGAACTTTTTAAATCCGCTGGCGATGAGCTGGTTAGGAGCATGCACCAGCTCATCTGCAAGATATGGTCGGAAGAAAGCATGCCCGACGAATGGAACCTCAGCATTGTTTGCCCGATCCTGAAGAAAGGAGACCCTCTGAGTTGTGCCAACTACAGAGGCATAAGTCTTCTTAACATCGCATACAAGATCTTTTCTGCTGTACTGTGTGAACGCCTGAAGCCGTTTGTCAACAATCTGATAGGCACATATCAGTGTGGCTTTAGGCCAGGAAAGTCCACCATCGATCAAATATTCACACTGCGGCAGATCTTGGAGAAAACCCAGGAATTCCAAATCGATACACACCACCTCTTCATCGATTTCAAGGCCGCGTATGACAGCATCTATAGAGACGAGCTATATAGCGCAATGTCTAGTTTTGGCATCCCTGCCAAACTCGTCAGTCTGTGCAGGATGACGATGGAAAACTCACGCTGTTCCGTCAAGGTCGGCAAAGACCTCACCGACCCCTTTGATGTCAAAAAAGGATTTAGACAAGGCGACGCGCTGTCATGCGACTTCTTTAACATCATACTTGAGAGAATTGTGCAGAACTCTCGCGCCAACACCAGAGGTACAATCTTTCAAAAGTCCGTTCAACTACTTGCATACGCAGACGACATTGACATAATCGGTAGAACAAAGCGTGATGTCAGTGAAGCCTTCGTGAGTATTGGGACGGAAGCGGCGAATATGGGTTTAGCAGTCAATGAGGGCAAAACCAAGTATATGCTGTCATCAAGAAAAGACACCCAACACCGACGTCTTGGACAAAACATCACCATCGACAGCTATAACTTTGAGGTAGTTAGGGACTTTGTCTACCTTGGTTCCGCTATCAATTCAGACAATGACACCAGCGCTGAAATCAAACGAAGGATAACTCTTGCCAATCGCTGTTTCTTTGGGCTAAGAAGGCAATTGAGTAGCAAAGCCCTCTCTCGAGCAACTAAAGTGTCCATGTATAAGACCCTCATCATCCCAGTCCTGCTTTACGGTGCAGAAGCATGGACTCTGTCAAAGGCGGATGAAAACACTTTAGGCTGCTTCGAGAGGAAAATTCTTCGGACGATTTACGGTCCCGTCTGCATAGACGGAGAGTGGAGGAGGAGATATAACATTGAACTGTACGGGCTGTACAGCGATACCGACCTAGCCAAAAGAGTCAAAACACAACGTCTACGATGGCCCGGCCCGGAAAATCTTCGAATCCACACCGCAGGGACGACGCGGTAGAGGAGCACCGAGACTCAGGTGGCGCACGCAAGTGGAAGGGGACCTCAGCCAACTTCGCGTACGAAACTGGAGACGGCTAGCTAGAGACAGAGCTGGCTGGCGAAGCTTGTTGGCCGAGGCCCAGGTCCACCCCGGACTGTAGCGCCACCTTAAGTAAGGTCAAGTTAATAAAGAAAATAGAAACCTATAAAATAAAAATTATAAGAAAATGAGTGGTGCAAGAGCTCGAGATGAGCCAGGGCGAACTTCTCAACCATGTATGCTGTGTGTTGCATTCTTCACGTACAAGGATACCTACAATTTTTTTTGCGGTTTCAAACGGCAATTTGAGAAGTGTTTTAAGACAAATGATACTTTCGGAGGCCCTTGCGGAGATGGGGACCGTGAAAAATAACGAGTCTTTTTTTCAGGTATAGCTAATAAGGTTAGCGTAATAAGCACACGCAATGTCCACAACGCCACGGAACCCCACGGCCAGAAACCTATGCCTTGTGAAAAATTGGACTGCTCACACCGACGACATTACCACTTTTACCATGTTCGACCTAACAATCAAAAATATAAAAAATCAAACTCTGGAAAAAACGGTTTATTCAAAAAAACCACTTGATGTTTCTAAGGAAGCAAAAATTTCTCGTTATTTACAAAGAATTTTAAAAGTCGTGCGTTAATCTCGATCACAAAACACATCTGCAAAGACTTTCCAGTTGAGAGCTTCTTTGACAAGTCCAATTTGTTTTAAAATTTTGTGTACCAGTTCTACGTTCGTGGTTTGTACCATGACTCCTTGAAAGGGTAAACATATGGATAATTCACTTTCCCATCCCAGTAACAGGAGAACAGGAGGAGGACAACTTACACAAATTCGCTGATCTAGATGGCATTTATTTTAACGGCAAAACCATTCCAAAGCCAAGCCTGTCCAACTCTTTTGATCTGGTCTTTCTATGAGAAAACAACGATTCGATTTCTTCAACTGCTAGTTACCGACCAGTTGCGCTAGCATTTGTTCTCTCCGAGATCCCGGAAACCCGTATGAAATTTTAGCTTATAAAACAAATAAATTCTCGAAGTATGACCGACAATACCGCTAATGTGGCAAAAGGTTCACCGGTGACCTTAGTATTATCACAAAAAAGTGGAGCCGCTCTTTGCATTTTGTGGCGAAAGCAAGGTTTTTTGTACTCGACATACTTTGGACATACCAAAGCATTTGATGAAGTTCGGCATCAGATTATCTTTTTCAAAATGCAAGAATTTGGAATTGATGTTCGGTTCCTTTCGAGTCACTCAAGCCTGTTGTTTTGGATAGGTTCAATTGTTTGTCCATTGTCCATCGTATAAACGACATGACTAAGATTCTTTTTATACCACTCTTCTAAGTGTATATAAGGTTTTATTTTAGTTTGTAACGCATTACAATAATATTCACCGTAGACCCCTAAAACCTTTTAGAGGTATGATCGAAATCAACAGGAGAGTCAGTTAAGCCATGCCCGTCCATCCGCTCTTATGTAAACAGTTTATAGGCATTGAATTTTGAGCTAGAGAGTTGAAATTTGGTGGTTGAGCCGGAATTCCTGCTCTATGTACAGATCAGGTTTGAAAATTGTGGAAATCTGCCCACAGACGCGCCCACTACAGCCCTTTAAAAAGCTGGCCCTAAAACTGACCACGCCCACTTTTTAGGGTGTTTCAACTTAAAATGATGCTTTTTCAATAAATAAACAGGGTGTCCCGAAACCATACTGGTTTTACCCATACTGGGAAAAATAGGCAATAAAAAAATTGTATGGTTTTTGTTTAGACCAGTACAAGAACTTTATAGTGTTTGAAATTGACTTTCAGGTCGTTTTTTATTTTTAAATGCGAAAAAAGGGAAGAGCTTTTATTCCATTTTTCCAAATAACACCCTTAAGGAAGTCGACAAATAATAAACGAAACGTCGGGAAAAAAATGGAATAAAAGTTTGAAAACGCCCATTTCAAACACTATAAAAAATTTTAGTTCAGTTTTTTTTTTAACTTAATATTGAAAGTTGTGAGCACAGTGACTGAAAATGTGGGCTAGGGATTTTCACTATTTTTCTAAATATGTATTTCAATACATTTATTCTTTTTTCCAGTACGGGTAAAACCTCTCCTATGACCCGATATCCGCTTGGCGTTGAGTTCCGGGACTCCCTGTATATTAAATTAAGCGAAAAAATCATATTAAATATGTTCAAGCCGTATCCTAGTCCAAAATGTACTCAATCATCCACTTGTATCCGCTTGGCGTTGAGTTCCGGGACACCGTGTATACTAGTATTTTTCCAGCCGTATCCTAGTCCTAAATGTATTCAATCATCATCTTATCTCTTTATGAGGTTAGGGTATTTTGCGATCTCTTTGCCTGAGGTTTTTACATATGGAATATTGCACTTTCCAACTTTCTCTCCAACAGTCATTATCGATTTTTTGAATCATCTTTTATCTGCCATAACTACTCCAGGGCATTTATTCACCGAAGACAGTAGTTGCACGATCTGCATGATAAGCATAAATGACGCTTGGGTCACTGCAACTAATAGTTTGCCATCCTCGATATGTGCGTGAACAACCACATATTCGAGGTCGCCAAAAACGCCGCGAAATGCTTAGGATATAGGACTCCTTAAATTGTGCAAGAACTGAGTTACACCATCTAATCAGGATAACATCTATAAAAGCCGCGAACTGTCTTCGATAATATCTGGTCAGGTCAATGGCTTAAATCTTATCGTTTGCCACAAACGCTCAAATTATCTACGCCCAAAAAGAGCAAAGAGTTTTTGGTTTTTAAGGGCCGGATTTTCAATGATGAACTAAGCCCAGTTTAAACCAAGATCTGTTAATCCCGAAACGAAACGAATCTAGTGAGCAGTTTTCTAGTGCAGAGTTAACCTTAAGTTGTCAAAATCTTCGACTATCGAAATTATATTGATTCTCCCAACTCTTACTTCACATTGAAAACACAGAAAAATAAGTTCGAGTTGTTCTCAGATGTCATATTTCACAGAAGCACGCAAATCAACTGCAATTCCACACGGAAAAAAAAGCAAAGAACTGTTCGAACTGTTCTCCACAGTTGATCCGAGATTAACTCACCAAATTTTCCGAGTCATTAACCCCAGTTAACCCCAAGTTGTTTAACCCCAGATCTAAATTCTGAAAAACTGGCCCGGAAAAAACATTGATAAAGGTTCTAACTATTTTGAAGATTTGAATGATTTTACGGAAGAGAAAAGAGCAAAAATATGTTTGAATCGGATTTAGCGCAACAACAAAATGCAAAAACAAAACTTTTGTTAAATTGTAAATTGTTGTAATTTTTCACTTTTTAATATTAAATTTATTTTTTTATAGCTTTGCCATAGGGGCCGCTCCCTAATATAAGCAACGATACGTTCGGTTAGCTTTTTAACTAACAATTTTTTCTGTTAATTTTTTTTTCCACAAAATGTCCTCTTTTTTAACTTTCTGCTTGTTGGCCACACAAAGGGCTCATTGCGCAATTTCCATGATGGTGTAGTTTTTTTTCTTTTTCTTAACTTGGTCACTATAAAATACTAGAACTTAACGTAATCTGTATTATTACAAATATTTTGTATGCCTACATGTCCTTGTTAATCGATCTTTTTGATCCCTTCTGTCTCCGAAATAAAAGCTCTAAAATTTTTTATTCACTTTTCGACCTTTACCGTGACAATGGCGATGGCCACTCAATGTCGTTTTTCAGTTCTACATATTTACTGGCTTAATATCCTCTCGATTAATCAAATCTTTCACACTAAGACAATGCAGCCTTCAATTCTCTGTGTATTGTCATCCGCAGTAGCTTAAAACGGAGATTCGTCCTGCTCGGCCTACGGTGCATTGACTGGGGAGTCGGTGTCTATCATTTCCATGAGACTGATCTGACTTGGTCATTCAACCGTATAGATTGTGGCATGATTTTTTAATCAATATTGCTTTTAATTTATAATGAATCTATTAACGTGTTTATTGGTCGAAATCCAAGCCAAAATTATTATTATTGCCTCGACAAAAAACCTTAAAAAATAAATCTTAAACAACTCATTACACTGCAAAAGTATAATGCAAACATTTTGGGAAAAGATATGGCCACTGTTTATTTGATTTTTTATTGTATTTTTTTTTATACTTTTATCGATTGCAGTCTCAATGTCCGGACTTTTTACGATTCAATCGTTAAAAGCTAATTAAAGTGTTTTCCATATTTTCTATTAACTCACTTCCAGATGAAGTACATACAACAACACTTATTTAATTTGAGACACACATAAATTTCTATGTGGACGTAAAAATATATCGCATTTCGACTTAAATATAGAACCAAAATGCGTGACACATTTTATTGCATTGCTGTTGTATACGTAACTTATTCCATTTTTATCATATAAGCCAGGGTAAGGCACTCATATTTGTCGGTTTATTTTACTACTCGAATACGAGATTGTTCCTTCGAGTGTGTTATTAGGGAGGATTATTTGGCACTTTGTTGTGAAGTGTTCAATGGAGAACCGAACAATGATTGTTTGTTACGATAAGGCAATTTAATCATTCGATCATAAACCTACTCATGATATTTGTTAAATGACTAACAGATAAAAAATTATCTTAGCTTAAGTAAAGCCAGTGGTAGAAAACGTTTTGTATATATAAATTTTTTCTATAATACTTGTAGAAAGCCCACTTTTTTGTTGCAAATCAAACAATGCTCATTGTTTTGTTAAAAAGTAAACTTTTTTTTTGTTAAATAATTGGTCTTTAAAAAAGTTCAATCAACCAAATTTGTATTTCATTTAAGAAAGAGGAATTTATAAGAACGAATGCAAACAATTCCTTAAGTTTATTTTTACGACCATGGAAACATTTCTCCTTAAACTAACAAGCTTACAAAAAGGCAAATAATAAGGAAAATCCTTAAAACTAGTTGGCACTCACAATTCAGAAGAAAGCTCGCCTGACCTTGCATGATGCGTGCGCTTAAGGTATTCTTACACACAAAAAATATTTGCCGATTTGAAGAGTGAAAAACCTTTATTTCCCCATTCACCATACTCGAGCTTGGTAGGTACCTCGTGCACAGTAGTCCTTCAAACTTACTGCACCACGGCACCCACAAATAATAAAGAAATCAACAGAAAATCTATATCAACCACTTAGAACTCACTTCAAAGAAACATCTAGGAATTAATCATTTAATCACACACCCTTAACACACCTTGTGTACCCTTAAAATAACAAACGAAAATATGCAACAACCAGAAAGACAGTCGGAAAAAAAGAATATATAACAAAGCAAAACACCTGTCCTAGCACGCAAGCCAACAAAGTTTCAAATGGAATGGGCATCTTCAGGTGGTTCTGATTATTAATCTCTCATCCTTTTGTTGAGGGTTTCCTAAAAAAAAGACTTGACTAAAAATAGATTCCTTTTTCAATCAGAATTTCGGAAAATATAATTCGTTTATTGAGCATGGAAGAGAACGGATTTTTGTTTACGGAAGAGCCTCTTTGCCTGCCAATAAATACGTTCAACCGTGTTAAACGAATGCCTGGTGAATAAAAGTTAACACTTGCTAGCATGAAATTCACATTTATTGCTGAAGGTGAGAAAAAGGCGAAAGTTTACGTGGTGCGCAAATTGATGCACGTATTCCCCTTTCCCGGATCTAAGCAGTTTTTCAGATGGTCAAAACACTATGAAGTTGATCAACACCCAGTGTTCCCCCGGTGGGTAACTCACAGCTTTAAAAAAATTTCTTTGAAAAAGAACACTTAAAATACAACAATTTACAACTCTACAAACAATAAAATAATGGCTGGGTCTATGATCATTTCAAAAGCTGGTTGGTTACCAATACTGCGAGCTACCGACTGCAAACTTAAGAAACAAGGAAGACAATGACGAAAGCATTCGTCAAGTCAAATACAAAAATTATTAAATTTATACTACCACCAATTCTTATTTAAATAAAGCCGGCTTTAAAAATATATAAATTTTTTCCATATCGCAAACAGTTTAAGCTTTAAGCTACTTTAAGTCACTCAGTAGTCGACTTTGACTAAAATAGTAGCTTATAAATTTAAATGGAGGGGAATCTTATACCATGTCTCCACCGAGCACTAAACCGCGATTCTGCGATCTGCACCTTTGTAACAGTTTGAGAATAAAAAAAGGAAAATGAAACTGTCCCCTTGGCGACAGATCTGTCACACGTACGTTTTCGATTTTGATTTTTACAGAGGAAATCATTTTTCGCTCCCGGGAAATCTCTCGCTTTCGAGAGCCAAAATGACAGAAACAGAGTTTTCGTGTCAAATTAATCCTATGTTTGTCCGAGCCACTTTGGGATTTATTTTTAATCGTCTCCAACTAATCTTCTTTTAATTGTCGATGGAGACATAGTATAAAAATCAAACAAATACTAAGTCGGCTTTAAGCTTCAGTGAGATATGATTGAACGTTAAAAATTGTGTACTAGTTAAAATTTAGCATTTATAATTTCCGATACTGAAAGGCTCGAGCTTTGAAAATAAGCCCGCCTCTATTGTAGAGTTAAATGAAGGCGCGATACAAACTAACTTTTTAAAAGTTATAGAATCGATATTTTCATCATAAGCTGCGAGACATGTAATGGCTGCCCATTGCATTGGTTGTTAGTTCTAACAGTCATTTACCGTAAGATACCCTGTATGATACAAATTAAAGGGTTCAGTTTCAAGCATGGGCTGGTTGCAACGCTATTCAGAGTTTCCTGACAGGAAAAACTTTTTTTTTAAAAATTGTGTAGGATGTAATATAAAGATGCTTTTCAATGCTCTTAAACACTTTCGAAGGTAAAGGTGTGCAAAAAAATAAGATATTTGATATTTTATGTCAAATGCCCGAAATCTTAACATGTTAAACTCCCGTTCTCTCAGCCAACCATGATGTGTTTAATATTTTTTTTTATACCCCATCCTATAGGAGAAATAAATAATAATGGTAGATCCCCAAGACCTCAGGGGCGTATGATAGAGACCGTATTCCGAATCGAATAAGCCATGTCCGTTCGTCAGTCTTTATGTCACATGTTTTTGGGCCTGAAGTCTTAAGTCAGTAAAGCCGCGTTGTCACAAGCAACGTAAAACAGGAACAGAAACAGAATCCCATACATTAGCAACTGAAACCTAAATTCGCTGAATGCTTTTTTGTGTTGCTAATGTATGAAATTTCATACATTACATACATTAGCAACACAAAAAAGCATTCAGCGAATTTAGGTTTCAGTTGCTAATGTATGGGATTCTGTTTCTGTTTCTGTTTCTGTTTCTGTTTCTGTTCCTGTTCCTTGTGACACCGCGGCTTAAGCAGCATGTTATGCGAAGCAGTACAAGTGTTAAAATTTTTCAAATTCGCTCACATCACAAATTTTCAATCCGTGTCGCCCACAATCGGTCAAAATGTGCAACTACTTCCAGAGCTTTCAAATTGTTAGACGTCTTGAAAGGGTGAAATTTCATATTTGGCATCTCCTAATGTCTGTAAAAATTAAAAAATAAGTGAGTTTAAGTTTTGTCCCGTATTCGTATATTTTTTGTATAGGCGCCAAAAAGTGGGGATGGGCTAAAAATTAAAATCAATTAATTGCAATTCGTTAGAATCATAACAAAATGGGTTAAAACCAAAAATTATTTCTGGAAAAACAATTTTTTCGTAAAATCTTCCCATAATAGTGGGCGGAACACAAAAATTAGCAAATAGTAATATCTATAATATTTGTCATATAATTTTTTTCGGTTTGGAGTGAACTTTCCGAGAAATCGGGGTTTTGAAGATCTAAAATATTAAAAGTATGCCTACTTTTCGATCGATATTGTGGGCGCTCCAATTTTTGCCTTGTTAAAGGTCTTAGTCCAATATTGCTAAGTACCAAAATTTAAGTTCTTATGCCTTGTCTAACTTGACCAAAAGGCATTTTGAAAGAAAATGTGAAATAGACCGCCACTTCCACTACATCAAGCCAGTAGTGGAAGTGGCGGTTGACGGATTAAGCCAATTTTCACACTTTGTCTGTGCAACAAAGAACCAAACCGTGTACCAAATTTCATCTCTCCAGCTAAATAATTGCAAAGACCTAAAAACTTCACACATACGGACGGAGGGACGGATGGAGATGGCTTGTGTCGGAGGTTGCTACTATCCGATGGAGCACTCAGACACAACTACTGGTCCATTGTAGTTACTACCACGCGGACACCTTACTTTAATGTATTTATTTTACCCGTCTTTCGAAGAAAAACGAGAAGGAGCTTCAGTGATTAAGAGCTTAGTTGTTCGGCACTCACCACGTCAGCCCCAAAGATCCGCCACCTGATGCGAGCAAAGGCAGGACAACTTCATAGGAAATGTTCCGCTGTGTCGTCGTCCTTTCCACAGGCAGGACTGGTGGTGGTTTCGCTCAAACCTAGCACATTCAAGTGCTTAGCGAAAGCTTGGTGGCCCGTAAGAACGCCTACAAGAAGTCTGCAATCGATTCTCCTGAGAGATAGAAGAAAAGACGCTACCCTTCGCAGATATCCGGGCGTATTCGTTTAGTCTATCTGCAGTCACGCCAACGAGCCCTGTGCTCACGAGAAACCCAAGTATCAATGGCAGACGTGACAACAGATACAGGCAGGCCTAAAGCAGGTTCGGGTCCTGAGAAAACCTATTCTGAGCCTAGTCTGGCAAGCTCATCAGAGATCTCATTTCCCTGGATACCAGTGTGACCTGGAACCCAAACAAAATTCACTGCATTTAGCCTTCCGACTTAGTTCAACGAAAACTTGAGTTCGAGCACTATCTTGGACGAGGTAAGAGGGTTGAGCAACGCATTAAGAGCGGCTTGGCTGTCACTGCAAATACATATGCTTCTCGCCCTCCACCTGTTAGTCACAATATAGCGCATAGCCATTAGGATAGCGAAAATTTCCGCTGGGAAGACAGACGCTTATTTACCTAAGAGGTAGTGAAGTCTAATGTTCTCGCTTTCTACAAAGACTCCAGCACCAGACACCTGTCCGGTTTTGGAGCCATCCGTGCAAATACGATGGCATTCTTTCCCTGGCTCAGAGTCTGGCCGAAGCCATTCCATTACCTGAGGAAAGTCGACTTGGTAGTTTTGTCGCAAAAGGATTTTTGGGGTAATTGCGTCAGAGGGCATGTCCATAAGACAGGGGTCGAAGGACAATTCTCGTACAAGTTCTTCAAAATTCCAATGCGTGTGGTACCAAAAACCACCTCTCTTTAAGCGACAGATGGTTTTCAGCGTACACCCCATGATAAATATATCAAGGGAGGATGTTCATCAGAGCATCTAGAGCAGAGCCCGGCGTACTAGGGAAGGCCCCTGTGCAGCCAAGACAAGCCGTTCTTTGGAGTTTGGCAAAAGAGGCAGTAACACGTTTCCGCGAAAGACTGTTTCACCACACAACCGATGCATATGGGAGGAGTGGTCTTACCATGGCCGTATAGATCCAGACGACCCTTTTCGGAGATAGGCCCCATATCTTGCCAAAAGCCCCTCTACACTGCCAGAAAGTAGACAGTGCTTTTTCGGTTTTGGATTCAACATGCTTGGACCAAAGAAGTTTTCTATCAAGGATTACTCCCAAATATTTGACTTTATCGGATATTGGGATAGTGACACCTTTAAGCACGAGTTGAGTCAGACCAGTGACATTTCTCCTGCTCGCAAAGAGAACAACCGTAGTCTTAAGAGGATTTACTGAAAGCCCATCCTAGTGCACCAATCATCGATCAAGTCTAGGGATCTCTGCGACGGAGATGGCTTAATCGATTTACCTGTCGGTCTCTATCATATCTCTAATAGGTCTTAAGGTTCTACGAAGATTATTTCACTGTGTTACAAACTATGCATTTAAATTGATATACCCTCGAGGGGGTATAAAAATTCATATATACGGACAGCGGGTCAATTTTATCTATGGTTCATTTTTGTTTTCGCTCTCTATCATATCTCTAAAATTCTTGCAGGTTCATTTAAACTTTTGGTCAGGTAAAGTTACAGAGCTGTCGGATGCTAGAAAACTGACATACGAAAAAAGTCCGTTTGCGCATCTATCGAAAGTTGCGCTTATTTGTTGAACCATTTTAAGCTATTAATGAAACTTATGAGCCGAATTCGATTGGTCGTAGAAGCTTAGATGGTCTTAGAAGAATCCTGCCAGGTGGAGCATTCGTTTCTGAAATAGAGCGGAACATGTGTCGAGAAGGTGAAAAGTGGTCTCTTCCTCCTCTTCATGCAGGTTCTGCAAAATTCATTAATATAAAGATCTAGATCTTAAGTTGCATGCTTGTCTTTTAGATAGTCTCCTGCATTGACACTGATTCTAGCACTCATGTGTAATTCATTAGCAGAAACGTGTTGTCATTGCCACCTGTTCATCTTAGTTTTGTTCTTTCTATGGCAACTAATTTGGCATAAGTTTGCATGTGGAGGTGGGAGACCCAGGAGCCTTTTTCAGGCAAGATTAAGAGAGTTGTGCCAAAGTTTGGCGAGCTCGTCAGCGTCGCAGTTTCATGGAATGCATGTGGAGGTGGGAGACCCAGGAGCCTTTTTCAGGCAAGATTAAGAGAGTTGTGCCAAAGTTTGGCGAGCTCGTCAGCATCGCAGTTTCATGGAATGTCGCAATATTCCAAGGCACCAAGTGCAAGTGAATGTTGAACTGCTCTAACATCTCCCGAAGAAATGATCGACTGAGACTTAGTAAAGAGACTGATTTCAGGTACTTGATAGCCCGCTGACAGAAGCTGTCGTCGGCCGTCGCTCTCTTAAGACCCTTTTTTTGTTTTTAGCTAATCTGATCTGTCTACGGCGACTGTTTTGTCACTCGTGGCAATATGGACCTTAATGCATATTTTACATAGGATATTTTACATAAACTGGTTAACGTTTTGCATAAGAAAACTTATGATTAGTAAATTTAAATTTATGTTATTTAATACTGTATGCATTTATAAATTTATGTGTTGATAGCTTAATTTGACTCATATAGTATCATATATATGAATTTATTAGTAATTTTAAACAAACTTCTTAAATAAAAAATAACTAATGCTTCAACATTACCTTTTACACAGGGTCTGGAATATTCGTGTCACCTTCAGGCTTACTGGTTCGTACTGGTTCTGTTGGTGTAAGCTTTATAATATGGCTGGCCTGCGGTTTGCTCTCATTGTTGGGTAAGTTTATAAAACTATTTAGTAACCATAAATCTATTATTTTAGAATTACGTGTAGGTATGCAATAGAAATCGTGTGGTTGTGCGCGAAAGTCATGCGTAAAAATGAAGTAGGTAATCGCATAGAGCGATTGAGTAGTAGATTCGATGCATGGGTATACATATTTATTTACATATAATTTTCATTCGATGATAAATAAATCAATTATCAATGTAAATAAATAAATAGCATCGGTTTGGGCATAATATTGTTGTGGTTTTTACAGAGATTGCTGTTTAAAAACAGGTGCTAATAGCGCATGTGGTTCATGTGGTCAATTTTCGTATTGAATTTACTTAGTTCACCACTTTGTTGGTCTAGATTTAAAAACACGGTGATATATAGCGAAGTAATTTTTTTCTTTTATGGGCCTAACAGACCATATCGTTTTCAAAATTATACTCTCTTACTGACTTATTTTGAAAATAAATTGAAGATGAAATAGTCGGAGACCGTCTAGGAGACAGTCTACATTTAGATGCAGTTAAGAGCATAATGTACTGTCTGCTTTGCTATGTGTATATATTTTTATTTTGTTTTTTCTTTCATTTGGAAATTCGCCAAATATCGCCGGATCATGAGCACTAATTAAATGAAATATCTCAGGGCATGTGATGTGAGTGATACCTGTAAATAATTTTAGCGTAGACGGGGTTACATCGCGCTGAATAGACACACGGTTTGTTGAAACTTTATGGCGCCGTTCGAGGACCTAGATTCTGAATATTTTAGACGGTTTTTTTTTTATAGAATTTAAGGAATATGAGAATATATGACTAGAAAGACGGAGGCACTAAGTTATTCTTTTACTCGTTAAGGCAAAAAAATAAAGAAGAAAATTTTGATGAAACCAAAAATATCTTCCAATATCCATATAGTGGAGAGAAATTTTTTGGATTTCGGTTTGACACCTGAATGTAAGAAATTTTCGATTAGAAGGAATGAAATTCCTTTTAAATTCCTTTTTAAATTGCGTTGGATCAGCGTGTCATCTTACAATATTCATACTCGAATCTTACTTTTAATCTTATCATAATTTCTAGTAAATCTCAAAATGAATAGTTTCTTTGCACTGGTATGACTATCGTTTTTTGAACTCGGATGAAAAAAATTACATATCTAAAGAATCATATCAGAGTTTCTTGACCTTCAGAATAATCTTGGCACTTATCCAATTCACATAGTACACAAATTTTTGAGATACCGAGTGGTCCGTATAATAAAAAGAAATTATAAAAATAGCAACAAGTGAAGAACTCTAGCTGTTACAATAAAACGATATTTTGTGGCGAATAGACTTGGTAATTTTTATGTCGAGACATATTTATGAAACTTTCTTATTCAAAAGAGGGTAGGTCCACAGTTAACACCATAATTTGGTTTTCCTACATAAGCATCTTTCCTTTCTATATATGCAAATTATCTTTCTGATTTTTCAGAGGTAATTAATCAAAGGCTTGTAAAGAAGAAAGTAGATAAGAGCATTGCAACCTCACAATACTCTTACATTGAGGACAATGACTTCATTTTCTGATCTTCAGTATTAAGGCGATATTGCATTTTTGGGGCGTGGAAAGAAATGATAAAAAAGTATATATACTTATTAATTTTAAAAGGCTAAACACCACTGTTCCAACTAATCAAAATATGTGTCTGATACGTGCAATTCGTAGAAGCTTTATATGGTAGCTTGGTATCTACGGTAAAAATTTTCAATATCATTTCAATATCAGCAAAAAAAGGGGAAAAAATAGGTCGCTCTTTTTCTCATAGCTCGAAGAGGGTTTAAACTTTTAAGTCATCTAGATATTCTAGTTTTGCGATTAGTCGTCGAAAGTATATGTAGTTGATTGATTGGCAGGATTCCTCTGTAGAGCGCTGGAGAAAGAAATTCTGAAAAAACACAAAGTTCTAACTTCTAATTTTTTACCCCATTTTATAGGGAAGCAGGTATAAAAGGTGTGTCATATACTCTGTTACACGGTGCAATAATGAGAATGGTTGACCCCTAAGACCTGAAGAAAATATGATCGGAACCGAATTGTAAGTCGAATAACCCATGCCAGTCCGTCCGTCCGTCCATCCGTCTATACCATATATGTTTTAAGGTCTTACATTTTGTACTTAAGCTACTTGGCATGCTATGCAGTTATAATTTTATCAAATCCGTCCCAAATCGGTGTATGTGCGGTGTACCTGCCTCTTAGGCTTAATCTCAGGGTGGGCAATTCCACAAAGTGATGGTAAAGAAAAGCGTTTATCCGCCCCGGGATTTTTCTTGCACTCTCCAGCACAAGAAGTCACCGAGTGCAATATGAAGTCACGTTTAAGGTGTGCGCTTCCTTCTTACTAGAGCGAGGCCTATCAGCACCTCTTTCGGTCTAGAAGCCTGGGGCCCGAAGGCAGGACTTCTAGATCAGCAAACGTTCCCGCGATTTTGGGTAACCATAGCCACCATGATGCTCCCACAAGGGGGCCTACCTCTTTTAGACAGAAATGAGCCAAGTCAACTGGAGACAAAGCACCAGCATAAATCGACTTAGCCCCTGGGCAATCTGCCTCCAATGGTACCAGAATATAGCTTCCGGTGGAGCTTGGAAACCATGTAGGTCACTTCCAGATTGACTGCCTTAAATGTCCGTGGCCTGGCAACCACACGCACGATCCTAACCTAGAACTGCAGAAAAGAGGAAGAACTGCAATTCCATTAGGATTGCTTCTGAAAAGTAGAAACCTTCAAAGACTACCTACAACTTACCAATCATGCACTATTCTTTTCCTTCGAAATACCTCTTTAGAAAAACTGCGGAAGCAAACCAAACTATCCCTAGAAAACATTAGTGAACTTACATCCCTACAACATTGGAAAGATAGTTATAGGTAACTCTACCTAACTCGCTTTCATCCCACCTATTCTGCCAATCCCTATGAACAGTATCAAATAACACAGCCTGCCACTCACTGCTACCCATGCCCATAACTGCTTCATTGCTTACCAGGTCTGATGATGTAAGAGGTATATGTCGCCCTAACTTGAAGGCAGTGCTACTACGCCTTACCTCCAAGTCAAGCGGAGGAACCCCTAACAACACTTGCAAAGCATCCGTGAACACAGTGCGATAGACCGGCAAGCAGCCAAGCAGCATGACACGCTGAGTGGAGAGAACTTTCTGCCTACCCCTATCCGTATTAAGTATGTCTGCCCAAACAGGGGCACACGATACAAATAGACCATTGTATACTATGCGTATAGCGCGTCTACTCAGGCCCCAGTCAGAACGAAGAATACGTCTAACCCGTCCTACTGAACTAATGAGCTTCTCCCTCTCCTTATCCACGTGAGGTAAAAAGTAAATCCTTTCACTAATTGTGACTCCCAGATATCTCACTTCAGTAACATATCTGAGGGTCACACTCCAGTGCTTTTAAAACTGTTAGAAGTCGTAAGGGCCTGCAATTTGGCAATTGACACCGCTTTGTAAGATAAACGATAGTGGGCGTGGCGCCGATTTAAAAGGTAATTTTTTAAATGGATAGTATTAAAAAATACAAGAAAAAATAAGAGATATACATGATTTCATACAAGATTTTGGGCCACGCCTCCATAATTGGAGAAAACCAATGAAAACCTTAAATTTTCCAGAATAACGTGGATTTAGACAAGCATAATTTAAGAAAGAAAAATCAGCACAAAAGGTAAATTAGACTCCAATGTAGACTTCGTTCATTCAAAGTTTTTACAAAAAGATTGAATTTGAACCAAACAATTATATTTTTGTGTGAAAAATATTTCGAAATTTCTATGCTTCTATTGACAGTTTGTAGTAAGGGATGGTAAGATCACGCCCATTTTCTAAATTTGCACTAACCACAAATCGTCAAAAAAGTGAGTTTGGATGAAGTATTTAATGGTCCGTTTACCGGGCTGTAACTTTTGCGTACAAACTGTAGTAGCACTTGCGCACTAGTTTTAAAAATTATTTTAAAAAAAGTGGAGAAACGAGTCAGAAACGAATTTTTGAAATAATTTTTTAGTTTTTTTGTAACCAACTCAAGTTATTAAGTTAAATGTATAGTTTGTAACGCAGTGAAATAATCACCGTAGACCCCTAAGACCTTTGATTTGACATTGATTTGTAATTGTCTTTGAGAAAGCAGAAAAAGTTTGGCCTTTACATTGACCACGCACACCTTTTAAGGGATTTTTAGGGTGTTTTTAAATGACTGATTTTCAGTAAATATGTATAAAATTTGACAAGAAATTATATTACAAAGAAGGTTGTATGGGTAAAATATATAAATTATTATAAATATATAACGTGGCGTGGCTTTAAAAAAGGTGATTTTTATAGTTAACCAGTGAGTAAGTGCTACAGTGTGTACGCAGAAGTTACAGTCCGTAAAACGGACCGTTGAATACCCCATCCTATCCCACATTGTAAAATGCTGATGGCATAGTTATTTTTTGACATTTTATAAGTAATGCAAACTTCGAAAAGGGGCGTGGTCCAACCGTCCCTAATTACAAACTATTAATTATAAGATATTTCCAAGTTACTCTTAAATGTACTTAAAAATACAATTTTTTGGTTCAAATTCAATATTTTTTGAAAAATCGACCCCTAGAAGGGGCTTGGCTAAAAACTTTATACAAACGAAATCTGGACTGAAGTCTCGTTTACCTAACCTGCTACTTTTCTTGTTTCATGCTTTCCTAAATTAGGCTCAAGGCCAGTCGAAATTAAGTTTTTCTGGAAAATTTTAGGTTTTTCTTCAATTCTGCCTCCAAATGTGGGCGTGGCCCAGAATCATGTACGAACAAAATTTAGAACTTAAAGTTTTCTACATAAAATATTAAGCAATTTTTTTTTCAATTCCGAACAAAAATATTGAGTAATCTGAATTTGAAACTTTACCCTTAAATTAGATGCCACGCCCATTCGAGGATGTTCACCAATTAAATTTGTCTTTTTTGTGTCTCACATTCATTAGGAGATGCTAAGTGACAAATTTCAGCCCTTTACAACGTCTTACAGTTTTGAAAACTTTGGAGGTAGTTGCACATTTAGACCGATTGTGGGCGTGTCTTTGGGCGGATTTAAAACATTTTTACACTTATACTGATCTACACATGACGTAGACCTTACGTACAAAGTTTCAGCACCCTAGCTCAAAATTTTAGGTTTAAAAACATGTCACATACAGACGGACGGACGGACATCGCTCATTCGATTCAGAATTCGGTCTCGATCATATGCCCTTAAGGTCTTGGGGGTCTACCATTATTATTTCACCGTGTTACAAACTATGTGACAAACTTAATATACCTGCTATCCTATGGGATGGGGTATCAAAAGTTGGTGTTTTAGTCCGAAACCTAGCATAAAGCATTCAAAAGTTATATTTTTATATCCTGCCCAGTTTTTGGAGGCGTGGCAGTTTCCTTTTTTGGCCGGAAACTGCCACTTAATATAAAAAGTTTAGTTCCGCATTTTGTCTATACAAGTCTTTGGGCCACGCCCACATTTCGAGGCAGAATTGAAGAAAACCTAAAATTTTCCAGAAAAACTTAATTTCGACTGGCCTTGAGCCTAATTTAGGAAAACATGAAACAAAAACAGGAACAAGTTAGGTAAACGAGACTTCAGTCCAGATTTCGTTTATATAAAGTTTTTAGCCACGCCCCCTTCTAGGGGTCGATTTTCCAAAAAATATTGAATTTGAACCAAAAAATTGCATTTTTACGTACATTTAAGTGTAACTTGGAAATATCTGAGGTTTGTAATTAGGGGCGGTCGGACCACGCCCCTTTTCGAAGTTTGCATTACTTATAAAACGTCAAAAAATAACTATGCCATCAGCATTTTACAATGTGGGATATGATGGGGTATTCAACGGTCCGTTTTACACTGTAGCACTTACTCATTGGTTTTTTGATTTCAAATGACGCTATACCGCAAGTTTTGAATAATTTTCGGTATGTGTGATTCTTCAATTCATTTGCCCTTAAAATTTGGGAGGCAAAACTAGTTTCATGATTTCTCTTAATTATATTTTTTTTTTTCGAAAATACATTGAAATTTGACTTTAGCTTTGGTAAGACTTAAGTTGCTTTATTTTGGTGCTCAATAGCGGTTTTTAAAATAAAGTGGCTGCAAGGGTCTTCTAAATTTTCCATTCTGCTTTATTTTCCATTAATGATTTCTCAAAAAAGTTTTGAATATTTTTGAAAAACTCAATTTTATTATGAAATCTCAATATACGCTGTACAAATTGTTAAAATAAGAGCCAAAATAATTTTTGCCATCGAAATTCCACTTTTAAATCTTAAAAAGTGCAAAAAAAATTTGCCTTGCGTGCGCTCTCATTATTTTCACGGGCTTTATAGGTGTTCCAAGTGGCTCTGAATTTAACGGTGAATGTTTTGAAATTAAGAACATAAGGGTGAGCCATCTGCTTTTTGAAGATTATGTACAGCTATCCTTACATCGTGATTGTTCATCAATGCGTCCTGCAAATAGATGGAGTTCTATTGCAACAAGAAGAGGTACAGACAACACGTGGGTCCTTTTGGCGAAAATTCGAAGGTTTGACCAAACAGGACCAATATTAAAAAAAATTATGGCTGCCGGCTATTAGGCAAGTTGTTCTAAGAGTGAAATCAAAGAACTCAGCTTTCAAATCGGTTTTTGCTTCGGCCCCGAACAATGATGGTTATAAAATTGTATATTATCCATATATGAAGGGAAAGAATTAGATCACGAGTACAAGCTACCGAAACGAGGTTTTACATTTGTGTAGACTTATTAAAATTTTGTCGTTGTAGAGCAGCTACTTCTACCCTACAAAGACGAAGTTTCCATGACCTGAGTCGTATGCGATTGTGATACAAGTAGAGCGCCGCCAATAATAATCATTTTGGCCTACACAATGTTTTAGGTATATTTGGCTTCAATTCACAATTTTTCCTTCCAAAATAATTAGTTTAGTTTAAATTTTCAATGGATCTTATTAATTTTCTTGGATCACTTCCTTAGTTGAATGAAAAGGGTCGGTAACGAAAAAAAAGCCTTGGAAATCTCCATAATGAACGCGGGACTTTTTCGGCTTCCTATTTCACTAAAATTAAATTTATCGTTTAAAATGCGTAAACATTTTCTTTAAATTTACAAATCGTCTTCAACAAAATCAAATCAATCTTAAAGTGGATGTAAAAGTCTCGTCTAGAGTTAAGACATATTAACCCTGTCCCAATGTTCGTTTTGAAAATAAAACAATTAGTTATTGTGAAATATTTCCCTGCAGCCAAATATTACAAAAGCTTTTACCTTTATTTAAGAGCATCATGCAGTACCTACAACACTTTTTTTCTTTTCTTTTTGATTGACAAAACCAAAGAAAAAAAATTCAATGAAATTGTAATTTTTCCACATTGGATTTTTGCTACATACTTGAATAAATCTCATAATTAAATATGAACGAATAACGCCGGTACCGACTCCGTAAAATATTGATATTAATTATATTTCTGTCAACCTGAATCTCTTCATAGGATAAATTTAGATTTCTTATATGAATTTTAATTCGGGATTGCATTCCAAATTGGCCTTTCATTAATTTTTAATTATACTTTTTGCATTAGGAAAATAACCTGTAGGATCTAGATACGTTTTCGTTGTGAGTGTCTATTTTTAGCAATCTAGCGCCAAATCTTTTGCTTAAACGTTGTGACGTGAATCCAATCATTCATGAAAACGCACGCGTTGCTATTTTTGTGGTGAAATGTTTATTTTTCTTTCCACATTGATCAATGGAGTTTTCGATACACATATAATTAGGATGCGTAGGAGTGAGTGTTCTGTATCTACTACCAAATATGTGCGTGTGGAAATCACGGACCATCTGAGCAGATGAATGATGCGTCAGAATTTGACACTGTATCTTTTGCATTGAAACTATTAGCAAAAGCTTTTATACAACTGCAAATATGAGAATGCTTTTAGTACAATGTCGGTGCTTATTTATTAAGAGACCAGCTAGCCGGGTTTATGTTTTGGAGGGGGATGGTTACATGCTTCAGCGGTAATAGCAAAACAATAGACGACTTATTAGCGAAATTTATCGATGAGCGTCGATTAAATTGGAAGGAATTCGTCCTGGCCGATACGGAGCATACCCGTAAATTACAAGAAATGTTTTACAAAGATGTGGTGCTAGGGCGAGAGAAGCGACTCCCGCTTGTTCTACTTTTTGGAATGGTGCAGTTAAGCGATTTTTCTTTCGTCCATTTATCTATATTGCTTTGCGAAGCAACTCTAAGAACGAGCTTATTTTTTTCATAAAACTTTACTCGCCTATTGGGGACTAATGCACTTCGACCTAAAGAGATCTTTTTTGCCATATGCGCCAGGATAGTTCAGGCTAGGAGGTTACCCGTCTTCTGTACGCTGGTAGCAGAGAAAATCTTAATGTTTTCCATACTTAATTGTTCTTTGAAGAAAATGGTCCGCCTGATGATCAGCACTTACATATTCTTCTCTATTTGCATTATAAAGAGGTAATATCTTATCCGGTTTTGAAAATCATGCCTTTATTTAGATTTAGACATCTTTTGGCAATTTTGGTGAAGGGCTGTATGGCCTGGTTTGGCCTCCACTCCGTGACCTCAGATGGCGGGTGGAAAGCAAGTTCCGGATGAAAGCAAACACAAGGTGGACATCCTTGTGACGAAATGACGAAATCTGCAGAGGATGTGACAATACGGGTCGCTGCGATGACGCGCCCCACTTTCTGTGCCACTGTCTCAGTGGCACAGTCTAAAGCAGTTGAGGAAAATAACTTTCGGAAGCTACTTCTTGCGCTATATCAGAACTTTAAAACGCACCACAAACGTTTCATTCCAGGTATTTTAGATCAACAAGGTGGTTCGAGGAACTTTACACGGCGTAAGAAGGAAGCGAAAACATCCAAGCAACAGCAAAGATCTTCCCCCACTGGGCACCACAATGGGTCTCAGTACCTAGACCTAACTGGGATGAGGCGCGGGTTACCTGGCTTTATCATCCCAACAACATAACTTAACCTCCCAGTTTTTTTTTTTTAACTTCGTTTATGGCCGGTTTGGAGGTGGTGCAGAAGGGTTCTGGTCCCCTGAAAGGGACCTCTGAGCCTTTCCTGGCTAGTTCTTCGGCTTTCTCATTACCATCAATACTTTGGTGACCAGGAACCCACTACCACTACAGTTATTGGTTTGGTCCTTGAACATCTTAGGGTATTGAAGCAGTGCTGATTGGAATTCAATGATGAGCGAGTTTATGGATGTGTGATCTGGTGTATGCACCTTTGATACCAGATATCTAAATATGGTTGGCGCTTTCTGGAATCGCATGGAATTCTGCCTGAAATATGCTGGGACTTTTTCCCACCGCAATTGTGGTAGTCGCACTCGGTCCGTATACGCCGGCTCCCACTCCCGACTCGTTTTTAGAACTATCCGTATACCATTTCAAGCCTCTTTGGCTGTTAGGTGAGTTATTGCTAATCCATGTTTCTCCATTACGAATTCGGAGAATCTTTTATTAAAGCATAAAGTTCCTTGTGTGCGGTCTGTGACCGTGCAGTGCATTTAATTTTCCGGGATTCCAGAGAAAAGTATAACAAGGTCTGGGTCGGCGCTAAGACTTAACTCTTTAACTTGTAATTGACTTGTCATGCAGCGTTTGCCATTTTTGCACACATATGTGAAGGCGTGTTAGACCAATTATTGTTTCTATAGTAGCTGTGGGGCACGTCCGCATAGCTCCCGATATACCCAGACACACTTGAGTTTTAGGATGGTGGTCTGTTGTGTGGTCTTAGTCCATCAGACTATAGAAGCGTTATGTTAGGCCTGACCATCATTGTGTAAATCCAATGAGCAATCTTTGGAGACATTCCTCATGTGGCGCATACAAACCTACGTCGGCAAGCCCATAAAGGTTTGGATGCTGTGGTAATTTTGCTGCTTAGGTATGAGTTCCAGGTGAGTCCATTGCGTAGAATAACTCTTAGTCATTGCTTTTGCCGTCATTACTTTTGCAGCTCCATAATCTAAGTCATTTAGGCCGGAACATGTAATTGGTTACGCCTATGAACTAGTCATCATCATTATACGGGTGAAGAGTCAAGCTAAGTAACCTCACGGCTGTCCTAGACAAATGTACTAGAGAAAACCTCTCAAAAAACCCAAGTAAGGCTGTCATAGTTCCTTTCACTTGAAGAAGAAATACCGACTTTGGTTCAATTTCAATTGAAAGGAACTATGACAACCTTACTTGGGTTTTTTGAGAGGTTTTCTCTAGTACATTAGTCTAGGACAGCCGTGAGGTTACTAAGCTTGACTCTTCACCCGTATAATGATGATGACTAGTTCATAGGCGTAACCAATTACATGTTCCGGCCTAAATGACTTAGATTATGGAGCTGGTCGTCAATGACCCAGAGACTACAGCAGGGGTGACAGCACGCCTCCCTGTAGGCAGCCTTTTACGGCTAAAACTGATACCGAAGTCAGTCCTGATGTGGAAGTGATCTTCCCAATTTCGAGTATCGCATTGATTCAGTTTAAGAACGAGCTTTAGAATAAATATATCGTAAGGGTAGAGAGGCATTTGCCTCATATGGAACTGAGGGAAATATTGAGCTACTCCAGGGGGGTGCTTTTCTTTTGGCTTATAGCCGAAAGGTCGGTTGGTTACTGAAGTTCAAGTTAGACTAAAACACTCCTTATCGGATCATCGAGGTTCTCACAGGTTAATTGATTGATTGATGTAACACACTTATGTTTGCACCAAACTGGCGAATAAAAGTTTTTCTTGGCTCAACCTCAGGAGCGTAACAAACTCCAAAAAACTACAAATTATAGGTTATTGCCATGTCTTAACTTTTAAATTGATTTCTTCGCGATTTGTTGACATTTTTAAGGATGGGTGGTCACGGGTAGACTCACAGACAGTCTACCTGCGGTGACCACGAAATGTGTAATCATTTCGAAACGTCAGGATATAACAAAAAAAGATCGCGGCAAGTCCGGAAAACAAAAGAGTTTAATCCTTAAAAATTTGCCATGTAATTGCCATTTTTGAGTGATCAGTTCTGTAAGCGTCAGTTAGCTTATTTTGTATGTGCCTGTCTTCATCCAGGACTTCATCCAAATTTGAAGAAAATTAAGTGTCCCGGAATAGCTTTAATTTGGAATGACCGCATTGAGGCATCGACATGATATTTTTTCCTCTTAATAGTGCTAATATTATTGAGATGCAATTATGTTTTCCGTGGTTTAGATAAGCTTTTTCTTTTATTTTACTGAAAAAAGTTCAAAGCTTTTTTTACAATTTCTTCCGTTTGACAATTGCTTTGGAATAACTTGCTCGCTAGACCTCAATCTGAGAGTCGTTATACGATAAAGCAAGCCCTCCTTCCACAAGATATGTCCACCACCAACTTCATCTTTTGAAACTTAATCAAAGTCCTTATAGAGATGAAAGTTATAAGGTGTGCAAATAGAATTGTTATTTGGAGAGTTTTTGGGTTTTTCGGTATTGGAAGAACAGCTGAAGTCTAAACAACATTTTTATTTTTACTCTCTTTATGCCTTATTTAGGAAAAGAAGAGAGTTCTTAACATTAGATTTTTTTTCAAATTTTACCATTGGTTTTTCTTCTTTTATTTACAGGCGCTCTGGCATATGCTGAATTAGGCACAATGAACACTTCATCGGGGGCTGAATGGGCCTATTTTATGGACGCATTCGGGCCAGCTCCGGCATTTTTATTTTCATGGGTATCGACTTTGGTGTTAAAGCCATCACAAATGGCAATTATATGTCTTTCATTTGCACAGTATGCAGTGGAAGCTTTCGTGAAGGAATGTGATCCACCAACGTCGGTTGTGAAGATGGTTGCACTCGTTGCAATTGGTATGTAGTCCTTGATGCATTAACCATTTTTATCATAAGCCATCTCTAGCAGGAAACGAAAAAAAATTACAAGTACACAAACAAAAATTTATTATTTCTGTCCTCCCTCAACAGTGATGATTCTGTTCGTCAATTGTTATAGTGTTAACTTGGGCATGGCTGTACAGAATATATTTACAGCTGCTAAATTGGTCGCTGTACTGATTGTGATTTGTGGCGGAGCTTATAAGCTGTTTCAGGGAAATACTCAGCATCTGCAGAACGCATTTACTGGACCAACACCGAATCTGGGGGCCATTGCAACGGCTTTTTACACCGGTCTGTGGGCCTATGATGGTTGGAACAATTTGAATTATGTTACGGAAGAGATCAAGAATCCAAGTAAGAATCTGCCAAGGTCAATTGTTATTGGCATACCGTTGGTAACGCTGGCCTATGCCTTGATAAATATCTCATATTTGGCCGCAATGTCACCCACCGAAATGATAGAATCGGAAGCGGTAGCGGTTACCTTTGGTAATCGTATATTGGGCACGATGGCCTGGTTGATGCCTTTAAGTGTGACCATAAGTACGTTTGGCAGTGCTAATGGTACACTATTTGCAGCTGGAAGGTACGTTTCCTTACAAATATCCTATATTTTTTTAATTGAATATATTTCACTCTTCTAACGATATGCTCTTAACATAGGTTATGTTTTGCTGCCAGTCGAGAAGGACATCTTCTTGATATTCTATCATATGTCCACGTTCGTCGTTTAACACCAGCACCTGGACTTATATTTCACGTAAGGAATTAACACAGATTCTTATTTTTTTCAGCCTCTTAATTTTTTTTTTGAACTTTTACAGTCTCTGATTGCATCAGCAATGGTGCTGTATGGAACTATTGACTCGCTGATTGACTTCTTCAGCTTCACCGCATGGATCTTCTATGGTGGCTCTATGCTGGCGTTGATCGTGATGCGATATACAAAACCAAACTATCCGAGGCCTTACAAAGTGCCAATTATCATTCCAGTTTTGGTTTTAGTCGTATCAGCGTATCTAGTTGTGGCACCCATCATCGATAAGCCACAGATTGAGTATTTGTATGCATGTGGATTCATCTTCACTGGACTTATCGTTTACGTACCATTTGTGAAGTATGGATTTACACCAACATTTATGCGTAAGTATAATTTTAAAAATCATATCTTAGTACCATGATAATTTAGTATTTTTTTAAGCTATCGGTAAATATTTAGTGTCAAATTAAGATTTTACCTGGAAAGTTGTTGGTCAAAAGATTTCCAAGTTATGGAATTTGTGGAAAAAAGGCGTTTTCAGACATTCAATCTTAATAAGGCGTGTTTAGAAAATTGTAAGAAATTCACTAATAATTGACATAATTTTTTACTGAATTGGAGTGATGAAAAAATAACGCCAATTTTCATCCAGCGCGAAATCATGGTTTGAGAGAAAAAACATTTGTGATTAAGTTTGTTGCAAATCTTTGTATGCTATAATTTTTTCATTTCTACAAAAAAATGATAGCTTACGAGTTTAATGAAAAAAACTGCAAGGAGATGCTTTCTTACTTAAGGTGGCGTTATAGTCCGGTGGGACCTGGGCCTCAGCCAACAAGCTTCGCCAGCCAGTTCTGTCTCAAGCTAGCCGTGTCCAGTTTCGCACGCGAAGTTGCTCGAGGTCCCCTTCCACTTGCGTGTGCCACCTGAGTCTCGGTGCTCCTCTACTGCGACGTCCGTGCGGGTGGATTCGAAGACTTTCCGGGCCGGGGCGTTGGTGTCCGTCCGCTCTAGATAACCCAGCCATCGTAGCCGTTGTTTTTTAATTCTTCTGATGGCTATGCCGGTGTCACTGTACAACCCGAACAATTCGATGTTACATCTCTTATTGCACTCTCCGTCTATGCAGATGGGGCCATTTTTCTCTCAAAGCAGCCTAAAGTGTTTCCATCCGCCTTTTGACAGAGTCCATGCTTCTGCACCGTAAAGCAGGACTGGTATGATGAGGGTCTTATACATGGACACTTTAGTTGCTCGAGAGAGGGCTTTGCTACTCAATTGCCTTCTTAGCCCAAAGAAACAGCGATTGGCAAAAGTTATCCTTCGTTTGATTTCAGCGCTGGTGTCATTGTCTGAATTGATAGCGGAACCCAGGTAGACAAAGTCATAAAATACCTCAAAGTTTTAGCAGTCGATGGTGACGTTTTGTCCAAGACGTCGGTGTTGGGTGTCTTTTCTTCATGACAGCATTTACTTGGTTTTGCCCTCGTTGACTGCTAAACCCATATTCGCCGATTTTGTCCCAATACTCACGGAGGCTTCACTGACATTATGCATTGTTCTTCGAATTATGTCAATGTCATCTGCATATACGAGTAATTGGACTGACTTTTGAAAGATTGTGCCTCTGGTGTTGGCGCGGAAATTCTGCACAATATTCTCAAGTATGATGTTTAAGAAGTCATATTCACATGAAAGCATGTCGTCTTGTATAAATCCTTTTGGGGAGGTTTTGTTGGGGAGGTTTTTACCGACCTTGACGGAACAGCGTGAGTTTGGCAGGAATGCAGGGATGCCAAAACTAGACATTGTTCTGTTTAGCTCGTCTCTATAGATGCTGTCATACGCGCCCTTGAAATCGATGAAAAGATGATGTGTATATTCCTATGTTTTACAAAGAGATGCACTCTTTTGCATTTTGTTCAATATGGCGCCAGGAAATTTTGTTGGAAAATGTCAGATTCAGCAGCCCACAATCTATAAATGTTGACAAAAATCATAACTACCACAAATCTTTCCCGCTAGGGGCACTATTGAACTTAATTTGACTGAATTCTAAAGATCTTAAGTGGAATGAATAAAAATTCCATAAATTCGTTAAACTCCTTGTTAAAATAAATATCCTCCCAGGCTCAAATGTAAAAGCTTATAAATCACGCTCCGATCGCCACAAGCTGCAAGTTTAAAATGATCATGGTTAGCTATGATTTTCCAGGTTTCTAATTCTAATTTTCAAGGCACCATCGAGGGCTTTTCCCAGGACAACGGTTACGAAACAAAAAAACAAGCTTCTAGCTAGGTGTTTACAACCATGGCTCCATCCAGGATTTTTACCGGATCCAGGAGTTTGTCAAACCCTCGCAGAGGTTTAGCAGTGAAAAATACCTAGTCTCTTTTCAGATAACCGATGTTCTTGTTTCAGGTGCTGAATAATTAACGCTGCGTTATTGGAGTAGAACTTAGGCTTCAAATAACTCCATCAAAACTAAACGTGCCGAGCCGCAAGGCCTTAGCCAGTCATGTTTTACTCAAAAAGATTTTTTTAATCATTAAATTTCGAACGTAATAAATTGATTGATTGATGGTTTTTGTACTACGTCCAGAACCATTCTGTTGGTTGTGCTACCAGAGATTCTTCAGACCCATTTTATTGACAACATGTTTTTCTTCGTCTTGAAAAAAGCACAGCTCAATGAACCTGCCAACTCATAATCCGAAGAAAACAATGACTTTTTGGGAGGCTTTTGATTATCGAAAATATCGAACGAATTTTTCAGTTCCCACGCACTAGAAATGAAAATTTTGTCTTCTTATTTACGTACCAATCCACCCAAAAATGAACCTCATTGGAAGAGATCAAAAGATTAAATGAAAAAACTGTGTTGCAAGACTAGAATTACTAGAATACGTATTCTAAAAGACTGAAAGACTAAATAGAATAGCCAAAGATTGTATTTCATTTAGTCAGAAACATAGATCATATCGACTTTAGTAATTTAAATTTATGACAGCGAACATCCAAACCATCTATCGGGTTGGGTTACCATTTACTAGTCCTCCTCATAATTTGTTTCAGCATTCGGATGTTTTTATTGATTGGAATTGTATTGAACAATTAACAAAATGTCTTTAAAATCTCCCATAATGAAATTTTCATACCTATAACTTTTTTTTCAGGCAAAGTTACTCTATTTTTCCAATTGCTCTTGGAGGTGGTGCCAACATCAACTATGGCCATGTTCGAATAAATAAGGAAATATTTTTTAGAATATAAGCCAAAAGCAATCATCAAACTTACTTTTTAGATTCTCAATTTGAAGCAAAAAAAAAAAGTCTTAGCTTAGTAATGTGCTTAAAGATAACCATGTTCAAATTGTGTACATTTGATATTTGTTATAAAAGTTATATATGCCACATACATATATACACAAGTTTAAGTACCTAATTTAAAAACCAAATAAAATAAAATGAAATAAAAGTTTACTTAAAGAATTTCGCAATAAATACAAGGTATTTACGTAGGATAGTGAAACAAAAAAAATAAAAGAAGAAAAACACATACAAAGAAATAAGAATAAACTATGTACGTTACTTTTTAAGAAAGTGTAAACTTTTAAATTATTTCGTTTTACTTAAGGCTGCTGGATATTTTTATTATTCCTCTTTTTGTACTAATTCGGTTAATGGTTCTATGTTTACAGTGTTGAGATACAAACTGTTCTAAATATAAAAGACATGTCACAAACTACAGCAATCGTTTTACAAAACACTTAACATAATAATAATAAATTCATTTAATTTGTTTATTTTTTTTTGTAAGAAATAAAGAAAAAAAAACACATTTTTTTCCTAAACGAAAAAATACAAAAAAAAAATGTATTTTTATAATTTTTGATATACAAAATAAATTTCTATTTTTATATAAGCCTATGTTCATGGAAAATACATATTATTATATATCTAAACAGAAAGCCAGAGAATGATTATAGCAAGTAGATTATTTACATATGTATACAAACAAGTTTATGTAAACTATTTACACATAGCGACATACGTAAGACGCTTGTTATATTTCTGTGGTTTTTGTTTAAAACAATCAAATGGATTAGTATTACTGTTTTGATTTTAGACTTAGTGTTGGATTTGAAATAAATTCAAGTTGACATGATCATCCTTTTGGGTTTTATTAAGCTTCGGCAGAGTATTACAAGCTTGAAAGTGCAAATACACTAAACACTCCTAGATCTGTGTTTAGAATGGTAAAATTTATTCGGTGAATTTACAGTCCCGTCTCAAATATAAGAGAATGAACAAGATAAGGTACAACCACGAGACGAGCTGTATACCTACTTACTTACTTAAGGTGGCGCTACAGTCCGGGTGGACCTGGGCTGTATACGCTTACAACGAAATACGAATGCTGTTGTAAATGAAGTGCTGGTATTAAGAATCAAGAGTGACCAAGAAGTTTGGGTGCCTCTGCTATCCTTAAGAACAGAAAGCGGTCAATTAAAACTACAATAATTTAGTCTCTTAGCATGAGCACTCTCTAAGGATTTTTAAATACCAGAACCAGGATGGAAATTTGTTAGATGGCATTTCAAATCCGAGGAAATACGATAATGAAGAAAAGTTTCAATGTATTGTAGTTGTAGGACACAGATCCAGACAGATCCAGACACGTCAAAGCACACAGCACTTTTTTTTTAATAAATGTTCGGTCTTCAAAAAGCTATTTAAAACAGCTTACAAGCTAGAAAAGTAGCCAAGGTAGTCAAAGTAGCCATCGAAACTTTAATGGCAAAAGAAGAGCGAACTATTGAACTAAACTATGAATTAAATATAATTCGACGAAAGAACACAGAACAGTAGGCTTAAAAGGCTGCTATGCAAGACCAGTCTCTGGCAGCGAATAAGTGCTCGACAATTTATCTGCAGACAAGTACAACCTAGAGCTGTCCAGTACGGAGGCTTTTAAATGCCAGCTTAAGAAAATAGTTGCCAAATAAAACCCCCTCGGTCCTGTTTATTGGGCTCTCACCCAATGTTCGCGTAGTTTTTTTCGGGGTATCACAGTAATTCTTTTTCGGGGTTCTATTCTATACCTGCGCTCATGAAAATACGTGAGAGAGTTAAATGATTGTCAACCAGTCCTGTTTCAAAGAAAGCTACAATAGGTCGAATAGTCTGTGCGACCCTTATGCAATGATATATTTAATAGTAAATTCAAATGAGAGAACTTTCACAGGACTTTCATAGTATAAAATGTTTTGCTTTATTTGAACAAGTTTATGGATGGTATTTTGATCTCATTGTAATTCAAGTATTCAAGCCAAAACATCCTCGTATACGAAATGATACTCGGCACGTCTCAGTTAGTGCATTTGCTGCGAAAGCATGGACCCTGTCAAAGGCGGATGAAACCGTTTCGAGCGGAAAATCTTTTGGGCGATTTTTGGTGCCGTCTACCTCTACATAGACGGAGAGTGTAGGAGGAGATAACATCGAGCTGTACCGGCTGTACAGCGACACCGATCTAGCCAGAAGAGTCAAAATACAAAAAACAACGACTGCGATGGCGAGAGCGGATGGACACGACGAGAGCGGATGGACATCAACGTTCGACCCGATAATTCTTCGAATCAACCCTGCAGGTGAAATGATGATGTAGTAGAGGAGCTCCGAGACACCGAGGTGGCGCACGCAAGTTGAATAGGATATTAAGTCAACTTCGTGTTCAAAACTGAAGACGGCTAGCTGCAGAAAGATCTGAATGACAAAACTTGTTGACTGATGGCCAGGTCCACCCTGCACTGTAGCGCAACCCACCTTAAGTTAGTTAATAAGCCAAATATCAAATAAAGAGTTAAATTCAAAGAACTTATTTAATATGGGCATTGACAATGCCACACATTTACTCTTTACTGGGTTTAGTAGGTTTTAGGCCATTTTTTAAGTGGCCCATCTGTGCTAAGCGGTCTTCCAGACCTGCCACCGAATCTTCGTAGAACCAGTTCAAGACTGGTTTTTTTCCCAGTGACCATATTCAAGGATATATATAAAGAAATCTACACACGCAGCATAGCTTGTTGAGAAGTTGGCCCTGGTTCATCTCGAGCTGTTGAGCCACTCTATTTATTTATATTCAAGGATATTGACCACTGCGGAGGAACAGCTGTATCCTGTAATCTGTTCAAAACTCTTTTGATGAGCGTAGAGCAATGAAATTAAAGTTGATCATGGACTTGTCGAGCGAGTTCTTTCTTAAAGACTTTTAAATTTTTTTTTTTTAATCGTAATCACTCTTTCGTGCTTTCTGGCATCAGGAGAAGCTTACTTGGTAATGCAAAAAATATATAATATTTGTAATGTGACTTATAGTATCGAGTAAAATAAATAAAACAAAACAAAGGTGTACAGTACACCAGTTGAGGCTAAGAACAGAAATCTAAGGTAAAATGTCGGTTTCCAAGAAAAAAATGTTTTGGAGACAAAAATTGCACTTAAATTGACGAAACATTTGGTACATTTTTGTTCTGTTTCCAGGTTAGGCTTACCCTAACCTGTAAGGTTAAATTAACGAAACATTTGGTACAGTTTTTTTTTCTGTTTCCCGGTTAGGCTTACCCTAGCCTGTTAAATTTTATTCAAGAACAATTAAAAACATTTTTTTTCATCCAACACAATTGAAGTTGCTACACTAGGTATAGGTAGGTAAGTGGAGTTTAGGTGCACTTAGGCCAAGGTAGGCCCATTGTACTGCCACGTTGACGTATAACCAAGGGAGTGGGTTGGCGAGAATTCTATGACAGCCAGCCAGTGAATTCTAGTATCTTTTTGACTGGTGTCCCACTTTGGTCACTTAGATATTCGGAGAAGCTAGGAGCCTTTTATGGATATTCTGGTATGGTGTTGTACACTTTTCTCTACTTCTTCATCAAGGCAGATTCTACAGAAGTCGTTTGAGAATACACTTAGTCTTTTTGCTTTAAGACCTTATAAGAAATCTCCGGTAATAATTCCCAGTGCAGAATTGATTTGGCTAAGCCGCCTCCTCCTTTTAGCTCCTCTACAAAATGTAGCTAATCGCGTACTTCACGTTCGCTCAGCATTCGAACTGAAGCTCGTTTTGGTTTTATTAAATACACCTCACTTAACACACATGCGCGTCATATAGCGAGTCATAATTTTAACAAACAATTTTAACAAACAATTTTATAATATCAACGTTATATAAGCTGATGGTATCTGGCAGCATTTTTCAAAAAGAGCTTTAACAAAAACTGACTGGTTTGTGTACAAGGAAAGCTTTAAAATATGCCAAAGTTCTTCTTACTTTCGATTAATACCCAAATGAAACACCAAGCGTTAGCAGCTGGGAGGGAAATCTGAAAATCATAATTCATTCATTCAATGCAACAATTTATCGTTAGATTTACAGCACCAGATTGGCTTCATGAAAAATATTTTACGACATTTTTACTTTCACTAGCGTTTTGCAATTAGGTTTAACGGCAATCAAATTTCTGGTGTTCTTATCTTAATTTAATTATTGTCAGCTTTTATGAGTTATAAAGCGAGCTTTTTCGTGCAACTGGTGAATGTGTTTGGTTTTAGTGTATTAATGGTGGCATTTAATGAGTATCGGACATAATTGAACATTGATTTCGTTTATATGGGTTTATTCTTTTTATCGGCTACTGGTTGGCTGGCAGAGTAATAATTTGGACTTCATTTAAGCTTCGCGGTATTTCTTACATTTTATTTTGACGGTCGATATGTGCCTACAACCGCACACCAAAGAACTTGGGTTAAATGCATATCTTGAAAATATGGGCTTTATTTATTTATTTATTTATTTATTTACTAGGAATAGTTTACGAAATAGATCTACGAACTACCTACATTTAAGGCATCAGGGCTACGAGGCCATAAGATGTCGTTTAGATCAAAATTTAATTCCATAACCATATACAAAATTTACATAACTTTGGTGTAACTAACTTATTTAATATATTATTATCTCGAAAAGTTACACCTTATTTTGGGTGCAAAGCAGAAACACCTGTTTTTTGTTTTTTTTTTGGAATGTTACATTTATATGGATAATAAAATATATCCGCTCTAATTTGGTAGAAAATGATAAGACCGTAATATAGTTAATTGAAAACCCTATGATATTGTTTTTATGATTTGTTGGCAAAAAAATGACGCTTAGAGCCGAAATCAGAAGGCTCACTCATTCACAATGTATGTTAAATTCTTCAGCTGCAACTGAATAAGCTTGAACTTATAAAAAAATTCATTGACACTGTTTTATACTAATTAAGTTTCGTAAGGCTCATGAAGACACGCTGTAAAAGTGGAAGTTTGCTCCACAATCGAAACCGCAGCAGCCACCTTGCCGTCAATTTTTTCATGTTCAAATGTTCATGCAAGTTTTAAATAACGGCATCATTTAAAATTTCCGCAATCTTGAATTTCTAACGAACTTTAAACCGTAGACGTCAAACACACTTTCGTGGAATTTGTTGACGATGTCTTGTTTGTGACGTCATTGAATGTCATCGAATCTTAGGGCCAATTGTGCTCGTACTACAGCAACGAACCAGTTGTGCACCATAAGATGAAAAGGGCAGAGCCTCTGTAATATTCTTCAGTCTTTCTTTGGCAAAAAGAAGTGCTTTGTCAAAACACGAAACTCTTTTTATACCCGACCCAGGGTATATTAAGTTTGATGCATAGTTTGTAACGCAGTGAAATAATCACCGTAGACCCCTAAGACCTTATAGAGATATGAATGGGAACGACAGGAGATTCGATAAAGACATGTCCATCCGTCCGACCGTCAGTCCATCCGTCCATCCGTCCGTACGTATGCAAACAACTTTTAGGCCTTAAATTTTAAGGTAGAGAGCTGAAATTTGGTAGGATGGCCAAAAGTCCAGTCCTTCAGATCAAGTTTGAAAATTAGCTGAATCCGCCAACAGACACGCCGACTTCAGGCCTGTATGTGGAACCACCTCTAATTTAAAAATTTTATTTGCTGGTTTTTAATAAATATGTATATATGAAATTTGACTCAAAATTACATGACAAAAGTTGTAGTATTAGCATTTTCTTTTATATGCCTCCGCCCACTTTTGTGGGCGTGGATTTAAAAAAGTGATTTTTTTACTTAACAGGTGAGTAAGTGCAAGAGCTCATCGGCGACAGACTTCTATATACCCGACCCTATATATCGTGTAACACCAAATCTTAAAATTTTTTGTCCCAGATCTATATATAATTTGTCTAGGCCACGCCCCCAAAAGTGGGTCTGGGCTAAAAACTAAAATCAATTTATTGTTATTTCGTTAGACTTATCACAAAATCCGTTAAAACCGAAAATTATTTCGGAAAAAACAGTTTTTTTTTTTTTAAACTCCCCCTAAAAGTGGGCGGAGCTCAAAACTTTGTAAGGACCAAACTTTACAAATAGTAATATCTTTAATATTTGTCATAATACTTTTTTTCGATTTGGAGTCAACTTTCCGAGAAATCGGGTTTTTAAAGATCTAACACAAAGACCTAAGATTTGGTGTTAAATTTAAGTTCTTGGGCCAATTTTTGGTAAAAGAAAATATAAAATAGAGGTTGTCTCACAATGAAGCCAGTAGTGGGCGATTGATGGGCCAATGATGGATTAAGCCAAATTTCTCACTTTATCTGTGCAGCAAAAGATCAAAGCCGTGCACCAAGTTTCAGCTCTCTAGCTAGATTTGAAGACCTTAACCCTTCACTAAATCGATTCACCGGTCGGTCTCGATCATATCTCTAAAAGGTCTTAAGGGTCTACGGTGATTATTTCACTGTGTTACAAACTATGCATTAAAATTTATATTCACTCGGTCGGGTATAGCAAGTGGGAAAGAGCAACAGTGCAAAATAATTGCAAAATAACCGACCATACCAAAAAAACTGCCACGCCTCCAAAAAGTGGGCGGGATATAAAAATATGTATAAATATAATATATTCATAAATATATATATATAATATATATATAAATAGTAATATATAATATATACATATATCCTGCCATCGTCACCTGAAAAAAAGACTTGTTCTTTTTCACGGTCACCACCTCCGCGAGGGTCTGACAAGCCCTCCGAGAGTATCATTTGTCTTGAAAAACTTCTCAAAGTGCCGTTCGGATTCGGCAAAAAATTGTAGGTCCCCTTGTATGTAAAGAAATAAACACACCAGTATACATTGTTCAGAAGTTGGCCCTGGTTCACCTCGAGCTGTTGCGCCACTCTATTCATTTATATAAAAATTAAAATTAATTAATAATTTAACTAACTAGTTTAGTTGCATACATTTTGGTCTAAAACTCCACCTATTTAACTAAAAAAATCACATTTTTTTAACGCCACGCCCACAAAAGTGGGCGGAGACTCATACAATATGTACATAAAAGTTAGAAAAAGCTAATGTCTACAACTTTTGTCATAAAATTTTTAGTCAAATTTCATATATATTTATTGGAAAACAGTCATTTTGAGCTCAAATCCCTTAAAAGAGTAGGCGTGGGCTAATTTATTAATAAGGCTAATTTATTTAAGTTATAGTTTATTTAATTTAAATTATAAAAGAACTAAAAAAACATTAATGAAATGGATAATTTAAGCCTATTATATATAGGCTTAAATTATACATATTAAAGCCACCTATATTTAGGCCACGTATTTTTTGGCCAAGCGGAAAACATTACTCCAAAAGTTATTGCTACTTTTTTTTAGTTATTCGAAAAATAAACAGATTATTATTTTCCATATTTCTGAAATAATTTTAACATTATTAAAATAAATGTTAAAACAACAAATTTTTTTACCGTCGTTCAAGATGGTTTTAACATTTGCTTATATAAAAGCGGTTTCTAACACTTGGTTTCAAAAATCTTCTTATAAGCCAGCCGATTCATTTCTCGTAATCTGATTTCGAGCTCGTCGCGTTTCTTTTGCATCCGTGAGGGGCCAATGCTTGGAATGGAAATTTTAAGTTAATCGCTTTTCAATGCTTTGTTCGGATTTTGCAAAAAAAATTAGGTCCCGCATATAAATGAGATAGCATTAGTGAAGATTGTAAAAATCTTGGCTCTGGCTTCCCTTAAAAGATTATGTCTGACGTTAATAGCGATGTTAAACGCTTACATAGGTTAAATAATTTAGAAAAAAGAAATTTTAATTGTAGTCGGTTTCAAACCATTTGCGCTAATAAAAGTCGCTTAGTTTTTATCCTTATTCAATTACCCCTTTAAAAGTCCCGGTCTAATCTCAAACTATACAACGAAGAAACGAATCAAAGTTGCAAACAAATTTGCATACAACATTGTCCTAAAAATGTATTTAGACACTACATAGGACGTAGCTAAACCCGGAAAATTGAATTTCAACACGTTCCCCAGATTTCATGATAATGCAAGCTCCTCTTGGCATGATAGTTTTCAATGATTACCCACCCTAAATATAAATTCCGCATCCGTAGGGAAGTTAATTTGCACGTTCTTCTTCCCTGTTGTCCCCCAGGCTCTCTAGCTTAAACTTGCATATCGATTTCGAATGGGATTTTGCCATTCTCATGCCATGCGAATAGTCGTAACAAATTAAATCCATAGCAACTTCGTAGCCCCAGTCAGGGGCTATGACGTCTCACCACAGGTAGCACACGGGCTCCGTTCCATCAAAAGTCCGCACCATATCAGCATGCTAAATAAGAGTCTCCTAATTCCGTTTCGGGTTATTTTCCACATTCTGCATGCGCTTGTGGAATAGAAATTAGTGTTTCCACAGTCGTTATAGGAAAAGTTTCCACTGTCGTTTTCGCAGCACTCATTTTGACGCATGTGAACTTTGGTATGAATACCTTCATGCTTTCATGGAAAACTAATAGTGGGTACTTGCTCTGCCTACCGAATCCGTTTCGATTTGAGTGATTTACTCGTGATGCTGCAGGTGCAATTATTCCATTGCTCATGGTTTGGGGCTAATAGAACTCGACGTTTGCTACATGCAATAAGCTTAGTAGTAATTTCCTGGCCCTTCAAATACGGGATCGAAATGCGTATATCTGACTACTTTCTGTTGGCAATTGAGGTCCTGTGAGTTCAGAATTTTACCCTGCTGAGCTTTACCCTTACCAATGATTTAATAATAATGGCAACACTTGTGTTCACGTGAATGAATCTACACGCGTAAATAATAAATAAAGTAATATAAATAAAAATTAAATCCTTCGAGTAAAAGAACTAGCTTATTTAAATTCAATTCCAAATCAAAGAAATAAGCATTGTTATCATATTCCCAACGCGTTCTTTCGCCCATCCCCCGAGTCTATAAAAGCATAACCACGTTTTGAAACCACAGCTTGAGTAATATGATTAAAACGTCAGTATCCCTTCACTCTCAGCAGCATAAAGCAGCTATATATCTCAGCCTCAGTCAGTGTAATCAAATAATTGATCTAATTCCCAGGGACACTCTAGATTCTCAAAAAAAAAAAAAAAACAAGTAGCAACACCAAACTTTCTGTGGGACTTCGTTAAGTGTTAGATAAAATCATCAAAAGTTAAATACGTACCATATCTACTCATCGCAGAGCTCTTGCACACATATCCTTCAAATGAGGATATCCTTCAAGTAAGTCGTTTCATGTTACTCACAGAATGGTTTATGGTTCGTTTGATGGTACCAACCTCAGCCAGCAAAAATATGGAATTAATTATCTCAGTCACGTCTCATAATTTCAACACCGAATCCGAGGATTATGAGTTATTGTGTATGTGTATGGTTTTTACTTCACAAAATGGGATCATTTTTTCTTGAAAAGCGTTCTATTCGAGCGGGTGGCATATACTTGCTCCATTTAGCTGTGGTACAAACACACAGCAATGTAGCGTATGGTTGGAGTACTCTTACTTAGTTATATGGTACAAGCTTAAGGGTCTGACTGGGTGAATAATAATCCACTTTGCGGAATCAACAAACGTCAGCCACAGCATTTGTCCTGATGCGTATGAAGGATGAATGGCAGGCGGTCAGACCGTTTTGAAAATATTTGTACCATCAGTGCTGAAAACACTTGGGGATATTGTTCTGTTTTGACAAATTTTGTGGTACGAAACGAAGTTAGCGACTTATGCGATTAAAGAGTAAGAATGTGCTCAACATTTTCTCGGAACATATTTTTTTTCTTCAACACTCGTCTTCGAGGAAATGAAGTGGGTCTACAAATGAAGGGACTATGCTATGGCGAAAATACTGAACAAATTTCCTAAAACTAAAAGACCTCTATCCTGCCATTATTGTGGTGTTGAAGGCCGAAAAGAAATATTAAATCGACCTTGCGCCCGTAAGAAGAAAGGGCGAATAATTAGCCTGGCCTTCCGCACGGGCGACGAACCAGTTTTTGGGTACATTGGGCTTACGTCCGGCTCCTTGTTTTATTTGCGCATTTTTGGTTAGATCCTAAGCGGACTCCACCGTTGTATACCGACCATCGTCGGCGCGTGGTAGCGAAAGAAGAAATGAATGAAAAGTTTATGTGATGAATTGATCGACTGCCTTTATTGTAGGTTTTTGGCTTAAAATGACTGTTTTTCAATTTGACAAAAAATTATATGACAAAAGTTGCAGATATTAGCATTTTCTAACTTTTATGCGCGTATTGTATGAGTCTCCGCCCACTTTTGTGGGCGTGGCGTTAAAAAAGTGATTTTTTTGTTAAAATGGCGGAGTTTTAGGCCGAAATGTGTGCAACCACCTACCATAAAGCATTCAACAATTATATTCTTATACCCCGCCCACTTTTTGGAGGCGTAGCAGTTTTTTTTGGTATGGTCGGGTATTTTGCAATCCATCATAGATGGGATGGAGCTTTTGCATACGCACTGTTGCACTTTGCCACTTGTTCTATCTCACTTTATTACTCCTGCTGTCATGCGTAGCATCTTCAACTCAACTGCCGTTAATTTGGTCCCACGTTTCTTACACGCTGTCGAACATTGTGAACCATATGTAAGCGCAGGACGCACAACTGTGGTGTAGAGCCTTCCATTCAGCTTAGGGGGCATTTTCGGTCATAGAAGATGGCGGAATTTTCTCGCCACTTCATCCACCCAATGCTTACGTGATTGATGTCGTCATCACAGTTTGCTTTGCTATTGATCATAGACCCCAGGTACTTGAACTTTTCACATTTGGGAAGCACCTCTTTCCATTCAATTTAATGTCTGAAATCGGGTCGGATGGGTCACAGAATGCGCAGGTATTCTGTCTTCTTTTGGGTTATACGATACCCATTCCCCTCTTAAACATCCACCCATATATCAAGTGCTCGTTGCAGGGATGTATGATCTTCACTTATGATGGCCCCATCTTCAGCGAAGAATAACTGATGTACTTTCGGGTTCGTTAGTTTTCCTCCAAGCAGATGATCAAGCCTACAATGAAAACCAAAGGACTTAGAATGCTTCCCTGGTGGTCACCGACTTCAATTGAAAACTCATCAGTGACCCCGGAAAGACATCTTCCTCTTGTCTTTGCTCCATCATACATGTCATCCGCAAGTAGGCTTCTGGAACCCCTCGTTTTCTTAGCGCCACCCATATCAGATCTCGGGGAAGTCTATCGAATGCTTTTTCAAAATCAAGCAGCACCATTATGCAGATCCTTAAGGGCATCACGATATTTTTCCATTATGATCCTTACTTTGGATTGCATCAGTGGTTGATTTGCCCGACAAGTGTGGGTGGTCCTTAGATAGCCTTTTTATCTTCCGCAGTCTACTATCAAGTACCTGCTCAACGATCTTCATTGTGTGAGACAACAGCTTGATGGAACGGTCATTGTCACAGTTTCGTGTATCACCTTTTCCTTTATACAAAGGAAGGAGATAACTTTCCCTCCACTGATTAGGCATTGGATACCCCCTTATTAGTTTAGAGATGAAGGTCGTGAGACATTTGGACCCGCTGTCTCCTGTTTCCTTCCAAAACTCTGAGGGGATTTGATCCGGCCCAACCGCTTTTCGCTTTTTGGAGTAGTTTACCGCCTTCCCAACCTCCTCGACTGTGATGTCTGGTACTTCTTCTCGGTTAGGAGTGTTTTGTTTTGGTTCAAATTCAATAATTATGTAAAATGGGCGCCCTCAAATTGGCGTGGCTAAAAATTTCGTACGTTCTAGAATATGATTTGTTGCACCTTATGTGCTAAATTTTATTTCTTTTTTATACCCTATTCCACAGGAATGGAGTATATCAAGATTGATACAGGCGAAAATGTAACATAGAGAAATAGTGACGATAGACCCCCAAGACCTTAAGGGCATATGATCGAGACCGACTTCTGAGTCGAATGAGCCATGTCCGTCCGTCCGTCCGTCTGTCTGTCTGTCCGTATGTCACTAATTTTCAGGCCTTAAGTTTTGAACTAGGAAACTGAAATTTTGTACGTGAAACGTTGAAGCAATACAAGTGTTAAAATTTTTTAAATCCGCCAACAGACACGCCCACAATCGGTCTAATTGTGCAACAACCTCCGGTGCTTTCAAGACTGTAAGACGTCGTGAAAAGCTGAAATTGATTATTTAGCATCTTTTAATGATTACAAGTCATAAAAAATAAAAATAAAGTCCGCAGACTGCCCCTTGTGGGCGTGGCATCGATTGAAAGTATAATCTTTCAAATGTAATTTATTCAACATTTTTGTTCCAAATCGAAAAATTTCTACTTAATATATGATGTAGAAAGCACTTTTTTTTTAATTTCTTTCATACGAAATGTTGGGGTGCGCCCACATTTGTAGGCAGAATTTAAAAAAAACCTCTAATTTTCCAGAAAACATGGATTTGGACTACTTTTTAGATTAACTTAAGTAAGGGTAAGAAATAAAATTAAGCACATTGGCTTTACCGGGTTCTATACTAGACTTCGTTCCTACAAAGTTTTTGGCCACGCCCATGTTTAGAGGTTGATATTACGAAATTGTTGAATTTTACCCAAAAAATTACATATTCGGCATCGAATTAAAGAGTAATTGTTCAAATGCAATTCATACAATATTTTTGTTCTAAATCGGAAGATTTTTACTTAATATGTTATGTAGAAATTATTAAGTTCTACATTTGGTTCACACAAAGTTTTGGGCCTTACCCATCCTTAGAGGCACAATTCCATAAAAACCTATAAATTTCCAGAAAAACATGAATTTCGACTGCTTTTAAGATTTACTAAGTATAGAATAAGAAATGAAATTTACCACATAAAGAACATCGGATACTATTTCAGACTTCGTTTGTATAAAGTTTTCGGCCACGCCCATCCTTAGAGGTCGATTTCACAAAATTTTGGAATTTGAACCAAAAAATTACAGTTTTGCGTAGATTTTAGCCGCAAACTTGGATATTTCTATGCTAATATTGATTTTCAGTCAAAGGGATTGGACATGCCACGCCCCTTTTTTAAAAATAAGTAAACAAACACTTATAAGGAATTATTTTTTTTTTCTATTTGAAATGATGCAAATGGTAACATGACGGGAATGGAAAACAAGAAAATAAACGAATGGAAAGGCGAATAGGAATGGAAGGGAGATAAGGAATGTAAAGGAGAATAGGAATGGAGAGGAGAATAGAAATGGAAAGGAGAATAGGAATGGAAGGGATAATAGGAATGGAAAGGAGAATAGGAAACGGAATAGGGTATACCGCGGTCCGTTACAGATGGACCGAATCTGTAACATACGCACTGTTGCACTTACTCACTGGTTTTTCCCACGTTTAGCTAAAAAGCAGTTGAAGTTTCCAAATGTCTTCTTGGGAAGTTTTATTGAATTCTTCAACCAAATGTGAGCGGGGCCCAACACATTGTATGAACAAAATGTAGAACTAAGCGTTCTCTCCATATATGTTCCTGATAATATTTCGATTTGAAACAAAAACATTGAATAAATTGCATTTGCAAGAAAAATGTTAGCACTTGTATTGCACTTTGCATGAAAAATAGCATACAAAACAAACATTCTAGCTCAAAATTGAAAGTCTAAAAATTGGTGCCATTTGGACTAACATTGCTAATTCCACTCAGAATTGAGAAAGTATGAGAAATTTGTGAAAATGTTGACAGACTTTCCGCACCACTTGTGTCGTATAGAAAATTCGTCACTGGTTGGAAGTGAGAAACGCAGGCATGGACAAATAGTGCTTACGCAGAACGGAAAAAAAGGAAAGTCAAAGAGAGGTCAATGCATTCTCTTTGGGGCATTACATGTAAGAGCATTAGTGAGACGCAAGTATTTTTATTGTTTGTGGCAACTAATCGTCGCCAAACACTTTATTGTTAGTAGCTTCAAAAAGTGTTTGCGACGAATACTTCTTTTTTTTAGTGTACAAACTATTCATTTAAATTATTAAATCCTGTGTCGGGTATAAAAATTGAATGCTTCGGTCAAGCTTCTAAAATATGCTTTATGATGAATGATAAGTTGCAAGAGGATCCTGAACAGCCTACTGCTGCAAGCTGTCTGATCCACCCATAAGATTTGATCACCAGCTATTACCGATTCAGCAGTTCATTTGAAGTTTCATTTGCGCTGAAAATCAAGCTTATGTTCTCTTATTATTTTCTCTTGATATTAATATGGGCTAGGACAACCTGAGATACTACTCTAGAGCTGTTTTAACTGTTCCACTGAATATTTCTAATATTTCTTAGATGGCTACAGCCAGCCCACAAAGAGCTTACTATAACCACGGAATAAAAGTATTATATTTTCTATGATTTGGTTCAAACAGGATATGGACTATCGATTTTAGAAGTATAAGTTCACACAATCTCTGCAAATGAGGTCTCTTGATTTTCCTTTCTTACTTGGCCTTAATCGATGATATTTCAAAGATAATATTTGTATGTCGTTCTTATTAAGACAAGCGGATTTTTGACAAACTTCATTCTCTTTGTGTCCCAGACTAGACGAGCCTTAAAACTTGCGTCAAAAAGTTCAACAAGAAAAACAAAAGGGTTCTTGACCATTACCCAATAGCTCATAAATTACGACTTGTTCAAATCAGGATAACGTCCAATGTTCAATGTAGCTGCATAGCCTTTTTGCTCCACCGCAAAAAGAACACTCAAGACATCATACGACCCCATACCACATCAAAAATCCTAAGTTGGATATTGCGTCTACTTTTTTCCAATTGGTTGGAAATGCTTTAAAATAATCAATTTCCTATTGTGAGGATATACAAAACAAATTCGTCTTAAAGGTCCGCCATCGCTTAGCAAATATACATAAGTTCTTGTCTGAAGAACATCGTTTACCCAGAAAATTGGTATGGGAATTTCCAATTATTCCCCTTCTGAAGTGATTACAAATTTATGTAAACATGGTCCTTCTTTATGCATTCTAGTATGAATCTCATCCCAAACTGATATATTCCTTCAAAGCTCGCTTCATATCTCCAAAGTAAACTCAAAGATTCAATGCGCCGAGCCGCCCGAGCAAACGAAATTTTTAAATCCCAAAGCAGGTCTCCAAAGTTACGAGTGCATCCTCGAAACTAATGAGAAACAGCACACTTGTGACGGATAGAACGAAAGACCAGACAAACCGACTCTCCCATTCAGAGCACAGGGACACAACCATGAGACAGAGACTGAGACAGCAGGCCCAAATGTTTCTTAGTCTGGATCATTTATCAAGTGTAACACACCCGGAGGAGTGACACAATTTATTTGCAATTCTTTTGTGTCCACCGAGGACGTACATGAATACGAAGCATAGAAAGAAGGACGAACGAAAAAAAAGCATATCGCAGAGCACATCAAGTAAAGGACGCACACATGATCTCATTAAAGCTTGAGTATGTGCGCACACAATGAATACGATATCCTTCCGGCAAGGAAACCCACTTGCCTTTAAGCCCCGTTGCGCTGCCTTTGTCGTCCTTGCCGTTCTAGTGTCTTGTTTGACTTTGGGCGCATATACCACCCACCCCCATGCGTCTTTGTCTGCGACGTCGTCAATAAACGTTTTACTGCACCACTGCAGTCACATTCAAATCGCAACATTAATGTGAAGAGTCTCCTCGGTGGTCGCTTAGAGAAGCTATACCAGGCGACCCCTCGTCCATAAGGAAAAAGCGTCTCTCCTGAGTTATGCAAGCAAATGGCAATAGTCCCACACACGATTACATACATAACAGCATGCACGTACGCGAGCATGTCCACTGTTTCCCGGCCCCTTATTATGCAGGGTTAACCATCCATCCAAACCGACAAAGTGTTCTGGAGAAGAAGTCATTTTAATGAAAACAGATAGCATGGCCAAAGCTGGAGCTTCCTTAAATCCTTAACGTTAAGGATAAGTGGTAACATGGAATCGTACATGTGTCATATATGAGTGTGTCGTTACGCGATGGAAGGAAGCGCTTCCTCTTGGATTTTTTTTTTACCAAAAAATAAAACAAAGTGAAGCTCAGGACTTTGCATTTTATAAACTTTGCAATGAAGCAATGGGTAGGTATAACGAAAGATGCATGAGGTGTTTGTTCCTCAGGGGTGGTAGTGTGTAGCTGAGTGGTACTTCTTAGTAACGCTGCAAGGGTCCTCCTTTTCAATTTGGTAAGATTTATACTTTTGCTATTTTTTTCTTGCTCTCTCTCTCTGGAGAGAGCTTGAGAAGGATCTAAATAGCGACTGGCACAAGAATTATTATGTTTCCGTAACTTAAGTCAAATTTTGAAAGCGGTAATAATTCAGTGTGGTACAGTGGACATTTATAAAGGAGGATAAGCGGATTTAGTGTTGGAAAGCTGACGTCTTCGACCTGGCGATGCTCGAGCTAAGATGGGAGATAAATGGGTTGCATGCTCATTTGTCAATGGGAATTTATTGCATTTTCTTCATTTGCATGTTTCTCTAATGTATTTTTTTGTGACGTTCTAATTAGGGGTATCTCTGACTGCATTTGAAAATAATTAATGGAACATTATGGGGGAGACAGGTGCATTTTGCGTGTAAGTGAAGCTTCCCAATTACTATAAAAATATTTAAACTTGGTTGCCGTTACTAATAAGATCTTGGACCACAGAAGGTTGTCTCCCTTTACCGTGGTTTGTTTTTCTTACAATTGTGGTTCCGCATTCTGCTTTGCGATACTTAAGTGTGACGCAATGAAATCAAACCTCCAGATAAGTAAAAGCAGTTCGTCTTTAAAAAATTGACACCACTTTCCCTCGCTAAGTTAAGCGCACTATTCTAGAATTTTATTGTACAATGATAATTTTGTTAACACCATTATGCAGTTTTTTCGTGCAGCTTATGTAGATACTTCTTGATCTGAACTCCGTATCCCAGACGATATTAAAAAGCATATTAATACCCTGCAAATAGCGTTTGGGAAAGCAAAAAAATAAGCAGAAATAAGCAGAAAATAAGTACCGCTTATCTACCTCAAGTATTAACCTAAGAAAGTTACCAGACGAACAGGATCTGAATAGGAGAAAGAGGCTAATAATGCCCCCTTAAAGTGGGTGGAGCTCAATGTCTTGTATGCAACAAACTTGGCAAATTTCATATTAGTCATATATTTTTTTTTTTTTTGATTTAGAATGAATTTCCCGAAAAATCAGGTTTTTAAAGATTTAACATGTTAAATGTGGGCATGGCCAATTTTTGCCTAGTTAAAGCCTTCTGGCTGATATTACTCTACACTAGAATTTGAGAATTTGGCAGGTTGAAATGAAAAAAGGAGGAAAGTGCAACAGTGCGTATGTAAAAACTTCAGTCCGTCTGTGATGAATTCCAAAATACCGTACCGCAACAAAAAAGGAAACTGCCTCTAAAAATTGAGTGAAATTTAAAAATATAACTGTTGAATGCTTTATACTGGGTGGTTTCATACACTTAGGCTTAAAACTCAGTCTTTTTAACTCAAAAATTACTTTTTTAACACTACGCCCACAAAAGTGGGCGGAGGCATAAGCAACGTATGAAAAAAAGAAAATGATAATATCTACAACTTTTGTCTTAAATTTTTAAATAAAATTTCATATATATTTATTGAAAAACAGTAATTTTAAGTTAAAATCCCCTAAAAAAGTGGGGGTGGTCAACGAAAAAGCCAAACTTTTTCAGACAACTACAAAGCCACGTTACATACCAAAACATTGTAACATAGCTGAAATTTGAAAAAATATTTTTTAAAATTATTTATAGTCGCACATACATCCCTGTAGTGGGCGTGCCTGTAGGTGGATTTAGCTAATTTTCCAACCTGATCTGAAGGACTGGACTTCCAGCTAACTCAGCAACCTTTAGCTCTCTAGCTTAAAATTTAACCTAAAAGTTGTTTACATACGGACGGACGGACATGGCTTAATCGATTCTCCTATCGGTCCCATTCATATCTCTAAAAGGTCTTTGGGGTCTAACGGTGAGTATTTCACTGCGATAAGTAATGAAAATTTGAGGTTGCCCGACATCCAGGTCAATTGTGGTCGTAAATGTGGGCAGATCGTAGCAATTTTCAAACATTGTCTGAACAAGATGAGGACAAAGCAACGTTCACAGTTTCAGTTATTTTAAGGCCTAAAAACTGCAAACATACGGACAGACGAAGGGACGGACTTGCTTAAATAATTAACCTGTCGGTCTCGGTCATATCTCTAAAAGGTCTTAGGGGTATACTATTTTCACTGTCTCTATTATTTCACTGTGCTACAAACTACGCATTAAAATATATATACCCTGGGTCGGGTATAAAAAGGTAATAAATAAGTTTCAACAGGACAGACTCCTTGGCATATTGTGAGAAGGAACAGCATACTCGTGATATCTCAGACTATAAGATTTCTGACTAAAACCAAAATGTTTTCAAAATGTAATGCGGGAAACTCGATAAAAGGTTTGGAAAATTGGAAAGGGTAGAAAAGGTCGATTGCTACTTGAACTGTGAGGTGAGTCTAGATCTTTGACTAAAATTTAGAATATGGCAGCACTTGACAAAGCTGAAGTGTTTCAGAGAAAATTGTCTGCATTTTTCGTTCAAATAAATCAAAATGCTTATGGGTTTCTTTTGCGATTGATTTTATTTTCATACCATTTCCGAGTTAGTATATAGTCAATTTTCTATGAAAATTGTTTTTTTCGGATTCCTTCGAATCGTATTCATTTCAGGTTAATTTCAAGTTAGAAGTTTTCTTACAAATTTTGAACATAATTTCATTCTACTGCTCAGCACTAAAATCTATCGCACAAACAAAACGAGAAAAAGCACTGAAAAATTGCCCTAACTTGTCTGACAAAGAGTCGAAAACCCTTTTTGACGTTAGCCCTCCGCGACGAAGGAAGTATATACCCTCTTACATTCCTTAACTTCACACCTCTAACTTACCTTTGTTCATCTCAGTTCGTGTATGTATGTTCTCCCCAAGTTTCTTAAGTACACTTAAAATTTACACAAGCCCTTTCCAAAATAGGCCCCTCAACTACCACATTGAGCTTGGCATACATTCTTATGCCCACGATTGTCGGCAACCAGGAACAGGAACAAATCTTATTATCACTTTTTGCTGAGCGAACATAAATCCCTATGAAACACACCGATGCGATGCACTGTGTGGGAGTTTCGCAATAGTTTTTGGTCGGTGTAATATTTCCCAGAAATTCGGTGGATCGTTCGGTTGAATTTTCTGGCAAAAGTGAAGTAAATTGTTGCCGCCAGCTTGAAAACTATTTTCCAAGTTAGCTAAGTTAATTAGAGCAGAATATTCTAATGTGCGTAGAGGGTTGATGTCTCTTGCCACCGATGCAGAATGGCAGACAGATGAATAAATGTATATAGTGTAGGTATACGGAGACTTATGGGTACCTATACATACGGTGTAGTATGGCTATGGCAATGTAGCAGCGCATCACACTTCCACAAACTGTGCAAACATTCTTAATTAATAAGAAACAAACGTTACGGCGATGTGATGGCAGCCAAATTACAGACAAAAGTTTAAATATTGACTAATTACGCAGGGTGCAAATATTGGTGATGAATCTTGAATTTGCAAGGCAGTCAGATGACTAATGGCAAACAGGAGTAGAAATTGTTCCTTTGATTTCAAATAAGTTGAAACTATTTGTTTAAAGTCTAAGAAAAATAATTTGCTTGTTTCCTTCGTTTTCCCATTTGAAAAATGCTTCATCCAGTTTGAGAAACTTTCAACTCCTCTGGATTTAAAAATATCTCATACTACACTGAGTTTTGTAGTGACCAAAAAGCCATCTCCATAATTGTACTTAAAATAAGGGAGACAAACTATTTGCATCATTGAATCAACCACAATAGCTTCTTGACCCGTTCCACCGCTTACTATCCTATAATAACAACCGCACAAGGACACAAAACCATGGTTTTCTTACCTACCGCTATGTCGAATGAATACAATTTTCTTATCGCAAATTGTTAAGCAAACTATTCTATTTTGAAATAATTAAGTTTCCCAGAATACTTGCTGAAGAAGACACGAACCCGAAATGCCAATAGCTCCACAGGACTGTGGAAAGAAAACTTTTAAGTCTTAGTTCCTGGGAAAATTCTGCAAAATACCCTCATTTTCGAAAACTTCAAATAACTTGAGAAAATGACAAATTTTATACTGCTTCTTACTAAACAGCACAGTTTTGAGCTAGCTCGGATTTCTGATTATTATTGTTCCTAAAGTATCGCTGATGTAGCTATATTTGGGCATTAGAGCTTTGGCTTACCAGGCGAAACATGCGTCCACCCCGACATGTGCACAGCGAATTTCAATTGCAACACTTAGCCGCCCACCTCAGCCCGTCGAGTCGTGTCGGTCGGCGAGTTTGTGGTTCATGTCAGTGCAAAAAGTTTGTCCATTAAAAATTTCCAAAAAAAAAAAAAACATTACCATTAACTTTGCGTTCACAAAGCTGAAATTGAACAACTTCTAGGCGCACCAAGCCAAAAGCGAAATGGTCTTAAAAAGTTTTCTCTTGTACTTCGGCCATAAGAAATGCCATAAAGCTTTAAGGACGAGTGCCTAGAATGACACTGGTTTTTGCGGATGATTGGCTGTGTTTGTTTTTAGCACGAAGGATGTCAAACCACAAAAATAAATTATGCAACCGCCGATTGGTGTAAAAATAAATCACGTTCGCGCGATGTGCGAATGTATGGAGGGGGAGACAACCTTCTGCAAGGACTATTAACACAGTGTTGACCACAATAATCGATATTGTATAGAGTTGCCTATTAACGACAGATTAATACGTAATGCTATCCACTCATGCAGATGTCGAATGGACTTGATGTAAGGACTTAATTATTTTTGTTTTGCCGTTTAATGAATTTAATGGTGCTCATGTGTGGTCACTTGAAATTTAAAACGAGAGGAGAAAAACTTTAATGTTTGAATGATTATTTGCGGAGTTATACAAATATTTATTTAAGTATCAGCGTGTTTTTTTCTTTGTTAAAAACTTATGAAATCAAAAGATTTCTTTTAGTATGAAAAATTTTTAGCTCATTTTTCTTTAACACCCTTTTCACCCATTGCCTTGAGAAATGCTCAGGGCAATGGTTGAAAAGGGTGTTAAATGGACAACATGTCTCATTAAGGTGGCCTGGGATAGCGGGAAGGCACCTAGCGATTGGCAAACGGGAGTTATAGTGCCCATTTTCAAAAAAAGGAACAGGAGAGATTGCGCCAACTATAGGGGCATATATCTCTTGAGTCTTCCGGGAAAAGTTCGCGAAGGTGTTGGAAGCGCGTTCCAGAGCTGTAATCGAGCCTTTTTTACGGAAAGAACAGTGCGGCTTTCGGCCTGGCAGAGGCACAACCGACCAGCTTTTTACTGTGAAGGTTATCCTTGAGAAGGCCTGGGAATATGCCAAGCCAGTCTATGCGTGTTTTGTAGATCTGTAAAAGGCGTATGACCGAGTCCCTCGGGATACACTGTGGATAGTTTTGCAGGACTATGCGCTGAGTGGGCCTCTTCTGAGAGCCATCCAGTCTTTGTATGGAAACTGCAGAAGCTGTGTACGGATAAATGGCGTCAAATCCCGTCCTTTTGATGTGCGCGTTTGACTTCGCCAGGGCTGTGTTCTGTCGCCGCTCCTTTTCATAGCATATATGGACTGAATGGTGAAGCGCAGTCTTGCCGAGCAATGTTTCGAATTGGCTGGCATCAGGATGAGCCATCTGCTTTTTGCAGATGATTTGGCCATCATTGCATCATCCAAAGAGGAACTTCAACGAGCACTGGATAGGTTTGCAGCCGTCTGTAGTGATGCTGGGATGAAAGTAAACGTGAACAAATCGGCAGTGATGATTGTTTCCCGAACTCCTGTGCAGTGTACCCTGCACATAAATGGAGTTCCATTAAAACAGGTGGAGAAGTTTAAGTATCTCCGGGTCTTTTTCACGAAAAATGGGAGGAGTGATACTGAGTTGTGCTGAGGATTTGGAAAGACCACTTCTGCAGACTTTATAACGGCGAGGACGAACCAAATACCGCTGTCAGGCAGAACGAAGCATTCAACCCGGGCGAAGACGTTACCGACGAAGCATACGAACGATACCGCCCACCCGACCTGGAGGAGGTGAAAGCAGCTGTGTCTAAGCTAAAGCAACAAAGCAGCCGGAGCAGACGGCCTAGCTGCCGAACTTTTTAAATCCGCTGGCGATGAGCTGGTTGGGAGCATGCACCAGCTCATCTGCAAGATATGGTCGGAAGAAAGCATGCCCGACGAATGGAACCTCAGCATTGTTTGCCCGATCCTGAAGAAAGGAGACCCTCTGAGTTGTGCCAACTACAGAGGCATAAGTCTTCTTAACATCGCATACAAGATCTTTTCTGCTGTTTTGTGTGAACGCCTGAAGCCGTTTGTCAACAATCTGATAGGCACATATCAGTGTGGCTTTAGGCCAGGAAAGTCCACCATCAATCAAATATTCACACTGCGGCAGATCTTGGAGAAAACCCAGGAATTCCAAATCGATACACACCATCTCTTCATCGATTTCAAGGCCGCGTATGACAGCATCTATAGAGACGAGCTATATAGCGCCATGTCCAGTTTTGGCATCCCTGCCAAACTCGTCAGTCTGTGTAGGATGACGATGGAAAACTCACGCTGTTCCGTCAAGGTCGGCAAAGACCTCACCGACCCCTTTGATGTCAAAAAAGGATTTAGACAAGGCGACGCGCTGTCATGTGACTTCTTTAACATCGTACTTGAGAGAATTGTGCAGAAGTCTCGCGCCAACACCAGAGGTACAATCTTTCAAAAGTCCATTCAACTACTCGCATACGCAGACGACATTAACATAATCGGTAGAACAAAGCGTGATGTCAGTGAAGCCTTCGTGAGTATTGGGACGGAAGCGGCGAATATGGGTTTAGCAGTCAATGAGGGCAAAACCAAGTATATGCTGTCATCAAGAAAAGACACCCAACACCGACGTCTTGGACAAAACATCACCATCGACAGCTATAACTTTGAGGTAGTAAGGGACTTTGTCTACCTGGGTTCCGCTATCTATTCAGACAATGACACCAGCGCTGAAATCAAACGAAGGATAACTCTTGCCAATCGGTGTTTCTTTGGGCTAAGAAGGCAATTGAGTAGCAAAGCCCTCTCTCGAGCAACTAAAGTGTTCATGTATAAGACCCTCATCATCCCAGTCCTGCTTTACGGTGCAGAAGCATGGACACTGTCAAAAGCGGATGAAAACACTTTAGGCTGCTTCGAGAGGAAAATTCTTCGGACGATTTACGGTCCCGTCTGCATAGACGGAGAGTGGAGGAGGAGATATAACATCGAACTGTACGGGCTGTACAGCGATACCGTCCTAGCCAAAAGAGTCAAAACACAACGTCTACGATGGCTAGGTCATCTAGAGCGGATGGACACCAACGCCCCGGCCCGGAAAATCTTCGAATCCACACCGCAGGGACGGCGTGGTAGAGGAGCACCGAGACTCAGGTGGCGCACGCAAGTGGAAGGGGTTCTCAGCCAACTTCGCGTGCGAAACTGGAGACGGCTAGCTAGAGACAGAGCTGGCTGGCGAAGCTTGTTGGCTGAAGCCCAGGTCCACCCCGGACTGTAGCGCCACCTTAAGTAAGTAAGTAAGATACTGAGTTGTTCTGTAGAATAGGCCAAGCTGGGGCAATATAGTAAAAGAACTGCGCCGGCCGGTCATCAGGAAAGCTGAGCTTGGAGTGAAAGCAAAGATCTCAGTTTATAATTCAGTGTTCGTTCCGATCCTCATCTATGGTCATGAAATTTGGGTAATGACCGAAAGAATTAGATCGCAGGTACAAGCTGCCGAAATGAGATTCCTGAAATGCGTTGCTAGTGTAACTCTAAGGGATAGAATGAGAAACGTCAGTATTCGTGGGAATCTTAATGCTGAGCAGCTACTTCTCCGAGTGGAGCGATCGATTCTTCGATGGTTTGGTCACGTTGTTCGCATGCCCCATGACAGACGTCCTAGACAGGTCATGCTAGCCGAGATGCGAGCGCATCGCCCCCCTGATGGGTCAAGAAACAGGTGGTGGGGTCAGGTAAAGAACCTCTCTGAGTCCCGCCTGGGGATTGCGCCGGAGTCTCTTGAGTTGGTGGCGGAGGATCGGGAACGATGGAAAGACCATTTAGCCACCCTCGCTCCGCGACTCTTTTAAAGGGTAAGCGGCCCTCGGAAATGATGATGATGATGATGATGAAAAATCATTAGAGTGATCATAAATAGATTGTGGAGAGCGGAGACTCGTTCTTTTCACGGTCCCCGCCTCCGCGAGGGTCTGACAAGCCCTCCGAGAGTATCATTTGTCTTGAAAAACTTCTCAAATGCCGTTCGGATTCGGCGAAAAATTGTAGGTTCCCTTGTTTGTGAAGAAATTAACACAGACAGCATACATTGTTGAGAAGTTGGCCTTGGTTTACCTCGAGCTGTTGCGCCACTCTATTTATTTATTTTTAAATGGAGTGTGGATAACTCGTAGGTGAAAAACATTGAAATAGTCAAGGACCAGGGAACATTTCGACGATTTTTTAGTGACTTTATTTGTAATTACTTCAATATGCCTTAAAATAGCTCCTTGCTAACTCATGGATTGTTGCGAGGGTTGTTGCGCACATGGTAGTGACATTAAGGCTTTAGACTATCTTTTTAAATTGATGGATTGTGTTTGATATAGTTTTAAAGGATTTGATCCTTAATCATGTTCTAACGACGCACTATGGCAAATGTAGTCAGAGGAGAAAACTCTCAGCCATAAATTTGGGGTTCGTTTACACTTAAGTTTTAGTGAAGGCTATTCTTGTAAAACATGTAAGATAGTGCAACAGTGCTTCTATAGAACCTTCAATCCGCTTGTGACGGAGTGCCAAATACCCCAGCCTACCATAGTTAATGATTTGATGCATGCAATTCATCAGCTATTCAAAATTTAAGTATTTAAATAGCTCCACCGGTAAGTCATGAGAGCTGGCGGCTTTTTTGTTCTCAAGCCTTTTTATTGTTAAGCTTACTTCTGCAATATTTGGTGGTTCGCCTTCCTATTGGTCAAATGGATTTTAGTTCTTTTCTTGTACACTTTTTTTCTCTGTATGAGCACATTAGCACATTTAGCAACTGCTGAAAATGCTGCTTAAATACTTCAACTTTTCCCTGCGTGCTTCGGTGACTTTGTTTTCTTCGCACTAGAGTCAGCCAAAGTTTCTAGTGCTCCCTTAGATATTCAATTAAATTTTTTGAAGCCTCTGAAATTAAGTTAATCTGAAAATTTTGCATACGAATCTATTATGTCATTAATGATAATCATGACCCAGCCTTACTCCTTCGTGAAAACGTTAAAACGTTTTTTGTACGTTAAATTGTTTTACCTAAGACCTTAACCATTGTCCTTGATTTTTTCTCTGCTCTTTAAAATATTGCCTAAATGCTTTTAAAAAGATGATTTGCCTCTATACCTTTGGAAGCCAAAAGGCACTTTTTAGGGGTAAATTTGAAGCCAAGAATTCAAAATATTCAATAAGTTCTTATCATCTAAAAACATAAACCAAATCTTGTCTATTAGCAATTTAATTTTCTCAAGAAGGTAATTATAATGCCATCCAAATGGGCCGACTTTTTCAAATATTGCCAGTATCAAATTTACAAACGTAAAAAATTTTAATTTCCGGCTCAACGAACATAACTTTAATTCACAATAACACTGCATACATGTCTCAAAATATACTCTATTTACCTTGCTTAAATGGAATATAAAATTCTGGCATTCTTCTCACGTGCTTTAAAAAGATTCCATCAAAAAATTAATTAAAAACCATCGCAACTTCCAAGCATAAAAAAACACATCCCAAAATGATGGTAGACTTTACTTCCTCAATAAAATAAACAAGTTAATACAAAGGTGCATGCTGACGCAATTTTCGGGTACTAAAAACCGGATAACTCCTTCTTGTGTAGCATTAATTTTTCCCAAGTCTAGGGTTACCTTTTCCGGATGTGCACAAGTAGCTACCTTCCAACGCCACACTCTTATAAGCCAAGCAGATTAAATTTACTTTTTCCCAAAAGTATCACATCCTACAATGTAGGTGATCTCATCTCGAGAACTATTAGCAATTGCTTTCATTGGAATCGTGGTAATTACACAAGGATAAAGAGGAAGGAAGGAAAAAAAAAACTTAATTTATAATCTTGAATGTTTATCATCTCCTTGAAAGAACACATTTCACTGTGGTGAGACATTCTTCCAGCATCATCTGTGAATTCCCTATGGGCGTCTTCAGCGTCATAAAGTTAGCTAGGACGGGAGCAGTGTATAGATAACAACTTGTGGTTGCACACGATGTACGGGTGTAAAAATGTTAAATCGGGGAACAACCCTCTGGTTGTTATTATTCGAATCTTGTTGAGTAAAATACCCAATAAAAGTTCGCTTGAGTTTATCCTTTTAAATAATAATTGTTCCCATAGCGATGGTTGGCTGCCGAAAGCTTGGGGTTATTAATTTATACAGTTTATTTTTCTGCTATATTAAAATACAATGTAAGTCTAAGAATGTATTAAAATAATACATAAATATAATGTATCAATACATAATTAAAACTTTATATAAGACATAATGAAAACTTCTTAGAACTAATTTAAAAATTGGATTGACTCTTCAATTTTTAAGAAAGAGTTTAGAAATAATTTATAAGTAAAAATTAAGCCATTCGAAAACTCGCTAACTCTTAAATTATTTATAAACTATTACTTTAAACTTAAAAAAAAATATTATAGCTATTTTTCAAGTCTTTACCTACTTTTGAAAAATAACAATAATAGTTTTATGTAGTTCAAAAATTTGTGCGAATTCAAAGAAAACTCGAAAATAATACTTTCAAAATTCGCGCAAAATTTGGAGCAATTTTTTATACCCCATCCCATAGGAAAGGAGGTTTATTAAGTTTGTCACATAGCTTGTAACACGGTGAAATAATAAGGGTAGACCCCCAAGACCTTAAGAGCATACGATCGAGACCGAATTCTGAATGGAATGAGACATGACCGTCCGTCCATCCGTCCGTCCATCCATCCGTCCGTCTGTATGTCACATGTTTTCAGGCCTTACATTTTAAGCAGCTATGCTGCTTAAGTTTCGTACGTAAGGTCCACGGCATGCGAAGCAGTACAAGTGTAAAAATGTTTTAAATCCGCCCAAAGACACGCCCACAATCGGTCTAAATGTGCAACTACCTCCAGAGTTTTCAAAACTGTAAGACGTTCTAAAAGACTGAAATTTGACATTTAGCATCTCCTAATGAATGTTAGACACAAAAAAGACAAATTTTATTGGTAAACCTCCTCTAGTGGGCGTGGCATCTATTTTAAGGGTAAATTTTCAAATGCAGTTTACTCAATATTTTTGCTGGAAATTGAAAAAAAATTGCTTAATATTTTATATAGAAAAAGCTTAGTTCCACATTTTTTTCTTTGGGCCACGCCCACAGTTGGAGGCAAAATTGAAGAAAAACCTAAAATTTTCCAAAGAAACTTAATTTCGACTGGCCTTGAGCCTAATTTAGGAAAGCATCAAACAAAAAAGTAACAGGTTTGGTAAACGCGACTCCAGTCCAGATTTTGTTCATGCAAAGTTTTTAGCCACACCCCCTTTTAGGGGTCGATTTTTCAAAAATATTGAATTTGAACCAAAATGTTGCATTTTTACGCACATTTAAGTGTAACTTGGAAATATCTTATAATCAATAGTTTGTAATTAGGGGCGGTCGGACCGCGCCCCGTTTCGAAGTTTGCATTACTTTTAAAATGTCAAAAAATAACTATGCCATCAGTATTTTACAATGTAGGATAAGATGGGGTATTCAACGGACTGTAACTTCTGCGTACGCACTGTAGCACATACTCACTGGTTTAAGATTCGGTGTTTTACGATGATAGGGTCGGGTATATAGAAGTTTGTCACAGATGACTTGTTATTCAATATATTTGCTTTAAATCCAAAAAACCTGCATTATAAAATATTCAGATAATGCGTTTACTATCAAATGAATACATTTTTGTCACGCCCACTTTCGGGGGTATTTTAAAGTATATAAAATATTTTTTAAAATAACCAGTGAGTAAGTGCAAAGAGCGCGTATGTAATAGCTTTGGGCCTTCTATAACGGACCGCGGTATACCCTATTCCTATTCTCCTTTTCATTCCTATCTCCTTTCCATTCGTATATTTTCTTGTTTTCCATCCCCGTCCCGTATCTTTATGTCCCATCATCATTCATGTATCATTTTAAATAGATTAAATAGAAAAAAAAGGTTATTCCTTATATTTTTTGTTTAATATATTTTGCAAAAGAGGCGTGGCATGTCAAGTCCTTTATAAAAAAAATCTATGTTAGCAAATTTCCAAGTTTGCGGCTAAAATGAACGCAAAAACGTAATTATTTCGTTCAAATTCAATAATTTTGTGAAATTGATCTCTAAAGAGGGGCGTGGCCAAAAACTTTGTACAGCCGAAATCTTAAATTGTGTTTGGTGTGCCTCATGAGCTAAACATAATTTTTAATTTTTTCCTTAGTAATGCTAAAAAGCAGTCGATATCCATGCTTTTCTGGAAAATTATAGGTTTTTCTTGGGACCCGCCTCTAAATGTGGGCGTGGCCCAAAAATTTGTAGGAAACAAATGTAGGACCAAGTATTTTCTACATAATTATATTTAATAAAAATTCCCCGATTCGGAACAAAAATATTGAATAAATTGCATTGGAAAGTTTACTCTTTAAATCGATGCCACATCCACTAGGGGCTGATTTCGTTTTTACTTTTAGGATCTTATATGTAGTCATTTGTAGATGCTAAATGTCAAATTTCTGCTTTTAACGACGTCTGACAGTTTTGAAAGCGCTGGAGGTAGTTGCACATTTAGACCGATTGTGGGCGTGTCAGTTTAAAGTTATTAAAAACTATAATCTAACGAAATCGAACTTAAATCATATTCGATTTAAAAGATAATTGGTAGAAAAAACTTTGTTCATCTAAAGGCCTTTACAAGGTTGTATAAAATTCAATCTAAAAGATCTCTGCTTGACATATGCTGGCCTGAAATATACTGTATACCTACTTAATCAAAATGTATCCGACGAGAGCTGTATAGACAAGTGAAACTTCCAAAGTATCATAAACCGAAAGTCAAGGATACCCAGATCCCTTTATTATTTGTAGGTAGGTACCCTTTTGACGAAAACTGGCAATTTGTTGTTTTGAAACTTTAACACCTATAATTCCGACAAACAATAACTTACACCAGACAACAAAGACAATATATCACACCTATTCGTTCCATGGGTAGCAGCAATTCTTCAACAGACTCTCAATTCTTCGCAAAAGTCTTAATTCAAACAATACCTACCAACTTCTACGCCACTTGGTTTATATGTGTGCAAGGATCTCCTCCAAAGTTTTCCCAAATAACACATCCTTCTTTTGGCGTAAAAGTTTCTCTCTATGGAAAACTTTTTTAAGATACAATTCCCTCCAGACAGATGATTTACTCAGAAGAAAACAAACAAAAAACTAAGAAATCCAATGAATTCATATCCGGGACGAATAAAATAAACTATCATGAATAACAATACATAAAAAGAAAATCGTTTGTAGAGGTACCTACCTACCAACATTTGGTCACACTCGAACCCTCGTACCGTTAAGCTCGTAAAACTTTAACAATAAAACGATTCGACAATAAAGTGGCAAAAAGAAACAGCCAGGACCTTATACGCACACGAAAAAGGGGGAGGATAACACCAACAGTCACTCGCTGTGAAAGTTAAAAGTCGACTTTTCACAATCCTTGTCCCACCAATACAGTACTGTCATGTCGGTGAAGATTCAGTTTGTCTTGCGTGCGATCTGAAAAGAAAACAAAACGAATAAATTCAAAAGGATTCCCATGTCAATGTTTGCAAGATTGGCCAAATGGTGGACCCTTGCTCAATGAAGAAAATAAAAGATCCAACGAATATCCATTAAATGAAACACATTCATAGGCATTGGGCAATTGGGCTGACTGGCGTATAAAGTGCCGCAGATACACGCATTGATAAAAGGACACACGAAGGCAGCTCCTGGAAATGGCGTGAAAGAGATTTGTATGCGTAAGGGCTCATTTAGCTTCTAGGATTAGTTTAGTGATTTGTTTCACAACTTTCACATGTGATTCGGCAACGATGTGTTAAAACAGAAGGACGCGGCTGCCTGGCATAATGTCGAATGGTTTTATTGAATGTTTGACGGGGCCATCAATGCTCTGTATTGGTAAAAAAAAGTCCCAACTTTGATTTATTAGAAACAAAAGTTATGTGCTCGGTCGTAGCGATCCATGGGGTTCGGTGAGTGTTGTCATCCGCCCCAATACCCCTTGACAGCGAGATGAATGGATATTTTTATTTTACAATTTGCTAAAGTCCTTGCGGGAATCCGAGTATATTCTTGCCGTGCGCTGTTCCGACACAGCTTTGTAATCCATTTCACGAGCAAATCGTATATTCCTGTCCGTGTCCATTTGGTGTTATTGCTAGAGGATAAAGATTGTCATATAAACGACACAGGGTGGCTGGCGTGGCGTGTACTTGTGTTTTATTTGTGTGTTCTTGTTTGATGTCCTTTCGAATTGCTGGTGGCGCTCGTCGTCCTGCTGGGTTGTTTGTTCCTCTTCAGTTTTATTGCTGCTTCTACGTTGGAATTTCTTTTCGGTCTCTCGTTCAAGAGTGTACAGCATCGTCATCGTCTGACTGAATTGTTCGTTAAGCGAGACGGGATGAGTCCTTTCTGTTACATACATATGTATTTTTTTGGTTAAAAAAATGCCAGCTTTTGATTTAGAGAAAGGAGTTTTTTTCTACATCTTTGTAGTAAGAGCGAATGCTTCGTTACATACATTTCATAGATGCCATTCAGTGCTTGCATTATAGCAGGATGTAAAAATTTTTATGAGAATATTTAGCGATCTGACGATATGACCAGAGCCATATCCGTTTGATTTTCAGTAGTGGATTATAAAACTTTATTCTAAGTGGGTGTGTTCTAAAATAGTCATTAAATTACGTTTTTTGTGTCTTAATCTAATCTAATTTGCAATCATTAGGCTAAACCCTTTTCCTGGGGTAGGAAAATGCCTTTCAAAAGGAACCTTAAATAATTTGTATCTAGGGTGGCTAGATTGGATCGGATTTGAACATCGTTTTAAACATTAAGTCTAATCTTTACACATCTTTGCGAATTTGCTTATTATGTAAGTAATGTGAATAATCTTAACATAATGAGCACATTAAGTCCTTTCCGAGGCCAGTTTTGTACAAAAGAATGTGGCACAGGTCAAAAGTTAAAAGAAATAGGCCTTCATGGTATAGCAGGAAGCTTTTTGATGAAGCTTAACGATCTAAGGATGTTTAAAGTACAGAATGGAAGTAAAAAAAAACTCCACGTTGTCCAGAGAGGCTATTTTACTAAAACCGACACGTGACGCTTGGAGCGCTGTGGAGAGCTTTTGATTTAGGAGGTCGGTATTCCCAGCTGATATGGAAGGTGTTCATAGATGACACCAGCAGTTCTGGTTTCTAACTAAGGAAACTCCCTCGTCGAACCCTTTTCGATTTGGTTTAGGATTTTCTTAGTACAATTATTATAGGCCTCAGTGCCCTCAGTAATGCCCTGGCCAACTAGCATAGTTCTAAGGTTTCAAGGTGAAAAAATTTGAAAATAGTTTTAATGATCATTTTTTTTATATTGAAAAAACATAAAACCAAAAATAGAATCAACAAAAACATTTATGCGAGTATGTGCAAGCGTTCGTCTGTACAAAAACTATATGTACTTTGTTTCCACCGGCCATAATACGAGGATTTAGCTATTGGCGATTATCAATAAACCCCAAAGTGGTTCCACCAGAAAAATATGGGATAAATCTGACTTAAGAACTCTTTTTCAGTAATTATAGCACGCAAAAGAGAGTGGCGATGACATTTTCCAGGAGCGAAAAAAGATTTCCTTTGTAAGCATCCCAACAGAAATCTTAGTTCTGACAGATCTCTCATAAGTGGACAGTTTCGGTCGCGTTTTTCGATTTTCAAACTATTAAAAATGGTGATTAATTACTGAATAACTAGAGATTCAACTTCGGATATGTTTAAGCTTTGCCCAGCGCGACTCGATTTAAAGAGGCTAATGAACCTTATCTCCGGGTCAAACTGGCTAAACGCCTAACTGTGATCACACAACCCATCCCTCCTCCACATGGAAGCTCTATGTGGGCGAGGGAGCGCATACAGTGGAGCGCCAAATATATACCCCACCACACCTCCCCCAAGGTTTTCCCAATAGGACCGGCCTGGTAAGGGCTCATACCGACTCGGTTGCACTCACCTCTCCGCTCTTCTGGGAACACTGCTACATATTCCCCTGGTACGGGTTCATAGCGCTTCGGTTCGGTTACCCCTACCTCTCCCATTCCTACCCCTTACCTATCCTATTCCACCCCCCTCCCCCAAAGTTCATTCTGACCTGAGTCACCTGAGGTAAGGGCTTACACCGAATCGGTTACCCTACTTCAGCGTCTTAACGAAGAATCATCCTCGGGCAACGGTCTTTACCGAAATCGGTTACACCACCTGCACTCTCCAATCCTTGAGGCTAACTCTCACTTAGGGACAATAGTAAACCAAAGATCTAAATCTAGCTAAACTCGACGCAAGGGAAAGATACCCTATTTACCTCACCTCACCTGTGCCCTTACCTCTCCACCCCCACGGGAACACGCCGGCACATAATTCTCCCTGGTACGGGTTTACACTGCTTCGGTTACCCCTACCTTCCTTCAATTCTAACGCGAGTCGCCTGTAGCACGGGTTTAGACCGAAGATTGTTACCCTACATCAGCTTCTTGCCTGACAATTCCCCCCTGCAAGGGTTCACGCCGAATCGGTTACCCCTGCACATTTCCATCCCCGAGGATGATTCTAAGCAGAGAAGCTACAGATTCGGACTTACACCAAAATCGGTTGCCCTTGCCTGGCTTTCTCTCGTATAGGAACTATTCCTCACTGATCCCACCACCTCCTCCTCGACCTCAAGTACCCCCCGCCCCAATCCGCATCAACAAGGCAAATTCCCATCTGGAGTCCAAGAAATACGAGACCAACCTTTCTTCAGGAAGTCTCTCACTGGCCCCCTTCAACTCTGCTTACAGCGGTTTACACCAAAACGGTTACCCCCAGCCTTCTCCGCTTATATGGACCCTGGTAATGGACGAATTGCTGAAAACCCTGGAGAGGGAAGGCTTCATTGTGAGCGCATACGCAGACGATGTAGCAATCCTGATCCCAGGTAAACTCCCACCAATCCTCAGTGACCGACTCAGCTACGCACTTCGCATTGTTGAAAAATGGGTTGAGGGTCGAGGACTGGGAATTAACCATTCTAAGACGGAAGTTGTGTTGTTTACAAGGAAAAGGGCAGTTCCATCCTTCAGCAACCCAAGAATGGGAGTAGTGGAGTTACCGTTATCCAAATCGGTAAGATACCTGGGCGTCATATTAGACTCCAAACTCAGCTGGAGGGATAATATAGAAGATCGTGTCAAGCGGGCATACGTGGCACTATACGCCTGCCGCAGAACGTTCGGAAGCATGTGGGGACTGCAACCAAACATGGTACACTGGATGTATATAGTGGTTGTAAGGCCCATCTTAACTTGCGGTGCAGTTGTATGGTGGAAGGCTACGGAAAGAAAGTGTCATCTCTCTAGCCTCACCAAAGTTCAAAGAGCAGCCTGCATGGGTATAACAGGGTCCCTAAGGACCACACCCACCGCGGCACTGGAGGTACTACTCAACCTCACCCCCTTGGACATATACTGCAGCAGCAAGGCAGCTAAAACAGCGGTTCGCCTAAGGGAATCCGGACTGTGGTCCTCAAGATCTTATGGACACGCCTCTGTGGAAACTCAGTGGGATGCCTCCACAAACACCCCAGTCACAGATTACCTACCTATGACATTCGCCTTCAACAGGAGATTCGCTAGCAGAATACCTGAAAGAGGTGAATGGGAAGATAAGACCATTACAGGAGATGACGAGATCGCCGTATATACCGACGGCTCTAAGATGGACGTCGGAACCGGTGCGTGCATTTTCTGTGGAGATTTGGGTCTAGGTAAATCTTTTCGTATTAATGACGACTGCAGCATTTTTCAGGCGGAGCTGGCAGCCATAATCGGAGCTGCCTCCGAGCTGAAGAAATACGGCCCTGCAAACAAGACCATCACCATATACTCTGATAGCCAAGCGGCAATTAAAGCCTTGGAATCAGACGTGGTAAAGTCAAGGGCTGTGAAACTATGCAGGGAAATTCTGGACGAGTTATCACTTGGCTACACTGTAACTGTGTGTTGGGTGCCAGGTCACACCGATATATCGGGAAACGAAGAAGCGGACAAGCTTGCGAGATTTGGGTCTGGAATGAATGCATCTCTAGCCCTCAAATCCATAAGAGTCCCGCTGAGTTCGATAGCACGTAGGATAGAAACTGAATCCTTGAGTAGAACCAATCTACGTTGGACGGAACTTGATACGTGCAGACACACAAGGGAGCTATGGCCAGCGGCAAGCAAAAAGAGATCACTATTTTTGATCGGACTAGCCCGCAGGAACATCCGAGTACTCACGGGAATCCTCACGGGGCACTGCGCTGTGGGTCTACACGCTGAGCGGCTAGGCATACCGCATAACGATTACTGCAGAAGCTGCAGGGACGTTGAAGAAATTGAATCTGTTCGTCACCTGCTCTGCGAATGCCCAGCCCTAAACAGCATCAGGCATAGTATCCTCGGCAGCTACTTCTTCAACGAGCTCGAAGATCTAAATAATGTAGATCTAAAGGACCTCCTAAGATTTGTATACAAATCCGGATGGGTCCAAGAGGGCGGAACTCTGAGCTTCTAATAGCGGTCTATTTCTGTTTTCGTTCCAGGTATTAAGAAGGTTCCCAATGGACACAATGGACCCAACTGCTGGTCTAAGTGAAGCCGTGACTATTGTCAAAAGGGCATCCATCAACCTAACCTAACCTAACCTACCCCCAGCCTTCATTACCCTCGGGTATGTCTCTACCAATCAAACTTTGATTGGTGACCTTCGGTACAGGTTTATACCGTCACTGGTTGCCTAGACCCCTCCCACCCAATTTAGGTCCTCGGGCTGGTAACTCCGGTCCTACTTGTGGTATAACAATGGACCTCCTTTGGTCTAAGTGTGTCCCTGCCCAGCGGCGACAGCCACCCAACCTAACCTATAACTGTGACTTCGATTTTATTTTAAAGAATGTTGCACATTTGAGTTACCTTACAAAAAACTGAAAATATTTATGATGGCAAATATCTATCTGCGTATGCAAATAATTACACCGCTAAAAAAAAAAGTGTATTTGGAGACTCCGGATTTTTATTGATTATTATTATTTTTTTGTAAGACAGTGATTTTGATGCTTTGTTGACTGGACAGTGTTGTGGGGCGTAACTTCCTGGATTGATGGCATTTTAGGTAGGTATTGTACCTACCTATCCTCTTAAGATTTTTTTTCATCCAGCGATTAAAAAAATTGCAGAGTATTCACCTAATTATGTTGCGATAGAATAGTTCCTCTGGCACAAATGGTTTTGACCTTTGACCAAGGTGACCCTGTCTAGGTCAACTGTAAACACATAGAATTTTGATATTGATTGTTGTGACTAAAAAACCACTCAAAATTTTAAAAGCCAGACGACTAAGATCCGCATTTTCGTCGAACCGCACAATTCCTTTATCTTACTTGAGCAAAATATGTGGCACCGAACAATGGAGACACGAAGGATTGCAAAACGAGCGTTCCATTAAAATTATCCATCCTATTCAAAGCAATGCAAAACTGAATTCAATTCAAACCCGAAAAAAGCCAAATCCCAAGAAAAAACAACAAGAAAATTGAATCAAATTTAAAAATATTGATTTGGGGGGAAAAAAATTCATCATACAAAATACATCACAATAAGGCAGCGATATTGTGCGTCTTTGCGTTCGCCAAAAGCTCTATACCGATTCGAAAATGGGAAAAAATGTATTTTTCTATGAGGAACTTTTTTTTATTGTACACAGGCAATGCCCGACGCGGCAAGTAAAATCTCATTCCTATGCAAATGTTTTGAAAAATATAAAGCGATTTGTAAAATCTCAGAAATTTCGTCCCCACCTCCAAAAAAAAGAAGCTATAGTAACAGTAACAGCACAGAAATCAAACCCTACTTGTTCTGGCGCATCTACGAACGACGCTGGCTGGTGGGAGAGAATGAGCGAGGTGAAGAAATGAATTTAATTTCCCAGCAATTCAATTCAATCAGATTCCCATTTCAAGTTGAAATTATTCGACAGCGTCGTTGGCCGCGGCGATTGCTTGCTGAAAACTCTGGCATAGATGAGTATCGTTTCGAGGAACCAGCGATGGCAGTGATGTTTTAGTCCTTTCCTTTGTGCGTTGACATTTTAGTGAATAATCCTGTCGTTATTTTGGCTTAACTTCGTTTGGTGTTTTTTTTTTTTTTTTGTCGGATGAAAGCTGTTACTTTGCCTCGCCTCTTCATCATTGACGCGGGTTGTTGACACTCTATGTTTCATTTTGTCCTCGGCTGGGGATAATTTTCCAAAGCAGGACAATTGCCCTCTATTGTGGTGCGTATACTTAGAACTTGAAAACACTTCCTAATGTAGTCGTTAACCGAAGCGAACAGCCTAATGGAGAACTTTTTTTTCTTATATCTCCGTTATATCGCGTTTTATAGATTACATGGGAAAGCGGTTTTTGAATAGAAATTAATTTCTATTCTTTGAAAATTTCATTTTGATCAAAATTGTCCTGCTGATGGTTGAGAAAGCAAACAGAAAGAATTAGTCATTTTGTGGATTTTTGACTTTTACGATATGAGTGCTTTTTTAAACAGATCATGGTATGAATGTTGGAAGTCTGTTACATGGTTTCGGCATTAAGTTCGTTTTGTTGTTTAGATCTTACTTACTTACTTACTTAAGGTGGCGCTACAGTCCGGGGTGGACCTGGGCCTCAGCCAACAAGCTTCGCCAGCCAGCTCTGTCTCTAGCTGGCCGTCTTCAGTTTCGGACGCGAAGTTGGCTGAGGTCCCCTTCCACTTGTGTGCGCCACCTGCGGTGTAGATTCGAAGATTTTTCGGGCCGGGGCGTTGGTGTCCATTGGCTCTAGATGACCCAGCCATCGTAGACGTTGTGTTTTGACTCTTTTGGCTAGGTCGGTATCGCTGTACAGCCCGTACAGTTCGATGTTATATCTCCTCCTTCACTCTCCGTCTATGCAGACGGGACCGTAAATCGTCCGAAGAATTTTCCTCTCGAAGCAGCCTAAAGTGTTTTCATCCGCCTTTGACAGGGTCCATGCTTCTGCACCGTAAAGCAGGACTGGGATGATGAGGGTCTTATACATGGACACTTTAGTTGCTCGAGAGAGGGCTTTGCTACTCAATTGCCTTCTTAGCCCAAAGAAACAGCGATTGGCAAGAGTTATCCTTCGTTTGATTTCAGCGCTGGTGTCATTGTCTGAATTGATAGCGGAACCCAGGTAGACAAAGTCCCTAACTACCTCAAAGTTATAGCTGTCGATGGTGATGTTTTGTCCAAGACGTCGGTGTTGGGTGTCTTTTCTTGATGACAGCATATACTTGGTTTTGTCCTCATTGACTGCTAAACCCATATTCGCCGCTTCCGTCCCAATACTCACGAAGGCTTCACTGACATCACGCTTTGCTCTACCGATTATGTCAATGTCGTCTGCGTATGCGAGTAGTTGAACGGACTTTTGAAAGATTGTACCTCTGGTGTTGGCGCGAGAGTTCTACACAATTCTCTCAAGTATGATGTTAAAGAAGTCGCATGACAGTGCGTCGCCTTGTCTAAATCCTTTTTTGACATCAAAGGGGTCGGTGAGGTCTTTGCCGACCTTGACGGAACAGCGTGAGTTTTCCATCGTCATCCTGCACAGACTGACGAGTTTGGCAGGGATGCCAAAACTGGAGGTGGCGCTATATAGCTCGTCTCTATAGATGCTGTCATACGCGGCCTTGAAATCGATGAAGAGATGGTGTGTATCGATTTGGAATTCCTGGGTTTTCTCCTAGATCTGCCGCAGTGTGAATATTTGATCGATGGTGGACTTTCCTGGCCTAAAGCCACACTGATATGTGCCTATCAGATTGTTGACAAACGGCTTCAGGCTTAGACACAGCTACTTTCATCTCCTCCAGGTCGGGTGGGCGGTATCGTTCGCATGCTTCGTCGGTAACGTCTTCGCCCGGGTTGAATGGTTCGTTCTGCCTGACAGCGGTATTTGGTTCGTCCTCGCCGTTATACAGTCTGCAGAAGTGGTCTTTCCAAATCCTCAGCACCGACTGCGATTCTACAACGATGTTCCCTTGATGGTAATTACAGGCTTCAGTTCGAAGTTTATACCCTTGGCAGGACCTTTTGATCCTTTGGTAAAACTTTCTTACCTCATTCCTGTTATAACATCTCTCTATCTCTTCAACCTCTCGCTTTTTCCTTCGGAGAAGCCGGTGTTCCTCTCTCCTCCTCTGCTCGTAGAGCTCTCGAGCAGCTCTAGTCCTTCTGTGCAGCGCCGCTTTGTAGGCTTCCTGTTTAGCTGCATGTGCTTGCCGGCATTCATCGTCAAACCAGGGGTTTCGTTGTGGTGGCCGTGTGAAACCCAGCATTTCAGAGGCGGCGTCTCTGATGGCATTTTGGCAATGTTGCCACTGGCAATCAATACTTGATGCTGGTTGCATAGGACTTCGTAGAAGGTTTTGAGAGACTCGGTTGGAGAAGGACCTGGCGATCTCTTGCGATTGTAGTCGGCCGACGTCAAACTTCCTCACAGTATTTCCATTACTTGGCGCTGGTCGGGATATCCGCAGCCGTACCTTGGCTACAACAAGGTAGTGATCCGAGTCAATGTTGGCCCCTCGGAAAGTTCGGACATCCATGATACTGGAGGAGTGCCTTGCGTCGATCGCAATATGGTCAATCTGGTTGACGGTTGATTGATCGGGAGATCTCCATGTCCCTTTGTGGATATTGAGATGCGGGAACTGTGTACTAGCTACCACAACGTGTCGCCCCGCAGCAAAGTCGATCAGCCTGAATGTGTTATCGGAGGTCGTGTCGTGCAGGCTATGCTTTCCGACAGTACGACCAAAGATGCCCAAAGAATGCCATCCTTCTTTTGCCCGGCCCGTCCCACCGCATTTCTTGGATGGCAGTAATGTCTGCCTTGCAGTCGTTAAGGGCCTCCGCTAGTTGCTCGGCTGCACGTGGTCTGTTAAGGGACCTAACAGTCCACGTGCAGATCCGGAGCTCGTTGTCCTTTTCTCGTTTGCATTGGTCGTCAACAGTAGATCCGTCCGAATCCGAGGCTTGTTTCTGCTTCGTGACTGGTGTTTCTTTACGTGGCCGGGAAGTCACCCCGACGGCACGACCCCCAACCTGGAGGACCAGATCCTTTGCTTAGCTCTAAGGACGGAGAGCCGGATAGCCCGCTCCTTATAGGCCTGAGCTCCGAATACGTCGTAGTAGCCCATATAAGGTGTTCACTAAGTAGTTCGGCCTGACTGGAACTATGGACGCCACCGTTGATTCCATCTGGGGAATTCCTCCGCTGCCGTTCGGATGCAAGGAGAAGTGCCTTAGTGGGAACACTCCTCCCCCCCTCTCTCGTCTGCTACCCCCAACAACCTTCCAAAGGGGTTGGAACCCAATCTCCAGTTGAGGTACTAGGCACCCGGTGTTCACCACGGGGAGATGAGAGTAGGAGTTGATAGACAGAGGTGGGCTTAGAAAACCTGGGGATGCTTGTATCCTCTTGAGTGCACATGTCTATCCTTTGACCACCTTTGTCTAGATCTTACAACACAGAATTATCCATTGAAAGATCATAAAAACCATTAAGTGAACACAAACTTTACGACTTGTTCTCAAAAAAGTGTTTTCAAATGCTTGTCTGGCAAGAATTGTAACGACTCTAAAAACGTTTGCCTTTAGAAGAGTCTGATGAAGCTGACCCGTTGTTCATTAATCGGAGCATAATTTTATTATGGCAATTTACAATTACATTCAATGAGGCACTGGGGATTTATACATGTGGGGCAACATGACGAGGATCCAAAGCCGCAAAGAGTGACAGAGCTGGTAATAAATGCTTGTCAACCAGTGACACTTTTCTGGTAGGAACCGTAAAAAAAGAACGAGTTTTTTTTTAAATGACGACAATAGGACTTAAACTCAGACATCCCGCGTAATAAGAGGCACACAAACTGTTCACTACTCCACAACACCCCGTAATGCCACGCACAATTGCTCAATTACAACTCTGGAATGAGTTCCCAACATTTTCGCGAACCCTATTCCCCAAAACTTAGGAGATAAAATACCCTATAGCAAGGAAAGTGAACTGTATAGTGCCTTTGGCGTGCCAACATGCATGCAGATATTGCAGATCCTGATCCATGCAGATCTTCATGTTTTTTAAAGAGAGGCTGCCATCGCACATAAAACAGAGATTAACGTAGGAAGATTAAATGTTAGTCCCAAAGTGTGTTCACTTTGAGGAGAAACGAGGAGTTTAATTTAAATTTAGGGGAGACATGCTGTGGTCTAAAATGGTTATTTCTAGTCGTTACGACCGACCCTTGGGCGTTTCATTGTAAAATTAAGTTCCTTTGGCTTCCGAGCAACTCAAAATGAAAAATAAATAAACTAAACCAAGTTTTTAACTCTACAAAAACAAAATAACTTTAAAGTAGAAAAACAAACAGGTCAATATGTTGATGGGATTTGGGGCCACAAAGTCGATAGTAGACGAACTTGATCATCATCAACCAACAGCATAAGCCTTAACATACATCATTCTGCTGCAGTGTGCACTCCTCAGTGCATTTAACTTCCAACCACATCCACACCAAGAGCAAAGTCAACCGTTCTGCACATCACTTTACACAACACAACGAACACCGCTGAGTTGATTATACCCGGATGCAAAAAAAAAAGAAAAACGAAGAGAAGGGAAAGAATTCAGAATTTTGATTTAAGGCTGCGTTGCCGTTTGCTTTGTCCCATTATGTGGCCCTTATTTTACAACCACGTCGAAAATACCTATACCATTCGAAAAGATGATTGAACACCAAAGAAAATGCCAACAATTCAACCAAAATTTGTCGGAATTTGCGCAATCTGTCGGATTAGTGTCCGGTGGAAACACTTTAAAATCTCGACGAAGACAGTTTATACTGCCACTCATTGGTGCAATCGGATTTTTCAGTTGTTGATCAGCAATAGTCGACAAAACTATGGTCGCGTGCCAATGGTTCGCCATCGCTGCCCTATAGTAAGAGCACTCTATTTTCTCCCTTCTTTTTCGAAAATGGACACTATCACTGCTGTTTGCCAGTGGCCAGGTTCTTTCCCGCTTTCCCAAGCACCTGCATGACAAGTGTTGTATAGTTGTATTTTAACATCCTTAATATCTTTTCACATATTACCTTTCTGGCCGGATGTCATCAACTCCAGCAGACTTGCCTACCTTTAGGGACTCAAAAACGGCAACCGGCAACCTGTGACTTCATCTGCTCTGGGACTATTCTCCTCCCTAATCTGCGGTGGCATTGTCATCTTCAGTACCCTGCAGAAGATTGAAGTCAACATAAGTATCCTTCAAACAGATTCAGTTAAATTAGTTAGAAAAATCGCACTTGAAGAAGTTCATATTAGAATAAGGAATGCCTTTCTGAACAGCCTTTGATCCGTACCAATAATAACTAAGATAACACCTTGCCGATAATTTTTTCATGCACAATTTAAATAACGGTATAGTAATATTTTCGGCCTGCGGTTCGTCGAATAAAACTCAATTTAAATTTTTCTCAAATCTAATTTTATTTGAAATTTAAATTAAACTCAAATTACACTTAATTCAACTTCGCTATTTAGAATTCGACGCTCTATTTCAATTCGATCACTTTTTATTTTACTACCGATTTTCACAAGTCAACGTTAAAAATATAACTGTCTGTCCCAGCCTGTCATCCGTGTATTTATACAAATTCAACATGTTCTCGACGGTTCAAGGCTAGTAATTTTTCGTACTTTTCCGTTGAATTCCATGGAGGGGAAATTCGATATCGAATTCGAACTTCGAACGGCAGTTAGCTGTCAGGTGACTGGAATGACAGTTGAGTATGTGCGCTAAGTGAATCGAGAGAATGTCTTCGTGAAGTGAATCGATGGGTGCATTCAGCGATTCCTGCATGTCGTTCTATTTCTTGTCGCCACATTGCAGTATAATTAGAAATTGTTATAATCTTAGCTTTCTTACGAACTTTAACCTGGGGATCGGAACCCTGGGACAAGTTTTCCAGGAACTCGGCTAAACTAATTATTTCATATCTGGTTGGCCGATCTCAGCAAATCGTATCAAATGGACGAGAATCCGGTTTCCTATCTGTACACAACGAAGTTCCCTAAGGCTCCATAGGTCCTCCTAAGGTCCTCTACTTTTTGTTATGTGTCATGTTAATCATCTACCAAGCGTCATTTATACTGTGAAGCTCATATGTACGCTGATGGTCTTCAGTTGCATCTATGCTGCCTTATCTTGGTGACGTTCATCTGTGCGCAGAAAAGATTAACAAAGATTAAGACTGTATTCGTGTTTGGTCCTATGAAAACGGACTTAAAGTAAATCCTTCTAAATCAAAGGCTAAAGCTATTCATAGAACCAAACTAAACGCAATGCTTATACCTACATACACTCCTGTATAGATGTGAAGTTTTCTGTAGCCCTAACTACCGTTTTGTAGGAGACAACTAAATGCTGTCTTAAACCATTTCGCCGGCTATGTATTTAACAGGAAACTATTTTCAAAGAGTGGTCTCTCCTCCAAAAAAATTTGCATGTTTCGCTCCTGAGATCATAGCTGAGCTCTATGCGTGACTATGATCTCATGCCTTGACATGCAATTTGATCGATGTTTATCGATGCTCCTTATAAACTTCATTGCAAAAAGCAAATATGAAGTACAAGTTTGCCACGACCTTCGGTTGAAGGCAAAACCGTGGAAATAATATGCCTGTGCCCTGGCATAAATTAGCAATAGTTTATGTGTAAGGTAGTTTTTTGTTTTTATTTAATTTAACAAGAAACGTTATGACCATAATCTCAGAGTTTTCGGTTGCAAATTGTCGGTTGCACGTTCAACGACCTCCTGAAATACAAAGCCCTAAAATAGGTACCTGCACGAAGTCATGACATCCGATCAACCCGAATATCTTCATAACAAACTGAATCTCGTAGAACGTTTGTCCTTATTCAACCGAAGTACTCCTGTCAAACATCTGAACGGCAGTTCTTCGTTTATTTAACCCGACTTCGGAACTCCCTTCAAATTCATATCAGAAGTATAATTGGATACAGAATACAGTTTAAAACCTATATTTTAAAACACCTGGCCTTAATTTGCGTTTTGCGGTGTACCACAATGCCTCGAAGACCATAACCTTGGAAGTCAAAATCGAATAAAACGAAAATCTCGAAAACAAAAATCTAGAATTAAAACAATCTCGAAGGACAAAAATCTCGAATTAGTGTACCTACATATACACACATGTTTGAGAAGATACATGTTGAGAGGCAAACACCTTCTAAGTTATGATAGTGGTGTAGGGCAATTGATATAAGGAAGTACGAGCTTGTCGACGACTTATGGCCAAACAGTGAAGAAACCCCCTGTCTGACCTTAGGTTTCACTAACTTTAAACTTTGAAAACAAAATCTCGAAAAAACATTTTTGCATTCGAGATTTTTTCGAGATAATCGTCTTCTGAGATTTTTCTTTATTCGAGATTTTGTACCATTCGAGATTTTTGCATTCTAGATTTAAAAAAAAAACTGTTTTTTTCGAGTTTTTTATAGTTCGAGATAACGTCATGATCGTTTGGACGGACATTCTATGGAACCCAGTCTCTTTTACGCTCGTAAGACAGCAATGGATCATGTGCGTATTTTAGTATGTCTAACATACTACCAAGCCTCTGAAAGCCAAATGTTAGACACATCTATCAGATCATTTTACTTAAACTTTTTTAAGCCATAATTGTCTACAATAGACTTTTCTGTTACTCTTGTGTTTAAACAGTTTGAATAAACACTTCGACCATAAAGAAGCAAAGAGATCAGAAAAAAGCTTTTTATGCAATCTTGCAAGCAGTGTTCAAAGACGTATTAGATTTCCCCAATCCCTCATGTCATTGTTCTCTACTTGGGCTTAAAAACGGTAGTCGTTTGGTCCAAGGACTTAAAAATCAAAACAAATTTTACGATAATAAGTTAGATCAAGGTTATTTAATTTGGTAAACCTTGTTAAGGATTTTTCGAAAATACTTTAATTAGTGTCTACGAATTTGCTCTGAAAAGAGAATTATTTAAATCTTTGCTTTGACGTTGATTCCCGGAACGCTTTTACGTAAATCAACGACAAAGCAGAGCATTTCAATAAGGCTTGATCTCCAGGAAAAAAATAATTAGCCACCCCAATTACTTGCAGGACTCTGTATGTACTCACTTAGTTTGAAGTTATGCACCTACATCAGCCATACGATTCTTTTGAAGTGATATAGAAACCAGTTTCTTAGCTGGACTCCATACCACTGGAGTGGGATGAAAATTAGCAAACCAGATTAAATTAAACGTTTCAACAAATCAAAAGGGGAATCGAGTCGCACAAGGATGTGAAATGAGCAAGAAGCCACAAACCAAAGAGCAGACTTTCGTTTCGAGACAGCACTTTTGCTAATGAATTTTCCAGGCAATAGAAGTCTTACATTCGACCAACTTGCTTGAGGATTAATGTTGGGTGTATGGCAGAGAGAGCGCACTAATTCTAGGATACCTACTTGAATTATTCCCTCCAGCGTTAAATTGCAAGGGGCTTAAGAAACACAAAAAAATTACCATTTTCTCACATAATTAGATGAGAACCAGGGAACACATTAGCTCCTCAATCCTCTGCGGTTTTCTTTTTTTGCTCTACATTCGTTCGCTTTAAAGTAAAATCCGCCCTGATCCTGAAGCCATAAGAAACTATGCGGAATGCTTCGCAATAGACGGAAAACTCTGAATACCGAATGTGCTTTAGTGGAATGTGTGCCCCTTGGGGAATTCTCTTTTCTTCAGCTTCCTTGGGGTGATTGCTGCAACAATAGATTAAGAATTTAATTGTTTCCAACAATAGAATCACAGGAAATTTGCATTTGGAAATAATTTAAATGGTTGCTGCCAAGTAGGTATGCGTGCATAAGGACCTTGAATTATTACAAGCTAGATAAGTTTATTATAGACGAAACAAGGAGTCGTTAGTTCTCCAAAATTTATGTTTTTCTTATGACATGGACACGGGGTGCAGAATTGCCACTATAAGTTTAGTCCAAGGACTCAGATTTTCTCTTTCTTATCCAAAAGCAAACACTTGTACCAGATTCAAAACAGACTGTTGTACCCGCATTTAGCTTTCTCCTTCTTTAAGTGTTATGCCCATCTATTCCGATTTCCCAATGACAATGTGACATTTGTGCTGATTAAAGAAATCCTTTAAGTATCCGCATTACTCCACGAGTTAGTGTCGTTTCACAACCTTTCAGTTGCGCCTACATTATCACAAGATCTCATAGAATCACATGGCTTGCCTTAAATTGTTGGTTAGCCAAACAGTTCTCCTGCCTAATATGCACACACGAACGATTGGGCTAATTGATGACTATGCCTTTCAATGGCTTGTGAATGAGACCAAGGAAATATTCCGAAAATCCAAACATTCACACAAAACACCATGACTGCTGGTGGGTACTGACTGGGGAGCTACTTAAAGGATATGTGTGATTTCCAGCAGAACAATCTGGCAAACATCAAATATACGCCTCAGATGGCAAACAACGAATGGTAGTTGATACACCTGTTTAAATTGTTTCAAGGACTATACCGCATCCTACTCGGTTACACATATGTATGCTCGGCATCAGCCATTACCTATGCACGCTTGAGTTGTGCGACGAAATGGCAGCCATTTGCGAGTCAAGAGAAGGCATCTAATTTTGCGGCAAATGACTCGAAAACGATGTCAATTATTTAAATTTCCAACTGCGAGGTGTTAACGTCTCTCACAATGGCGCATGCATATTGAAGCGAGTGAAAGTTAATGCAAGCCACAACCTCGCACTAAGTTGGCAGGGATATTGAGGAGCGGTTGGTGGTATTACTTATATCGATTTCGATAGAGTTATGCTGGCTTTAGTTTTCGATGTAGTAAGCCCCGTAATTAGATTACACATCGTTGGTTGTTCGCCGATTAATTGAAACTGTTCCGTTCCGTCGTACATATAAGGACCTTATGGACGACTTGAAGGTAGATTTCGGTAAGTGTATCCGATATGTGTGTGACACCTACAGCACCTACCCACATACTCGTACATGCCTAATCTGATTATCGTATAAAGCGCATTGATGGAGTGTTAATTAATATTCTTTTAGGTTTAATCACTCAAAGGAAGGGTGTGTATGTATAGACGCAAGGAGATGTCTTTCTGGGAAAATGTAAATGTGAGCATTAATTATGTATAAAGGGATTTGGGTTTTTGATTCGATTTCGACTTCGGGCTTAGGTCTGCATAACAATTGTCTGTGAAGTCAAACAGGTGGTGTGGTTTCTCATATTATTTATGAGGTACTTGTCCAATAATTATAAAAACCAAATTTATATTCTTGTCTTCATTTTTATTTGTAAACTTCTGGTTCTTATACTGTATAAGGACGTATATGTATAAAGGACCTCAATACAAGGAAGAAATATAGTGTTTGTCGGAGAAACTTTCCACGGCATGTTCTCCTGGTAAGGAATTCGGGATTTTAAAGCTTCTGACACTAATTGTGCTCACTGGTTGGCATCTGTCCGCCGGATGACTTTTAAATGTAAAAACAAGTAAGTTCCCTTTTTTCATAAAAACAATACTTTGAAAAACAATTGAAAATGGACAAAACAAAAGATTACTTCCCCTGGTGGGCAGCACGCTCTGAGGTAGACTACACATTTTGGGTTAAGTCTTTCATTGCTCATTCATACCTTTGAGACCTTATTGATCATCTGAAGCTCCTCTACTGCGCCATAACTGAGCCTTTGGGAAAGTCGAAGATTTTGGGCCGTTTGCTGTCCGCTCTAAATGACCTAGCCATTGCAGCTGTTGTATTTTACAGCTCTCAGCTCTCAGCTGTATTGTACAGCTCTTCCTCACTATTCGTGAATTTAGATGCGACCATTAATCGTTCGACAGATTTTTCTCTCAAAGCAGCCGAGAAGCGATAGGGTCCGCATGCACCGTAAGGCTGGACTGGTATGATGATGAGGGTCTTATAAATGGATACTTTAGTTAGTCGAGACTAAGCTTGTACTCGGATACTTTACTTCTCAAATGCATTCTAAGCCCAAAAGAAACAGCAGTTGCGAAGAGTGATAATCATCCTTCGTTTGATATCAGACGTGCTGGTGTTATTGCTTGAATTAATAGTGGAGGACAGGTAGGCAATAAGTCCCAAACTGCCTCGAAGTTGTAGCTGTCTGTGGTGATATTTTGTTCAAGTCGTCATTGTTTTGCCCTGGTTGACTGATGCTCAGCCTATATTTGCCACTTCCGTCCCATTACTCACGAAGGCGTCACTCACATCACGCTGTGTTCTTCAATGTCAATGTCTTTTTGACAACGTCAATGTTTTCGACGTGTGAGTAATTGTACGAATTTTTGAAAGATTGTGCCTCGCTACTGTTAGCGCAGGAAATCTGTAAAATTCTCCCACGTATGATGTTAAAAAAGTCACATGACAGGGCGTCTCCTTGTTCAAATCCACATTTCTGACATCAAAGGGGTCTGTAAGGTCTTAACAATCGTCATCCTGCATAAACTGTTGATATTGACAGGGATGCCAAAACTAGACATTGCTTGTTAAGTTGCATAATTTGTAACTTATTGAATTTTACTTAAGACTTTCCGCACTGTGAATATTTGACCTGGCCTAACGCTACACTAAAATGTGCCTAAAATTGGCACTAAATAGCCACTAAATGTGCCTACAAACGGCTTCAGGCACTTACACAGTATCGCAGTTCGCGGAATAGTTCTTGAGTTAGATTTTGAGAAGACTGACTGATGACTTTTACACTTGGCTCAATTCAGAGGGTCTCCTTTCTTAAGGATCCGGATAACAATGCTGAGGTTCCGTTCGTCGGAAATGCTCTTTTCCGACCAAGTTTGCAGATAATCTGGTGCCTGCTTCTTGTCGAACCATCGCTAGAGGCAGCCAGGTCGCGTTAGGTCCGGCTTCTTTCTTGCACTTAAGCCTAGACCCTTGACGATGCTCTTTGATCGTCTTAACAGGCCTCGGTTCAAACTCTGATTTTTTTTGGTAGAACTTTCAAACCTTTTCCTTTTGCAACTCTCTATCTTTCTCCAAATACAATGGAGAAGCCAGAGTATCTCTCTCCACCTCTGCATGTAGAGCACGCCAGCTGCTTTGTATGCTTCCTGTTAAGCAGCATGTTGTACTGGGATTAATTGTCAAACCAGGGATTTCGCTGTGGTCGTGGTGTAAATCCCACAACATCAGAGCCAGCACGTCTGAGGACATTTTGGCAATGTTGCAATTTGCTATCAACACAACTTGCTTCAGGTAGCATAAGACTTCGTAGAAAATTTTAAGATAGGTTTTAAAAGAAGGTTTCTCGGTAGGAGAAAGGATCTGGTGATCTTTTGTGGTTATAGCCTGTGGACTTCAAACTTCCTCACAGTATTTCCATTTCTTGGGTATTCAGGATATCCGCAGCTGTACCTTGACTACAACGAGGTAGTGATCCGAGTCAATGTTGTTGGCCCCTCGATTTTTAGATGTTCGTAATACTTGAAGAGTGTCTTGCGTCGCGTGGATCGCAATATGATCACAGTAGTTGGTGGTTGATTGATCGGGAGATCTCCATGTCCATTTGTGGATGTCGAGATACGGGAACTGTGTATTAACTACCACAACGTGTCGATTCGCAGCAAAGTGGATTGGCCTGAATCAGTTATCGGCGGTCGTGTCTTGCAGGCTGTGCTTTCCAACCGTATGACTAAGGATGCCCTTTCTTCGCGATTTTAATGCCAAGTTAATTGGCATTAAAATCGCCTAGGACAATACTTGTGTCGCAGCTAGGGCATTGCTTATATAATTTGAAGGTGTTAATAAAATAGACTTAGATGAGCTTAAGTTGGCTTACAGAAAGGTTCCGTTACACACGATTCGTATGCCACGACCAAAATAGAACTTGGCTTGTTTTCGTTGGGTTTTTGCTAACTTCTGACTAAAGCTAGTCCTAATCAAGTCAGAGGTTCAATACGAAAAATTGACAGTTGGTAAGAGACAAACAATACTCATTCTACTTCCGCATCGTTCACTTAAATTAATTAAGGGCATTGCAAGCGTTTTGCTGATGATATTGAGTGGAATTTTCTTTAGTGGGACATTACTTAAGCCCCTCCCAAGCCTTTTATGATCGGGCTTTAGTCTGCCAATGACTTAACCACATCAAAACAAGCGTTGCTTCGGTTGTCGGTAGCAGTCTTCCTTTTCTCCCTTCCATTTCACTACGTTTCCATCGCACCTGCTCGGCTGCACGTGGTTCGCTTAGGGACCTCCAACATTTAATGTGCAGATCCTTATGGGCGTTGTTTCATTTACTTTGGGTTGTATACAGTAAATCCGCCTGATTAAGTTCCGCTCGCATTAAAGGACCCTTCGGAATTATTTTAAGGTTGTGTGTCTACTCTTGCAGCAGAAACCTAGTTTAGAGTACTCTCTTTAATTTAGTTTAGTTCAACACACTAAGGATGAAAGATGAGTCTAGTGAGGGTCATTTCACAACTTATAATTGGCACATGCCAAAGTATTTGTGTATGTATTTTTTGCAACCCAGCATATGTTTTTGTTTCACCGGTCTCGTTGCAGAATCTACAGAGACCTTCCTTAGTTATGACCATTTTCCTAAGTTGTTCCTTGAGGTTAGAGTGCTCAGTTAGGAAGCCTGACAGAAAACCGAGATTGATACTGACGCATGCTTTGAATTTTTTATGGTTTTGTTGTTCCAGAAGTTTCTAAACCTGCCTCATACCTTGAGCGTTGTTTCAGGTTCTTGCCCTCTTTTCCCCTTCCAAGTTTGAAGAATTTGTTGTTGAGAGTTTTTTTTTTTTTTTTTTTTTTTTTTTTTTTTTTTTTTTTTTGAATACTAGGATGGACGGAGACTAAAACTCCAAAATCTTTCAAAGATACCAATACGCCCACTATAGCAGGTACATAATACCGAAGTAGCCGATATTGGTTATGCCCGATTTCCACGTGCTAAAAAACCACCCATTTATGAGAGACACTATGAAACTGCCAGAACGCACTTCATAGTAGTAAATTTTCGCTCTCTCATAATACTTCTTGACTACAACTAAGTTAACTTAACAAGTAGTTAACGCTTCCATAGTGTTGATCGCATTGGATAGGTTGCTTTCCAGTGAATGCACCTACTAAGCCGTTCATTAATGCGGCTTCACCCTACGTCGCTACATCGAAGGGTCTTGTTCTTTGTAGTCGTCGCTCGTTGTTAACATCGTTAAGAGTCTCGTTTAGAGTACGGATCATTTCATTGTTGCAATGAACATGAAGGCGAGCATTAAGCTTTCGAGCGAAGTTTGTTACTTCTTCGCCCACGGTAGCTATTCCTAAATCTCTGTGAATATCGCTATTCCTAATATACCATGGAGCATTCACAATTGCTCTTAGTGTTTTGTTTTGGAAAGTCTGCAACATGGACATGTTGCTCGGCTTGGTACAACCCCAAAGTTGTATACCGTATGTCCAGGACGGCTTTAACACCTGCCTGTACAAGAGCAGTTTGTTATATGTGCTTAATTTCGAAAATCTTCCGATAAGCCAATACATTTCCCTGAGCCTAATCTCGAGCTCGTCACGCTTCTTCTTTACGTGTGGTTTCCACCTTAGTTTAGCGTCCAGTGTCATCCCTAGATACTTCGCTTCATTTGCATAAGGTATTTGTACAGAATTTATGAACAGAGGCAAATTGTTAACCCTTCTGTAAGTGAAATTCACATGCGTAGACTTGTTCTCGTTAAGAGCGATTCGCCAAGTCTTCGTCCAGACACAAATTCTGTCCAATGCTCGTTGGAGGTTTCTCGTTGATGACTCGACTGATTCACCTGTTGCCAGGATGGCCGTATCGTCCGCAAACGTGGCCACGACTGTCTCGTCATCTAGAGGTATGTCTCTTGTGTAGAGCAGGAACAGGGTCGGACCGAGGACGCTTCCCTGGGGTACGCCAGCCCGAATTTGCTTGAAACTCGAGTATTCACTACTACACCTAACACGAAAGAGTCTGCTTTCAAGATAATTTTCCAATATTTTAAACATGTCTTCCGGCAAATTTTGCCGTAGCTTATATTTCAAGCCCTCGTGCCATACCTTGTCGAAGGCTTGCGATACGTCGAGGAAAGCACTTGAACATATTTTTTTCCCTTCTAAGGCTTTTTCAATTTCATGCGTTATTCTGTAGACTTGATCTATTGTGGAATGGTTAGGTCTGAAACCGAATTGATGATCCGGGATCAAGCGTCTTTCTGCAATTATTGGTTGTAATCGCTTCAGCAGAAGTTTCTCAAATACTTTCGATATTATCGGCAGAAGCGATATGGGCCTATAAGATTTTTTATCATTTGCGCATTTCCCCGGTTTAGGAACCATAATGACTTCAGCAACTTTCCATTGCCTTGGAACGTATAGAAGTCTAAGAGAAGCGTTTATCATATAAAGTAGCTTGACTAATGCCTTTTTTGGTAGCTCTTTTAATATTTCGCCAGTGATCAGGTCGTAACCCGGGGCCTTATTATTTTTAAGTTTGCTAATTGTCTGTCGGAGTTCAACTAACGAAACTTTTTTCATTCTAAAGCTACCAGGTTCCCCGTTGTTGTTTAGAACGTCAGCCAACGGCGGACCGTCGAAGGGCTTAAATGTTTCTTCTAAATGTTCAGCAAACAAATTCGCTTTCTCTTTGTCTTCTCTTGCCCATTCGCCGTTAGCTTTTTTTATTGGTGCCGAGTGGATTATAGGTTTCTTGATATACTTAACTGCTTTCCACAGCGAGTAGTTTGAGGTCCTATCCGCCGACAAGCCTTCAAGGTATTCAGTGGTCTCACGATTTTTAAGATCTAGCAACATTCCTTTCAGTTTGTTAGAGAGGTGGTTCAATAGGGTTTTGTCTGGGGGGGCCCTCGTGCCTTGCCATCTCCTACGCGCTCTTCTCTTTTCACGAATCAATTCTTCGATTTCGAGCGGATATGTTTTACGTACATGCCCGTCGGTGCTAACTGCGTTCTTTTGGGACGAATTGTTGTTCCAAGCAGCGCTCTGAATTGCTTCAATGAATTTGTCAACTGCGGTTTCTAACTCGAAAGGAGTTTTCAATGGCACATTCAAGCCAACACCCTCCTTACAGTCCTTTCTGAAAGCGTCCCAGTTCATGTTTTTGCTAGCTAATCTAGGAGCTCTTTCTATTTTCGCCAGCCTTCCACCCATCTTCAAGATAACTCCTGAGTGGTCTGAGCAAAGATCATAACACTCTTCAATTCGCGTAAGGTATTTGGGGTACCCTTTAGCGATGAAAAAATCGACAAGGTCAGGCTTTTTATTCCTATCGGTTGGCCAATATGTTGGCTTACCCGTGGAGAAAAAGTCCACCCCACGCTTCATACTATTTTTGTACAGTAATCTGCCTCTTGTTGAATTGCATCGTGAGCCCCAAAAAGTATGCTTCGCGTTAAAGTCACCCCCAATGATAAAATTGGACCCAATGAAGTCATACATACGATCAAGATCGTCTTCCACCAGTCTATATCCTGGCGGGAAATAACAAGATGCAATGTTATAATCTAAGCAGTCAATTTTTACAGAAACTGAACTGATCTGCATAGAGTCTAGCTCAACTTCTGTGTTCTTGAAGTGCTTTATGCAGTTCTTAATGTAGAGGGAGGATCCTCCTCTCGAATTTTGCGAAGGGTGATGTGCGTGATAGTCATTGTAACCTTTAAGTTTGGGTGTAGACCCGTTTTTAAGGTGAGTTTCCATAATCATGCAAATATCAATATTGTTTTTCCGTAGAAATACTTCTAGTTCGTCTATTTTATTCAAAAGGCCGTTTGCATTCCATGTTAGTATTTTAAATAACTGTTTCATATTCATGTTCTCTTGTAATTTTTTCGAGGCTTAAACTCGAGCTTGCTCAGTTTGTCAAATATAACTTTGTTGATTTTAGTCTGATCCTCAAGTTTCTCCAAGATTACAGCGAGGATCTGAGACACTGCATCTGTTGTGGGCGATCTTGCCTTGCTTTCGTTTGCCGCAACCTGTGCGTATGATTTCGGTGCGACCAGTGGTGGTTTCTCCGCTGCACTTGAACTGGCGCCGCTCTTTTGTGGAGCTTTTACGCCTTTTGTCGACGCCTCCTTTGCCAATCTTCCACTTTTGATCGGCTTTGGCGTCTTTGGAGTCTTTGGCTTAGGAGTTTCAGCAGGTTTTGGGCGTCCTAAGCTTTGATTCTGACCTCTAGTATTTTCCTTAAGAGGTTCTCGTCCCTTTTGCAGCTCTATGGCTACTTCGCATCCTCGGTAGTTCGCGGGGTGGTTTCCGTGGCAATTGGCGCAAACTGCTGGAGCCTTTATGTCAACCTTGCACTCTGTTGACAGGTGTTTTCCGGCACATTTCACGCAACGTGGTTCTTTTTGGCAGTAGGCACTTGTGTGCCTGAATTCTTGGCATCGCTTACACTGTGGTATCAGTCTATTGCCCTTTCGCATGGGTTCGATTTTAACCCTGATGTTAAGTATCATTTTTATTTTATAAATATCGTTTATGCTCTCAGTTCTTTCAAAGGAGAGCATAAAAATTGGAAGGCCGCGTCTGATCACAGTGTCTCTTTCTCCTTCCGTGCGTTGCTTTTCCTTTTTAATTATATTGACGGCATCAATAATTTTAAGGCCTTTATTTTTTACGTCTTTTACAACGTCTTCTTTTGTGCATGATGGGTGGAGCCCCCTTACAATGACTCGCAGTGGTTTCTCGTACTTATTTTGATAAGTATACCACTCGATTCTTTCTGCATTCAGTCTAAGAGACAGTGCGCGATAGGAATCGGCGTTGTCAACATTTACTTTCCACACGTTATTTCGGTGCGAGGTAAGCTTATAGTTTTCTGTTCTCACCGTGTTTGCAAGAAGGTTGCGCAATAACCCAAAGTCTGCTATCCCGACGATGTTTATTGCGGGAGGTGGACGAATTTTCGCTTCTGGATTAGCCTTGTTTGAGCCAGAGGGCTTATCTTCTTTTTGTATTACTTCGGGAGAGGAATTCGCCTTTCGCTTCTTGCTAGACCTTTTCCTTAAGACTGAATCGGTCTCAAGTGCAAGTTCGTCCTCGTCCGTGAAGTATTCGACTGCTCGTCGGTTCGGTGTTACACACTCTTCCGTTACCTCACAGTCTTTCGTTAAACGAGTATTTTTAATATCCTCGTTTTGTTTTCGCAGAGAGTCAACTTCCATTTTTAGATCTTGGAAGAGTCGCTCCATTTCAATAAGCTTAGCTCGGAGTTCATTATTCTCCTTTTCTAAGCTCTTAATTTTCACAGAGTCCTGGTTTACCGGTGGACTGCTTTTTCCGGATATGTTCGATCTAGGTGGTGGTGATCGATTTAGTTTTGTCCTTTTCTCAAAAGGATTTATAAGCAATAAAAGGCTCTCCCCAGAATCCGTAGAGCCTGCCTCCGAAGAGGGTGGATTTTCCAGCATAGCTGGGCTGCCACCTGGGGTAATCAAATCTTTCGTTTTGTTCATTGCCATTTTTTTTTTTTAACTTGTCGTTTTTATGAGAAATAGGTAAGTCACTTCTATTTTCATTTTTAAATACAGCCGCCCCTTTGGAGACAGACGCCGACCAGTGAGCCGCACAATGTGTGACAGACGCTTCTGGATTTTAATTTAACCTTCAGATTCATCTATAAGTTAAAACCTTACTGCCAAAAGTTGCCCCAAATGGAGCAGCATCGACAGCATCCGTTGAAACATTAAAGAATATTTCTTCCGGTGGATTTTAGTCGGCTCTTACGACAGGCATACCTTACCTCAAGGCTATTCTAACCCCGACCTTGCAGGGGTTGTTGAGAGTGTGATCCCCTATTCCGTACAACTGTTCAAAGCTCAGAAGTCGCCTTTCTTCCCAGATAATCACCCCCTTCATCTCCCTCTATCCCTACATGGAAAGGTATTGGGCAGGGTAATTTTGGCTATTATACCTTGTTAATTCAGATTTTGGAGGTATTCCCACTACTAGGTTGCACCTAGTGACATAGAAATTAAGTGCTAAGACAGTTGCTGACAAGATTGATTAGGGCTCACCTGTCTATGGCATTGATCCTCTGCCTGAAAGATGCCGGTACTTGCCCATGTGTATAGTGTATTTGGTTCTAGGTACGAACACTCCTGCTCACAGTTCATGTGTATTAATTTCACCTGCTCTTTTTATTACTAAGCCCATCAACAAAGTTCTTTTGACGGTCAAACCTGCTAACAGTGTCATCCTTAAGAAATACCACGAGTGATAGTGCAAAACGAAGTGATACCAATTGCTGTAATGTCCCTTTCTTTACCTTCTTTGACATATTCCTCAACAATGAGATGCTGAGGTGTCAGCGCCAACATATCTAACCCCAAAATGGCTGGGAACTTCTCGTAGCCCGTTGCCAGTCTTTACACCTTTTGCTGAGTGTCTTCCTCGCGGTGACCAGACTCGTTATTCTTGCCCCCGCAATTGCTCCGTATGTGATCATTGGTCTCACAAGAGCTGCATATGCATTCACCAAGGATTATCGGGGTGCATTGCCGGGTTTCTTCAGCTAAATTGCGGCAAGTCATTAGAATTAGCGTCACTTTCCTGATTATTTGTTGCGTGTGTGTTTTTTTCTGATGAGCTTGATATCTTACTTACGACGATGTATCTAACTTGTTTTACTGGTGTCAGTACAGAATTACTGGCCTCAGTCGTTCAAGTTATCTCTTTCTTGTAAAGGTTACAATTGTCGTTTTTCTTCGTAAAGGTTGCAACTGTTCTCGAGTTATTGCAAGCTTATAGTAGTAGGTTGTATAGTAGCACTAAGGATGTCTTCAAATTTACCCTTGGCAACAATGGCAATGTCATCCGCGTATCTCTGCCATTTGGCTTGGTAAGTTTCAATTTCTGGCAGCTCATCGATGACCAAGGCATCACATAAGTGGAGACAAAACTCCTCCTTGTTTTGCACTAAGAGCTAAACACATAAAAAAAATACACAATGAACTTCTTTGTTTGTTTATGATTAATAAACTTTGCAGCTTTTTGGGTGTCTAAGGTTCATTCATTTTCCTTTCTTGAAAAAATGTGCGAAGAAATGAATAGCTATAAGCTACTGATGAGTGATGTTAATTAAAAGCTGGTTTTCCTGTAATACGCATAGATATTTCGGTCCTTATCGAAAAGGCGGAGAAGAATAAAATTACTACCCTTAAACAATACTCCAAAGCATTTACAAGACCACTTATTCCCCAACCACTGCTATGCTAAATATAAACTGCAATTTAAAAAATAAAAACAAAAACACAGCTGCTGGCAACGTGACAGAGGTCACCATGAAAATGTGCCCTCAATAAGCACTCACTAACCCATTGCATAGCGTTCATTTCCAGACGAACAGTTCACTGAGTTTTCAACCTTCAAAGGACATCGATTTTGAATAAATTGTAAAAGGCTTATGCACAGTCCAGATAGGTGGAGGCAGTCGTTTTGTAGCCACACCACGAGAGGTGCCCTACCCACATCGATTAGTAAAATCACTTGATTTGAAAGCAGTGTGGCATTTTAAATTCGCTTTGCTGCAGGGAACCGCTTCAAAGGACGCTATCCTTCTGGTTAATGCCCCGTAACCTAATACTCGCAGGAGGCGAAGCCGCTGGCGGATGGCTTTGCTGCTACTCACTGGAGGGTTAAGTCACCAGCACCACTTTCACTGGAGTTAATTTATTGGAGCACATAGTAGATGCAGGTCGGACTGACTGTTTCCTTTATGTGTACGCACATGTGGTTGGAAGGTAGGATATCCAGAATGTATCTATAGACATTTTGAAACGGTGACGCTGGTTTTACAGTTTTTCTTTTTTGTATAGTCCTATGAATCTTTGGGGGAGTTTTTTTTTTATTGAGTATCTGAAGCAGGCTTAACACTTGTGTTCTGGTTTACGATGTGGGTACGAGACCGAAGCTGTGGCTGAGACCACAGTTTCACTTGCTGGGAATCGTTTACACTTCAATACATTGGGGTATTGTTGCTGCACATTTTTTTCATTTACTGAGGCAGATACCTTCCAATGGAAGAGGGTTTTACCGGGTCATGGCGTCGAGCCAAGCCCTTGTTTCAACTCGGGGGTGCTGTGCACTTTGTAATATTAGTTGTTGAGTGATTTCAAATTTAAAGCGTATCGGTAACATGATGGAAGTGTCATGATCTTACCCACGCTCGTTCCCTTAATTGATGCTAAAATATGTATCTATGTATAGCTAATCACACATGTGTTCTAATTTTCGTTCAGTTCTGGGGGTTCTTCTTGATATATTTTGTACTCCAATCTAAAAACAGACGTGCAAAGGGTGCATTTCCCGATTCCTTAAGCTGATTATAGTAGTTTTTTAGTAATATCCCTAAAGTTTGTTTAAGTTGACGTCGATTGAGAATTTAAATTAAATTTTTATTCCGGGCGGTTCTAGAAAACTACTCTGTTAATATTTTCTCAACTTTCCCAATTCGTATGCTTTACAAAAAAATAAAGCTAAAATAACTAAAGAAGAAAAGTATGCTATTTTTATATCAGCATATAACTCGAAGACGCGTATTCCATTTTCATAGATGAGTGCACACAACTTTGAAAATCCATTTTGAAACGTTGCACACCATAGAATTTCGAAATTTTCATTCAATGTTCAATCATTGAAATTCGATAAGCCAGCGCTCTTCGATTATGCTATTTGCATCAATGGAAATGAGGATTGGATATTGTAAGGACGTCGTTGATGGAAATATGTGCTTTGCTTGGTTATTTTATTTTTAACAGTGAATAGGTACCTTCCCCCTTGCAGAGGGGAAGCCGCTATAGTGATTATATTTTCAAGATGAGATTTTTTTATTGGGGATAAAGATTTTTCGGTGAGCACCTATTTGTATAAGTTTGCGTACAAATTTTGTGAACAATAAATAAAGCGGTGGGTGAGTGCTAAGACCTTTGAATTCTTCATTGGATTCCGCAGGGATAATTGCATTAAGGTTTGAGAAGAACAATAAAGTCAGCATATAATAAATTTACACTTTTCATATACAACTTTTAATACTTTTTTATTTTTAATAAAACTGAATGTGCTATCGGTTGTTCCTTACGACTTATAGAGCCAGCCTAATGGTATGTGGAATTCCACATTGAAAATGTTTTAAGAAATAACTCCCAGCTGATATAAGCCTGAAAAAAATATTTTTTGCTGTGTTATTTTCTTAGAAAACTCCTAGTTCTTATTATCTCCAACTTTTTTCCCGGCATTCAATGAAAATTCCTCTGAGTAAGTAAAAGCGTAACAACTTGCAAAGTTTACTATTCATTTGCGTAATGCTTGGTTGAGTCCATCTGCCAACGATGCGTCAACAGCAACCCTCCTTCGCAGCAACAGTTGTTTTCCTGTTAATTCTACTTAGCTACGGTAACTCTCTTCCTTTTTGCAAAATGCTGCCATTTATGATCATAATAAAAGGACCGTTAAACAGAGCCAGAAATTATATTTCCGCCACAACCATAGTGGTCGGTCGCTAGGCCACCCTCAACCCAAAACCCTCTGCTCACTTGGTGTGGGCGTTGTTGTTTGTGTACCTACATTAAGGACACAACTACAACACTGTTGTGTTTCATTCGCAAAGCTAAGCGCCTGTTCATAATTTTCCCAAAAACTAAACAATAAAAACCGAAGCAGTTCCTCCTCGGCACTGTTGCAGTGAATGAACAGCAGCATAAATAATAGAAAACCACACTCAAGGACGCGTCAACCCATCTCGATTCGGATGAGGACAATGGAAGTATTATCGGGTAAAAAGCACAAGCAGCTGCTTGAGAGATGTCGGTGATTAAAGTCGTAAGTTTATACAATGGTAAAATAACATGCAAAAAAATTGTAACAGTATTCAAGGATAATCTAATTTGTTATGATAATTTATGTCCGCGGATGGTTGTTAAATAAGGTGGACAAACGAATTTTACTGGAGTTTTTATTGCGGTTGTTGCTATTTAAGGCATTTTGTTTGGAAATAAGAGCCGAACGAAACTTATGAGAACGTTTTTGGATTCTAAAATTCAAGAACAAAAGAAGGTAAACCTACCTACTTACTTGATTTTTTGTGAAACATCATTTACCTTTATTTAACAATTTTGTGGTATAGCGAAACCACAAAATACACTTCCACAATATTGGTCTGAATGTGCAGCCAATACAGGTATGTTTTGAGGCCTTCAAACTTTGTTAACTTAGATTTTGAAAATTTTCTAAAGTATTTTCGATCAAAAGTTTTGTCCCGCACTAAAAAGATATGATGTAGTGAGCAAAGTTTTGTGAAACGAATAACGAAGCAGCCCTTTACAATAATCCTACACTTTAACCATAGACGTTTTAAGGTTTTCGCTTCAAGTCGAAAGGAGATTTACCACTCGACTTAAAGCAAATTTTATAGTTAATATTTTAAAACCTAGCTATAATATATAACAATGTACATGTCCAAAAAACGGATGGTTGTGATTCTTTGACGGGTAGAAATGTTCGGGACAGAGCTAGTTAGCTTACAGAGTATAGAAAAAGAATGCCTTGACATAATTGCGCAGGCACATTCTAGGGTCGCGACCTGGAAAGTTCGAGCCATAATTTTGATCGATGATGGCATCATCTCCTTAGCTTCGTAAAATGGCATCAGTATGGTGCAACAATAGCATCGGTATGTAATGTACGTTGCTAAAAGCTCTCTCAAGATCTAAACAGAAGGCTATAGGGTGTATTCTAGGTCCTATCAATTGTCCGCACAACCTCGTGGAGAGTCTTGCCCGCGGATTTGCCCTTAAGGTAGGCATGCTGTGATTTTGATAGCAATGATTCTTCTAGAGATCCGCGCGTGGATGTCTAGGATAAGGACACGCTCTAGGCGTCGGAGGCTTGAAGTCTTGAGCCAATTCGTGGCTGAATTTGCCTACCTTTGGTATAAGCAATACTCTAGCACATCGCCAAGAGTCTCCAAGAGCACGTCGTTTATTCTTAGACAGCTTCTGTACATTGACACCAGCCAAAGTTTTGTTAAGTCTTGCGTCATTTGTAGCATGACAGCCTCTGGTTTTTAGTCAACCAGAGGCTAACAATGTACGAAGTTGTTAATAGCCCATGATATCTTATCTTACGTAGTGGGTTGTCTTTTCCTGTTTGCGTCCTTTATAGTATGACAGACAGAATTCCGTCAGGGCCTGGAGACTGAAAAGTTAAAAGGTGAGAAGTTGATAATAGCCCATAAAATCTTATCTTATATGTAGTAGGTTGTTCTATCCGGTTATATCACATTATGTTATGTATGCTGACGTATAGTATGTGATTAGGTATGATTACTCCAACTTAGCCACCGTTAAATTATCTGAGCTAAGATCAGGCCACAGAAAACCTTGGAAATGTTTTTTTTTAACTAGTATGCAAGTTCTAGGCTTAAATCTGGCCATGATGTTAGAATGGGTCGTATTGAGAGAGTCGAAGCTCTATCCAAGGATCTGTATTGGGCCCCATTCTTTTCCTTGTATATATTAATTTCTTTGCTTTCACTGCCCTTACTAGGAAATGTAACAGCGTTTGCAGATGACCTTGGCATCGCATATGGTTCCACGAGCTTATTGAATTTGATAGCTGAGCTAAATCATGACACTCGTTTGTTGAGAACTTGGTTTGCCTCACACAGGCTAATGGTAAAAAGCTAAACAAAATTAATGTTTTTTAGCTTAAGCTCTTCCGAGTTACCAAATGTTGACATACAATTCCACTCATCTGATTGCCAACGTTTCCAACTAATCGATAGCACGTTTACTTCATCATCCGAGGTTATTTACAATAGATGTGTCACATGCAATTGAAACTGCTTTCCAATTGAAGTAGTTAAGGTTTTTAAATATCTTGGTGTTATCATTGACCATAAAATGAGCTGGGCGGAGCACATTTTAGGGTTGAAACAGTATTTCCGCTCTTCAATTCGCTGTCTCTACCACCTTAGAAGAGTTTATTCAAACAAGACTCTGAAGGCTGTATATTATGAGATTTTCCACTCGAAATTGCAATATGGGATAAGTTGCTGGGGGAGTACCTACACAACTAACCTAAAGCCACTTGCCATTCTACAAATATATCCCATACGTAAGATTTGTAACGTGGGGTGCCGTGGCGTAGTGGTTAGTGTGTGTGCTTACTACGCCGGAGGTCTGGGTTCGAATCCTGCCATCGTCACTTAAAAAAAAAGACTTTGTTCTTTTTCACGGTCCCCACCTCCGCGAGGATCTGACAAGCCCTCCGAGAGTATCATTTGTCTTGAAAAACTTCTCAAAGTGCCGTTCGAATTCGACAAAAAATTGTAGGCCCCATTGTATGTGAAGAAATTAACACACACAGCATACACTGTTGAGAAGTTGGCCCTGGTTCACCTCGAGCTGTTGCGCCTTTCTATTTGTTTTATTTTAAGATTTGTAACGCTCGCCGTTTGGCCCATTCGATGGTCCTGTTCAGGTCTTTGGGTATTCTTCCGATAAGACACTTGTTTTATTACAGAGCCTTAAAGATATTTTTTATGAGGGGTGGCTAAATGCAAAGGCCAATATTTGGTCTACGTAGCTTACGAAGCGTAAGCCGTCACGCTGTCGAAATTCCAGCCTTTCGGACCACTCACTACAGAAACTCTTACCCAGTTGTATCCTGCAAGCTATATTACCATCTGCCTCTAGATATTCGATTTATAAGAATTAATAATTTATTTTTAAAAATGCTCAAAGAGTTGCTTCTTGATTTCGGACATGATAAAATTGAGGTCTTGCTCTCTAATTTCTTAACCTCTCATGCAGATTAATAGCTCAAAAAACAAAAAAAAAAAATTTTGCTTTATGTATTTGCTTATTGCTTTTTCTGTATTAATATTATATATTTTTTGCACCCCGCAATGATTAATAATATCTTAATGTATCAATTTATTATTTTAGTTTAACAGAGGCTTTAAACACTTTTTTTTCTAGAAGAATATAAAATGCCATTGACTGTTGTTTTTTACCTCTTTTATAAACTTAAAATTATAAACTTAAAGTCTCTGCATTGTTGTACCAAGAAACAAAGAAAAATGACAAAAAAATACAAGTGGTTAGGTTCTATAGCGCAGGTTCTGTAGAGCTTCCTAGCACCTATTTTCTAACACTAAAGGTTTGACCCATCCGAAGTACTTCTTTGCACTCTTAAAGCACCAGTTGCACCAGTTGCCAGATGTCATACAATAGAAAACAATGTAATTGACAGAAATTGTTGTGAGAACATGCCAAGCAAACATTTAGATATAAGAATTTTACATTTTTAAAAGAATGATATGCATTTTAACTGTATCAATAATTACAAATAGTCAAACCACCTAATATAGGAAACAGAAACCAACGCATAGCACAAAAGAAAAGAGAGTGATGGTAGCCCTAAATAAATTAGCGTCATGAAGCTAGACAGAAACCCAAAGTTTCTAAAAGGTAACGTTGAACACCAAAAGTGTCACAATGGTGCTATGTGGGCTCTACATAAAACCTTGCATTCTTTGTTTTATGTTATATTTAAGCGCATTGTTTCTTTTGGTCCTTATTTAATAAATCATTCGAAAGAACTAGATGCGCACCTTGTTTTTTGCTTATGATTGGCAAATAACTTTTACTCATTATTTTATAACCATTTAATATGAACGAAGTTATTTGTGCCAAAACATCAAAACTTTCAAAGAATAAGATAAGAATGTTTGTATACTCAAAAGAAAACGAAAAACCACACTATGAAAGTAATTGCTGAACACAAATAGTTGCTGAAATTGCTGAACAAATAAGTTCTATAAGAGCGCGAACTAGAACCCTTTTTGCACCCGAAATAAATTTTTGCACCCTATAAAGCGTCCTTATGGGGGTTTTGTAAGGGGGCCCCTTACTTGTAAAAAAACATTTTCAGAAACCTAAGGATGATGTAGTGCTGTAAACGTAATGGTAGCCATAGCAAGAGCTTCTTTGTTACTTGGGCTAACTTATGATCTTGCTTCTCGGCGGCAGCCAGACGACACTCGTTTTGGGCTGATCAGCAGCAGGAAGGAAAGGGTGTTTTTGTAAGGTTCCTCAGCCTTAATGACTGACCAGTAATCCATAGGTACTTTCGAGTTACGGATTTTGAGATTTTGGAAAAGCCTTTCTCCTTCTCTCTTCATGTTAAGAGTGCCATAAGCTTTTTTAGCAACGCCATCCTACGCGTCGCTGACTTAAGCAATGCACCCGCTCAAGAATTTATGGCAGAACCCGTCGCATTTGATTACCCGATATCCCTTAACAACCTCGGGGGATTCAAAATCTGGAAGAATTCTCCCATGTTTTTTCATAATGTGGTGTAAACATGTGGTGTGAAAGTGTGGCCTGAATTTTTCGCCACGCCCAGGCTATGGATATCTCATAGCTCGGAAGAGAGCCAGTGGTACTCGGCGGTGCGACAAAGTAAACATACACCCCTTAAAAAATGTAAGGGAAAAACAAAAACACCAACAAAGATGGTTTTATTTAAAGGTGCTTTCGAGCTTTAATTCCAGTGAATGATACGGTAAAATAATCAAAATCTATAAATATTGTGTGCTCCGTTTTTAACTGTAAGTATAGCCAGATAACCAAATAAGTCGACTATTTCTGCTCACTATTGATCTAAGATTATTTTAAATTTACTTAATTTATAAAAACCTTCGTTCGCATATGCCACACATAGGCAAATCGTTAAATAAACTCTCATCGCCAATATAAGACTCAGTAACGATTTTGACAAGTCCCACTTAACAATAAGGCTTAAAACTTCAAAAGCTGTAAAAATTTCAGCATCCTTCTTTGCAGCTACCATTGTGCCGACGACGTATCGACCCTATTTCCAGTTTGATACTCTTGTCTGATTGTTTTTTAAATGTCGAGGTAAGAATTGGAACATCTACACGGAGTTCTTCATTACAGCAATATTTTCAGTTGAAAAGCTATGATAACTGACGCAGTCTTCTTTAACGAGAGACCGATGAATAAGAGTGTTCGGTAAGTCTGGCACACCTTCATTTTTAATGCTTGGTTTTTCATTTTTCCATACTACCTATGCTTAAAAGGCTATTCACAGGCAGCGAATTTGCGATTTGCGAACTGCACCAATTGCCTCTTTATACCCGACCGAGGGTATATTAATTTTAATGCATAGTTTGTAACACAGTGAAATAATCACCGTGGACCATTAGGACCTTTTAGAGATATAATCAAGACCGACATGTGAAGGTATGTGTGAAGGTTTTAGGTCTTCAAAATCAAGGTAGAGAGCTAAAACTTGGTACATGCCTTGAATCTTTTGTTGCACAGACACAGTGTAAAAAATTGGCTAAATACGCCAACGGCCGCGCCCACTACTGGCTTCCATGTGAGACAACCTCTTTATCACATTTTTTTCCAAAATGCTTTTTGGTCAAGTTAGACAAGGCACAGGAACCTAAATTTTGGTACTGAGCAATACTGGCCAAAAACCTTTGACAAGGCGAAAATTGGAGCGCCAACAATATCGACCATGCCCACTTTTAGCATGTTTGATCTTGAAAAACCCGATTTCTCGGAAAGTTGACTCCAAATCGAAAAAAACTTGTATGACAAATATTAAAGACATTTGCTATGTTAGATCCATACAAAGTTTTGAGCTCCGCCCACTTTTAAGGGGCGCTTTTAGGAAAAAACAGTTTTTTTTACTCAAATAATTTCCGCTTTTACCGTATTTTCTCATGATTCTTACGAAATTACAATTAATTGATTTTAATTTCAAGTCCATGCCCACTCTTGGGGGCGTGGCCTATAGAAATAGTATATGAATTCGGGCCAAGAAACTTTAAGATTTGGTGTTACATGGTATATAGGGTCGGGTATATAGAAGTTTGTCACAGACGAACTCTGCATTTACTCAGTTGTTTATTTTGAATTCTTCTCTCAGGAAAATCGAGCCTTTGAAAGATATTTTTGAACTCTTTTTTTTAAAAAAAGTTAAAAAAAAAATTTTAAAACATAAAACTGAAAAAAGGTTACATATGATTTTTTTTATTTTTGACATTTTTTTTTAGATTCATTTTCCAAGAGTAGGGCCTATATGTACATGAAAAAATAAACAAAACTGGGCCAACAACCGTTTTGCAAGCTAATAACACTTCGAAAAAGATCACCACTGCTCATTCCTTGGTTAGTAAGTTCCAAACATTAAATTGAATGTGCTTTCTAAAAGTCATAATCGGATCTGAATCGGATCTGTGATCAATAAAAAAAAAACCTGTATGATGTGTAACACGGATTGACTTCGCTATCTTCTGCGGCTGAAAAATACGAAACAGCTCTTTATATAATGTTAATTACAAAATGACAGTTGAGATTAAAACGCTTCGCACATGTCAGCGGAAATGTATAAAAGTCCAAGTGAATGCGTTTGCCAGTGTTATTTGAAATCAAATTGGCTAAAAGTACAAACCCGCACTGCTCAAAATCATATCTGTGTTGTATATATTTTGAAAAAGGTGTATTCTGACCTGCAGAACCGACATTTTCTTAATTCAAATTCCCATCATTTATCCATGATCCATTTGTTGTCGAGAATAAGAAATTATATAAATTTTATACTCTATAATATCCAAGTCATTGAACATGGACAACGGTAAGAACTTTTGCCCGAATACCTAACAAAAAGTTATAATTGCACCCCGGGGTGATATTACAATTATTATGATTATTTTAGAATGCCACTGAAACTTCTTCGGTACGAGTTCAGACGAAAATTGAAAATGTTTCGAAGAATCCTCGAACTAACACATACCGAGCAACTGCTGCCGTCTAACCAAATTCGAGTCCTCAGTATCATTTGCATATTTCTGTTCTGATATTTTGAATGAATTTGTTCATCCGAGAACTCCTCGAAACCCTACACTATGTATCTCCATTCTATGAATACATTTAGGGGTCTTGGGCTCTTGGCTGCTTTGTGGCTTTTGACTCAAAAATGCGGGGGCTTTTGTGCAACAGACAGCAAGGAGCTACACATCAACGGCTTCATCGGTGGTACCTATAGCACCTACACTACATAGTGAGTTCCTTCTATAGCTTGCACCTCGTTCGAGTCGAAATTTTAATACATGAAACTCGAGTTTTGAATAATCTTCGCCCGACCACGGAGAATGTTCGCCCCCAAAATCGGTCCCAGTGGTAACGGTTGCCATTGATGGTGTGGTATGCGCAAATGATGAAGGGATGATTCCGATTGTAAAGTGGTGTGGCACTTGAACTTTGTGGGTCGAAGCAGAATAATCAGTAAAACCAATAAAATGGTTTTTCACAAGATTTATGACTGCGCTCGTCGTAATGCCGATTTGTGGTCTATGCATACATTTAGAGACGAAGGAAGTCTTCAATGAGCCATGCCATGCCGTGTCCGTGAATGAACTGTTAAGGATGCCATGGTGCGGCTATGAAAATATTTCTTTTTTGTGTTTACCAGATTCCATTAGTTTGTCCGTGATGGCAACAGGATTTTGCTTTACCTTCATCCTGCTCTGAAATGTCTTAAGGCAACAATGTCAATCTGGGTAGTACCTAACCTACGGTTCGAACGAACCTCAATTTCAACTCAGTTAGTTGTTTTTTTTTTACGACATTCAAATCGAGTTGGTAATTCGAGATCCTGATTGATTTGATGTGCAGAACTTGTAAGTTACTTTTTGAATAACGACACCAAGGACAAGGAAACGAAAAATCCTTGCCGAGCTCGATTTATCAAGCGATTGTGCAAATTAATCAATGGTAGTTAAATGAAGAAAAAATCGTTTTTTTTTTTGCATTTGTGTGCTTGGAAGGAGGCGGTTTATTATAAAAGTATTCGTTCAATTGAATCGAGTCAATTAAGGTCCTTGTCGTTGAACTGAGTTCCAGAGAGGAAGTTAGGATTTGCGTATGCGCTTTTTTGTATTGGACAGTCACAAGGTGACGTTATAATTGTGGAAGATTCCGGGTAACTTTTCATCATGCAGACAGTTGGGAGTAAGGCGGGCGGCGCGGCGAGAGGTGGAAGTTAAATAAGAAAACGAAATGAAAATTTATTCAATTGCATGGAATGCTGACCTTTGAAAGTTGATTTGAATTTGGGTTTTCTTGCTAAACGAACAGAGTATGGCAAGAATAAAGTTTTAAATTAATTGGTCTTTAAGTATGCAATGGTTTAGACTTAGTTGATGATTTAAGAGTGCTTAAGGAACGCGCGTATAGTGTGTGTCTCTTGTATTTTCACCGCAAAACTGGCGTTTTGCAAATTGCCCAGGAGACGCAAAAATATGCTGTGAAAACTTTAGGTTTTTTGATAAATAAATTTCATTAATATTAAGAAAAATAATTTGAATCTTATTGCAGCATTTACTTTGTTTCGCATAGCTATATTGGGGTTATCCAAACTGAGGCCACACATCCTTTAATAAATTTTAGTATTTTTGCGTTTCGGCGGGTCAACCATCATTGGGTCATACATCAATATAATTTTGTTTAAAATATAAAAAATTAAGCGATAAAAAACGATATGGTTGTGGGTACCGGTATCGAAAATGTTCGGGGTGGACCGAAGGCAGCAACAAACGATCTAGAAAACGATCCAGGAAACGATCCAGACAATCTAGGAGCATCTGTCTAAAAATGAGCGGCTTCCTGGTCGGCGTCTGTTACTGTTACGTCTGTTAAGGTCGGCCGAATTCAAAATACCCTTTTCTCTTCCAATATGCAAATAGAATGGACAACAATTAGATGCATGCCAGATGTTCTTATGAAATATTCTGCTGGTTATACTATTGTTTTTCTCCGTCAAGGCATAACACTTGCGGGTGTAAACTTTGGTGTTTCTGTGCAGAGGTTTCATGTGTGGCTCATCAACGTTTGTGTTGAATCGAGATTTAGTTCTAAATATATCCAGCGAGATGATTGCTGTACTGCAGTACGGCTTAAGCTGGGGTGCCGTGGCGTAGTGGTTAGTGTGTGTGCTTACTACGCCGGAGGCCTGGGTTCGAATCCTGCCATCGTCACCTGAAAAAAAAGACTTGTTCTTTTTCACGGTCCCCACCTCCGCGAGGGTCTGACAAGCCTTCCGAGAGTATTATTTGTCTTGAAAAACTTCTCAAAGTGCCGTTCGGATTCGGCAAAAAATTGTATGTATCCCTTTGTATGTAAAATAAATTAACCTTACCAGCATACATTGTTGAGAAGTTGGCCCTGGTTCACCTCGAGCTGTTGCGCCACTCTATTTATTTATTTATTTAGCACGGCTTTAACCCACCTTTCGTCTCTCGTCTATGGCACCTTTCGTTGTACTTACGAGTTCGTCGATGGCGTAGATCGTAGAACTTCAGCATGCAAGGAAGCATGTTCGATGAGGGGCTGCGCTTTATTGCCTTTTGGCAAGTGAACAAGTCTGTATTTCTTCCATTGTATTTGCAAAACTCGGTCCTTGAGGCAAGCGTTGCAGAGATGACAAGAAACTTTTCGGATCAACCGCGTTACAATACTAGACTCACCCCGAACGTTTCTTGTCATGTATATTAACAGCGGCGAAAGCCTTAAAACTTATATTAGCGTTGTAGAGATCTGCAAGAAGGTGTGGGTGCCTATTGATTGCTGGACTATAATGCATTTTTGGGCAATTAGTCGAAAAAACGGTGCCTTTTCCACTTGATGTTTTTGTAGATTTGGAGAACTTCTTCTACCGTTGTTGGCGTGACTAGTGTATTGGTGACACCCCAGTTGAGCTTGTCATCTCCGTCGGCTCATCTATTTTTACGAAAATCACTTGCGACGTAAATGGGCGGGGATTTCTACCACTCTATCACTTCTTCATAAACACATTGTATGGTTTTTTCCAGCGGTTTTGATGAGCTTCGTTTCCATGCTCGTCGAAGCTTCTTTTTATACTGTCTTTAATAGCCGTTTTGAGGTTTCTTCGGGTGATTCTAAATCTTGAGTGAAGTTCTCTATGGCTGTTGTGTTCTCTGCAGCGCTAGAACAATCGACGCGTCCAGTGAAATTCTGCGCGCAGCCTGGCGATCCCTTCATTCAACCAGGATAATGGGTCGCTATTGGAACTGTTTTCCGTTTTATGGAAACATCACTGCCCCTATTCGATACTCCCTTGCTCGATGATTACTGCGAGGGCGTTTTTTTTGCTTACTCTCCACGCAGCATCTCTTGCCAGATATGGGCACAAAAGGTTTATGTCGACAATTGACCCCATTTCGTTTTTCCTGGCAGACATCAGCTCGTTTCGGTATTCGCTAGAACTGATTCCTGCGTTGCGGATCAAAACGAATGCCTTCAAGAAAGTTCTTCCTCTGGTGTTCGAAGCAAGTGAGCTTAATTCAATCGCGCATGCGTTTAAGTCGGCTGCATGAACAACATGGGATCTTCCTCTTACGGCAAGTTTTTCAGTTCGAGATCATCCGAGTTTCCGATTCAAACTTAGATTAATCTCAGAAATAAATTTTTCAGTGAATCACTCTTCACTCGCGCTCCACGTTGGGCGCCACTTTGTTACACTTTGTCTTTGCGTAGAGTAAATGAATTGAAAGTGCGCCAACGATGCGCTCGCGGATCAAAACAATTTGCGAAAACGAAAAGGCTAGCGGCGAAAAAGTGCAACAACACAGCAAGTTGTTTCTGTGCGCCCCGACTGCTCAGCAAGGGGGTGGTTTTCGATAGCAGTCCACTATTGGGTATTGCTACGCGAGATAAGATTCTTAAATGATTTTAGTACGTGGGTTTGAATAAGCACCAGCTGTTTTATAAGTAAAACAACAAAACTGTGGGTAGCTGAAAATTATGAGTTCCAATAAAAAGAAAAACACAATAGTTTTAGGTCGTTATAAACGTTCAAGGATGAACGGAGGCGATTTATTAAAAAGAGTTTTTTTTTTTTTTTTTTTTTTTTTTTTGAATACTAGGATGGACGGAGACTAAAACTCCAAAATCTTTCAAAGATACCAATACGCCCACTATAGCAGGTACATAATACCGAAGTAGCCGATATTGGTTATGCCCGATTTCCACGTGCTAAAAAACCACCCATTTATGAGAGACACTATGAAACTGCCAGAACGCACTTCATAGTAGTAAATTTTCGCTCTCTCATAATACTTCTTGACTACAACTAAGTTAACTTAACAAGTAGTTTACGCTTCCATAGTGTTGATCGCATTGGATAGGTTGCTTTCCAGTGAATGCACCTACTAAGCCGTTCATTAATGCGGCTTCACCCTACGTCGCTAGATCGAAGGGTCTTGTTCTTTGTAGTCGTCGCTCGTTGTTAACATTGTTAAGAGTCTCGTTTAGAGTACGGATCATTTCATTGTCGCAATGAACATGAAGGCGAGCATTAAGCTTTCGAGCGAAGTTTGTTACTTCTTCGCCCACGGTAGCTATTCCTAAATCTCTGTGAATATCGCTATTCCTAATATACCATGGAGCATTCACAATTGCTCTTAGTGTTTTGTTTTGGAAAGTCTGCAACATGGACATGTTGCTCGGCTTGGTACAACCCCAAAGTTGTATACCGTATGTCCAGGACGGCTTTAACACCTGCCTGTACAAGAGCAGTTTGTTATATGTGCTTAATTTCGAAAATCTTCCGATAAGCCAATACATTTCCCTGAGCCTAATCTTAAATTAAAATTAAATAAAATAAAAATTAAAAAGAGTGAAACTAAAAGACTTAAGCCGATGAATTACTGCTAGAATCGCTTTAACAGGTTGGTATAACAAACAAAGAAAAGCAACGCAAACAAAAGAAACGGCCGAACGAAAGCAAAGTTGAACAAGTTAAGAAATATCTTCATAAGTGTAGAATAGCTCACTATTGAGACGTCCTGAATATTTAAAAGGTTAAAACCAAAAGGAGCGCGTGCTTCCCTTTCTATTAGTCCTCGTATCTCGTCCTTTCTCCTGGATCGTTTTGCTTCCGTAATATCTCCTCTGGATCTTTACTTTTTCCCAATCTCAATATCTTTTTTTCCTTCAGCTGTCTTTTCTTAGAACCTGCACCAAACTTATGTCTTATTTATATCCGCTTAACTCGCCGGGTGAGTTAATCCCGGGTCAACTATGGTGAACAGTATGAACTTCTTTGAATGTGTTTTTTCTGTGTAAAATGCAGTGGATTTGCGTGCTTTTGTGAAAATGAATTGAATTTCTTTTCTTGCGTTTTTCTATGTGAACTCAGAACTGGGAGAGTCAATAATTTTGAAAGTTGACGATTTTGACAACTTTACTGACGGAGTTAGCTCTGCACTGAAAAAATGTTCGCTGCGGTAACTCTAGATTAGTTTTGATCCGGAATTTATTGATCTTGGTTTAAGCTGGGATAAATCAGTACCGAAAAACCGGCCTTTACAGTGGCTTCCTCTCTCGACCGGCAACAAGCCAATCCTAATTTTCCCAATCGGTAGCGCTATGTTTACGATGTCAGACGCAGATTTTCCACTGCCATCAGCGTCCCCACAAATCAGCGGCAACTCATATGGCGTATTCTTTTCAACAATGAATTCTGAAACTGGTGTGGAATACAGAAAAAACTTGTTCTTTTCTCGTACACCTGAACGGAATCGTGCTCATGTAAATGGTCTTTTGACCTCCGGTGTCGATACCGAACTTGAATTTTCGCCACTGTCGTATTTGACGTTGGAGGCTGGGTGTAGCTTTGATTGTGTATGTGAAATGACGTTTCGACTCAATTTTCATTCGCTATTTTTTTACAACGCGACTGAAATTGTATGAAATCTATAAAAAGTTACTAAATATCACAAAACTTAGATTCATTTTAAGTAAAAAGTACAAAAAACCGCGCCAACAAAATCACGCTACGAAATGAAAATAAAGTAAACAAACTGAAGTCAAAGCGATTTGTCACTCAACGTGATGACTGCACCGGTGCAGTATTTGTCGTCCTGTACACAACGAAGCCAAGTGTACACCACCCTGGAATTTTCGCGAACACCGAGTATTATTTGACAGCTCGGTGTGGCAGTTCGGTGTTCAAAAGAAAACGCCAATAGAGATTATTGCTGTTTCTGGTAACACATTTTTTAGTTCTAGCTACTCTGTGAAGGCGAGGGCGACCTCTTCCTTGGTAGTCATTTCGTCCGATTCCTTCACCTTTATTGTGATCTAACCGTATGAACACATTGGTGTAGCTACAGTGGCAGCAAAAGCGGAAGTAAGAGCTGTCAAAAGTTAAAGTGGTTAGAGTTGTAAGAAGTGGCGCACTTTTAACCTTTGCAGCGCTACACGGTTGACAGCACTACACGGTTGACAGTTCGCTTCAAGGAAAGTAAACAATGGAGGAAAACAACATGGAGAAATTTATCGAAATTGTGAAAAATCAATTCATAAATTTTATGGAATTTGTGCCTCCCGCTTTGAAAAACAATAAAGCTTAGGAGTGGAAACCCTCAGCCATTGCCTACAAACAAAGTATCTGTCTGAAAGGATAAGCGCGCTTTACCATTGTGTTCCAATTTTTCATGTGCCGTGCCGCATACTGCCACTGCTGGTGCATACTAAGCCTGCGGTCAGTGTGGCTCTACGTCAAGACTCTTACTGCAGTTTTGCCTCCTAGTATCTTCTTCACTTGTTGGTGAAAGTGGAGACGAGCAATAAATTTTCGGCGGGTCCTGTACGCTTTGATCGAAAATTGTATTTTCATCTTAGAAAAAAGCAAGGTTTACAAGGTTTTTGTGCACAAACATCCATTGTCATCTATCACCAAATTGAAGTGAAATCCGTAGTTTTTATCATTTAATAAAAAACGAATAATTTTGTCGTGCTTAAAAGTCTCGCGATTCAGAAATTTGTCGCAAACAGAGTCTCGCGACTTACTGTCGTATCCGCCAATCGTTTGTTGTCTACCATTTAAATATCGCCGTGGTTCCTTGGCCTTAGCTGTGTTGTTGAACGCTCGGCTTTTTCACCCAGATCTTTTATAGGGAGAAATCAGTTTTTACCCTTTTCAGCATTTCTGCGTGAGAAAGATATATTTTTTTTTATATAAAGCGCATTGGGGTGAGTATGCTTTTTTCTCTGCCTTACTTGCCCTTTTACATGGGCCAATTCCTGCTTTTTGGTTTGCTCTGATGGTTTTATTGCCATCGACTGGTTTTGGCCGGGTTTTGCCAGTTCTGGTCCGCCATTGGATGTGCTTGGTCATCTAGGCGCTTAACCAATTTGACCCGTAAACTCATTATTTTCTCTAAGTCGAGTATGGCTATATCATTTAGAGAGTTATGCACCTACCCATGAACAACTGACTGGAGCTTACAGATCAGAAGAACTCTCACCTGACCTCTCACTACTGCTGTGTGCGTTACAGGTATTCTTATAACTATGAAGAGGACCTAGAACAATTTACCAATTCCCTGCGTTGAATGGAAAGGTCTCTCATGACAAGTGATACTCTCGGAAGGCTTTTCAGATCCTCGCAAAGGTGTAGGACATTTCTATTGCTCCGGTCGGAATTCGAAATTTCGACTGCGTGTGGTTTATCATAACTATACCAGCCGAAGGTTTGTTCACTACAAAAAGTTTCAATGAGTGACTATACCTCAGTATTTATTTTTCCTATCAAAGGTCTTTCTTTTCATTCAGGGACACCAGACAAAATCTCGCTCAAACTTCACGTTTAATACCTGTATATATATACCTGCGCTCCAAGATGCCATGTCTCAGAACAATTTTTAATTAACGTTGCGTTCCACCACTGGAGAGGTATTTTCAAGTAAATAACAATCACAACTTCAATCCATTTCAGGTTTAATTTTAAAAATTCTAAAATATCTGACAGCTCCTTCCCTTGCTCGGTTACGACTTCATTCAGCATCAGGCATTAGTCGTACCTAGCCACACAAAATTAAAACTTCCAAATTGACAGTAGCATGCAACTTTTCCCATCCAGCCAACCGAAGGATGCAAAACAAAATGTCTTCCATTGTGTTGAGATTAAACTTGGAGCAATTCCTTTCAATATCTGTTTCCTTCGTTCAGTAGGTACCAGCCAACTTTTACTTCTTCACACAGACAAATGAACCCCGATAAGAGAAAGTAATAAACAAAAGTGTTCATGTTATGTGACTAGATAAGACGAAGTTGGGGTGTATCTATGTATGTCGTGTTGAGTATCTATCCATACCGGCAAGTTCATGTAATTCGAAATTGCAAAAAAAAAAAAAAAATCCCAAACGAAGACGATGATGATGGTATGTTTCGCCCAAAATGCTCCAAAAGGCGAACATATAACGTAGATGTATGCACAGTTGTCCCATCAGGACATCAGGAATTCAGCTTGTTTTGCCTTTTTCTGTTGTGCTCTGTGTTTTTGGATTTCAGTGTCCAGAGATAGTCAAGTCACAGTTGCTGTTGCCTAGATAGTTTTACGCATTACAATATAAAGTTTTCTTCTTTAATTACTCGGCTACCATTTGAAGGGTTGAGGCCCTCCCTCGGGGGTATTGTTCCATATCCAAAGGGAGCGAAGGGAGATAGCAGAAGTGTATTTTTTTTTGTTTATTTTATCCTATCCTATTGGGATGGGATAGTTAAAGCATGGCACAGTTCATTGTGAACAGCACACGAAGATGGCAAGAGATGGTTCATATAGTTTTGCTGTCTTCAAGCCGGATGACTTTGTTATCAAAGTTTGCCAAACAAATTTGTTTTGTTTCGCAGATTTGCATAATATTCCTCAAGACGAGCATCGCTTGCAGTTACCACGTCCTGTGTACAGGAATTGAAGTTTCTCTTAGTTAAGATGTTCAAGAAGGGTTGGAATGGGCAATATACTGGTCGTTTTGAAATTCCTTTTATTATATGCGGCAGGCAAGCAGCAGTTCTAAGTTGTGATCTCGACTCTGACCACTAACATATAAGGCACATTCAATAGATGGGCAAAGACGAACCTTTTTGGGCCACCAAGCGACCGAAGAATGCCTTCTGGTCCTGAAGAAGTCATGGTAATTTAATTTATTTTATGTATGGCAATCAAACCTTATGTGAGTCGACAAAATAGCTGGAATGGCTGATGTATCTGATGGTATGCAATTAAGTAGTTTTGATTGTAGGCTAAGTTTATATTTATCTTGGGGACTTTTCTGGTGTTAACACATGCGAACGTCAAATGGTTGCTCCTTGATAAGATGTTGATAGTATATACTTCATAAGGAAGCGTTTATAGGGCTTGATGCCTTTACAATCTGGTAATGTGTACCTAGTTGAGTTGACCAAACTCTTGGGACTAAAACGCGAGTTTCTGAACATTTGTCCATGGATTTGGCTCATCAAAACGACCTGAATATTGCCTATAGAAAGCTTTTTTACAATCAAACATGATAGGAATAAAAAGTCTTGCCTAGTTGCTTATTGCTTAAGAGTTCTCTAAATACCTTAAACGCGTCGAAGAATGCTTAAATATCTTTGCAAAGACCACTCAGCAGTATTTTTGAATATGTGCGGGAAATAAAACGGGCTCCTAGATTAACCAATGAAATCTGGTACCTTCAGAAAATACTATGCTAAGAAAAGAATTGGCTTGAATGTACCACTAAACTTTATGCGAAATAGAAGAAGCAGTTATCAAATTTAGCTATCCGCCGCCGTGGTATAGTGTTGATTGCATAGGACTTTGGTGCCCAGGTTCGTGAAATCTGCAGGTTCGAATCCATATCAGGGCTGTCTTAATCCTCCGAGTGTATTGACATATGAGGCCTCTCGGCCTCATCGAGAAAAAATTGTAGGGCCGTTCAATGCGAGTAACAACTCCTTACAACGCACACAGCATGCATGATTGCGAGGGGTCAGACGATGGATCTTCTGAGCTGCAAGTATCAGTTTAGTCCGCCAGCAAACAAATGTTGAGAGCCTTACAAGAATGTATCTTTCTATCGTCGGAAATCATAAATTATTAAGTAGCTCAGGACACTTCATAATATCCTTGCTCGCTACCATTAGTTACTAGTAATATCTTGTGTAATTATCTTTGATTCAATACCCTTCCTTTATGGGCTTAAAATAAGACGACTGCTCTTATTAAAAGTTCCTTACTCGATTACTTGCTGAGCCGTCATTTAATGCACTCTTATTAAGCCATTTAAAAAGTTTGATTAAACAATTTACTTTCATGCCCTTCTAATCCCATTGCAATTGCTCCCCTCGTGTATGTTCATCCTCAAGTTTCTACCGGAATCCGACACTACTCAGGAATTTGTAAACGCAATCGAATTGCTTCCGTTCTTGAAACATATAAAATATGATCATGATGCTCCTCTAGCTACCATAGTCTGATGGTCTACCACGGGGTGTTTAAAAATTAAAGATTCCAGAGCTTGTTCGATTCCATGACATCCTATATAGTATCACTCGAATTTCAATTTATCAACTGAACTACTACAACACACCATGTCGTTCGACATTATACACAAGTTTAGGAGCAACTCTTCACATTATGTTTGCTGCAAAACCTCTAAGAGTGGTTTTTGTTTGAACATTTCCTCTATGTACGTGTACGTAGCTCGAAAACACCAGGCAGCTGTCGGTATTTCCAGAACGAGGTAAAACATTGCACTTGAAAAACACCTGAAATTCATGGTGTTTTTATGACATTCGTCTATTTACTCCGAAAGAAATATACGTCGCTGTGCCAATATACGCCACACTAGCTTCGTTCGCAATCGAGAATTTTGTCAAAATATTCGAGGAATCGAACCGCAGAAAAACTTTTGATCCAATAATTTTGCAAATATCCAGCACACACTCATAAGAAGTCGCTTCGGCTGAAGGGTTTGAACATTCCTCATGGAGTCAGAGAAACAAAGAACACACCGAGAGGGTATCATGAAGAATTTCAAGTTTGATAAACATCTCTGAGCATAAAGCTTATGTCCGAATAATTGAGGAATGTATGGTAAAATGCTAAAATCGATGATGAAGTGTGACAAATTTACTAATGTCCGATTTATGTTCACCCGCTATTGTGTTTCTCGTCACGTTCCGCCCGTCCGACCTACTAAAGGCATAAGAACTTTACAGTCAAAGTCTTGTTCCTTTCGTTGAGAGGCATGATGCGAAAATCCTAGAATATTTTTAGACACTTTGGACTGTGCGGCCAGTGAGGGGAACATCCTTTTTTTTGTAAGTTGTTGACTTGTAAGTTTTGAGCGAGCTAGAAATTACGGCCCTTACGTGGCTTTGAATTGTTGGGGACTATAATGGCGTGGAAAAACAATTTGGGGAAGCCTGTTTCACATACGTGAAGTTCTGCTTATGAAAGAGCTCAAATACAATGCAATACGTCCGAAATACGATACAAGAGTAAGCTGATGGGCATTCCTGCTTCAGTGGGTATTGCAGTTGAATACTTTGAGGAGTGGAATGCTGCTGGCCTATTCACTGGGGCACTCTTTATCGAAAAAGCGATAAAACAGTAAAAGGCGTGACACATTGGACGGTGCTCCAAGGAGTCAATCAAGCTCACAATGTTCAGGTCACCTTATAAGTTTTAAGGCTCATTTTTGGATCCTGCCAAGCAAATGCAAGGTGGTCTTTGGTGCACCTGCCCAGACATGTGATTTATATTTCAGTTTTTGTCTTATATACGCTTTGTAAATGTTAGCCAGATCAGATGGTGCAAAGTCTTTTTTGCATCGTTTTAAAAAGCCTAAGCGTTTCGCGGCGTTCTTGGCCACGTCGAATACATGGTCACTCCAACGAAGGTTGACTTTAACACACATACCGAGGCCGTAGAGCTTTTCAATGATGCAATTTCCATTCATGGACCTTGGCCGAAGATTTCGATTTCGATTGAGAGGCAGTACACAGCACTGTGTGGACGCTTTAAATTCTACTCTGTTTACAACCCCCCAAGTGGGGTGGGTGCCGTGCGTAGTGGTTAGTGTGTGTGCTTACTACGCCGGAGGTTTGGGTTCGAATCCTACCATGGTCATCTGAAAAAAAGACTTGTTCTTTTTCACGGTCCCCACCTCCGCGAGGGTCTGACAAGCCCTCCGAGAGTATCATTGTCTTGAAAAACTTCTCAAAGTGCCGTTCGGATTCGGCAAAAAATTGTAGGTCCCTTGTATGTAAAGAAATTAACACACCAGCATACATTGTTGAGAAGTTGGCCCTGGTTCACCTCGAGCTGATGCGCCACTCTATTTATTTTTCATTTTTTTTTTACAACCCCCCAAAACGGAGATGCTGTTTAGGTCCGAATTTAATGAATAAACTTGTGATATTTAACTGTTCCATTTCGACGTCCGAAAAGCAAGGACGACTTCCTGGAAACAAGTATGAAGAACTAAGGGTGATAACAGTACATCAGCGAAAGATTGAATTGGATTAGAGGTGGCAGACAAAAGATCGTTGATGAAAATCAAAAAAAAGCGTTGAAGTTTAGACTGAGCCTTGGAGTATACCAGCGTTTATACGGTGTATATCAGACTTGAAGCCGTCCAGACCACTTGGATTGAACGGTTCGAAAGGAAATTTCTAGTCCGATGAATAAAAGACACATCGACATTAAAGTCGCGTGTCTTCTCGTGCATTTTCGACAAGAGAGCCTGATGCTAGACTCTGTCAAATGCTTTTGAAATATAAAGCTTCAACTTTTCCCGAGGCGATGCAAGGAGCAGTTCCACTTTTCGGTAAGATAAGGCATCAAGTCACCAGTGGACCTTTTGCTATGAAACGGTCATTAAAAAGCTTCCGTGACTCAAGATATTTCATAAGCTGACAGTTCGTCAGCTTTTTTCTAACAATTGGTCGGAGAAGTAGAAGTGCCTTTTTTCGGGACGGGCTGGACAAACACTGTTTTTCTTATGCTCGAAAAGAGCTCAAAAGAGTAGGACAGATAGAAAAGCTTACGCAGTGGTTTTTTCCAGCGTAGAAGAACACCACTTAAAAACTAAGAGGGGTGTGCCATCAGGACCAGGGGATTTGTGAATGTTCAGATTTTTAAGAACTCCTGCTACTGTATGAGTACGAAAGTGAGACTGTCTCATTGAGAAATCTACGCGCTGAAGTACAGGTTGAGATATAGCACAAAGGGAAAGCGTGGAGCTGGCAGCAAAATGACCTGCTAGCAGATTGGCTTTGTCTAAGGCCCGATGCACACTTACGTCATTTTGACGTGCGGGCCCACAGCGTCACTGCTTTTGCGTCATACATTTCTTGCGAACATATTAAGTAATGCAAACACACGCGCGATGATGCTGCGTTACCGCGCGTCTTTCTTGCGACTAAAAAATCTGGCAATTTTCTGCGAGACCGCAGCATCAACGTGAATTGCAAATTGTAACGAGAGTCAAAACTCGTAAGTGTGCATTGAGCATGGTAGCGATGCCACTGCGTCAAAAATTTCTAGTGTGCATCGGGCAAGGAGCTGACAGCTGCGGTGTCATTGCTGACGAGTGTTGGGATAGAGGATAAGGTGGTTTTTTTTTTATATTTTTGACGAACAATCACAGACTTTTGCTTTCTTTAAGGCACAATTCAGGACACTGTAAAACTTTGTGCCTCAATTTCTTTTCGTATGCAAATTGAACACGCACGGGTTAGTGAATTGCAGTCATTTTTAATTTCTTTTTTCGATTTTCCTCAGTTGCCCGTATAAGACCGAAAACACACCTCCTCAGCTTAATGGCCTCTCTACAGCTCGAGTCGTACCAAGGATTCTCTTTTGGTCTGATACTTTTAATCCTGTAAGGAATAAAAGATTTCATACCAACAAGAATTAAAATTTGTGACCATATCGACCAGTATTGCACCGACCAGTTAAGGTTCTTAAAGAAACTGTTGAGTCCGTCCTAGCTTGCTTTTTTCATATTGCCAACCAGTTTTTTTTTGGGCTAGGTCTTTAGCTGTATGGTTGATAAATGAGAAAGTAGCCGATACGACACAATGGTCCGACGAGCCTAGAGGCGATAGCACATTGACTGTGTATTTTTCGGGATGAGTGATGGAGACGAAGTCCAGAGTTTTCGCAGCATGACTGCCAGTTTCAGGAATCCACGTTGGCTCGTTTACTAGTCGCATGAGGTTATTTGTCGCAGCGAAAATTTCAACATACCTGCCTTCGGGTGTAGTCTGTCTAGAATGCCGAAGCCACTGAGAATTGTGTATATTAAAATCGCCTGCAGTGACGATTTCAGTACGAGAATTCTGTTGATGGAGTCAGACAGTAGTTCATCGAACTTGTCGCAAGTTGGTTTACTGCCCAAACTAGGACTATCTCCTCACGATGGGGATGCCTTAAGTTTCTACCAAACTCCCAAGCTTATATTCGTCCGATTAGTCCGGACAACAGACGCCGAGGAAACCGATAACTGCATTTCTGCCATTTGAAGTTCAGCCGCCTCCCTGGGATCAGATGCTGGCCAGTGAGTCACACAGAGTTTTAGGTTTCATTCAAACCTTTGGGTTCCTCTTGCAGTTTTAGGTTATAGTTACTGTTAAGAGGAACCAACCAGGAATGCTCCTGTCAGCGTCGTTTTTAACATCAAACATTATCAGTTCTTTTTATGCGCTTGAGTACACTTTTACAACAGTCATACTTTATCTCAAGGCTATTTTTACCACGACCTAAGAGGGAAAATGAACAAATATCAGAGAATCAGAAAACAGGGTTTCTCTAAATACCTAACATATAAGGGAACCCAATTTTACTCAAATTCAGAAGAATAAGCTATAAGAAAATGCAAAGTTAAGCTAACAAGGATAAGCTATAGGAAATGCGAAGGCTTATTAAAATTTTCTACAAAAATATTCCGAGTGTTCAATTGAAGGGATAACTTTGTGCTAGGTGCGTAGATGGTTGCCCTTTTAACAGTCGTCCCAGCTATATACATAAAGCCAGCTCCCTTTTTTACATATTAAACATTTTCAAAACACAAAAATTTTGACTATCCCATTCATGAGCTTTTGGCCCCACTGTTAATTTTAGCTGCAAAACAAGAAAACTGTTGACTGCCAAAGTGCCAAACACATCTTCGCCTCCAGTTACAGTTATGGCCGTGGTCGTGGCTCAGAAGATCATAGCAATGGGCAAAGTAATCGGAACGCAGTCCGTACTAATTAGTAAGTCAGTCACATCTCGTCCTTAAATTGACTCGTATTCCACGCAATATTCAGGCGTTGTGTTAGGGCGATGGCATATAATATATGCCACCCCCTCCTGATACTGCCATTCGTTACAGGAAGGAAGTGGCAGTAACCCGTTCATGTTGTGTGGAAGGAAGGTAGTTTCAGGTGTTTGCCGAACTTTTGCGGTAGAGACTAATTAAGTTTTGTTTTGTTCAAGTGAACGAGCACATGGTTTGGGGATATGGGCTTTGAATCTTCACACAACTATGTGTGTACATATTATATACATCTGCTTGTGTTCACTTCATTGATGTGAGCCGGAGCACTTGGTATTTCTTGGATGTAGCTGTATATACTTACCTATTCAGGAAAAGCTCCAAAGTGAATATTTGGATCGCGAAACTTAAGTACGCCTCTAATCGTTGTGGTGAAAGTGGCACGAGTTTCAAGGTACGAAATGAGTATTTTCAAAAGTTCGCATTTCGTTGCTATACCTACCTACAATCGATTATAAGGATGAATGGGATTTATTTAAGGAACAGAAGATTGCATTGCAAACATCTGAACTTCAGTATCTCTTTGCCGACAGATTACGAACTTTATAATGCAGATCTAAGGAAACTCATCCTTGGTTTTGAATTGCAACCGCGCGCTGGTGGGCATAAGCTGCGATATAAATGTTGAAGCTGCAATATCCTTCGTCAAAAGCATTCAATAAGCAGTAGCAGGCGCTTTCAAAATGACAGGTATTATGCTTGGAAGCATTTTCTATTCTATAAATGTTTCGGGATTAGATCGACTTTGATAGTTTTGTGGAAAATATGCGTCTTTGAAGAAAAGTTGTAATACGTATAGAATGATCATTGAGAATAACGAAACGCATCAAACAAGTTTATTGTGGGCTGCAAAAGAGCCTGCTTTTATATAATATCAATTCCGTAATATAGGCAGTGCGGGATTACACTTAAATCCTTTTGGATTTATCAATTTAACCTTGTTACCTACCCGCATCCAATACCATATACTTGACTTCACACTTTTTGGAATTAAAAGTTTAAAGAGGTTGTAATTTTTTATGCTTTTGGAATGATGATGAAAAAAGAAACAGAAGGTAGTAGACCTCATTTTGTCAGTTTTAAGCTATACGTCATTTGCGAATTGCAACCTACGACTACATCCTGTCTACCTGCAGATAGGTTAATGTGATCATCACCTCCAAGACAGGCAACAAGCTATTGAGCTTAGACTGTACGATCCTATAGGAAGAGCTATGAAGATTGGAGAAGATTCGGCAAATTAAAAAAAAAAAACCAGCTGGGAGTTGGGAAATGAATTAAGTCATCCATAGGGCTATGCGGGATTACACAGTACAGGGGAGGAACTGGCGATATAACTCTAACACAGAAAAAATATGAAGAAAGTGCAATAATGGTAGAAGCCATTAGAGCCACAATCAACCGTCTGTGAGTGAAAGCTTATTATCTTCCTAAAGGCTTTAGTATTTTAGCGCCGAAAATTGTACAAGAACTTCTGTCAGTCTGCGACGGATTGCAACATACCCGACCCTACCAAAAAGAAACCTGCTACGCCTCCAAAAAGTGGGCGGTATGTAACTGTTGAATGCTTTACGCTAGGTGGTTGGATACATTTTGGACTAAAGCTCCGTAATTTTAACAAAGTAAATCACTTTTTTGGAAACCACGCCCACAAAAGTGGGCGGTGATATATTTAATTTACACAAAATATATAGAAAATGCTAATATCTAGAACTTTTGTGATAGAATTTTTTATCAAATTTCATATATATTTATGGAAAAACAGTAATTTTAAAATTATTCAAAAAGTGGGCGAGGTCAATGAAAATGACGAACTTTTTCTGCTGCCTCAAAGAGATTTACAAAGCAGTGTCACATACTAAAAACCAGTGTGCTAGCACCATTTTCACATAGCTAAAGTGTGAAAAAAGTATTTTTTTAAATTGAAGATGGTCGCACATATAGGCCTGAAGTGTGCGTGTCTGTAGGCGGATTCAACTAATTTTCTAACTTGATCTGGTCAAATGGACTTTCAGTTCACTTGCAAACTTTCAGCTCTCTAGCTTAAAATTTAGGGCCTAAAAGTTGTTTGCATACGGACGGACATGGCTTAAACGATTCTCCTGTCGGTCTCATTCAAATCTCTAAAAAGTCTTTGGAATCTACGGTGATTATTTCACTGCATTACAAACTATACATAGGGTCGGGTATAGAAATTAGACTCTTAAGGAGTATCCCGATATTTGTAAGCGGGACCCACCCCTCACACCCCTATTCCGTAACACCCACAGACTTAATTGTTTTAAATCTTGTCACTTAACCTGGCCTAAATTGGCTTTCCTCTAGTTCCCCTCAAGTGATAACGATTCAATTAAACTGAAACGCCGTCATTTGAAGTATCCTAAATATCGCCCTCCTCTCAGGACCTACTCGTAAATCAACAAAATGATATCCACTTAGCCCAGGCGAGTACCAGCATAGCGCGCCTACCGTCTCTCTGGTTAATTTTAGTCAAGTATTTCAATATCAAATAAAATGTCCTTGATGCCATTGGCTTTGTCTCTTTACTTTCGGATGGCAAACGATTGCCCCTTCCTTAAGGTAATTCCCTAAGAATTTATGACCACGTGCAAGCACGGGGCATTTTATTTACAGCCTTTAGCCACTTTTACTTAATCCAATTTCTACGACAAAATGTTGTCTACGCGCTCCTCGCTCAGCGTCCTCACAGTTGTCGTTTACTTATATAGCAATAAATATATCTACCCATACCAACTCCATATTTACACACCCACACTTGTGACTGAGTACACTTCCATCTTATTATAACAGGAATATTTAATACAATTACCGTTAATAATTCTGTCCTCTTCGGCGAATACCAGAACAATTTTTTACATGTGACTGAAGCAGCAGCAGCCCGGCATGACTGTTCCCTTTCCATTTTGTAATTACCAAAGTGTCATGGCGCACGTCCTTATGCTAAATACTCATGTCGTAGGAGGTGAATTGTAGTTGTCATTAAATATTCATTAAAATTACCAACGCTGTGTGTGCATGAAGAAGAAGGTTTCTCTAAAACGAAATAAATAGGATCCATTCTAGATGCGCCTCTAAGGTTATACACACATGCATGTGGATTCTTCTAGAGAGCCACGACCTCCTTACAGGGCCGTGGCTAAATTACCACGCACCTGCCGTTGTCCTTAGTAAATGTAACACAATGTTTCTTCCATTTCCGTAGAAATGTGTTGTAAGTCGGTCGCTCTACTCTCTCTGTTTGAGATACAAGTTACAATTCATTTTATTTGCCTTGATGCCCCCCTCTGAATCCCTGGAAAAACCCAAATATGTCTGCGTATGCTGGTGGTGGCTGGTCCTGCCGTCCTGCGAAAGTGCAATGTGTATTATAAAGAATGTGACTCTGGCTCTGGGAAAATGGGTTGATTCCGGTACCGTGGTACTGGTACTACAACTGTTGTTCGCATTGCTGGAGCTGAATGTGAAAAGGAATCACGTACCAGATTCTAAGTAGAATAATTTTAGATTCCATTGTAGATCTCGTCTACGTTGCCGCCACTGCTGGTTGGCTTTATTCGGTGTGGTTTGTTACGAGGTGACGTCGTCGCTCGGTCGGTCGTCCCCTGCAAAGTGCCCTCTTGCATCGGTTACTTGCGCTGCACTTTTGAACGCTGAATTTGGCAGGAGTGGCAGCGAGCAAGTGGCGCTTGAACCGACAACAGAGGGATCAGGTGGAATCAGTGCCTTTTTTATGACAGGATGCACACAGTAAATAAGCAGGTATGAAGGAATAAAGGGAAATGCGGTTACCGTTGTTGGCATACATTGAAACCCTTTACAACTTTGTTTGAATGGAACTGCAATATGCCTCTTGAATAATTGATTTTTATGACAAGCTGCTGACGGGGCGCAGCCCAATGAAGAGAGAAATTTCCATGGAAGCGTTTGAGTTCGTTTGTGATTATAGTAAGCCGCGAAATGAGGATAGATTTTCGAGGAAATGGAATGGGTCTCGTGCGAGCTTAAATTGTATAGAATTATTTGCGAAGGTTTGAAGAAAGAGGATCGGGTGATATTTAAATGTGTTGGTTGCCGAACAATTAAACATGGAGTTCACAAAAAGATTCGACCTTTGTTACATGTGGGTGAAAGTGAATTCACTTCAAAAAGTGTATTATTTTGGCAACTGTGTCTTGAAACTTTATGGACACCTGACCGAATAAATTTCAGCTTCTTATAATTGAATTGAATTGAATGTATAGGGTGCGAGTATAATACCCACTTGTACTGCGACCTAAAAGATCTATTGGACCCCTTTACTTTGAACTAGGTTTTTAGAGCTATCTTTACAAATCTGATAACCTCCCTCGATGGGATGTTTTTATAGTCTTTCCTTGTTAAATTGGGTATCCCAGTAATTTTAAATCTGTGGAGAGCAAGAGCAGGACACTCTATCAAAAGGTGTTCCATACTTTCTTTTGTTTCTCCACAGTGTCTACAGATTTCAGTGGTGCTGTGGCCTAAATTGGATAGGTGATAGTTACATTCTGCATGTCCAGTGAGAGCTACACATAACAATCTTAGATCGGATCTGTTGAGTTCTAGGGCTTCCTTAGCTCTTTTGGGGTTGTACCTGAGGAATTTTTTGGAGTGTTTGAGGCCTTCCAGATTATTCCACTTTTGTAGACATATACTGCTAGTCCAGTTTTTAATTTGATGATAAATGTCTGCCTTAGTGAAACCAAAGAGGGGAAAAGGCCCTATTAAAGGAATCTCAGCGACCCATTTGGCTTGAATGTCGGCTTTTTCATTACCCTCATAGTTTTCGTGTCCCGGCACCCAAATCAGCTTCACACTGTTTTTGGTAGCTCCTTAGAGCTTTTAGGACTGCCTGGTTGTCCGAGAATAGTGATTTCACATTTTTGAGATTTCTATTATAAATGCAATGGGCTGCTTCGTTAATCGCAAAGATTTCGGCTTGAAAAATTGTGGCTTCTTTACAGAGAGGTATGTGTTTGTGTCACCTCGGTCCTAATATACCAGGCCCAACTCCACTGCTTGACTTCGACCCGTCCGTGTACCACTTTTGGGCGTCGTCATTTAGCCAATGTGGATTGCTAGTCCATTCCTCTCTTTTTGGGATTAAGATTTTGTAGTTTTTGCCAAAGCTTACAATAGGGTCTATGATATCGCTGAAAAGTGTCAGTTCCCTGACCAGATCCACTTTCTTCAGTATCTCTAGATGCCCTTGTAGATTAACTTCTTTGCATGTATATTTGCGTTGAAGACTTATAGCCTGTCTTGCTGCTTCTGCCTGAACAGCTATATGTAGTGGTGGAAGGTTTAGGAGGACTTCCATACCAGCTGTGGGAGTGGTTCGCATAGCTCCAGTGGTACAGATGCACGCTAGCCTTTGCAGTTTGTTTAGCTTTTCTATGACTGTCCGCTGCTAACACTTTTTCCACCATATGGCAGCGCCGTAGAAAATAATTGGCCGGATCATTTGAGTATAGACCCACAGGCTCATTTTGGGATTGAGTCCCTATGTTTTACCAACGAGCTGTTTTAGGGTCCATAAAGCTTTCGTAGCTTTTTTGCATATTGATTTTAAATGTGGATTCCAGGTGAGTTTGTTGTCTGTTATCCCTAGAAACTTAACCTCTTCACTGGTTGTAAGAAGAATATCTTTAATTTTTAGGGTTTGAAGCTTGTTCTGTCTCCTTCTTGTAAAGTGAATAATTTATTGGTCTTGTTGCAATTTAGAGAGTCCTTCACCCTCACACCATTCCCAAGTTATTTTCAAGGCTTTTTGCATAAGATTACCAATTGTATCCTCATATTTGCCTCTTAAAAGAATGGCTAGATCATCAGCATATCCAATGGTATAGAAGCCATTGTTGTTTAGTACAGTGAATAGCTCGTCCACAAGTATTGACCATAAAAGTGGGGAAAGAACTCCTCCCTGAGGACACCCTTTGATAGTTTTTATTACTACTTCCACGTTACCTAAGTTGGCTATTATGAGCCTTTCTTTGAGCATATTGCTAATCCATTTAATAATGAGAGGATTAACGTTTTTCCTCTTTAGAGCATTTGTGAAGGACTTGTGATTTTCAATATCGAAGGCTCCTTCTATGTCCATAAAGGCCCCTACAGCAACCTCTTTAGCCATAAGGGATTTCTCAACCATTTCTGTTAATTTATGGAGGGCAGCGTTTGTGGATAGCCCTTTCTGATAGGCGAATTGTAGTCTTTGCAGTGGCGCTTTTTGAAGAGCATCACTTTTGATCTCTAGCTCAATAAGCTTTTCCGTTACTTTAAGAAGTACAGACGATAAGCTTATTGGCCTGTATGATTTGTGAAGGTCGGGTGGTTTGTTTCCTCCTTTCGGAATGAATATCACCTTTATTTCCCTCCATTTTTGGGGAATATAGCCTGACAGTAGGCATAATCTAATAATTTTAACTAGACACGCCTTTAGTCTGTTGGGGGAATAAAGGAGAAGGGCTGGAAAAATACCATCCATTCCGGGAGCCTTATATGGCTTAAAGCTCCTGATCGCCCATTCAACCTTATCAAACGTAATATTTTTATATATAGCAGAACCTCTACCTTTATTGTAGGGAAAGTTGGTTGGGTTCCTTCCAGAATCATTACCATCCTTTAAAGTACAACCCGGGAAATGAGTCTTTAGCAGTAATTCTTAAGTATTTTTGAAGTTTTGTGTGAGGTTTCCCTCAGAGTCTTTGAGTAGTCCAATAGAGTCCTGGTTACCTCTTGAGAGCGCCTTATGAACTCTTGCCGTCTCCGGTGAGTCTTTGAGGTTTTTTCCCACGACCTTCGTTTAGGTTTCCTCAACTCTTTATTATAGTTAGTTAGGGAGTCTTTGTACTTGTTCCTGTCGCCTGCTCTTTTGGCTCTGTTAAACTCATCTCGGGCAGCTTTCCTGAGCTTTTGCAGTTCAGTATTTCACCAGGGTACCGCTTTATTTGTGATTTTTTCTTTGTGCGGGCAGCTTGAGCGGTATGAGGATAGGATTTTTTCAGTGAGATTCACGACTGAGTTATCCAGTTTCTCTGGAGTATTTGTGCTCAGATGGAACCCAATCAGCTCATTGCTGAGCGAATTTCTGTATACTTCCCAGTCAGTGGTCCTAGGAGATCTGCACCTGATAACTCTTTTGGCTTGGGAGTTGATCTTAAGGTTAAACAAGATGTGTTTGTGGTCTGAAAATGAGGCTTCCTTTGAGACTCTCCAGTTGTAGATTAAGTTAAGGTTTTTGTTAGTAATTAGTGTAAGGTCTAACACCTCCGTCCTGATCGCATTTTGAAAAGTGGGTGTTTTGCCTTTGTTTACTAATGCTAGGTTAGTGCTAAGTAAGAATTCAGTTAAAGACTCACCTCTTGAATTGTTGTTGCTACCACCCCATATAGCACACTATGGGCGTTGGCATCGCAGCCAATGAGGAGGATCTTATTTGTCCTTTGGCAGTATTGGACCATTCGTTCAATTATCCTCGGAGGTGCTTCTTAATCCTCTCCCGGAAAGTAGGCTGAGGTAACCACTACCTCTTCACTATCTTCACCAGGCAGATTGATAAGAACGCTGGCCGTGTCCCTGTTTGTGAATTCTGGAATGAGAATGTAGCTTCTTCTAAAGCAAGAGTGTGACTCTGGTGTCTGGTGGTATCATTCATCGAGAAACGAACAGATTGTTTGGTGGCAGAAATTCGCCCAAGCTCTCAAAAAACAGAAATAATGATGATAAGCCAGGGTCAAAATTCTCAGAAATAGACTTAAAAGATTAGGTGGGAGCTGTGTTTCTAAATTACCTTTACTATCTTGTTGGTATAGAACCTTTATCTTCATAGAGACTAGTCCTTATCAAAGAAACATGAGACTAACAAGATTTCAGTACAATGCTTTAAAACTTGCCTTAAGTCATTCGAGAAGTGCTATTTTGCCGCATTGGTTTAGGCCATTTCCCAGAAATTGACGACCTTTCATAAATGTAAAGCCTTAAAGGGGTATCTTCTTCCAGTTATGTATGGTTTTCTTACGGCAATAGGAAATGGGATTAACTTTCCCCTACAGTCAAAATTGTGGGCTCATGTTAAATTTTTAGATCCTAGGAGGTATGTCCTGAGAAAAAATAAACTTAGCAGTTTTCAGTTATATTCATTGGCCAAACCAAGTTTAAAGTTGTCCATGAAAGAAACTAAAAATTTTTTAGATGAACGACTGCCTAACTGAACTTGATTTCAAAAAACGTCCTTGGGTTGACAAGTGCACATGATGGCCAGAACCAGACTTGGTCAATATGAATCTCCTATATCAGCTGGGATGATTTACCCAAGAATTATGATCCAAGTAAGAACTTTTCGTTTTTTCTTTCCTTTTGAAGTACAAAGTTTTCTTTTCACGTTAGCTGGATGTGGACTTTATAATATGTTGTCCTTCTATACAAGCTGTGTGTAGAATGTTGTTTTTAAAAGTTTTTTTTTTTCAGGAAGGAATTAATAACTGCAATACTTTTCTGCAGGATATAATAAATGAAAAGTTTAAAAAACTCTTTTAAAGTGCCCACAGGTTCTTGCTTGTACACAAGACAAATAATAACTGCATTGGCACATGCGATAATGAATCATCGGACGTTTTGAAATTAATGATGTTAAGTTCGAGAAGTCTGAAGCAAACAAGTTTTTTGGTAACCTGCAGAGAAAAAAAAGTTTTAGTGTCTTTTAGCAAGTTAATAAGGAGCTCAAGCAAGCACAATGAGCTGTCTTATATCAATGCTTTAACAGTTTAAGAAATATTCTCTTTTTTTTTAAAAAAAATATAAGGGTATTTGTAAGGATATGAGCGATTTTAAAAATGTAACAATTACATGTTGTTGGTTTATGCAGAGCGAACATGTAGGCTTTTTAAAGCAGCGAGATTAAAGTCGGACTGTGGTGCGGATGGTGGCACCTATGACCGATAATCGAAAGGTCCTGAGTTCAATCTTGGGACACAACCAACTACTTTTTTTGCCAAAATTATTTCATCACCCAGATGAAAGCGAAAGCTATTTTCGGAAGTGGTTCAAGAATATAGGATGGTGCTCCGCAGGGTCCGGATGGCTTCGGAGGTTCTCATTTAACGCGACATCGGATCAACAGAGGCGAAACTCCTCCACTGAAGACTAACTTGAAGATCAGAAGCAAAGCAGCTAATCCAAATCATGGAAAAACAAGGCTTATTGAACCATCCATTAGACCCTGAGCTGCTCCCACTGTACTCGTCAATAGAAAAAGGATGAATCGACGCGGTTTTGCTTAGACTACAGGCAGCTGAACGCTATAACAAAATAAGATTATTACACTCTCCCGAGGATCGAAGAGCTTTCCGCGGATTTAGCGGGTTCTCAATGGTTTTCAACGAAAGATTAGCAAGATGGTTACTCGGAGCTGGAGGTGGACCGTAAGAAAAAAACAACTTTTTCGGATGGATCAGGATTATGGCAGTTTCGGCTGATGTCATTTTGTTAGTTAAATGCTCCAGCTACATTCGAGCAGTAAATAGATGCGACTTTAAATGCATTCTCATGGAAGTAGTTTCCACTTAGGGACTTCAGACCGACGCTTCATAGATTCGAGTGGTGGCTGAATGGCCAACTCCATAAAAAGCTTTTTGGGCCTCTCTTGCTACAATTTATCTGGACTCCTGAGGCGGACATGGCTTTTCGAGAACATAAGTCTTGTTTGACAAAGGCTCCAATATTGGCTTTTCCCCAACCGGACGACCCGTTCATTTTGTACACAAATGCATCGAATGTCGGCATTGGTACCGTTTTTAGCCACATACAAGGAGGTAACGAAGTAGTCCTCGAGTATTACAGCCAGACTCTCCTTCGAGAGGAGCAAAACTACTACGTGACTAGGAGAGAGCTGCTGGCAGTGGTGAATGCTACGAAGCACTTTCAATGCTACCTTTCCGGGCGACGCTTTTTCCTTAAAACCTATCAATCCACTCGTTGTTACGTTGGCTTGTCAACTTCAAAGATCCTGAGGACCAGACAGCTCGCTGGTTGGAAAGATTGCAGTTATACAACTTCGAGCTGCAATACAGACCGGGTATAAAATGCGGGAACGCTGATTCTCTCTCAAGAAGATCGTGTAGTCACTGTTGACACTGTGAGCGGCGAGAACAACACGAAGAAGAGGTGGTAAATGTCTTATGTCTATGTAAATCTAAATGTCTATGTATTATGTAAATGTCTAAATCTGAAGACATATCGGCAGCAATGCAATGGGTTCATGGGGGAGAGCGACCTCCAAAGGAACAAATCGCAGGTATAAGAGCCAATGCCTTAAAGCATATTGGAGCGAGTTCAAGGCCTTGTCGTTGGAGAATGGAGTTGTCGCAAGACATTCGGAATTTGATGATGGCAAAACTACAAAGCTACCCGTTCTTCCAAAAAGTATTGTTCCAGAAGTTTCAACCTCGCTGGATGACGAACCAGGCGGAGGGCATTTTGGTATTACCAAAATTCTCAACCGTGTTAAAGATAGGACGGGGTCAATATGTTCAACTCTGGTGCGCTTGCTGTGCACTTTGTGCCTCGCAAGAAGGCCCAGCCGAAAAAACTGTACTCCGCTTCATTCGTCGTCCATGGTATATAAGAAATAGCGATTTACATCGAGATCTTGGCATCGCAACCATGACCGATGAAGTAAGAAACTTTGCTCGCAAACTTCACACTCGTCTTCACGGCCATTGCAACCACGAAATAATCGGAACTCTGGATCAGACAAATCTTGCACGCCGACTACAACGAACAAGACCGTTGGATCTAGCGTCGGCAGAGGAAACCGTACATAATGACGGTATTGCAGGTGCTTTCGTTGGAAAGTAGCCTGCCAAACGCGATTACTATACAGAAGCATGAACTTCTTGTTAAGGAAACTTAGTCGTAGTCTTACAAAGATTGGGAGGTTTTTTAGTGAGTAAGAATCTCACACAACTATGAGCACGCGCGTTCGATTCTCATAGTGCCTATGAAGGTTTTTACCTACCCACGGAAAAAAAAAAAAATCGTCGACAACTGCTGCGCCATTCGAAAGGGTTGCAATTGACGTATTGGGCCATTTCCTCCAACCACTCGTGGAAATAAATATATCGGTGTGGCTATGGATTACTTCACCAAGTGGCCGGAATGTTTTGCCCTTCCCAACTATCCTGCGGTATACCGCTTCGATTACCCCTACCTCTCCTATTCCCTGGTGCGGGCTCATACCGCTTCGGTTACCCTTACTTCTCCTATTCATCCCCTCCCCCCAAAGGTTAATTCTGACTTGAGTCACCTGAGGTTTACACCGACTGAAGACGGTTACCCTACTTCAGCGTCTTAGCGAAGAATCGTCCTCCGGAAACGGTCTTTACCGAAATCAGTTACCCCACCTGCACTCTACAATCCTTAAAAACTGTTTATCTAAACAGTAAACAAAAGATCTAAAATCTATATGTGTCTTACACCACCCGGGACGTAATTAGTACTACTCCTACAGTAATTGCCATTCTCCCCATCTTTACCCTTCCAACCATATCCCAGGCTCTTCCCTTACAGGGCTGGACCGGTGTGGGCTTATACCGCTTCGGTTGCCCTCACCCCTCCACCCCCACGTGACCACCAGCACATATTTCTCACTGGTACGGGATCATACTATTTCGGTTACCCCTACCTTCCCCCCATTCTAAAGTGAGTCGCTTGTAGTACGGGTTTACACCGAAGACGGTTACCCTACATCAGCTTCTTGCCTGAGAATTCCCCCTGCAAGGTTTCACACCGAATCGGTTACATCTGCACCTTCCCATCCCCGAGGATAATTCTTAGCAGAGAAGCAATAGATACGAACTTATAGCGAAATCGGTTGCCCCTGGCGGGCTTTCTCTCATATAGGAATTATTCCTCACTAAACCCCCACCTCCTCGTCGAGGTCACCCCTCGGCCTCAAGCTACTTCCCCTCCCTAATCCGTATCAATCCGCCCCCATCAAGGCGAATTCCCATCTGAAGTCCAACAGTTACGAGACCACCCTTTTCGTCAGGAAGTCTCTCACTGGCCCCACTCAACTTTGCTGACAGCGGTTCACACCGAAACGGTTAACCCCAGCCTTTATTACCCTCGGGTATGTCTCAACCAATCAAACTTTGATTGGTGACCTTCGGTACAGATTTATACCCAAACGGTTATACCCCATCCAAACGGCTGGTAACTCCGATCCTACAAGTGGTATTACAATCGACCTGCTTTGGTCTAAGTGTGTTCCTGCCTAGTGGGGACAGCCACCAAACCTAACCTAACCTATACTAGCAAAGTTGGTGGTGGATGACGTAGTGGAGTCGGTGCTCTGTCGATTCGGGGTTCAGCAGCGTTGATTCATTCGGATCAGGGCAGAAACTTCGAATCGGAAGTGTTCAGGCTAATTTACTATCGTCTCGGAGTCTAGAAGACACCGTTGGGGCCCCAACCAGATGGCATGGCGGAGCGGTTCAACCGGACCTGACTCGACTATTTATCGAAATTTTTCAACCTAAATCAGAATTAATGAAACAGTTACTTGCAGCTAGTGTTGTTGGCGTGTAGGGCAGCCGCCCATGACTTCACTGGATTTTCACCCACTCAACTTTTCTTAGGCCGAGAGCTGTGACTTCCTTTGGACTTGGTATATGGTTCTCCAACCGATAACAGAATTAACGTCCCCGATTATCTGAACAAGCTTTGGAACTTTCGAAGACAGCAGTCAAAATGAAAGAAAGGTATGACCTTCCTTCTAGTCAAATTTATCTAAAAGTGGGTGAAGAAGTTTGGTTTTGGAATCCCAAACGCCGAAGAGGTATCTTATCAAAGCTGCAACGCGACTGGGAAGGACCAGCCAAGGTGGTCGGTAAGATTACCGATCTCATCTTCCGGATCCAACTTCAAATCGTAAGACGTCCAGAGTAGTTCACGTCAATCGTCTCGCACGTTGCTTGCCAAATACGCCTGGATGTTCTGGACCCGACAGTAGTTAAGGGTTATTACGTTTCAAGCCTCGATCCGAGCGGAAACATGAGGAAACGTCAAAAAGAAAAGAGAAGGACGTGAAGACGGCCGGTTTGAGCTCGAGGTTCTATCAGTGCGGACAAATAATAAATAAATTAATAAAAAAAGATTAAAACCGTGTGGAGTTGTTTTTCATCTTTAAGTTGAATTGTCGCCTTCAACAAAAAAAAATAAATGTGCAACAAAATTTACTGGCTTATATTAGGAAGAAATCGATAAAATGTGAAAAATTATTCTTTCATTTCCTAATGAACTGTGAAAATAAAAAACTTAATCCATGCTCACGCCCTCCGTTTCGTTGTTTATTTATCTTTATTCAGGCAGCAGTACATTTGTCTGTAATTTGTTTGCTGACTGTGAACGGCACTTTAAGAAGCCCGTTGAGACAGATTCTACTTACGGGGACTTTTACTTTCTGACTATTGTGAATGCGGGACGTAAAAAAGTCTTTTGTTTAGATTACCGAGGTGACTAGACTGTCTTACAATTCTTAGGAGGTGCTAAATGTCAAATTTTAACTTTTATCGACGTCTTACAGTTTTGAAAGCACTGGAAGTAGTTGCACATTAATGCCGATTCTGGGCGTGTCTGTAAGCAGATTTCAAAATTTTTTAAACTTGTATTGCTCCAGATGACAGAGACCTTGCCTACAAAGTTTTAGCTTTCTAGCTCGGTCTAGGTTCTAGGTTCGGTCTCGAACATATATGTCCTTAAGGTCTTGGGGGTCTATCGTTTTTATTCCTGTATGTTACATTTTCGCTGACCGAACTTTAATTACTCCATTCCTGTGAAAAAGGGTGTAAAAAATTAAATAATTTAACTAGACGATATGTCTGATTAGTTTATTTGTAATTTAAATTTTATTTATTTTATTTATTTTTTAAGCGCCGATATAATGCACTTTCATTCAAATAGAGTGTCGGCGCACATTTCATGACCATCGTAAGCTGCTGACGAGAGAGACTACTAGAGGTCGTAGTTTTCTCTGAAAATAATTTATGACTGACCGACATTTGTGCCAAAATATCAAAGAGGTACAAATTGTTTTTTTTTTATTATTATTTTGTTTGACCATCTTTTTTTAAACTTAAAAGTTTAGCTTTTGTACTCAAATGATAGCGAGCAAATTAATCAGATAACAATGCCACTACAGGGCTCATAAAAATCATAAAAAACCGACTAAACTGAGTTAATATAAATGCATAACCATCAGACTCAAGCCAATACATACGTTTTTATCTTTAAGTTTTTTTAATCATTAATAGAAGTCCTTATAACAAAAACTAGCCACCGAATAATTAAATAGAAATGTGTTTTACACATTTATGACCGCATAAAGGATTTGTATACCACAAAGCACTACCATTTGCAGGATAGAGACTTCCCAATTTATTAAGCCCATTTATATGAACTTTCGAAGTTATATGGCTTAAGTGATTAAATATGAGCGGAGCCAGCATATGATGTTTGCCATCGAAAGTTTCCATAACCACTAAACATCCATCAAAGAGTTAAATTTTTAAACTAAACCCAATTTTGTTGAAAGTTTCATTTCACCGCATAAATTCTAGTCTTAAACCTCTCATTCAACAAACGTCAACTTTTCACAATGGATCATCATAAAGAGCCGCAACAGCCTCGGGGTCATGGCCCCTCTTGATCCACTATATATGCGCGTAATGATGAGAATGCACCGCACGGGAGTTGATGGTGAATGCAAACTGCATTCCATATAAATAGTTTGAATGTTCGTTTCCAAAATTCAAATTGTTTAGATTCGACTCGCAAAGTTTAATTTAATTCTCACCCCGAAAATGGATAGTCCTGATAAAACGGAATTAACTTTACGCGGCTGGGAATATCCTTCCGCAGCCTATTCTGAGAATGGATTCAGAGTTGAAAATTAAATTCTCCATACCACGAGTTGGTACAGCCATCAGCTGTTGATGAAATATATTGTAATGGAGTATCGTATGCTTCCATCCTCATCCGTGTCGCGCAACAATAAAGTTGGAAGTTATTAAAACACTTGCTGTATCGCATCCATCGGATGGCAAAAATAACCGGGATGAGGACTAGCAGAATGGATATGCCATATGTACGTATCCAATCGTGCGAGCACACACACAACGGCGTACACCCCATTGCGTGTGTTCAATGTAAGACAATCAATTTAACCCAGTTAAGCTCAATACCCTTTAGTGGGAGACAGTGAAGTGTTTTTTTTTTTTGCTTGGCTGGATTTTGTATGAAGCTTGCGCGTAATGTCAAGAATTCACTTTCAGAACACAAACGTGTTTTTCTTGTAGCGAAAAAGAGCATCGCCTGAGTGCACTTTGGTTGACGTTTATCGCTGACGCTTTTAATTATTATTTTTCATCACAACCGTTTTAATTTTAAAAGAATATGAGATGACTTAACGGAAATTTTTTCGAAAAATCCCAGAGGAACGATAAACAATATGCTTAAAAGACTAAAGCATTAAAGAGTCTTTAGACAGCCAACCCCTTATGACAGGTGACGTCGATAGTTAATTGACGCGATGTCTCAAATTGATTTTTGTGGGGTACGGACTAATTATAGTCAGGCACGATACCAGTTAAGTTATTCCTTTTTAATATCTGTAAAACCTAAATGTATGTATAAACGAAACCGCCCACCCAACCTGCATGATGAGTTAGCCGTGCCTAGGCTTAAAATAAAGAGGGTGCTTATGCCTACCCTTTAGTTAAGCCAGAATTAGCCTTGGTAAGGCTAACTTCTGGTAACTCTTAAAAGCGGTTGGGCTATGACTTGGTCGGGAGCTATAAATTTTTTATCTGGTCCTATTTTCGACAGTTTTGCTTCAGTGTGTGCTTACTACGCCGGAGGTCTGGGTTCGAATCTTCACCTAAAAAAAGACCCACCGAGAGTATCATTTGCTTTGAAAAACTTCTCAAAGTGCCGTTGGGATTCGGCAAAAAATTGAAGGTCCCCATGTATGTAAAGAAATTAACACACACAGCATACATTGCTGTGTACAAATGTCAGAATGTAGATGTGGTTACCGTGAAGCAAAACAAGTCTTGTTTTTTCAGGTGAAGGTGACAGGATTCGAACCCAGACCTCCGGCGTAGTAAGCACATAATCTTTCGGCTTTCGAAAAAGTATGTTCTAACATTATATCTCGATCAGTCAAAACCCCGTGGCAACAGAATTAGCACATTTTGGCATCTTGTAACAATGTGCCCGTAAAAATTTGCTGATTCTTCACAGTGTCCGAAACAAGTTGTGAACTTGACTTAAGACCACATATATAGGCTTGGTCGTGGTTTTCATGGAACAGCTCGTCGTTCCACGTTTTGGTCGTGTGTTAAATCTGTTTAGATAACGGTGGTAGCACCTCTTATAGCAACTTGCGGTATAGTTGCAACAGTCCTCAACATCCAGTGTCGAGAAAATTAAAGGCTTCGTGGCATTTTGGCAGTAAGTTAAATTTTTAACGTCAAGGTTTATTTCGTTGTTTCGAGATACATCTATCCGCATCTTGGCTACACAAAAACATAGCGGTTCGAGTCGATATTGCAGTCAGCGAAATTAGCCCCAAAATACGTCGGCCCTTCAAAATTCGTAGGCGAGTCTCCCCTTGGACGTACGTGCTTGAAGACGACACCGGAAAGGAACGTGGAACATGGCATGTGAAGGATCTTAAGCCATATATCGACGACCCATAGGACCCACCAGCGTTTCCATACCATCGGTCAATCTCTTGTCAGCCCGGCAATGGCTCCCCTTCTGTGTTGATGGCCAATCTTTTGCTAGCCCTGCCATGTCTCCTTCTGTTTTGTTTTGTTTTGTTTTACCTTTCAATTCCTAGGTGCCCTATTAAGGGTGGAGTTGCGGTCAAAAATCGCGCAACAAAGAAGCTCTTTGTCTGTCCTTTTGGTCCCCTCCTTCTTGTTCACCTTTTTGGGCTTCCCTCTTTTCATCCATACAGGCTTCTAGGAGCAAGATGGACTGTCAGAATGCTCCCAACGGGCGATTCAACTAAGAGCCAGATGGACAGTCTGGAGACTATAGTTTATCCAAAAAACGTGAGCAGGTCGCATAGACCAGAACCCTCGTCGCCACAATCCCCGACGGTTGACCTGATGCCGATGAGCCACCATCAAACAAGCAGAGCTCAAATACCAAAGAGTCCAAGCATGCGGGCCAGAGAATGCAGAGTGCATTTGCCTATCGTTACCCGAGATTTGTATCCACCCAGAACGAAGATCGGCAATGGCCGAGAAATTTGTAAAGAATGGCTTACTATAGGTAGAGTCCTTTCCTTCTGAGAATAGAGTTAAATGTTATGGATCACTAAATGCTCTCTTTTCGGTTCGGCTTTAAATTCTACCCTTTAATTCGCAGTGGGGAGAATTGGTACGAATTCTTGTGTGAGAGGAATTCAGCTGGGGTTCAATAACGGTAAGCATGCCCAGCAAAGAGCTGAGCGTGGCTTGATACGCCGTTCCAGATAACCACTGTACCGGAATGAGAGGATTGGTTGAATGCGTGTGTGAATGAGTCAAGGTTTGTTTGGAAAAAAGCCAAGCCAAGCTTGGGTGAATCACTTCTGGTTTACCTAGCAAGTTTGGAGGAGGTTTGAAGAAAAGAGAGCTGGAGGAAAAGAAATAATCTTGGAAAATAAGATCCCGAGGAACATAAATCGAAAAAGCGAAAAGATCCAGGAGAAAGGACATTATAGGAGCGATAGAAAGGAGAAGGAAAAAGGAACAGAAAAGAGAAAAGGAAAAAGCTAAGTAGAGTGTTTGGTGATTGCGTTTGTGTTTTTTTTTTTGAATATAAAATAGTTCTACCTTGTTGACTTTCGTTTCGGAAATCCCGGGAAAAGACGGGACGCGCGACCCCTTGAGTTTACCTGGTTCCCGGGAAATATTCGGGACCCTATATACTGAGCCTTTCTATGTCTACGGCGATACTTGAAATTGTTTATAACTTTGCATTCGTTCGGCCATTTTCTTTTGTTTGCCTTAAGTATTTTGTTTATATTAACCTCTTCGAGTAGTTCTTATTCTTCATCGGCAACCTTGCTGCTGTTGTTGTTGCACTATTTCACCGTGCTTATCTGTAGTTCTTCCCAAATCGTTTTGATCCGCGAGCGCATCGTCGACGCACCTTCGGTCTGTTTGCTTCTACACGAAAAAGTGTAACACTCTATCTACGTGTGTCAGTCAGAATATCGCACTCATCATACAAAACTGTTGTAACTCGAAATTAATTCGACTTTGGGCTACTCGCATACATATAATTTTCACATTGACAAAATTGTTTAAACGAGTTATGTGCATCCCTCGTTTTCAACCCAACTAGACTAAAAAAAAAACGATTTGTCGATGTGGGTGGATTGTTTTATTTTCTATAGAAAATTTCCTAAGTATCCACAGAAACAAGAGACCTGACATAAGAGAGAGACATTTATTGAACGAAATTATACTGAAAATTCGATAATCGATCTTAGTCGATAGAATGTACACTTTTGTATAAGACAAAGCCATATAGAGCTCGAGATCGATAGTTTTTCGATTTAAAGTCGATCTGGTTTTTCGATTTTTTGTCAAAATTCTGTCGAATTGATTTTATGCGCGCACTCATATGTTCCTTTACACTTTTAAAATACAACGAAATAGTTTTTCGATTTAAAATCCTATGTATGCGCGAAGCCTTATTCAGAATCGGCGAAAAATCGATTACTCATTTCCTGTCCTACTTGAATACTTTATTATGGTTCTTCAGAAAGATAAAACAAAAACCTACGTACCAATAAGTAACGGGTGATTTTTTAAGAGGTTGAGAACTTTTTTAAAAAATAAAACACAAAAAATTCGAAAAAATTAATGAAATATTTATTTGAGTCGATAGTTTGAACCTTGCAATTTAATATTTAAAGATAATTTCATGCAAATGTTTACCGCGGCTGCGTCTCAGCCCATCCGCTGAGTCCAATTTTGGCATACTCTTTCACACATATCGGCCGGTATCTCACGAATGAATGCATGGATGTTGGCTTCCAGTGCGTCAATCGAAGCGGGCTTGTCCCTATAGACATTAGCCTTGACATACCCCCACAGTACGTAAACGTGTTGGTGGTTTAATGTCCAACAAAGTAAATTTGGTGCGAAATTTGGTCACAATCTTCCGAATAGACTGCTAAGAAGGTCGAGAATGCCGACCATAAAATGGAAGCAGCGCGCGATGAACATTTCGAACCGAGCACGAATTTTGATAGTAAAATTCAATAATTTGCAAGCGTTGTTCATTTGTAAGACGATCCATGGTTAAATTGCAAACCAAACTGAAGCTGTTTGACAGTGACACAAGGTACTAAACACACGTCAGCTGTCAAAACCAGTGTTGCCAAAACCAAACCAGCTAAAAAATCACCCGTTATGAGCCTAATTAACCTAATTAAATATAAATTAGCCATATTTAAAATTTTTATACCCCATCCCATAGGATAGGAGGTATATTAAGTTTGATTCATAGTTTGTAACATAGAGAAAAAATCACCGTAGACCCCCAAGACCTTAAGAGCATATGGTCGAGACCGAATTGTAAGTCGAATGAGCCATGTCCGTCCGTCCGTCCGTCCGTCCGTCTGTCGGCAGTTTTTAGGCCTTAAATTTTGAGCTAGGAACTTGAGACTTAATGTCTGTTCTTTCTAGGTCCTGAAGCAGTACAAGTGTAACATTTTTTGAAATCCGCCCACTAACACGCCCACTTTACTTATTAGCAATAAAAATCAAAGTTGTCGTAGGAAGCTGAAATTTTGTATGCAATATCCTCGCTTAAGTGTAATGTGGTTGGCGTTTAAAAAAGGCGAAAACCGCCCTTTTGTAGGCGTGGTCATATTTAACATGCATACTAATAAACGGCTTTTATTTAATATATTTGCTTTAAATCCAAAAAAAACTGGCACTATAAAATGTTCAGATAATGTGCGTAGGCTATCAACTCAAATTAATAAATTTTGGGGGCGTTTTTAAGTAAAAATCAAATTTTTAATTAAAACTGCGATGAACAAGTGTATACTGCATCTGATAAAAAATATGATAAAAAAATTATATTATTGAAAAGGGGTTGATGCCACGCCCCTTTTTAAAAAAAGAAGATTCTTAACTGACAAATTTTTAAAACAATTAAATTTAATATAAACTGATATATGATGCATTTTGGAGCTTGCCAGTGGTCAATTGGGATGGGGTATCCAACGATTTACCTTGGCGGACTGTAACGCTCCCACTAGTTTGAGTTATGACTGTATTGCCTGAAACAAATTTGTCAAAAATATGAATTAATTGAGTTGTGTAGCAATTGCTGAGTATTATTTTTGATTTACTACGAATGTCATAAGTTAATTAATAGTTAAATTAATTAAATGGACAAAAGTTTCAAAGATTTTGCCTAACATGGTGTTTTTCTTTCAACATTTATTCCGCTTGTATTTCAAAAAAATTCAACAAAGTTTTCCTTCATATTAAGATGATAATGTACATTATAAGAATAGGCAGTAGAATAAGACAAGGTTTTATCAGGGGTCTCAGTTTTAGGAATTCACCGTCACTAATCTTCAGATAACTGAATATTGTTTAACTACAATTCAACTCTATATTGCAAGTAGTAGTTCTTAAGCCAAACTTTCTAAACCGTTTAAAGAAATCGACTTTACTGCCCTAAAAAGAGACTTATCTTTTGAGTTTTGGGATAACGTGTATGATACTCAAGATCCGTCACTGTCTGTCGATTTATTTCTCAATAAATTGCAATTGCATATTTCAAACTGCAGCAAAATTCTTAATTCGAGCAAAAATAAGTCCTTGTATGACTTTTCATCTTTTGAGAAAAAATAAAGAAGAAAAAAAATTTCAATGCTCGTGCTCGTAAATATCCTTTGAATAAGAGGCTTAAACGTTTTTACGACAAACTTTGTCGTGATATTAAAGTGAAGTTACATCTTGTAGAGAAAATTATTAAAGAAGCAAGCTCGTCCATAATGTTGGTAACTCAAAGAAGGAGTGGAAAACGGTCTATGAAATTCTGAATAGGTCGTATCGTTCTTTTAAATAATAATGTTGATGCGTCTGAACCTTGTGAGGTTGCCAACATTTTTAATGAGCACTTTACCAATATCAAGACTAAAACGATTCGTAACTTGCAGTGTAACTCTTGAAGACAGGAGCAAAATCAGTCTTCTTGTTTTTATTTTAATCCTTTTACAGCCTTGGAAGTACACAAGATTTTTCAATCTCTAAAAACCGGATACTCTTGCTCGCATGATAATATTTCAAGCGGGGATCTGAAATGGGGGATCTCGGATGTTTTGTATCACATATTTAATCATAGCGTTCAACAGGGTATATTTCCTGACTAACTTAATACTGCTGCAGTAATTGCTCTACACAAAAAAGGTGATACTCAGTCCATGAGTAATTATCGTCCTATTTCACTCCTGTCCACCTTCTCCAAAGGTTTAGAAAAAGATGTTAAGTCTAGAATTCTACCATTCTTAAATAAAACCAAATTCTTAAATGAACTTAAATTCGGTTTCAGAAGTGGAAGATCTACTGAAGATGCCTTATTAAAACTTTGTCGAGAAAATAATGGTGGCGTAAATGATTATCAGATTCCTGCAACATTATTCATTGACATCTCCAAAGCTGTTACTTCTACTTCACAAGCTGTATAATGCAGGCCTTAGAGATTTGATGTTTTCATGGTTTTCATCATATTTGCATAACCATAGACAAATGTTTAGAGTTAAGAGTTGTATGAGTTCACAGAAATTTGCTAATTTGGGTGCTCCACAGGGCTCTGTTATAGGTACGATGTTGTTTTTGATCCATGTAAACTCTTTATTCATCCAGCCTTTCAAGGGAAAGATTACAGCGTTTGCCGATGACACTGCTCTAACTTACTCTTGTGATAGCCTGTTTAATATAAATCTGAGCATTGGCTTTGATTTGGATTTGCTTCGAAAGTGGTTTGACAGCCATGAAATAAAAATTGGTAGCAAAACAAAATAAATGTTATTTAAAATAAGAGGGTTACTCCCTGATAACTTAAATATCATCATCATCATCATTTTCGCGTGCCGCTTATCCTTTAAAAGGGTCACGGAGTAAGGGTGGCTAAATGGTCTTTCCATCGTTCTCGATCCTCCGCCACCAACTCAAGAGACTCCAGCGCAATCCCCAGGCGGGACTCAGAGAGGTTCTTTACCTGATCCCACCACCTATTTCTTGGCCTACCAGGGGGGCGACGCGCTCACATCTCGGCTAGCATGACCTGTCTAGGAAGTCTGTCAAGGGGCGTGCGAACAACGTGTCCAAACCATCGAAGAAACGATCGCTCCACTCGGAGAAGTAGCTGCTCAGCATTAAGATTCCCACGAATACTGACGTTTCTCATTCTATCCCTTAGAGTAACACCAGCAACGCATTTCAGGAATCTCATTTCGGCAGCTTGTACCCCGCGATCTAATTCTTTCGGTCATTACCCAAATTTCATGACCATAGATGAGGGTCGGAACGAACACTGAATTAAAATCTGAGATCTTTGCTGTCACTCCAAGCTCAGCTTTCCTGATGACCGGCCGGCGCAGTTCTTTTACTATATTGCTCCAGCTTAGCCTATTCTACAGGACAACTCAGTATCACTCCTCCCATCTTTCGTGAAAAAGACCCAGACTTTTTTAAAAATTCTCCACCTGTTTTAATGGAACTCCATTTATGTGAGGGTACACTGCACAGGAGTTCGGAAAACAACCATCACTTCCGATTTGTTGACGTTTACTTTCATCCGAGCATCATTACAGATGGCTGCAAACCTATCCAGTGCTCGTTGAAGTTCCTCTTTGGATGATGCAAGGATGGCCAAATCATCTGCGAAAAGCAGATGGCTCATCCTGATGCCAGCCAATTCGAAACATTGCTCGCCAAGACTGCGCTTCACTATCCAGTCCATAAATGCTATGAAAAGGAGCGGCGACAGAACACAGCCCTGGCGAAGTCCAACGCGCACATCAAAATGACGGAGTTTGACGCCATTTATCCGTACACAGCTTCTGCAGTTTCCATACGGATGGCTCTCAGAAGAGGCCCACTCACTGCATAGTCCTGCAAAACTCTCCACAGTGTATCCCGAGGGAGTCGGTCATACGCCTTTTCAGATCTACAAAACACGCATAGGCCGGTTTGGCATATTCCCAGGCCTTCTCAAGAATAACCTTCAGAGTAAAAAGCTGGTCGGTTGTGCCTCTACCGAAAGCCGCACTGTTCTTCCCGTAACAAAGGCTCGATTACAGCTCTGGAACGCGTTTCCAACACCTTCGCGAATACTTTTCCCGGAAGACTCAAGAGACATATGCCCTTATAGTTGGCGCAATCTCTCCTGTTCCCTTTTTTGAAAATAGGCACTATAACTCCCGTTTGCCAATCACTGGGTGCCTTCCCGCTATTCCAGGTCACCTAAATGACACGGGTTAGCCATTTAACACCCTCTTCACCCATTGCCTTGAGCATTTCTGGCCGGATTTTATCAACTTAATCCCTTATCTCGTCAGCAGTGGGAATCCCATCTTCAGTGCCCTGTTGGGGGTTGAGCAACTCCGAAAAGTGCTCTCCCCATCTGCGCAAGACATCGCTCTCTTTTGAAAGAAGTGTACCGTCCTTGGATTTAACCCCTTGAATGATATTCAACTTCCTTCCTCTGAGCCGGCGAATGGTCTGCCAAAATATCTTGTTTGCAGATCTGTAATCGTGCTCCAACTTCTCGCGGAACTTTTTCAATGACTGACTTCCATGTTCTGACTGCCAGATTGGAAGTCCTTCGCGCCTCATTGTACCGGGCTCGAGAAGTTCAGTTTCTACATTAGATCCACGCAATGTAGGCTCTCTTCTTCTCTCTGATGGCTTCTTGAACTCCAGGCGTTTTAAACCAAGCATTTATTTTCTCACCACCAGCTGCTACCCCAAGCCGTTTCACTCCACAAACATTTCCTGCAGAGGCAATGACTGCCGATAAAAACAGCTGCCATTCCTCCTCTACATTCAAAAGGTCAGTTGGAGTTTGTTCACTCCGAAACATGCTGTGCAAAGCGCTCTCCGAAATCAGAGTCAGCATCCTGCAACCTTTCCCACCGTATGCGGCTCACCAGTCTTGGTTTTCGCCTGGGTGGCAAAGGAATACTGTCACTGAAAAACAATTTACACAGCACTAGGTGGTGACCAGTTGACAACTCAGCTCCCCTGAAAGCTCGAACATCACCATCCATTCTTTGAACACACGATGGTACAACAAAGAAGTCAATCAGTGACCTCTGATTTAAACTGTGCCATGTGCCATGTGCCAAATGTCAAAAATTTAACTTAAATATAATAATATACATTTTATTTTATATTAAGAATATACATAATACAATTTAACTTAGCTTAAATATGCAGTACCATTCGCCGTGATTATGTCTTAAAAATGCTTGCCCGCATAATCAAGATGTATCAACCTACAATGCCGATGCTTGTTGTGCTTGTGTCATCAAGCGAGTTAAACCTTTTAAATATTTGGGGGTTACATTAGACACAAAGTTATGCAGTGTCTGCATATCACCTTATAGTCTGTAATGCAGCCCTGCTATTTTAAAATTGGTTTACAATGGTCTTCTTAAATCGAAGCTTCAGTACGGTATACATAGCTTGTTGGGGTGGCACTCATTTTAAAAAAATAGAACCCCTGTTAATTAAACAAAAACACTGCATACCAATTTTTTGCAAAGTAAATCACAGGTCACAGTTTAAGGTTATTCTAGGACCTTAAAATTCTACTCTTAAGGCATCTTTACTTTAATAAGGTCTTAAAAAACTTCTTTAAAAATTCGGGATATAACAACGCTAGATTGTATCGCAATTTTAATTTGCGAGTCAATTCGATTAATCTTGTATCTTTACCAAGAGTCAATAAAGCACTTTATTCTCGTTTTTTTTACCTTCACAGCACCTCGTTTGTTCAATATCCCACCCCATATTATCAGATACGAGAGGAAGCAATCATTATTCCTAAAAACTGATATAACTTGGCTTTTCTCCTGCGATCATGTTTCAATTGATCAGTTTCTTATTCATTAAATTAATATCTTTTCTTATGAAATAAACCTTTATAATTTTTGCTAGAGTATACGTATACATATTCATTTATTTAACTTTGTCCCCATCAATTGCTAAATAAATAAATAAAAAATTTTCTACAAATAATGGTACAATTGTCACTTGTCTCTAGGCAACAGAATGTGCCTATCTATTTCATATTCATAATTAAATTGTAAATCTTTTTTAGATTTTTTAAAATTACAATATGAAATAAAGATTTTTATACAACAACTACTACTACTACTACTACTATTACTACTACTACTACTACCACTACTACTACTACTACTACTACTACTACTACTAATACTACTACTACTAAAAAAATACATCTATAACAAAGTAAACTGAAATTTGATATTGAATGATTTTTGTTAGAAAAACAAACAACATTTCTTTTTTAAAGAAATATCTAGGTACTGCTTTCGACTTAATTTCTCAGTCTTGAAAATACCTGCAGCTGAAAAAAAAAAACGTCCTTATCAAAATAACTGTTCACACTCGCTGAACGCTTTCTCTGCGCACCTCCACACGTAAACGATATTTTCTCATGCGATGCGTCCTCCAACATTAAGCGCATTATTTTTTGGCTGATACTTCAGCTTTTGCGGAATTGCTTTTCTACTCGAACGGAGAACTACAACTGTGCTCAATGAGCAGGATAAGATTCCAGCCACCGTGGGTATGTGGTTACCTCAAATTGGCAACGTTCTCATGTTCATTTCTGCACTCGCCCTTGGCAAGTAGGTGAACGCAAGCAACAAAACCGTCCTCGCATCGTGTTTCCTCAATATTTCAGCCATTTTGTTACTCTGTACTGTTTTCGTATCCCTTTTACGAATTTTATCGAGCGGAAAGTTGTCAGTGCTGCGACAATGTATTCTTCAATTTAGTGGTTAAACGTTAATGGTTTCAGTTTTGGGAGTCTCGCATCCGTGGTCAACGATTGCCGGCCGTTCCTACCTCCACACATACCAGTAGTGCAGTTGTGGGAGGAGGGCGGCCCCTAATAATGGTTTGACTTGTGGGCAAGTGCTGTTTTGGTTAAATCATTATTTGCTTTATTTCCTTTGGTTTTTTTTTTTTGTTCAGTTCAGGACGAATCATTTATTACTCTTCCGGCGGCAGGCGAAATTTATTGGCAATTCATCGCCGATTGGAATACAATCGACCCGTTTGCAGTACCTACCTATATGCTCACCACCAGCCGACCGAAAAACTATTGTAGTCCTTTTGAAATATTGATCAATTTATTAAAATTCGTCTCGGAGGTTGGGGAGTATCTTTTTTTTTTGTATCAGATTGGTGCAGTTCTATTCGGCGCTTTTGACAATAGGAGTTTTTTGCTCAGTCGCAGGAAAATATTGAAAAATTCCGGTCGTTCGTTTATTCGTAGATACTTTGCAGATGTTAGGACTTTTTTCCGCTCCTTGTTTTGTGTAAAATCAATTCCGTTGATAAATGGCGCTGTCAGTTTTGCTTAGGAATATTGCAACGCAATATGTTTCGATTTGGAACCTACATGTGTTCTGTTCGGATGATGGAAGTGTTTTTTATTGCAAATAAAAAAATATTTGTCCTTTTGGCGTGTTTGGTTGTTTCCCACAAAAAATAAGAAAACTTGTGGACAGTTGTGGATTTTTTGTTGAACAACATTTTTCTCTTGAAATTTTTGTTCAATGTACAATAGACGCAGAATGAGTTGAGGAGGTATCAATTACTTTTGACAGGTTTCTATAATGAAGAATATGCTCTGGGTTTGGAAAGACTTCGTAAGATCTCAGAATAAAAAAATCTGAAATTTATATTGAATTGAAACCTCCCTAGTAAGTGTAAGTTCAACCCAAGTATGAGTTTTCTTGTTTAGGGCTCCTACGATAACTCTTACCATAAACTTCCACGCTCAAGTAATCGCGATCAGCGACTCTGCGCTCTCAACTCGTCATCAAAAAAAAAGGAAAATAAACGTCTCTTGTGTAGAGCAGAAACAGGGTCGGACCGAGGACGCTTCCCTGGGGTACGCCAGCTCGAATTTGCTTGAAACTCAAGTATTCAGTACCACACCTAACACGAAAGATTCTGCTTTAAAGATAGTTTTTCAATATTCTTCACATATCTTCTTGTAAGGTTTGCTGCAGCTCATACTTTAAGCCTTAGTGCCATACCTTGTCGAAGGCTTGCGATGCGCCGAGGAAAGCACTAGAACATATCTTTGTCCCTTCTAAGGCTTTTGAAATTCATGCGTTAAAATGTATACTTCATATATTTTTAAATGATTAGTTCTAAAGGCCTGATCAGAATAGGTAGCTGAAGCTGAGGCTGTCGCTGAAGCTTGCCGCGTAGCGTGCCGCTTATACCGATCACAATGAGACGCTGAAGCTGAGTACAAGTTTGCCATGTTTGTCAATAGGTTTTAATTATACTACAGTGGGCGAAATTCCCATAGAGAAACATGTATTTTTTCTTTTCTATTAGCATTTTTTTATGTTTTTGGATGAAGTTTGCGAAAATTCTTAAACTTATACAAAAAATGTAATTTAAGTCACTTCTAAAAATAACGGATATGTTATAAACGAAAAACGAAAAAGAAAAATAAGAAGAAGATAGCCCAGCCAGAACGATTTCAATCTTACTGAAATGAAAAATTTCTTTACGATGAGGAAAGAATGGGCCAAATATCTCTGGAAGCACAGCATTTCTGCAAAGAATGCCCAATCCTCATTTCCCGGAAGCTCATTAGGTGAGCAAACACGGCCATCAAATGCCCGGTCTCGTGATACAAGCAAGGCATGTCTATGCTAAGTGACGCCAATCCAACAATAGGGTTGTTTGAGTTTTGACGTCTCCGTATTTGACGTCTACCCCTCCAGAACTTTGCATGGATTGTTGTTAGTGTATTTTAACTCGGTTGTTTGTTTTATTAAATTTTGTTCTTGGGCTTGGATTATAGAGCTTAAAGTACTAAGATTTTCTGAGGTGATAAAACTTAAGTTTAAAACTTATTATTTAGTCAAATCCAAACTCAAATCGCACATTTACACCTCAAGAACTATTGACAGCTTGAACGTCATTAATTTTGACAAGTGAACAAACATATCTATGTAAAAGTGCTTCGAAAAGGCAAAACTGCAAGCCGTTGAAAGCGTTAATAGCGATTTACAGAATATTAAATTGATGAATTTTAAGCAAAATCTTTTGTGTTTTCACCAAAATTAAATTTTTTTGTAATACCTTTAAAAATTTGTACAAACATCATTTAAAAATATAATAAAAATGCAGATTGCAAAGAAAAAATACAACAAATCGCGTGTGTCTATGCGAATTTCGGGCACTGTAGTTTACAAAAAAAACTCTATAGTCCGACACATAAAACAAAGCCGAGAAATAAAAACACGTGTTCCGCCTTGAAGTTTTTGTCACTTTTGACAAATTTTCAACATTTGACAAATGTCATGCTTGAAGTTCAATAATTTCAGCTACAACTGTCAGCTTCAGCTTCACATTGTGTTCGCTCTTGTGAGAATACGTGTATTTAACTTTTTACTCAGCGTTAGCTACAGCGTCAGAATCAGCTTCAGCTACAGTTCTGATCAGGCCTTAAGGATGAATTGATGATCCGGGATCAAGCGTCTTTCTGCAATTATTGTTTGTAATCGCTGCAGCAGAAGTTTCTCAACTGAAGTTTTTTCAGCAAACTCTGAATTGCTTCTATGAATTTGTCAACTGCGGTTTCTAACTCGAAAGGAGTTCTCAATGGCACATTCAAGCCATCACCCTCCTTACAGTTCTTTCTGAAGGCGTCTCAGTTCATGTTTTTGCTAGCTAATCTAGGAGATCTTTCTATTTTCGCCAGTCTTCCAACCATCTTCAAGATTACTCCTGAGTGGCCTGAGCAAAGATCATAACACTCTTCGACTCGCGTAAGTTATTTGGGGTACTCTTTAGCGATGAAGAAGTCGACAAGGTCAGGCTTTTTATTCCTGTCGGTTGGCCAATATGTTGGCTTTCCGGTGGAGAAAGGGTCCACTCCACGTTTCATACTGTTTTAGTAAAGTAATCTGCCTCTTTTTGAATTGCAAAAAGTATGCTTCGCCGCTAATGATGAAATTCAGCCCAATCAAGCCATACACGCAATCAATATCGTCACCTACCATATATCCCGGCGGGAAATAGCAAGATGCAATGTTGCAATCTAAACAGTCTTTTTAGATTGCAAATGAAACTGAGCTTATCTGCATGGAGTCTAGCTCAACTTCTGCGTTCTTTGAGTGTTTTATGTGGTTTTGATGTAGAGGGATGATCCTCCTCTCGAATTTTTCGAAGACTGATGTACGTGATAGTCATTGTAGCCTTTTATTTTGAGTCCAAACAAATATCAATATCGTTTTTCCGTAGAAATACTTCTGGTTCGTCTATTTTATTCAGAAGGCCGTTTGCATTCCATGTAAGTATTTTAAATAACTGTTTCATGTTCATGTTTTCTCGTTAGTTTTTCGAGGTTTGAACTCGAGCCTGCTCAGTTTGTCAAATATTAACTTTTTAATTTTAGTCTGATCCTCAAGTTTTCTAAGCCACCGCATCTGTTTTGGACGATCTTGCCTTGTTTTTGTCTGACGCAACCTGTGCGTACGATTTCCGTCCAAGAAGTGGCATTTTTTCCACTGCACATGTTTGGCGACAATCTTTTGTGGCGGTCTTACGTTTTGCTTTCTCAATCTCGCACTTTTAATTAATGACGCTTTGGCGTCCTTGGAGTTTTTGGCTTTTTAGTTTCAGCAGTTTTCGCACATTTAAGGCAAGTGTTCTGGCCTCGATTGTTTTTTTTAAGGGATTCTCGTTCCTTTTGCAGCTCTATGGCTACTTCGCATCCTTGATAATTTGCTGGATGGTTTCCCCTGCAGTTGGCGCAAACTGCTGGAGCCTGCACATCTAGTTTGCACTCTGTTGAGAGGTGTTTACCGGCACATTTCACGTTGCGTGAATTCTTGGGTAGCTGAATTCTTGGCAGCGCTTACACTGTGTAATAAGTATATTGCCCTTACGCATGGGTTCTATTTAAACCCTGATGTTAAGTATCATTTTGAATTTATTAATTTGATTTATGTTCTCAGTTCTTTCCAAAGGAGAGCATAAAAATTGGAAGGCCGCGTCTGATCACAGTGTCTCTTTCTCCTTCCGTGCATTGCTTTTCCTTTTTAATGATATTGACGGCATCAATAATTTTAAGGCCTTTAGTTTTTACGTCTTTTGCAACGTCTTCTTTTGTGTATGATGGGTGGAGCACCCTTACATTGACTCGCAGCGGTTTTTATACTCCATCCCATAGGATAGGAGGTATATTAAGTTTGATTCATAGTTAGTAACATAGAGAAATAATCACCGTAGATATGATCGAGACCGAATTGTATGTCGAATGAGCCATGTCCCTCCGTCCGGTCCGTCTGTCGGTAGTTTTTAGGCCTTAAATTTTGAGCTAGAAATTTGAGGCTTGATATCTGTTCTTTTTAGGTCCCGAAGCAGTACAAGTGTAAAATTTTTTGAAATCTGCCCACTGACACACGCCCACTTTACTTATTAGCATGAAAAATCAAAGTTGTCGCAGGAAGCTGAAATTTGGTATGCAATATCCTCGGATAAGTGTATTGTGACTTGACCTTTATTTATTTATTTATTTATTAAATGAATTCAAATGAGAGTACATTAAGAATTAAATTCTCATTACTTGTACATTAAACAGTGTGATATAAAAAGAGCAATAAAATTAAAAACTACTTAAGCTAGAATCAAAAGTTAAGGATATTTAATTGGTTTACATTTACTTACAAATTTTGATAAAATTTGAATAGAATTTGAAAAACCTAATTAAAAATATTACTTGGAGTATTTCTTACGAAAGTGGGTGCCGTGGCGTAGTGGTTAGTGTGTGTGCTTACTACGCCTAAAAAAAAGACTTGTTCTTTTTCACGGTCCCCACCTCCGCGAGGGTCTGACAAGCCCTCCGAGAGTATCATTTGTCCTGAAAAAACTTCTCAAAGTGCCGTTCGGATTCGGCAAAAAATTGTAGGTCCCTTTGTATGTAAAAGAAATTAACACACCAGCATACATTGTTGAGAAGTTGGCCCTGGTTCACCTCGAGCTGTTGCGCCACTCTATTTATTTTTATTTTTTATTTCTTACAAAAGAAATTAGTTGTTTTTTAAAAACACACTTTGAGTTGCATAAGCGAATGGTCAATGGTAAAGAATTCCACAGTTTGACGCCATGAACAAAAAATAATCGTTAACTATCAAAGAATTTAAAGTTTGGAAGAAGCAAAAGTTTCGTCCGCCTGAAAACTACCGAGAAAAAGTTGATCAGAGGCACGAAAAGAGCTCTAACAAGTTTTAGTTTTATTGCAATAGGTACAAAATATGATGTTCTGTATAGCTGACGCAGACCAATATAAATACGTCTGACTACATGATTTACATGAGACTCGCAGGATAACCTAGAATTTAGGTGAATACCGAGGCTTACAGCTTCAGTTACGAAAGGAATTTTCTCATGTAAAAGTTCAATTTCAGGAAGGGAACATAGCTCTATGTTGCTTTTGTGAACTACCAATGCCTTAGATTTTGTTGGATTAATATGAAGTTTATTTGTCCTGGCCCATCCCCCGGCACGATCTAAATCTTCATTTAATCTTGCGACGCAATCTTCTTTTAACCCTATAGGCCTAGAAAAGCGTATTTAAGCATCATCCGCGTAGAGATCCATAGCTGCATGCTGACAAACACTGGGCAAGTCGTTTATGAAAAGTGAAAATACAAGAGGGCCAAGAATCGAACCCTGTGGCACACCAGCTTGGACTTTCAGGCAACGTGATGTGCTTAAATCAGTACAAACTTGTTGGTATCCACTACTTAAATAGCTCGCAATAAAAATGAGAGACCTTGGACTGAAGTAGAAAAACCGTTTTAGTTTATCGAGCAGAAAAACATGATCCACGCTGTCATAAGCCTTGGGAAAGTCAAGTAGACAGAGAATAGAAATGTGATCTTTGTCAAAAGCAAGTCTTAAGTCATCTAGAATCTTGACAACTGCAGTTGTGCAACTGTACTGAGCTCTAAAGCCAGATTGACAAAGGTTTAATAGGCCGTTACTAGTTATAAAGTCATTCATTTGGTTTCTCATGATAATTTCTAGAACTTTTGACAGGCATGGAAGGATACTAATGGGTCTGAAATCTTAGGGGGTACATTGATTTGAGTTCTTAGGAACTTAAATAACTTTAAGCATGTTTCCAACTCAAAGGAAAAACAGATCTCATAATGCAAGCGTTAATGAGATGAGTCAAAGCGTACGAAATATGAGGTAAAATAAGTTTAACAAACTTTAGTGACACTCCATCCGTTCCTATAGCATTGGATTTTATGTTAGTAACTGCCTTAATTAATTCGAATTCAGTGATTGGCATTTAAAAAAAGGCGAATACCACCCCCTTGTAGGCGTGGTCATACTTAATATGCAGTCTAATAAACGGCTTTTATTTGATATATTTGCTTTGAATCCAAAAAATTTGCACTATAAAATGTTCAGATATGTGCGTAAGCTATCAACTCAAATAAATAAATTTTTGCCACGCCCACTTTTGGGGGCATTTTTAAGTGAAAAATCAAATTTTTAATATAACAGTACGATCAACACGTGCATACTGCATCTGATAAAAAATATGATAAAAAAAATTATTTTATTGAAAAAGGGTTGATGCTACGCCCCTTTTTTAAGAAAGAAGATTCTTAACTGAAAGATTTTTAACACAATTTAAGTTAATAGAAACTGAAATTTAACAACCAAGATTTTTGACGCACTAAGCCTCCACTAGTTTTTTCTGATTTCAGGGTGTGAAGCCTCCCTTATTTTCGCGAAAAATAACTCAAAGTTCGTTGCCAGTGACCAAAAAACTTATACTTGACCGAATCTGGTGGTGGCCGGAGGGTATACAACCAAAGTCTCTTAATATTGGAGTATTTGTTGAACATTTTAATTTTTAAGTTTGCGCAAAAAATTTGTTTAAGTGCTCGTGGCGGTGAACAATTAATTAATTGATGTACAAAGTGAATCGAGAACTTTTGATGCGTCTTCATCCAAGAGGTGTGATAATACACATAGTACAGCATCGGTGTATATTTCCTCAGTCTCAAAGTTATCAAGTTTTGCTCAGTTATCGAAGTCTTGATCGACGCTCTCCGATTAAAACAGTGAAAGCAACGAATCACGACTGGACTGAGGCTTCTTAGAAATTTGATTTGATAGTCCTTTTTCTCAAAATGTATAAGGAACTTAAAACTAAGAGGCGAAACTTGTTACACGTCTTACATGTTAGTATGGATATGACGAACTCTTCCCATAGTCAAACTTTTTCTATGATATCGGCCTTATTGTTCTCAAGATATCTTATTGGAAGCGGCCCATATAAGAACTTTGTGACGAACGTCGATTCCCATAAAAACGCGTGTATTTCACTGAGTTGTCAGTTGTGTACTTCAACGTAGCGGATGCAACAGATTCATTGGGCTGAAGGCTTGATACATCATATTGGCCTGAGTCCATATTCGTGGTTTTAAAACGCGTGAAGAAAGATCAGGTACTTATTATGATAAACCCACAAAGGTTTTCTTTGGTCACATTCCTACTATACCTTATACCTAATAAATATTTTGGTTTAAAAAGAGCTCAAAAATTAACAACTTTTTTTTCAAAAAATATAAAATTCTTTAGCTTTATACTACAAATTATTCACTTACTAAATTCTTAAGTGTTTGATTCTGTCTAGCTGCCCATCTAAATTCAGATGGTTAAAAAGATGTTTGGAAATAAATTCTTTTGAATTTCGCCATGTTTTAAACTCAATCTGACCTAGAATGAATGCATGCTTCGGATTCCGGCAAAAAGTCGCTTTACAGGTATGTATAGATATTATTTTATTCTCTTCTTGCATTGCAAAATCTCTTTAGTATATAGAAACACATGAATCAATATGCCCTGCTGTGTCCATTGAAAGCCCATTCGATTACCTACCTCCAAGTGACTCGCCCTTCAAACGAGTTCCAGAATATAAATCCAAAATAAACCAACTATTTTTTCCCAGCTTCCATGTAACCTTTGTCCCATACTTACGTATAATGACCCAAGAACCCTCACAAATAAATAGAATAAATTGGGGAGCAAAAATACGCTTACAAACCCAACTGTAAGGGCTTTAAGGCAATTGAACCTCTGACCTGGTATAGACATTAATTTCACTCAATCTCTTAGCAAAATTGCATTCAACCCTGATATGTCAATGCCAATGGACTTTATAAATTAGACGACAACTTTTCGTTAATGCCCAAAAGAAAGCCAACCAACAGGATAACGAAGAACAGGGCATGACCATCCGCACAACAACCGTGCCGACCGGACGGACCGACCAAACAAAAAAGGCACTTGGACATATCAAATGTCTCCGGTCAACCATTCCGACAGAAATTCAATTTCAATCAATTTCATTGAAACGATGCGGTCGATAAGATGCTACAACAAATTCGAATTTCAATAAAACGCCTTTTGGACGACACGACCAACAACACCCTGCCTACACCTATATATGGGACAAACGACGGAAGTCCTTTGCCTTGATGTATCTCTGAGGTTAAGGTGAAACACAACAAAAGAGTGCGGCGTTAGACGCCACATCATTATTTTCTAACCCAAAACTGTTTGTTCCCTGTCCGGGTGGGGAAATCGAAGAGTATATTTTTCGTCCTTTGGTAAATTGTCGGTTCGGATCGAGCATTGAGCTGCACAATGTCATTTGTAATTTTAACGGCCCTCAAGGGTGATGACCAAAATATCTTCGCTATAGGTGGAACTGGAACTACGGACAGCACTTTAAATGATGCTTGAAGCTACCTATACCACCCGACAAGGGGGTTACATTCAGGGTCGACTTTAACTGTAGCGGATGTGTGACGGTTTGAAGCCGTCTCAAATACAAGGAACACGTACATGTCTCTGTGGAAAGGTGTGTCATTTAAGCAATTGCTTTGGTTGCTTGCGACAGAAAAGTGTTTCAGTTTCACTTGACGATGCCGGCCGCACCGACTCGGGAACAATGAGCAATGAATCTGGACGTTGGATTCTTGCAGCAAATTCCAAATGTCACACATGTGCGCTCTTGTAATGGATAATTAGAGCTGGAGTCGTTTCAACAGCATCTTGGTGATTGCCAACGTTAATTTATTCCTGTCATTCTGGTTTATGGCTGCCATTATGTTGGGTAATAGGGAAGATATTTTATTTGCGTGGCACACGGACACACTTGCGTTGGTGGCGTTGTTTAATTGGAGAATGGTCCACACTAAGGAGTTTTTTTTTTTTTTGCAAAGCGATTGCTTCATATCAGTATATCGTGGGACTTTTTTAAGATAATAAGAACCGTAAGGCTTTGACAAAAAAAAAGACCAGTCCGTCGGCTTTTGTTGAAGGTTATAGTCATCTATATTGCGCAGTTTGTGTAACATTCTATTTATTTATTAAAATTATTTCTGGATATATTTTACAGTCTGTTATACACTTTTTTCGTAGTGTTCCTGTTGGGCTCTGAACTGTTTCCTACTGTTCTTATATTGGGTGATTTTATATTGGGTTTTGTTACTCTAAAAATAGGCTGACAAAAAGCTTTATCGTTTCGAAAATAGAGGGAAGGACATACTATTTCTTGGCCTTTTTTAGGATTTTTATAATTTAAAACCCATAAAACAGCAATTTCGATTTTTTTTAATTACTGTTAGACTTTTTGATCAATTTTCTCAAAGTCTACGGACATGGATTTATGAGAAAACGGTTAAAATATGCTGATTTTTATTTCGCTTGTTTGAATGGGCTTAAAAACGGCAATTTTGAAACGTTTTTGATGCAGTTTGCAGCCAAATCTAAACAAGGTGGCCATAACCGTAAAGAAACTAGAAATCTTTAAAAAAAAAGTTTTCGAAAAGGTTTTCACTTTTTTCAGTTAAATCTTCGAAGTTTTTGAATATTCGAAGTCTGCTATACCCAAGTAACAATTTTACTTCGGTAAGGCTTAAATTTTCGATTATGGGAAGTTATTGTTTCTATAAAGCCTCTATAACACTTGCCGATAATTTCCAAGGCAGAAATTTCTGACACAATTCGTATAAGACCTTAAAGAAGCTACAGCGAGGTCTTACAGAGGGATAAGATTCTGTTAATCTCCTCTGTTACTTCGTAGGAAGTCTACTACTTCTATAAGGCCTGAACTACCTCTATAAGGCCGTATAGAAGTTTCGGAATCACTATACCTGTAGCAGGCATTATGTTACAAGCTTAACCAAAGCAGATACTTCTATAAGATTTCTTTCTGCAGAGCTTAACCGAAACTGTTGCTTGTATAAAGTTTTCCATTGCAAGCCCTACCGAAACTGTTGAAACCAGCTTCCTGTTGCTTTTATATGGCTTCGTGTGACATGCTTTGCAGAAGAAGTTACTTCTATATGGTTTCCTATTGCAGGCTCGTCCGAAACTGTTGCTTGCATAGACTTTCCTGCTGCAAGCCTTAGCGAAACTGTAACTTGTATAGGATTTCTTATTGCATGACTTATAGAGACTGTTACTCTAATGTAGAGTTCTGTTGCAATGTTTCTGTTGCAAACGTAACAGAAAATGTTACTTGTATAATGCTTCCTGTTGCAAGCTTCGCAGAAGCTGTTACTTGTAAAAAGCTTTATGTTGCAAGCCTTATCGAAACTGTTACTTGTATAAGGCCTCCGGTTGCAGTCATAACAAAAACTGTTGCTTGTATAAAGTTTCCTATTGAATGCTTTACCGAAACTGTAGATTGAATGTTGTTTTCTGTCGTAATATTCCTGTTTCAAGTATAACAGAAACTGTTACTTGTATAAGGCCTCCTCTTGTAGTCACTACCGAAACTGTTGCTTGTATAAGGCTTCCTATTGCAGGCCTTATAGAGGCTATTGCTTGTACAAGGTCTTGCAGATTGCTGTTGCAGGTTTTATAGAGGCTATTACTTGTATAAGCCCTCCTCTTGTAGTCACTACCGAAACTGTTGCTTGTATAAGGCTTCCTATTGCAGGCCTTATAGAGGCTATTACCTCTATAAGGCTTCCTGTTGCAAGCTTTATAGAGGCTGTTACTTGTATAAGGCTTCTTGTTGCAGGCCTTATAGAGGCTATTACTTGTATAAGGTCTTGCAGATTGCTGTTGCAGGTTTTATAGAGGCTATTACTTGTATAAGGCTTCCTGCTGCAGCTCTTATAGAGGCTCTTACTTGTATAAGGCTTCCTTTTAAAGGCTTTATAGAGGCCTGAAGTAATAGCCTCTATAAGGCCTGCAACAGGAAGCCTTATAGAAGTAAAAGCCTCTGTAAGCCCTGCAACAGGAAGCCTTATACAAGTAATAGCCTCTATAAGGCCTGCAGAAGGATCCTCATACAAGTAAATGCCTCTATAAGGCCTGCAAGAGAAACCCTTTACAAGTAACAGCCTCTATAAGGCCTGCAACAGGAAGCCTTATACAAGTAACGGCCTCTATAAGACCTGCAAAAGGAAGCCTTATACAAGTAAAAGCATCTATAAGGCCTGCAACAGGAAATCTTATACAGGTAATAGCCTCTATAAGGCCTGCAAAGGGAAGCCTTATACAAGTAACAGCCTCTATAAGACCTGCAAGAGGAAGTCTTATACAAGTAATAGCCTCTATAAAGCCTGCAACAGGAAGCCTTATACAAGTAACAGTTTCGGTAAAGCCCAACAGGAAACTTTACACAAGCCTGCTAAAAAACTGTTAACAAGTAACAGCCTAGGTAAAGCTTGCAACAGAAAACCTTAACGCAAGTAACAGCCTCTATAAGACCTAACAGGAACTTTATACAAACACCGGTTTCTGTAAAGCCTAACAGGAAACTTTATACACAGCTGTTAGGGCTTTAACAGTTTCTGTAAGTGCGCCAAATTGGCTTCTCTAAGGCCTTATACGAACTATTTTGCGGGAGGGGAAATAGCTTGTATATAACCTTACCGCAACAGAAATGTTACTTGGGTAGTTTTGTATAAAATTTAAGAAGATGGACTATGCCCGGTGATAATTTAAAAATTTCACTTTTTACCGTGTGGGAGATAGAGGGGAGACATGCGTGCTTTTGACCTTTTTATAATTTTTTAAATTTTAAATCCATAAAACAAATATTTTGAAGTTTTTTCCAGTTCCCGTTAGACTTTTTCCCAATAGCACAACCAGCAGCACTAGCCTTGGATGTTTTTTTTTTTTAATTCTATGGCCAACGGTTTATGCGCAAACGGTAAAACAAGCTCCTGTTTTATTTCGTTTTTTAAGTAGGCTTCTAAAAACATAGGCTAAAAACGGCAATTTAAAAAAATTTTAACGCAGCCTTCCTTCTTTTTGTAAGCTTTGTACTTTAACCGAATCTGAAAAAGATCGCCTATACCGTTAAGCTACTAGAAGACTATAAGAAATTGTTTTCGAAAATGCTTTTATGTGTTTTGGGTGAAATCTCAGAAGATATTGAAATTTCAAAATCCGCTATAATTTTCCTTAAAATTTTGAATTATATCTGATACGTGTGATTTTTTTCATAGAATTCCGCCAAACAGCACCGGCGATAAGGGACACACACACACACACACACACACACACACACACACACGTTTTTTCATGCATTTTTGCGATTTTTTTTTCGAAAATGCGTCAGAACTGCAGTACTGAAACTGTTTTTGAAAAATATGACCTAAGCACTTGGTTTATTTTGAGTTGCTTTATACGTGTGTTCAATATTGACTTCGAGCGATAAACCGTTCAAAAGTTATGGCCTCCAACACCTAGAAACCCGTCTTCGACTCTTCATCCATTTTCGACTCTTCATTTCTCAAAAAGGTTTTGATATTTTCGAAAAGTTTTATTTTTTAATGCGGATATCCCGACCAGCGCCAAGTAATGGAAATACTGTGAGGAAGTTTGACGTCGGCCGACTACAATCGCAAGAGATCGCCAGGTCCTTCTCCAACCGAGTCTCTCAAAACCTTCTACGAAGTCCTATGCAACCAGCATCAAGTATTGATAGCCAGTGGCAACATTGCCAAAATGCCATCAGAGACGCCGCCTCTGAAGTGCTGGGTTTCACACGGCGACCACAACGAAACCCCTGGTTTGACGATGAATGCCGGCAAGCACATGCAGCTAAACAGGAAGCATACAAAGCGGCGCTGCACAGAAGGACTAGAGCTGCTCGCGAGCTCTACGAGCAGAGGAGGAGAGAGGAGCACCGGCTTCTCCGAAGGAAAAAGAGAGAGCACGAGAAGTGCGCGGTTGAAGAGATAGAGAGATGTTACAACAGGAATGACGTTAGAAAGTTTTACCAAAGGATCAAAAGGTCCTGCCAAGGGTATAAACTTCGAACTGAAGCCTGTAAGGACCATCAAGCGAACATCGTTGTAGAATCGCAGTCGGTGCTGAGGATTTGGAAAGACCACTTCTGCAGACTGTATAACGGCGAGGACAAACCAAATACCGCTGTCAGGCAGAACGAACCATTCTACCCGGGCGAAGCATACGAACGTTACCGACGAAGCATGCGAACGATACCGCCCACCCGACCTGACCTGGAGGAGGTGAAAGTAGCTGTGTCTAAGCTCAAGTGCAACAAAGCAGCCGGAGCAGACGCCCTAGCTGCCGAACTTTTTAAATCCGCTGGCGATGAGCTGGTTAGGAGCATGCACCAGCTCATCTGCAAGATATGGTCGGAAGAAAGCATGCCCGACGAATGGAACCTCAGCATTGTTTGCCCGATCCTGAAGAAAGGAGACCCTCTGAGTTTTGCCAACTACAGAGGCATCAAGTCTTCTTAACATCGCATACAAGATCTTTTCTGCTGTACTGTGTGAACGCCTGAAGCCGTTTGTCAACAATCTGATAGGCACATATCAGTGTGGCTTTAGGCCAGGAAAGTCCACCATCGATCAAATATTCACACTGCGGCAGATCTTGGAGAAAACCCAGGAATTCCAAATCGATACACACCACCTCTTCATCGATTTCAAGGCCGCGTATGACAGCATCTATAGAGACGAGCTATATAGCGCAATGTCCAGTTTTGGCATCCCTGCCAAACTCGTCAGTCTGTGCAGGATGACGATGGGAAACTCACGCTGTTCCGTCAAGGTCGGCAAAGACCTCACCGACCCCTTTGATGTCAAAAAGGATTTAGACAAGGCGACGCGCTGTCATGTGACTTCTTTAACATCATACTTGAGAGAATTGTGCAGAACTCTCGCGCCAACACCAGAGGTACAATCTTTCAAAAGTCCATTCAACTACTCTCATACGCAGACGACATTGACATAATCGGTAGAACAAAGCGTGATGTCAGTGAAGCCTTCGTGAGTATTGGGACGGAAGCGGCGAATATGGGTTTAGCAGTCAATGAGGGCAAAACCAAGTATATGCTGGTCATCAAGAAAAGACACCCAACACCGACGTCTTGGACAAAACATCACCATCGACAGCTATAACTTTGAGGTAGTTAGGGACTTTGACTACCTGGGTTCCGCTATCAGTTCAGACAATGACACCAGCGCTGAAATCAAACGAAGGATAACTCTTGCCAATCGCTGTTTCTTTGGGCTAAGAAGGCAATTGAGTTGCAAAGCCATCTCTCGAGCAACTAAAGTGTCCATGTATAAGACCCTCATCATCCCAGTCCTGCTTTACGGTGCAGAAGCATGGACCCTGTCAAAGGCGGATGAATACACTTTAGGCTGCTTCGAGAGGAAAGTTCTTCGGACGATTTACGGTCCCGTCTGCATAGACGGAGAGTGGAGGAGGAGATATAACATCGAACTGTACGGGCTGTACAGCGATACCGACCTAGCCAAAAGAGTCAAAACACAACGTCTACGATGGCTGGGTCATCTAGAGCGTATGGACACCAACACCCCGGCCCGGAAAATCTTCGAATCCACACCGCAGGGACGACGCGGTAGAGGAGCACCGAGACTCAGGTGGCGCACGCAAGTGGAAGGGGACCTCAGCCAACTTCGCGTGCGAAACTGGAGACGGCTAGCTAGAGACAGAGCTGGCTGGCGAAGCTTGTTGGCTGAGGCCCAGGTCCACCCCGGACTGTAGCGCCACCTTAAGTAAGTTTATTTTTTAATTAAAACTTAGTATTTCTTAAACCTAAATTTCGTTTTTCTAGCTCTTGCCTACTAAACTTCTTGAAAAAAACACTAAAAAATATTAAGTCCATTTTTACATGAAATTTCAAACTGTAGTTAAACCGTTATATGTGCTTAAAAAAATTGCCCTCTTTGAGTTCTGTGACTATTTCCGCAGTTTATATGCACACCAAATTGTGTCTTTCTACGACTTACCGTTCAGAAGTTATAAAGCGGTTGGACGGACGGACGGACGGACGGGCGGACAACGTAGCAATACCATAAGAGGTCCTTTGTCCTTTTTTGGACGGACCGCTTGAAACACTGTTGATAAGCAACTGTTGATAAGCAGCTGTATCAAGCATTCTACACTTCGGAAACGTTTTTATTGAATACGCAAGAAACATTATTGCTGACCGACTGCGAGTCCCGATTTCGCGGCAGTTAAAGTTTATTTCAATGTATTTTTTATCTAAAGATGAAAATGGATTGACTAGGGCACGCATCTAATAAACAAACTGTAAAATGCAAGAAAATCACTTCAATCTGCAATCCGTAGGTTTTTCCTAACCTTGATTAAAGTATGCACAAGTGCGTGCCTTCAGTATCGTCCTAGCTAGCCCCAAGCCATTGCCTTCTAATAATGTAGAATTCCCTGAATAAAGCAAATACCAATGTAATATTTTTAAACAAGCTCCTCGCTGGACGTTTTCCTACTTTAACGCATCACTTCGCCATTCAACGCTTAAAACCTTTATAAACGCAAAAGGCAAATTTAAGACCAGAGAGAAAAAAATTCCAAGAAAATAGAACAAAGATGTCCTTCGGCGATATCCGGAGAATAAAACGGATATAAGAGCAAGAAAAAAAAAATGCGGCAAAAGAGAAAAAAGTGAAAATTGCTGCATTGCAACTTTAACTAGAATATTATCTATGTAAAATTTTATAGGTAGAATAAATTTATGCCGGATGGCAATTCCGCATTATCGAAACCAGGCGATTTTCTTCGTTCTTTATATATAGTATTTTTTTTTTCTTGTTTCTTCCAGAAGGATGACCAAGGATGTGGTGCTTCTAACCCCCCACGCCATAAGGGATGCTTGCAAAAAAAAAATTCTACAAGGAGCGAAGAAAATACTTTTAAAGTTGAGTTGTGATCGAATAAACTTTGGTAACGTTCCTTTCCTTCTTGCAGGGTTGAAGTCTTTTATTTTTCTTCTTTTTAACATCTATTGTGGGGGTACCTTGTAGAGGATAATAAAAAAAAACCAAGAGCAAAAAAACATATTCTTACATCGTCCCAGCTGCTTCATGATTGCTATTGAACTTTTTCAAAAGTTCTAGTCGCTAAGCGGCACAATCTTTAGTCGCCTCAATGGGAATTTTAAAATAACGTTTACCTTGTGCCAAACTATGGGTACAAACACTTGATCCAACATTCAAGGTAACAATGTAACTTAGAAGAGTTTCGATACTTTCTTGTTGCGCACGAAAGAACTTCTCCGAAAAGATTATGTGAGATTCCTTTATGCGTTTTTGTTGGTCTTGACACTTCATGTCATACAAGCTTGAGTGGACATGTTTAAAATGCGGAAATAGGTACGCGAATACCAAAAAAAAAGTTAAACGCTTTTTCAAGGAAAAAAAAAAAAAACAGCAGAATTATATAAGATATTTTTAATGGAATCGGAAACTAAAGAGTTGGGACTTTCCGGTCGTCTGGGTCGTACCAACCTCGTAAAAATGATAAATTACAAGGACAACCTGAAACAAATAACAAGAGACTTTCTAAAAATGGTGCTTACCTACATTCCCATCGCAAAAATGAACAAATACGAGCTCGCCTTTTTTATAACAAGGATCAAACAAACGCATCCTCACGTAATGGTCAGGGCCATAACTTATACTCTTACCCAGGCATCAGAGGAGAGAGTACAGCGTACAGCTCCAGACAGTAATTCACATTTTTTCTCATTTCCTTAGAACATGTCCGTTTCTGTACAGGAACGTGTTCATCGCTCGCAGTCCACTTAAACAGGACTAAAAAAAAAAAAAAACATGCAAGCACACAAAGAGGGCAACTTAACTAAAATATCTTCCAAGTGCGAAGCATCCTCTGCAATAAAATTGAATTAAATGGACTCTTGGATGCAATTATACTAAAAGGTATGCTCGTTTTAAGAAAATTTATTACAGCCCTAAAATGTCTACAACGATTTACTTGGTCTTCGCCCACCTTTAACCTAAATACTACAGCCATGGAATCAACTCACCGCGCTCCTCCCTCAGGTGTAAAATAAAAACAAAAAAAATAAAAAAAAATAAAACCTCTTAAAAACACTTATGAAGGAATTTAAATATGGCGTGCCCCGCTTTCACCTGAGCCTTCCTTCCGACATTCATTCTTTCATCGGAGTTTCATGTAAATCAGCATTTTGTTGATTCTCTTGTATTTAGGTGAGTGCGTCTTTTGCCTTGGCCCGCGCGCCATCATCGTCGCCCTGCCGACTAGGAAGCTCACTTTCACTACCCACACCACCACGACGATAGGTGGTGTGTATCCACTTAAAAACAATGAGCAGCAATAAAACCGACGATAAATCTCTCCCACTTCCTGTTTCCGCTTTTGAACGCTATAGTAGGTATATTCAGGTTCTTATACACGAAAAAGGAGTTCACACAAAAGTAAAAGTGATTGGAAAAATTAAATAAAAGGATATGGGCGAACATCAGCAACAGCGAAAGCCAAGCACGTTTCTGGCGCGTAATCCTGCCATCCGCTTGAGTAAGGTTTAATACACTTCTATATGATGCCGTTGATCCCGGGTTGCAAAGCAGGTCCGTATGTGGTGAGGGAATGTTAATCAGTTTAAGATGGGGGTATACTGCCGTAAGCCATTTGTAAATAGGAATGATTTGGAAACAATTAAAAAATTAATGGTTCATTAATGACAAAACTTATCAAGAGCTGGTCCTGGTCAGAAGGTATTGAGCCTCGGCAAAGGATTTAACAAAATAGGATTTTGGAGTTAAAACTATCTTCTTTTAGGTGGGTTAGTTACTAGCCTGGCCAAGCTCTGATAAACTAAGTTTCTAACGTAGCTCTTTGGAGTATCCTAGGCTGATACACTGCAGCTTTCCGTAATCTGTAATTATCATCCAGGTGGGTAGCACCCCATGTGTCCTACAACTCAAAGTTCCTAGAAAAACCAAGAGCGTTGAGTTAAAGTATTTAAAAATGATGGATTAGCAGTGAAGGAATATTGTATCCTAAACGATAGTTTTGATATGGCTGGCTTATGTAAATTATCTTTTCATGATATGAGAGTGAGGACGAATTTGTGAGTGATGTAAATTTTTCCGAGAGGAAGCTAAGGGGATTGATGAGGGAAATAAGAAAACGTAGGTACCTTTCATCATCTGCCAACTTTAGGTAGATTGAGAGGAAACTGAGCGAAGTATGGTTGAGTAAGCTTCCACACCTTTCACATACGCTGCGCCACTTACTATAAGCGAAATGGCGTCGTACTCAACAGACGTGTGTCAACATAACGTGCAGGATCCCACAGGATGAAACAGTTACCACAAGCCAGGATTTAGATGATGACATAATCAAGTAGTATTTTCAGTATTTTCCGACTCAGTGGAAATTAGCCCAAGTCATACCCATACCTAAGGCTCGTAAGTCCCCAAATAATCTAGATAACCACAGCCCAATAAGCTTACTGAGTAATCTTATTTAAATCTATGAAAGTCGTTCGCTTAGCAAGGAGCAGTTTAGTTTTAAAGTTTGTTGCAGAACTTCACATCGAGTGCAAAGCGACGTGAAAATGTAATCGTTTAAACAAAATTTCAAGTGGTATGATCCTCTTTGATATCGAAAAGGTTTTTTCGAAATTATAATAGACTAATAGATCGACATTATCTATGGGCTGATCTGTTGAATGATTGATCTTAATTTTTTGCTCAAGCTGGTGCATTAGGTTCTTAGCTAATAGAAGAGTAGAAATTTTTGTTTTCTATAAACCAGAGATACCAAACATCAGTCTTGGGGCTTATTTTGTCTAAATCCGATTTATATCAGATTTTCGGAAAATACCCGGCTGTGAAAAATTTATGCTGATGACACAGCAATTTTTTACTCGCATGAGTTTGCTCTTGTAACTTGAATACATGACTTGAAAATGTGATGGAAATGTAAATACATGACAAGCGTTATAGGTGGAAAATCAAACTCAAATAAAATCTTAAAATAAAACCTAAGAAATATTTTTAGTCAAAAAAAAAACCTTACCTTACACCAGGTTAGGTTAGGTCAGGCAGGGTTGCTAGCAGCCAAAGCCAACAGCTCGCATAGGCCTACGAAGGCCCTTAGCTTCACCCTTTTGGGACAACCTGTTAGGAATAAAAATGGTAGTATATATATGATACTTAGTTAGTTGAGGTATCCTGAGCTTCGAAGAGAAAATTGGCCCAGCCGCAGTCCCTGCTGAACTTCACGATATTTGCCACCTGTATTTCTGCAAGTTCGTCCAGCTCCTCAAAGAAGAATTTTCCTAGATGCTTAAAATGTTGACTGCTGCCACTTGGACATTGGCAGAGGAGGTTTTTCACATCATCTTCCACTTCGGGATCGTGACAGCCCCTGCAAATGTAGTTGGTGTTAATGATTCTTAAATTTGCTGAGTGCTTTCCCAACAGGCTGTGGCCTGTTATCACTCTTGTGGCTATGGCCAGTGGTGGCCTTTTTAGTGCTATAAGCTTTTTTGACTTATTGCTGTCTACGGATGGCCATAATGCCTTTGTATGGCCGCAACTCTGTAGATTATTCCAACTTACTTACTTACTTACTTAAGGTGGCGCTACAGTCCGGGGTGGACCTGGGCCTCAGCCAACAAGCTTCGCCAGCCAGCTCTGTCTCTAGCTAGCCGTCTCCAGTTTCGCACGCGAAGTTGGCTGAGGTCCCCTTCCACTTGCGTGCGCCACCTGAGTCTCGGTGCTCCTCTACCGCGCCGTCCCTGCGGAGTGGATTCGAAGATTTTGCGGGCCGGGGCGTTGGTGTCTATCCGCTGTAGATTACCCAGCCCATCGTAGACGTTGTGTTTTGACTCTTTTGGCTAGGTTGGTATCGCTGTACAGCCCGTACATTTCGGTGTTATATCTCCTCCCCTACTCTCCGTCTATGCAGACGGGACCGTAAATCGTCCGAAGAATTTTCCTCTCGAAGCAGCCTAAAGTGTTTTCATCCGCCTTTGACAGGGTCCATGCTTCTGCACCGTAAAGCAGGACTGGGATGATGAGGGTCTTATACATGGACACTTTAGTTGCTCGAGAGAGGGCTTTGCTACTCAATTGCCTTCTTAGCCCAAAGAAACAGCGATTGGCAAGAGTTATCCTTCGTTTGATTTCAGCGCTGGTGTCATTGTCGGAACCCAGTCATAGCGGAACCCAGGTAGAAAAAGTCCCTAACTACCTCAAAGTTATAGCTGTCGATGGTGATGTTTTGTCCAAGACGGCGGTGTTGGGTGTCTTTTCTTGATGACAGCATATACTTGGTTTTGCCCTCATTGACTGCTAAACCCATATTCGCCGCTTCCGTCCCAATACTCACGAAGGCTTCACTGACATCACGCTTTGTTCTACCGATTATGTCAATGTCGTCTGCGTATGCAAGTAGTTGAACGGACTTTTGAAAGATTGTACCTCTGCTGTTGGCGCGAGAGTTCTGCACAATTCTCTCAAGTATGATGTTAAAGAAGTCGCATGACAGCGCGTCGCCTTGTCTAAATCCTTTTTTGACATCAAAGGGGTCGGTGAGGTCTTTGCCGACCTTGACGGAACAGCGTGAGTTTTCCATCGTCATCCTACACAGACTGACGAGTTTGGCAGGGATGCCAAAACTAGACATTGCGCTATATAGCTCGTCTCTATAGATGCTGTCATACGCGGCCTTGAAATCGATGAGGAGGTGGTGTGTATCGATTTGGAATTCCTGGGTTTTCTCCAAGATCTGCCGCAGTGTGAATATTTGATCGATGGTGCCTGGTTCCTGGCCTAAAGCCACACTGATATGTGCCTATTAGATTGTTGACAAACGGCTTCAGGCGTTCACACAGTACAGCAGAAAAGATCATGTATGCGATATTAAGAAGACTTATGCCTCTGTAGTTGGCACAACTCAGAGGGTCTCCTTTCCTCAGGATCGGGCAAACAATTATTCCAACTATTTTGGGTTATATTTTGAATAGTTGTAGATATTTTGCCTGTTTCATAAGAGAGCAAAGGGTAGTGATGCATAGATGTGAGCCATGTTTCGCTAGCTCGTCAGCCTTTTCATTTCCGATGAAATAACTATGGCCTGGTACGCAAACAATGCGGACATTATTCTGTCTGCTTAGAGCCTGAGTTCTGAGCGACAGAGTCCTACTACGCGAGATTTTATTGTTGGTTTTTCCAGGGCGTTAATGGTTGCTTGGCTGTCTACGTAAATGGAAATATCCTTCTATGATAGCTCCAATACTTTGGCCTTTTCGGCAGCTATAAGTATTGCCAGAATTTCTGCTTGGAAGATACTGCAAGAGCTCAGCAGTTTTCTACTTGTTACGATACCGAGTTTCTCAGAGCGTACACCTGCTCCAGTACCCACTTGATTTAGAGCCATCTGTGTAGATTGCTATCTCGGAGTGGATTACAACATTATCCAGCCTCCAGTCTTCTCTGCTCGGAATCTGAATGGTGTAGTGTTGATTGAAGTCAAGATGTTGTACCTGCACAGCAACCCAGTGTGTGCATGATTGAACTGTGCCCTGTGGATGTTGTACTCCAGTCGCCTGTCCCTTGAAGTCTTATTGCACTTTTTGCAGCGCTTTAGGCTTTAGGTTTAGAATTGTCTCCAACCCCATGATAGGACTGGATCTCAGAGCACCTCTGGTGACGAAACAAGCCATTCTTTGGACTTTATATTTGTTCATTACAAGAAGCCATATGACAGGTGAGAGCACTCCACCTTGCGGGGTTCTTCTGGTGGTAGACATCCTTTTTATACTGCCACCTAGTTTAGATGATATTATTCGGTCTTTTAGCATTGTGACTATAAAGTCACAAACCCTTTTAACGGCTCCAGTATCTTTGAGCCCATTTTCAATAGCTTCAGTGGTAACATTTGTTAAGGGCACCTTCAATATCAAGAAACGCGACGAGGGTGTATTCTTTAACTTGCAGTGACGTTTCAAAATTAAGAACTACGTCGTGTAACGCTGTCTATACCGACCTGCCTTCAGGTAGGCGTGCTGGTTGGAGGACATGTTGATTGGATTAAGTTTGCTGCGTATGTGAACATCGAGGAGCCTCTCAAGAGTTTTTATCAGAAAGGATGACAGATTTATAGGTCTGTAGTCTTTTACTTGGCTGTGGCTGCTCTTACCACCCTTATGGATGAAGATAACATTAACTTCCCGCCATGCTTTGGGGAAGTATCCATGTATGAGACATCCACGGAAAATGTGCGTTAGCCTCGAGCTTATTCATGTTTTTGTCGTTTTGCAGCATAATTGGAAGTATGTCGTGAAGTCCAGCTGACTTATATGGTTCGAATGAGTCAATAGTCCATTCGAATAGCTCAGATAATGTTCTTTATTGTTTCAACATCTGTCGCTGGGGTGGATCGACTTGTTCGGATATTTTCGTTCTTTTCAATCAGTTCAGAGCAGTTGGGAAAATGTGTACACAGTAGTATTTGCAGTGTTTCCGAGGTATATTCTGTCCAGATTTCATTCATGTTTTTGATAAAGCTTGCAACGGTAGGTTCTTTGGACATAATTTTCCTCAGTCTTGCTGCACCTTTGACGTTTTCTATGTTACTACAAAACTCCTTCAAAGACGTTCTTTTAGCCGTTCGAATTTCTTTCTTAAAATTCTTTAGACTAGCCTTATAAGCTTCCCAGTCAATATCTACGTTGGATCTTATGGCTCTACTGAATTTTTGTTTGGCTATTTTTCTTAACTCGATTAGTCTAGAAGACACCCAATGGTTCTTAAAACCAGGTTAACTGCGGTTAATGGGGCGAGTTCCTTTAAATGCTTTTATAAGAGTGGAGGCTATATCTTCTAAGCCCTTATCGATGTCGGTGACACTTTTAAAATTGTGGTTTCTTACCTTGTTGTAGATTTCATCCCAGTTGGTGTTCCTTGGATTGCGGAATTTTTCCGGCTTTCTTGCAACAGTTACGACGTTGAATTCCAGAATGCGGTGGTCAGAAAAGCTGTGACACTTTGATTTTCTCGAGTTGCTTAAGGAGATGTTATTAGTATTAGAGGAGATTGTTACGTCGAGAACTTCTCGACGATTTTAAATAATAAAAGTGGGCTCATGCCCCCTATTGTGTATGAGGAGAATATGTCTTATAATAAAGTTTAAAAGAGACTCACCTCGACTGTTGATATCTTCACTACCCCCAGTTAGAGTGATGGGCGTTCGCTTCTGCTCCTATGATGGCATCCCATCCTTTGATTTCCCCCTGACGGATGAGGGTCCGTATAGGGATTCTGGTGGTGGGGGCTAGGTGGAGTTGCCTTCCATATATGATGAGCAAAAAATCAGGGGCGGGAGGCCATCTCTTTCTAAAATGCTCGTTGTTTGATCAGGGTCGCTGTATTGGGATATAAAATATAAGTTATTATTTTTCCTAGCCATTATGCAGCTGCGTGGTTTATTTGCTTTACTATCGTATAATAAATTACGTGAGACACACTTACGTCCACAACTTACCCCTTTTGAGATCCATTGTTCTTGGAGAAGAGCGGCGTCTATTGTTTGCTGTTGGAGGTGAAAGTAACAAGTTGGCGCAGGCTGCCTTACTGTGATGAAGGTTCAGTTGTAGGACCTTTATCATTTGCTGTTGCTGTTGTTGTTGGGGCTGGTTGAGTTACTGGCGGTTCGGCACCACGCCGATTCTGCCCGATCATCCGTACCTTGACCAAGCTTAAGCCTACCTTCAGCCTGTTTTTCACCTCCGGGAGTTTGACCATGTGTCTGGTTGTTCAAAAACACCACAATTTCCTGTCCGGCAAGCGTTGGCTCTTCAAGCTCAACTTGAAGTCAATTCGATTGCGAATGTGCATATCTGGTGTTTCTGTGCAGACGTTTCATGTTTGGCTGATCAGCGCTTGTGTTGGATCGAGAATAACTTTCTTTTTCTATCGTCTCTATCCCCAATTTCTTTTCACTCGCGATGTGTTACGCATTTTAGGGGTAATCACAGCCCCTTGGCTACGAGCATATTATAAAAAAAAATCCATTAGTTTTTTTAAAGCTTAAATGGCCTCGCAGGACTCACAGAGTTGGCAATCCTGGCAAGTATATTTTCGTAAGAAGATCTAGCGTTTCCGTAGAGGTTTGAGTCCAGATAGAGGTTTGTGGATAGTTTGGAACCACTGATGCTTTAGATAGGATTTTCCTTAGTACTCTGTTGAACTTTGAATGCTTTGGTAGAGAGCCTGTGTTAAGCACTGTTAACGGCACTTTCCGTATGATGGTTGTATAAAAATCAGTTGGGCTTTTCCAGAGATTTCTCTTGAAAAAAAGAGTTGAGTTTGGTGAATTTTGTGGTTAGGGGAACACTTGACAAATGCCCAACATGATCGTCCAGTCATGTCCCATGTGAAACACCTAATGGGGTAGAGGCCACGCTTAGTTTTTTTTCTTTGATTTTATCTTTATTCCACTGTCATTTTTGGGGGCGTGTGTAAAAAAAACAATTGGGGGGTAAATAATCCTATTTACGATTACTTTTCGTATTGGTTGGAGGGTAAATAACCCCATTTATACATTATAATTTAGAAGTTCGCTCTAACAAACTCTTTCATTTATTAACTAACTTTTAACGTTGTGTGTTTGTTTATCTATATAAATTTATTTACCTCCTTATTTATATCTTAACTTAATAATTTAATCATTTAGTAAGACCAAATTGGAAATTGTTTATAATTATTACTGTTATTTATTTATTTTTTCTTTATATTTTCTTATATTGGGGATTTTTAACACTTGTCGATTTTGGTCTGTCTCAATAAGAATCCATACTAGTGCTTCCTCTAGTAGACTTCATAGACTTTTTTTTTTATATTTCTGACTCGCCTATTGCGAACTAAGACACCTCGACCTGAATAGATCTTTTGTGCCGTGAAACATCAGGATAGTGAGGCTAGTAGGTCGTTCACCTTCCGTGCGAAATGGATAACACTACTAGCAGAGGAGGTCTTTATGTCTTCCGAACTCAGTTGTTCTCTGAAGAAAAAGGTCCGTCTAATACCATTTAGGGCTGGACATTCACATAGGATGTGTTCAGCGCTTTCGTCTTACTCAAGACAAAGTCGGCATTCAGAGGAGTCAACTATTTTGATTTTAAAGAGGTGATACCTAAACCTGTGGTGCCCAGTTAGGTAACCTACTAGGTTTTTAAAATCATGCCTGTTAAGATTGAGGCAGCTCTTGGCATTGTTTGTGAAGGGCTGAATGGACCGTTTGGCTTGTCTTAGGCCTGGGGTGTCCACCCAATATGAGATACATCTAGTATGCTCCCAGTTTTTTTTATAACTTCGTTAACTGCCGATTCGGGGGTGGGGTAGAAAGGTTCAGGTCCCATAAATGGGGTTTCCGAGCCTTTTCTGGCTAATTCGTCGGCTTTCTCGTTACCGTCAATACCTTCGTGACCAGGAGCCCACCACAGTTTGGTTTTGTTTCTTGAACTAAGTTTCTGTAGGGTATTGAAGCAGTGCATGACTGATTTGGAGTCAATGATGTGCGAGCTAAGGGCTTTTATAGCTGCTTGACTGTCCGTGTATATATGGATGTTTGCATCTATGATACCAGAGATGTATACGTGGCTGGCGTATTCTTGAATGGCGTGGAGTTCTGCCTGGAATACACTGGGACATTTTCCCATCGCAATAGTTTATTTCAGGTTCGGCCCGTAAACGCCGGCTCCCACTCCCGACCCCATTTTAGAACCATCCGTATACCACCTAAGGCCGTTTTGGCTATTTGGTGAGTTATCGCTAACCCATACTTCTCTAGTAGGGATCTCCGTGGAGAACCTTCTGTTGAAGCTTAAAGTTTTTTGTATGCGGTCTGTAACCGTGCAGTGCATTTCAAGTTCCGGAAGTTCAGAGAAAAGTGAAAGCAGGTCCGGATGGTCGCTAAGACTTAACTCATTAACTTGTAGTTGACTTGCCATGCTGCGTATTGCCATTTTTTGTACAAAAATGTGCAGGGGTGTAAGCCCAATTATAGTTTCTATAGCAGCTGCGGGGCACGTCCGCATAGCTTCTGATATACCCAGGCACGCAAGACGCTGTACCTTTTTGAGTTTTAGGATGGCGGTCTGCTGGGTGGTCTTAGTCCACCATACTATGGAAGCATAAGTTATGATGGGCCTGACTATCATAGTGTAGATCCAATGAGCAATCTTTGGAGAGATTCCCCATGTGGTGCCATACATACGTCGACAAGCCCATAAAGCGTTGGAAGCTTTAGTGATTTTGCTGTTTAGATGTGAGTTCCAGGTGAGTCCCTTGTCTAGAATAATTCCCAGATACTTGACTTCATTGGAGTACTCAACGATTTTGTCGTTAATTGAAATTGAACCTAAGTTGATATTTCTTCTTTTTGTGAAAGGAACTATGACAGCCTTACTAGGGTTTATTGAAAGGTTTTCTCTAGAGCACCAGTCAAGGACTGTCTTAAGGGCGTTTTGCATACGTGATGTTACTTCGTTTGCTTCTTCACCCCTAATGATGATGACTAGATCATCGGCGTTATGTTTAAGCCTAAATTACTTAATTTGTGAAGTAGGTCGTCGATGACCAGAGACCACAGGAGGGGTGACAGTACGCCTCCCTGTGGACAGCCTCTTGCGGCTAAAACTGATACCGATGTCAGTCCTGATGTAGAAGTGATCAACCGATTTTCGAGCATCGCTTTGATCCAGTTAATTGTAGCTTGGTCAATGTTCCTGTGGATCAAGGCATTTGATATCGAGTTATATCCAGTGTTGTCAAAAGCACACTCTATGTCCAGAAATGCGCAGAGTGCAATCTCTTTCTTACTGAAAGCGTTTTTGATCTCTGCCGTTAACTTGAGCAGAGCGCCTTCAGTGGATTTGCCTTTCTGATAAGCACATTGATAGGGGTGTAGAGGTATGCTATTTTTTAAACAATCTCTGATGTGAACGTCAATTACTCTTTCCATGTTTTCAAGTAAAACGATGTCAAGCTAATGGGACGATATGATTTAGGTAGTTCACTAGGCTTGTTGCCTGGTTTGGGGATAAACACTACATTGACCTCCCTCCAAGTCTGTGGTATGTAGCCCCAGCTAAAACTTATCCTAAATAAGGCTATCAGGGTGGGTGCAAGAAGATCTAAATTTTTTTGTAGAAGGGCTGGAAAAATGCCGTCTTTACCTTTGTATGGTTTAAATGAGTTAATGGCCCATTTAACCTTGTCCGGGCTGAAAAGTTTCCCCGACAGACTGTTAAATCAACTGAGGTTTCTCGGTCTGTAATCAGTGACCCTTGAAAGTGAACCTGAAGCAAGAACTTCAATGTTTCTTTCCGGTCGCATGTGATTGTTCCGTCGGGTTTCTTTAACAAACCCATGCAGTTTGAACGATCGTTTGGGAGAGCTCTTTGAAGTCGTGCTACAGCGGGGAGTTTTTCAAGCTTCTCGCAGTTTGCACGCCAAGAAGCTCATTGTGATCTGCGTAACTCTAGGTTATATGTGGTTAATTGGGACTTGTATTGTTCCCATTCCCCGGTGCGTTTGGCTTTATTGAAAAGTTTCCTCACCCTTTTCCGAATAGTTTCTAGGTTCTGATTCCACCATGGTCATTCCATGCTATTTTTAAAAGATGAGAGAATGATGTCATTCAACTGATCCTGTGCCGACTCTGCATCAACTATTGTTAATGGTGTCGCCGGCATGAGATCAGCCTTGACCGCTAGGTTTTCGCGATATGTTCTCCAGTTTGTAAGCCTTTTATCATATCGGATCGGCGCGTGCTCCATGTTGCATCTTAATCTGAACTTTATGTGCATATGGTCAGATAAAGATGCTTCATCCGAAACGTGCCAATCCTCTACGAAATTTTGTAAAAACGGAGACGGGAGAGTAAGGTCTAAAACTTCCTCTCTTATACGGTTTCTAAAAGTAGGTTTGTTACCTTTATTTAGAATTTGAAGATTATTACTATAAATAAAATCTAGAAGTGACTCACCTCTTTTGTTGGTATCTCGGCTGCCCCAAATTGTGTTGTGTGCATTGGCGTCGCAACCGATGATAAGGTGTACCCGCATCTTGTCGCAGTTCTGGACCAGTTCCTGTACTACTATGGGAGGTGCTTCTTCCATGTCTCCTGCGAAGTACGCCGACGCGCTTACAAACTTGTGTAGCGCCCGGCCGTTAAGGCGTTCAATTTGAACCGCCACCAGGTCCCTGCTTCAGAAACCTGGAATTGGAGAGAAATTTATATCTTTCGAAATGGAAAGAGCTGCCCTAGGTCTAAATTCACCCTTTTCATAAATTAGCTCTCTGGTTTTATTTTCTAAACCAAAAATCTTACCAATCTTAGCCCATGGCTCTTGTATAAGACCAATAGCGATGCTCTCTTCAGCGCATCGCTGGCTAAAGGTGTCCGAGGCACCCATAGCCCAGTGCAGGTTAGCCTGCAGTACGCTTAGAAGCGATGTCATTTACGTGCGTACTCAGAGTTTCGTACTCTATAGGGCTTATTATCGCCTCTACGTCGCACGACACCCTGTTGAGAGGCACCGCTTCTGTTGCCCCTCGGTCCCCTGTCTGCACGAGGACCACTTTATTTCCTAACTCCAGCCCGATCCGCATTCAGTTTTGGCCTGAAGCGATTCGGGTTGGGAGTAGTGCCAACTCCAGCTTTGGTGTTCTGCTGGAACGACGAACGGGCGCATCTGCAGCGCTGGTTGTTTCCGTTTCCTTCAAGACTTCATAGACTTAGTTTATACATTCTACGCTTTTTTTAACCTGTTATGTATAAGGCCACCAAGCCTTAAACTGCAGTAAAGCTCTATACATTTTGCATCAACTGATGTATCTTGCACAATTAAAAATGATTTGATCCAATGTGACTCAATTTTAATAAAATAACATTATATGTAAGTAAATGGCGCATCGAATGAAAAATAATAAAGGGTAATCGAGTTTTCTGTAAAGGTGGAAAAACATGGCCAGCTGAGTTTTGTAAATTATAAGCTACACAAAGCATTGGCCATCAATTGTGATCTGACAAATGTCAGCATATCGTTGCACTATTTATTCTTACAATTATGCCGATATCTGATTTCGGTAGCCGAAACTGTAGAGCATGTCGTGTCACAAACCAATCAATTAATTTTATACAGATGTCCAGGGCATAGAACGGGTCCAAGTAACGTCCTTCACATTACCATGGCCCACCAAAACTTTGTAAAAAAAAATCAATATTGAAATGTTGTATTTTTTTTTTCTGACAATCAACGATACATATCCAACTGAAAATCAATCTGCCATTACAAACACGCCCGTTTTAAAATAATTTTAATTTAAAGCAACAATGTTTTATTATCCCTGTCGGGATGACCAGCACATACTATTTTGGTGGTCCTTCCGTGAACAAAATGCAATCGTTTAAATAAAAATTCACTCTTTTCGTGTAGTTTTTTGGTGTTGCACGTACCTACTTATTACCCGAGACCACACATTCCATCAGCATGACACCAAAAATGCCGCCAAAACCGACTTGCACCGTCCTACCTAACCGACTTGCAGCCATGGCATAAATTTATTGACCAATTTTTAATTAATCTTCACAAAAATTAAAAATCACTTATCCGTTCGTGTAGCGATGGCATCCGCGGCTGTTGCAGCGTAATATGGATACATTTTAAGTTCAGTGAATTTTAAATGAATTCCCGCGTTAAAACAAACTCGTAATTAAGTGTGGTTAAAGAAGAGTGTCCTGTGGTGAGCAAAGTAAAACTCCAACAGCATATAAAAATGACTTCATAAAGTATACTTTGATGGAGAGATTCAAAATAAAGTTAAAAGTATAATGCAGCATCCCTCGATATTGCATATCCTTTTTTAATACACCAGTAAAGGACTACATGAAGTTATGTAATAATTTATTATTAGCCTTCCTCAAGTGAAACGAACAAGTAAGGTTTAATTACAATTATGTCTCCAGGCAATGGCAAGTCAAACACAACGCCAAAGCACATTAATAATAATGCGGTTGGAAGTCTTTCATCAAAGCCATATCAAAAAATATAGGGGCCACCATTTTTGTGTGTTTCACATTTCCATTTATTTGCTGACATTATTTGAAACATCAAGAGCTCATGCAGTAAGTAATTACCGGGCAAAAGTAATTTTTGTTTATTTTTTATGCTTTGAAAAAAATTTCCTTTACCAAACTTCCTTTGACTTTGACTCTTGAGCTCTTAATTGTCATTATGTGTAGGCACTGGCGGCTTTGAGGGCTTCCTCGAAAGTGATTTCCTTAAAATGGGGAATATGTATGGGCGATGTGAAGAATTGGCGATGTTATTCATAGGGTTGATTAAAAATGTGTTGTAAAATTTTTCTTGTAAAATTAGTTACTTCTGAGTTACAGAGCATAACAAGAAAAAAAAAGGTCCATCTGGTGCAATTTGCATAACTTTCGTATATAAAAATATTTATGCCGAGCAGTTTCAATAATAAAGAGAATTGGCAATAACATGCAAGTTTCTTCCGAAGGCAGATAGAGTACCATTAACAGACATTTTAGATTCAGCTAAAAGATATAGTTTCTGCTTCTACCCTCAAACGAACAGGATCCATTGACGTAAAAAATTAGAATGTTTTTATGTTTACAAAGAGGAGGAACATATCCAGAGGAACATATCCTAGTTTGAAGTGTACTCCAAGAAGTAGGTACCAACGTAATAAACCAGTTTTGTGATCGGGCTGACTTTAAGTGAGCCTTCTTAAGAGACCTTGCTAAATCAACAGTTTTTTTCGTCGGGTCTTAGTCTTCTTTGGATCTTATAACTTCATATTATTCGAGCTTATCTGAACTTTCGACAGTCTTAGCTCTCTTGTAGGGAGGTCCTAAAAAGGTGCTAATTCTTACATGTGCAAGCTCACTTGTTAAATTTTCAGCTCTTAATTTCTACCAGCACAGCAATCCATAGGGATGGTTGTAATGTAAAACACTGATAGCTGACCCTGACAGTAAAGAGACATTTGAAACAGAAGCAGCTTAAAGAGGGTAAACCTTAAAAATTTCTGACTTTCTCGAAAGTGCGTCGTCGAGGAATGCCAGATGTAGCTACCTTTTGCTTGTCTCTACTTAACTATAAAAAGGTGTAAGGAAGTCAATGTTTCCATCCGAGCAATATATCTCAGCTTTTCGGGACAAAAATTGAAAACATCAACACTCAAAACAAAAGATCTCTAAACGTATTGTGTCCTTTGAAAAGGGCATCAACAAGAACTTCTTGCCTTCTCTTAAAATAAGGAACGAATAAACCTTTGGTTCAGCGATTCGGTTAGTCGTGTTCAGGGTCAGGCATGCATCAAAGTTTCAAGAGATGGATCAGATGTTTTAATGAGTTCTTGATGTTAAAGGTGAAGAGTTAAAGTTCGTAAAAAATCATAATATTGACCTCGAATACCAACAAAAGATATAGGATTGGTTAATTTCTGTCGATTTTAACGAAATTAGACATAGGTCACAGAGCGCCGGAGTAGAGACAGAAAGTCCACTAAAGTAAAAGAGGGAGGGCTAGCTACTCACGTTGGCATAGATAAAGCTCAAGTTCTCTGCAAGCAAAGATTGACCCACTTTAGTTAGTGTTAGTTATTAGTTATAGGGTATCTCTTGCAGACCCCAGGAGAAACCCAGCAAGGGCGTAGTGCCACTTAGTTTATTGCATATCTGCAGAAGGTGTCAAGAGTGATAGCATCTGACAGCAAAGATTCGTTGGACTCCAAAGCGGATCAAGAGGTTGTCTTGGGCATACTTCTTTCTGAGGAAAAGCTAGTGGGAGGGTTACAATCCGCTTAGGCGAACAGTTGGATAGCCGCCATCCGTATTGACCCAAGCTTAGAATTGCGTAATAAATCTTGGTTGTTAAATTTCAGTTTTTATTAACTTAAATTGTTTTTAGATGTCAGGTAAGAATTTTCTTCCTTAAAAAAGGGGCGTGGCATCAACGCCTTTTCAATAACATCATTTTTTTGTGCATTTTTTGATCCGACTGAGGGTACATTAGTTTTAACGCATATAGTTTGTAACACAGTGAAGTAATCATCGTAGACCCTTAAGACCTTTTAGAGATATGATCGAGACCGACAGGTGAATCTATTAAGCCATTGTCCGTCCGTCCGTCCGTCCGTCTGTATGTGTGAAGGTTATAGGTCTTCAAGATCAAACTAGAGAGCTAAAACTTGGTACACTGCTTGGCTATTTTACTTCACAGACAAAGTGTTAAAATTGGCTAAATCCGTCAAAGGCCACGCCCACTACTGGACTCTATGTAAGACAATCTCTATTTCAAATTTTCTTTCAAAATGCCTTTTGGTCAAGTTATACAAGGCACAGGAACTTAGATTTTGGTACTGATCAATATTGGCTCAAGACCTTTAACAAGGCAAAAATTGAACCGCACACAATATCGACCATGCCCACTTTCAACATGTTAGATCTTAAAAACCCCGATTTTTCGTAAAGTTCACTTCAAATCGAAAAAAAATTAGGTATAGGACAAATATTAAGGGCTTTACTATTTGCTAAGTTTGTCTTATACAAAGTTTTGAGCTCCGCCAAGTTTAAGGGGCGTTTTTAGAAAAAAAACTGTTTTTTTTTCTGAAATAATTTTCGCTTTTACCGTTTTTCTCATGATTCTAGCGAAATTGCATTTAATTAATTGATGCCCACTTTTGGGAGCGTGGCCTATACAAATTATGTTTGAATTCGGGCTAAGAAATTTTAAAATTTTGTGTTACATGGTATACAGCGTCGTGTATACTCACTTGTTGTATTAAAAATTTGGTTTATACTTAAAAACGCCCCCAAAAGGGGGCTTGGCAAACATTCATTCATTTGAGTTGATAGCATATGCACATATCTAAACATTTTATTGTGCAAGTTTTTTGGATTTGGCGTTGTCGTAGGCGAAAATAATTTTTTTTGTTTCTTCTTAAACATTAGGCGCCGAAGACGAGGGTTGGAATTGGATAAGGTTATCTGACATAAGTGATGTCACAAATCACAAAACTTCGTCTGCGTGGACTATGACCATCACAGTTTTCTTGTGGCAGCTCTCCGTCAATCACCGTCAAAATTTTTCAAACTTCTGGATACTTGGTTTTTTTAATCGATGCCACACCCACTATGTGCGGTCTGCAGTCTTTAATTATACCCCGTCCCATAGGATAGGAGGCATATTAAGTTTGATTCATAGTTTGTAACATAGAGAAATAATCACCTTAGACCCCCAAGACCTTAAGGGCATATGATCGAGACCGAATTGTAGGTCGAATGAGCCAGGTCCGTCCGTCTGTCTGTCGGTAGTTTTTAGGCCTTAAACTTTGAGCTAGGAACTTGAAACTTGATATCTGTTCTTTCTAGGTCCCGAAGCAGTACAAGTGTAAAATTTTTTGAAATCCGCCCACTTTACTTATAAACATGAAAAATCAAAACTGTCGTAGGAATCTATTGTGATTGGCATTTTAAAAAAAACGAGAACCGCCCCCTTGTAGGCGTGTTCATATTTAATATGCATTCTAATAAACGGTTTTTATTTGATATATTTGCTTTAAATCCAAAAAGCTTGCGATTCGCCTAGACGGATTGTAACCCGTAATTATTTGTTTTTATCTTATAATCATTGGGAGATGCTAAATCTTAAATTTCAGCCTTTCACGACAAGTCCTACAGTTTGAAAACACTGGAGGTAGGTGCACATTAAGAACGGTTGTAGGCATCTCTATGGGCAGATTTAAAAAATTTTTAGACTCTTATTGCTTCGGATAACAGAGAGGCTACGTACAAAATTTCGTCTTTCTTGCTCGAAATTTAAAGCTTAAAAAATTGGTGACATACGGACGGACGGACATCGCTCATTCGACTCAGAATCCGGTCCTGATATGTCCTTAAGGTTTTAAGGGATATCTACATTTTTGGCCTGTTGCAACCGTAATTATACTCCATACCTGTGGAATAGGGTATGAAAAATGTTCTTACATCACAAGCCTTAATAAAACAACGATTCGGGACAATATTTTAGTGATCACGTTATTTGGACGAATTATTTGGTTTGCTCACATTGATTGTCAAAAAATGTGTAAACCACAGCTCCCCTTATAGCCGACTCCACCCCTGATTATGCAAAACTGTGATTATTGAAGGTTTCAGAGTCTATCCTTGTAAGATCCCTCCAGCCAGGGCCTGGAAGTTGGTCATCACCAGAGATCTGCAATAATACATTGCAATAACTCGTATACCGCATACGTTCTGCTTTTTGTACGACTACAATTCATAGATCTCTGCCCGAACATGTATTCCCATCGCGTTGATTGCAAACACGTAGGTAATAACTTGCATTAATGCGGTCACATAATGTTTAAGCGCACTCTGCAGTGTTTAAGTGAACACCACCCATCGCCCATGGCTTTAAAAGAAAAAAACACCGCAAACGCCGCAGTTGCACTCATTTCCAATCGACGGTTAAAGTGCAGGACCTCGTAAGTCAAAAAACTCAACGATATTATTTTTAATGCAAAAAAATCAGAAAAATCAGGGCAAATTTTTGGCAATTTTAGGGTTAGGATGTTGTTCAAAACCTCGTATTTAAAATTGAATAAGAAATTTGTGCAGTACCTGTTACGTCTCCTACTAAATTTCAGTTCGACGAAAAAATACGAGGTCCTGCTTTAGAAAGTAAAAACAAAAAAATTGATTTCTGAAAAACATGCAAAAACGACTTACGGTGTCCTGAACTTTAACCGTCGCAATGTCGTTTTTAAGTCATTTGAATACGAGAAACCAATAAGAAGCCGAGACTACTTTCCCCTCTCCCAACTATGCGTAAATTTGTGAAGTTTGAACGCAATTCATTTGCTTTGTTTCTCATATTTCAAAGGCGGTGGCGGTTTTTCCTCTTACCGCTTTAGTTCATGAGGTTGCGGTTGTACACAAAACAACGACACAAACGCATAACACAATGAGAAGCATACTCATTATTTGACTTTATTGTAGAGAGTATGGTAAAACAATGATCGCCCAGTTAGCGATGAGCGTACACGCTTGCACTTCATTTTTTGTGACTAGATTTGAAGTCGTGAAATTGTGATCCCTATCAGCTTCTAGGTATAGGCCACACGTTGTTTGAGATGATCCAGAATTTTGTTTGGGAGTTATTCATCCATAAGACACTAGATCGAGTAATAATGCCTTCAAGAAAAAATATGCCAGCTAACAAATCACAAAGTGTCCTGAATCGCTAAAAAAGTTAAGCAAGTAGCTACTTCTCTCGCAATTGAATTCTCAAAAAATAAAAATAGTATATCTACATTAGACAATTCACTCTACAGCTGTCCTCTTCTTGGCTTAAAGTTATCTCGTATTATATTGAATAAAACTAAGGTAAGTTAGACATTCTATCTGGAGACACAAGGAGATAACGAAACAGATCTAAGGAACTCTTTTCCTAAAGTCCTCGGTCATGACTATAAAAAACAACACTGAGTTTTTATTTTTTTAAAACAAAAGGAACAATACAGAGCTTAAGTCCTTGAGTCTTGCAAAAGACAAAAGCAGAACCTGGAAAAAAAAAGTTAAAAGAACACAACATGAATATAAAGGACCTTAAGTTGATACAAAAAGGCATAATGAAGCTTTCGAAAGTTTCCCATACCTTGAGCAGATACTATATACATATAGGTATGACAACAGTATCACGTCACACCGATATGAGTAGAGCCAATTCCTGTCTTATCCATTTCCATTGTCATCAAGAAATGGCATATAAAAGCCACTTAGTGCATAACATCCTTTCAAAAGGAGGAAATTGCGAACAAGTAAAGTTGATGCTGATCCTACGGGCCAAGCAGCAGCCACTGTGTTGGCTGGTGTAAGCTGTATTGTCATGCTATATAATATATAAGGCTTTAATGTGAATACAGACTCAAATAAATATGCATACGCACTCTCACAGAGAATTGAACTTGGGTGCATGCTCCTCTGCGGTGCTGGTCTATGCATGGCTACGGCAACGGTACGATACGGAGCAGGAAACGAATAATGGAGGTCACCAGGCGAATGCATTCACTGGTCTGGTCAAGGTGTTTCAGTTGGAAACATCTTGCGGATATGCAGGTGGTGAGGCATGCTAATGTGCATCGCAATTAGAGTTAAGTAATTCTTGTTGCGGACCCAAGCATTTGCATAACAATGGTTGGTTCTTCAATTTGATTCATTCGAATGGAAATGGCAACGAAGTTGGTTCTTTCAATACAATGCGGATGCCGAGGAAGGTCACAATTCTATTGTGAGCTGATTTACACGAATCGAGAGCGACGAGACATTCGTTAATATCACTACCCACAGAAAATGTAAGCCAATGGATCTAATTGGATAAACGCTTAAGGACTAAAGCGAGCGTAATTTGTCGAAATCATTGCATCAAATTAATCGTGGTTTAATGCTTTTGTTAACAACTGCGGAAGTTCGCCCTAGAGTTTAATTTAACAGACCTCCGAACAGGTTAATTTGCCCTGTGAAACGATGTACAATATAATTTGTTACCGCGAAATTTTACATAGGTAATACTAATATTTAGTTTGCTTGAGGTAATGCACCAAAATAACGTGAGGCCATCATATCCTTTTCCTCGTCGAGATTATACTTCTTAGAATCTACAAACCGAAGCACACCCTAGATTAGGTTAGGTTAGTTTGATGGATGCCCTTGTGACAATATTCACGGCTCAATTAGGACAGCAGTTGGGTCCATTTGTGCATTTGGGGAACCTTCTTAACACCTGGAAAGAAAACTGAAATAAACCGCTGTTAGAAGCTCAGAATGCCGCCTACTTGGACCCATCTGCGTCCAAATGGAGGTCCTTTTTAAGGAGGTCCTTTAGATCTACATTATGTAGATCTTCGAGCTCGTTGAAGAAGTAACTAGCGAGGGTACTACGCCTAATGCTGTTTAGGGCTGGGCATTTGCAAAGCAGGTGACGAACAGATTCAATTTCTTCAACGTCCCTGCAGTAATCGCTATGCGGTATGCCCAGCCGCTCAGCGTGTAGACCCACAGCGCATTACCCCGTGAGGATTCCGGTGAGCTAATCCGATCCCTGTGGGCTAATCCGATCATGATCTCTTTTTGTTTACCGCTGGGGCTGGCCATAGCTCCCTTGTGTGTCTGCACGTATCAAATTCTGTCAAACGTAGGTTAGTTCTACTCAAGGATTCAGTATCTATTCTACGTACAATCGAACTCAGCGGAATTCTTATAGATTTGAGGGCTAGAGATGCATTCATCCCAGACCCATATCTTGCAAGCTTGTCCGCTTCTTCGTTTCCCGGGATATCGGTGTGACCTAGCACCCAACATAGAGTTACAGCATTCCCTGCCAAGTGATTCCCTGCATAGTTTCACAGCCCCTGAATTCGCTACATCTGATTACATGGCTTTAATTGCCGCTTGGCTGTCAGAATATATGTTGATGGTTTTGTTTACGGGCCCATGTTTCTTCAGCTCAGTGACAGCTTGGATCGTGGCTGCCAGCTCCGTCTGAAAAATGCTGCTGTCGTCATTGATCCGAAAAGACTTTCTCAGTTCCAGAAGATGCCCGCGCCGGTTCCCACGTCCATCTTGGAGCCGTCGGTATATACGGCGATCTCGTCATATCCTGTGATGGTCTTTTCTTCCCATTTGCATCTCTCAGGTATTCTGGTGGTGAATCTCCTGTTGAAAGCGAATGTCGTAGGAAGGTAATCCAAAACTGGGGTATCTATGGAGGCAACCCATTGAGTTTCCACATAGTCGTGTCCATAAGATCTTGGCCACAGTCCGGTTACCCTTAGGCGAACAGCTGTTTTAGCTGCCTTGCTGCTGCAGTAAATGTCCAAGGGGGTGAGGACAGCCTCATACCCATGCAGGCTGCCCTCTGGACCTTGGTGAGACAAGAGAGATGACATTTTCTTTCTGTAGCCTTCCACCATACCACTGCACCGTATAAGTTAGGATGGGTCTTACAACCGCTATATACAACCAGTGTACCATGTTGGGTTGCAGTCCCCACATGCTTCCGAACGTTCTGCGGCAGGCGTATAATGCCACGTATGCCCGCTTGACGCGATCTTCTATAATTATCCCTGCAGCTAAGTTTGGAGTCAAATGTGACGCCCAGATATTTGGATATCGGTGACTCCATTCCCCCTTACTCTTAGTGTGCTGAAGGGTGGAATTGCCCTTTTCCTGGTAAACAACAAGACTTCCGTCTAAGAGGGATTTATTCCCAGTTCTTGACCCTCAGATTCCCAGATTCCAACAATACGGAGTGCATAGCTAAGTCGGTCACTGAGGATTGATGGGAATTTACCTGGAATCAGGATTGCCACATTGTCTGCGTATGGGCTAACAATGAAGCCTTCATTCTCCAGGGCTTTTAGCAATTCGCCCATTACCAGGGTCCATATGAGCGGAGATAGGACACCACCTTGCGGTGTTCCTTTGCTGACGTTCCGTCTGGTACATACTACGCCTAGGTAACTGTTTATCTTTCGTGTGGTTAACATGAGCCCGACCCAGTTGTATAGACTGCTAACTAGGTGAGCGTTTCTCAAGGTGCGCAGTATTGCGTCTGCCTCAATGTTACTAAACGCTCCCTCTATGTCTAGAAAGGCACCCAAAGTGTACTCCTTGTGTTCCAAGGATTTTTCTACCACTGTTACTTCTCTCATGCCCCCTGACAGACTTCCTAGACAGACTTCCTAGACAGTTCATGCTAGCCTTTGGTCGCCCCCCTGGTGGGCCAAGAAACAGGTGGTGGGATCTCGTAAGGAACCTCTCTGAGTCCCTCTGTGAGAACGATGGGGAGACCATTTAGCCACCCTCGCTCCGCGACCCTTTTAAAGGATAAGCGGCATTCGAAAATGATGACGATGATGATGTTACTTCTCCATGTAGTGCAGTGACAACCGATCTGCTTCTCATGTACGCTTGCTGTGATTTTGATAAATAATTATCATTAATCAGCTCTCTCGATTAGACGCTCCATCGCCTTGAGTATGAATGAAGACAGGCTTATGCGTCTATAGTTCTTTGCTGATAGAAGTGCCATTTTAAGGCTTCTGCTGCCTTAAAATGGCACTTCATGCCATGAAAATCGCTTATTTCATGCCGAGGCTTTAATTCGTAAGGAGCCAACTTTCACAGTTGAAATGGACTAGGAAATTCGATCAGGCTAGGTGTTTAGGAATTTAAGTCATTGGAGACATCGCAACGGGACGGCTAAAAACCAGGATCCGAAAAATTTTTCACTTTTTTTTGATGAATATTAACTTTTTCACAGATCATTTAACAGAGTTAATTATCTTTTAAATGATCTGTGTAAAAGCCAAATCTTTAGATCTTTTTTGAAAAGCCAATTCTTAATCTTTTTTTTCAAAAGTCCTCGATGTATATGGTTACCGAAAACCAATTACCGAAAACTTTCCGAATCCTTGCTCGAAGATTCATGCTTTGCTCACTAATTCCTTTCTAGATTCCACTGAACGCACTTCTGTGTGGCAGTTTCTTTTCCATTTAAAACCGCACTCGAACATCAACCATGTCCTTTTATGACAACGTTGAAAATTTGCGTCTCTGTGTACAGTTTGAAAAGATTTCAATGGTCCTGGTGGCAATTAAGACGTCCATTGAATGCTAGGAAAGTCAGTGCAAAAAAAAATCTACCGCTCGCTAAAATAAAAGACGACTTTGCCAGTTAACTCCGATAGCGAGAGAGAGAGATATATAGAAAACATCGTCCTGACACAACGAAAATTCCAATCTCTGCAGTTGATTGAATTACGTCACTTTCTCTGCCTTTACAGAGATGTCCGCACGAATTAGAAATGCAATTAATTTAATTGCATACCAGGAAGTTCATCGATTATCCAATTTGGTCAACACACCAGGACCGGAGTTTCACTAACTCGATTGAAATTGCTCGGAAGTTCGGCACACAAAGGATTTGCACATCAGGAAGACGAAAAAACGGGAAAAAACATAGATGTCCAAACAGGCAACATGCTTCGTCTCGATGTGTAGTGCCATTTTGGAAATCAATAGCCTAAATTTCATTTGCATTTAAAGTCCACCCAATGTGCCATGTCAACATTAGCCACTCTGCTTTGGACACATGCATGGAAATGTGTCCGTTCGAATAATTCCATCGACGATTCCCATTTCAATACAAATTGCTGTCCATTGTCGTGCTCTTGGTCAGAACGAATTGTTTTGTGAGAAATATGTGATGATGGGTTTTCGGACGCAGGATGTTGTATATGACAATTGACTGGGATTTTGTTACTTTTGGAAACATTTTCAGCTACTGCCAGTTGTGTTTGGTACCTACGTCAATGAGCAAGTGTATAGGGGACCAAACTCATAGTTAGTTCAGAAGGCAATTTGTATATCCGTAGAACTATGAAAAGTTATGTAGATACCCGATTGAGTATGGTGCCCAATATACCTAAGTGCAGCAAGCAAGATAGAGCAACATCGTTCCAGAAATGTCTGAGAGAAATGCTTCTAGAACACATTTTTTACAATAAAGCAAGAAATTGACCACTAATAAAAATACATTTCAACATCTCGGGTTCATTTTCATGCGCACTTTTATTAACTCCACCAGCTCCTTTATCCGACAAACACAAGATATCATAAAGTAGTTCCATACAGCACTTGCATGTGTCATGAAATTAAAGGACAAATACAGCAGCTCATTAGTATGCCAAACTCATACAGTGTCAATACTAAAGCTAGAAATGACGACATATTTATTTCGACACCAAACACCATCACATAAGATCCTTATGAAATGCTCTTCTATAAATAAAAAAAAAAAAAATGCCGAGCATTTATGAAAATGGGAAATGGGTAAACGCTTCATACATCGCAAGGATCATGTACATAATATTAAACAAAACAAAGGCATTGACGTTATACACATACACAAGATACAAGCACGTGCCAGGGCTGCCAATTTCGTATTTATCACCCAGTGAACCGCTGACTGGCGCTTCCATTCGTTTCCAGGAACAATAAAACCAGATAAATTCTTTGAGATGGATAAATAAACAAAAAAGCATACCGGCTTTGATATGTATTTTATAGGTGCATTATACTAGATACATACGTCACTTTCCCTATTGTAACTTTCCCTTTACCTGTCTGTTTTACGGCGATGATTTTTTTTGTCAGTTTAAACCCTTTTTTTACCTAATTTTCTTAAGTCGGTAAAGACTGAAGTTTTCTCAAAGGTCCTGATCCTTGCTAAAAGATAAAAGCTTTCGTTTCTTCGCTTGAATTGTTCAATAATTTCATTTTCTAAATAGTTGAGTAACTTTCATCGGAAGGCAAAGAAATAATGCGCCGCCTTAGTGTTTGCGGAAAAAGCGTGAAAACGAAAGACGAAAATTTGCCAAAATCTTTGCATTCCAAATATACTATGTAACCCCAAAAAATCGATTTTTATTTATTCCTAAAAAAAATTCTGAAATTTTATGCTAGATGATTGCATAAATTTTGGAAAAAAGCGCAGCTATTTAACTAAAAAATCTCCTCTTTTGATGCCACACTCTTAAAGTGGTCCCAAAGAAAATATACAGGGTGTTTCTTAGTTCGATGTCAATACTTTTTGGGACTTGATTTTTTGGTGTAATTTAAGTTAAGAAAAAAATGATTCTCCAGTAAAGGCCTATCTCTAATTTTTATAACATTTATTTGGGATTTAAGGAAACATCTACTTTGGTGTTAGCACTAATGGCAGAATGACACACCCTTTAAGCACTAATGGCATAAGCTTTGTTGTGACGTTGTTATTTTAGAAAAGAAATCAGTCTTTGTAACTGCATTTAAATAGTTTCGCTATCTTATCTCAGTCTTAAGAACTCCAGTTTCTAGGCTCTTCTAGGAGTAAGCGCAAGAGTTCGTCTGTGAAAAATTTCTTTATCCCCGACCCTATCTATATACCATGTATAAACAATTCTTAAAATTTTTTGTCCCGAATTCATATATAATTTGTATAGGCCACGCCCCTAAAAGTGAGCCTGAGATAAAAACTAAAATCAATTTATTGCAATTTCGTTAGAATCATGACAAAATTCGGTATAACCGAAAATTAATTCGGAAAAACCCCGTTTTTTCCTTAAAACGCCCCCTAAAAATGGGCGGAGCTCAAAATTTCCTATGGTGCAAACGTAAAAAATAGTAATATCTTTAACATTTATCATACATTTTTTTTTTAATTTGGAGTGAACTTTTCGAGAAATCAGGTTTTCAAAAATTTAACATGCTAAAAGTTGGCATGGTCAATATTGTGGGCGGACCAATTTCTGCGATCTTAGAGGTTTTGGGCCAATATTGATCTATACCAAAACTTGAAATCCTACGCCTTGTATAACTTGACCAAAAGGAATTTTGAAAGAAAATTTGAAATAGAGGTTGTCTTACATTGAAGCCGCCAGTAGGGCGTGGCCATTGGCGGAAACGTTGCAAAATAAGAACCAAGTTACACTCTATGTTTGAGCGTCGTAGCTCAATTTAAATAAATAAAAACTTCACACATACGCACATACGGATAAACGGACAGACGGACGGATGGACAGACATAGCTTAATCAATTCACCTGTCGGTGTCGATCATGTCTTTAAAAGGTCTTAGGGGTCTACGGTGATTATTTCACTGTGTTAAAAACTAAGCATTAAAATTAATATATCCTGGGTCGGGTATAAAAAGTGGGAAAGTACAACAGTGCGTAAGTAAAAACTTCAGTATGTCTGTGGCGGATTGCAAAATACCCCACCCTACCTTAAAATAAAACTGCCACGCCCCAAAAAAGTGGGCGGAGTAAAAAAAATAACTGTTGAATGCTTTTTGCTAGGTGGTTGCATGCATTTCGGACTAAAACTCTACTACTAAAAACATGGCCCAATTATGCCTCCGGACCAAAATCCGCACCGTTTTTGGTGTAACGGCTTTTCAATGTATGCGAGCGGGTTTTCTGTGCCCCAAATGCGACAATTTTGCTTGTCCCCCGCCAAGATCTAAATGAGCTTCAACTGAAAAGATGATTTTTCTCGGCATCTTCTCTAATCGCAGGCCCACTAAACGAAGTGTTTGGAACAATTTCTTAGCGTAGTTCAAGCGTATACATAACCATATTCGTTTAGTGAAAGGATAAAACTAATTATCTATGAAATCATACATGAGCTGATTGTTACCATTCACGAAATAAGCACTAGCTGAAAAAAGCGATAGATGGCGGACCCTTTACTTACAAAAAGCTACTACGCACAAAAAAGCTAAAAAATGCTAATACCTACAGCTTTTGTTATGTAATTTGTAGTTAACTTAGTAGTAGTGGTTTTAACTTAACCTGTAATTTTAAGTTAAAATTAATTAAAAAGTGGTCGTGGTCAAAGTGCGGGTCTGTAAGCGAATTCAACTAATTTTCAAACTTGATCTGAAAGACTGGACTTCCAGCTCACTCACCAACTCTTAGCTTTCTAGCTTTAAATTTAAGGCCTAAAAGTTGGTTATGTAGGGACGGATGGACGGACGGGTAGACATGGTTTAAGCGATTCTCCTGTCGGTCTCATTCATATCTCTAAGAGGTCTTAGAGCTAGATTTTCAGTGCGAGATCATCGGAGTTTTTGAGTTAAACTGGGGTAAGCCCAAAAAATGAACATTGATCCGGGATATTTCACTGAATATTGATCCGGGATTAATCTCGACTTTACTCGCAAAATTCTGTGAGCTAACCCCAAATCCACTCTGGTGAACAGTTTAAACTCCTTTGAATGTTTTTTCTGTGCGAAATGTCAGTGGATTTGCATGTTTTTGTAAATTTCATCTAAAAATTACTCGAACTTTTTTTCCGGTGTTTTTCTATGTTGAGGTGAGAGCTGGGAGAGTCAATAATGTCAAGCATCAAAGATTTTGACAACTTTACTGACGGAGTCAACTCTGCACTGAAAAACTGTTCGCTACGTTAACTTTAGATTCGTTTTGATATGGAATCAAAAGATCTTGGTTTAAGCTTGGCTTAGCTCAGCACTGAAAACCCGGCCTCTACTCAGCGGTCTACGATGATTAGGTAGATAGGAAGGAAAGTGGCTTTTTACATGTACTTAGGCCAAAAAGTAGGCCCATTGTACCGCCACGTGGGTATATTACCAAGGGAGTAGCTTGGCGTGAATTCTATGACAGCCAGCCAGTCTTTTCGATGAATTTTTGTAGCTTTTTGACCGGTGTTTTACTAAGGTCGCTTTGGTAGTCGTAGAAGTAGGAACCTAGTATGGATTTCCTGTAAGACGCGAGTGCCGAGCGGCAACAGAGAAGGTGTTGTACACTTTCTTCCTCTCCCTCATCTAGGCAGCTTCTACAGAAATCATTTGAGAATAGACCTAGTCTTTTTGCGTGAAGACCTATTAGGCAGTGTCCGGTGATAATTCCCATTAAAGTGCTAATTTTGGATCTCTTTAATTAGATCAAGCTATCTGATCTATTTGGATCGAGGCAAGGCCAGATTTACTCGGAGGATAAACAAGTGGTGCCTGTCCTCCATCTGGCGTTAGTTTCTTGTATGCTGTGATTTTTGAGCTGTAATTTGAAGGTAGCTAGAGGAATACCTATATTACCGAAGATTTCATCTTCAGGCAGTCTACGGTGATTACTTCACTGCTTTACAAATTTTACATTAAACTCAGTATACCCTGGGTAGGTTATGATAGAGGTAGGCCCATATTGTTGAAAGATTTTTGTACCCAACCCAGGGTATGTTAATATTAATGTATAGTTTGTAACACAGTGAAATAATCACCGTAGATCCTTAAGACCTTTTAGAGATATGATCGAGACCGACAGGTGAATTGATTAAATCATGTCCATCCGTCCGTCATCTAGTTTTCTTTAAAATTGAGCTGGGAACCTGAAACTTGCAGTGTTGCTTGGTTTTAATTTTGTGCAGACAAATTATGCAAATTGAGAAGACCCGCCTTCAGGCATGCCCACAATTTGAGTCCACCACTTGAATGTCAGACAACGTCAAATTTTCATTTTATTTCAAAATGCCTTTTGGTCAAGCTTAAACAAAGGATATGAACTCAAGTTATGGTGCAGAGTAAAAGCGGACAGAAGCCTTTAATAAGGTGAAAATTGGACCGCCCAAAACCATTGACCATGCCCACTTTTAACATGTTAAATCTTTAAGAATTTGATTTCTCGGAAAAATCATTCCTTTAAACCTATGAAAAAAGTGTGCTATTCAATCAAACTTAAGTCGGTTTCAGTGTTGAAGTTTCTTTATTTTAAATTTGTGACAGGCTCCGAAGTGCCAACTTTAAATTGGATTCTTGCATATTAAATTCTGTGGTGTAGTTTGAAGTTGCTCTGTGTAAGCAACGGAAAAGATGTAGCCAACAAAAAATTACCTTTGTCGCATTCCTGCAATAGTCGTCAAACCAATGTAAGGATAATTTAAATTGGTAAACTTCCTACTTACCTTGCAGCAGGAGGCCCAGCCATGTAAAATTCACAATTGATTCGGCCATTGCTTATGTCAAATTCGGATGAAAACAAAAAAACAGCGTTTTTTGAATTGTAAATTTTTGAGGGCTCTATTCCACGATCGGTATAGAGCGCTCATTTTAGAAACTCTTAAGATCTACGAATTCTTTTAAGGCCATTTTAAATCTTTTTTTCCCATTGACGAGATATATATTTATCAAAAACATTTTTTTTTTTAACTTTATGACAGGGAACGCAGCAGTGTTGTCGATACACACTTTTGGGTTCTAATTTGACTTAACGGTTTTTAGGTACGTCTAAGTCGAAGTGTGTCTATCAAATTCTTTCGTTTTATGCTAGTTTGCACTGTTTTGCAGTTTTTGTCGATTTTGAAAGAAGATTATCGAAAAATGTTTCAAGTACTTAACCTACTTTTCTACAATCTCTCGTTTTGGTGAACAAATTAGAAAAGTCACTCATTACTTAGACAAAATGAAGTAAAGCAAAATTAAGCTAAGTTAAGCATAGCTATTTGTCTTATTTTTACATTCCAAAGACAGTGTTGATTTATAAGCAAGGACATCCCCCTCATAGTAAAAGTACTAATCCAGACAAACAAACGGCCGAGGCCACACATATCCCCAGTTTGTATTTATTTTGTACGTTTTATCACACTCTAAAAACTTTGTCACTTAAAGTGGCAGCTATCTGTTTTATTATCCAACTTTAAGTTGGAGTTTCTTATTGATAGATTATTTTGACAATACCTTCCGAATCCTGGCTATATGTAAGTCTCTGATTGCTTTTTCCTAAGTGAAATAGGGACTTATTATTTATTGAATCATTTACATAACATCTTCTGCTTAAGCACAGATTTTAGCCAAAAATTCGTAAGCACCAACAACAAGTTCAATCGAATTTTTAAGCATTTCATATAGTAATGTAATATCTCCATTAAGGTTCTAATCGAAATATCACTTAGGGACTAATTATTGGCTAACCATTCGCCTAGATCATCGAAAACCAAAATCCGATATCCCAACGACTATGGCTGACTACAAATAGCATATTTTAGCTCAACCATCGTTAGCTCAAAACGACATCGTAAATACCCACAAAAACTCGAATAAAAATCGATTCGAAATATGATGATAATGTTTACGCATCCATTACTCAGTAAATGGCAATAAAAGTTGTTCGCTTTCCCAGAGTAGACTGCGAAGACTCAATCGTCCTTTTGGTCCTACGACAGCCAACACTTTTCCAACAAACATGCGCAAAGATGATAGCCGAAAATTTTGCTGACATCCACAACTACTTATCTGGGTTCCATACATTAGCATTATATCTCTGCTCACCCCAAATGTATGAAGCATTCGAATTTATCCTTCAATAAAATTCCTTAATTGAATTACACAATGGAAATGGAGAACTCCAGCCGCAGGACTCTCAACCTATCCGCATGTTTTGACAGCCACTTGTTTTTTTTTTTGTCGCTAGGCCCTCTGACCACGACAGAATGTGGAAGCGACCCCAGCCCCAAATCCAAACATATAGACCAATTTGGGCAACAATCATTTGGCAGAATTTTGATGACAGATTTTCCATTGAAGTTGGTCGTCTCCCTAATTCTGTAGACGGGTCCATTACGAGATCCTTTATGGGCACATCCACTCGATTATGGTTTAAAGTGGCAGAAAAATGTTATGACAGACGACATCTTGGCACGAAGAGAGCCAAGAGTCTGCACAGTACATAATGTATATCCAACCGATGACCAGAGAATAAAAAAATTGTTTACCAACGCGTTTTTGCCTGCAGACAAGTTATGGAATGTGACCAGCACAGCAGAGTACCGTGTGTACGTTTCCCCTTTGGCCTGGCAGATTTTCGTCGCCCTGTTCCCGGAAATGGCCGGAATGGCCACACTCGTAGTATTGATTAGGACCATTCGAGTGCGTATTTGTCCTCTTTTAAATATTATTAAACATGGGCTGCCATCAGTTGAGTGTGAGGCTAAGTGTATGACAACACAACGCGAATATTTGTACAAATTGGACTAAAAAAGCAAAAAAAAAGGAACAACAGGAAACGGAAGCGAGTGGCTCTGAACACGACTACGAATTCAAAGAGGCACTTCTTTTCCATTATGACATTATTATGCTTGATGGTGGCAAGGACATAGCCGTCGTGACCATGTCGCTCGTGGTTGTACCTACATTGGTTTTGGAGTGCTTTATAATATTTGAAATACTTGAGAGTATGCGATAGAATTTTACGGTCGCTGGATTTCATGTTCATACAAACCAAGATCTTGAAGCATTTTTTTTTTTGAGGGACAAAAATCATGAATTATTTAAAGAACCATCAGAGAGGTTCAGCATTGAGACATAAACGATATTGCAGGGCATTGGGAAGCGGAATTTAATTAGGTTGGTTATTATTATTATTTTTTACATCGTTTTTAAGAATTAGGCGAAAAAGCTTTTCACACCCTTGGAAAAGAGTCATTTAGTAAAATATTCGGCAAATAGCTACCAGTATGGAATAAACCAATCCCAACATTACCCGCAATTTGTACAAAGATAAGCTATTAAGGGGTCTTACATTGGAGTTGCAGGTCAGAAAAGCAGGCGACTAATCGGTTGAGACAAACCTTATTGAATAATCTTCTCAAGTTGTATTTTAATACAATCAAAATGTATACAAAAACAAGGGAAACGGTGCAAAAATACAGTGTAAGAACAACGATCACGAAAGCCAGTCGTGGTTTTTCATAGCCTTATTCTTGTGCTGTCACAGAGCATGTAACTGTGTATGCCAACACAGTATGGGTTGAAAATAAAGGGATTGATTGACATTAATTGTCATTCACTGTGAAGCTCAAAGAATGTGTTATAAGGGCAAGCCAAGGCTTGTATGTATGTTTATTGAATTTCAGTGTTCCGTCGAAAAATAGATAAAAAGTTTCTTATGATGAAATCCTACCTGCCCATTTGTGGAAGTCCTTAGAATTCTGGTAAAATGCGTTAGAAGCGAAAATGTATGCTAACAAAACTAAATTTTCCCGAAAACGTCCCTTAAAAAGTGGGCGCTCAATTATCCGAGAAATAAAGTTCTGAAATATATCACATGGTAAAAGTGAGTTCGTCCAATTTTTGTCCATTTAAAGATTTCTGACTAACAAAACACTGACAAATAAGTTTTTACGCCTTGTTTAACTTGGCCTAAATGCCTCGTTAATTCGAGGATGTCTTACAATAAAGAAAATTGTTGGCATAGAAGTGGACCTTATACAAATTTCCATACTTTGTCTATACGAAATGGCGAATTAACAAGTACACTCGTATTTTAGCTCTTTAGCTCAATTTTAAAGACAAAAAACTTCGCACATACGGATAGACGGACACAAATATCTTAATCAATTCTCCTGTTGGTCTCGATCTTATCTCTGAAATTTATCTCTTTATTGTTTAAAATGTAACTTTCATTTTTTTTGAAACTTTTTGCTGAATTATAAAATAAGGATTGATAAATTCATTTTGAATACTAATCTTATTGTGGTTATGTTACAAACTACTATCATAGAACTCTAAAGTCCAAATACACTCCTTTATCCATGAACTGTTTCCTTTTTAATTTATATCCAACACACGCAGGCGCCTTATTTACAAATTTAAAACAGATGGGTGCAACAACTAGAGGTGAACCCAGGCCAGCGAGGCAAGGTGTGATGAACCCGCCGAGGTACCAATTGCCATGATGGACCTCTTGATTGGCGCGCGAGTTATAGATCCCATATAGCCACAGCACCGCAAAAAGCAATAATCATAGTCAGCACATAATTTCATCGATCTTAATGCAATACGGCGACCAACGAGAATCCAAGTTTCCCACATTATTGTTTTCTAAGAATTAATTGTGAAAGTGCATAATAAACATTATCTTAACAGGAAGCCCTAAACTACTGCAAAGCAGACATTACTGCCATCCAAGAAACGTGGTGGGACGGGTCGTGCAAAAGAAGGATGAGAAGCTGGGACTTCTACTAAGTGGACTGCTATCGACATCAAAGCCAGCCCCTAGTTGGATGTGGTTACGTTGTTGGAGGCAGACTTAGGCAAAAAGTCTGAGCTTCAACCCTGTGAGCGAGCGCCTCGCGACGATCCACATCAAGGATTAATTCGCCAACATAAGCCTTATATGCGCGCATGTCCCCAGAGGAGAAAGATGACGACACCTAACATATGTTCTACGAGTTCCTGAACAAAACTTATGAGCTACTTATGAGCCCTAGCTACGACATTAAGGTTGCCCTAAGCGGTTTTAATGTCAAGCTAGGAAGGGAGGGCATCTTTGGTCGTACAGTCGGAAAGTACAGCCTGCATGACACAACCTCCGATAATGGATTCAGGCTGATTAACTTTGCTGCGGGGCGACACGTTGTGGTAGCTAGTATACAGTTCCCGCATCTCAATAACAATAATAAGTTCTCCCGATCAATTAACCGTCAACCAGATTGACCATATTGCGATCGACGCAAGGCACTCCTCCAGTATCATGGATGTCCGAACTTTCCGAGGGCCAAAATTGACTCGGATCACTATCTTGTTGTAGCCAAGATACAGCTACGGATATCCCGACCAACGCCAAGTAATGGAAATACTGTGAGGAAGTTTGACGTCGGCCGATTACAATTGCAAGAGATCGCCAGGTCCTTTTCCAACCGAGTTTCTCAAAACCTTCTACGAAGTCCTATGCAGCCAGCATCAAGTATTGATAGCCAGTGGCAACATTGCCAGAATGCCATCAGAGATGCCGCCTCTGAAGTGCTGGGTTTCACACGGCCACCACAACGAAACCCCTGGTTTGACGATGAGTACCGGCAAGCACATGCAGCTAAACAGAAAGCATACAAAGCGGCTCTGCACAGAAGGACTAGAGCTGCACGCGAGCTCTACGAGTAGAGGAGGAGAGAGGAATACCGGCTTCTCCGAAGGAAGAAGGGAGAGCACGAGAAGCGCGCGGTTGAAGAGATAGAGAGATATTACAACAGGAATGAGGTTAGAAAGTTTTACTAAAGGATCAAAAGGTCCTGCCAAGGGTATAAACTTCGAACTGAAGCCTGTAAGGACCATCAAGGGAACATGGTTGTAGAATCGCAGTCGGTGCTGAGGATTTAGAAAGACCACTTCTGCAGACTGTATAACGGCGAGGACAAACCAAATACCGCTGTCAGGCAGAACGAACCATTCAACTCGGGCGAAGAATTTACCGACGAAGCATACAAACAATACCGCCCACCATACCTGGAGGAGGTGAAAGTAACGGGTGATTTTTTAAGAGGTTCAGACTTGAGAAAAAAAAAAAAACACAAAAAATTCGAAAAAATTAATGAAATATTTATTTGAATCGATAGTTTGAACCTTGGAATTTAATGTTTAAAGATAATTTCATGCAAATGTTGACCGCGGCTGCGTCTCAGGTAGCCCATCCGCTGAGTCCAATTTTGGCATACTCTTTCACACATATCGGCCGGTATCTCACGAATGAATGCATGGATGTTGGCTTCCAGTGCGTCAATCGAAGCGGGCTTGTCCCTATAGACATTAGCCTTGACATACCCCCACAAAAAATAATCTAATGGTGTCAAATCGCACGATCTAGGCGGCCAATTGACCGGCCCGAAACGTGAAATTAACTGTTCACCAAACTCGCCTCGCAATTGCGCCATTGTTTCGCGATGAACATTTCGAACCGAGCACGAATTTTGATAGTAAAATTCAATAATTTGCAAGCGTTGTTCATTTGTAAGACGATCCATGGTTAAATTGCAAACCAAACTGAAGCTGTTTGACAGTGACACAAGGTACTAAACACACGTCAGCTGTCAAAACCAGTGTTGCCAAAACCAAACCAGCTAAAAAATCACCCGTTAGCTGTGTCTAAGCTCAAGTGAAGTAGCCGGAGCAGACGGCCTAGCTTCCTAACTTTTTAAATCTGCTGGCGATGAGCTGGTTAGGAGCATGCACCAGCTCATCTGCAAAGTATGGTCGGAAGAAAGCATGGCCGACGAATGGAACCTCAGCATTGTTTGCCCGATCCTGAAGAAAGGGGACTCTCTGAATTGTGCCAACTTCAGAAACATTAGACTTCTTAACATCGCATACAAAATCTTTTCTGCTGTACTGTGTGAACGCCTGAAGCCGTTTGCAACAATCTGCAACAATCTGCAAATATCAGTGTGGCTTTAGCCAGGAAAGTCCACCATCGATCAAATATTCACATTGTAGATCTTGGAGAAAACCCAGGAATTCCAAATCGATACACACCATCTCTTCATCGATTTCAAAGCCGCGTATGACAGCATCAATTGAGTCAAGCTATATAGCGCAATGTCTAGTTTTGGCATCCCTGCCAAACTCGTCAGTCTACGCAAGATGATGACGGAAAATTCACGCTATTCAGTCAAGGTCGGTTAGGACCTCACCGACACGCCAGAGATGAGGCGAAGACCTCGTAAGGTAACGAGGTGAAGACCTCGTGCCAACACCAGAGGTACAATCTTTCAAAAGCCCGTTTAGCTACTCGCATACGCAGACAAGTTTACATGCTAGGAAGAACAAAGCGTGATGTCAGTGAAGCCTTATTATTGGGACAGAGTATTGGGACGGAAGCGGCAAATATGGGTTTAGCAGTCAATGAGGGCTAATACAATTATATGCTGTCATCAATAATAGGCACCCAACACCGATTCAATTCAGACAATGCCACCAGCGCTGAAATCAAACGAAGGATAACTCTTGCTGTTGCTTTAGGCTAAGAAGGCAATTGAGTAGCAAAGCCCTCTCTCGAGCAACGAAAGTGTCCATACGTACGACCCTCATCATCCCAGTCCTGCTTTACGGTGCAGAAGCATGGACCCTGTCTAAGGCGGATGAAAACACTTTAGGCTGCTTCGAGAGGAAAATTCTTCAGACGATTTACGGTCCCGTCTGCATAGACGGAGAGTGGACGAGGAGTTATAACATCGAACTCTATGGGCTGTACAGCGACACCGACCTAGCCAGAAGAGTCAAAACACAACGTCTACGATTGGGTCATCTTCTACCCATCTAGGTCATCTAGACTACCCAGAAACTTTCTCGTTTAAAAAAATTAGCTTCGAGTAGTTTTCCCTTAAGAAGAGCATTGTTCTTTATGAACCTGCAGATGTCCTCCTGTACCATTTCATTGGTAAGCACTAATCCATTTAGATGTGTATACTTGTTAAGTACCTACTCAATTAAAATTGAAACGAAAGCCCGCTTAGAACCAATGCCTACATCAGCCAGTAGTGCGGTATCTCGCTTCTACTCTTAACATACCTACCTTAAATCTCGAGCGATTCTATATAAGCCATACAATTCATCTCGTTAAGAGCTTAACCAGATGCAACTTAAAACCGTAAAGCAAGCTCCCAAACCTGCAACATTCCACATCTGAATGTGGCAAATTGCTTAGGTACAACCATATAACCTGGCTAGGATGTTTTGTGGGTGCTGTGTTAGTTAAGGAGCAAGTATACAAGGCGTCATCAATATATATGCACTCTGCACTTATATGCTTTCAACGTACCTACCATATCTTGGCACACCTCATGGCATTTCGCAAAATGTTGGCAAAATGTTTGGAAAGAAATCTAATTGAAAATTTCAATCGGATTTGTAATCCATAGGCATTTATAGGTTTTCAGTTTTCTCGGTATCTATAATAGACAAGATTATCTTACCCCTGGCTCACAACCTCACACGTCTCGTAAGTTGTATTTTTGGCGTAGAAGTGCCAGAGGGATGGATATTCGAAGAAATCATCAAAACATGTATGAGTGCACAGGTCGCTTTCGCACACATGTTGTTTTGTTTACCCAGGCAGTTTGGGACAATTTGACTAGTAGTACCCCAGTTCCCAAGTAGGTATCTGCATAAATATGGGATAGTTGCCAATTGTGTCTGCCGTAGTAAGCCTGATCTTTCAGACAATTATAAAATTTTTGGTCAATGGTATGGTCAATGGTAATTTTCTCAGGCTGAAGCTTTTATCACTGGCGCACTCCCTCCCAGTAGATTTCTCCCTAATACCTTTCCCTAAATAATTTTGGCATAAAGAAGCTGACATTTTGTGAACAATCCCTTAGTTTTTCAAATCTGCCTGCAGACTTCCTTCAATCAAAATTTTATATGAGACATAACAAAAAAATAGTGATGTTGTGTATCGAAAAATTGATTTAAGTACCTTAACCTAAAACTCCACTGCGTTGTCAAGACTGACTAGGTACCTACCTACCAACCACAAAATACAGAAACGTAATGTGCCTACACATTTTTTGAAAATCCCATTAAATCGTATCCAGTCTTTTCACATTTAACCATATCCGCTCTGTTTCATTCACCACTTTAATAAAAGTAGCAAGAGTCTTAGGAATAATCACATCTTCTTTGCTACTTAATTTTTAATTTATTTAAAATTACCGACAAAATGAAAGCAGACGACGTAAGGAAAATCCTTTCTAAAGCATAATTAACAAACATAAATCAAACGCTAAACGAACTTGTCTCCTTAACGCCGGCAATAATCTTAAATTTACCCAACCAATGAACTTGTCACCAAGCTCGTTCGACCGAGAGAGCACCCCCTTCCTTACACTGGCAAACGTGCGTATGTGATAAAAAAAAAACGCCTTAGAATGGCAAGCTTATTAAACCCTCCGAATAAAAACTCATAAAACGAAAATATTTTAGTAAGACAATCCTGAGCGCCTGCATCCTCCTACCACGCATTACCGCCAAGACGACAGCCCCATGTACACCTATACCCCCAGCTTTTGTTGCGTCACAAAAACACAAGCTCGGAGCTAAAGGGCGCGAAATCTTCGAAAGTCATAAAACGTGGGTGATAAAAAACTCATTTACGATTAGCTGGGAGCGAGTCTCAGCCCCCTCTTAAGTCAATCTGTTTCGTGGAACAGCAGCGACGCCACATTTCTTGATGCTTTCATTAGGTAATGAACCCGGAGCACAGAAATGAACCGAAAAAAAAGGATCGACGTGTTGTCACCACCGCAAAAATACCCGGAATCCTGCCGAAGGATATACGATTCTTTATGACAGCATCCGATGATTAGAAAAGGGGCGGTAAGGTTGATTTCACCGCACCATTGTGCCCGTCAATCCACATTCCGAACACCCGTTCTCCCGCATATGTGGTTGAGCTAATGGCCGTAAATATGCGCTACACGCCGCGATACATTGCGGCATTTGTTTGTGTGTGGGCGAGAGTGACAAACTTAGTCATTATACGTTTTGCGACAAGAGAGCGCACACATATCCGAATGCTGACGACGAAAAGGCAACTTTTATGATGCTAAACTTTTTGACCCCGTTTCAAGTTTGTTTTGGCTCGGAATATCCCCACACAACGCCAACGGTCCCCCTCGAAGGAATTACGCCTTGCTTCTTAGATTCAATTAAGCTTTCATTATGTCCTTAAAATTTTCTAATGGACTTATGTTACAGACGGTGATTATGCAACGAGAGAGCGTTTCGACTTGACGCAGGTCAGGAGTGCGTTGAATATTAGTCACACAATTTGTTTGTTAATTAAGGATTTTGCCAGGGCTTGAAGGATGGATGGGTGTTGTTGGCATAAAAGGTGTTAGTTCCTGTTTGAGAAGGATTTTTTTCAGCAAAGTTTCTCCTTGAAAGGTGATACTTGTTTTGACACTTTTAGTGTTATTGAGTCAAAGAGCAGAGGGTTGCTAGGGAAAATTTGCACAAGTTTTGTGAAGGAAGAAATGTGTGTGTGGAACGTTAATGAGGTTGACTCCTTTGTAGAAGGAATTTCGTAAGGAATGTTGTAAGGACGCTTGTTTTTGTTTGTTAGTTTAAATCATTAATCTCGCTCATGGTACTTGTGCGTAGGTTTTGAAGGACAATCAAAAACTACACCGATTGTTGGCATGTTAATTGATGTTTAATCGACTACACACCACTCTTTAACAAATGCCATCAGGAAGCAAAATTCTAAAGAATTGTTTCCACTTTGATGATTGAACGCCTCTGCACAAAACTAATAAAGCAACTAATGTATAGCAACGCATTGGCAGTTTAATAACCTCCCATACATCATCCAATTCATCCCGTTCCAAGTCCAGTTGAATATGGATTGCATAATAATTTTCCGTCATTGTCGCACGGTTTGCTGTGCTCTCCATTGCCAGGAACAATGCAGAGATAATTCTGAATAGGATTTGCGCTAAATTAGATCCAGTCTTCTGCACTGCAGAGTGAGTGAAGAGTGACGCTGGTGCAAAAGTATCCTGTCAAGCTAGCACATCCACACATGGATTTGCCACCGCATGCTGTCACCACCAACGGCTTTGGCAACAGGAACTCAGTCCTGTATCCTGTGCGATGCATCATCTCAATAGGAAATAATTTGTCTCGTGTGGGTTGTCTCGCTCCCTTGAAATTGTATACTATATGAATGATTGCGACCTTGTGTGTGCGGAACTTTATGGATAAAAGCTATACCTACAGTTTGCGTGGATGTGTGTTGGTTTACTTTTATATCCTTTTCCAGGAAAGTATATAAAAACAAATTTGATTTATGGATTGTAGCGCAGCGAAGTTACAGCGTTATACTCTTAACACCTTTTCGGGATATAATCGAAATTGACATGTGTTTTCATCGGTCTATCAGTTATTTAAAAATTTTTTTTTTCAGGTGAAATTTTAAAATATTTTGAAAAATTAAAGGAATGCGATTGCTCCACGTTCCTGGATATACGCTCGAGTGGTATTTTGACATTTGGAGAAGGATTCGCGATTAATTTAACCTTTTCCACCTTTTCCACTCAGCTGGTTAACAGCAGCCGATCAGGTGCCGCTTATTTTTAAGCAGACGCTCCTGGATTTATGGTTTGTTGCTGGTTTTGGCCCATTCTGGATATTCTCCATACCGGTACCCAATAAATTTGGTGAGCTTTTCCCTATCCACCACCTGGGGATGTGCGCAATCGGGGACCATCAACATTTTTTTAATACCCAACCCGTGCTCAAACGTTTTAATGTTTTTAAAGTTTAATGTATTCTGAGAAAACTCAACTCCATCAAAGAAGCCTGGAGTGTTCATGAGAACATTTTCAGAGTTCCAAATTCTTTATTTAATGTGGTCATTCCAAATCAGCATTGCCGTAAACTTTCCTACTTACTTTAGGTAGCACTACAGTCAGGGGTGGGTCTGATGGGTCTCAGGTTACAAGCTTCGCCAGTCAGCTCTGTCTCCCTATATCCGTCTCCAATTTTAAATACGAAGTAGGCTGAGGCGCCCTTCCACATGCGCATGCCTGCCGCCTGAGTCTCGGTGCTTTTCTATGTGCTCTGCCTGACTATTCTGGCCAGGTCCAGTTCGTAGTAGCTGTAGTGTACAGCCCCAACAGTTTGATGTTACATCTCCCCCTCCACTCTCTATCTACGCAGATGGGACCAAAATTTGTCGGAAGGATTTGCCTCTCGAAACAACCTTAAGCGTTTATATCCGTCTTTGGCAGGGTCTATGCTCTGCACCCACCATAAAGCAAGACTGAGTTGTGAGGGTCTCACTAATGGACACCTTAGTTGCTCGAGTGAGGGCGTCGCTACTCAATTGCCTTCTTAGCCAAATTAAACAACGATGCGCCAGCATTATCCTTCGTTTGATTTCAGCGATGGTGTCATTGTCTAAATTTATAGCGGAACCCAGGTAGATAGAGTCCTTAACTACCTTAAATTTATAGTTAGTCTATTATGATGATTTTTCCACGACGTCAGTGTTGGGTGTCTTTAAGCTTTGATAAACTTGGATTTACCCTCGTTGACTGTTAAGGAAGTCACATGACAGTGCGCCGTCTTGTTTAAATCCATTTTAATCCAGTTTAAATCCATCCCATATTATAGGAGGTATATTGAGTTTGATTTTTAGCTTGTGACATAGAGAAATAATGACCGAAGATCCCAAGACCTTAAGGGTTAATTAAAGTTTAACAACCAAGCTTTATGACGCAATTCGGAGCTTGACAGTGGTCAATTGGGAAGGGGTATCCAACGATTCGCCTAAGCGGATTTTGACCCTCTCCCACTAGTTTGACAACAAATTTTCGGTGAGGTTTACCGACGACACGGCAAGTTTACCGACCTTGATCGAACAGCGTGAGTTTTCCATCGCTATCCTGCACAAATTTACGAGCTTGTCAAGGATAACAAAACTAGACATTTCGCTGTATCGCTATCATCTTTTCTTGTCTAAAGCCACACAAACATGGACCTATTAAATTGTTGGCAAACGGCTTTAGGCAGTCACGCATCAGGACAGCAGAAAGTGTGTTGTATGCGATTTTAAGATGACTGATGCCTTTTTGGGAAAAAAATGCTGAGGTTCCATTCGTCAGGCATGTTTTGGTCATGAGCTGATGCATGCTCCATGCTGGTGCATGCTCCTTCAGTTACGGTTGCTTTTTTTGCACGTGAGCTTCGACACCCTTGCCTTTGTTTAGTCAAAGTCAAGTAGCGGTATGGTTCATATGCTTTCGTTGGTGACGTCTTTGCCCATTTATTAGGCCTGACAGTGGGTCTCGGTTGCGATTCGTCTTTGCCGATATACATGCTGCAGGAATAGTTTTTTTTAAATCCGCGACACTGACAACCGCTCTCCTAGGAAGCTCTTTTGATGGTCTTGGCAGGGTGGTCTTGGCAGGTCCTATACTCTTGGCAGGACTTTTTGATCCTCTGGTAAAACTTTAAGCAGTATCTCTTTATTTCTTAAACCGGCCACTTTTCGTGCTCCCTCATTTTGCTTCGGAGTAACAGGTGTTCCTATCTCCTCCTCTGCTCGTAGATCGAAAACATGTCCACTCCTTCTGTGCAGAGCCGCTTTGTATGCTTCCCGCTTAGCTGCATGTCCTTGTTGGCACCCATCGTCAAACCAGGCGTTTCGTTGTAATGACCGTGTAAGATCCTGTACTTCAGAGGCGGCAAGGCTGGCGGCAAGACTGGCTATCAACGCTTTATGATGGCTGCATAGGCGATCTTGCGATTGTAGCCTGTAGACGTACATTTCATCGCATTTCAGTAGGTAAATATTTATTGCTATTTCCGTTCAGTTTTTGAAAAAACAAAACCAACTCGGTTGTGCAATTGAAAGTAACAGCAGCTGCCACCATCGTTACACTGCTGTACGGCTGTGAAATTGAGTCATAACTCTGATTTCAAAATTCAGCTTAGTTATAATAAAATTTTGATTATTTCAAGTTTTAAAAAACGCTTTTTACTTTTTTATAGAAAAGCAGAGGTAAATTTGAAAAGCTTGCATTTCTTGAATTTTGTATAACAGAAATTTTAAAATGTAATATAATTTGTAAAACGAATTTTTACCTTGCAGAATTTTGTCCCCAGGCCCCAAAATTGATAAAATCTATTTCGACGCAAGACAACTGTTGCCGCATCTCTCCATATGAGGTTTATTCTTTGTGTTCTATGTGGCATACCTGAAGAGACTTTTTCAGATAAGAATAATGTCTTACTAACCTTAGAACTAGTTTTTCCTTTAAATTAGTCATCTACTTAAATCCGCTTTTTGTTTTACTTTTTACACTGAATGTAGGAACCAAGGCCCAAATTTAAAATGCCATATTGCCCAATATTGAGACTTTTTTTATATTTTATACAAACCTAATAACGAAATTAAACTGGGCCCCAATCACGAGTGAATTTGGAGTGTGAAACCTTTTTTTAAATACATTTTAAGGTGTCTAAGAGTTATTTTTCAGCTTTGACTTACTTATTAGCGATGGACATTCAAACCGTAAGGGGTGTCGAAACAAAAGAGTTATACGACTCACATTCAACGTCTTCTACCAATGCAGAGTGAATCAATTGAAATTGAATTTTAAAAGCCCTTCGATGATCTTTTTTCGAAATAAGGGAATTTGGGTTTGGAAAAAGGTTCGATGATGGGAAGTACCCATCTATTGTTTTATATATATATATTTTTTTTTGTAAAAGTATTGTTAGATAACAGATTGTGAACCACGTTTTAATATAATATACCAAAAATCTTGGCCTTCCTTCATACGAATGAAGGGAGGCCAGATTTTTACTTGTCGGATAAATCATCTGTTAAAGCAAAACGCTTAGCAACGACGCATCCGTATGTTGGACATTGATAACATTAGTCCAGAAAGAAAAAACACAGGACTCTAGGGCTTATAGAAATGGGTTAAAGGAACTAAAACATGAAGCTTGTTTGATCATATTGTGAACAATTATTTATTAAAACAAAATGAATTTCGAGATTTTAAAATATTATGCAATGGGTTCCCTGAGGTCTCTCCATGGATTTTACATTATTGTTATGCACATTGTTTTATGTGATATTTGTAAAATTCCCAAATAAATAAAACCTGGTTACCAACTGCAAAGTTAATCCTAATGACAGTCGAAAATGTGTTGACATCATTTTACTTGATTTAAAATATCTTGCTTTTTATTTTACCTAGGGAAAAGATCAATGTAGTGTTGTAAGCTCCGAAACCCAATGAAGGAAGCAGGTTATGCTTACGTAATTCAAACCTATTCAAAATGCTGGTTTTCAAAAACCAGCTTTTTCGAAAAAAATGTTGCTACAAAATTCTGCTTTTTGAAATTCTGCTTTTTAAATTTATTATTATTTTTTAAATCGCACATTTAAGCCAAGGACGCACGGCGACAGAAAAACGCGCGACCAAAAACCGCACGACTTTCTACAGCAAGCATACTCAACACAAGAACAGTACTTTTCCGCGCGGTTCTTGTCAGCTTTGATCCAAAATAATTTTCGTCATTAAAAAAATTTTTTTTTGTGCGGCTTAACAGATTCGCAGCTCGGAAATTTGCCGCAAATCGAGTTTCACGACTAATTATCGCAGCCGCAACCGTGTATTGCCTGTCTACTAACGCATGTGCTTCTAGTCGGACGGCAATTAGTCGCGCGTTTTTCTGTAGCCGTGTGTCCCTGGCCTGAGTGTGATTTATTATTTCTTTTTTTTTTTTAATCAGACACTTAAGTCACCAACGTTGACGACTTAAGTTTTTAACAACAAATCGAAATTATTTTTCCCCAATTTTTCCCAATTTCCCCATTTTCCCCAGGTGGCGGATAGGGGAATGCTCACCAGATATGGTGGGTTACGGTATGGAAAATATCCGGGGCGGACTAAAAACAGCACAAACAAAAAATCCAGGAGCGTGTGTCCCCTGGTCGGCGTCTGTTATATAGGTATGGGTAGGTCGAATATCAACCACATATTTCTCTTCCAATACACAAAAAGAATGGACAAAAATTAGATGCATGCCAGATGCATTTAGAAATATAGTAATATTATTTCTTTTCTCCTTAATGGCATAACACTTGCGGGGGTAAGCTTTAGTGTTTCTGTGCAGAGTTTTTATGTTCCGTACTGGATCATCAGCATTTGCGTGTTGGATGGAGAATTACTTTCTTCTCTACCTTTTTCTTTTGTATCCTCAAAATCTTTCCGCTTGCGATGTGCTTCGCATCTTAAGGGCAGTCATAACCCCTTGATCCCAAGTTAAATATAAAAAAAATTAACAAAGAGCAAATCAAGTAACAATAGAAGAAGTGAAAAGCATCACGATACACAGAAAATTTTCATTGAGTGTTTCCAAATTACCTAACAAACTTGTTTTGACAGCATTATCCAGGAGCTAACGGCTAATATGCACAACCGTCAGCAGAATCGGAACGGAGTCTGAGTATTGAAGCGTTCTTAACTTAAGATTGACCTAAGTAGCCACTGTGAAATCGCCTCTTAGAAACACAACATGGGAAAGAATAAGTAACCAAAATCTACTCTGTTAGCAACTGCCAATCCGAAGATCAACCGAGTTAGCTATCCAGCCACTTTATCAATATCCCTAAGATACTCGCATCGAAACGATCTACTTACACGATGGATAAATTAACTAAATGAATACCAACACACACCTGACTGGCATGGCGGCGGCGGTCCCATGGGAGTCATGGCCAAATATAAAGTACGGTCCGTATTTCACGACTAAACCTTCCAATAATTGCCACCCAAAAAGCAAGAGTAGCCCAAATATACCGACGAACTTGGAACTCATTCCGGTCTGAAATGGAATTTACAGGAAGTGATGTGTGAAAATGGTTTCGCCATAGACGAGGATTCGAAATAAATACCAAAGTTAATATTATAGCATCCGATCAGTATCTTAATAGGTTTTGTCCCATTGACCGCAAATCGGATGGACATTCCCTTGACGCATAAATCTCCATGACTAAGCCACCTTTGACCTGCAGCTGTATTATTGGGCATCCATCTTGGTGTCCTGCGGAGCGAATACCAACAAACGCCCACACTGCCCGCCACTGACACCACTCTATGGGTTTGTTGTGTCTTTTTCCTTTTGCCCGGCAGCAAACTCACCCGGGACAATCACATAAAAATCTAATCCTCTTATTGAATGGGGATAACGAACATATCAACATATCACAACGCTGGCGCTGGAGGGTTCATTTATTTGTGAAGGGCGCATCATAGGAGCTAAAAAGCTCTGTGAAGAGGTGGCGTGTAGCCAGCATCAGTGTCTAGGAATATCTTTCTAAAAATATACGTAAATCCTTAAGTGGGATGGGATGTTTTCGAAAGCATCAGGAGCTCCCAGTTGCTGGTGTATGTGTGTGTGTCTGTTTGTGTGGTACGGTCGTCGGCAATGGCCAAGTAACGCCAATAAGAAGGAGAAGTAAACTGGCTTCTAAGAAAATACACATTTTGATTCTAGCTGATGTTTATTTTCCAACGAGAATATGAATCAGTGGCCGAATGGAGGGATGACGATACCCCAACTGTTAGCAGTTTTTGATTATGTGAACTGCAAGTAAAGTGAAAGTGCCAAATGCTTCATCCTGTAGACCAACAAGATAGATACGTATAAAAAAGATCCAATTATAGCTAAACAATTGGATCAATTAAATGCATTAGATTTCATCTCGAAGAAGCATGTGGCACGAAACCATCTTAGTAGGCATAAGAAAGACCAATAATCCCTTAAGTGGATATAATGCTTAACTAAGTTGTAAGAATGTGGGAAAACAGATCATGGTCTTTGGATGAACGTGTTGCGTTGAGCCGTTTAATCAAACAGTCTTGTTATATTCATTTTATCTGTTCTGCCGAATGAGAAATTTTGAAACTTTTTTAGGAAACGGCGTGAAAAGCATAAGTACTTACATACTTAAAAAAAACCTTTATCCTGTGAAGTTAGCATAGAAATTTCTTCCCCAAATAAGACACTCCAGTCAGAAGAGACATGAAGTTACATACACGGTTATAAATCGGCAGCTAGGATGCCTACTGTCAGAAAGGCAATCTTGAAAATTGAAATAGAAACTAATTAGGAAGGGAATCTTTTTCGTTCATGGAAGAGTTAAGGGGGGTTTAAATTTAACTTAGAATTCAAATCTTAGGAGACAACGAAGAGGCATGGTTTAACATAGGTATAAGCTTAAGCCTACCGATCTCACAAAATGTTCACAAAAAGTGATAGTGAACCTATAGTATGGGTCTTAGAGTCAATCCGTCAAAGGCATAGAGATAGATCGCAGAAGGTCTCCCAGTTGCAGTTGAACTGCAATTGTCTGCAAGACCCGCAGATATTTGGGAATCATTCTAGGGAAGAATTTAATTTGAAGAAATTTGGGGACTTCAAACTCGTATTGGGCACCATTTATATATGGTTACCGCTAGACTTAGAAGATGGCAAAACTAGAGAACAAACTAGACTAGAAAGTTATAGGAAATAGCCAAATAACTAGCTGCTGGCTTTTAAACCGAAACGCAGGCTCTTCAAAATAGCGAAGCAAACGAAGTCACCGAGATTCAATCGATGGGAATAGTCAAAGTGTTAAAGCAGCATTTCCAGCAGCTGCTAAATGGGCAACATGTTGAACGAGTAGAGAAGGTGTAAGGAAAAGTAGAAACTCTACCAGAAGAGAACGAAAGTCCAAGCTAACCAGGAAGAAGTCCCACCGAAGAAGTAAGCTTGGCTATAAAATGGTTTAAGAACAACAAGGCCGCCGGCTCTGATGGCTTAACTGCGGAACTATTCACATCACGGAGGTGATATTTTGGCGGTGTGCATGCACCCAATAATAATCACGCAAGTGTGGGTGACGGAAAGCATGCCCGAAGACTGGACGATCAGTTTCATATGCCCCATATTCAAGAAAGGCGCCCTTATGGAGTGCTGTGAAACCATGTTAAGCCGTTCTGCAACACACTTATTGGCACCTACCAGCATGGCTTCCGTCCCGCCAGATCGAACATAGACCAGGTCTTCACGCTAAGGCAAATACTGGAAAAGACCAATGAACTTGAAGTCGAGACCGACTATCTTTTCATCGACTCTTAAATGCCGCATATGATAGCATTCATCGTCAGTAGCTCTACTTGGCGATAGCCAAATTCAAGATCCCGACAAAACTTATCGAACTTCACCGTGTAACATTAGAAAAAAAACGGTGCAACGAGCAGTTTGGAAACAGCTCCTCGGAATTTTTCCAAACATGCATAAAATGCCGGCAGGGAGATGCATTGTCATGTGTATTCTTTAATCTTGTTCTGGACTTGACTAAAGGCAGAGCAAAGGTCAACACGGAAGGAACTATCTTCAACAAATTCCTGCAATAACAGGGGCACGATGACGATATCGACATGAGACTGCACTACACCAGTCCATATATGCTATGAAAAGGAGCGGCCACAGAACACAGCTCTGGTGAAGTCAACCGCACACATCAAAAGTACGTTGTTTTACGCAATTTATCAGAACACAACTTCTGCAGTTTCCATATAAAGACTGGATGGCTCTCAGAAGAGGTCCACTCAGCGCATAGACCTGCAAAACTCTCCATAGTAAAGAAAAATACTGAAAATTAGGGCCCAAGCCTAAAACCTCCCAAAGTAGATAAGCCAAAAACCCCTAAGTCGACAAGGGGTAAGGATTTGATTAAAGGCAAAATTCAAAATGCGCAAGAAGACGTCGCTGGTTCTAGTTCCCACCGGGGTCAAAAGGGCGAATCCATACTTGTTGGTCCAATATCGTACGCACAAGTCGCGTCACGTGAAAGTAAGCCACAATCGGCCGCATAAAATTCAGTCTCTCAAATTCTAGGCATGATTTTAGAAAAGCTTGAGCAACAGGCAAAACTTAATCAAGTAATATTCAACAAATTGAGCGAGCTCGAGTTTAAACCTCGAAAAGCATTTAATAAAAAATCATGAATATGGGAAAGTCAATCAAAATAATTACAAGGAATGCAAACGGCCTTTTGCAAAAAATTGACGAACTAGAAGTATTTCAACGGAAGAATAATGTAGACATATGCCTGATTTCGGAAACCCACTTTAAAAAGGGTTCAGCACGCAAAATAAAAGGTTACATTGACTATCACGCGCATCATCCTTCAGAAAATTCGAGAGGTGGATCCTCTCTCTACATTAAAGACTGCATTAAGCACTCCAAAAACGAAGAAATAGAACTTGACTCTATGCAAATAACCTCAGTCTCAGTAAAATTAAGTCACATAAATTACAACATCGCGACGAGCTATTTTCCTCCGCAGTATCGGCTGGCAGATGAAGATCTTGCTCTGCTCTTTGATTCACTTGGGTCAAACTTTATCATCGGCGGGGACTTTAACGCGAAAAATACTTTTTGGGGCTCACGGTGCAATTCAACAAGAGGCAGAGCCCTCTCTAAAGCAAGTACAAAACGCGGCGTGATCTTCTTATCGACGGGAAAGCCAACATATTGGCCAACCGACAGAAATAAAATACCTGATCTCGTCGACTTCTTTATCGTTAAGGGGGTACCTGGTTACCTTACGAACGTAGAAGAACGCTTTGATCTCTGTTCAGATCACTCGGCAGTTCTTTTGAAAATCGGCGGAAGCCTAGCGAAAAAGAAAAGAGCGCCTAGATTAACTAACAACAACACCGACTGGGACGGCTTTAGAAAATACTGCAAAGAAAACATAGCTTTAAATGTACCGCTCAAAACGCCACTTGAAATAGAAGAAGAACTAGATAAACTCGTGAGAGTTGTTCAGAGCGCTGCGTGGAATAACACTTCTTTTCGGAGGTCCGAATTATCGAACAGCGGAACAATATATCCGCGAGAAATAGAAGAGCTAATATGCGAAAAGAGGAGAGCGCGCAAGAGATGGCAACGTTCGCGAGCACCCCCGGATAAGACCATCTTGAACCAACTTTCTAACAAACTGAAGCACGAACTTCAAGATTTTAAAAGTCGCGAGACTACTGCTTGCCTCGAAAGTTTAACTGCCGATAAAGGTTCAAACTACTCTCTTTGGAAAGCAGTCAAGTCCGTTAAGAAGTCTATAGCACACTTTGCGCCATTAAGAAAAGCCAACGGCGAATGGGCAAGAGAAGACAAAGAAAAAGCGGATTTATTTGCAGATTACCTAGAAGAAACATTCAAACCGTTTGACGGGGAACCGTTGGTCGAGGAGCTCAATCCCTATGCGGTACAAGATAATTATAGAACAAAAACCGTGTCATTGGCTGAACTTCGTCAAACGATAAATAATCTGAAGAACAACAAAGCACCTGGATACGACTTAATTACTAGCGAAATTCTAAAAGAGCTACCGCAAAAAGCTTTGTTCAAGCTATACTCTATATCATTAACGCCTCCAGGAGAATTTTATACGTTCCAAGGCAATGGAAAGTGGCCGAGGTCATAATGGTTCCGAAGCCAGGAAAATGTCCGAACGACAAAAGGTCATACAGACCTATTTCGCTACTGCCGATAATATCTAAGGTATTCGAGAAACTGTGGGTTGCAACCAATCATTGAAGAAAGACAATTGATTCCGGATCACCAATTCGGATTTAGGAAAAAGCATTCAACAATCGACCAGGTCTATCGAAAAAGAAAATCGAAATCGAAAAAGCTCTGGAAGCGAAAAAGATATGTACTAGCGCTTTTCTCGACGTATCGCAAGCCTTCGACAAGGTGTGGCACGAAGGCCTGAAGTACAAGTTAAGGCTTAGCTTACCAGAAAAACTCTATAGAATCTTAGAGTATTACCTTGAAGACAGAGTCTTTCGCGTTAGGTACGAAAATGAGTACTCGGAATTCAAAGAGATAAATGCCGGTATTCCGCAAGGAAGCGTTCTCGGCCCAATATTATTTTTGCTCTATACAAGAGACATACCCCACGATGAGGGAACAATTTTAGCTACGTTCGCAGACGACACTGCTATTCTCGCTATTGATACGACAGTTGAATTATCAACAGGGAAACTCCAGCGCGCTTTAGACAAAATATGCGACTGGACGAAGAGCTGGCGAGTCGTCCTTAACGAGACTAAGTCAACACATGTTAACTTTACTTATAAAAAGATAAACAACAAACCTTTATTCATTAACTCGGTACAAATCCCGTACTCTTATGAATAGAAATATCTAGGAATGACTCTAGACGCAAAACTTAAATGGAAGCCGCACGTTAAAAAGAAACGCGACGAGCTCGAAATCAAGTTAAGAAAAATGAATTGGCTTATCGGAAGATTTTCGAAACTAAGAATATTTAACAAACTGCTTTTATATAAGCAGCTTTTATATAAGCAGTCTGAGTCGTAAAACCATCTTGGACGTACGGTATACAACTCTGGGGTTGTACTAAACCAAGCAATATATCTATTTTAGAAACTTTTCAAAATAAGACACTCAGAGCAATCGTTAAGGCTCCATGGTACATAAGAAATAGCGATCTACACCGAGATCTAGGAATCGCAACCGTGTCTGACGAGGTAACAAACTTTCCTCGCAAACTTAGTACTCGTCTTCGCGGACACTGCAACAATGAAATTATCCGAACTTTAGATCAGACAAATCTTACGCGCCGACTACAACGAATGAGACCGTTAGATCTAGCAGCATAAGATGAAACCGCATAAATTGACGGTATTGTAGGTGCCTTCGTTGGAAAGCAGCCTGCCACACGCGATTACTACAGAAGCTTGAACTACTTGTTAAGGAAACTTAGTCGTAGTCTGACGGAAAATGGGAGGTTTTTTAGTGAGTAAGAATCTCACACTACTATGAGCACGCGCGGCCGGTCCTCGTAGAGCCTATGAAGGTTTTTCCTACCCATGGAAAAAAAACTTTCCATAGTATACACCAGGGACTCGGTCATAAGCCTTTTCCAGAACACGCATAGACTGGTTTGGCATATTCCCAGGCCTTCTGAAGGATAAAACCTTAAAAGGAAAAAGCTGGTCCGTTGTGCCTTTGCCAGGCCGAAAGCCGCACTGCTCTTCCCGTAATAAAGGCTCGAATACAGCTCTGGAACGCTTTTCCAGCACCTATGCAAATACTTTTCCTGGAAGACTTAAGAGAGATATGCCCCTATAGTAGGAGTAAACTCATCTGTTCCCTTTTTGAAAATGGGCACTATAACTCCTGTTTGCCAATTGCTAGGCGCCTTCCCGCTTTCCCAGGCCACCTTAATGACACGTGTTAGCCATTATACACCTTTTTCACACATCGATTTCATCAACTCCAGCAGACTTGCCAACTTTTAGCGAATTAATCGCTTCAATGACTTCGTCTACTGATTCTCCGCTCTCATCTCGTCAGCAGTGGGAATGCCATCTTCAGTGCCCTGTTGGGGGTTGAGCTACTGCGAAAAGTGCTCTCTCCATCAGTGCAAGACATTTCTCGTATTTGAAGAAGTCTACCGTCCTAAAACTCCTCTCAAGAACTAAAAAAAACGAGCTGTTTAAGCTCTTAAAAACTCTTATTTTCCATCTGTCAGTTCTGCTTTATTGCCTCGAGTACTGGACGATAAGAAGAGAAGGAAATATTATACTTAGCTCTTTCGAGAGCAAAATGCTACGGCGAATTTATGGTCCAGTGTGCGGGGAGGGCGAATGGAGGAGAAGATATAACCGCAAACTCAATGTGCTGTAGTAAGATGTGGATTTAGATCAAAGCCAAAATACGAAGACTTGGCTCGGTCAAATCGAGCAGATGGATAACAGCGCTCTAGCTTCGAATCCTGAGGAAGGCAGAAGCTACTGTCAACCAGGTTGAGACCCTGCATGGGTCGATAGCTCTATAAGTAAGTAAGTATCGTTAGACACATTTTTATATACAAAATATGAACTTTGTCTAGTGGCCGACACTTAGGCGAAGATTAGCATGAGTTCGCATAAATCGCGTCCTAAGAAAAACTTCTATAGCAACTTTTCAACCTCGTCAATTCTCCAACAATTCTACACCTCCTACATCCAGTTGATATCTTCTTGATATTGGCCATGGTGAAAATAGTACAAAGGATAAGAATATCCTGGCAACTGGCTCGTGCCAACGTGGGCAATGTAAACATCCTTTAAAGGGCAAAATACATGCTTCTAATAGTCTTTCAGACAACGTTCTCCCCTACTTAGGCAATATCAAATACAAGACCGAGATGACCTCAGGCGAATAAGGAAAGTGGAGAAATTGTTGTCGATTATACTCCATTTTAATATTTTAGTATTATAAGGTAGAAATAAGAGTAAATAATCACTACAATATCAATTACTACAATATCGAAACATTAAAGCGAAAGTTCCTTCACCATGTGAAATATGAAAGGGTAGTTTTAAGCTGAATGAGAAGTCCGATTTGTCTTACATTTAAGCATATTACCTATACGATAATATGAAAGTATAATTTTAACAACTCACGTAGAACGTTCGAGATCCAGCTTTATTTTACTGGTCTTAAAATGTCACTGAACTCAAAGATCGTCTCTTTAAACCTCCCTAAAAAATCTCAAATCTATGGTGAATATTTTCCCCTTTTAAACAATATGGTAGAGATATCTGTACATGTCCATCTTCCTTGGGGGGGAAGTTACAACTATGGGGTATTCCGAGAAAGTAAGACAACAAAACCTCATACCACTAAGCTTGGTTCAACTTGATTCATAGAGAAACACTATTTTCGTTCAAATTCCTTCGTCTTTCTATATTTCTTCTTCTTTTTTCATTTAAATTCAACTTATTATGATTGATTGAGTCTCGCATAAGTCCTCGGTCTTTTGGAATGCCAAAATGAACCCACTAATGTTGACTAACTGTCGCCTAAATATCATACCACTGTTATGGTAATTTCACGTAACCAAATATTGCCGACATACCTTTTATTTTGATATCAATTTATCAGATGACTCCCGCACTTGTGCCAAGGAAGAAAGAACAACAAAAAAGCGATATTACGTCGGTCGGGAAGGGCACCATCGATCAAATCTCCATCCATTACTCGCAATACACATGCCCAGGTGAAGTAATGCTTCGCCCTGGACCTTGTTGTGCGCTTTCTCCAGATCTGTTTGCTTACATTTTACCGGATCCGTGAGCCCTCCTCTGAAGGGATGTAATGGAATGACAAATCGCCGAACATCAACCTACAACCCACAAGACGGTGTTTACTTTCGCCTCGTCTACCTTGTATGTAATCCATGGGGTTCTGATTTCCGGTGCCATCTGCACCCTAGCCCAAGAGTTCTGCCAATGGGTGTCCAGGCAGCTGTCACAATGAAATATCACTTGAAGGAGTAAGTTTGGGTGGTAAATTGCACGTTGGCCCATATTGGAATGGGTTTATCAAACATTTATAGTTGGGAGTTCTTTGTGCGTAGACACACAGTCAGTATTTTCGTCTCTCAGGCCGGCCCCGTGCATCTCACTTTAAAATCCAATAAATCCCAAGAAAACACACAACGACAAAGATATTAATGTGATGTTAACATCCAGGACTCAGGAGGTGCTTTTAAATGTTAAATTCGGTCGTGCATGTGTAACTCGGCTTCGAGAAAGTGGAGATTCGTGCCGGATGGGTGCCATGTTGATGCAACTAAAAGTTAAGACTTGCCGGCACAGTACAAAGTTCCTCACACATAAGCTGTGGCAGTGGAAGGCCAGCATTATATTCATTTATCCCTCGTATATTAATTTGCAGCATCCTTGTATGGATTATGGGAGGGCAGAGATGGGCTGTTATGATGCAGTGACGTTGCAACAGCAATATGGCGAAGGTTTATTTTGGGGTTTTGCAAGATAATCCAGCTTTTGAAGTTTTAAGTTTTTTTTTTTTTTTTTGTCCCTTTCTTTGCCAAGAGGAATTGTGCCAGTTGCAGGAAGCCAATGACAGAGGCGAGGACGGAAGCATGCCACCCTGAATGTGGCTTATAAACTTTGCTTAAGTAGATTATGTGGATGTCGTTGTTGCGGCCATGTCAATGGAGGATTTAAAATAGGATGAAGGTATGTTACACATTCTTAGATTATTTTTGGTTTACTTGTATAATGGATGAACTAGAATTTAAAATGACGGGTATGAGAGTAAATGTGTTGTAGCTGGCATTGTTTGTTTATTATTATGATGCTTAGGAGAAGACTTGAATGCAGATATTAGGTCCTTTTGGGAAGACAAGCATAGGATTATCATTTCAAGGGGATATCCGAAGGAACAAGTGTAATAAAATTACATGATTCAATCATTTGTGTAGAGTATATAGGCTAAATCGAGCTTTAGAAGAGGCAGGACTTTGGCTGGTGTTGACTACAGAGTAGAAGAGATTTAAGCAAACTGCTTTAGTTAGAGAATATCTACAACAAGAATTAGATGGAAGAGCTTTGGCATTCACAATGAAGACTTTAGGCCTTAAATGTTGTTGTCTCAGGAAAAAGTCCACTCTCTACTTCCACTTTTGTGGAGTATCCAGTTAAAGGGTTGGTGCCCTCATGGATTTCTAGAATGACCTTTGACTTAGCGCTGCTCCCCTCCGTCCACGTAATAGATAGCGTCACCATTGCTGTGCTGCTCGTAACGTCTTCGGATTAAACCTACAAAAGCTGCTCAATGACCGCCAATACAGCTTTCGCGTAAAAAGGTCCACCGGTGATCTAATATGGCTTATCTCACCGAAAAGTGGAGCCGCTCCTTGCACATTTTTGGTGAAAGCCAAGGTTGCAACGCTCGATATTACTAAAGCATTCGACAAGGTATTTGGCATTAGGGTCTCTTGTCGAAAATGTGTGCATTTGGAATCAATGTATCTGGATTGTAATTGGATTAGAAATTTCCTTTCGAACCGATCAATCCAAGTGGTTTTTGACGGTTTCAAGTATGATGTCCATCGTATAAATGATGATGTTCCCCAGGGTTCAGTTTTATATCCAATACCTTTTTTCTGATCTTTTTAAATGATAACTTGTCTGCCATATCTAATACAAATCATTCTTTTGCTGATGACAGTAATCTTATTTTCTCCTATCCTTTCCTATCCTATCATATCCCATCTCATATCGTATCCAGTCTTTGGACGTTGAAAACGAAGGGTTAAGGAAGGTTTAAGAAAATAAACCTGGTGGCTTTTGAAAAGAGTAATCACGAGCAATTTTATTACTTTTGAGAAACGACTGCCAGAAGACATGTCAGCAGAGGAACCCCACAAGGTGGAGTCCTATCCCCACTCCTTTGGAATCTAGCGGTGAACAAACTGCTGGTTATCCTGCAAGGAGAGGGCTGCAGAGTGATTGATCACTCTGCAGAGTCGCTTATGCAGGCGACGTTGCCATTGCCGTTTCGGGGAAGCACCTAAACACCCTTAAAGAACTCCTACAGAATGCTCTAAGCAAGCTTACCAGATGGACTGACAGTTGTGGACTGGGTGTCAACCCCCACAAAACTGAACTTGCCCTCTACACCAGAAAATACAAAATCCCTCATATCGATCCTCCCTCAATCAAGGGCACTAGCTTAAATTTCTCCGATAAAGCTAAATATCTGGGTCTCATCCTCGATAGAAAGCTCAGCTGGAAATCTAATATACAGGAAAGGGTCCGGAAAGCTACGATAGCACTCTCTTCCGGTAAAAAAGCCATCGGCAATAAGTGGGGACTTCAACCCCGAATCACCCACTAGCTATACATCTCGGTCATCAGACCGATACTGACGTGTGGAACGGCTGTCTGGTGGACCGCTCTGAATAAAGTGGTAAACCGCGACATGCTAAGCAAGGTCCAAAGGTCAGCCTGCTTATGTATAATCGGAGCGCTTCGCACCACTGCTATAGCAGCATTAGACACCCTGTTCTATCCCCTGAATATTTTCAGCAGATCAACAGCTGCTATCACGGCTACTCGCCTCAAAGCAACCTGTGAGTGGACCTATAGTGAGATAGGTCACTCAGCTATTCTGAACACATACAGATCCCCTTTAAAAGACATAGACCTCACTATACCCCAGTTTCAATTTGACGAAAACTTGCAGACAACTATCCCCCCAATGTCTTCTTGGGATGACCGTTTGCCTCTGGAATGCGAATCGATTCACTTCTACACGGATGGATCAAAGACAAATGATGGGGTAAGTGAGGGTGTATTCTCAGAAAAACTAAATCTTAGCCTCTCTTTCCGTCTTTCGGATCATTGTAGTGTTTTCCAAGCTGAGATCATGGCAATTAAGGGAGCCTTAACCTGGCTTAAGAATAGCGTTATATCCGCCAAGGTAAAAACGTATTTTTTCTGACAGCCAGGCGGCCATCAAGTGCCTGGAGTTGGATTCTATAAACTCTAAAGTAGCCTTAGACTGCCGTTCGTTTCTTAAGCAGATGTCAGAGCAGTTCAACATTCTCCTGTGCTGGGGGCCAAGGGCATAGTGACATTCCAGGCAACTGTAAGGCTGACGAACTCGCCAAACTTGGAACTACTCTCTCAATTTCGCCTGATAATGGCTCCTTAGGCATTCCAATTTCGACAAATCTCAGATGGACAAGTGGTAGTACCTGTTTAGTAACAAAACAGATTTGGCCTAAGCTAGATCCTAAACGCACTAGGAGCTTGATAGCTCTTATTAGATCGCACATAAGTGCTTCAATCGGTGTTATTACAGGACACTGTCTGATAGGCAAGCACGCGACAAGGCTGGGTGTCTTTTCTAACGATTTTTGCAGGAGCTGCATGAACGAGGAGGAAGAAGAGACCACTCTCCACCTTCTCTGCACTTGCCCCGTTCTCTCTAAGTACCGAAACCTTCACCGTGGATCTTTCTTCTATAATGATCTTAGTGATCTTAGCACGACTGACCCAAAACGTCTCTTAGGCTTCATTAGTAGCTCAAAATGGTTCAACGAGTAGGCAATTTTTCCAGATCCACGTGGGATCACACTGGACCTACATAGGTCTAAGTGAGTTGGGTTCTTCAAACCCGACAGCCACTTTAACCTAACCTAACCTTACCTAACGAGTGATTACTGATTACTTTTCATTTAGTACTCGGTATTTAGTATTCGGTACTCAATAGCTACTTTTTTTTAGCGAAAACCCTGTGGAATCAAAAATAGTAGGTATTACAGCCTAAACTACAAAAACCTATTATGATGATTGCTAAGAGTAGGAGCAAAGGCTCAGTGGGCCTCAATCACCATGTGCCATCAGTAGTCCTAAGCTTCCACTGCCTCCCAGGTGCTAACTCTTAGCTGGCTGGTTGATGTGGGAGCCAAGCTCTTTTGGTGCCTCTTTTTCACTTAAGGCAAATTTGTTATGCTTCACCAATCCTTCGAGATCCTTGCTCTTAATGTGCTCGAACTGTTCAAAGGACGCTTAAAAGAAGTAGTGCTAAGCAAATTTCGTCTTCATCACTGGCACGGCACCCTGCATACAGAGCGAGCAGATCGAGTGAGACCATTCTACATCTACTGTCGGAAACATTATCTGAAATTTTCTTGACCCATAAGAAACAGCCTCTTGGATGTCGAAGGGGCTTTTGGAGAAAAGTCTTATATTCAATAGACTTTACAATTAGTCAATATCGCAGTTTCCAGATGGATTCATAAGCTGCTGTGCACAAGACTAGTAGGGAAGCAAATCGAAAGAGATTATTAATGTCAGCCCAAAAAGAGGGTGCCCGCAATTGTAACCCTCTTAGGGCCGGTTTTTCAGTGCTGAGTTAAACCCAGCTTAAGCCAAGATCTGTTAATCCCGTATCAAGACGAATCTGGAGTTAACTCAGCGAGCAGTTTTTCAGTGCAGGGTTAACTCCGTCAACAAAGTTGTTAAAATCTTGGACTCTCGAAATAATTGACTCTCCCAGCTCTCATTTGACATAGAAAAATACAGGAAAAGGAGTTCAAATCATTCTCAAATGTCATTTTTCACAGCAACGCGCAAATCAACTGACAATCCAAGCAGAAAAATCATTCAAAGAAGTTCATACTGTTCTCCAGAGATGATCCGAGATTAACTCACCAAATTTGGTGAGTTAGGCCGAGATTAACCCCCTTTTTAACTCGGAAAGTCAGATGATTTCGCACTGAAAAACCGGCTCTTAATGAGGCATAGCAGTTTTAAAGAACTACTTGAAACGTTAACTAGCCTGGGAATCAACTGTCCCACATTATGTCGATGACAATTTTGTTGATGGGTTATTAAATTACTCAATTAACGGCTGAGATATGCTACGGTGATTGTGTGAGATGATGGCTGGCGTTAGCTTGTGTTTGACGTGCAATTCAGTATTATCTTTCTTCCATTCTTATGTTCCCTGATGAAATAATATGTAACTTGGTATATTATTTTAAGGCTCCTGGTAATTTATGGTCCTGATGTTACGAGAGGTTCAACTATGGTCATTATACCTTCCTCAATATAAATGCCGCCGCAGGATCACAAAAAATTATTAACCTAGGGATAAAATCATTTACCTCCAGCAGGCTTAACAGTCTAAAACCGAAGGAGAATCCGTGCATAGTCTTGCGCTGACAAGAGACGATCAGCTTAAAGGAACCGTGTTTTTCGTCCTCCAGAGACTGTAGAAAATTGCGTTGAAAGCGTTCAGAAATTAAATTGCCTAAGGAAGTGTTTTTCCACGATGACAAAACCATGGTGAATAAGCCTTTTCATCGGCCCTACTCTCAAAGCGTTTTCCGAGTAAAAACAAAACAGCATTTGTCCAACCAGTCTCTAAAAAAGGAGATTATTCTTCTCTCTCTAGCTATCGTTCAATTGAACTTTTTTTTTGCAAAGGTCATGACACCCTGAGTAATTTATCAGCTTATGAAATTCTTGAATCGCGAAAACTGCTTAATGACTGCTTAATGAATCGTCAGCCGATCGACGCGAATGTGGAATGCTCCAGCACAATCAGCCTTTCCTCAAGACAGCTCACATCTATTTAAGATAAAGAGTGCACAGGTACCTCTCCTTTTTTTCATCGTCTTCCAAGCATGAAGAGTTCCTCGTTTTACAATGGATTTGCCATGAGATAGAGATCGGACAACTAGACTGGCATTTCGAAACCTAAATCTTTATTTACTCTTAGTTACTTTTTAAAGAAGTTTGAAGTGGGTTAGGGACAAAGTACCTAAATCCGAAATTCCAAAAATCTGAGATCGCGAAGACCCACAATTCCGAAAGACGTTTAGAAGAATTCGAATACAAAAACAACTACGTTTGACATGGTTTTCAAAAGCGAAAAGCCAATTTTACTCAATTGTAAGAACCAACCATCCAGACAATAAATTTTCTAGAAGCGTTATGTCTCTTTTAAATATTTTTTCAAAAACAAAATATTTAAAAGGAAAGACCTAGTATAATAGCGTATTTAGAACTTGATATAGCAAGGAACCAAAGTTAGGCTCTTATCTACATCTTTGGTGCTTGTAAAAAGTTTCCCCTTCGGAATACTTTTCTATTGTACAAAATCATGACAAACACATTAATGCAACTTTGATCTCAATAAATATCTTTCAAGAAAACACGTGTCCTTACTCAGCGAATGTCCTTGAAAATGTTTTATGCGTCCGCCTATATCCCCCTTATTGAGAATTATTTTCAATTATAATAACTTTTCAATGGCTAAAGTTTGTATAGAGAAAATAAATGTTTAATGTACCAATCAACCACTATATAGGGACCCCCCTCGGGCGTTCGGCTCATAAACACAAATCGAAGTCTTTAATAGGATGAATTTCCTAAAAACTCCCATCCATCTAACACACCAGCGAACTCATAAAATCTCATAAAACTTTTCCCATAAAATTCAAAATTGTTAATGGGAAAAAGATACACTGAGCACACAGTGCGGATTGTTGTCTGAAACGACACTCTTGTTGTTCAAATTGTTAAACACCAGGGCCCACATCTATAGCTCGGCGTATTTAAATCACGCGGCCCACTTCAAACCAGCTTTTGTTTTCCCAAATCGATTTGCCTATATATTCCACAGCCCGAAATTGCACACACATGTCTACTCACATACGCAGCATCCAGCATGGTCTTGAATGGACAGATATAGTCTATCCTTCGGCAGTATTACACACTCGAATCACAAACCTTTTAACGACGTGACACTAAATAAAATCACCACACTTCCTGAATCCTCGAAAATCTCTCCGAAGGGTCAATAGGTTGTTGGGTTATTTTTTAGTATCTCTCCCTCGCATATACCGGCTTAAAGTGAATTTTTACGAGGACTTGCCACCTAGCGGCAACTGTAGGTAGAGGCAAAGAGAAAAAAACGGGAAGACTTAAAATCGAGCTAGTATACTTGGGGAACAGGACATCACAATTCGAAAGAGAAGTGTGAGCCGGCCGATATCCAGGAGCATCCTCTTCGACACGTAATTGAATACAGCTGCAGACGAGAAACGAGTGAGGCACAAAAAAAAAAAATCGATCAGTCGCATATGCCAAAGTTGCTGAAGGACCTCTTTATATCCCGAAGGTACTCTTTGCTGCCATGGTGTAAGGACCCAAATGGCGTATGTGAGTCGAATGACAATGTTAATATTGTCAATGTTGTGCCGGTTGAGGAAGTTCACCAATTCAATTATATGTGTATAGGTACGAGTGTACGACTTCGTATTTTTTGTTTCGTCTCTTCACGCCCCCATCGGTCCTGTAGGATTTATTGACATGCTTTATGCAAAGAATGGTAGGTATAGTTGAGTATGGCGATGGATATTCTTTGTTGAGTGTTCTTGTCGAGTTCTCTTTTGCTAGGAAACGACTAAAGAGCCTTACCACGTGCTATCAAATGGCGGGCGGGCGCATTATACATTTCGGAAATTTAAATACGGTCCTGTGATCGCGCAACAAATAACCGTGGCAGGATAATGCTATCGTCCCTCTCTCACGTTACACTCCATCTATGTGTCGCAATCGAAATCAAGTGGTGGAAACAACGTCTTTTTATCTCAGATTCGTAGAAATCACTCCCGACGAACCGGAAGGATGAACAAAAAAGTTTGAATTTTCTTCCGTTGCTCCTCCTGTGACACAATGGGGAAGGGTTCGAGGGCGATTGTCTCAAAAGGTAAATCGTGCACGACACGGATTCAAAGAAAATCAACACAATTTCGCTGGGAAAACAGGAGAAAATGTTGTTAGCGTCAACAACTTTTCAATAAGACATGCACAGAGTTTGGGAACTTTGTGCCGTTCCCCGTTGTTGTCGTCAGCTTTTTTTTTAAGGAGACCCTCGAGGATGATTAGTCTTGCATATGTCAATAGGATTCATACTGTTCGCTGAGTATGAGTGCTGTCTATAGGTATAGTACCTACCTGTATCCTCAATGTGCACTGGTGTGGAACGTTGCTACTTCGGATAATGTTTTTGGGTAAATATTTCATGATTACGGTGTGCCGTGAGGTATGCGAAAGGACGTGCTTGTTTTCCACGCACCTTAATGAAGTAATCTATTTAGACTGAGGACTTTTCTGAAAGCTCCTAAGGGATGATTTTTTTTTTAAATTAATCAAACAATTCGATAAAGGTTCTTATCCTATAGTATCTATAAACAGGCCGAAGAGTCCTTCCGTTTATGTATACTTTTTGATTATGCCTCATTTTCGTGAATTATGTAAGGGAAAGATATGCTCAAGAGGCCGACCACGTAAATTATTAGAAGTAATCAAATGCCAGGAGCACATTTTCAGCCAAACAATTAACACGCATAATGAAAAGTAATTGATTTAATTAAAGAGGGCCTAATGAACTTTCATATTCACCAGTGTGAGGCTTAGGTTGGATACAAGGACTTGAAAGAGATATATTACCATCACTTAGCGTCAGGTATAGTATAGGTACATTGTTCTGCAAGGCTCGGGCTCTTGATGAAAAAGCCATTAACTATGGCACGTGGTAGAACATAATGTATTCCATTTATTCATTTCTATTCAATGCAGGAACAAAGGCCATGATGAATGGAGGTATCAGTTTCGTAATTATGCAAATCGATCTTAGTGAATATAACAAAAAATACTGCATAGAGTAAATATTGTTATGTAGGGATTTATTAAAGAGGCGTATGGTGGCTAAAGGCTTCAATTATTAGAATATTCTAAAATGTCCCCAGTATTGCATAGGTATGAGTAAAAACTATCCAAAATAACTCACTGAGAAAGAGGTTCGATTTACCTACATGAAAATCGAAGCTACTGAAGTCATATAATGGTTTTAAAAACGGGGGAATGAAAAGAGACGCAAAATCTTGGAACCCATCTCGCTTCCGCCGATTTATCAGCACCAGCACTATAACTTTAGCAGATCTTCAAGGAACTTTTAAGCTAAAATTGATTTAGCTTTTCAGTCTTAGAACTAACTTTAACCTTGCAACAATCAATCTGGCCTTCGGAATAAATCACATGCAGTTGGGTAAAGTCCTCAAAGTCGGTTAGAGCGCTTAACTAATGTGAGGTAACAGGTGTAACAACTTCGCGGACACAAGTTTGTTTTCGAGGTTCATCTCCGAACCCCGAAATCAGTCCCTTCCACCCATCCCTCTTATCCTTATACATTTGACTCTACCCTACCCAACCAACTGTTAGTGTACTCTTACCTAAATGAGAAGTAGTAAAAACTCAGAAATCATTAATCACTGGGTCATAGCTAAAAACCTGCCGCAGTCTTTTCGACCACGGCCACAATGTACTGCTGCTGACGTGACTACTCTGGATACCCCGTGTGTGGATGAACGGGCTCCGAAAGAAGAGGGGTTTGGCGGTTTCTCTAATCGCCTTCTGTTCTGCTGACCGTGAACCGAAAAGCAAGAAGCAGTCCAAACTGGTCATGAGATTTACTCCCGAGCCGCATTCAAGAACCATGGTCGTGGAAAGGTGACATCAGTGGACTTGGTGAATTTAAATCTTCTAGCGACGTTCTTTAGTATAAGCAATCCGATAGACTTAGGACTTGTTTTATTGCGTCGAAATCTTTCGAGGCAAATAAGATCGAAAGATTTTGTGACCGAGATCTGGTTGCTGCGTCTATTCTTTGCCACACAAACGGGGAATGTAAACCTTTATTGTTGCATCGGATTAATAGAGTGGCGCAACAGCTCGAGGTGAACCAGGGCCAACTTCTCAATAATGTATGTTGTGTGTGTTAATTTCTTCACATACAAGGGGACCCCCAATTTTTTGCCGAATCCGAGTTGCATTTTGAGAAGTTTTTCAAGACAAATAATACTCTCGGAGAGCTTGTCAGACCCTCGCGGAGGTGGGGGCAGTGAAAAAGAAAAGATCTTTTTTTCAAGTGAAGATGGTAGGATTCGAACGCTGACATCCGGCGTAGTAAGCACACACACTAACCACTACGCCATGGCACCCCACGCATGGTTATTTCTCTATAATTTTTTGACTAATTTTCCACCAAAGGCAGTTGTTGAGCTCGTAGAGTACTGTGAATCTAAAGGGTCTTTTGAAATAGTTCGTCGACCCATATATGTTACTGCAAGGAGACATCAGTTACCTACCCTGTCCTACAGATTTTCCAAGACCATTACTAAGTGGAGGGTATCGCCATATACCTATATCGTATATATTTATGATGGAGTGTGAGCTGAAAACCGTTTTTTGCTTAAAGAGTGGTGGCTTTTCGGTGCTCGAAATCAAGCATTCGTTGAACTTATCTATAGTCGGAAAACTAAACACCGTGAATCTTGTTTGGGTCCCAGGTTAACTGGTACCCAGGGAAATGAGATCTCTGATGGTCTTGCTAGACAAGGTTCAAAAGAAAAAGAGTTTTTTCGGGACCCGAACCCGCGCTCTCTAGACCAACAATTTTTAATATGATTGAATCAGAATCAGAACGTCCAAATACCTACATGTCTGATATATAACAAGTGGGAAAATGCAACAGTGCGTATGCAAAAGCTTCAGTCCATCTACGACGGATTGCATAATACCCGAAAATATCAAAAAAAAAAAACTGCCACGTCTCCAGAAAGTGGGCGGGATATAAAAATACAACTTTGAATGCTTTATACTAGGTGGTTGCATACATTTCGTCCTAAAACTCCGCTTTTTTAACTAAAAAATCACTTTTTTTAACGCCACGCCCACAAAAGTGGCGGCACATACTCATACTTGAAAGTTAGCAAATGCTAATATCTACAACTTTTGTCATAAAATTTTTAGTTAAATTTCATATATATTTATTAAAAAACAGTCATTTTAAGCTAATATCCCTTAAAAAAGTGGGCGTGGTCAATGAAAAGGCCAAATTTTTTTAGCTACTTCAAAGACAATTACAAGGCAATGTTACATACCAAAAATGAATGCGCTAGCACTATTTTAACATAGCTAAAATTTGGAAAAAGTATTTTTTTTTTTAAATTAGAGATGGTCGCACATACAGGCCTGTGGTGGGCGTGTCTGTGGGCGATTCAGCTAATTTTCAAACTTGATCTGAAGGACTGGACTTCCAGCCAACCCACCAAATTTCAGCTCTCGACCTTAAAATTTAAGGCCTAAAAGTTGTTTACATACGGACGGACGGACATGGCTCAATTAATTCTACTGTCGGTCCCATTCACATCTCTAAAAGCTCTTAGAGGAGGTCTACGGTGTTCACTGCGTTACAAAATATACAGAAAACTTAATATAGCTACCCTGGGTCGGGTATAAAAATTAAAAAATCCAACAAATTCCACTTGAACCTATAAACTAAAGCCAAGTAAATTATTTCGTCAAGTTTTTCGGCATTGTTAAAAGCACGTATAGCTTTTCGAAATTACAACAGTTGTTTTTAGTTTTTTATTTATTTATTTACTACCATTTTCACTAATGGTAGGATATTAATATAATAAATAGATAATAATAGAAAAGATAGATAAGGGAAGGCATTTATGAATAATTAACATCCTTACCATTCTTGCAGTATGTAACAAACTACTTTTTACTTCATTAATATTTTGATGAGATTTAAACTGATTTTTAAAAACACAAACAAATTTATGATGACTTTAACTAAAAATAAAACTAGTGGGAGGGTGACAATTCGCTTACGCGAATCTTTGGATACCCTCTCAAGCTCCGAATTGTGTAATTAATCCTGGTTGTTAAGTTTTCACATTCTATTAACTTTAATTGTATTTAGAATTTGTGAGTTAAGAATCTTCTTCCTAAAAAAAAGGGGCGTAGCATCAACCCCTTTTCAATAACATCTCTTTTTTTCATAGTTTTTATCAGAAGTGGTATACACATGTTGATTGCAGTTTCATATTAAAAATTTGGTTTAAACCTAAAAACGCCCCCAACGGTGGGCGTGCAAAAATTTATTCATTTCAGTTTGATAGCTTACGCACATATCTGAACATTTTATAGTGCAAGTTGTTAGGAAGTTCTTGAAGTTCTTAGGATTGAATGCAAATATATCGAAGAAAAGCCGCTTATTAGAATGGAGAGTGAATATTAACACGCCCACAAGGGGCCGGTTTATTTTTTTTTTTAAATGCTAATCGCAATACACTTAAGCGAAGATAACGCTAACCAAATTTCAGCTTACTACAACTTTGAATTTTCATGCTAATAAGTAAAGTGGGCGTGCCAGTGGGCGGATTTGGAAATTATTTACACTTGTACTGCATCAGGGCCTAGGAAGAACGGATTTCAAGTTTCAAATTTCTAGCCCAAAATTTAAGGCCTAAAAACTACCGACAGACGGACGGACGGACATGGCTAATTCGACTTACAATTCGGTTTCGATCATTATGCCCTTAAGTTCTTGGGAATCAAAGGCGATAATTTTTCTATGTTCAATCAAACAATATACCTACTATCTTCTTATGGGATAGGGTACAAAAAAATTCGTTCACTACTGTACCAAGTTTCGGTTAGCATTAGCGGTAACTAGAACCACTCAACATTTTAATACAGCCTGATACTATACAACTCTTTTTTGCTTTCATGATTAAAGCGGTCCGTCAAAACATGAAAACTCTTTGTAGTAGAGTGAAATTGTCATATAAGAGTGAAACTTTTTTTTAGGTTTAGTATGATAAGACTTTGCTAAAAAAAAATTCGGTAAAAAAATCATGTGCGGGAAAATGTGGCTTTTCATCAATTTTCCGGAGCCTCGAAACACTTTTTTCTTAATGTCTCTGGTTCTAATATTGCTAGGATAAAAACACAAAAAGGGGTTTTTATGGAATGAAAAGAGCTACAAGACTGACTAATGAATTTAGAAGACTGACCTCTAAATTTCTAAATTTCTTAATGCAAAGGTTTTTTTTTTCATTAAGATCTCGATAAAACGTGGAAATATTTTCCGATTTTCATGAAAATTGATGGGAAGCTGTAAATCGATGCCAGAAAAATGCGGTTCCAAGGAGGGAAGAGAAAATATTATTTTGCCGCCAAGATCGGGATATTTCGAAAAATCTCATAATGGCCGCCAATTCCTCCCAAATCATCGTAGGTCAAATTTAATTTTTTAAATGTGTTTGCATTTTCATACTCTTTGGCGGATTGACGAAAACTTTTTTCCAGTTAACTTTAAGTGCCCTTCTTATAGGAGAAAAAATAAAAAAACTCATTTTTCAGGGGTGGTATGATAAGTGATGTCACAAATCACATAAATACGTATGCGTAAACTGTGATCGTCACAATTTTCTTCTGACAGCTCCCGATCAATCACCGTCAAAATCAGCTGGTCACCAGTTTTCAAACTCTCTGGTAAGTTGGTGTTTTTGCCTACTCTTAGGCTGACTTTCTGCATGTACGACCAAAAATCCGTGTTCTTACATCACAAGCCTGAATACAGCAACGATTCGTAACAATATTTTTGTGATTGCTTTACGCAGACGGATTATTTTGTTTGATCACATTGACTGTCACAAAATGTCAAAATCACAGATCACCATAGCCGATTCCGCCCCAGGTTTTTTGCCATAATTTTCTTTAGAAGAAAAAAAAAGCCTTCACACATACTGGCTGATGAACGGACCGATATGTCTTACTTAGATCATCTGTCAGTCCCAATCATCTATCTAAAAGTTCATTCTTAATTTTTTATCATCGCTTTTTAATCAGAAGTTAAGAATCGGCAAAAGTTTTGCATCCTTTCTGTACACCTCTCCATATACATGAACACCTATTATACATATGTGACATCTGTAATGCACACAGCAAGAGTTCGATGTCGCATCATGCTCAGATAACCTCTGAAATCTTAGGCATTATTGGCAGTTTTATAGGAGCTTCGTTCACACTTATCTTTCCCAAATATCCAAAGATTCTAAATTATGTACTCGGATATCGACTTTGTCTACCTGAAAAAGGAGAAGAAAGAAACCTTTTTTCCAGGATGTACAGGAACAGTCTGCATGCGTAGTGAGTGTAGTATAGGAACCATATTTTCGACAAAAGCATTCAAATGGATAAAACCTTATAAAAACATTAAAATACCATCGCTGTACAGTACAATTAGACTCTTAAAAGATGCCCTCTTAAAAGCTGATATCCAAACTGAATACTTAAAACTTCCCTCCCTACGTGCAAATTCAAGTATACCCGATGGAGCTTGCCTGCCAAAATGACATTTCTATCACCAATGTCAAATCTATTCCCGAAATTTATGTAATCACCGCCGTATGCTATACTGTTCAACTAACTTGTCACAGTTACATACCTCATAAATCAAAGACTTCCACTGTCACACGGCTAGAGGGACCTCTTGTGCATATAAATGAACCAAAGCAACGTTCAAATTTAGATTTGTGTCAACAAACGGGCATCTGGTGTACACTACACCGGATCACTGTCTCCGGAGGTATCTTCAGGTTCGATTCAGGAGATATGACCTTGGAGGCATCCGCCCTCGTCCAGAAACCAGAATCGACCTAACTCAATCGAGATGAAGTGGATTAATGATCGAATGATTGGCAGAAGGAATTTAAATGATTTAATCATTACTTGACCTGCATCCACAAGCAAACGGACATTATCTGTCTGCGTATTCGTTTGTCAACCTCCGTTATACAAAAGGCAAAAAAAAAAAAACAACGTATACAGATACACCGACATGACGCAAAAATCATTTTAACGTGTCGATTAAAATTTAATGAGCCATCCTTTATTTGGTTGGTGGTGTGCTGGTGTGTTGGAGTGCTACCAACAAAAGTCCTTGACTGACAATATTTGACACCTCGCATGCGACAGAACAAGGGTCTTGTGCCTGATTATCTTCCAGCCTTGCGTAATGCGTGTAAATCACTCGGAATGTTATCTTTGCCACTTAGGGTTGGACAGGTTAATTAAGAACTGAACAAGGGTTTCTCGCTCAGCAATGATTGATTTACCGCATCCGCATCCGAAGATATTTTTGCACATGTTTCCGCAGAAATTATAGTTATATAGCTGAAAGCCCTTACAGCTTCCATCCCAAATTCGGTTCCGGATTTTGTGAACGGCCGCTGAGAGCTAAATGGCTTATTGATTGTACGATGTGTTCGCCGAATTCCTTTTGACTTACTTTCTTTTGCCTCTGGCGGTTATTATTCAATATCCACATACGAACACGATAATTTCGCTAAACCGATTCGCTTATTGTTGTTCCCATTGTTTGCGGTGTGGATAATTAAAACAGTTGGTTAGAGGAAGCATGTTACGAAATTCCTAATAACGCACAGCTGCGACAGTGATTTTTAGATGGTTTATGGAAATTTCATCGTTGATTATAATAAAATCTGTTATTTAATAAAATCGCGGGTTTGACTATTTTATAATAATCATTAGATGAGAAGAGCGTTGAATACAGTAATTAGAAAATAAATCTTTATCCAGCTTAGATAAAATTCAACCATATTTAACCATCCGTGCCTGCATTATCACATTGTGGGACCGACAACCACTTTACTAAATTTCATTAATTTTAAATAAATAAAAGTTTTTCAAAAAAAAAAAACAAGTGAAAAAGTGCAACAGTGCGTATGCAAAAGCTTCAGTCCATCTACGACGGATTGCAAAACACCCGAGTATACAAAAAAAAAAAAATGCCACGCCTCCAAAAAGTGGGCGGGGGATATAAAATTATAACTCTTGAATGCTTTATACTAGGTGGTTGCGTACATTTCGGCCGAAAACTCCGCCTTTTTAACTAAAAAAAAAACTTTTTAACGCCAATATCTACAACTTTTGTAATAAAATTGTTTGTCAAATTTTATACATACATATTTATTGGAAAACAGTAATTTTAAGCTAAGATCCCTTTAAAAGTGGGCGTGTTTAATGAAAAGGCTAAAAATTTTTGGCTACCTCAAAGACAATTAGTTTTGTTTAGTTTAGTTAAGTGCCTCCCAAGGGGCAATTTTATTAAGCTTAATACAAGCAAACTTAAAACTAGGTACAAAATCTTTTACTTAAGTTAAAACTAGAGGGGAAAGTAGAGCTGGGACCGAAATAGGTGCTGAAATTAAGAATGGATAGAACTTAGGAGAATTTTTTTTGAGCAATGGTTTTGGGGTAATTAAGGTCTAAAACTTCAGTGTACTTATTAATTCGTAGCGTTCTAGTGATTGGCTCAAAATTACCATAATTAGTGCGGTGGGTAAAAAGGCGGAACAAGGGAACAGATTTGAGATTGCGGGGATTAGGTGAAAAGGAAATTAATTGGAGAAGTTGTGGGCTGTCAATGTCTCCGTTTAAAAGCTTGTGACTGAAGAGGATGTCGGTTACCTCTCGGCGTTTTTTAAGTGATTGCCAACTAGGTTTAGTCGATGCTCATACGGCGGCAACACGAAGGGATCGGTCCAGCCGAGACCACGAAGAGCGAAACGAAGAAACCTTCGCTGGACTGTTTCAATTCTTTGTATGCGGGTTTGCTGATATGGAGACCAAACTTGACAAGCATATTCAAGAAGAGGTCTAACGAAATAAATTTAGAGGACTTTGGTGACATACGGATAAGAGAACTCTTTGGACCATCTCTTTACGAAACCTAGAGCAGAGTTTGCGCGGTTTATGATGTTATCAGTGTGAGAACGAAAGTTCAGTTCCTTGTCACAAATAACACCTTGTTGTTGGAACAGGCTCATCATTAATAAGGTAGATTCTTATATGTTGGGGGTACGTCTACGGGAGTAGGATATTGCCTTGCATTTGCTGACGTTAAGGTCTAAATAGCTTTATTACACCAAACTGAAAATTTATTTAGATCGTTTTGCCAATCAAGGAAGTCAGGGGGTGCAGAAATGATTTTTGAGATTCGCATATCATTGCGAAGACAGAGGTGTTGGAGGAAGTCAGGACTATATTAATGTCGTTGATTGCAAGGATGAAAATGATAGGGCCGAGATGGCTGCCTTGGGGGACACCGGAAGTTGCCTTAATTGGGTCAGAAACTTACTTACTTACTTAAGGTGGCGCGGGGTGGACCTGGGCCTCAGCCAACAAGCTTTGCCAGCCAGCTCTGTCTCTAGCTAGCCGTCTCCAGTTTCGCACGCGAAGTTGGCTGAGGTCCCCTCGTCTCGGTGCTCCTCTATCGCGTCGTCCCTGCGGTGTGGATTCGAAGATTTTCCGGGCCGGGGCGTTGGTGTCCATCTGCTCTAGATGACCCAACCATCGTAGGCGTTGTATTTTGACTCTTTTGGCTAAGTCGGTATCGCTGTACAGCCCGTACAGTTCGATGTTATATCTCTGTACGGGCTCTCCGTCTATGCAGACGGGACCGTAAATCGTCCGAAGAATTTCCCTCTCGAAGCAGCCTTAAGTGTTTTCATCCGCCTTTGACAGGGTCCATGCTTCTGCACCGTAAAGCAGGACTGGGATGATGAGGGTCTTATACATGGACACTTTAGTTGCTCGAGAGAGGGCTTTGCAACTCAATTGCCTTCTTAGCCCAAAGAAACAGCGATTGGCAAGAGTTATCCTTCGTTTGATTTCAGCGCTGGTGTCATTGTCTGAATTGATAGCGGAACCCAGGTAGACAAAGTCCCTAACTACCTCAAAGTTATAGCTGTCGATGGTGATATTTTGTCGAAGACGTCGGTGTTGGGTGTCTTTTCTTGACGACAGCATATACTTGGTTTTGCCCTCATTGACTGCTAAACCCATATTCGCCGCTTCCGTCCCAATACTCACGAAGGCTTCACTGACATCACGCTTTGTTCTACCGATTATGTCAATGTCGTCTGCGTATGCAAGTAGTTGAACGGACTTTTGAAAGATTGTACCTCTGGTGTTGGCGCGAGAGTTCTGCACAATTCTCTCAAGTATGATGTTAAAGAAGTCGCATGACAGCGCGTCGCCTTGTCTAAATCCTTTTTTGACATCAAAGGGGTCGGTGAGGTCTTTGCCGACCTTGACGGAACAGCGTGAGTTTTCCATCGTCATCCTGCACAGACTGACGAGTTTGGCAGGGATGCCAAAACTAGACATTGCGCTATATAGCTCGTCTCTATAGATGCTGTCATACGCGGCCTTGAAATCGATGAAGAGGTGGTGTGTATCGATTTGGAATTCCTGGGTTTTCTCCAAGATCTGCCGCAGTGTGAATATTGGATCGATGGTGGACCTTCCTGGCCTAAAGCCACACTGATATGTGCCTATCAGATTGTTGACAAACGGCTTCAGGCGTTCACACAGTACAGCAGAAAAGATCTTGTATCCGATCTTAAGAAGACTTATGCCTCTGTAGTTGGCATAACTCAGAGGGTCTCCTTTCTTCAGGATCGGGCAAACAATGCTGAGGTTCCATTCGTCGGGCATGCTTTCTTCCGATCATATCTTGCAGATGAGCTGGTGCATGCTCCTTACCAGCTCATCGCCAGCGGATTTAAAAGTTCGGCAGCTAGGCCGTCTGCTCCAGCTGCTTTGTTGCACTTGAGCTTAGACACAGCTACTTTCACCTCCTCCAGGTCGGGTGGGCGGTATCGTTCGTATGCTTCGTCGGTAACGTCTTCGCCGGGTGGAATGGTTCGTTCTGCCTGACAGCGGTATTTGGTTCGTCCTCGCCGTTATACAGTCTGCAGAAGTGGTCTTTCCAAATCCTCAGCACCGACTGCGATTCTACAATGATGTTCCCTTGATGGTCCTTACAGGCTTCAGTTCGAAGTTTATACCCTTGGCAGAACCTTTTGATCCTTTGGTAAAACTTTCTAACCTCATTCCTGTTGTAACATCTCTCTATCTCTTCAACCGCGCGCTTCTCGTGCTCTCTCTTTTTCCTTCGGAGAAGCCCGTGCTCCTCTCTCCTCCTCTGCTCGTAGAGCTCGCGAGCAGCTCTAGTCCTTCTGTGCAGCGCCGCTTTGTATGCTTCCTGTTTAGCTGCATGTGCTTGCCGGCATTCATCGTCTAACCAGGGGTTTCGTTGTGGTCGCCGTGTGAAACCCAGCACTTCAGAGGCGGCGTCTCTGATGGCATTTTGGCAATGTTGCCACTGGCTATCAATACTTGATGCTGCTTGCATAGGACTTCGTAGAAGGTTTTGAGAGACTCGGTTGGGTCAGAAACTGGGTCAGAAACTGAAGATCTAAAAAGCACTCTGTACTGTCGATCCTCTAAGTATGATTTAAATTAATTAACGAAACAAGAGCAGAAACCGAGCTTTTTAAGCTTCAGAATAATAATTGGGGAGGCTAGTTTGTCAAAAGCCTTGCTGAAATCAATGGCAATGGCGTCAACTTTCTTTCCATCTTCCTATGCGCGCAGGGTCCTTGAAACAAATTCAGTTAGCTGGGTAATGGTGGATTTGCCTTTAAGGAAACCATGTTGATCTATTGAAATGATTGGCTTGCAATGGGGAAGCATTTCAGGGGCTTGGATCGGTTCTGAAAAAGATTGCCTAAAGAATTGTGCAAAAAAGTTTGTAATGGTTTGTGGGTCTGCGGACCAATTCTTAAGAAGTTTTAAAATTGACGGGTAGCCATCCGATTTTCTTTTGGTATTGATGAACTGGTAGAAACGCTTTAGAGATAATTTTGTATTGCATGCGGTGAAGGTAATTAAGGTACGAAGATTCACAGAGCTCGGAGAAGCGATTATATAAAAGTTGATAATTATATTAATCAATTTCGGAACGCGTTTTAAAAATTTTTGCCAAAGCTTGTTTCTATTATTGCGAAAAGAACGTAGCTCTTTGGAGTACCAATGTGGAGCAATGATGAGCAATAGAGTAGGGAACCGGTTGTTGCAAACATGAGAAAATAATGGAGTAGAAAATTGAGAGGGCTAGGTCAATATGGATGGTATCGCTTATAAATTCAAAGTTAATGTTACTAAGAAGACTATTGAGTTTGTTGTCGGGGTTTATCTATCTTCGTCAACCAAAAAATCAATATTTGGCTAATAAGGCTCAACTGGTTGGGAAGGGTGAATATAGCAACAGAGTATGTATAAGCAATGTCTGGGGAAGGTAATTGCCACACACTAATTCTAGATTATCAATGACTAATCGAGGCGATTGTTTATTGCTAACAAAATCCTCGGCCGTAAGGTTTGCTCTCAGGCCCATGTTTGCGGATAACGTTGAAATCGGAGGTGAAGATTTCGGAGTTTTTAGTTTTATCGTAAAGGAAGTTTTTGCGAGTTTAAATTAACCAGGGGAAGCTTGGTTCGAAGTGCTCTTACGTTTTGGTAATAGAGGAACCATACCATGGGACTGATAGGGCGTCGCTTAGGATCGATAGTAGTTTTTGAAGTCGGAACGAAATCTTTGAAGGTGGAAGATCCGCTTTGACCTAACATGACAGGCAAATGTAGAGAGATCATTTGTTATATCAGAAGTCGACATATCGAAACACTCATGAAAACTGTTGAAAATCTTTCTTAATTCGACAGGGTTAGTTGGAAGGCCCTCTGAAAGTAGTGACACCATATGACATTGGTTTTTGTTTTACCATCAACACAGATATTGCTAGGTTTATCGTGTAAGTAACGAGAAAGAACGTAACGACTTTCAGTATACTGTGATCAGCTAGTTGTTTAGTTAGTTTTACCGTGGGTAAATTACAAGGCAATGTAACATACCAAAGATGAATGCCCTGGCGCCATTGTAACATAGCTAAAATTTGGAAAAAGTATTTTTTTAAATCAGAGATGGTCGCACATACAGGCCTGTAGTGGGCGTCTTCAGCTACATAATTTTCAAACTTGATCTGAAGGGCTGGACTTCCAGCCAACCCATCAGATTTCGGCTCTCTACCTTCAAATTTAAGACCTAAAAGTTGTTTACATACAGACGGACGGACGGACGCACAAGGCTTAATCGATTCCCCTGTCGGTCCCATATATATCTAAAAGGCCTTAGGGGTCTACAATGATTATTTCACTGCGTTACAAACTATACAGCAAACTTAATATACCCTGGGTCGGGTATAAAAATTTACCTCAACCGCAGAGTTTCACTGAAGCGTATTCAGAGACGCAAAATCAAATAAGTATTCGACCAATCCAATCGCAAATCCTCCCTTCGACACGAATCAAATCACTAATCAAACAAACAAATGGAAGTCAAACAAAAATTTCGAGGAAATGTTTTCCCATCCAGGCCACAAATATGGGGCCAAATGGCCACTTTGAATTTGAAGTCCAAGACACGTTTACGTTCTGGAACACTCCATAGAATGTCCATAAACTAAACTAACTTTTCTAATTAAACAACTTCCAATATTTACATGACATTGTTATTTAATGTCAAACAAAATTAAACTGTCCCTGGCCACACTAATGTGGAGCAGACTACAAAGAGTGTGGGCGCCCGTCGTCCGACCCACACTTAATCATTGCAGCTACTTGCCCAATATTCCCAGCATTATCCAAGGTTGAATTTGCCTTCGTGTAAGTGTGTGGTTTCTTCCAGTGGTAGGAGGAAGTTCCAATTGAGTTACACACAATGATGTGACAACTCCTTATGCAAATAAACCGCCCTGGCCATTTGAAATTCAATTGGGTTTTCACTGGAATCTCGCCTCGGCCATTATACTGCATTGTTATGAATAACCTTGGTCAAGACAACACACTAAAAGCTTCGAAGGAACCAGGAACAAGTTTTTCTCTGTCAAACAACAGGGCGAGAAAATAGTTTTCACAAAGGCAAACCAAAAGAATTCCCCCATGGATATAAAACGGTAAGGACTTAGAATAGGGGTGGTGTATACGACGTATATACGTACTTGAACGTATCTTTTCCTTAGTTGGGTATCCCCATGTCCCATCCGAGAAGAGTTATGACTTTGCACCCGTCCGCGCGCTGCTCAAGTTACTGCTACTTACATTGCCCTAAGATATTAATGGAAATAAATTTTCAAGTTTTCATTTTAAGAGTCATTTAATGAGAAACCACATCAAGTCAAGTTGGTGTGGTTTAATGGAACGGTCCTCCTGTGTTGAGGAATTTTAAAACTGTTCATCCACTCTGTCTGCACAGCGATTGAGCTTTATTACCAACTGGAGAGTGTTTTATCTCAATTAATCCGTATGGCTACGTGGAACGTCCTTGGAGGAGGCGAACTACACAACCGAGGTGATGGCGTGAATTCATTTGGCAGCTGATTGAAAGATATGTCCATCAATGCGGAAAGTAAGGACATTAGGCTTAGCCTTGGTTTAATAGGAATTAGATAGTCGTATAGTTATGTACACATACAAAGCTCGTGGCAAGGTGATGAGATGAAGAAGATGTAAACTGTCAAAGCATTAATTTGTATTCCCGTAATAATGATTAAGATGGAGATGGAGCTTGTTGGGCTAATTGAAGCGGTAGCTAAACTTTGTCAAAAGAGATGAGTTAACCTACTTTGTGCAGCTAGTTATCAGGATGTGAGATTTTATTGAATGGGCTTTCATTTACGAAATAATATTGGACGAAATCAGTTCACTGCAATACATGTAAATTACGGCATATTATTGAGGCCTTTGCCAGATATGATTTGCAGCTTCCACGTTCATGTTGCTTTGGTCCAATGAACTTTCGCAATAAAATCTTTCACGTTCAAACCAAAAACATTTTCAAATAAGCTAGGTTATTGCATTTGTAAAATTTGATTTCCCTGAATTGAAAAGTTTATTTAGAAAGAGAAATCTAATGCTAAAAAGGTAAGCCTTTCGATTTGCTTTTGTCAATACCAATTTGGGCAACTCATAGCAAAGTATTCCTTGAAAGTAGGTATATTGCCGGATTTATTGCGTTTGTAAAAGTTTGTTTTAGGTATAAATATTCTAGTTGCCAGTATCTATATGTATAGGTACCTATCTACACCAAAAACAAACTGTAGAAGTCGTACAGACTACCAAGATCCAAGTTGACAGTTGAATTGGTTTTAAGGGCAACTTTTAAGAGCAAGTGCAACACTATAAAAATTGTCAGCCAAGTTGCGCTAGCAAGTAAACCACGTAAAAAATCAAAAGTTACAGAAACCGAAATTCCGCAATTGCCAATACTACCTGGAGTAAAAAAAATGTAGGTTCTCAATTTTTTCTTTTTTTTTTTTACTTAAGGGGTTAGGACCATTAAGCCACCAGGGATTAAGGGGTTAGGACTACCCGAGTAGCAGATCGCGAGCGGAAAGAATTTGAGGGTAAAAAGGATAGAAGAGAAAAGCAATTCTCCGCCCAACATGCAAATGCTGGGAGCCAGTACGGAACATGAAAACTCTGCATAGAAACACCAAAGCTTACCCCCGCAAGTGTTATGCCTTTACAGAGAAAAGCAATAAAATACTGGTCCACTCTCCAAAACTCTTTTTCTAAAGATCTCGCCACTAACGCAACATAAAGACTTGTATAAAATGCATAATAATAATTAGTGTTAAGTTTTTGAACATGAAAATCGAACACAAAAATAATTTTATACGGTAAGAGACCCAGTGACCGACACCGTTTAGGCATTATATAAAGTTTAAAAAATCGTAGTTTTTTATTCATTGTAGCCATCCTAGTGATTTTTATTTTTGCTCTATATTCTTTTCGCTTTGTTTTATCATAAATTTTTCCTTAATATATTTTGCAGAAAACTTTGGTTCTACATTTTGCTCATACAAAGTGGGCCACGCCCACATTTAGAGTCGGAATTCTAAAAAGAATTAAAATTTTCGAGAAAAAAACATGGATTCGATTGCTTTTTAGTCTACCTATGAAAGAATAAGAAATAAAACTAAACACCTAAGTTTACGTTCAAGTTTCATATTTTTTTTTATACAAGGTTTTGGGATACACTCATAATAACTGGAGGCGTCTTTCAGGAAACTCCTTAAGTTTTCCAGAATACGTGGAGGCTTTACTTTCCTTTAGGACAGCACGAACTTTGACTCCCGGTTTGTTTTAAACGCTTTCTTATAATTTTAGTAAACGTTCCACACCAAAATTATGCAAAGGAAATGTTTATTTAATAAATTAGCAAATATATAATATTTTCCATACAATTTGGTTGTTTGTTTTTTTTCAGCTGTCAAATGTGAAAGGCTTAGACGTCTGATGTCATCAGTGACGTTTACGTTGTCATCTCGAAATGAGCGCGTTCAGCCTTTCGTGTAGAATCGATTATAATCTGATATTTTAGAATAAGCGAATTTTCAACGCAATTTTTGAGAAATTATTACCAAAAATCGCGTTTTTTGCGAAAAAGAGAGTTTAAATCCTTTTAACCCGCAAAGCGGTCCACCAAAACACTGTTGTGTGCAAAAGCAATTTTTTTTTCAGAGAAAGTTTAAAAATTCATTTACATTGTTCATAAATGGCCTGGATATAAAACATTAACTACAAAATAATGTTTCAAAATATCAAAATAGTTCACACAGTGAAACAAGTAGCCGAGCTTTTACCGAAAAAGTATTTCACGTTGGCTGAACGCACCCATTTTCGTACTACTTTCCAAACGTCAAAAATACGACAAAAATAACCTCAATTATGTGCGAAAATTACGAACTTTAAATCGTTTTATTTTAACCATTTCTAGCGCGTTTTCGATAATTTCTTTTGGACACAACATAAAAAACACTGCTCTAAAGCCGTTTTTGGTGGTCCCAAAAAAAACTAAAAATTATTTAGTGGTGATCGTTAAGGAAAGGCGCCCCTACGTGGATCTCGACTTTTTGAGTATACCGTGCTACTTTCGAGTTTGAATTTAATTTTTTTCACATTTTCTTTCAAAATGCCTTTTGGTCAAGTAAGGCAAATCATAGGAACTTAAATTTTTTTACTGAGTAATACTGGCCCATGACCTTTAACAAGGCAAAAATTAGACCGCCCACAATATCGACGATGCCCACTTTTAACATGTTAGATCTTTAAAAAATGACTCCAAATCGAAAAAAAATTCTATGAGAAATGTTGAAGATATTACTATTTTCTAAGTTTGTTCCATACCAAATTTTTAGCTCCGCCCACTTTTAAGGGGCGTTTTTAGAAAAAAAACTTTTTTTCTGAAATAATTTTCGCTTTTACCGTATTTTCTCATGATTCTAATGAAATTACAATTAATTGATTTCAATTTTAAGCCCATGTCTACTTTTGGGGGCATGGTCTATACAAATAATATATGGATTCGGGACGAACAATTTTAAGATTTGGTGTTACACAGTATATAAATTCGGGTATATAGAAATTTGTCACAGACGAACTCTTGCACTTACTCACTTTGTTATTTCTATTTTTAGGGAAATTAGGTTTAAGCCGTTTTTCTAGAAATTTCAAGGCTTTTTCTTATTTACGCCTTCAGTTATGGACGTGGCTCAAAACCTTGTATGAGCAAAATGGGGAACTAAGTGTTTACTACATGACGTATCAACCATTTATTTTTCAATTTCTAGCAAAAATATTCAATAAAATGCATTTAAAAATTACCAATTAAAATAATGCCACGCCCTCTAGGGCAGGTTTGGCTATTTTATTTTCTTTAATATATCTTAGAATTATTAGTTTTTTGCCGACGTGGGATTCTTGTTGGCCTGACGATTACAAGTTCAGCAATTACGATTTTAATGTTTGCCAACAGAGGAAACACAATGAGGATGAAGAATCATTTGAAAAGGTTTTTTTCCTTGCACGAATTACTAAAGCTGTTCTTGTCGGTCTTGGGAATAGCTACTGCCAGTATCTTTCTCTTCTTCTTCTAGACTTCGGTTTTAAGTTGCTGCCATGAGCAGGGTTGTGTGCCCAGAGCAGAGCTGCCTCTGGACGGGGAGGTGCCTGATTATGGGCACCAGAAGCCCAGATGGTAAAACCAGTTTTTCACTTCATCATCATCATCATTATCGAATGCCGCTTATCCCTTAAAAGGGTCGCGGAGCGAGGGTGGCTAAATGGTCTTCCCATCGTTCTCGATCCTCCGCCACCAACTCAAGAGACTCCGGCGCAATCCCCAGGCGGGACTCAGAGAGGTTCTTTACCTGATCCCACCACCTGTTTCTTGGCCTACCAGGGTGGCGACGTGCTCGCATCTCGGGTAGCATGATCTGTCTAGGAAGTCTGTCAGGGGGCATGCGAACAACGTGTCCAAACCATCGAAGAATCGATGGCTTCACTCGGAGAAGTAGCTGCTCAACATTAAGATTCCCACGAATACTGACGTTTCTCACTCTATCCCTTCGAGTAACACCAGCAACGTACCTCAGGAATCTCATTTCGGCAGCTTGTACCCGCGATCTAATTCTTTCTGTCATTACCCAAATTTCATGACCATAGATGAGGGTCGGAACGAATACTGAATTAAAAACTGAGATCTTTGTTTTCACTCTAAGCTCAGCTTTCCTGATGACCGGCCGGCGCAGTTCCTTTACTATTGCTCCAGCTTGGCCAATTCTACAGGACAACTCAGTATCACTCCTCCCATCTTTCGTGAAAAAGACCCCGACTTAAACTTCTTCACCTGTTTTAATGGAACTCCATTTATGTGCAGGGTACACTGCACAGAAGTTTGGGTAACAACCATGACTTCCGAATTGTTCACGTTTACTTTCATCCCAGCATCACCACAGATGACTGTAAGCCTATCCAGTGCTCGTTGAAGTTCCTCTTTGGATGATGTAAGGATGGCCAAATCATCTGCGAAAAGCAGATGGCTCGTCCTGATGCCAGCCAATTCGAAACATTGCTCGCCAAGACTGCGCTTCACCATCCAGTTTTTCACTTTTCATTATTATATCTAATTTGGTATGGCTTCGCCATGGACCGCAGCCCAAAATAAGCAACGATACGTTCGGTCAGCTTTTTAATTTAAACCAGTTTGCATTATTATTTTGTTTGAAAATTATATAGTTTTTGCAAGTTTTGACTGATAAGCGTCAGTATTAAATTCATAACTTTTACACTGACTTTTACTTTTTGTCGGTTCTAAACGAAAGAAGATGTTTTGTGGATTTTCGCACCATGCTCTTTAATTCAGGAGCCGGAAAGTCTCAGCCCTCACAGCTGAGTCCGGAGTCTTCACAGATTTTTACCAATTTTAAAGTCTATACCAATAATACAGTCTATACCCAGCTTTATTTGACTGCTTTGTTGTGGAGTCTAGGCCTGCGACTTTTTGTATGCAAGCATACACTTCCGACGATTTTGGGAATTGGGAATACCTCACCCCTCGACCTGGTCTCTGCGTCAAAAAATTTTTGCTAGCCATGCTGTGATCATCTTCTGGCCTAACTACTTAAGTATTAACCAATCCATCTTCATTGCGTCTTACTTTGTAAGAATTTAGTTTTCAAACTTGCTTTTTTTTTCCTACAGTGATTCCAAAATAGTTTTTAGCGGCCTGTCCAATAAGTGCTTATGAAAATATTGAGCATGCATCGCCTAATCAGCAGAGCAATCGACATAATCCTTCTCAAACTTACTCGTGAGACGTGACCTAAACGATGACAAGACCGGTAATATGTATATGAAGATTACCACTTGTTGTAATGAATGACGCCATGACAAGGCTTGTATAATAATATGCCATTGTAAGCCAGGTAAGGTTTCGCAATACTATAAAAACAGCAGCAATTGAGCTGCATAGCTTACTAGGCTACAATTAGATTTAATATCTGTTCAAAACTCGTATAGCACGTGTCTTGAGCACTTTGAACTTGTTAAAAGCTCTATTGGTCGGAATCTCACAAAACTATATAAAAAATTGTCGCGTAAATCAACAGGAAGTTGTTACCTTCTCGTTTCTTCTTTCGATCAAACCATTAACCTCATCGTTTGTTGCCTCAATATTATCAAAGAAAATAAAAAAGTATCTACACAATTGAACACCGACACCTGATGCCGCAAATCATTATTCACTCGAATCTCGAAACGAAAATCAAAATCTTTGATAAATTTTTCGCAAGGCTTAAATTTTAATTTAATGTTCAACTAATAACGATTTTATCAACCGGAGCTTGACAGCCTGAGATAAAAACAGGATGAGCGGCCAACTATGATTCGAAATTCATGGTCTTAATCCGCACTTCGGTGGGAAATAACAGATTGAAAGTTTGTCGGAGGCAAAACGAAAAAGTTAGAAAGCAATTGTTGTATAAGCGTATTAAGTACTTTTTTTCTGCGAAGGTTATATTTGCGGCTTGATGTAAATAAATTCGATTTCAGTGTTGTAGTGGGTGTTGAAGAGTTTTGCACAGAAAAGTAATACGGTGCCGCACATTTAGTAGATACTTTGTACTATTGGTAAGATTTGATGAGAAATCAATGCGGATTTGATCGACACCTTTCTACAAAAAAAAAAAAAAAACACCATACAATCCACTTACCTTCGAGGTGTGGTGCTCATGTCTTTTATTAATGTGACATTTATGTGGGATGGGATAAATGTTATTGCGAAACACCATGCTTTGGACATAACACTCTTTTTTATATTTTCTTTAAACACAAAAGCATTAGTGGAATTAAAAGTGGATAGAAACTGTGGACTCACAGAAACATGTACGTATAAGTGTGCCATTGTGTTTTGAGATTTTGTTTTTTGCCCATACTTTATTGCCTATAAGTTCATAGAAACTAAATATTGCTGGACAATCAAAATAAATAGCAAATGGGTAACAGTGTTTTCGAGAGGCGTTCGAAATTTAACCAGAGGCTTGCTTTCAACATATTTTCTCATCTCAAAATTTTCCAATCTTGCAAATTTTTTAATGCACCAGACTGCAAGAAGATGTTATGGTACATTCTTCAATCTACTTTTGAAGATGATATAGCGAGCATGACAATGGTAAACACGGAAAACACTATCTTCAACAGATCCCTGAAAATATTAAAGTACACCAATGATAGCGATATCACCGCACAGTCTAACCGTACCGAGATAAAGGCTTTTATGGCGTTTGGAGAAGAGGTGAAGTAGCTTTATCTTGAAGTAAAATAAGACAAAGTACATTAATCACTAAACATCGAACTAAATTACCCTCTTAGTAACAGTTAATATGAGGTAACATTTATATACCTTAAAGTCAAGATTATATACCTTAAAGTTACTCAACAAAAAACAGTTGTCTACTTCGTCGAAAAATAAGCCTTGGTTAGCATTACTCTCTTATCAGGAGTTTTTCTCTACAAAACCATTACTCTACTATTTCTGTTTGATTGGTTTGATAGCACCGAGTGTTGGTGCTGGACGATAAACATGGGAGGAATTATACTCGACTCGAAAAAAAAAAGAATAGTAGGCGGGTCAAAATCTGCCTAGACGAATCATTGGATACCCCATTCCAATTGACCCCTGTCAAGTTCTACGTTATAAAACTCTAATGGACAAAATTTAACACTCTGCTTAAGGGAACCACAAAGATGTCCCACCAAAAGTACATAGAAAACGCAGAGCAGTCAATCTACAGGACTTACTATAGCGGTCTAAACTATGATCTGCAGGATGAAACTTGATTTTTTAATTTGATCCCAATCGAGTAGATTAGGGCCATATTAAAATTAAGGGGAGAATAATTGATCAATCTCAACTATTGATCAATCTTAATATGCCTCACCATCCGGATCTTCCAATTCTCTTGTATACGAATGGGACATGTTGTACAAATTTACTGTGAATTCATTTTACCACAGAAAAAGTATTAATGATGAAATCCTGTAGATTTTTTGACACTTTTTACTATTTCTTGTAAAAATTTAAAAATTTGCTTCTAAGCTTACGTAAACTTCTATGAATTTTTATGAACTTTGTATTTCCTTTTTGTCAGTCTGGTAGACAGTCTGAGGCCAAATCCAAATAGAATTGTACCTAATCATAAATTATTGTAAAAAAACACTCAAATATTTTTAAACCAACTAAAAGTCATTCTATAATCTATCTAATCTAACCCCTCATGAAGGTGCTGGTCCCCAATAGAGCGCCTACCCAGGTGGCGGATAGGGGAATGCTTACTAAATATAGTGGGTACCGGTATGGAAATTATCCGGGGTGGACTAAGACCAGCAACAAACGAGAAGTCCAGAAGCGTCTGTCTCAAAATGTGCGGCTTCCTGGTCGGCGTCTGTTACCAAGGTTAGGGTCGGCCGAATACAAAACACCTTTTTTCTTCCAATATGCAAATAGAATGGACAGCAATTAGATGCATGCCAGATGTCTTTATGAAATAACCTGCTGGTTATACTATTACTTTTCTCCGTAAGGGCATAACACTTGCGGGGATAAGCTTTGATGTTTTTGTGCAGCGGTTTCATGTTTGGCTCATCAGATCAAAAACTACTTTCTTCCTCTATCTTTTCTACTCCCAAATTTTTCCGCTCGCGATGTGCTACGCATTTCAAGGGAAGTCATAACAACTTGATGACGAGCATATTATATAAAAAATTTAAGACTCCAGTGTCTAGAATCTAGAATTTTTAAGGTGAAAATCCCTTACGAGGGGCGTGGCCTTTTTTCGCTCGATTTGAAAGCATATCTCAACATTTTTATATGCAAGTGCTTCTTGATTTCAAGCAAATATAATATAGAACCAGTAAAGAAGCCTCTCGTACGACCATAACAACGTCACACTCATGGATTAAAATATAAAAAAACTTTGACGATGAGTTTAACACCCAATCCAACGACACGCTAGCTGCTATTTACTTATTACTTTTTGGATTTAACTTTTTACTATTTACTTTTTTCTTTTTACTTTTTACTTTTTACTTTTTACTTTTTACTTTTTACTTTTTACTTTTTACTTTTTACTTTTTACTTTTTACTTTTTACTTTTTACTTTTTACCTTTTACTTTTTACTTTTTACTTTTTACTTTTTACTTTTTACTTTTTACTTTTTACTTTTTACTTTTTACTTTTTACTTTTTACTTTTTACTTTTTACTTTTTACTTTTTACTTTTTACTTTTTACTTTTTACTTTTTACTTTTTACTTTTTACTTTTTACTTTTTACTTTTTACTTTTTACTTTTTACTTTTTACTTTTTACTTTTTACTTTTTACTTTTTACTTTTTACTTTTTACTTTTTACTTTTTACTTTTTACTTTTTACTTTTTACTTTTTACTTTTTACTTTTTACTTTTTACTTTTTACTTTTTACTTTTTACTTTTTACTTTTTACTTTTTACTTTTTACTTTTTACTTTTTACTTTTTACTTTTTACTTTTTACTTTTTACTTTTTACTTTTTACTTTTTACTTTTTACTTTTTACTTTTTACTTTTTACTTTTTACTTTTTACTTTTTACTTTTTACTTTTTACTTTTTACTTTTTACTTTTTACTTTTTACTTTTTACTTTTTACTTTTTACTTTTTACTTTTTACTTTTTACTTTTTACTTTTTACTTTTTACTTTTTACTTTTTACTTTTTACTTTTTACTTTTTACTTTTTACTTTTTACTTTTTACTTTTTACTTTTTACTTTTTACTTTTTACTTTTTACTTTTTACTTTTTACTTTTTACTTTTTACTTTTTACTTTTTACTTTTTACTTTTTACTTTTTACTTTTTACTTTTTACTTTTTACTTTTTACTTTTTACTTTTTACTTTTTACTTTTTACTTTTTACTTTTTACTTTTTACTTTTTACTTGTTGTTTTATAATTTTTGCTATAAAAAAAATAAATAAATAGAGTGGCGCAACAGCTCGAGGTAAACCAGGGACAACTTCTCAACAATGTATGCTGGTGTGTTAATTTCTTTACATACAAGGGGACCTTCAATTTTTTGCCGAATCCGAACGGCACTTTGAGAAGTTTTTCAAGACCATTAATACTCTCGGTGGGCTTGTCAAACCCTCGCGGAGGTGGGGACCTTGAAAAAGAACAATTCTTTTTTTTTTTTTCTTATACTAATACTATAATTTTTTGCTATAATTTTGCTATATACTTTATAGTAAAGAAGCCTGTAGTGCGACAGGAATAATGTCACACCACACATATGTAGACACCTAGATTACAAAAAAAAAATTGCCCTTAGTCCAAAGCCCCAACACGATTTGATCCTGACCCGAGACAACGACATGCGAGCCGAACACTCTTGCAGTGAGCTCCAAGTCACACAATTAGAACCTGTCGGTAGTGGCTGTACGTGATACGTATGGAAGCAATGGCTTCTTTGTTCTTTGGATTAAAATTCAATTTTTACCCGTTCAATCAAAGTGGTTTTGGATGGTCTCAAGTGTGATATCTTTTCGACGCATAAATGCATGGTTGAGTTTTATTACCGACGCTCTTTCTGCTATTATCGCTATGTGTGCTACATCTGCATCTAATTCAATTCAATATTTCGCCGATGACAGAAAACTTTTTTCATAATCGTGTCCAGGAAAGTGGCCCAGAACTGCGAAAATTATTACTTCAAAAAAAAATAAATACACGCAATCCGGCTACCAATTCATCCGTCATCCCTTTCCCTTTCATTTATCATCCATGCACTCTAGAGAAGCAAAACTTTCTCCTCTTTAGCAGAAAATCCATCTCCAAAGTCCAAATTGATTAAATGAGACATCCACGACGCCCCCAACTCACTGCTAATCAATCCCTCTAATGGTCTCTTAAAAAACTGAAACAATACAAATCCGAAGAAACACTTGTCAAACAATTTGACATGGCAAATACCTTCTGATCAGCAGAGACACATCTCATCTCCATCCCACACCTAAACAATCGTCCATACTTTCGCCGTCAGCCAACTACAGACAGAGAAAAGATTTAACCGAAATCTCCGGAATTTAATGGGTGTGTCCACAGGAAAAAAAAGACTTAAGTAAAATACAATTTAACAAACGAGCCCAAGTGCTTATGTATCATCCACCTGAGCAGCCAGCACCTCTGGGCCATGTTTGTCTACTCAATCCTCGCACGCGGCCACAACTGAATTTTATTACCAAAACGCCGAATTATCTCGAGCCGACCGACGTGTTGCATAAACTTGGCATAACTTTTAGGAGAAATTAATGTAAATATGGAAAGTTCCTCGAACACCGATACATCAGCATCATTCAGTCGAAGTGGTACAAAATAATTCGGAACTCTTATGCGGAAGATGATTGACCATAAAAACGCAGATACGCCTAAGAGAGTATCTTTCCGCATACAAGTTGCTTGGATTTTCCCACAGTGTCATCTTTCCTAATTGGGCAGTGCATTCGCATTTTTTGCCGCAGATAGGGGTACCTCCATGCTCCATCCGATCGGTCACGTCTCTGTCGGTTGTATGGCCTCACGCACCCATCATCAGACCTCAGAAACTGGGCAAATGACTCGATTGGAATTTTAATGCGAATCAATTACAGCTACGCATCTCAAGCGGTCTTTCCGAGTTGAGTTAATCCGGAATCGACGCACATTGACGTGATTCATTGGTTTTACCAAATCGAGACGTTGAGATGCGTCTAACCTCTCCAAAGGAAAACACATCGTGTCAGTGTCATAAGCAGATGCATTAGTTTTTGCTTATTTGTTTTTATTATTTTTCCCATCTTAATATTCCTACCTCTACCTGTTCCTATGATGCAATTGTGTTTGAGATACTCAGCCGCAAACAGGTTACAAATAGATTCACAAAAAAAAAAACAATCCGAATGGTGTGGCTTCTGTGGCCAGAAAACTTTCGTTTTCATTTGTTTGAGAATTGAGATTGGTTTTCTGAAGATGAAGAAAGCAGTGAAGAGAAAACGACGACAACTGAAATAAAAATAATAAAAATGTGTTGAAAACGAAAATATCTTCTCTTGATATTTACTTTACAAATATTTACAATGGATGGTAATTGTCAATTCAAGGATAGGCTACGACACCGTAATTACCGTGTGTGTATACACTGGGTATACTTCCCTAAAAGAGGGAACCTCTGCAACGGCAGCATCCCAAATGTGGAGACTCTTCATTCAAATTTGTGTTTGCTCTTGTTATGAACGATGATGCAAAGTTTTCAATTGCTTGGATGTCGGCTTTTTTTTTCTTGTTTTGCAAAGCGATGTGAAGTTGAGAAATTCAAATAAGAGAAAGAGATTTTGAAGTGTTACCTACATGTAAATTGTGAGCAAGCTACACGAGATATTAATCTTCGCAAAACGAGAGCCAATTAATTTGTCTGGCAGTAGGAGGCATTTGAGTATTTTTCTTAAGGAACTGGTGTTTATGTGAAGTCTTAAGACCTTTGTATGAGTTCTTCTTCCTTTTGAAAATAAGCAAATTCGGCTGAACACATTCAATGTGATTGTTGTTTTAAGCTCTTTCCTTTACGTTTGGTGTGTAACTATTTAAGGGCCGGTTTTTCAGTGCTGAGTTAAGCCCAGCCAAGATCTGTTAATCCTGTAACAAAACAAATCTGGAGTTAACCCAGCGAGCAGTTTTTCAGTGCAGAGTTAACTCCGTCTACAAAGTTGTCAAAACCTACGACTCTCTCACTTCACATAGAAGAACACAGAAAAAAAAGTTCGACTTATTTCCAGATGTAATTTTTTACAGAAACACGCAAATCAAATGTTATTCCACACAGAAAAAACATTCAAAGTTTATACTGTTCTCCCGAGTTGATTCGAGATTAACTCATCAAATTTGGCGAGTTAAGCCGAGATTAACCCTAGATACAAGTTCACTGAAAAACTCATTTCTGGGGTTGATCTCAGTTTTACTCGAAAACTCGAATGATATCGCACTGAAGAACCGGCCCTAAGTGGTATAAACGTATCTAGTTCAATTTCCAGGCAGACAAAAGTTCATCAAAGCACTTCTTATACGATACCACATCTCGTGTGAGTATATTAAAGTTTATGTCACATAGTTTCTAAGATTGTTCTAAGATTTCTAAGATTGTTTAACATCTAAGGGCATATGATTGAGTGCAGAAACGGAATCAATTGGTCTTTTGGCCTTAAAATTTCGAGCTCAAATGAAATTTCATGCATAAGCTCAATTTTAATCGAAACAGCACAGGGTAAGCATTTATCAAATCTACCCACAGACACGCCACAATAAGTGTAAATGTGCAACCAGCTCCAGTGATTTCAAAACTGTTTAGCACCTTCTAGTGATTGTCACACCCCAATAGTTTGCGAAGCTACTATGGCAGAAAGCGATCTGCAAACGCGAGATCTATAAGCCGAAAAAATTGTTCATGACACTACCATGGGCCCCATCTCTCCCAAAAATACTTTCCTAGAGTTTATCAAGAGGCTAACTTGACTAGATACGACTGACATTAAAAAAATGTATTGAACAATATTGGTCTATAATTTTGTGTTGCTCGCAAGAGCGTTACACTTAGGTATGGTGCCGGGAGTGATGACCCTGTGGGCTCTATAGTTTGCTTCATAGAGCCTCATTCCCCAACTCATTCCCAACCCATGCAAAATCAGAAATTAATTTGTTGTGCTGCAGGTGGTATTAGCAATTGCCAAAATCCACCTGCAATCTCTATGATTATGGTCGGGGCATTGGATTTGGAGATCCAACATTGACTTATGAAAAACAAGTGAGTAAGTGCAAGAGTTCGTTTGTGACAAACTTCTATAAACCCGACCCTTTTTACCGTGTAACACCAGATCTTAAAATTTTTCGTCCCGAATCAATATATAATTTGTATAGGCCACGCCCCCAAAAATGGGTCTGGGCTAAAAATTAAAATCAATTAATTGTTATTTCGTTAGATTAATCCCAAAATGCGTTAAAACCGAAAATTTTAACGAAAAATAAACAGTTTTTTCCTAAAAACGCCGCTAAAAGTAGGCGGAGCTCAAAACTTTTTATGGATAAAGCTTTGCAAATAGTAATATCTTTAATATTTCTTATACATTTTTTTTTTCGATTTGGAGTAAACTTTCCGAGAAATGGGGTTTTTAAAGATCGAGCATGTTAAAAGTGGGCATGGTGGATATTGTGGGCGGTCCAATTTTTGCCTTGTTAAAGGTCTTGGGCCAATATTGCTCAGTACCAAAATTTAAGTTTATGAGTTAAGCCTATGACTTGTCTAACTTGACCAAAAAACATTTTGAAAGAAAATGTGAAAAAGAGGTTGTCTCACATTAAAACCTATAAGACCATCAGGCACGACACTGATACAAGTAGTGGGCATGGCCGTGGACGGATTAAGCCAAATTTCACACTTTGCCTATGCAGCAGAAGGTCCAAGCCGTCTACCAAGTTTCACCTCTCTAGCTTTATTTTGAAGATCTAAAACCTTCAGACATACAGACGAAAGGACGGACGGATGGACATGGCTTAATCAATTCACCTGTCGGTCTCGATCATATCTCTAAAAGATCTTAAGGGTCTACGGCGATTATTTCACTGTGTTACAAACTACGCATTAAAATTAATTTACCCTCGGTCGGGTATAAAAAAAGAAACAAGCTTTTTGTGGATCTTTGTTCGACTCGGTCTGTATGCCTGTCGGTTTGCCTCGGAATACCATTATGGTTGACGGGGCTTCGAAAGAGGGGGCCCTGTGTTACCCCTGACTAAGGGACAGCGGAAGAAGAAAAAGAAGAAATTGACCGATTGATGGCACAAAGAAGTTTTACTGAACACTGGGTAAAGGCGCTTTCGGCGGTGTCTGTGAAGTGGAGCAGGTCGGTGGAAGTCTCGCCAACTTTGAAACAAACTTATATCTTACATTGGCACCGTCTCTTCTTCTGCTCAATACAACCGCAAAAAGAAGCGAGCCATGCCGATTGAATGGTTTGCAGTCAGGGGTGTGCTGGCTGTATTTTAACAGGGCCTCTCTGATACCAGGCCGCCTTGGAGACTATTTTTGGTCTTACCACGGCAATGCAGACTCTGGAGAGGTGGACTTTTTTTTCATGCGCTTCTCGTCGGAATGGTAACCACTCATAAAAAAAAATGGTTAAATGCGGGATCGCACTGAAAAAGATCATCTGGATCGAATTGAGCAGGATATCCGTTCTCATGATTCAGAAGCAGTGAACAAACGCCCGATTAGGCAGGGGATTAACTTTTGGTAAGTGCTAAAAAGCACCAGTCAGGAGCCCACCAACACCCTGAACAAGGTATGGGTACGTTCCAAAGCCAAAAGCCGGCGGCGCGCAGCAGGTAACAACCACGCTCTAACCAATCCCACCTTGAAAGTGACTAAAGAGAAAAAGTATGAAAGCCGGGCACAGACCAAATTTCTTGGTTCTTTGCCAAGCAGTCAACTAAGAAATAGGTGTGCCCCAAAATGCTGTCTCCTGGACAATCAGGATTGAAAGCCAAACCTCGTAGAAGGAGACTTAGTGGGGCATGCTTCCACTGGTAACACCGTTAAAAACCCTAATGGTTGCAGCCAGTAAAATCAGCATAGTCCAAGTAAACATGGATCAGCCGTGATAGCAAGCATGTTTACTGTAAAAAGAATGGGCCCTGGTATAGCGTATCAAACGAGCCGTCGGTGCCTGTTCACAGAATAATTTCGATTTTGAAAACACAGGTATGATAAGAAATTACGTAGGAAAGCCAAGGAAGATAAACTGGGAAATTTTCAAAGAAACATTAGAAAGAAATCTGGAGCACATAGACTTAAGATGAGAAAACATAGTCGAGGGCATCACAAACGAATTTGAAACTAGCTGTCCTCTTAGTACGAATATTAGAGGTAACATGAACAAAAACCTGTCAAAACTGAGATCCGATACGTGCAAACTGTTCAACAAGGCAAAGTGACAGATATAACCAAAAAAAAAAACAATAAAAAAAATATGGAAAACTAGAGGAATTTTTCTGAGACATTGATAAGCACTCCATTGGCCTGTGCAGCAAAGCTTTACAAGGCTTTTACCAGGCTTTCTATACAGAACGGGCAAGAAATGCTACTTCCGTACTGCGTAAGAATAGCGAAAAGGAGCTATTCTTACCCAGTTACTATCGTGCTCTGGGATACCAAACCAGTGGAGACGGGCAAAGATTGTATTCATAAAAAAAGGTGGGAAAAAAGACGACCCAAAGCAACCGAAGTCCTATACCGATCAGCTTAACGACCTTTTTCTTAAAGCAATGAAAAAAACAGTGAACAATTACATAAGAGAAAAAGTGTAGGTAGCTTCTCTGTTCACCACTGCCAGCTTGAATACAGAGTTGGCAGATCTACCAAGACCGCTCTATATCAGCTGACGGAAACTATCCAAAATGCTCTCGACACCAAAGAGACAGTAATCTGTGCCTGTCTTCATATCGAAGAGGCATTTGACAACACGTCACATGAATCCATCAGACGAGCCCCAGATAGAAAGGGAGTAATTAGCACAGTTTCCAGAGGGATGCATGAGCTGCTGAGCACAAGATCATTGGAGATGCACAAATCGCAGGAAATTATCAAGGTCAGCAAAACAAGAGGGTGCGCACCACAAGGAGGGGTCTAGTCATAGACAGGTCTAGCCTAGTCACCACTAATGTGGAGTCTAGTTGTGGATGAACTACTTGATAGGTTAACAAACCTAGGCCTGTCAGGCATATAGAAATGATTGCTAGGGGAAAGTTTGAAGGAACGCTGAAATTATTTAAAGAGCACTAAAGGCAGTACCCAGCTGGTACAACACAGCTGGGTTCAAGCTAAACCCGGCCAAGAGAAATATAGTACTATTCAACAGGAAAAGTAGTATTCATATTAAACCTATAAGACTATCACGCATGACATTGATACAAGTTTAACAGTTTAAGTATATCTAGGCTTAGTCCTAGACAGCAAACTAATCTGGAAAGCACATACAGCAGAGATCTCCAAAGAGGCTTCTTGCAGGTAGCATCAAAAGGTCTGATGACTCGCAGGACCTTTGTGGGTAAGTTTTGGGGATGCAGCCGAATATCATAAGATGGATGTACACTGCCAAAGTAACGCCAATGATCATCAATCACTCCATCGAGTGCAAAGACTGGCATGTCTCTGCATAACCGGGGCTATGCGAACATGTACCACCGCAACCATGGAAGTGCTATTGGAATCGACCCCATAACACATCGTGGTTGAGGAAACGGCTGGAAAAACGGCCCTGAGGATGGTTAAAGAAGGGACTTTGAGCATTAGACCAAGGCAGCTTGACGCACAGATGTGTCCAATTCAGTCTTGACAGAAATTACAGGATTTGCGGCAAAGTAATAACGTCGGACAGTTAGAAGTTATCAAGGCGCTAAGTGCCCACATAGTCAGATCAAAGCTTGTATGGGATTGCCTACACACACAGGCTTAATGACTCTCTATTAGGTACCTGGCCATGTCGGGATAGGGGGAAACGAAGCTGGGGACTCCTTCGCAAGACAGCAGTTCCTTTTATAGGACCTGAACCTATCTGCGGAGTAGCGGAGCTCACCCTTTGGGAAGAATTCGGGAAACTGAGGAGGTCAATCGAGCTAGGACATGTGGAAAAGCATTCAAGGCCTGTGGCAAGCTAAGAAACTTCTAAAACTACTAGCAGAAGGAATTTAAGGCAGTCATCGACGTTAGTAACAATAACTCACTTTTCCTTACAGGATTCCTAACGGTGCATTGTAAACTGAGGAAACATTTACGGAAAATTCGTGTAACGAATGAACCCTTCTGTAGATTTTGCGATGAGCTCAGTCTGAACCACAAAAGGATAAAATGTCTGGGAAAATACAAGATATCAGACAGAGGGATACAGACCTTAAAGCCGCTTATCATTCTTAGATTCCTCGATGAAACTGGACTAGAAAAAGTGCTTTAGTCTGTGCTCTCTCGGGGGACAATTGGCCAACAGGTCGCAGTGCCGAACCCAACCTATTAATTTGAATTTTAATGCATAGTTTGCAATACAGTGAAATAAGCACCGTCGACCTTTAAGAGATATGATTGAGACTGACAGGTGAATTGATTAAGTAATTTCCAACCGTCCATCTGTTGATGAGAATGAGTGTTTTAGGTCTTTAAAATCAAGCAAGAACAAACTTAAACAATTTTAAATAACCAATTTTAATACTTTGTCTGTGCAAAATAAGAACCCAAAGTTTCAGCGCTATAAAAAAGGTAGGTATTTATAATGGTAGCGTTACTACTCTTTAAATTTAAAGAGATATTGCTCATCATCACCAAGTTTTATCTTATTCTACTTTAAAGTGTTATTTATGAAACATTTATTTAAACGTTGCCAGTTCCTTTTTTTGTGGGAACTTAAGTTTAATTTTCGTTTACGTATAATATAATTTACTACTTCAACCGGATGAATCAAAGCGAATTGCTTACTTGGCCTTCTATAAATATCTCAGCCAAGTCCAACTTTTTTAATCATGCCACCACCGTCAATTTGAATTGCAAGGAGTGAACCCAAAATCGTGTTCACTAAAGACTAAAGCAATTGGAAAACTTTCGTCAGTGCAAACAAACTCTATAGCCACACAAACACCATCACATACAATTCAAATAAATTTCACACCAAATCCACACCTAGGGACGCGGATTCCACTTGTCTGGCAGCAGCACCATTAATGTCTCCAGATGAGATGAGATTTACGTGTGCAATGTGCACCAAACTTAGACCACAAAAACTGTCCATTCTATCCTAAAAGAAGTGATCAAATCCTGTTTAGATTTGGCGGTTTTATCTTCACAACGTTTGCAAGGACTTTAATCCAGTCAAGGATTCAGTTCATGCAATCCTTATTAACTGCTGAACTATCATCACTGGAAAACAAGTGGTTGCATCAAGTGTCATAATATTTTATGCACCTCACGATCGTACACTTAATTGTAAAACTTATAAAATGACTTTAAGTTAGTAACGTATAGACGGTACGAGACTTTTATTTCGACCGCTTTCCGGTCTAATAAATCAGGTCATGGAGTACTAACTAAGCCGTCAAATTCTCACAATGAAAAGCAATATAAAGACGTTGAGTGCGGTTCTCAATCTAAATGGTCATTTTAGCCTGATGACGTTCCGAAATCTGTGGTTCGGTACCGCACATCCGCTGTCTTAATGACGAAATTTATTTGAGTGGCGTGTGTTGTTGTAGGACGGCACCATTTTGTTAAATGAATACTCTGCACATGTTTCCTTAAGAATCTTTAAGTTTCTTGCGGGAGTGGCAAGAAGGAAAATGATTTATGAAAAATAAAATACAAAAGTCAATAAAATCAAATGTAACTGTTAGAAGTCCTCGACATCTGGGAGAAAAATTTCGAGGAATAAATAAATTAGGGTAGAAAAATAAGAGAGCTAAATTTTCGGGCTAAGAGAAGCCGAAGGAGCATTTACGTAAAGTAGATATGCTTGTTAATCCTTATATTAATAAATTCCTTACATTTTTATTTCGTATCTGTCAGTTCCTTAGGCGAATTCAATCTGCTTTCGGCCCACTCGACATCTTCTTGTCTGGAGCCTATAAAGCCATTCAGTACCTATACGTGCATGACACTATACCCGGATTTTAAACGCCATAAAAACTTCTCCACAATTTTGTTTATCAACCCAAAGGAAGTGAATCCAAATTCCAAAAAACTAACACAGCGTGACCCCTTTTAGAATACAGTCGGTTGACGGTTATAAGATGCAGGGAGAGGCTGGGGGGATCTGGTATGACTAGGAAATTGCCCCAAGTGAACGATTTAGGTAACTTTGGCAATAACTCATACATTTTCCAGTCCTGGAACTAACTTAAGGGTCCTGTTGTCCTGTTGTCCTGGAAACATTAACGATTCGGTTGGAGGCGCAAAACTTGTCCGGAAACATATGCAGTATAGCTATCCACGTATGTTTTATAATGACCATGTAGGTTACTCTGGTTTAACTCATCTTAAAAGGACTCCAGCGAACAACAACTCTTGACAAAATGTCTCTCACGAAGTCTAACACATGGTTATCGGCCCTGGACAGAAAAAAACCAAAAATAACTAGCAGGTATATTATGCAGCCAAGTTAAGCTGTAGCCTGGCCTACGTTATAACATAGCCGAAGACTGGCGAACAGGAACAGTCAAGTGGTCATCCTCTTGTCTCTCTTATTGTTCCTTTGTGTTAACGGATATGATTTTTTTTCAATTCTTGACAAAGCCAAGGAATTGATGCCTCATTACATGCCGATGATGTAGGAATCATTGTCAGTGGCTAATACAAAAACACAGTTTGAAAACGAATGCACTTCGCGAAGGCATCTTTAGAAATCCTAAGTAGACGACTTTTATTCCCCAAACAAAAGGATACATGGGGAAACTAGTTGGGGAAACTAGGGGTCAGAGACTTCTGGAGCCCTGAGCGGGCTTAAGTATGGGCAACTACACCACTCCAAAGACCTGAAAAATTCTGTGGAGACAGAAAAAGACTCTTCAAGAATTTTACTAAAATCCCAGGTAGAATCGAATCGAACGAAGTATGGCTTAAGCACACCTGGAGAGCATTGCTCCAAAAAATTCTTTCCCATTTTTCTTCCCCAGGGGGACTTATACCCTGACCTGGAAAGGGCTTATTAAAAAATCCTCACTGAAATTTTCAGCTGCCATTACAAACTGAAGAGCATTTCCATACCGACTGCTTTTTACTGGACTTGACATGCAGGAGCGGAATAAGGGGAGGCCAGACAGGGTAACAGCCTCGGGCATCAACAAAACAGGGGCCCACAATAGGATGGAAAAACTTGCCCTTAAGCTCATCAGTTATTCTTCGCTGAAGATGGGGCGATTCCCCCCTTTGTAGGGAAATGGCTACGATAAGCCAAAAGAAGACAAAGTATCTGTGCTGTCGATTTTCATATACACACGAGCCAATTCCAGACATTTAATTGAATGGAAATGATCTTCCCAAAAGTTTATGTGCATCGCATTGGTATCTATCATCAATCGCAAGACAAACAAGTAAGTGCCACAGTGTGTATGCAGAAGTCACAGTCCGTAAAACGGACCGCTGTGTACCCCATCCTATCCCACATTTTTAAATACTGATGTTATTGTTATTTTTTGACACTTTGTAGATAGTGCAAACTTCGAAAAGGGGCGCAGTCCAACCGAAGAAAAGGAAATTTTAGGTTTTTCTTCAATTCTGCCTGCAAATGTAGGCGTGACCCAAAGTCTTGTATAAACTAAATGTAGAACTAGGTGTCTTCAACATAATTTATTAGGTAAAATTTTTTCGATTTGAAACAAAAATATTGAATAAAACGCATTTAAAAAACTACCTTTTAAATCGATGCTGCGCCTTCTAGGGCGTGCGATAGAAAGCGATATGAATTTTGTTTGATGTATCTTTTAATAAACATAAGATAATAAGTACCCAATTTCAGGCTTTTAAGACGTCGTACAGCTTTGAAGGCTCTGAAGGTAGTTGCACAATTGCAACGCAACGATTGTGGGCGTGTCAGTGGGCGGTATTCAAAAAGTTTTACACTTGTATGCTTCGGATACAATGAACTTATGCACCAAGCATTTCAGCTTTCTAGCTATAAATTTTAGGCCTAAAAACGTATGACATACAGACATACAGAACAGACGTACGGACGGACATAGCTTATTCGATTTATAGTTCGGTCTCGATCTAAGCTAGTTATATGGCAAATTCTGTGACAAAACTAGGGGGCAGGTAAGAATCCAATAAGGCGAATCATTGGATACCCCATCCCTTTTGATCCCTGTCAAGGTCCGCTGTCGAAAATGTTCTTCAATAAAAATGTGGCGTGGCATCAACCCCTATTAATAACATCGGATTTTTTGTTCAAATATTTTATCCGATTAAGGTTTACATAATGTTGGTTTCATTTTTACATCCAAAATTTGACTTCTTTTTAAAAAGCACCCCCAAAAGTGGGCGTGGCGAAAATTAATTCGTTTTATTTGAAAGTATACGTACTTATGTATATGTTTTAAAATGCAAATTTTCGTAATTTCAAGCATGCTGTTTATAAGAATGTGACCAGAAATGTGAACAGAAATGTGACCACGCCCACTTGGATAAGTTTTTCGCTTTTCTTGACAAACTGATGACAATAGACATAAGCATTAAGCAAGCATATAGCACACAAAATTTCAGTATCCTACGACAAATTTGACATTTTATGCTATTAAGTAAAGTGGGCGTGTCAGTGCCCGGATTTCAAAAATTTCGACACTTGTACTCCTTCGCGGCCCAGAAAGAACAGCTATCAATTTTTAAGTTCGTACCTCCGATTCGTAAGGCCTAAAAACTACTGACACAAGGACGGAAACGGCTCATTCGACTTACAATTCGGTCTCGATTAGATGCCCTTAAGGTCTTGGGGATCTACCACTATTATTTCTCTATGCCACAAGCTACGAATCAAACCTTATATACCTCTTATCCTATGGGATGGGGTATAAAAATACCCCGGTGCTCAGGTAAAGTTCAAGTAAGGTAATATTGGACAGCTTATAAGAAATACGAGGCATAAAACAGCAGATAAGATAAAAATGCTTCGCATGACAGTTAAGGTGTATAATAAAGCTGGATAGAATTAGCACTACGAAGATCCGAGGAACCTTCCTCGTAAAAGAACGTATATGCAGGAAATTGGAGGACGACTGAAAAATTTTCCTTGTAAAAAACGGACCATTTTCAGAAGCTTGTTGATACTCGTTGGTCTTGTTTCGCAGTTGTCGATCATCTGTGTGTTTCTTTTGCTGAAAGATTGCATACGAAGGTTAGCGTTTGCTATTTTGATTTCACACTCAAGTAGAGAAGATAGATGCTTCGAATTTGGACTCTTCAGCAGTGTCATTGGCGAAAGTGTACAAAGATAATTTTTAGCCTAGTCAGTGTTACCGCTGAAGATTTTTAAAGGTTGTTTTAAAATAAAAACTTGTGAGTAAGTGCTACAGTGCGTACGCAGAAGTTACAGTCCGCAAAACGGACCGTTGAATACCCCATCCCATTCCATATTGTAAAATGCTGATGGCATGGTTCGAAAAGGGGCGTCGTCCAACCGCCCCTAATTACAAACTATAGATTATAAGATATTTCCACATGTATTTCTATGACACGCTTTAATGTACATAAAAATGTAATTTTTTGACTCAAATTCAATATTATTGAAAAATGTACCCCTTAAAAGGGGCGTGGCTAATAACTTTATATCAACGAAATGAAATGAAGTCTCCTTTACCTATCCTGCTACATTTTTTATTTCATGCATTCCTAAATTAGGCTCAAAGCCAGTCGAAATTAAGTTTTTCTGGAAAATTTTAGGTTTTTTTTCAATTTTGCCTAGCAAAGGCGGGCGTGGCCCAAAGTCTTGTATGAACAAAATGTAGAACTAAGCGTTTTCTACATAAAATATTAAGCGAACTTTTTTAAATTTGGAGTAAAAATATTGAGTAAACAGCATTTGAAAATTTATTCTTATAAAAGATGGCACGTCCACTGGAGGAGGTTTACCAATTCAATTTTTCTTTTTTGTGTCTTATATTCATTAGGAGATGCTGAATGTCTAATTTCAGCCTTTTAGAACGTCTTACAGTTTTGACATCTCTGGAGGTAGTTGCACATTAAGACCGATTGTGGGCGTGTCTTTCGGCGGATTTCAAAAATATTTACACTTGTACTGCTTCGCATGACGTGGACTTTACGTACGAAATTTCATCACTCTAGCTCAAAATTTAAGGCCTAAAAACATGTGACATACAGACGGACGAACGCACGAACGGGCATGGCTTATTCGATTCAGAATTGGGTCTCGATCATATGCCCTTAAGTTCTTTTGGTCAACCATTATTATTTCACCGTGTTACAAACTATGCGACAAACTTAATATACCTCCTTTCCTATGGGATGGGATATAAATAGTACGTAGAAGTCCTTCAAGCGAGAACTGCATTATCTATAGGAAAACTTGCGCGAAGCTCCGAAGGGAGTGTATCCAATCAAAAAGAGCATGATGGGAAAACTTCGTTAACACCATGGACCCATCATTGGATGTCAGAATCCTATGGAGTGCATTCGAACCTCGAAGCCCCCAAAACAATTTTCATATATGTTTTCAGAACAAATGCTTCTAAATGATCCAGAGCAGAGAGCTAACATTTTTGCTGCAAAATGGAAATCATACAGCGCGGACCGTACGTACCCTGCTAGAGTAACTGAAACTAAGTAAAATTTTACAATATGTGATTTGTCAGATATGCAAGAAACAACTAGCCGTTTCGCTTGTCTTTTGGATAAAATAACATTAGCTGAACTGGATATGGCTCTCAATAGCGCAAAAGGAAAGACACCAGGTGATGACAAGATTACGTTTAATATGATAAAGTATTGCGCTGATAATCTTAAATTTAGAATTTGTACATTGTACAACAATATTGTGAGCACTGGGATATTTCCTCATGACTGAAAACGAGCGCAACTTAAACCCATTCCCAAAAAGGCAAGAAATTGCCACTCCTTTGATGAATACCGCCCCATCTCTCTCCTTCCTGTTCTCTTCAAAATTTTCGAGAAAATCTTGGTAAGACGAATAGCGTGGACATTGGAAAAAAGATTGCATCCAGGACAACATGCATTCAGACCAAATAGAGGAGTTCATTCACTTTTGCACCTACTGGAACACAGGATCGCTGATAAATTGTCTTCGTCCAAGCACAGCGTGGTCTTTTCATGGGATCTTGAAAAAGCTTATGACCGATTAATGTCGCACGTAGCTATACAACAACTGCATGCATGGGGTATCCCGAGAGGGATCCTTCAACTAGTTTAGTCTTTCTTGTCAGGAAGAACTTTTAAAGTAAACGTTGACGGTGTCAAATCTATTTTGGGTAAACTAGAAAATGGAACCCGACAAGGATCTCCACTCTCAGTAGTTATATATAATGCATATATTGACTCGCTCATCGTGGAACTTAACTTACCCAGATACCACCTCGACTTTGTTGGTATATACGCAGATAATATCTATGTTCTAGCATCAGGAGATCCTAGTAGAGTTAACTCAATTTTAGAAGCAGCAGATACAGCCGTTAATAGGTGCGCCCAGAATAGAGGAGCAGTTATACCACGTTTGAAAACAGAGGCGCTGCACGTATGCAGAAAAAGAAAATGCGATCCACCCCCGCTTACTTTACAGGGAACCATTGTGAAGCTCGAAAACAGTCTAAACATCCTTGGGGTTAAAAACATCCTTGGAGTTAAAAAAAACCTTAAATGGGATCTTCATTCCAAAAATGTGAAAGCTCTACTAAAAATGCGAAATAATGCTCTTAAAATGATTTGTTCCCGCCGAAAAGGACCCCATCTAGAAACAGCCCTTAAAATAGCAAAGACGTTAGTTGAAGGTACGTTGCAACACGGTATGACTGTTTTCATGTGGACAACAAAAAATAACATGGAAAAAATTAATGCTGCCATCAACGAGTGTTATCGCACGGCTACAGGTGCGTTAAGAGCTTCCCCAATTATCGCACTACGAGTGGAAGCCGGATACAAGTCCTTCGAACACCTCGGACAGAACAGAGCAGTAAGTTTATTCAGCAGGACAATAGTCGACGATATGCACCCGATGCACAAGGAAACGAAAGAAACACTTCTGCGCAAAAAAGCAAACCGCAGATCATGTACATCGGCCATAAGTAAAATTTTAAGCCTCATCTCTACCCTTCAGCTGGACCTCACGGATCTTTCCCAAGTACAATCAGCTGATCCCCCACCACCTTGGCAAAGAAATAAACTGAAAATTGACACCAGTTTGGCGAAACTAAAAAAGAAAAATACGCCAGCTAGATTGCTACATGGACTACACCGAGAGATGATAGCTGTCTCCAAAGCAGATCTAGTTCTGTACACAGATGATTCATATAAAGATGAAATCTCGTCTTTTGCTGTCATCGAACTTCAATGCAGTTCGATGACAGCAAAAGACAGCAAGATGACAGCAGTCTGGTATGCTACCAGAATCTGCATCTAGCTATATTGCCGAACTTACAGCAGTGCAAAAAGCGTTATCATTTGCCTTAGTTCGCCCACAGGCTACTATCATTTTTACTGACTGTTTGAGTTTACTTAAGGGACTACTTTGTGGAGCAAATAAGTGTCCCTCGCTTGAACACATTAGAAGCATTCTACAAGCCAACAACAACATCACTTTGGCGTGGGTTCCTGCCCATGTCGGGATTACGGGTAACGAGCTAGCTGACTTAGCAGCTAAGGAAGTCATCAAATATCCTCTGACCGTAATTACTCCTAATTCTGTTCTTTTCATTAAAAGATCTTTTGCAGCCTCTCAAGATAAGGAAGTTGCGGAAACATGGAAAACATGTCAAAAATTCCTGCGATCCTACCAACCGAAACATATTCGTGTTCCATACTGCAAAGCGTATACCAGAGATGACTGCATCAGAGTGTTTAGAATCAGAAAACCCTCTTTACAACTCGACACCTCTACAACCGAGAAGCACCGGAGCTATGCCTTAATTGTGGAACTGCGCTTACTGTTTGGCACATGATGGTTGAGTGTCCTAGCTCAAAAAAATCGAAAAAGGTCCTGTCAGCATTCCCGAACAGCTCTTAAAACTGATGAACCCTGGAAACCCCCAAACTATTATTACCTTAAAAAAAGTAACATCCCTCCACAATAAGTTTAAAGAAATTTAACACTTAAAATTTTAATTTATGTTTTTCTATACACATTTGTTTATTTACAACATATTAGATTTATATACTTTTCTTTTTTTCACTTCGTTTATTTTTCTTTCGAAAAAAAAAAAACTTTTGTGACTTCCCTTTTGGAAGCTAATCGACGACGTCATATGGCCTTTGTCGCCCTGATGTCTTAACTTTAAATAATTTATAAATTCAGTTTTTTGTAAATTATTTTGCTTTAAATAAATAAATAAATAAATAGGTCCCTTAAAACCAAAAAGGACGCTTTATGTGATAAGTTGTTAGCTAAACACACAAAATAGATACAAAAGTCGCGTCACTTTATTTTAAAACGAGTTTTTTATACTCGAGCTTTATACCCCATCCCATCGGTTTGATGGTTTACCCTTTTAATATAGACAAATAAGTGAACAACTGAAGACTCAGTCTTGTTCCTTCGGAAAGTAAGGTACGCCACTTACTTTTCCAATATGGGCCGCTTTCTATAAAAACGTGCGTATTTAACTGTGTTGTCAGTTGTGTACTTCGGCATGACGGGCGCAACGTACATATCCATTGGGTTAGAGGTTTTTTTCCATGTTTCGAAAAACATTTTTAGAATTGCAGTTGAAAATGTAGAGTTAAGTACGAATTAGTATTTTTTGAAAAAGCCGCTTTTAAATAAAGATCGTCTCTTGGTCGCTAACTAAGTAAAAATGAGTTAATTAAATTTGTTGTATATGTAGTCGACACATAATATATGAAGTTTACAAATTCACATTCTTGAACATCAACATTTCAGTGCTTCAATCCCAAACACTGAAATTGAACTAAGAATATTTTTGTTTTTTATGGCGTTAAATTTTACTGGAGAGCACGCATTTTGAATATTAAAATTATACAAAATAAGCCTCGAACTACTATGCGAAAAAAACCATCTGTCGAAGCTTTCGGTACTCAACATCGAAATCAGTTTACTCCGGGGACTAGATTTCAGCAAAATCATCAGGGATTTTTCGTCGAATAAGGAAACAATATTAAGCAATAGTTATACAAATTTCTGTTTTTACATAATATTGATTTCAGCATATTTGTTTATCAACACGATTTTACGTATACCTACCAACTCTTCCCAAGGTTTTTCTGTGGCAGCAATTATTTGAAAAGATCAAAGAAATTCTAGGTAGAAGCAATTATTTGAATTTATCTACCAGTGATTAGGATTGATCTATTTAAATTTAAATAAATAAATATTGTGCTGTGATGCTAGGCAATATTTTACATTGCGCATAGCGTAAAGAAAACCTCTCGTGCGAAAAAGTTTTTTAAAACATCAAAAAGCTATCCACATGGGGGGTCATTCACTAAAACCTGGGGTGCCCGTTGCAAACTTTAACATTACCAACGCAATTCCGTAAATGATTCCTATTAGAGTGTAATTTGGCATAATAAATACAACTTTGCTGGGGTAATTAAGAACTTAAACAGGCCCGCCTTGAATAACATAAAACGTCGTCGTTGGTCGCCACGCCAGTCGCCCGCCGGCCGTCGTATAGTCGTCCTTAAAAGTCATCACAATCTCTAACGCTGTGATCCGAAATTTCGCCATTAGGTATACCAACTTCCCACTTGAAACTGCTTCACAGCTCAGTACATTTTGGACTAGCAAGGAATATAAGTTCTTATTATTTCGTGGATCCATTAAAATGTCTACCAGTGCTCCATAGTCCTTTTGCCTGGGGGTTATTATCGTTGAGGTACCACCAGTAGTGCGATGCTGAAAAACAAACGAAAAACTCCCAACCTTTTCGTTCCCAATTAAACTCGTCTATGTGCCCAGTCTATCCAAGAGTATAGTACGTAAACTGAAGTTATCTTTAATTACCTTTGCGGGGGCGTTATTTAATTCTATGTTCGGCAATAAATTTGTGGACTCTGACTGAGAAATTGTATTTCTTCGCTCTTCAGCTGGAAATAATTGCACGTTGCTACTTTAATTTGTTGCCGCTTTTGGCCATACTTTCGTTTTCTTATATTCGTTCAGTGAATTCATGTTAAGGAGATTGAATTAAGAGCGGATTAGAAGCTGTTCTTGTGTGTTTTTTGACTGTAAGACTATCTGAGGCAAAATAAACATATGCATGCATTTGAATCACCCTCAATCGATGTAAATACGATGTAAATAATGGTAAGGACTTGAGCTTTGCTTTTACACATGTTAAAACAATACCGTAGCATAAGAAGTTTAGCTTGTCTAAACGTATCAGTCGTTAAAAGACTCGAATTCAGAAAATTAAGATTTTTTCAGAAGCCAAACAGGTTCAAAGGTCAAATCATGTGGCTTTCGATGGCCTTAGATTTCAGCGGGCAAGTGCTTGGTCCCAGTGGAGCTCATTTAGGATCCGACCCAGTTTAGCTTTCTGAAATCATGAGTCACTTGAGTTCAGTCTGCCACATAAAGTAAGAAAGATCAGTCCTTGAAGGACTAAGTCGAATTTAAACTTTATCGAGACTATTCCGCCTTCAGCGGGAGTATGCTGATATAGAAAACTCCATAAAGTCTCTTATAATATATGCGCAAAAGTTTTACTATGAATTAATTCTTAGTCAAGGTGGTGAAAGGCGCTGTTTCCACTAAGACGCTTCTGGTCAGGCCGAACTACTTAGTAAAGACATTATATGGGCTATGTATTCTTGCCTATAAGGAGTGGGTTATCTGGCGAGTTTTGGATTATGGGCTTTGGATGGAATATTAGGTCCCTTAACAGACTACATGCAGCCAAGCAACTAGCAGAAGCCCTAAATGACTGCAAGGCAGAAGGCACTGCCTACCAAGAAATGCAAAGCACCAAGAAACGCGGTGGATTTAAGACGGGGAAAATAAGGATGGAAAATTGTAACGGATGGAAATTGTGCTACCAACAAAACCAAAACAAAGCTTATTTGGATTTTCGTCGTTGGAGAGAAGCTGAGGCAAAAAAACGTGAGTCTTAAGTTATGTCTGCAACAATATATTATCCGCAACAAGCTAGTTTCACCGACATAATAGTCATATGCGCCTTACAGAGTAGAAAGATGACGATGCCGAAGGTAATGTTCTATGATGTCCTGGACAAAACGTATGATCAGTGCCGTAGTTAAGATATAAGATTATCCTAGGTGGTTTTAATCCCAAGCTAGAAAGCGAAGGCATCTTTGGCCGTACGGTCGGAAAACACAGTCTGTACGACACGACCTCTGATTGCTTCGGAGCAACACGCTGTGGTTATAAGTATACAGTTTCCGTATCGAACCGCCCACAACCATCAACCACATTGCAATCGACGCAAAGGCATACCTCCAGTATCGTGGATGTCCAACCTCTCCGAGGGACCAACGTTGACTCGGATAACAACCTCTTTGCAGCCAAAGTACAGCTGCGGAAATTCCGACCAACACCAAGAAATGGAAATGCTGCGAGGAAGTTTGGCGTCGGCACACTACAATAGCAAGAGATCGCCAACGCCAGGTCCTTCTACAACCGAGTCTTTTAAAACTTTCTTCTTAGTCCTTTGCAGCCAGAATCAAGTTTTGATAGCCGTTGGCATCAGTGGCAAAATACGAGATGCGGCCTTTGATGCGCTGCGCTTCACACGATCGGCATAACAAAACCCCGGGTTTGACGATGAATGCCGGCAAGCAAATGCATTAAACCGCATTTGCTTGCCGGCATGCGGTTTAATGCATTTGCTTGCCGTAGGAAGCGTACAAAGTGGTTTTGAACCAAAAGACAGAAGACATGAAAAAAGAAGGAAAACGGTTTAGTCGAAGGAAAGAGAGAGAGAACGAGAAGTGTGCGGTAGAAGAGATAGTGAGATGTTACAGCAAGTATGAGGTACGAAAGTTTCACTAAAGGAACGAAATGTCTTGCCAAGGGTGGTAAGTTGAAACTAAGGGCTTTAAGGACTTCAAGGAAACAAAATGTGATCGCAGTCTGTGCTGAGGATTTGAAAAAACCATTTCTGCAGGCAGAATGAACCATTGGTCGAAAAATGATACCGGCCACCAGGTGACATGAAAGAAGCTGTGTCTAGCCAGAGCTGGCGGCCCCAGCTGCCGAACTTTTTATATCCATTGGCGATGAGCTGGTAAGGATCATGCACCAGTTCATCTGCTCGGAGGATATGATCGGAGGAAAGCATACCCGACAAATCGAACCTCATTATTGTTTACCCGATCCCCAAACAACGAGACCCTGTAAACTGTGACAACTACAGAGGCGTCATTCTCCTTAACATCGCATAATAGAATCGTTCGAACGCCTAAGGCCGTTTTTAAGCAAATAGTAGGCCCATATCTGTGTGGTTGTAGGCCTGGAAAGTCTTTTGTCGATCAAATATTCACACTATGGGAGATCTTGGAGAAGACCCTGGAATTCTAAATCGATAGTACCCATCACCTTTTCATCATTCTTACGGCCGTGCACAGCAACATGTATTAAGTCGTGCTATATAGCGTAATGCTTAGTCGTCAATTTGTGCAGAAAGACGATAAAGTGACCTCACCAGTCGCTTTGATGTCGAAAAAGGATTTAGACAAGGCGACATCGTTCCTGAGAGAAATGTGCTGCACCCCGCTTTAACACCAGAGGCACAATCCTCCATAAGTCCGTAGAATCACTCGCATACGTATACGACATTGACATAAACAGAAAAACCCAGCGTGATGTCAGTGAAGCCCTCGTAATTATCAAGATGGAAGCGGCGAATATTTATTTAGCGATTACCGAGGCTGTTATTATGAAGCCTCGACGTGTGACATTGAGCCAAATATAAAATTTTTGCATAATGAGGCTTTTGATAGTGACACTAGAATATTAATATTTGGACTACTATCACTAAGGTTAAGTGTAATAAGGCCGATTTGGTACTATGCCACTGCGGACTAAGGGACTCCAGACAAATATGTGGCAGGTAAATATGTGGCAAAAACCTAAGTGGTCTCAACTCCAAAGCAAAGCAATTATCATGTTTCGTCTGGGATGTTAAAAACTAGACTCCTTCATTCTAATTATAAAGATCCCAGACGAATCATCTCAAACTTGACTCATTTCAAACTAGATGTCAAACTAGACTAGTCATTAAGATCCCAGACAAAACGTGTAAATGTTTTGGCTTTAGAATTGCGACTGGTTTTTGTCACATATTCCACTTTTGTATGCAAAATATTTGGCCTTATGAAACTTAGAATATGGGTTGGACATGAGTTGCATTCAACAGTGTTAATGGCAAATAAGAAATTTAAGCTTTATGACACTTTCAAAAAGTTACTAAAAGTCAAAGTTGGAGATAGATATAGTACCAAATGCTTGGCAGGCACACAATCACGGCACTCTATAACTTTTGAGGTAGCCTGGGCTCCGATATAAATTTAGAACACGATATACCAGCGCAGAAATTACAGAAAGGCTAACTTACAAATCGGTTTAAGAAGGCAATTGAACAGCGAAACCTGCTCTCGAGCAACTTATGTATCCATTTATGTCTCATCATGCCAGTCCTGCTGTGGCGGATGAAAACGCCTTAGGCTGCATGGAGAGGAAAATCCTTCCGTCCATTTAAGAGCGGAAAAGGAGATATAATTGCAACCTTAACGCGCTGTACAGCGACACCGACCTAGCCAGAGGAGTCAAAATACAGATGGCTGGGTCATCTAGAGCTTCTAGAGTTGAAAAAAACTTCGAATCCACCCCGCAAATAGAAGAGCATCAAGAACGGGACCTGAACCAACTTCGTTTGCAAAACTGGAGACGGCTAGCTGGAAAACAGAGCTGACGGGCGAGGCTTGTTGGCTAAAGCCAAGTTCTACCCCTGACTGTTGCGCAACCCTCTGGGGTTGCTGATCTCCAATCGGGCACCTCCCCATGTGGCAGATAGGGGAATGCTTACCAGATATGGTGAGTACCGGTATGGAAAATATCCGGGCGGACCAAAACCAGCAAAAATCGAAAAATCCAGGAGCGTCTGTCTCAAAATGAACGGCTTCCTGGTCGGCGTCTGCTATCCAGGTTAGGGTCGGCCGAATATTAAACACTTTTTTCTCTTACGAATACGCAAATAGAATGGACAACAATTAGATGCATGCCAGATGCATTTATGAAATACTCTGCTAGCTATATTATTGCTTTTCTCCGTAAAGGCATAACACTTGCGGGGCTAAGCTTTGGTGTTTCTGGGCAGAGTTTTCATTTTCCGTAGTGGCTCATCATCATTTGCGTATTGGATTTGAATTGATTGGATTGAATATTAAACACTTTTTTCTCTTACGAATACGCAAATAGAATGGACAACAATTAGATGCATGCCAGATGCATTTATGAAATACTCTGCTAGCTATATTATTGCTTTTCTCCGTAAAGGCATAACACTTGCGGGGCTAAGCTTTGGTGTTTCAGGGCAGAGTTTTCATTTTCCGTAGTGGCTCATCATCATTTGCGTATTGGATTTTCTCTTCTTCTTTTTTCTATCCTCAAATTCTTTCTGCTCGCAATGTGCTACGCATCTTAAGGGTAGTCATAACTCCTTGATCGCGAGTTGATTATAAAAAAAAACCATACATAAGTAATTTTATGCTTAGTCAAGATTGACAGAATTGTATTTCTTAGACAGTACCCAAACCTAGCATGGATATGCCTTTAAGAGTTTGCTCGAACCAACAGCATAAGTTATTCTCTCGATGGACACGATTAAAAGGATAAAAACTTAATATATCTCCCACCTTATGGGATGGGTTATAAGAAAAAAACTGTGACTGTCAGAGTTAGCTATCTGCTTATTTATTCGAATTGAACCAAGATGTCAAAATTTTGTTTTTTGTAATAAATTTTCCTGGAAAGAAAAATCGATATATCGCAATTCAAAATTCGAATATCAGTTTGCAGTCAGCTGTCTGGAATGACAATTCGACGGTGGGTGTATTCAGTGAGTGAGTCAATTTGTGCCTTCAGACTTTTCTGACATAGACCTCGCCGCGCGATCCTTCCATAGATAAGCGGGAAAAGCAAATGGTGATGATCATATGCTGAAAAAAAAAAAAATTATAAAGAAAGGACATTTCCTCTAAATCCCTGTACTCGAAAGATTTCTGAATTACATCTGGATTTCTGAAACACATCTTTGTGGAATGCAACAATGAGGGATCTTTTTTATCTTAAGCCATCAACGGCGATTCATTTACCCGTTCTTGACAAGGGATCTTATGCCCACGGACTATTCACGCCCTCCGCATAGACTATAACCATTAACCCCGCGGAATAAGGTATGACATAAAGCATTGGTATACTTCGTCTTGTGCGAGCTGAGTTGCTTCGTCCTACAAGACGTGTTTTCCCCATTTTCTCAAAGTTCTCTCTGGGATTGTTCTTACGAAGCTACATAATTCGGTCCAATTTTTTTTTCTGAACCCAGCGTGTGGCCATGGATGTGACCAGGAATTTTTTTTAGTTCTCCATGCCTATATAAAATATTGCCTCGTTTGGTGGTTTCATCAACTTCAGGTCAATCTGGGCAGATTGCGGAGCTATCCTGTCCTCTGATGGATTTGCTTGCGGTATCAGCCGTTCCTTTCTGGCCACGGAATCGCATCTGCATCCGCGGTTTATAGCTACACGTTGCATGTTTAATACAAATACTTTAACGCTATATTAAAAGTCCAACAGAAACCCTTCAACAAGTACCGCATTTTGCTGTAGCCCTACAGGCACTTGCCGTGCCACATTATGAGCAAAATTCATAACGAAAATGTCAACAGTGCGTTTTCTCTAACTTTGTTGACACATCGCAAGGTTGTCAATAGAGCCAGTGCTCTACGGTTTATAGCCTCTGACGTTGGAAAGTTTATGCATTGCATTGCTTCTTCCCAAGGATGCACTACTAAACGGTGCGGCAAAACTAACAGTATGGAAATGTTGCCATCTAATTGCATTAATATACATTCGCTTGTAGCTATAGTAAATGTATGCTCAGTTATGGAAAGCTTTTGCGACTATCGTGATGTCAGAAATTGTATATCAGGAGTCGTGCTTTCTGGTGTACATGTGCGTCATATCTAGCATGCAAATCTCATGTTGATTTTGGCATCGGATGGTTCCGTGCGATTGCCTAAATAAGCCGAAAATGTGCCTTGCCAAACTTCCGCGTTGTTTATGTTTTCCTGAACGGCGCGGCGGCGGCGGGCGTAGTATATAATAGAATCTTGTAGACACACAATATGCACAAAGGGCATAATTTATCTCACTGATGCGGCGATGATGAATTGGCAAAGATGATGTGGGTCTACGTTAAGGCAGCGAATAGCTCTGTCAACGACCGTATTTTGCTGCAGCGATTAGGCTTACATGGGACATACCTAACTATTTCCATTTAATTTGGCGAAAGCGTAAACATTTACGTTTCATGCATTCGCATTAGCATCGCGCTGTTGTCAGTTGTTGTGGATACATTATTTGAGCGGAAGAAGCCGAGTCTGGCACGTGAGTGGCATGGGCTATAAATTATTGCATAATTTACTTTGTCTTCACACCGATCTTTGACAGCCCCCCAAAATTATGTTATATCAGAGCACTCATAAATTCCTCTGATAAATGATCAATGGAACCGGTATGAATTTTTCTTATGATAATTAGCATCGACATAATTTGCAATAATCTCATCATCATGAATAATAATGACCGCAATTAGGTTTTTTACAAAAGAAGATTGCATAATGTTAGGTTAAGTGTCATAAGTGGAAGAGCAATAGCCGCCTTTGAGCTTTTTCTGACTTAGTAAGTAGACCATGTTTTACATTTGCAAAAAGGTACGTAGGTACCTATGTGCAAAAGCTTTTGCAATACAGTCGGAAATCTTCACAGCATTAGAAAGCCCCTCACGCTTAGAGGTACCTTCAAGCCCAGTCTTTCAAAATTATTGGCTCTCTGTAAATACTCTTTTTTCGAGCTTGGAGTAGGAAGACGTTAAGGACTTCAGTATGGATATTGTTGTTAAGATCTGAACATGTAGCATTATAAAATTAAAATGCCTCCAAAAAGTGGGCGGGTTGAATAGTAAGGCTTAAATGCTCTATGTAAAAAGGTATGGCTCTATAAATTTCGTCCTGAGCAGCCATGTTTTTACCCCATACCATAGGATAGAAGGTATACTAAGTTTGATGCATAGTTTGTAACATAGAAAAATAATCACCGCAGACCCCCAAGACCTCAAGAGCATATGATCGAGACCGAATTGTTAGTCGAATGAGCCATGTCCGTCCGTCCGTGTGTCGGTAGTTTTTAGGCCTTAAATTTTGAGCTAGGAAGCAGTACATTGCAAAAATTTTCAAAAGCCGCCCACTGACACGCCCACTTTACTTATTAGCATGAAAATTCCAAGTTGTCGTAGGAAGCTGAAATTTGGTACGTGTTATCCTCGCTTAAGTATATTGTGACTGGCATTAAGCGAAAAGCGCCGCCTTGTAGGCGTGGTCATATTTAATACGCATTCTAATAAACGGTTTTTGTTTGATATATTTGCTTTAAATTCAAAAAAATCGGACCATAAAATCTTCAGATATGTACGTAAGCTATCAACTCAGATGAATAAATTTTTGCCACGCCCACTTTTGGGGGCGTTTTTAAGTATAAACAAAATTTTTAATGTGAAAATGCAATCAAGACGTGTGTATCACTTCTGATAAAAATGTAAACAAAAAAACGATGTAATTGAAAAGGGGTGGATGCCACGCCCCTTTTTAAGGGAGAAGACTCTTTAGCTGAGAAATTCTAAACACAGTTTAAGTTAATAGGAGCTGAAATTTAACAACCAAGATTTATGACGGAGCTTATTATTCGGAGCTTAAAAGTTGTGAATTGGAATAGGGTATCCAACGATTCGCCTAAGCGGATTGTCTATAGTTCACGACAACAAAAGTGGGAGGAAACGTTCAAGAAGTATAAAATTTTACCTTCAATATTTTCTATACATATATACATTTTTTTTCAGACTTTATGTTTCTATTTTGTTGCTAACACCAGTGCCGGATTAAGCAAGTGCGGGGCCTGTAGCAATCTTTTAAAGGGCCCTTGGATAACTTTATCCTATTATATTTTTATGGTATCAAACAAAACAAAATTGTTACAAAGAAAGTTTTTTGAATCAAAACTATAAAAATTTACTTGAGGTGATAATGGAAGTTTTTGCTTGATCGTGTTCCCTCATTTTCAACACGTTTTTGTGGTCAGACGGATAACTTCATCAGCACTGAAGCTGGTGATAATGCGAGACAAATATATTGAAAAATTATAAGTTAAAAAAACTATAAAAAATGCATAAAATATGTAAAAAAAAATAATAACACGCAATTTCAAAGCTTAGGATACAAGATTGTTGGGAATCATTCAAAAGCCTTTGAGCTTGCAGTTTCAGAGGCTCGTGAATCTTGTTGTCTAGAATACTAACCACATCAAGACTGTGCAATTTCAATATTTCGATTTACAATATTTCGAGGCCTGGGCTTTGCAAATCGTTGGTGTAAGCACTGTTATGATGATACCACATATTTTCAAAATTTTATGTGTTAGAAGTCGGAATATTCCAAACAAAAATAGCAATTTTAAAATGTGCTTTTATACGTTCAGCTAATAGTTCAGTCTAATAAGACTTAAAAAAGGGCAAACCCAAACTTTAACTCACGCGATTTTTTTACTGTAGGAAGAAGTAGGTATATATAAGGTTACGGATACTGCAAAACCGACCCAAAACTCGTCCTGGTTTTCGCGTTTTTTACGAAAACAGGACGAAAAACTGCTATTTGCCTTAAATTGTACAGCAAAAATACGTTTGGCTCAAATTATCATTTAATACCAACATTTTTTCAGCAAAAACTGCAATTTCAACATTTTCGAAGCATGCTTGAATCATCGTCAAAAATTGTTGATATACGCGCATCAATTTTGCAGGAAAAACATCAAATATCGGTTATCAAATAGACGAACTAGAAGTATTCCTACGGAAAAATAGTATTGATATTTGCATGGTTATGGAAACTCACTTTAAAAACGGGCCTTGACACAAACTTAAAGGTTACAATGACTATCACGCACATCAGCCTTCGCAAAATTCGAGACAAGGATCCTCTCTCTACATAAAGAACTGCATAAAGCGCTTCAAGAACACAGAAGTTGAGCTGGACTCTATGCAGATCAGTTCAGTTTCTGTAAAAATTGACTGCTTAGATTACAACATTGCATCTTGTTATTTCCCGCCAGGACATAGACTGGATGAAGACGATCTTGATCGTATGTATGACCTCATTGGGTCTAATTTTATCATTGGGGGTGACTTTAACGCGAAGCATACTTTTTGGGGTTGACGATGCAATTCAACAAGAGGCAGATTGCTGTACAAAAACAGTATGAAGCGCGGGGTGGACTTTTTCTCCACGGGTAAACCAACATATTGGCCAACCGATAGGAGTAAAAAGCCTGACCTTGTCGATTTTTTCATCGCTAAAGGGTATCCCAAATACCTTTCGCGAATTGAAGAGCGTTATGATCTTTGCTCAGACCACTCAGGAGTAATCTTGAAGATGGGTGGAAGACTGGCGAAAATAGAAAGAGCTCCTAGATTAGCTAGCAAAAACATGAACTGGGACGCCTTCAGAAAGGACTGTAAGGAGGCTGTTGGCTTCAATGTGCCATTGAAAACTCCTTTCGAGTTAGAAACCGCAGTTGAGAAATTCATTGAAGCAATTCAGAGCGCTGCTTGGAACAACAGTTCGTCCCAAAAGAACGCAGTTAGCAACGACGGGCATGTACGCACAACATATCCGCTCGAAATCGAAGAATTGATCCGTAAAAAGAGAAGAGAGCGTAGAAGATGGCAAGACACGAGGGCTACCCCAGACAAAACCGTCTTGAACCACCTCTGTAACAAACTGAAAGGAATGTTGTAAGATTTTAAAAATCGTGAGACCACTGAATACCTTAAAGACTTGTCGGCGGATAGGAGCTCAAACTACTCGCTGTGGAAAGCAGTTAAGTTAATCAAGAAACCTGTAATCCACTCGGCACCATTCAAAAAAGCTAACGGCGACTGGGTAAGAGAAGACAAAGAGAAAGCGAATTTGTTTGCTGAACATTTTGAAGAAACATTCAAGCCTTTCGACGGTCCGCCGTTGGCTGACGTTCAAAGCAACAACGCGGAACCTGATAGCTTTAGAATGAAAAAAGTTTCGTTAGTTGAACTCCGACAGACAATAAGAAAACTTAAAAATAATAAGGCCCCGGGTTACGACCTGATCACTGGCGAAATATTGAAAGAACTACCAAAAAAGGCACTAGTCAAGCTACTTTGTATGATAAACGCTTCTCTCAGACTTCTATACCTTCCAAGACAATGTTTGTCTTAAAAAAAAAAATATTTTCAAGTGCTTTCCTCGACGTATAGCAAGCCTTCGACAAGGTATGGCACGAAGGCTTTAAATATAAGCTACGGCAAAACTTGCCGGAAGACATGTTTAAAATATTGGAATATTATCTTGAAAGCAGACTCTTTCGTGTTAGGTGTAGTAGTGAATACTCGAGTTTCAAGCAAATTCGGGCTGGCGTACCCCAGGGAAGCGTCCTCGGTCCGACCCTGTTCCTGCTCTACACCAGAGACATACCTCTAGATAACGAGACAGTCGTGGCCACGTCTGCGGACGATACGGCCATCCTGGCAACAGGTGAATCAGTCGAGTCATCAACGAGAAACCTCCAACGAGCATTGGACAGAATTTGTGTCTGGACGAAGACTTGGCGAATCGCTCTTAACGAGAACAAGTCTACGCATGTGAATTTCACTTACAGAAGGGTTAACAATTTGCCTCTGTTCATAAATTCTGTACAAATACCTTATGCAAATGAAGCGAAGTATCTAGGGATGACACTGGACGCTAAACTAAGGTGGAAACCACACGTAAAGAAGAAGCGTGACGAGCTCGAAATTAGGCTCAGGGAAATGTATTGGCTTATCGGAAGATTTTCGAAAGTAAGCATATATAACAAACTGCTTTTGTACAGGCAGGTGTTAAAGCCGTCCTGGATATACGGTATACAAGTTTGGGGTTGTACCAAGCCGAGCAACATGTCCATGTTGCAGACTTTCCAAAACAAGACACTAAGAGCAATTGTGAATGCTCCATGGTATATTAGGAATAGTGATATTCACAGAGATTTAGGAATAGCTACCGTGAGCGAAGAAGTAACAAACTTTGCTCGAAAGCTTAATGCTCGCCTTTATGTTCATTGCAACAATACGATGATCCGTACTCTCAACGATACTCTTAACGATGTAAACAACGAGCGATGACTACAAAGAACAAGACAGATGACAACAAAGATCAAGCTACGTAGGGTGAAGCCGCACGAATGAACGGCTTACGTTTTTGTTGGAGGTTGCTACTAAATAAAAATTCTTTGGTTTTTCCGCATGATGTCATTATTTTGACTGAAACATGGCTTAATGCTAGCACTACTGATGCAGAACTCTTCACCAAAGAGTTTCTTGTATATAGAAGAGATCGTTATAAAGATGATCTCGAAGCGTTAGGCGGTGGAATTTTAATTGCTGTTCGGGATCATATCACCTCGGACAAAGTTAAATTTCCATTTACTGTTAATGCCGAAGTTGTATGTGTCAAACTTGACATTTTACCCAAATTCGTATATGTTGTTAATGTGTACATCCCCCCCGATAGTCCCGTTGAAATTTATTCTGAGCTTGCTAAGGCCCTTGAGTTTATTTTTCATTTAGCCTGTGGACAAAGTACGGTATTGCTCTTTGGGGATTTTAACCTTCCTGCTTTGAAATGGGTCTTATCTGATGATGTTTCGCATTTCATTCCTCATATTTCGTCACCACATGCAGCACTTAACAAGTTAGATAACATTATTTCTTTTGACTTACAGCAAGTAAGCTGTATAAAAAACATAAATAATCGAATACTCGATTTGGTCTTTACTTCTGACGCAATTAGTACTGTTGCTTGTAAATCCAAGTGCAGCATTACTAAGATAGATACTCACCATCCCCCGTTGGATGTTTTTCTTGACTTGAACTGTCACATACATGAGAATGTCCACTCATTTGACTGTTCATACACTTTTGACTTCCGAAAGGCTAACTTTCGCACACTATCTGACGAACTGAATAAATCCGGTATTTCTAATATAGTTTGCTCCAGTGACCTTGAGCGCTCTGTAGAAAAATTTTATTCTATACTCAATACCTGTATCAGTAATACTATACCTATAAAGAAAAACAAGAACTCTAACTTCAGCCACCCATGGTATACCAAGGAACTGAAAGTCCTACGTAATAAACGCAATAAAGCATGGAAAAAGTACATCACAAATTTGAGTACATTTGACCTTGATAATTTCATGTTTCATTTCAGTGAATTCAATGCTCTCGCAGAGCGTTTGTATTACAACTATGTTTCTCAAATTGGTTCAGATTTTAAAACTAATCCCAGGGAATTTTGGAAGTTTGTTAACTCTAAAAGAAAAGTTGATGGCTATCCATCCACTCTCAAATATAATGGCAGTTCTTCCAACGATCCTGGCACGATATGCAATTTTTTCGCTGATCACTTTTCCAAATCATTTAGAGATTCTCCATTTACTGTCGACACTGATTATTTTAAATATCTCACAGAATCTGCTCAAGTTAATTTTTGTGATATTCCAGTACATTTAGAAACTATTTATGAGCTCTTGTCTAGCCTTAAAGACGATTGTTCTACTGGTCCAGACAGTATACCACCTATCGTTTTAAAAAACTGTAAGGATGTTCTTGCCACTCCTTTACAAAATTTATTCAAACTTTCGCTATCGTCCGGTCACTTCCCCTCCATGTGGAAACTCTCATTTATTACGCCTGTCTTTAAAAAAGGTGTTAAATGTGATATTGTGAACTACAGGCCGATTGCTAAACTTTCAACCATTCCAAAAGTGTTTGAAAAATTAATTTGCGATAGCCTTATATTTTACTGCCGAAACATAATTTGCAAAGAACAGCATGGTTTCGTTAAAAATAGGTCTACCGTAACTAACCTTTTATCGTTTTATAGAAAATGTTCTGATGCAGTAGAAAATGGCTTCGAGGTTGATTGCGTTTACACCGACTTTTCCAAAGCTTTCGATTTGATTTCGCATGAAATTATTGGTTTTAAGCTTACTTCTCTTGGCTTTCCACCAAATTTCATCTGTTGGATTATGTCTTATCTTCATTTAAGATCTTACCAAGTTAAATTTAGAGGACTTTTTTCAGTTTCTTTTCCTGCCATTTCCGGCGTTCCCCAGGGAAGTCATCTAGGCCCACTCTTATTCATTCTTGCTATAAACGATGCGCCTTCGTGTGTCGCTTATAGCGAAATTCTATCATATGCAGACGATATGAAGATATCTAGAACTATTAAGAGTTCTGATGACCATGTTCTTCTTCAGACTGATATAAACAGCTTTGCTACATGGTGTAACAAAAACGGTCTTTTCCTCAATCCAGCTAAGTGTCAAGTTATCACTTTTTCTAAAAAGCGTATCGTAACAACATTCTCTTACTCCATCAGTGAGCATGCTCTTTGCCGTGTTGAACATTTTAAAGATCTTGGTGTTTTCTTTAGTCAAAACCTTGACTTTTCAAAACACATAAACTACATTGTAAATAAATCCAATTGCATGCTTGGCTTTATTAAGCGTTGGTCTAAAGAATTTAATGACCCTTACGTCACGCTTTCCCTTTACAATAGCTTTGTTCGTACTCACCTTGAATACGCTTCACAAGTGTGGTCTCCATCGCAAGTATGCCATACGAATAGGATCGAGGCGATCCAGCGGAGGTTCATTCGGTTCGCGCTCAGGGGACTTCCCTGGGAAGATCCACTCAATCTCCCCTCATACTTCGACCGGCTTAAATTGCTTAACATTCAAAGTCTCTCCCAAAGACGGATAAATAATGACTTGATTTTTATTCAGCAATTGATCCAAGGTCTAATAGATGCACCGGACCTTCTATCTAGTATAAGCTTTAAATTTCGTGGAGGCTCTCATAACCTCCGAAGAATCCAGCTTTTACACGTTCCACGGCACAGAACAAATTATGGGAAAAATGAGCCTATCAGCCGTATGTGTTCCACCTAAAACGCACATACCAGTATTTTAGACTTTGACATGGACAAAGCCAAACTTAAGAGGCTGCTTCGGTGTTATTCGTCTTAAATATTAAATATACTTTTATTTTTATGTTTTTTTTTTTTACTTGTTGAAATTTACTTTTTATCTGTTGTAATAATAATGTTTCTATCATTTGCTTTTTTGTAATTCTTAGTGTTTTGTGTTTGGTGTTAGTTTATGTTTAATTTATTAACCACTAACACTTGCACTAACTGATGAGCCCGTGTTGGCAGTTTTCTGCTTGGCAAATTTCTGCTGCAGATATTGTTTGTATTAAACAAACTGCATCACAGTTCTGATAGTGCTATTACTGTCCGATGGAGCACTCAGACACAACTACTGGTCCATTGTACTACCGTGCAGACACCTTACATTAATGTATTTGGTTTACCCGTCTTTCGAAGAAAGATGAGAAGGAGCTTCAGTGATGAAGAGCTTAGGTGTTCGGCCACCTGATGCGAGCAAAGGCAGGACAACTACAGAGAAAGTGTTCCGCTGTATCGTCGTCCTCTCCACAGGCAAGACAGGTGGTGGTTTCGCTTAAGCCTAACACATTCAAGTGTCTAGCAAAAGCTTGGTGGCCGGTAAGGACGCCTACAAGAAGTCTGCAATCGATTCTCCTAAGAGATAGAAGAAAAGACGCTGACCCCTCGCAGATGTCTGGGCGTAGTCGTTTAGTCTGTCTGCACCCATCGCAGTCACGCCAACGAGCCCTGTGCTCACGAGAAACCCAAGTATCAATGGCAGACGTGACAACAGATACAGGCAGGCCTAAAGCAGGTTCGGGTCCTGAGAAAACCTCTTCTGAGCTAAGTCTGGCAAGCTCATCAGAGATCTCATTTCCCTGGATACCAGTATGACCTGGAACCCAAACAAGATTCACTGCATTTAGCCTTCCGACTAAGTTCAACGAATTCTTGAGTTCGAGCACTATCTTGGACGAGGTAAGAGGGTTGAGCAACGCATTTGGAGCGGCTTGGCTGTCACTGCAAACGCATATGCTTCTTGCCCTCCACCTGTTAGTCACAATATAGCGCATAGCCATTAGGATAGGGAAAATCTCCAATTGTAAGACAGATGCATGTTTACCTAGGGGGTAGTGGAGTCTAATGTTCTCGCTTTCCACTAAGACTCCAGCACCAGACCCCTGTCCGGTCTTGGAGCCATCCGTGAAAATACGATGGCATTCTTTCCCTGGCTCAGAGTCTGGCCGAAGCCATTCCATTACCTGAGGAAAGTTGACTTGGTAATTTTGTCGCAAAAGGATTTCTGGGGTCATTGCGTCAGAGGGCATGTCCATAAGACAGGGCTCAAAGGACAATTCTCAAACAAGTTCTTCAAAATTCCAATGCGTGTGGTACCAAAAACCACCTCTCTTTAAGCGAAAGATGGTTTTCGTACACCCCATGATAAATATATCAAGGGGGGGAGGTTCATCAAAGCATCTAGAGCAGAGCCCGGCGTGCTAGGGAAGGTCCCTGTGCAGCCAAGACAAGCCGTTCTTTGGAGTTTGGCAAAAGAGGCAGTAACACGTTTCCGCGAAAGCCTGTTCCACCAAACAACCGATGCGTATGAGAGGAGTGGTCTAACCATGGCAGTATAGATCCAGAGGACCCTTTTCGGAGATTAATGAACGGCTTAGTAGGTGCATTCACTGGATAGCAACCTACTTAATGCGATAAACACTACGGAAGCGTAAACTACTTGTTAAGTAAACTTAGTTGTAGCCAAGAAGTATTATGAGAGAGCGAAAATTTACTACTGTGAAGTGCGTTCTGGCAGTTTCATAGTGTCTCTCATAAATGGGTGGTTTTTTAGCACGTGGAAATCGGGCATAACCAATATCGGCTACTTCGGTATTACATATAACTGCTATTAGTGGGCGTATTGGTATCTTTGAAAGATTTTGGAGTTTTAGCCTCCGCCCACCCTAGTATTCAAACAAAAAAAAAAAAAAATATCGGTTGATACAGACAAAAGGGATAATTTGCCTATAAACTTTTCTTCACATACCTCTTTTGGGTGGTTTTTTTTTACACTTAGTTTATCTGCTATTAGTCTTTTCTATCTACAAGCCAAAAAACTTTTGCGGGAATTGCCCACAAAATTATAAGCGTTTTTAAATTATGAAAAAAAAAACTGTCAAGCTCCAAATTGCGTCTAAAATCTTAGATGTAAAATTTGAGTTTCTACTTATTTTTATTGTGTCAGTTAACAATCTTCTTTCTTAAAAAAGGGGCGTGGCATCATCATCTTTTCAAGAACATGATTTTTTTGTTCATAATTTTTATCAGATGTGGTATACACGTGTTGATTGCATTTTTATATTAAAAATTTGGTTTATACTTAAAAACGCCCAAAAGTGGGTGTGGCAAAAAAATTTTCGTTTGAGTTGATAGCCTACGCACATATCTGAACATTTTATGGTGCAATTTTTTTTGGATTTAAAGTAAATATATCGAATAAAAGTCATTAATTAGAATTCAAATTAAATATGACCACGGCCTTATGGGGATGGTTTTCGCTTTATTTTAAATGCCAATCACAAAACGCTTAAGCGGGGACATCGCATACCAAATTTCAGCTTTCTACGACAACTTTGATTTTTCATGCTACATATCAAAGTGGGCGTGTCTGTGGGCGGATTTCAAAAATGTTTACACTTCTATTGCTTCGGAGCCTGGAAAGAACAGATACCAAGTTTCAAGTTCCTAGCTCAAAACTTAAGGCCTAAAAACTACCGACAGACAGATGGACAGACGGACGGACATGACTCGTTCGACTAACAATTCGGTCTCGGTCATATACCCTTAAGGTCCTGAGGGTCTACGGTGATTATTTCTCTATGTAACAAACTATGAATCAAACTTAATCCCATCCTTTTGGTAGGGGTGTAAAAATAACAAGTAAGTAGGTATATGTCTTGCCACGCCCCCAAAAATGGGCATGGTCTGAGAACTACAATCAATTTATTCTTATTTGGTTTGAATTATGAGCAAATGCATTAAAAGCAAATATCAATGCTTAAAAAACAGTTTTTGCTAAAAACGCCCCCTAGAAGTGGGCGTAGCTGAATGCTTTGTTTTTGCCTTCGCCTTGCCTACGCCTTTATCAACTGGACCAAAAGTGCTCAATAATCCCCATGCACCAAGAACTCATAGCGATTATATTATTTCTTATAGTTTTCAAAGTATATAAAATAAAGGTCATGTCGAAAAGATTTTGCTTTAAATCTTTACATTCAGATCTTGGTGCTACAAAGCTAAAAATCCAACAATGTCTTCCATGCGTGTGCATTGTGCAGTTGTGCACAGCTTGGACTTTTTTGCATCTTAGTCTCCACAAAAGTTTTTTCCCGTGAAAGTATTTTGCAACCAATTCAGAGAAAAGTTGTCAAGAATCGGTAGGTAGGTACTTGTGCATTATTTTTCTCCTATCAGTTTGGAATACAACCATTCCGCTCAACATCTTGTCTTCGAAGCTTTTTTTTCCAAAACTCACAATACGTTTTATACAATGGCTGCCGTCAGTTTGTTGCGGTTATGTAGTAACATCGTTTCGTTCGTTGACATCGGAAAACACATCAAATTAGCTGTTGCCGATGGTTGTGTTAACAAAAAAAAAATGATTTTGATTGTTAACGAATATCCATTTGTTATACTCATTTTGAGAAAGGCAAGAATGAATCAATTTCGGAATTGTGGTGAATAAAAGAATTGGCACTTTCAAAAGTAAACTTTTTTTTTTTGCGAGTTCCGACATTCTCATTGTGCGGTGTATTGACGGATACAACATTATTACGTGATGATATAAAAAGTGAAACTTATTAAATATTTTGTTGATTAGCACTTAAAAAATCACTCATATGGTACAAATGGGACGATAAGTGAAACGAAAGGTCTATAATAGGCGCTAAGAAAAGTTTAATTAGGCATTTAACATCGCCTTAAGTGCTTATTTTTTGTAGATATTTTTTTGATTGCACGAACCCACTTTGCACTCACAGCCACGTTCTTGTGTATTGTGTTCTTTTAGTCAGATTTATAGTCGATTGGGTCGGTTTCAAGTGAATCTGCGGAGAAATGATGAACCTCGTCTTTTCTCCCTATCAACAAATCAACGTCTTTATCAACGTCACGCTATGCGCTCCAATGAGATTATACTCTTATAAAGAGGTGATAAAATAACTTCAAAAATGCACAAAACGACCCATTAAATCGAGAGATACATACTTAATCTGAAATTATTCAAATTTTATTCATAATAATCATTACGAAATTTTACATGCGTGTATTGTGGGTATACCTTTACGCAGTTCAACTTCCGTGTTTGCGATTTAATTAAGACTTCGTGCAGAGAAATCTATAGCGAAGAGATTCATTACCGCAGTCTTGGCCTAGCGCAGCGTCGCGTCGCTGGATCGGTCGGTGTGATTATATTTTCAATTATTTACCAAGATAAAAGCTATAAAACTGAAATTGCACAACTGTTGCTCTTTACCTGCCTACTAAGAAAAATGGGTTTTCGAAAGCGAAACAGTTTTTGTGAGAAGGGTTAAATGGTTATTAACTCTTATGGACCAAATACTAAGAGGACATGGTCCAGAGAGAGGTTTGAAAAATTTTCAAAGCTCCGAAAAATTATTTTGTCAAAGGATTTTAAATTGATTTTTATGGTAGTTACAATCTCAATATTGTTTAATGTTCAAAAGACCCATTCAAATGAAAACTATAATTCTATTATTTTAATAGAAAATAATATTGCATTTTTTTGGATATACCCTAAAGGCTTAGTTATAAATACCTAATTGTAATTGATTGTTGTTTTGAAAATAGAGTGAAATTATTATGTGGATTATAATCACTCAAAATATGCAAAAACATTAATTTGTATGCGTAAATATAATTTTTGTTCAATTTATTAATTACATAAATATTTCGGTTTTCAGCCTAAGTAAAAAAAAACAAGCGACTGCAAGAGTTTGTCTGTGAAAAACTTCTCCTATATACCCGACCCTAAATACCGTGTAACACCAAATCTTTAATATTTTTTTTGGCACCAATTCATGAATTATTTGTATAGGACACGCCCACAAAAGTAAGCATCGGCTAAAAATTAAAACCAATTAATTCTAATTTCGTTAGAATCATGAGAAAATACGGTAGATAAAAGCGAAAATTACTTCAGAATAAAATCGTTTTTTCATAAAAACGCCTCTGAAAAGTGGGCGGACCTCAAAACTTTGTATGGGGTAAATTATAACTTCTATTTAAAGGGTCTTATAAATTTTTTCGATTTGGAGTTAACTTCCGAGAAATCGGGGTTTTAAAGATCTAACTGTTAAAAGTAGAAATGGTCGATATTGTGGGCGGTCCAATCTTTGCCTTGTTAATTTCTCGGGCCAAGTACCGAAATTTGAGCTCCTACGCCAAGCCTTGCTTGACCAAAGGGCATTTTGAAAGAAAATGTGAAATAGAGGTTATGTCACATGGAAGCCAGTAGTGGGCGAGGCCGTTCACGGATTGAGCCAATGTATACACTTTGTGCAACAGACCCAAGCCGCGTGCCATGTTTCAGCTCTTTTTTTCGAAAACCTAAAACTTTCGCACATACAGACGGGCGGTCGGACTTATTAATCGATTTACCTGTCGGTCTTGATCATATCGCTGAAGGATCTTAGGGGTCTATGATGATTATTTCAGTGTGTTACAAACTATGCATTAAAATTAATATACCCTCGGTCGGATATAAAGTGCAACATACGAGGAAGCCAATGCCAGGAACCTAATGCTGGACTGGCAAGCGGTATAAGGCAGAACCAGGACTTGGCTAACTTTCTCGCTGAATGCCCTAATAGGTATGAGAACTGAGTAGAAAAGAAGTAAATACGATTTTGAACATTTTTGTCTGATTTAAACTGAGTAGAAAAGAAGTTGATAGTATTCTGAATCTTTCTGACACACAAATAATTTCTTCTCCTCGGGCGCAAGAGGCCGGGCATTATGATAATGTGTAGAAAGAACTAATCGCACTCTAGACAAAGTCTGCATGTGGTGTCCGGAGAAAAGCTGATATTTTTATACCCGAATAGGGGGGATATTAATTTTAATACATAGTTTGTAACACAGTGAAATAATCACCGTAGAGCAGTATTGGCCCAAGGTCATTAACAAGCCAAAAATGGGACTGCCCACAATATCGACCCTGCCCACTTTTAACACTTTTAACATCTTTGAAACCCCGATTTCTCAGAAAGGTGACTCCAAATCGAAAAAAAATTCTATGACAAGTATTAAAGATATTACAATTTCCAAAGTTTGGTCTATACAATGTTTTGAGCTCCGCCCACTTTTAGGGGGCGTTTTTAGGAAAAACAACTATTTTTTTCCGAAATAATTTTCGGTTTGAACGCATTTTGTCATGAATCTAACGAAATAACAATTAATTGACTTTAATTTTTAGGGCAGACCCACTTTTGGGGGCGTGGCCTTTACAAATTTTATACGAATTCGGAACAATAATTTTAAGATTTGCTGTTACACGGCAAATAGGGTCGGGTTTATAGAAGTTTTTCACAGACAAACTCTTGCACTTAGGTACTCACTTGTTTTTTTTTTCAGTTATAATTTTTAAATTAGCCTTTTCCGGGTTGGTCAGGGCTTAAGAAATCCTGGTGGAGAATACCAGGAAAGAATTTTTTGAAACAATGCTCTCCAGGAATGTAAAGCCAGACTTCTTTGGATTCGGTTTTAGCCAGGGTTTTTATAAAGTTCGTGAAGAGTTTTGTACTGACTCCTTAGAATGGCTCAGCGTGGTGAAGTTGCCCGATTTTATCTAGCGAGTCAATTTCACCACTAATAGGGGCTTAGGGGTGGGGGCTCACCACTATTTATTGCCCTCAAAGCCTCTGTGAGCTTGAATCTAGTGAAGGATCGAGGAATTTCGATTGATTGTAGCACAGTACTTGCTGGCAAAAACCTCCGCCTGGAAAATGGATACGCTTTTGCCAGGCTAACTGAATAGTCTGCCTGGGACAGTAATTCATCTATTAATACCAGATGCGATCCCTGTCTTTAAGAACCGTCCGTATGACAGACAAAGTCAAACCGATAAAGAGTTATTGAGTATTTGAGTATTTCCCATTCATCTCTTGAAATGGGTCGTGCATGGCAGTGTCAGGACATTAGCTTTTCTTCGTATAATCACTCAACTCTCTGTTGAGCAACAGAAGAAAACTGCTTTTGCCAAACATGTGCGTTTGAGGAACGAAGCGGCTTGGTGTAGTTTTTGCTGATGAGTATACTGCTTGGTTAAGAATACTTTTTGTTAAAGAAACTACAGAGGCCATAAAAAGTATCCTTATGGAACATAGAGGCTCAAGCAACTCATAAACTGCAGAAAGAGCAGCTTGAACATCATAGTGGGATTGGAGCCAGAGTTAAGGTGTTCTACTGGCTCAGAAAGTTAGTGAAACCTATCGGTCTGATGGGTTAAACTTAAGGAACCTTAAAAAATTTAAGCCTCTTAGGAACGTTTGAAATAAAATTATTGTAAGTCTTTCGCCGCTTCCAAAGCGAGCTCTTTCGAGGCTTAACAAAAAACGGTACGCAGAAGTTGCAGTCCGTAAAATATTCCGACAGTTGAATACCCCATCCTGTCCCACACTGTAAAATGCTGTTATTATTGTTTTTTTTTGACATTTTATAAATAGTGCAAACTTAAAAAAGGGGCCTGGTCCAACCGCCCCTAATTATAAACTATCAATTATAACACAATCATTTCAAAGTTACGCTTAAATGTAAAACTGCAATTTTTTTTGTTCAAATTCAATATTTGTGAAAAACAAACTCCTAAAAGATTGGGTGGCTTAAAACTTTGTACGGACAAAATCTGGAATGAAGTCTCGTTTACCCAAACTGCTTTCCTAAATTAGGCTAAGCTCAGTCGAAATTACGTTTTTCTGGAAAATTTTTGGTTTTTTTTTAATTCTGCCTCCAAATGTGAACGTGTCCCAAAGTCTTCTTTGAACAAAATTTTGATTTAAGCGTTTTCTACATAAAATATTAACCAAAACTTTTTCAATTTGAAGCAAAAATATTGAGTAAACTGCATTTGAAAATTTACCCTTAAAATAGATGCCACGCCCACTGGATTGTATGTGAGCGTGGCGTGAGATGAATGTAAGACACAAATTTTTTCTTTTTTGTGTCTTACATTCATCAGGAAATGCTAAATGTCAAATTTCAGACTTTTAGAACGTCTTTCAATTTTGAAAGCTCTGGAAGTAGTTTCCCATTTAAATCGATTGTGGGCGTGTCTTTGGGCGGATTTCAAAAATTTTTACATTTGTACTGCTTCGCATGACGTGGACCTTACGCACATTTCAGCAGAGTAGCTCGAAATTCAAGGACTACAAACATGTGACATACAGATGGACGGACATGGCTTATTCCATTCAGAATTCGGTCTTGATCATATGCCCTTAAGGTTTTGGGGCTTTTCCATTATTATTTCACCGTGTTACAAACTATGTGACAAACTTAATATACCGCTTATCATATGGGATGGGGTATAAACAGTGGAGGCAAAAGTTCAACATCGTAAGAAACTGTTTGTGCTATTTTAAAAATTTTTTTACTGAAAATTCGAGATTAATAGGCTAAAATCTGCATTGAAGTTCACTGCAGACATTTTTGCTCAGCTTTAAGGCACTGTGAGCTGTAAACTCAAAATTTACTTAAATGGGTACAAGACAAGACTATTGAGTATACGTTCTTTGCCGTTTCCCAGCACCTTCTAAGTTTTTATGTCAAGATGCGATAATTGCGTAGTTCAATCCTTAATGTGCTTATTTACCTAGCCATTCAGCAAAAATGAGCCAACCTTCAACTGATTCATACCTTCTTTTATTAAAAAATAAACAATACTTCTTGGAGTGTCAAGTGGATTCTTAACACTCTTGACTTAAGTGGATTCTTATACCTGTTCGTATTTTAAGAAATAAATTCGTTAAACCAGCTTTTGACACAAAGTCTTAGAATTGATGAATGCCTTAAATATTTGAGAGCTTCTGTTTAATATTGGCTATAAGAGTATAAGATTGCGCTTATGTAATGACCTTTCCCTCCATAGCATGGACGCTTAAGGATTATTTATTAATATAATCATTGACGCCAATTTCAAAAAGTAATAACAAGCCAGACGTTTTCATCTCAAGCATCGAACCTTTTATCACTCCATAAATGAATAATTTATCACTTGGTTCTTACAGAAATTCTCCAGTGGTGGACGCAAAGCCAAGCATCATCACCAGAACCAAGTGCCCAGGTGAAACATTTCAATTAATGGCGCACAGCAAATGCCATTTTCGCAGCTTCTTTGTTATCCTGCTAACCAGCGCGGAATGACTATATGACACCACTACACTCTACACCAGCTGTAAATTACCATTTCATTTCGGTCAAATGCCTACATCTCGTCCAGGTGACTATGTCCTGCCACTTGGGCACACATTTTCAATTTGTCTTTCGGTGTGAGTGTACCGCATGAAAAGCGCCTAATGCAACTTTACACCAGACATTATATACAGCGAGAACTGGTGCCACTACCCGGTTAAGTGTAATACTCCGACAAAGACAAAACGTCCTCCAAGTTTTGCATGCTTGTGTCTGAATTGTAACTGAATAACAAATAGCACTGTAGAGCCAGACTGAGGTACCTACGCACCATCATCAAAATCTGCCGCAAAGTCCTTGAGCCGATTTCGAACTTGAGGGTGACGCTAGATAGTATTATAGTCGTTGGTATTTGCATGAGGAAGCTGCTTTTGATACCATTAGCATCCTAGAAGCAGGGTTCCGATTACGTTTGAGTGCTTCTAAATCGTTTTTTTTTGTCTAGCTTACTCTTAGGTCATAGTTGAATTGATAGGAAATACGTTTAAAAATAAAGCCAAGATGTTTTGGAAGTTTCTTGGAGATGTCGAAGGGTTAAAGTGAAAAGGCACATATTGCAGTCTTGAACTTTTAACGCAAATCGTGCCAATGGATGTAAGAAATAAATTCTCTGATACTTACTTACTTACTTAAGGTGGCGCTACAGTCCGGGGTGGACCTAGGCCTCAGCCAACAAGCTTCGCCAGCCAGCTCTGTCTCTAGCTAGCCGTCTCCAGTTTCGCACGCGAAGTTGGCTGAGGTCTCCTTCCACTTGCGTGCGCCACCTGAGTCTCGGTGCTCCTCTACCGCGCCGTCCCTGCGGTGTGGATTCGAAGATTTTCCGGGCCGGGGCGTTAGTGTCCATCCGCTCTAGATGACCCAGCCATCGTAAACGTTGTGTTTTGACTCTTTTGGCTAGGTCGGTATCGCTGTACATTTCTGATGCATGATAAAAATTTTTATAAGCCCTAAAAATAGTATAAGCCCACTTACCACCTTCTAACAACTCACCCCATGTATGTATTTGCCAACCAAAAATTTTCTTATCCTCTTTTTAAGTACGTACGGGAGTACGTTGGAACCTTAAACCGCTTTTATTTATTTTCTCTTGTAGATTTTGGGTCGACGCTATCTTGGGCGTATGCAAAAACTCTAAAGTATATTTCCTAACATTAAGAAAAACAAAAAATGCCTTGCCGCCCACAACCCCTTAATGATCTTTAAATGCCGCGAATCAATTATAACGCCAGGATATTTTATGACAAGCTTGAATGACCACGTCCACCTACTAAGAGCCCAATGCAATGCATCCGTTTGATATCAAGCTAAGCTGGTCAAGATTCCTCGACCTACCAATCGGATATCTATCCGATCCGGTCATATTCTGAAAATTGAAATGATTTCGCACTGTCTGAAGAATTTTAAAATACATATGGGGCTTAACATTGGTGTTTTTTGGGCTCACTGCCTGATTCGGGAATCTATTTTGGTGCTATCGAAACGCGATATTTGTCTGGCCTGGAAGAAACCATAGTCTTTCCTTTTTTCAAAGGCAGACAGAGGTAAAATGTGTGCTGGAGTTGCAAGCTTTCTTTCGGGTAATCTTTTTGAAGTTGAAAGCTTTCTTTCGGGTAACCTTTTTATACAGTTAAGAATTGGCTTTGAGTATTATTACTGTTCGTTCAATACTAAAGCTCAGTATGCAGCTGAAGTGAAATTAAATTTTTCGGTGGTCTCCACTTCGACAGCGAAATGCTTTGTGAAAAGGCAACGAAAATTATTTGTGGAGAGTTGCCAATGACAGTCAATAAAAAAAAAAAAAACAATTATGTGACAGTTTATTTCGCTTGCTAAAAATTGCAGACTGAAAACCAGACGCCCATGTTGCTAAAAAAAATCGTTTCCACAAAGCATGTCATCTTTCAGCAACGTTCAATTGCAAAAAAAAACCGTAGGAAGGCAATCAACGCCCTCCAGGCATTTTCCCTTAATTTTGGGCTCTAGTTTATCTAGCAGCACTCGCAAAAAGTCTTGCACGAACAAATCAAAGGTCTCTCAGCCGTTCCCATAGGCTTGTCGCCAAACTGAACGTCGTGGAAGACGCTGCATTCTGCAGGGACAAACCCACAGACTTACCGCTATCGTGCGCCTCAGTTAGTATTTTATACACCGCTTTGCACAACTACTCCCTAAAATAAAGCGTCTGCAGCCGGCGTCTCTCTCTGAATACAAACGTATTCAGTGGGCTTATTCCCAGAACACACCATGAGGTGGATCCGCCTTGTCATAAACCTCCAGCACAATAGTGCTTGATTCTGGCCCTGGTAAAGGGCGGTTAATTGGGCTTGAAACACTTCAACCTCAAGTCAGTTTTGGCGTTGCACGACCAGGCAGTTGCGTCGTTCTCTCCGTTGTACTCTAGAACTGAAGAACCCAATTGAGCCCTCGATAAGCAATATCTATCACGATCTTCCATAGCTACATTCGCACATATGTACGTGCGTGGCGACAGGATTGTGTTTTAGAGCGACGAGATGTTGCGCACGACAAACAGGAAATGACTGATGGCATTTTGGATGTGAAATGCACAACCAGAAGGTCTAAAAGCGACTATCCATCCTATCTATCTCGACTATCCTCGTCGAGGTCGTTTAGTTTTGGTAAATTAATTCTGTTGAATTCGATTTAATTCTTTCAAAAAATCCGACCGGTCCATGTAAATTCGAAGTAAACATAACAAATGGAAGTGTCAAAATTAAAAAGTACCAGGTGACCAGTGTTACCGCACTTAAGTAAAAAAAAGTCCCTGGACATATTTATGTGAAATCCCAATTTTTTTCCCTAGTCAACATTTTTGTAGGTACTTATAATTTATTTAACAATGTTTTTTTATGCACAAACTCTAACAGAACTTGAACATATTGAATGGAAAAAGGGGCGTACTTGTATACCTAGTATTTGTGAAGTCATTTTTGTAAAAAGTTATCCCAAAAGACAAAAAAAGGTTTTGGTACCAGTAAAAAATTATTTTTATGGGATTGGCTTTTAAGGACTGCATACATGAACGCGAGCGAACGAATTGGGCAATGGCGTACACACCTTTTTAACCTAAGACTCTTACACATTTTTGTAGATATAATATGGAAACCTAATTATAGCTGTGTAAATGTTTTTATACAGTTTGTGGAAAATGAGCAGTCGTTGCGAATTGTAAATAAACTTTGACAGTTCACGACGGGAGCCTTTTGTCCACGTCGAAAACTTTAAAATGCAATATTTAGTTTTTTAGGTACATTTGCGGCTTGGGACACAAGGCCCCTTGGAACAAAAAAACGCGCGCCAAAAAATAGAGCGATTTTATAGATAAATTTTCATCGATCAAAAAAAAATTAAAAGAGTTTGCAAAGTCTTTGTTGTAAACTCAGCACACAAACAATCGATGGCTGTGCGATTCCAGTGAATTGTTGTGGAAACCGTAATTTTTATCGATAAATAAATCAATTTTTTGTCGTGCGGCTCAAGAGTCGCAACTTGGAAATTTGTCGCAAATCGAATCTCGCGACTAATTTTCGTAGGCGCAAGCGTGCGTTGTTTTATATTTTAACGCTTGTAAAGCCGGACTGCAATTATTCACGCGTTTTCCTGTCGCCGTGTGTCCCTGGCATACACGCCATTTTTGTGGAACCAGAACCTCGTTTGCCACTTGCATATAAATATGTCCAATTTGCTGCTGTTTAACAGAGAACTCTAAAATTGATTAGTTCGTAATTGCTCAATTGCAGTTTGCACAAGGAATATCTTTTTGAAGGAGGAAATTTTTAACACTCCAATGAACGCAGAGCTAGAAGTGTCAAAATTTCGCAGGCAAATTAAAAGAGGTGGAGAGAATTTGAGTAATGTCAGTAAGTATGATTTTGCTGTTGAACAGCGAATGAGATTTTTAGTTTCACTTTAACTGCATACTGCCCTTAAAACTGTAGACATACACTTTTACCTATACCCATTTTATTGCCAATGGTATAAAAACTGACCCATCTATTAAGATGATCAATTAATAACTTATATGACATGTAGGTATTGTACGGAACTTTACTCGATCCATAATCTTTACACGATCCTCCTCATAAGCAGTTTCGATCCTCCTCATAAGCAGTTTCTTGAAGCGAAGAGTTTTGGACTTGTAATGGTGCTAAGTAGCTATTTTTATGGTTATTGATTTATAAAGAATAAAAAATATAAGTGGGCAGTATAAGTTGGTTTGGTAGGGAGGCATTGCTTCCGTGTAGACCGAAAGTTTTAATGAGGTAATGCAGCTTCTTGCAATCTATCTGCTTATTTTGCAAATGTCATTTTATAAGCTTGGACTCTTGCATTATTCAGCGCACCTTCGGTGAAAAGGATCGCTGCCAGAGTACTTTCATTTATCTAAGACTACGTCCATCGCCGTCGTAGAGAGATGATGTTACCAACTAACATTTTAAATACAATACCATACTGACAGCTACCTTCATAACATTTAAGAGCGATTAACGTGGCTGTGTAGATTAGATATGTGCGCATATGAAGCGATCGTTCAAGCGTTTTGAGAAGATCGAATGCTTAGCTATAATGATCCTGTGCTTATCCGTCTGAGGAAACAATATTACTTTCACTTCCGTGCACACTTTGGGGAAATATCAACAGATAGGCTTGACATTGAAGCTTGTAATGATTTTTAGCATTTGTATAATAAGTATGTTCCCATATGTAATAATTCATGAGTTCATCGCTTTAAATCACTTTCTTATGAGCTTTATTTTTTAATGTTTTATGACTATAAACCCTTTTATGATCTCTTTTAATCCCATCTTTCATTTCAGGTTAAACGCGCGTTTGAAAACCAAAATATTGGTTCTAAATATGCCACCGGAACAAGATTCAAAAATCATTAATCTAAAAATAAATCATTGTGTACTTACCGTAAGATACATGTATCTCTGCTGTTGACCACTTCCTTTTGATTCATTCACCGCAAATTCTATGCTCATGCTACGACTCATATAGGCATCCACCGATGATTCCATTTTAACACCACCACAACAAGTCAACAGCTTATTGGATAATTCCTCTGAGTTTGCGGAGCATTACGATACTAGCAACCGATTACAAATTTCACCTCATTAGCTGCACCATTTCTACGAATCCAAATCGCCGTCACTTTGTGATCCACTTGAAAGCCAGCTCATACTGTTATGAAATAGATTTCTTCCTTCTTTGGCATTCCAATCATATTCAACACGTTTTGTAATTATGGATACCTGATGTGAATGAATTCACTACGCGTCGTGTTTGAGCTACATATTTATATAGGCTCACCCGCAACCAAGGAAAACACCCATAATTGCATGCGGACGCATTTAGGTCTGTCGTCAGGTGGAGTATGCGGTTTTTATTATGCTCTTTCCTTTAATTTCCATTTCATCTGCTTTTTTCCAGAGCCCGTTTAAGATAATCCCAACCGCACTATAACTATATGCCCCCTACCTACAGTTGTAAGAGAAAAATCAACAATCCGACCGCAACCGCACTTGATATCGCCATTTCCATAAAAGCTAGAAACGAGGGAAAAAATACTCGCTGCAATTACAAGGTGGTGCATGAAATAAGTGCACGCACCTCACCCAGCCGTGAGGCACTATGCAGCTCAACGAGCGCCACGATGCCGCCGCACCGGGCAGGCCTATGATTGTAGGGTAAACGGCGGACATCGGTCGGAAGTTGTTGTCTTCCTAACATACTGAACGAGTTACATGCGAGCACGCCGCGGAGTACATGTTAAGTGTTGGCATGCTCAACAACTTGGTAGGCTCGCTATACAATGCAGGGGCCTTGGGATGAGATGCTGATGACTATGACGCCGGACGCCACCCGCGCCTTCCCCACGTGTCGGAGTAGTACCCCTACACCTTTGCAAACAGAATTCAAGTACCTTTGTCATGGCAATGCAATGGAAAACATGGAGTTTCACTTCGTTTTACATATTTTCACATTGTAGATATCTTCTCGGATTAATATTTATTTTTTGCTTCGCTCTTCTACAGTCGTATGGGAAAATTTTATTCATTAAAACTTTGTATCATAACAAAACAGAAAAAAGGTAGGTTACAACTACGAAATTAATAATTTGATACTATTGGTAGAATAAGGTAAAAAGTTGATCTCCGTTACAAATTTTCGGAGCATATTTTACAGGATCGCTTGTTAAGATCGATGTACATAGAAATACCCCAGAAAGTTCGACAAAAATATGGTTTACAGTTACACGAGACTTAAAACAGGTGCTATAATTTAAATTGAAACAAATTGTCACGCTTCTCTGTTAGAAGCACCCAAGTACCACCATGAAGAGCACCACAGGTAATACCCACCCACGTCAAGCGGGGAGGTTTTACCCATTATGGGAAAAATAATAAAAAAAGATTTTGTTTAGTTTTATTTTTTAATATGATTTAAATGTTTTTTTAACAATGCATGTTGAAGTTGGCTTAATTTTTTTTGAACCATGACTCAGCAAAACATTATTTCCTTTCATTAAACGAGCAACATTAGGTAACTTTGAAATTTTTGATTGCGATCATTAGAATGATTTAGGGATTATGTAAAAAAAAGCACTGCAAAATTTTGAAACTGAAACTTTTCCAAATTAACCTGAAAATGTGGGCTCGGTTATCGATTTTCATTATTTTTCTAAATATTCCTTTTATTACTCAACCAAGAGAGATATATTTTTTCTATAAACTGATATCTGCGTTTAGTTCCGGGACACCCTGTAAATATATCTGATTTTGAATTGTGAAGAGTGGCCTCAGCCCCATTAAAAATAATTATTTGTAAAGACTGAAGAATAATTATTGAAAAAGCGTTTCGCTCGGCAAAAATCAAAATCATTAAAAATCAAAAATGATTTAAAACTTCACAGAATAAGCAACTTTCGTTACCTTATATTCATATAAAACATGTAAGTAAGTTACTAGAGCTTGTCTGTAACGAACTTCTAAAAACCCGACCGTCTTTACCCTGTAACATCAAATTTAAAAGTGTTTGGCCTGAATGCATCTACTTTATGTCAATAATTTGTATTCGACACGCCTCCAAAAATGGGCGTAGGCTGAAAAACAAAAAACGCACCCTTAAAGTTAGCGGTGATCAACACTTTGTGTGTGACAAACTTAGTCAATGGCCGTATTTTTAATACTTGTCATAAAATTATTTTTTTTTTCAATTTAGAATGAATTTCCCCAGAAATCAGGTTTTAAAGATTTAACATTTTAAAAGTGGGCATGATCGATGATGTGGGCGGTGAAAAGCTAAAATTTATTGAGCATCCTCTAATAATTACAAGTTCTAAAAAATAAAAATTAAGTCCGCAGACCGCCCCTGGTGGGCGTGGCATCGATTGAAAGTGTCATCTTTCATATGCAATTTATTCAATATTTTTGTTCCAAATCGAAAAATTTTTACTTAATATATTATGTAGAAAGCACTTTTTGTTAAACTTCTTTTATAAAAAGTTTTGGGCTACGCCCACATTTGGAGGCAGAATTTAGGAAAAACCTTTAATTTTCCAGGAAACATGGATTTCTACTACTTTTTAGCCTAACCTAAGTAAGGATAAGAAATAAAATTTCTATACTAGATTTCGTTGCTACAAAGTTCTTGGCCACGCCCATGTTTAGGAGTTGATATTACAAAATTGTTGAATTTTACTCAAAAAATTACATTTTTGGCATCGAATTAAAGAGTTATTTTTCAAATGCAATTTATTCAATATTTTTGTTCCAAATCGAGAAATTTTTGCTTACATGTTATGTAGAAAATGTTTAGTTCTACATTTGGTTCATACAAAGTTCTGTGCCACGCCCACATTTAGAGGCAGAATTCCATAAAAACCTATAAATTTCAATAAAAACATGGATTTCGACTGCTTTTAGCTTTACTAAGGATAGAATAAGAAATAAAATTTAGCACATAAAGTACACCTGATACTCTTTCAGATTTCGTTCAAATAAAGTTTTTGGTCACGCCCATCCTTAGAGGTCGATTTCACAAAATTATTGAATTTGAACCAAAAAATTACAGTTTTGCGTACATTTTAGCCGCAAACTTGGATATTTCTATGCTAATAATGATTTTTGGTTAAAGGGATTGGACGTGCCACGCCTCTTTACAAAAAAAAACAAAAACTTATAAGGAATTATTTTTTTTACACTATTTAAAATGATGCAAATGGTAACGGGACGGGGTTGGAAAACAAGAAAATGAACGAATTGAAAGGAGAATAGGAATGGAAAGGAGAAAAGGAATGAGAAGGAGAATAGGAATGGAGAGGAGAATAGGAATGGAAAGTAGAATAGGAATGAAAAGGATAATAGGAATGAAAAGAAGAATAGGAATAGGAATAGGGTATACCGCTGTCCGTTACAGACGAACCGAAGCTACTGTTACGCACTACATACGCACTGTTGCACTTACTCACTGGTTTCTTGTGCTTTGCTTGACAACTCACACTGCTTTTTGGCGTCAAGGAAGAAGGAAGCAAAAGGAGTGAATTTAAACTAGTGAAGTTGATTAATCTTTTTATACCCCATCCCATAGGATAGGAGGTATATTAAGTTTGTCACATAGTATGTAACACGGTGAAATAATAATGGTAGAACCCCAAGACCTTAAGGGCATATGATCGAGACCGAATTCTGAATCGAATGAGCCATGTCCGTCCGTCCGTCTGTATGTCACATGTTTTTAGGCCTTAAATTTTGAGCTAGGGGGCTTCGTACGTCAGGTGCACGTCATGCGAAGCATTACAAGTGTAAAAATTTTTGAAATCCGCCCAAAGACACGCCCACAATCGGTCTAAATGTGCAACTACCTCCAGAGTTTTCAAAACTGAAGGACGTTCTAAAAGGCTGAAATTTGACATTTAGCATCTTCTAGCGAGTGTAAGACACAAAAAGGACAAATTTAATTGGTAAACCTCCTCTAGTGGGCGTGGCATCTATTTTAAAGGTAAATTTTCACATCCAGTTTACTCAATATTTTTGCTCGAAATTGAAAAAAATTTACTTAACATCTTATATAGAAAACGCTTAGTTCCACATTCTGTTCATACAAGACTTTGGGCCTCGCCCACATTTGGAGGCAGAAATGAAGAAAAACCTAAAATTTTCCAGAAAAACTTGATTTCGACTGGCTTTGAGCCTAATTTAGGAAAGCATGAAACAATAAAAGGAACAGGTTATTCAAACGAGACTTCAGTCCAGATTTCATTCATATAAAAATTTTAGCCACGCCCCCTTTTAGGGGTCGATTTTTCAAAAATATTGAATTTGAACAAAAAAATTGCATTTTTACGTGCATTTAGGTGCAACTTGGAAATATCTGTAGAAATATCTTATAATTAATAGTTTGTAATTGGGGGCGGTTGGACCACGCCTCTTTTCGAAGTTTGCATTACTTATAATATGTTAAAAAAAATAACTATGCCATTAGCATTTTACAATGGGATAGGATGGGGTATTCAACGGTCCGTTTTACGGACTGTAACTTCTGCGTACACACTATAGCACTTACTTACTGGTTGTTTGTAACATACTCGTGATCAAGGGGTTATGACTACCCTTTAGATACGTAGCACATCGCGAGCGGAAAGAATTTGAGGATAGAAAGGATAGAAGAGAAAAGTAATTCTCCATTAAACACGCAAATGCTGCTGAGCCAGTACGGAAGATAAAAACTCTGCATAGAAACACCAAGGCTTACCCCCGCAAGTGTTATGCCTTTACGAAAAAAAGCAATGATAAAACCAACATAGCATTCAATAAAAACACCTATCATACTTACTTCTTATTCTTATCCATTTTATTTTATGTAAACCGCTCATTGTGAGACAGACGCTCCTGGATTTTTTGTTTGTTGCTTGCTTTGGTCGGCCCGAAAATTTTCCATACCGGTACGGCGGTACCCACCGTATCTGGTGAGCACCCCCTATCCGCCAGCTGGGGAGGCGCCCAATTGGGGACCAGCAACCCCAGAAGAGGGTGCAACCCCAAATTAATTAAATTAACTAAGTTGTATAAGCCTGAATAAAGTGATTGCAATAACGTTTAGCCTGCTAGAACAGTAACGCTTTAGTACAATGAGCTGAATAATCTTAAAATCTTTAAACATGTAAATTTATTTTTCCGCTGTTTTTTGAAGAAGAATATCCTACTTGAGTGGTTTTTTTTAGCGAACTTTATTTTCCTCCTTCAATGCTTTTATGCCTCTTAGCACTATAATAAGGGCCTTACATCATGTCCTGCAAGAATCATTGGTATGGTGCGCAAGGTATTCAGATAACTAAGGTGTGGATGAGGTATCATTACAGATGCAATCCAGCACTTTCATACATCTTTTGGTAATTAATTGTAGGTATAGGAATTTACTTACACTGCGGCATGAACATTCTTCTTTTCAATTGACAACAGGTATTAAACTAAGGTGTTCAATCCCAATGGGCCTATATATAGGTCAAAGTGAAACCTAGGTGAACCTAGACAAAGGCGTTCTTCCTATTGACGTTATAGTGCTACAGCTCGAAGTAAACCTGGGATGCATCCGACGCCTGATCCTCTACTACAAGTTACCCTTGAGAACTTCCAATTAACGGTAACCCGGCCTTTTTATGCCATCTAAGTCGAGGTCAGGTTCCATAGAGCTTTTCCTCTAGAACATCAAAGGACTCTGCATCCAGCTGGTGTTAGTGTCTATTCGCTTTAAATTAATAACATTCCCCCTTTCTACAATCTACATGTCGTAGTCGAAGCTGCATCTCAGGCCTCTAACGGCAATGCACTGTATCGTATCTAGACTGATATCGCTGTACAAATTTATCTCGTTAAAATTGTTGTTATAACGTCTGACAAACTCTTTTAACTCTTTAAGTAGTTCTAACGCTAAAAAAGAAAACTTAATTTCTTCTTTTCCCATATGAAGTTAAGTTTTTATTTAGAGAGAATAAAAAAGAGAATAAAATAAATGTTGTTATACCTTTCCAACAATATCTTTTAATGCATCTCCAAAAACTTAAAAAAACAATCGTCCATTCCAATTCACAACAAGTAATATAATGCAAAAATGTATCTATCACCTGGTCCGTTGGCTTATGTAAGCCTCTCTGCTCTTCCGCTGCTTCGATAACAATCGACCAAAGCTACTCGGGAAGAATTTAAATACCTAGATAGATGCCCTAATTAAAAATTCTGCCCTCGTAATAGCTCTGCTTTGTAACCAGCACATTTTCCTCGAAAACAACATAATTGGCTTAGTTCGAAAAACAAAGCTGATCCGACTTTAGCACGTGTCCAATCGGACAATCTCTCAGAAACACATAGCCCAGAGCCGCCGGCGTGCACAGTAACACCCAAACTATCTTATGCTATCTTCACCCATTGGCACTTTTGTGAAATGTATACCTACCTACTTTTTTTCAGTTAAGATACACGTTCGATAGATTCGCTGCTCCCCAAAACAATAGCTTAATTTAACCATTTAACTTTCTTCCGATGAATAAATTGGTTCAAATAACAACGAAAAAAAAAAATCCGCAAACGGTTTGTATTGTCATATGGTTTTGGTCCTATTAACATTTTAATCCACTACGTCGTGGGAATAATTTATGCCAGCCTTGTGTAACGCTGAGTGCGATTTTTTCGTGAATTGAATCTGATGAAACGGCGGAAATTTGGTTGATTCATGGAGTGAAACAGGAAATTACTCTGCGCTCTATGGAGTTGCTAGAGCTTTTATCCTTCAAAGGCAGCCGAAATTAATTTACTTTCTTTCAAATTGAAATTAGCTCAAAAAATACTCTGTTAATAATTTTAGATAAAGAACTTATATCTAACTTCAAAATTGAACATAAGAGACGTGGGCAAATCTAGATAGTTACGCATCTTTCACGCCATGCCTAGTTTTCACGGCCAGAATGATTAGTTAATGGACGGAGTCACCTTACAATATGCGAGTTGCAACATAGATTTTCACTATCTGATTCTGAATAGATGCCCCGAAGTGGCATCAATTAGCATACATTACGATGAGGTTATCTAATTCGGAATTCCTTCTTGTTTGTTGTTATCCGAGAAAGTGTGTACACACCAGACGTCGTGATTTCACCGTGTGCCCACTTTGTGACACACGCAGTGAAAACGAGTCTTTTTTCGTATTCATCTTCTCGATTTTTGTTCAAATATATACAACAGAAATATTATGTTTTATTTTTGAGATTTAGGTGTGCCGTCACAGGCAGCAGCAGTTATAGTGGGGTTGGGTTCACCTTTCTTTGGTGATGCGATTAGTAGGAATTCACAAATTCACTGGTGTTAATGTGTCTGCAGCTATCAAAACTTCGACATGAGGTTGTTCATGGCAAATAACGCGCAATCAGTACAAAACTAATTATGTGCACAGCTTATTTGCAGGGCCGATGTGAGTTTTGTCCACAGAAATAAGCCCTTCAGGTTACGAGCATCAAGAAAACTGCTGGGCATTATTTGCGGATCACAGGGTGAGGGTATACACTTTGACGAAATATTTGTAGATACAATATTATGTCATGACGGTTCTTCCAGTGGTGTTCAGCTCAAGCTCTTTATTTGCTTGATTAAATAAAGTCAGTTGGTCAATCAAAGAGACGTCTTTTGCGTTCAGGCACTTATACTAGGTATTTAAGTTTTGGCTAGTCTTTTCAAATTGTAAAACTAAGACTTTGAAAGCTTAACTGAAAATTAAGTGATCTCAAACTTTATCAATGTAGACCCCCAAAGACCTGAAAGAACCCTATGTATTGCGAATATAACCGACCACAAATCGCAAGTCAAATGAACAATGTCCATCCTTTTTTCCGTCTGTTTGTCTGTCGCTATAGTCTTTGAACCTAATATTTTAAGGTAAGAATATGGAAAAGTGTAAAAATACACAAGTGAGTAAGTGCAAGAGATTCGTCTGTAACGAGCTCCTAAATACCAGACCCTCTTTGCCCGTAGCAACAACAAATTTAAAATTTTTTTAGCCTTAATTAATTAATGCCAATAATTTGTATTGGCCACGCCTACTGAAATGGGTGCAAGCTAAAAAATCGAATGATATAATTTTAATTTCGTTTGAATCATGAGAAAATTGGTTAAAAGCGAAAATGAATGCAACAAAAATAGTGTTTTTTTCAAAATCGCCCTATAAAAGTGGGCGAAGCTCAACGCTTTGTTTGAAGCAAACTTAGTAAATGGCAATTGACATTTAATTTTTTTCGATTTCGAAGAATTTTCCGAGAACTCAGGTTTTAAAAAATTTTTTATTTTAAAAGTGGGCATGGTCGATGGAATTTTTGTCTTATTAAAGGCTTTGGACAACTATTGCCTTTCACCATAGTTTGAGGTCTTACGCCTTATCTAACTTGACCAAAACGTAATTTGAAATAAAATGTAAATTTGAGGTTGTCTGACATCCATTTAAGTTGTTGGCGTGGCTGTAGGCGCTCCGATAACAATTTTCATACTTTGTCTATACAAAATAAGAGTCCAAATACACTCCAGGTTTTGAGCATCACAGCTCAATTCTAAAGATCTAAAAACTTCACACATGCGGACAGACGAACAGACGGACGGACGGATGAGCATGGCTTAATCGACTCAGCTGTCGGTCTCGATCACATCTCTAGAGTCTTAGGGATCTGCGGTGAATATTTCTCTGTGATACAAACTATGCATTAAAATCAATATAGACCTTGGGTCGGGTATAAAAAAATTTTGCAAGGTCTTATGTGGGGCCCACATGATACCCTTATAACACATAAGTAGTTCTGCGTTATATTTTAGAAACTTTGGGGTCTATGAAGGACTGTGTAGCTACTAGCTACATAGAACATAGCGCGAGGTTATGATCTGAATCGCAACCCTCCCACTCTACTGCATTCCTATTAGTCCGCTTGGAAGGGAACACCGATTTGACTTCAGAATATACCGGAAGACCACCCGGTTTTGGATCTCTTCATCAATCAAGCCAAATAAATGCTGTTGCCGTTGCATTTGTGTGATCCATGAATGTTTAGGCCTTCTCTCCTTCGCTATTGCGCTGGAATGTTGGTTGACATTGCTTTATTGACAGGGTTCGTAGGATCTCTCCTTTGAATGTGGCAATATCAACTGAGCCGGTAGTGCTCTATTTTCCTAGAGATAGGTTCTTTTACATGAAGGCTGCCTCGAATCGATTTGTTACTCCTACTGTCATGCGAAGCATCTTCATCTCAGCTGCCGTTTTTAGCGGTCCGTCCAAAAATGGAAAAAGGACCTCTTATGGTATCGCTACGTTGTCCGTCCGTCCGTCGGTCCGTCGGTCCGTCGGTCGTCCGTCCAATCGCTTTATAACTTCTGAACGGTAAGTCGTAGAAAGACAAAATTTGCTGAGCGGCGTATAAACTGCGGAAATAGTCATAGAATCCAAAGAGAGCAATTTTTTTTAAGAAACTTAGAAAACTTAGAAAGAAAATTTTTTAACGAAACTAAGGTTAAAAAAATACTAAGCTTTAATTAAAAAATAAAACTTTTCGAAAATATCATAATATTTTTGAGAAATGAAGAGTCGAAAATGTATGACGTTTTTCAAAGTGTTGGAGGCCATAACTTTTGAACGGCTTATTGCTCAAAATCAATTTTTCAAAAACAGTTTGAGTACTGCAGTTTTAACGCTTTTTCGAAAATCTCCCCCTTTATCTCCGGTACTGTTTGGTGAAACTCTATGAAAAAAATCACACGTATCAGAAATAATTCAAAATTTTAATTTTAAGCATTTTCAAAAACAATTTTTTTAAGTCTTCTAGTAGCTTAACGGTATTAGCGATCTTTTTAAGATTCGGTTAAAGTACTAAGCTTACAAAAAGAAGGAAGGCTGCGTTAGATGTTTTTTTTAAATTGCCATTTTTAACCTAATTTTTTAGAAGCCTATTTAATAAATGAAATAAAAAAGGAGCTTGTTTTACCGTTTGCGCATAAACCGGTAGCCATAGGATTAAAAAAAAACATCCAAGGATAGTGCTGCTGTTTGTGCTATTGGAAAAAATTCTAACGGGAAATGGAAAAAGCTGTTTATTATTTATTTTATATTTGTTTTATGGATTTGAAGTTTTAAAAATTATAAAAAAGGTCAAAAGAACGTATGTCTCCGCCTTTATCTACCAAACGGTTTGAAGTATAATTTTTAAATTAACACGAAGCATAGTCCATCTTCTAAAATTTGATACAAAACTACAGCAGACTTCGAATATTCAAAAACTTCGATGATTCAGAGACTTCGAACCTAAAAACGTGAAAACATGTTCGAAAACTATTTTTTAAAGATTTCTAGTTCCTTAACGGTTCTGACGACCTTGTTTAAATTTGGCTGAAGTATGTTATGTTTAAAAGGCAGGCGAACTGCAATAAAAACGTTTCAAAGTTGCCGTTTTCGACCCTAAGTTTTTAAGCCCATTCAAACAAGCGAAATAAAAAAGAGCATATTTTTACCGTTTTCTCAGAAATCTATGTCCACAGAATTTGAGAAAAGTGGCAAATGCTAGTACAGGTGGTTGTAAAATTGATCAAATGGTAATTAAAAATAATCGAAATTGCTGTTTTATGGGTTTTAAATTATAAATATCCTAAAAAAGGCCAAGAAAGAGTATATCCTTCACTCTATTTTCGAAACGGTAAAGCTTTTTGTCAGCCTATTTTTGAAGTAACGAAACCCAATATAAAATCACCCAATACAATATATAGATTTTTATGTTGGGTGATGATTATATAGAATCATCCAATATAAGAACAATAGACAGCACTACGAAAAAAGTATATTACAGACTGTAAAATATATGCAGAAATAATTTTGATAAATAAATAGAATGTTACGTAAACTGCGCAATATATATGACCATAAGCTTCAACAAAAGCCGACGGACCGCTCCGCGTATGTCTTCATACTTGACGGTCTTTTTTTATCATATTTCATATACGCTGTCTATTATTGTGACCTGCGGTGTAGAGCCTTCCTTTCAGCTTAGGGGGCATTTTTCGGACTCCGATGATGGCGGAGTTTTCCCGAAAATTCATCTTCTGTCAAGCATAGAGCTAATGATTTAGGGTTGTCATCAATCTATTTTCTTATATGCTGTGCGTTGGTTTCTGTTCCATACTAGGTGGCTTTACTATTTTTTAATTACAGGCACAGCAGGCGTTAATTGAAACGTATTTTTTTGCGGTTGTTTTATTCTTTTCCATGGATGCAGTGAACAACTTAAGAGTTTTTAAGTTCAAAGAGGAATCCTTTTAAATTTCGGCCTAAAAAGAGGGCGCATGTCAAAGAGAGATTAAATTACTTGAACTGCTGGACCAAAAAAGCCCAAACATAACATAAAGAACCACTAGATCATATAACAGGAAAACCAGTGAGTAAGTGCAACAGTGTGTTCGCAGAAGTTACATTCCGTAACACAGATCGTTGAATAACGCATCCTATCCCACATCGTAAAATGCTGATGTTATTTTTATTTGTTGACATTTTACAAGTAGTGTAAACTTCGAAAAGGGGCGTGGTTCAACCGCCCCTTATTACAAATTATCAATATTAACAGATATTTCCAAGTTACGCTAAATGTACGTGAAAATTCATTTTTTTTGGTTCAAATTCAATATGTTTTAAAAATCGACATCTAGAAGGCTAAAAACTTTGTATGAACAAAATCTGGAATGAAGTCTCGTTTACCTAACCTGCTAATATTTTTGTTTCATGCTTTCCTAAATTAAGCTTAATACCAGTCAAAATTACGTTTTCTGGAAAGTTTTAGGTGTTTCTTCAGTTCTTCCTCCAAATGTGGACATGGCCTAAAATCTTCTATAAACAAAATAAAGAACTAAGTGTTTTCTATATAAAATAGTACGCAAAATTTTTTCAATTTGGACCAAAATATTGAGTAAAATGGATTTGAAAATGTACCCCTTAAAATAGATGCTACGCCCATTGGAGGAGGTTAGCCAATCACATTTTTCTTTTTTGTGACTTAGATTCATTAGGAGATGCAAAATGTCAAATTTCAGCCTTTTAAGACGGCTTACAGTTTTGAAAGCTCTGGAGGTAGTTGCACATTTAGACCGATTGTTGGCGTGTCTTTGGGCGGATTTGAAAAATTTTTACACATGTACCGCTTCGCATGACGTGGACCTTACGTTCATTTCAGCAGAGTAGCTCTTAATTTAAGAACTAAAACATGGGACACACAGACGGACGGACGGACGGACGTTCGAACATGACACTGCACGAAGTGATATAGAGATGCACAATTTTTGTGTAAAAGAAAAATCTTGCTACCGTTCCTCACTGCTTTTGATCCGTCTGTGTTAATATGGTATTTTACAAATTAGGCAATTGTTAAGCCGATTCGTCAGTCAATTAACCAAAAAGTTTTTTCACCGGATAAAGCTCCATTAGCTAGCTTAAATCTTGTCTCATTTTATGTGCGTTAAAGGAAAGGAATATATCCGCAAAGGTTGTTTATTTCTTACCCGTATAAAGGACTAAGTTGGGCAAATTTTCTAAAAAAAAATACGTTAACCAAGTGGTGAACTTAAGGGCTGCCTGACAAGAAGGGTACAACTGACCATCGTTTTCAAGAAAGCCTTTGCCACGGGTAATTAAGCATCCTGTTTACTTGACGTTATCAAACTACTTGTAATTCAAATCTAACTAAAACTATAGAGAATGATGCCTTCATATTGCATCTTCATCCAGGGATTATGAAGAATGAATAGACTGTCGATAGGACATGATATTTCCAGCCACTCTTCCAGACCAGTCGACTCGATTTGGAAACTATCAATAAGTTGAGTGTTGCACCTAACACTTTGCTTAGCTGCTCAATTTATTTGCAAACTATCTTCATTGAAATTGCCTACAAAAACGCTTCGAGGCATCCAATATTTTGCAAACCTTACCACGAATTCGGTTCGGAAATCCGTTTTCAAACCGCAAAAACAGAAAATTTGCATTTTAGTCCGGCCGCAGCCGCTTATACCCACTGACTTTCCAACCAACGCGACACCCAGGCATGTTGCACGTTAGAATAACCCGTATACAGGCAGTTCCAGTTCCACCATCAAAAGCGATTAAAATAAAGTCCAAATAAATCAACGACAAAAAAAAAAACTCAAAATATGCAAAAGTCACTTTCCCGCTCATCGAGATGCCATTCATATCAGCCGCCATCTGCTGGCTCACGTCATACACCTCCACATACCACCAACCCGGTGCTGGTGGTAATCTGCTCTGCATAGGCTGCGTTGGCCATGGCAATGGGCCAACCTGACTCAGTGCGGCAAAGTTGCAAAGTGCCGAAGCGGAATCGGAATCGACTGCAGGCACATTGCCTACATCCAGTGTGGGGCGCACTGCTGTGCAAAGAAAAGCAAAAGTGGTAAAAGTCTTTCTCTGTTCCATGGAGAGCGAAAAAAATCCTACACCATTGGTCTCGGTCTGCCTTTCGTCTGGGCGAAAATCTCTCGAAGATCCAGAGGCAAACTTGCTAAACTGGTCGTTCAAGCACTGCTCGGTCGTGATCATGATCGTGATCGCTGCGATGTGGTTACATGGCCAGCGCAGTTGAGACTTGAGAGTCTGTTTTTGGCGCAATTTGAATATGAAGATGACGACGCGTCGTCGGTCGTGTCGATGGTCGGCATTTACGCACCTGAAGCCCCAAAGCCCCCTGACATTGATGGTGGGGTGGTTGCTTCACTTGCCCCGAGATACTTTTTCGATGGAGAAAATTGCTTATACTATCGGTGGCGGCCGGCGGTAGTAAGTAGGGATGGCTGCTTGTCATTGTGTATGCGATGCGATGCGGCAATGATGCATATACCTATGTGAAATTCGTCATATGATCGCAGCGGCAAGGCAAGCCAAAGAATATAATACCACCCGGTGCCATCAACTGGCAGCATTTTTATTTTGAAAGTGACAAGCGACGGTTCGCAAGAGCTTGTTACAGATTTAACACGCATCCGTTTTGGGTAACGATATTTTTATGCAAAAATAGAAATCGGTGTGACCACAGTGACCAAAGTGCGACTATCGCGACGAATGTCCTTTGAACCTGCAAGACTATAGTGAATTGAAAAATCAGCGACATACACAAAACGGTGTCAATTGGATAAATTCAGTGAAAAATCAAATCATGGTATGGCGAAAAGCTATTTTTTTTATTCCTCAGTTTTTTATGTATGCCATAAATGGATTAAGTGACTTTCATATCGTGAACTGTGCAATTGCATTAGCAGCTCTATGGTGGATAAATCCTTTTTTTGAACATAAATTCTGTTATTTAACCACAAAAACGGATTTCAGTGCAAAACAAAGAAAGTGCCTCGCCAACACCGAGTATCTGCATACAAGAGGGACCACATTTATTCCAAACGTTCGACCAAAAAACCTATCTAAAAGTCTCTCTTTGTGTGTGTGTGCGTGTTCATATTTTTGGTCCCAGGGTTTGTGGAAATAAGTTTTGATTTTGCCTAAAAAGCCAAATGGATTATGGTTTTGTGATGTTGTGTTTGCTGCAGGATGCAGTTTCTGTATATAGTGGGACAAAAATACAGGATAGCCTTGCAGGGGTGGTGTGCTTTGTACTTTTGTGGTTTTGAACTTTTCTGTGTACAGCAGCTTACGTGCCGGCCGGTTAAGTGGCAAACAGTTAGACTACGATAATGATGGATATTTTGAGAAATAAATTTGCTGAGTGGTGTCTTAACTTTTGTGGGGTAGGAAGAGGATTCTCAAAAGTTTTTGAATCTAAAAAAAGATCTGTCCCTATCAAAAAGTTCAAAAGTAACAGCAGGTATACGTACCAAGACGCAATTCAGATGACCTTTATCCATTTTAAATTCAAGCCAACAGAGGTAGCTTGGAAAGGATACGAACTTCGAACTTACGAAAACAACGCTTTAAGATTTGCAAATGTTTTGACTGAGTTAAGCATTTAACCCTCAGGCCTACCATTGAGGGTTTCTCGCGAAGACTTTCTAGGCACGTGCAGATGCTATGAATATCTTATATAATAACGAGAACCTATGTACCTTGCTTTCAAGGATATTGAAATATGCGAACTTTGACATAAATAAAAGTTAATTTTCCATCTCGTATCTAAGGAAGCAAGTCTTAATATTATTCAACAGCCTTAGGAAAGTACATTCCTAGAAAACGGAAAAATCTTGAAGCAACTAAAGGTCACTTTACGCAATGTTTGACATAAAATGCAGAAATATTTAACAAGGATCAAGGAAAACATGCCTTTGTTTCGAAGATGTTAAGACTTTCTCGATCCTTATTTCAAAACATCAGAAAATTTGCACTTCCTAGGTTCTAGAATTCCTTTTTCCTTGTTTCGAAGGCGTTAATTTCTTCAAAGAAAAAACTTCTTAGTTTCTCAAACCAAACAACAAGTTGTACATCCTATTCGAAGTATGCCCCCACCTAAAAAAAAGTCATGTTTCTGGGTTTGGGAATACGTTTCTAATAAAGCTGCCTTTGCGTAAAACATAGCTTGGAGTAGTAGTGTCAGATTTTGCTTAGGCAAACTTTTGGGGTATCTACAGGACAAATTTTTCTAGTCAGTGCTTTAAAAATGTTGTAGGGTTGTAGGGATGCTGTCGAAAGCTTTCGAAAAGCCATTTTGAATCAGTCCCAAGCCTAATGCAAAAATCGCACTTTAACATTAACTTTCTCTGCAAAGCTTCCTAGAAATAATAGTAAGAACAGTCCATCCTTGGTTGTCGTCCCTTCAAAGGCATTTCGAGCGTTATTTCCACCCTGCCTGACATAAGATCGCTTAAACTATGGCCTAAAACGCTACCTTTTTAAAACTGACTTATTTTGTCGCATTGGAAATATTGTTTCCAAATTATTCAAGCAAATACACCCGGATTTCGCGGTTTTCACGATAAAAAGTCTTGGGAAAGATCGCATTGACCCTTCGCCAAAGGGGGATTTCCGGCCTGTGACATATTGGACAAGCAAATAAATTTCCCAAGAAACCGGTGACATAGTTTTCCACTCTTCGTTTGACATCCGCGACCCAGTAAGCCAATTATACGCTACGATGAAATAGGAAATTCTGACTCGTTTTTAAGTCCAAAGTGATACCACAAAAGCAAATAGAAAAAAAGTATGGGAAACACAGTAAAGTGCCCTCAAAGCAGAATACAAGACCGACCTTCAAACTCTCGCCTGTGTCCAATTAAAAACGAAAACACTTTACCATTTCGCAATTAGTGGCACTTAAGGACATTAATCTTTCTTCCTTTCGTTGTGTATAGTTCTTAATTTTGTGCTGATTTTCTTATGCTTTTTTTGTCTGTCAGGTTTTTATTTTACTATTCTATTTTTCGCTGCTGTGAATTGGTGACTTTTTTCCGATTGCAGCTTAACAGTTCTATTTAATTTGTGTTTTTCATTTAGGCTTCGCTCATTCATTAGCAATCGCTCCTTTGTTACTTCGGGCTGAAAACCCCAAATCCCTGAAAATCAAAACACCGCCAGCTGGAATAAAGGAAACGATTTAATTGAATTTAATTTTTCATCCCTTGTTATCAGTCGGAAAAGTTTTTTGATGCTGAAAAATACGCTAAAGTTGAAGAAAACAAACAAAAAAAAACCCTGAAATGGGCAACCGGAACGAAGGAGTTGGAAGAAAGATTTTTTTTCGTCTTTCCAACTAATAATCCGCATTTGATGAGGATTTACAAGGGGATTTGCTCAATGGATACTTTAAGGGGATAGGGACACGATGAAAAGTTTTACTTGTACCTACTCCATTTTTCCGGAAGCGGACATCAACAATAAATTGTTCCATACAACCCCATCTCGTTGCTGCTTGGTCGTTCTTCTTCAGGAACTCGTTTGTTTTTTTGTCTCGCTAATTGTTCTTCCTGCTTTACGATTATTATTATGCTCATAACTTTACCTGAGCATCAATTTAAGGGACAGTGGAAATAATTAAATGATAAAACAAAAGGGGGGATGGGTAATTGTGAAAGATAATTGGGAACAGGAGTTTATAATATTAAAAGGATTTTATATTCTTCAGAGGAGACCACACTGTGTCAAGGAGCATGCACCTCGGATATTCTTATCTAATTACCCCGGAGACGGGTCACTTGAAGGCCTTGGGTGCGACTACGGTCAAATGAGTTTTGATAAGTTTTAATAAATCTAACTGGGATCTATCATAAATCATAGGGCAGGACTCGAGTGAGCGTAATGTCTTTAATGTAGGACAAGGCAAATAATTGGTATAATTTTTCTTATTACTCAAATTATGAGTGCCAGCCAGCTGGACTTGAGTTTTATACCTTTTTGCGATTAGCATAAGGCAGCGTTAAGAAATTAAATTTGAATAGAGGGTTGGTGTAAGGTAAGGTGGCTCTGTTATACATAAACGCAGACGGTTATTGCTTTTAAGTAGGTGTTTTGCGAAAAATTCTTAAAAGAATGATCTCAATTTAATAAAAATCGTTAAAGAAAGGTTTTTTCCAATTACTTAAAGAAAATGTCTTAAGGAGTTTTGATAAAATTCTCTGTGAGAGCAGGTCTTAATTCTGTTACTCAGTTGTTTATTTGTTTTGGTTTATATGAGTACAGATTTATTAGATTCTTAATTATTTTTCGACTAAGTTAAATACGTTAATGGTTAAGGAACTTCTCGTTCTAATGCCTGTTCAGAAAAACCACTGTTCGTGGATCTTTAGTTTATTAGTGTTATTTCAAGATTTTCGCAATAGCTAACATTTAAAATTAAGAAATATGTAAGATGTTAGACCAAGATTTTAAGCAGTTTTCACCCTAGTACAAGATTTAGCTAGGATGCAAACCACTAGGATGCAAAAAAAACTAGAATGGCCTTTCGTCTACGATGAATTCAGTCGGATCGCTAGCGAACTCCGCATTGCTCGAATTCTAATGCGAATTCTAAAATATTACAGTCGTTAATGCATCATCATCATCATTTTCGGTGACCTCTTATCCTTAGAAGGGTCGCGGAGTAAGGGCGGCTAAATTGTCCTGCCTTCGTTCCCGGTCCTACGCCACCAACTCAAGAGACACTGGCGCGATCCCCAAACGGGTCTCCGAGATGTTCTTAATCTGATCCCACAACCTGTTTCTTTGCCTACCAGTCGGTCGACGCGCTCGCAGGTCGGCTAACTTAACCTTTCTAGGAAGTCTGTCGGGGGACACGCAAACAACGTGTCCGAAACATCGAAGAATTGGTTGTTCCACTTGGAGAAGTAGCGGCTCAACATTAAGATTCCAACGATTACTGACGTTTCTCACTCTATCCCCAAGAGTAACACCAGCAACGCACCTCAGAAATCACATTTCGGCAGCTTGTACCCGCGATCTAATTTTTTCGGTCATTACCAAAATTTCATGACCCGAGAACACTGAATAAAAAATTGAGATCTTTTCTCTTAGTCCAAGCTCAGCTTTCCTGATCCGCAGTTCTTTTTCTTTTGCTCTAGCTTGTCCAATCCTACAGGATAACACTCCTTCCATCTTTAGTGAAAAGACCCCAAGATACTTTAACTTTTCTACCTGTTTCAATGGGACTCCATTTATGTGCAGGCTAAACCGCACAGGAATTCGGAAAACAACCAACACTTCGGGTTTGCTAACGTTGAGGTACCTTCATCCCAGCCTCACCACATATGGCCGTAAAACTACCCCAGTGCTCGCTGAAGTTCCTCCAGGACAGCTTAATCATCTGCGAAAAGCACATGGCTTATCCGGACGTCAGTCATTTCGAAAGCTTCCTCACCAAGACTGCGGTTCACCATCCAGTCCATTATAAAAAGAAGAGGCGATAGAACACAGCCCTGGCGAAGTCCAACGCACATATCAAAAGGTTGAGATTTGACGCCATTTATACGAGCACAGCTTCTGCAGTTCCCATACAAAGACTGAATGGCTCTCAGAAAAGGCCCACTAAGGCATAGTCCCGCAACTCTACTCTCCAGAGTTTATTCCGAGGAACCCCCGGAATATAGGCCTTTTCCAAGTCTACAAAACACGAGTAGACCAGTTTGGCGTACTTCCAGGCCTTCCCAAGAATAACCTTCAGAGTAAAAAGCTTGTCGGCTGTGCCTCTGTCAGACAGAAAGCCGCATTGCTCCTCAGCTTTGGAACGCGCTTCCAACACCTTCGCGAATGCTTTTCCCGGAATACTTAAGAGAGATAAACCCCTATAGTTAGACCAATCTCTCTTGTCCCGATTTTTGAACATGGGCACTTTAGCTCGTGTTTGCCAATCACTAGGTGCTTTCCCGCTTTCCCAGGCCATTTGTTTGTCATTTAACCCATTGCCTTGAGCATTTCTGGTCGGATTTCATCAACTCCAGCAGACTTACCCACTTTTAGGGATTTAATCGCGGCTACTATTCATCTACTGTAGGACTATTCTCCGCCCTTATCTCGCCCTAATCCCGCCCTTATCCTCAGTGCCCTGTTGGGAATTGAGCAGCTCCGAAAAGTACTCGCTCCATCTGCGTAAGACGTCGTTCTCATTCGAAAGAAGCGTACAGTCTTTGGATTGAACCCGGCTCAAACGATATTTAACTTGATTCCTCTGAGCTGGTGAATAGTCTGTCTAAATGTCTTGTCGGCAGATCTGTTATCGTGCTCCAACCTCTCGCCGAACTTTTTCCATGCCTGCTCTTTGGCTGTTCTGACCGCCAAATTGGAAGTTCTTCGCGCCTCAGTATACCGTGCTCGAGAAACAGAGTTCCAAAGTAATGCATTATGCTTCTTTAGAATTTCTTAGTGTATCATGAATTTTCATAAGATCTACTTTTATAAGAGACTAATTCGAATAAGTCGTTTGGCAAGATTGAAGGGGTTGCCTAATACTTATGACAACCATTTTGAATTCTAGAAATTTGACTATTAGAGTTCTTGCTGTTGCTTTCTCCTTCAGAAGCTGTTACTTTCTCCTTCTGGAGCTGCTGCTTCTCCTTCTTCTTTTAAGGCTAGTGCTGTAATTCAAACTATATATGGTGCTCATACCCGCTTGTGTCTAAGGTTTTTTTGCCCCAAGCTGATCGACAGCACTTTGGCACTATAACCCGGTTGACGTCACTTGCTCTGATATGAAGAGAAGCTTGCCCGAACGCTCTTTTTTGAAAGATCATACAATTTTTGTATACCAGTGCCAGATTTGAGAGCCGCATTCGAGTTTATAACCGGCTTCAATGACCCTCCTACCTCGTTCGACGACATTTCGCATCATTTTTGCAAATGATGACTTCGTCCTTACGAGCTACCCAATTTAAGTCAAAACCCGGACGTATAAAAGTTTTAAGATATTTTATGTGTTGCCAGACTGTTTTTTGTTAGTAACGCTGTAAGTTAAAAATTCTTTTTTGTAAAATGCACAGTTAGAACCAATAAGTAGGTTTACTTAAGGTTTATTTAAGGTTTATTTAAGGGAATTCACCTATGAGTTTAGTCACGCGATTAAAGATGAAGCTACTGTTTACAGAATGTTTTAACTCTAAATAAGTTAATCTCTTATGTAACCTTGTTTGCCCTTTTTTTTTGTGATTTTGCCGCCAGTGACTATTATAGTTATAAAGAGGTGTTTTTAACCCCTCCCCGACCTCTTGACCAGCGCAAAAAAGCATGGTCGAACCTCCGCGAGTGTCTGAAAAACCCTTCAAAAGTTTAATTTGTCATGAGAGCCCTCTCAATTCACCATTCGGAACCAGCACATTAAGTTTTCTCCATTTGTTTAAGAACACCTGAAAGTGCTTTTCAGCATGCATGGTTGAGAGTGGTCGGCGAGTGCTCTTCTGAGCTGTGAGACGGAGACCCAAAAAGTTTTAGGGAGCTGCACAATTGTGACCGAAAATCTCTTTTACTGATAGTATTGGTACACTTTAGATATTTACAACTTTTGTTGCTAGGGGAGTGAACGTGTGAGTTTCCTGGTATAATTTAAGATGGAGCTTTTTTTCGAAGAGCATAGAATGTTTCATTTCGAAGTAACTTAAACTTTTTTAACAAGAAAAGTATAGTTATATACTTGTGGGTAGTGGTATAGCTCTGGAGTCTTTCTGGAACACAAAACCCCGCTACCCCTTAGGTATAGTTATACTTTGTCTTCTATGGAGACAAAGCGGAGATTTGTGCTTTCCTAATGGCTGTGTACTTAATTGTGAGCAACAGCCAAGTCGCACAAAAAGTGGCTTTTTCTCTTACCTGAGCTAGCACTGAGCTTATAGTTGGCCAAATGCAGAGGATTTTGTTTGGTTGTTAGGTCACATTCGGTATTCAGAAAAATTAGATTACCACTGAGCTGCTGGGCAACGTTCCAGAAAGGATTTTTTAAGACCCGAACAGTCATCATACATACATATTTGCCATTGATTGTTGAGTGAATCGTGAACTTAAGGCTCACTGGTACGACTTCGGCGAATCACACCCAAATATCTGCTAAAGGTCAGCGTCTATTCTATGTCTCAAAATAATCGACTTTTTGTAGGCCGCTTTTCGAGCCAACATGGATTAGGAACACCACTACCTGAGCTGCCTGTGGAGAGGACGACGACACAGCGGAATACGTTTGTTTTAGTTGGCCTCCTTGTTCATCTTTGATAAGCTTCTAGCTTGAAAAGTTCTACAATGGGACCCAGCTTGTTTGGTTTTAATAATTATGCTTGTACGATTTTTCCATCCATCAGCAAAATTCTGCTGCCATATCCAGGAATAGAAATCAGAAGAGCTCAACAGATATAATATAATAAATTCTTATTTTTATTCCTTTAAAACTATGTTTTTTAGATTTTAGATCGCAAACGTAAAGAATGCCGAGCCAGCTCTTTTCCAATTTTGGCAAGCAAATATCAACGCGAAATACTCTCACTCAGCCCTACTCTATGATCCCCGCCTAAAGCAATTAAAAATTCATTCAAGTTTTTTACCAGACTTTGACCAGTTAAGCGGTCTTTACTGGGATGGGGTGCAGCGGCGTAGTGATAAGTATGTGTGCTTACTAAGACGGAGGTCTGGGTTCAAATCCCATCAATACCATCGATACTTGAAAAAAAAGACTCGTTCTTTTTCACGGTCTCCACCTCTGCGAGGGTCTGTCTACCGTTTGGATTGCACTCCATGAATACCCGCCATAGTCGCAGCATTATCATATCCCTGAGTCTAGCAAAGGTAATTGTCAAGGCTATCTGCATTAAGTTGTTTTAATACATGGTCGGTTCTTTGGCGGCAGTCATTCCAAACGTGGGAAAAAAACCAAAATTTTTCATTTTGTGTTATGTGGAATATATTTATTTTTCCGTTACCTACTGATGGAACGCCTTGTAGGTCCGCCCCGCCACTGACTGACATCAAACCCCCCCCCCCACTTACTCTTGGTTAACCTATATAGATCCATAGATAGTTCCATTACAGATCTTTAAAGGTTCCTTACACACCTTTTTTTGAAGCACCATTCAGTTGTTGTGTCATGTTCGAAAGTGATTATGGACAGCAACAAAGACGGGGAAGACGGTCTTAGGCAAAGGAAGGAAAAAAGTGAAAGATAAAACCTATATTTACTTTGATCTAGCTGCCAGGCTTGCTTGATATAGCTACATTCGGCCTACATTGACCTGGTTAATAGTCTTTAGAAAGACTCCTCTTAATCTTTCTTATTTTTATCATTAGGGCCTAATTGCCTTTTCGGATACCAGCAAACCCCTGAAGGGTGAAAGAAAAGTAAATGAATGACAAACTCAGAAGTTAGAAACTATTTAACTGGCTCAGGAGAGCCATCGTCGGAATGAAATTGCCAGGGCTAGTTCAAAGCCTTACTATATCTAGTCCTGAATTTCGTTGAATGAAAATAGGTAATGGGGTGGAATCGGCTAAGTGGCTCTGTGATTTTCACATTTTGTGATCGAACAAATCAATCCGTCTGCGTATGGTGACCACAAAAATTTTGTTTCGAATCGTTGTTTTATTTAGGCTTGTGATGTAGGAACATGTCTTTTTATTTTTGCATGAAGAAAGTCAGCCCAACTAAATATCGTGATTTATCGTGAGCTGTCACAAGAAAATTGTGATGATCACTGTTTACGCATACGAATTTTTGTGACTTGTGACATCACTTATCACAGATCACCTTAGCCGATTTCACCTCTGGTTTTCAACCCATCGATACGGTAAACGCACGGTTTTGTATTGGCTTTAAATTTCTTTTTTTTCGATTCTTCGGTTGTAAACTTATCCCATTTCCTCAAGGCCCATTTGGCCCTACAGAACCTAAAAACTTCGTAAGGGTTTAAGTACAGGCCCATTTATTACTCTGATTCTTTAGGCTAGAAAGTAGGTACGTATATGTTTAATGCTCTCTGTAATCAGTACAATGTGCAGCCATACGAGAAAAAGAGAATGAAAACATAAGGAATAGGTCACTTCAGAGCAATAAAAATTTATTTAATAAACACTTAATGGGTCCTCCAAATGACCTAGAGCAGCTGCGTTTGGCAGACATAAAATTCATCAAATTTTTTTTTAGTTAAATGGAAGCAAAGAAAGCCAACTCATTACCCAGTTAGTATCTTGCCCATTCTCCAAAATTAGATAATAAAACGTTTCCGATTTCGTCTATTACACAAACGAGAAATAAGCGAATTCACGAATTTAAAAGAGCCCCTACGTGAGTTGTTTCGATTTTCGTGCTCCTACTCACCTGTGTTCCGTCCCCCCTTATCTGCGCCGAAGTTAAAGAAATAAAAATTCCAAATGAACTCTAGTAGCTAGGTATGTATTACAACATAAATTCATCAACTTTCGATTTTGTGTATCTTTTTCATCTTCTCCTCACGAATAAGTGGCGAATATTTTTGTATCGTTTGTAGCTCCTCGTCGTAGTTTTTTTTTTTTTTTGTAAATTTTTCTATACACAATCTGAGCAACAACATAAAATAACAATAAAACACCGCACGAACCGTCGTCATTGAGTGTGCACGGCCAGGCCACCCAATATAACCCACCGAAAGTAAAAGTCATTTCAAGTCGTGTGATTTTTTGTATCTCTTATTTGTTTATTCGATTTCGAAGAAAGTGAAGATGGTCAACAAACTATGCGCAAGTAAAAATAATAAAAAAGGGAAAATTACAAAAACAAAAAAAAAAAAAAAACTGATAAAAACCTGTTCCTTACTTTTCCGGAATTTACAACCAGATGCTGCATAGTCTCGTTGTTGCTTCATATCCGTGAAGGATCCGCTGGATTGTAATCTTAATTGGCATTTTTGGTGCGGATACCTTACTTACTTAGTTTTTGAGATATTGGCAACCGGAAAAAGGGTTTTTATATAACAGCTTTCTTTGCGAATTTCGCTGCCAGCCAGCGACCCTTTCCCTTTTACGCGAGGCGAGATGCTGTGTATCTTTGAGATATTTTCAAGTACCACAATGTCCCACATTAACTTTTACTCGAAAACGAAAGTACATCCATCTCGTGCAGTGTCAGATGGCTGGGGACCTACACGTTCAATCTAGGTCGGACGACATCACTTGTCGCTGCCGGAGATACACTACGCCGATGGTGAATCGAATAACTAATAATAATTCTTCACTATGTGTCTGCGTGCGGCGTTGTTGGCTTGTCGTTGGCACGAGCACTTGGCCCATATGTACGTGCCGCGGCAGACTCGGTACATCCAGCGGCGGCTTAAGTTAATTGAATCGAATTTTTTTTTTTCTATCTAACTTCTTCTTTTTCTGCGACGCTTAGAGTGATTGGTGAGAAAAGGGTCACACAAAGAAAATGACAAGAAAACGTGGAATTAATAAGTTAGCTCATTTTTCTTGGCATGATGTGACAGTGGCAGCAAGAAATAGTTTACACAAGCGATTAAATATGATAGTAATGGCCATCACTCTGGGACCATTAGAGGTTTTCAAGTTCGCGGTAGATACTTATAGCTTGTAGCACTAAAGGAATTTAATTTGCAGAGATTTTCCTCGGATTAGTGCTGTGATTATTTACAGATTAGGAATTTTGTCGCTCATTTGTAGCTCGTGAATGAATTATGTAGATTATAAAAATTAAATTACCTTTTGACTTCTTACGAGTAGCCTTCATCTTGCGGAAGTTAGGCACCTAGAGCAAAGCTATTCGACTCAGGAATTTTTCGACTCAGAAAGCCATTACAAAATTTCATTTAGTATTGAAAAGTGAAAAATGATTAACGCCTGGCATAGGACCACTTTTGTTATAAATGTTTGTAGGATTACAAATTCTTTTGACTTTTCACTTCTCAATATTTAAATTAATATGGCGTTGCCATAGGAGCCGCTCCCCAATATAAGCAACGATACGTTCGGTTAAGAATTTAATTAATGTTCTTGAAATATGGGCTGCTTGATCTACTCAAGTATTCTCCTTCCTCTCAAAATCACTCCGACTTGAATTTCGAAGAGAGCAGCAGTATTATAATTTTTTACAGAATGCTTTCGTTATTGTCTTCCTTGTTTTTTAAGGTTGCGCAAGGTGGCTCGCAGAAAAGGTACGGTGGTCACACTTTGATACGGTTGGTCTGCTTTAATTTGTTTTTCAAATACTTAATCTGTTATGGGAAACCAATATGTCAATGTCACTTAATGTCGGCATCTTTATAAACAGACTCCTGACGATGTTCTTATGACAATGTCCAAAACGCTCATAGGACTATATAGGAAGGGTTTCATCTAATTCTTTCAACTAGTAATGTGCTAAGGGTAGTAGGGGGAGTTTCAATTTTACGCCGATTTTACGCCGACTCTTTGAGAAGTTTTTTAAGAGAAATGATGATTTCACACAATGAAAGTCCGCAGTCCCGCAGCTCTGAAGATTTTCCCACTCTTTCCGCCTGCTATTTGAACGGATTTAGCAACTTTTCTTGTCTCAAAAAAGCAGAGGATAAGCCGTTTTACCTGTTACAGCATTGCATAGACATGAACCATGCTTCGTCAGTCTTTTGATTTTCGTCGAAGTCACTATGGTCTCTCACCCAAACTATGCAGACATTTTTTGACTGCTTAAGTGCTTAGCGGCAGAATTTACTGTTGGTGCTGCCAGACCTACAATGGCTGTTTGGCTGTCTACGTAAATGGCAACGTCTAATATCCTCTTGTGTAGATTCCAATATTCCTATCACTTTTGTGGTTATGACTTTTGCTAGAATTTTGGTTTGCAAGATACTGGAACAGTTCAGAAGTCTTATATGCTTGTTAGAATACCGAATTTCTCGTAGCTAAGCATTAGAGTGTCGGCAGCTCTAGATCAGAAATCGACTTAATGTTTTTGAAGAGAACAAGCTCTGTTTTTTCGGGTCGACTCTTAGCTTACATGGTTTAGTCCATCCGCTTAGGTTCGTAACTGCAACTTGCAGCAGATCAAAAAGTGCTGGCAAGGAATTGCCGAGTATCACGAGCACTGGGTCTTTATACCCCATCACATAGGATAGGAAGTATATTAAATTCGTCACAGTTTATAACACGGTGAAATACTAATCGCAGACCCCCAAGACCTCAGGGGCACATAATCGAGACTGAATTCTAAATCGAATTAGCCAAGTCTCTCCGTTCGTCCGTCTGCACATCACATGTTTTTAGGCCTTAGATTTTGACTTAGGGATCTGAAATTTCGTACGTAAGCTCCACGTCATGCGAAGCAGTAAAAGTGAAATATTTTTGAAATCCGTGCAAGGACACGCCCACAATCGGTCTAAATTTGCAACTACCTCCAGAGCTTTCAAAACTTTAAGACGTTCTAAAAGGCTGAAATTTGACATTTAGCATCTCCTGATGAATGATAGGCACAAAAAAGAAAAACTTGATTGGTAAACCTCCTCCAGTGGGCGCTGCATCTATTTTTTTAGGGTAAATTTTTAAATACAAAATGTATTTTGTGGTCAATATTTATGGTCCAAATTGAAAAATTTTTGCTGAAAATTTTATGTAGAAAACACTTAGTTTTTAATTTTGTTCATACAAGACTTTGGGCCACGCCCACTTATTGAAGCAGAATTCAAGAAAAACCTAACATTTTCAAGAGAAACGTACTTTCGACTGGTCTTAAGCCTAATTTACTAAGGCAAGAATAAAAAAAAATCCGGAGGTAAGGCAAACGAGATTTCATTTCAGAATTCGTTCATACAAAGTTTTTAGCCACGCCCCCTATTTTAGGTCGATTTTTCAAAAATATTGAATTTAAGCCAAACAAGTGGGAAAGTGCAACAGTGCGTATGCAAAAGCTTCAGTCCGTCTACGACGGATTGCAAAATACCCAACCATACCAAAAAATAAAAACTGCCACGCCTCCAAAAACTGGGCGGGATATAACAATATAACTGTTGAATGCTTTATACTAGGTGGTTGCATGCACTTCGGCCTGAAACTCTGCATTTTTTACTAAAAAATCATCTTTTTTAAACACCACGCCCACAAAAGTGGGCGGAGCGTGGTCAATGAAAAGTCTAAAAGTCTAAAGTAAAAAAAAGTCTAATTTTTTGGCTACTCGAAGACAATTACAAGGCAATGTTACATACCAAAAATTAAAGCGCAAGCGCCCTTGTAAAATAAATAAATAAATAGAGTGACGCAACAGCTCGAGGTGAACCAGGGCCAACTTCTCAACAATGTATGCTGTGTGTGTTGATTTCTTCACATACAAAGGGACCTACAATTTTTTGCCGAATCCGAACGGCACTTTGAGAAGTTTTTCAAGACAATTGTTACTCTCGGAGGGTTTGTCAGGCCCTCGCGGAGGTGGGGGCCGTGAAAAAGAACGAGACTTTTTTTTCAGGTTACAATGGTAGGATTTGAACCCAGACCTCCGGCGTAGTAGGCACACATACTAACCACTACGCCACGGCACCCCCTAGCGCCCTTGTATCATAGCTAAAATTTGGAAAAAGTATTTTTTTAAAATTAGAGATGGTCTCACATACAGGCGTGTAGTGGGCGAGTCTGTGAGCGGAGCTAATTTTCAAACTTAATCTGAAGGACTGGATTTCCAGCCAACCAACCAAATTTAAGGCCTTAAAGTTGTTTACATGCGGAAGGACGGACGGACATGGCTTAATCGATTCCCCTGTCGGTCCCATTCATATCGCTAAAAGGTCTTAGGGGTCTACGGCGATTATTTCACAGCGTTAGAAACTATACATAAAACTCAATATACCCTGGGTCGGGTATAAACACAGGAAAATAAGTTCTATTCTAGTTGCTCTCAGATAGCTATTCGTCCACAAAAATACGCAAAGCAACGGCCATTTTACACATATTAAAATTCAAAGAAGTTGATACATTTTCTAGAGTTGGAGCCGGGATTAACTCTCCAGATTTGACGATATAAGCCGAGATAAGCCCAGGATCTCAATTCACTGAAAACTGATTTCTTGGGTGAATCTCAGTTTAACTCAAAAACTCGGATGATCTCGCACTGAAAAACTGCTCCGCCTTAGATAATTTTTGTATTGCTTAGGTCCAATTAATGATTAGGGTCATTGTTGCATGCTCCCTAGACTATAGTAAAAACTAGGCAAAATCTTCAATTCGATCTTAAATTTTTTAACTCTTACTTATCGAAATGTAATTAAAGAATTCGTTTTTACCTAATCGACATTCTTCTTTCATTTTGCTCTGGCCTTAAACCTTATTTTTACTCTGTTCTTGTGTTAGCAAAATGGTTGGACTTCCGATTTCACTGCTCGTGTATGTATCACCGTACAACTCAATTAATCTCCTAGCTTATGCTCAGTTTATAAGGAAATCAATTATTTTTAATGAGACTTCTGCTCAATTTATTTTAATTTTGACAATTTGATAAATTGCGAGGAATTTTGGTCGCAACATATTTTTCTCATTCAGATAATCCTTTTTCAAAGCAAAACAAGAAACAAAAAGATACGCTATACATAGAGAATGAAATCTTAATTAAAACCATAAACATATCCTTGTTTGCTGCTGAACAGTTTTTACTGATGATATGTATAAGCTTCCTGCAAAAGTGCATGGTAATTTCTATAGCATAGCAGTTTTTATCCTCTCTAGTCCCTACCATGTGTGTGAGTAGTCATAGGGTTTTAGTTTAAATTTTTTTTAACGAATTACTACTTCCGACACTGTGTTGTCTTGTAATTACAATGGTGAAGTTTCATTTGTTTTAGCTAGAAAAAAATACAATGAAAAATGCACATACATGTCGGATTTTCAAATGGATTTGGAAAAAAAGGGGGGCAAAAAACATAATCATTGTGTGTACATAGGTATTCGAAAATAAAATATCCTTGTTGTGTTTTCACTCGTCATGTGGTCACACCCATTTGGGGACATTTACACAGCACTTGATATAAATTCCCTTTTGGGGTAGAGAAATGGAATCAAATTATATGCTACGTTTCGAGGGTCCTGAAAATACCGATCGGAATCGTCTGTATAATAAAGTCCCTAACGTATTGTCCCATCCATGCAATTACTTCCGTTGCAATTTGAGTAACCTCAGAGCTGATGTAACATGCTTCAATTCGAATCAATTTTGCTTTCACTTGTCTCATCATCACTCGTCAGAGATACGAGCAACTGCTGTTTGATGGTCCGTCATCGTGGGAATTGCTACTCATTCCGCCATTTTGCCTGATAAATTTCACCTCTACTCTGGCAAAATTTGCAGATATTGTACCTCGACTACGCTTTTACTATGCGGTGCCTTGAGGCCCACAGCGACCCTCATATGTGGTGATAAGTGGGGCGGATGATCGTGAGGTGGCCCGCGCTTCATCAGTGGCTATAGTGACAATAACATGAACTAGTTGGGGAGGAATAATTGAGGCACATTCATTTGCATGAATTTTAATTAAGCAAGCCCCACACTTCAACAGCGCACAATCTATCTTTAAGTTCGGCGAATGGGTCTCCAGGTGAAAGTGAAATGTTATTAATCATCGAACGAACACGCATTCGGTGTGTCTATCGTTGTAGGTATATGTTTTTTTTTTCGCCACAGGGCAATAGATAAGTGCCCTCCCCGGGCTTTAGACGCTATAATCATCTCTCATCCGATGGCAGCGTTTAATGTCAGCCGGCAGTTTAAGCTGTTTGCTTCTCGGGCGTTAATTTTTCTTACCTCGTATCTTTAGGTCTTCAATTTGTCAGCACGATGCTTAGCTTAGCTCAAGTAAACGACGAACAAGTGCTGGTAATGGATTGGCTCTAATAGGATGGGCCAAAGTGATGCGGGTGGACTTCAGCTGATTTCAGTAAAACTTTCACCCAGCTCCCCGGGGCAAGCTCGACTCTTCTTGATATTTTTTGCTTCTATCAATGTTCGCTTGGTGGCTCTTTTTTGTGTCTCTTTGGGTTAATGAAAATGAGTTTAAATTTTCGAAGCGACGGATACATTTCTTTTCTTAACTCTTTGCACTGCTAGGGGAACAGATGTGCACAGCATATGGCTGAAATGCAAATCAGATGCAAATACTACTTAATTGTGATGAGGGACAAAAACCGGAACGAGGGTGACAGGGCAGCATTAAAAGCTAAACTTATTTCATGAATGAGTTAACGAAAAGTTGTCCTTTTCCGTAAACGGTTGAAAAAAATAATCGTTTTTTGTGTCACCAGTGTACATGAGGAGTGCAAAGCTAAAATCTCTTATTACTATGTGTTCCTAATGAGAACATCGACTAAGCGGATTCAATTTTAAAGGGTTACACCCTAGATTTTAGCAAAGCGGAAAATTGTAATAATCGAAATGAAAACTTGTTATGAAAACGTCACTTTTTAAGCCTGTTGATGAGCTAGTTTTAAGTCCAAATTTAACCCTTAAAAAATCTGGGACTGATTGAATCCGGAAAAAAAAAACTAATCTGAAGTTAAACTAAGATTAAAACTCAAAGAAGTTTCGATAGATTTCCGTCGCGATCGGTCCCGTCTTGATCGATTTCCCGTCTTGATTTTTTTCTGGCTTGTTTTCAGAAACACCTTGTAGGTTAGAGTTAATATTAGGCCAGATTACACTCCAGACATATGCATAAAACCAATGTTTTCAGCTTTTAAGGTCACTTTCACATGACTGTGTGCCCTTTTCAGTTTCAGTGTTTTTTTTTTTTAAGCATCGATTGTTGGCTCTATTGATAGTATCGATAGTTTTTTATTATTATAAACCCCTATCGAAGCCGCGATATAAAATAAAATTAATATTTAAACATAAAATGCATTGAAATGAGTTCCCAGAAACCCTTACTTGATTATCGAAATGCCAAGGTGAATTTAAACACATTTTTAACAAAATATTTACAAAATATCAATACAATAAAAACAATCTGCTTATGAATTTCCATTTTATTGCTATGTGAAGTAAAAAAAAAATAGTTTTGCACATAAGTTTTTTAGCACAGTTTCTACTAAAAGGTAAAGAACAGAATATATTTTAATTTAGGCATAGTATTTAACGATATTTTTTTATTTAAACACAGTTTTTGTAAAATAAATACAAAATATCGATGTAATAAAAACAATATGCTGATCAATTTCCAATTTATTGGATTGTTAAAAATAAAAAATAAAACTTAGTTTTGCACATAAGTTTTTCAGCACAGTAAAAAATTACAAACATTTTTAATTTAGTAATATTTTTTTAAACAAATGTATGCACCTCTACAAAACTTTTTTATTTCAAATAAACAGCAAACAGTAGGTAGTTTAACAAAAATATAATTTTATAAAAGCATAAGAAGGCATAAAAAATAAACAAATAATAATAAATAACCATATACTAAAACATAATAATAAATAGGAATGAGTTTAGATCAGAAACGACTGACAGAGACTTAGTTTAAAACACATAGCTCGCGGTCGAAACAAATACAGACAGAAACACAAATGCACATTTCGGAGCAGACGTTTTACGACTTTAAGTAGCTACTCGCTAAATTGTGTCTGTCTCCATGATCAGCATACGGGAAGTTCGTATACAGCAACACGTCTCGCTGTGTTTCTGATCTGATTTGAGGTGTAAACTAATGCCGTATTTTTTTCAACACCGAATCGTAAAACTGGTATGGAATACAGAAAAAAAATTGTTCTTTTCACGTACACCTGAACGGAATCGTGCTCATGTAAATGTTCTTTTGAACTCCGAATTAGTTCGGTGTCGACACCGAGCTCGAAATTTCGCTGAGTATAGCTTTGGTTGTGTATGTGAAATAACGTTTTGACTCAATTTTCATTCGTTTTTTTTTACAACGCGACCAAAAATGTATGAGCTCGATAAAAAATAACTAAATATCTCAAACTCAACGCTATCAAAATTCATTTTTAGTAAAAAGTACGAAAAACCGACTAAAACAAAATGCGAAATGAAAAAAGTAAACAAAATGAAGTCAAAACACTTTGATACTTAACGTGATGATTGGCACCGGTGCAGTATTTTCCACTCTGGACACAATGAAACCGAGTTTACACCACGCCGGAATTTTCGCTAACACCGAGTTTTATTTGACAGCTCGGTAAAGCAGTTCGGTGTACATAGGAGTACGCCATAATAGAGATACAAACACAGGCACAGCTACTCATTGTGGGCCAGCTATAGGTGAGACACAGACACAGGCGCTCACCGTGGCGCCGAAAACTATCGATGGTTTTCTTCTTTTTTTTTGAAATAATCGATGTGCTCGATACTTTTTTACTATCGAGACTAATGAATATCGATGTTTAAGCAACCCTAGTCAACCTTTTTTTTGTTTAATTAGCAAACTTTGACTGTTCTTTTCCTTGTTAAATGAAGACGCATTGCCCGAAAACGTACTTCTGAAGTTTTGCAGTTCATAGCGGCCTAATTGGTAAAAATACAAATGTCGAAAATTCTGTAGTTTATTATGTCTGCTTTCCCAAATACCCGTGGATAGTTCATATGCGTTCCACCGTATGTGCAACTGATAAAATTGTTAAAATAAATTTTGTTGAATTTTGAAAATTATTTAAAATTTAATTTCGCTAAAAAAATCACTTTCAGCGACGATTTTTCCAAAAATGGGGCCGTATAAGAAATTTATCGGATGCTACGAGTCTACATTAGATCCAAGAGAGTCCAATGTATTCGATGCAGAAGTCATTGTTTGAAGTGGATTTTGGGCTGGTGCCGCGGTGTGCGTCATTGATTTTTATTCCTCTGAGAACGACGTGCGTTCGCAAAGACATCAGCATTACCAGCTTTTCATTGTCTAAGTTCGATGATGACTGCGTTACGTGCCACACAATGCACGTAAGTGAATCGGGGCCTTGGTAGTCTCACATAGCGTCAATGTGAATTTATTTTCCTCAGATCACGTTAAAATGCGATAAATGCTCGGACATCTTCCTACATGTCGCATTTTTTCGAAGTAAAACTCATCCACAAATTTTTGTATATTAAGTTGGATGTTTAGTTTGTAACGCAGTGAAATGATCACCGTAAGCCCTTTTTAGAGACATGAATGGGACCGACAGTAGAATCGATTAAGCCATGTCCGTTCGTCCGTACGTAAACAACTTTTAGACCTTAAATTTTAAGCTCGACAGCTGAAAATTTGTCCATTGAAGCAGATCAAGTTTGAAATTTTGTTGAATCCGCCGATAGACACGCCCACTACAGGCATGTATGTGCGGCCATTCACAATTTTTAAAAATGTTTTCTTCTAATTTTAGCTATGTTTGAAACGTGATTGTCTACTAATTTTTGGTATGCGACATTGCCTTGTAATTGCCTTTGAGTTGGCAGAAAAAATTTGGCCTTTGGATTGACCACGCCCTTATTGATGACTTTTGACTTTATTGATGGAAACAGTAATTTTCACCGAAAAAAGGTGTGAAACATCTTAGATTGAGTTTTATCTAGGATGATTAAGGTCAAGGATAACCTGATAAAACTTTAATTTTAATTTCTTAAAATGTTTGTTTTTATTTCTTATTCTTAATTCAAATCTTTGAGTTATATGTGCTTTATAAAAGAAAGCCTTAGACTAAAGACAAAAAATAAATTTGAACTTATTACCCCAACAGCCTTAAAATTTTCATATAACTCAATTTTTTTATATTGCTCCTCAGTCTTGCATAGAAGTCAGTCTTGCTCCTTAGTCATTTATAGAATCAAGAAACCAAGAGTAAAACTGCAAACATCTTGATTTTGAAAGTAAAAATGAATTTTATAGTTCATCCCAGTATACCTAATAAAGTATTTATCATAAGATAAGTCCAATATTAATTTATTCCTTATAAGTTTAAATATCTCCCGTTGCTATATTCTTACTACGTGTGTGTTGCTACAAACTATAAAACAAATTTATCAAAATCTTCTTTCCCCAGCTTGGTGAGCCGGCAAAGTGATAGCAATGCCGCGAAATCCTATCTTAAATGTGGTAATCGTTCGATCAATCTTTGTCCAGGCGTGACAGGAAATTTCTTTGACACTTATAAACGTGCACCCCTTTTACTCCACACTATACTCTTAGGGCTGAAGGCCACACAAAAATACCACACAAATGTGAAACTATGGCTCTCGCTCGTCCCAACTTCGGGAAACTAGAAAACTTTTGCCAACTTTATCCCCGGGCCCAACGTTGCCTAGCGTAAAAGATTCCTGCATGATGTCATGTATTTTTCCACTAGCTTGTGGCCTCTGTAGATTTTGCAACTCCACGAGAACATTATTCCTCTTCACCAGAGTTTGCACACCTCTTGCCAGTATAGACAAGGTAAAGCAGCGAAACGCAAATTTGAGAAGAAAATGTGACGAACTCGTAAACACCTAATGTTGGCTTATGAGTTTGCCACAGCACGTCGTGAATACTAATACCGTCCAGTTGCGAGCACCTGGGGATAAATAAATTTCCAACTACCGAAAGCAAGGGTTATACGAACGTCATCGGAAGGTATCATCAGCGGAACCTCATTTCCGCGAGAAAATCACGGTGCAATTGCCCCATAGTAACCTGGTGTTGTGTGAGGGCACGTTCATGACATAATGCAATTCCAGCGGCAATATCAGTAATTTTCACATATGAGCGCGTTTTTCCTTTTTTGTTAGTCGCTACTACACGTATTCTCAGAAAGCGAATTTTCAACACTAACCCTTTTTTATACTTGTTACTTTTTCATTGCAGACGATTCTACGGATAGCATGCATTTTGGCAATTGCTGCGGCTCCCATCTGTGGTGTGCTGAATAATGGCGGCATTGGGGATACATATGGCCCACCTCCAAGAGGAATACCAGCTCCTGTGTATGGTCCACCACGCGTACCACACCGTGAGTATGGAGTTCCGCAACAGATTCCATTCCGCGAGTACGGGCCCCCCGCACTTAAGTACGGACCACCTAAGCTGAATTTCAATCTTGGTCAGAGCTTCCAGGGCGGATTCCATGACCAAATCAAGTCACATTTCGGAGTACCAAAACCTTTCTATGGCCCTCCTCATTTGTCGCACAAACCAGCAGCCACTTATGGACCTCCACCACAGGGCAAGCCATTCTCTACATATGGTCCTCCTAAGCCGCAGAGCACATATGGCCCACCAAGACCGGCAGCGACATACGGACCACCCCTACCACAGCCCCTGCCTTTGGTGCAACCAGGACCAATTTTCAAACCGGGTGGCAATGGATTTATCTCACGTCCACACACCTCGTATGGACCTCCACCATCTGGGCAATTCATTGGCAAGCCAAGTCCTATCTACGGACCACCAAAACCTAGCTACGGACCACCGCCACTACCCAACTTCAACCGTCTTCCGGAGACAACGATAATTGTAACCAGCGGCAGCGGCGGTGGCAGCTCAGGCATTGGCGGTCAACTTCAAATTGAAAGCCAAGGAAACGGTCACATCGGCTCAAGTGGACACTTCCACACAGCCTCTTGCGATGGTTGGAAACCAATTCCAGCACCTGTCGGTCATTACGTCGAGCAAAATAGTATTCAGACGCAGTCAGGCTACAGTTCCGTGTCAAGTGGTTCCGATCAATCACTAACGCAATACAGCAGCGGTAACGTTGGTGGCCTCACCGACGAGCAACTTGTCGCTGTCGCTCTTCAGTCTGGAGGATTTGAGACTGCACCCACCCAGGCACTACCCGCTACCGGCCCAGTAGACTTCCATTCTGTCAGCGGAGGCGGTGTTGATAACCAGTTGAACTCTATCGAGTCGGACGCTCTTCAGGTGAGTTTTATTTATTGAGTGTTTGGTGTCAAGGATGATCCATTCTCCTTGTTCCAGGTCTCCTTGGCAGCAGTTGATGACTCTTACTCGAAGCCCCCACAAGACTCATTCGCACCCAACTCCGTGCATGCCCAGAAGTTTAACTCGATTGGTTCGCAAGGCCTGCTGCCCCCAAGCAATTCGTATGGCGCCCCACCAAGCGGTTTCGAGGGCAACATCATCCATCATTCCGAGGGTAGTACAAGCTACTCGTCACAAAACGGAAATCTTGGAATTCTCTATGGCACTCAGTCTGGTAACCAACGTCCATGGTTAAACAATGGTCTGGCGCCACCCAACAAGCCAGTAGCATATCGTCCACCCGTCCCACAGGGACTCCTCGAATCGATTGGAGCCACCGTCCAGCATTTGGATCAATTCGGGGTAAAACCACCCAACCAACCAGGAACTTACATTCCCCCACCATCAAAGGAAATTGCCGAACCCTCGAACCAGTACGGACCTCCACAACCACAACTTCCTCCACCAACAGCTCACCAGCAAATTAACATCGAATTCAAACAGGAAGGAGGTAGCCAAAATCAATTCCAGCAGAACTATCAGGAGCAACGTGGCAACAACTTCAATCAGTATCTGCCACCACCACTGCCAGTCCCAGCACCACTGCAGCAACAGCCGTATTTCCCACGTCCCCGGCCAAACCACTTCTATCAAGGAGGCAGCAACAACTTCGCCACATCATATGTCAATGGACAGCAGTTTGTGCACACCCAAGGCCTGCCACTCTCTCAGGAAGCAAGATTCAATCAACCTCAAGATTGCGGTCATGGACCCAACCTAGTCGGTGCCAACTACCAGCTACAGCAGCAGCCGCAACAAATTCCCCTATTCCAGGAGCAGAACTTTGGAAGGCCTGCAAATACTTACGGTCCACCACCACCGTCACCAACTGGTGGTGGCTTAGACATCATTGCCTACGAATCGAAACGCAATAGTGTCACCTCGCTGCCCGATGAAGTCAACTCAGAGAGCCTGCCTGGCCTGGACGGCCTCAATGTTATTTCGGCACAAAAGTCGCAGTCAGTTTCCATTCCAGTTCAAGGCCAACAGTCTTCGGGCTACCAAATTCAAATTCAATCGTCAAGTCCATCCGAAACTGTTACACGCGACAATGGTCAAACGAACCACGAGGAAGTTCTCTCCCAGGGTCTCCTTCAGTCGATCCTGACCGCGATAGAACAACCCCAAAACAATAACAACGAGGACGTCACACAGCACCAGCTGCAGAGCCGTTCCGATGTGCACCTCGACGAGGATGCCGACGAAAAGGAACAAGCTGCCAGCTCGACCAAGACCGAGGCGGCGAACAGTAGCGAATCATCTGATGCCGCCGAGGAGTCCAAATAGAGCCGCCACTATTGAATCTAGCAAATTTTCGTTGTAACCTCGTTCATTTTTAATTTATTCGCGCGTAAAGTATTCGTCACCGTAACGTTAAAATGTTTAGCTGTTAAGGATTTTGTTTAGTTATTTATTGACATCGCATTGTTCATCGTTGAGGAAAAAAAGCAGAAAAAAGAAACATTTAAAATAATGCTTAAAGGCCAAGTATAGAACTGTTTTCTGTTTAAGGTTGCCAGTTGCCATATACTTGCGGTCCTAGTTGGCTCTCTCATCGATAGCCAATTGTGTGACCAATTTTGTACTGAAATAATTTGTTTCAATTATGAGTTTCTTAGTTCTACAAGAAGCTTATTCAAGTCATCAATAAATTATTGTAGTTGTGTTAAAAATATGTACAATGTGTTTTGTCCTTTGTTGCAGCTTTTTTTTATAACCCAGACAAGGAAGAGATTTTGTTCGTTCAAGGAACTGTTTCTGCATGCCCGCCGTGTGTTTTTATATCACTGATTTCTGTTTGAGGACGAATTAAAAAAGTTCTTGATTTGGTAGTTTCCGGTATAACCTGTAAAAGTTCACCTAATGTTGCCTCCAATGTCAGGATACCTTCATAAGTTCCTCGATCGGTCACAGTATCAAAGTCACTGCCTCCACATTCATCTGCCTTGATGTTTTCTTCAAATATTCTTCTAACTTATTTAAAAAGTCCATATTAGAGGAGTCCGATATTTATCCCCCATCCCCACAGGAATGGAGTATTATTATTTTTTATACAAGCGAATATGTAAGAAAGAAATAATAACGGTAGACACCCAAGACCTTGAGGGCATAAAATGATCGATACCGAATTCTGAGTCGAATGAGCCATGTCCATCCGTCCGTAACATACGGCACCAGTTTTAAGGCCCTCAATTTTTACCTAGAAAGCAGAAATTTTGCATGTCATGCGAGGCAAATCAAGTGTTAAATTTTTTAAATCCACGCCCACAATCGGTCTAGATGTGCAACCACCTCCAGTGCTTTCGAAACCGTAAGATGTCATCTCATTATTGTTGAGACATAAAAATTAAAAATAAAGTCGGCAGATTGCTCCTGGTGGGCGTGGCATCGATTACAAGAGTAGTTATTCAGATGCAATTCCAATGAAGAATTTCGGCTTATATTTGGTTCACACAAAGTTTTGGCCACGCCTACATTTAGGGGTAGAATTGAAAAGACACCTATAATTTTCCCAAAAAACATTATTTTGAATGGTTTTTGGCCTAGTTTAGGTATAGGGTTGCAAGCAGCCAAAGCTACTTGATATGATACTCAGTTAGATAAAGTATCCTGAGCTTCGAAGAGAAACTTGGCCCAGTCCCTGCTGAACTTCACGACACTCACCACCGGTACCTATTATTCGTGGTACCGGTGATCAGTGACTATATTCTTGCAAATAAGTCCAACTGCTGAAAGAAGAATTGGCACAGAAGCTTTCAACGTTACCTACTGCCACTTGGACATTAGCCGAGGAAAATTTTCGACTTCAGGATCATGACAGACCCAGCAAATGTAGTTGATGTTATTGATTCTAAATTTTGCTGAGCGTCTTCCCAACAGGTTATGTGGCCTTGTAATCACTCTTGTGGCTAAGGCTATGGCCAGTGATGGCCCATTTAGTGCTATAACGCCTTTGTATGGCCGCAACTTTGCAGGTTTTCTACCTCTTTTGGGATGAATTTTAAGTAGTTGTAGACATTTTACCTGTTTTGAAACAGAGCAGAGGCGGCGCCTTTTTTTCGCTCTACTGATGCATAGATATGAGCCATGTTTCGCTATTAATTTCCTATGAAGTCATTATGGTCTGGTACACAAACACTGCGGATATTATTCTCTCTGCTGAGAAAATTAATCGGGGACCACAAAGCAGCCTCAGGCTTCGGCTTCGCCCCGTTACTATACGTGGGCTTCGAACCGACTTTGCAATGACATTTCGCCATATAGCTAAAGGCAAACTGATTGCCTTCGTGTGTGCGATCGAAATCAACCCCCATTTGTTTCATACGAACTCATCATCACATCTGAACTCGTGCTGGGCTTCTGAGGATCATTACGTAGCATTACGTTTTCTCTTTGGAAACAACATTTTGAAGCCGAGTGTTAGGAAACACTGAAATCGTATAGCTGAACTTGTAAACGTCAAGCCGAGGCTGCTTTGTGGTTCTGCGTATTAAGTTCTGAGTCACAGATTCCTCCGCTAGATACCTACTGAGATTCTACTTTTGGTTTCGCCAAGGCCTTAGTGGCTGCTTCGCTGTCTACGTGAATGGAAATATCCTCCTGTGACAGTTCCAATATTCTGGCGCTTTCGGCGGCTATAAGTATGGCTTGAATTTAGGCATGGAAGATACTGCAGGAGTCCAGCAGTATCCTACTGCTTGTTAGAAGGATACCGAGTTTCTCGGAGAATACCTAGACCTGCTCCAGTACTTTCCCTTGACTTAGAACCGTCTGTGAAGATTGCTATCTCGGAGTGGCTTATAACGTTATCCAGCCTCCAATCTTCTTTGCTATAGGAATGTGAATGGAGTAGGCTTGATTAAAGTCAAGATAAGGTGTAATTTGGCCTTGTATTCCTACAACCACTCAGTGTTGAACTGTGTCTTGTGGATATTGTACTCCAATTGTCTGCCCCTTGAAGTCTTATTGCTCTTTTTGTAGCGTTTTCTTCAGTGAAAAGATCTATAAGCGTAAGATCTAGGATTGCCTTTAACCCCATTGTATAGAAGTGCGGATCTCGGAACACCTGTGGTAACAAGACAAGCCATTCTTTGGACCTTAGTTAAGGCTTTGAGGTTTTTCTGTTTGGTTATACGTGGACACCAGACGCAACATCCATATGAGGCATCCACTTGAGCCAGTTTGTTATACTAGGGGAAGGACCCCATTTTAATCGCGAATTCGGTAGCACATATATAGGGATGTATACGCGTTTTTACCTCTTTTTATACCCCATCCCATAGGATAGGAGTATATTAAGTTTGTCACATAGTTTGTAGCACGGTGAATAATGGTAGACCCCCAAGACCTTAAGGGCATATGATCGAGACCGAACTCTGAATCGAATAAGCCATGTCCGTCCCTCTGTATGTCACATCTTTTTAGGCCCTAAATTTTGAGCTAGAGTGCTGAAATTTCGTACGGAAGGTCCACGCCATGCGAAGCAGTACAAGTGTAAACATTTTTGGAATCCGCCCAAAGACACCCACAATCGGTATTAATGTGCAACTACCTCCAGAGATTTCAGAACTGTAAGAAATTATTAAAGGCTGAAATTTACATTTATTAGCATCTCCTAATAAATGTAAGTATTTGTGTCTTTAGGAGGAGGTTTAACAATTAAAAAAGAATTTAATTGATAAACCTCCTCCAGTGGGCGTTGCATCTATTTTAAGGGTAAACTTTCAAATGCTTTTCACTCAATATTTTTGCTCGAAATTGAAAAAATTTTGCTTAATATTTTATGTAGATAACGCTTAGTTCTATTTTTTTATACAAGACTTTGGGCCACGCCCACATTTGGAGGTAGAGTTGAAGAAAAACCTGAAATTTTCCAGAAGAATTTAGGAAAGCACGAAACAAAAGAGTCAGGTTAGGTAAACGAGACTTCATTTCAGATTTCGTTCATTTTTTTAGCCACGCCCCCTTTTTAATCGTCAATTTTTCAAAAATATTGAATTTGAAGCAAAAATTTCATTTTTACGTACACTTAAGCGTAACTTGGAAATATCTGTGGAAATATCTTATAATTGATAGTTTGTAATTAGGGGCGGTTGGACCACGTCCCTTTTCGAAGTTTGCACTACTTATAAAATGTCAAAAAATAACAATGCCATCAGCATTTTACAATGTCGGATAGGATGGGGTATTCAACGGTCCGCTTTACGGACTGTAACTTCTGTGTACACACTCACTAAGCCAATTGTCTAGATTTTAGCCTGACTAAGGGAAGAATATAGAATAAAATTTAGCACACAAGGTACACCGCACTCTATTCTAGAATTTTTCCTCACGAGTTTTTGGCTGCGCCTATCTTTAGGGGCACATGTCATGCATCTTTTAAAAAATAAATCAAAAAGCCTTGTAAGGAATCAAATATTGATTTAGTTATTTAATAATTAACGAATCGTAACGAGAAGGACGAATCGTAACAAAAAAATGACTGCAAAATATGAAGATATACGCAGATCGATCCATCGGCTTGTGTTGAAGGTCAAGCTTATCTTTTTGGCGCAGTTTGTGTACAATTTTATTAGTTTATTTAAATTTTTTCTTGATATATTTAACACTCTTTTGTATATGTAAATTTTTCGTAGTGCAGTCTACTGTTCTTGTATTCTGTTATTTTTTTTTTTTCTTTAAATTTATTTATTTATTTTTTTCAGTTAATTTATTTATTTAGTTATTTTTTCTTTAAGTTTGTTGTTTTATTTTTCAAATCTGTTATGTTGACCTACGTTCATAAGGTTGTGCTTGCGTCAAATTTAGTTGATGTAAAACAAGTTGCCAGGAAGTGTCGGTACGTAAGTATGGTCTCAGGCAATGTATAAGCGGTAAAAAAAAATTACGACAATATTATATTTGACTGCCTAGATAAGTATATTAATTTAAGAAAAACTATATTAATTCCACCTTACCTTTATTATACCTACAACCCATGCCTCAGAGCTTTACCCCATTGCCACTACTCCACAACTTATTTGGGTCATTCAGTTATGGTAATACACAGCGGCACATAAACTTTTAAGAACATGTATCCTAGGATGAGGATAGATTTATTTCATACTCTTTTACGCGTTTTGCATGCATGTCAGGAAAAAATCGAAATGATACTTTAATGTTCTTCATTCTGTTTTCGGATTTTCCAACGTTTATTATTTCTTCTTGAACTTTTTATTTAACATCGCGTAGTTATTCTGAAAACAGTTTCAATGGAAACGTAAACGTTTATTGTTCAAAACGATGAAAGAAAGAACGATCGGAGTAACTTTTTGAAGGATTTCATAAGAATGTGAAAGGAAAGGAATTCCTTTTTTTTCTATATAGTTTGTACGTGTAACGGAGCTCAAAAAACGTTTCTACATAGATAATGGAAGGATATTATCGAGAAAAAAAAAATGGACGTTATATGTGAATGGAGTTAGCGAATTAATTAAAGAGGGAAATTGATTTTCCACTAAAATAATCCCTGGGGCGATTCCATTAGATCAGAGTCGTGCCATTTCCATATAGAAAACTCCACGGCCAGAAATGTACACAGAAACAATCGTTTAGCTTGGATAAATAGTTGGCTCGAGGCATTGACCCCATGCATACCCATGCGTACTGACATATTGCTACCGCTCTTCCTAGGCAATTGATTTTCATCCCATTCACTTAAAAGAACTCCTACAGTCAGAGCCTAAGTTGCATCTGCTTCACAATTCCCATTCAAACGTGAGCAGAAAATATCTCTTTCAAGCTGCAATTCATTATTTCAGCTTCGCATTGGCAAGTCGAATTGAGGACACCAACTTTACTTTCATGTAGATACAGCCAACAACTTGTTTCAGTTTGCCATCGTTGCAGAAATTTTTCGGCCCTAAGACCAACTGACAATTGCGTATAACTTTGCCTGAAACTAACACTCACCTAAAAAGTACAGAGCCATGAAAATTTCTGCTTAATTTAGACTTTTCCCCTAACAAGTCACAGTTGCCGAACAAACTTAAGATTCCAGCGCAAAATTGGAAACTTTTTCACTTAACTTTAAAGTTATTCCTCCCCCTGTGCTCGATGGCATGGCGGCAGTGTTTTATAAGCAAACCAGCAGCACCTCGCCCAAGTATCTTCTACACGGCCTTGTTAAATAATTTCGTGGTGCCAAAAAGTCTATGAACTTAGTCTTCCGGCTCCGAAAAACACCAACAAACGGAGGGTAGGCCATAGCAGTATACGCAGGGGAGCCTTATCATGTAATGACAGCGTGAAGCACTCAGAATATGAGAGTCGATGAAACAGCTTCATCCCAGTCGCTTAGCATTCGGTTCATCCCACCACAGTAGCACAGTTGTTCCAGGGAAGTACTTACAGATTCTCTGCAATTTAAAACGCTACGTATTTTTCCGTGACAATTTCTTTTCAGCTTAAGGTAATGTGGGCGCTTTTTTAATTTGCATATCCGTTGTATGTGTTTGTGGGTGGTAGCGCGGATTTAGTAAATGCCACCAGGAATTAGGAGTAGATCTACCTTCACCGTAGTATATGCAAATTGGCCGTTTTAAACCGAAACCATGGAGCAATGTTTATTTCGCAGCAAATTCAAATCTAATTCACACAATAAATTTTGTTGTTTTCAAGACGAAGCACAATAATGAAAAGGTCTGCGAGTTGAGGCTCCTTGAAAACGCCAAGGGCTGTTTTGCTTTCATGTAAAGTTGGCAATTTTTCAGGATAACATGGCCGTTTGTCATGGGCTGCGGACCCTTTGCGACTTTTTATGTACCACAAGTAGTGTACGAGCGCAATGTGGTTCGATTGCTGAAATGCAATAAAACTGTCATCCCTATAGCAAGAAACTAACAATTTATAGTTTGCGTTGTCGCAGCCAAGAGCTTAAAAGCAAAAACATAGATACCTGACTCCCCAGAAAGGTCAGAGATTGAAATATTGAGGGATGTTTCCAAGAACAACTCCTCCGAAATGGTCTGGATGTCGGTATTTGAGAAAAGTTCTTTTTCCGTAAATAGCTATAGGTTTGCCCAAGGAGGAAGTTTTCGAAATTAAGTGCTGCGACATATCATGTACTTTTTGATGAAGAGTAATTCATGTTCGAAACATACATGACGAGACGAGGCTTACCTAAAGAGGTCAGTAAGAATTTTTAAACTAATTAAAACGACTTGAAAACAAAGTTAATCCTAAGTTAAATAGTGTTAAATCTGGAAGCTTAGAACGAAATTGCCTGCATAATTTAATATTTGCCGGCGGTTGCTAGAGCTATCTATGGTTTTTGAAAATGAGCTCACTCGTGTGTGTTTGAACACATTGAATTGGTTGTCAATGATTTTGTGGTATCTGAGAAAAAACGGCTGCGTAGAAGCCTATAATTTTAAGACAACCCTTTTGAGCGGAAAAATAGCTACTTGCGTCTAGTCCTCTGGCGCTTTTTATGCCGAAGGAAATGATTTCTGGACTTAACCGTGTGTACATTTTGAAAAGGGTTTTAAACCCATCTGTTTTGTCAAAAACAAAAACGAGGTCTTGGGAAACTTTTTTGACGCACTTTGGCACTAAGACTTTGGCACTTTTTGACTTTACACCGAATTGATTAAGTCCAAGGCCCACGGTCAAAGTTGCTACATTTTGTCATAGTTAGTGGACGAATATTTGTATTTTCATATCGCAACCATCTTTGCCCTTTCTTTAATCCCCATGAGCAGTTCATCAGCCTGTCTAAAGAAAAATCTAAAAAAAAATGTCAATCGTGATTTTAGCGAAAAATTGTAATTCGAGTTGTAAATATTGTTCAAAATCCTGCAGTGAAAATACGCCAGCGACAAAGCTTTGATGCAAATATGCACTTTTTTTTACCAGTATACATGAAGGAATGCTCAGCAGCACGTGGGGATTCAAGCCTCATAATGCTACACGAGTGTAAATAACAGTTTTACGACCCATCCTAGCTTGATAGTGCCCCCTTCTACGCAAAAGGGTGGTTTGGTGTTTGCAACCCCACTATTTTCAGGAAGCTTTCCATTTTCCTAGGCCGCCGCCCTAGGAACATTCAGAACTTCTTGTTGGAAGACAATGCTTATAAGGGATAGTTTTAAAGTCGCTTTTAGTTCCGCATCTTTTAAGAAACACGCCGCAGGCTTTTCCTTCCCCTGTTTTCGAGCCATTTGTGAAAGCTGTAGGCCACATTGAATTGGTAATACTAACAATCGACTATCTAACCTCTCAATCTTTGTCCATAATCCACCATTTTGCTTGGGAAGATTTATGATCGATTGGACACGCCTTCTTGATTTTTCCTTACTAAGATATCTTATCGCTCATTTAAAGTCATCAAAGCCATCCAAGGTGACGGTCTTGGTATATGGAGCGTATTTACTACTTCTCGTATATATACTTGACCCAATCAGTCTTTCTGGGATGCCTTTGAAAACAACATATCCTGTACTGAAGGTTCCACCCTGAAGCGTAGATATCCATCGTGGTCGTCCGACATTGACACTTGTACAACTTTTCTCCAATCCCGAAATTCTTACCCTTGAACAATTAAAGGGGACCATTTTCGTGCCCAATTTTTTACCATGAAAGTGGGTAAAATCCCTCTATAATAGAATCTAATAATGACATTTGTACCTCTTGAGTTTATGTCGCTACTTCCCATTCTGTTGCTTTTGTGCTGCCTATTCTTTAAGCTGATATCTAATGACTAGGCAAAGTGGTTTACCGCCCTCCCTTTCCGATACTACCAGTCTCCTGTAACAGGCAACCTGAGCTGCAATTTTTTAAAAGACATACCTTACATCGTTCTGCAAGTCTTGATTTTACCCTCTGCCTCAGAAACAAGATTTGGCCTTTAAGCCTTAGTTCGCGCATTTTATTCGTATTACTGATAAAGTGTCCCTGTTGAATAGAACAGCTGCGGCGTCTTATCTGGTGATGTATTCTGCAAGCCATCGCTGCCCTGTACTGTGATGCAGGTTTATCTACAGTACTTTCATAACCTTGGAAGGGCTCATCCTCGTGCCTGGTCGATGGATTGACCATTAATTTCCCCATATGCTGTGACTTAGCATACCATTCGATTTTTCCAGGTATGGTCGGCGATCCCCTCTCAATGAGAGCAGAAAATTCTTTCAGTTTTGCTTTCTAGGCCCTGTCTTGGGAATTCTCCACGAATCGGCTTTTACCCCCGATTTTGTACATAAAGAGGACCCAAGAGCTTCTCTGGGTACGTGTAGGAACACGGAACCCGTACCCACGTCGGAAGAGTGTTTTCAACCAACTCCTCTGCTCCTGTGCGTCGAAGCTTGACATCCTTCACGTTTCGCACAGCTCCAAAATGAAACAGCGAAGCAAATATAACGGCTTGTTTCTATATAAGCTATAAAACCGTACGAATCCTTCAACTAAAACTTCTCATCCACGTTTTTCCACTGTTTGAATGCCTGGCGACCGCAAGGTTCCAGTTCAATGTAATTTAAAGCTTACTTTTAATAAGTAAGGACATAAGTGCCCAAGCTATTGCAAGGTGCCATAAGTACCCAAGGTTCTCACCCCGTCTGTTAAGTTTTCAAAATTATTTTTTTTTAGTTCTTGGGCGCAGATCTGCATTTTCACTGAAACTGTTAGAATATCAAGGCCATACCATAATTTATTCATGGGAAAGGAATGAAATTAAGGATTCATTCCAAAAAAAATTAGGTACCTCCTATACGTAATAAGTTTTTCGCAAGTGAATTATGTATACTCCAAACTTGATAACTATATCTTTATCCTTGTTAACCATCCCTCTTCCGAGATCCTTAGGTGCTCATTGTTAAGACCCTTCCCTATAATTCCAGTCCTGACTTACGATTTCAAAGCATTGATCCTATTAGGGGCTGATGAATATGCTTTAGGCTCTTTTGGGATGAAAATCCTTTGTGAGGGCGATTTATGGTTCCGTGTGCATAAATAGTTCTATGTTATACCTCCTTCTCCTTCCCCTAGTGAGTGGGGGAGGAGGTATAGCATAAAACTGTACGGGCTGTACAGTGACGCTTACGTAGCCAAAAGCGTAAGAAAAAGCAGATGGGAGATGGACACCAACACCCCGGCCCTAAATTATCGACCTATCGACCACCGAGATTCAGGTGGTGGCGCGATTGGAAGGTTACCTCAGCATGCAAAGGTTTTGTTTAATTTATTTTTAAAAGGTGTGTGGCATATGTTCAGCTGCTATAACTAAAAATCAATAGGCTTAGAAATATCCAAGAAAAAATTCCAGCTTTTGGTTCAAATTAAATAATTTTTTAAAATTGACCCCTAAATATAGGCGTGGCCAAAAACTTTGTCTAGACCAAAACCAAATCTAGACCATAGCCCGATGAACCTATGTGCTAGATTTAATTTCTTCTTCTTCCCTAAGTTAGGCTAAAAAGCAGTCGAAATGGTTTTTCTTAAATTCTGCCTCTAAATGTGCGTAGTACAAAATTTTGTGTTAAAACTAGTGGGAGGGTTACAATCCGCTTAGGCGAATCGTTGGATACCCCCATCCCAATTGATCACTGTCAAGCTCCAAATTGAGTCCTAAATCTTGGTTGTTAAACTGTAGGATTTCTCAGTTAAGAATCCCTAAGAAAGGGGCGTGGCATCCACCCCTTCTCAAACATCGTATTTTTATTTATATTTTCTATCAGAAGTGGTATACACGTGTTGATTGCAATTTTATATTAAAAATTTCGTTTATACTTAAAAACGCCTCCAAAAGTGGGCGTGGCGAAAATTTATTCACTTGAGCTGAGCATTTTATAGTGCAAGTTTTTTGGATTCAAAGCAAATATAGCAAATAAAAACCGTTTATTAGAATGCATATTAAGTATGACCACGCCTACAAGGCGTTTCGTTTTTTTTTTTTAATGCCAATCACAATACACTTAAGCGAGGATATTGCGTACCAAATTTCAGCTTCCTGCGACAGCTTTTATTTTTCATGCTAATAAGGTAAGAAGTTAAGTGGGCGTGTCAGTTCGCGGATCTCAAAAAATTTTACACTTGTTTTGCATCGGGACCTATAAAGAACAGATATCAAGTTTCAAGTTCCTAACTCAAAATTTAAGGCCTAAAAACTACCGACAGACGGACGGACGGACGAACATGGCTCTTAATTGCTTAAGGTGGCGCTACAGTCCGGGGTGGACCTGGGCCTCAGCCAACAAGCTTCGACAGCCAGCTCTGTCTCTAGCTAGCTGTCTCCAGTTTCGCACGCGAAGTTGGCTGAGGTCCCCTTCCACTTGCGTGCGCCACCTGAGTCTCGGTGCTCCTCTACCGCGTCATCCCTGCGGTGTGGATTCGAAGATTTTCCGGGCCGGGGCGTTGGTGTCCATCCGCTCTAGATGACCCAGCCATCGTAGACGTTGTGTTTTGACTCTTTTGGCTAGGTCGGTATCGCTGTACAGCCCAAACAGTTCGATGTTATATCTCCTCCTCCACTCTCCGTCTATGCAGACGGGACCGTAAATCGTCCGAAGAATTTTGAACGCCTTTGACAGGGTCCATGCTTCTGCACCGTAAAGCAGGACTGGGATGATGAGGGTCTTATACATGGACACTTTAGTTGCTCGAGGCTTTGCAACTCAATTGCCTTCTTAGCCCAAAGAAACAGCGATTGGCAAGAGTTATCCTTCGTTTGATTTCAGCACTGATTTAAAAAGTTCGGCAGCTAGGCCGTCTGCTCCGGCTGCTTTGTTGCACTTGAGCTTAGACACAGCTACTTTCACCTCCTCCAGGTCGGGTGGGTGGTATCGTTCGTATGCTTCGTCGGTAACGTCTTCGCCCGGGTTGAATGGTTCGTTCTGCCTGACAGCGGTATGTGGTTCGTCCTCGCCGTTAAACAGTCTGCAGAAGTGGTCTTTCCGGATGAACATGGCTCATTCGACTTAAATTCGGTCTCGATCATATGTCTTTAAGGTCTTGGGGGTCTACGGTGAATATTTCTCTATGTTACAAACTATGAATCAAACTTAATATACCTCCTATCCTATGGGATGGGGTATAAAAATTTAGAACCCTGTACTTTCTATGTAAAATATTAGGTAGAAATTTTTCGAATTCGAAAAAAGGCTTTTTAATAAATTGCATTTGAATTATTACTTTTGAAATCCATGCAACGCCCACTAGGGGCGGTCTGTCGACTTTTTATTTTTTAAGTCGAACAGTAGATGTCAAAATATAATACATGTTAAATTGCAGCTTTTCGCAATACCTTACAGTTTTGAAGGAGATAGCTGGAGATAGCTGCACATGTAGACCACTTGGTTAGCACTTCTATTGCTTCATATAACAAAGAGCTTGCGTGCGAAATTTCAGTTTTCTAGCTCCAGAATTCGACCTTGATCATATTCGCTTAAGATCTTGGGAGTCTACCCTCACTATTTAAATATTTTAAAGTTTCCATTCCTGTGAATGGTTTCAATTGGCATCTACCGTTCTGATTCGTTTAGTATACTAACGCGGATATGCAACTGCTTAAGAACAAATCCCAGAATGGGATTTGCACTCAATCAATATCTTTTAAGAACTGATTAATAGCCAGAGTTTCTCGACATTAGAGCTGTGTCAATCGTGATTGATTCGATCCTTTGGACCCGTTCCTCTAAAAGTATTGGTGACTGCAATCCCGGTTGGGCAAACCATTCGTTCCTAATATCAATCCTCTTTCCCGTTCAAATGAACGAAACGATTGAAATCGGTACGAACCAATACTTTTCTCTCTCCATTATCTTTGGTCAAATGAGCGAAACGAAAGAGAAAGGGTCATTTCAATCATTTACAATATTAACACGTTCCATTCCTACATCGATGCACGTAGCGAAACTGCTACGAGATTTCGAAAAATGTGTATTTGCCGCGCACACGCTGGCTCTGGCCGCTGCTAACGTGTTAAGCCAATACGGATTGAACGGAGGAACGGTGATTGACTTTGGATCGATGACTGAAAGAATAACGAAATCGGTAAGAACGATGATGGTTGAAAAAGGAGCGAATGAATGATTGACTGAAAAGATCGGGTCCTTTTTCAAATCAATCCTGGATCGATTCGATCCGGAAAAATGAACGATTGACACAGCTCTACTCGACATATGAAGGGGCCTCTTTAGTTATTTCGAAACTTCAGCATTAAAAAAGCCTCCCGCTAAAACCTTTAGTCGGGAAAATTTATTGCATTTCAAACAGGATTTCGAAGATCCAGACAGAAACTTGAAGTTAGTTTTAAGGCGTAGTCACATGAGTCAGTTGGCAAGTATCTCTTGAGCACTCTGTATTCGTAAAGTAAGTGCGTTTTTTTAAGTGCTTTGAGAAAAAAGAATAACAACCGGAGCGGAGCAGAATGTATGGCTGACTTAGCTTAAGGCGAATTTTGGTCAACCATTAGCAAACTAGAATAGCAAGCGATTTCTTGATTGGTTTTCATGGCTATCAAGAGTATGGCACATTATATCCTTAATATAATGTAGATACCTACAACTTGATAACACAAAAATGAGATGGACCATATAATACATTTTTTTAACTTAGTTTATATATTTAAGTCTTATTCTAGGTCTAAATTATTAACTCTGGGAGCTGTTCTTAACGACGAACGAGGAATACATTCATTCAAGCCTCGTTGGGACCCAAGGTCATCAAAAATGTATGACAGCATCCACATCCTGATCTGCGTTTGTCATTTCTTTCGACAATCCCATTGTGGTAAGCTTGTCAGTCAAATTTTCAATTGAAATTTTATTATGTACACATTCAGTTATCAGTTTGTGTGGCCAAGTTTGTGGTTCTTCGTCACTGCAGAAGTTTTAAACGCAATAAATTTCACTCATACATAATGGTTTTGTGGTATAAGTACCTCTGCCTACAATTTATTTTTTATGCTGACAGACTGAGATTAAAGCGTCTTTCAACAGTAGTTGTCGAGTCAGTAAACCACAGTGATGCACAACATACGTCAAACATTTGCACAAGACACACATGAGGCTGATGACGTTCCACCGAGCGGCTCAAATATATTCCAAATCCAATCAAGGATATTTTAATCAGATGTAATTAATAAACACATACCTATTCACCATTGAAGTATGTTTATCGGATTATTATTGAATGCTGGGTGTGGAATAAACAGACAGCTTATGGTCAGAGAGATCGCAAATTATAGCCAATTGACCGTGTATATCACAATGTTTATGGTTTAGTTGCCCAAACAAAACCGCAAGTAAGAGTTTGCGTTCCTTTGAGGCCACCACAAGCCAGGAGCTGCACTGAACTGACCCCTAATGGTATTGCACCCATACCGCAATTATACCACACAATAACTCATTACGCGCCCACGTCACCCTCAGCATTGGAAAATATCGAGTTCAAATTTCATCCGATCACGAATTGATGCAGCAAATTGAACCGCTACTGGGCGTGTGATGAAAAGGCATAATTGTAATAAGGCTTATTGTTCCTGCAAGGACCTGTACACACAGACGAGTGTTTGTATTTGTTGGGATAATTTCATGTAAACGTCAGGCATTAGCGCCTGTTCTAGGTATCGTTGGCACTAATTTATTTAGTGCCGCAGTGTGACTATTCTTATGGTGAATTTAGGATGTGTGGTTCTAAATTTGCACTGGCGGGTAATTACATTGTGCCCTGGGGTCCAATGGCAGTCTGTTTATGTATGCGGAATTTCAACTGAAATTTAATTTGTGAAGTACGCTTTTTTGTACTATCCGAATGTGTGCAGGATAATAAGGTATTGCTATTAGGATGTGTTTTTGTGTAAACATAGTTCGCAGCAGGAAATTCAATCAAATATTAAATTAAAAATTAATAGAATTTGCTAGGATGCGCTTCTATAGTAGTTACAGGAACTGTAATCCAAATAGCCTTAAGAGTTTGTCGAGCTTATTAAGATAAATTTAGTTCTATATTGCTTAGTGTTATTCCGAGCTCACTTCCTCCATCTGCCATCATTAAGACGACCGTCACTCTCGAAAGGGTTGTTGGTAACGTTGTTTCCCCAGTAAACAACGAACAATCTATTCTTAGAGTAAGCCCCATAAGGTAACTTACTGTGTTTTTTCTTCACCCACTACAGCGTTTAAAAAAAAAAACTTTGTCTAAAATAGCTATATGTACTGCAAGAAGTTGAAAGAGTTGAAGTTATCTCCGTCGAATGAATATAAACTTTACGTTTACATGTGTATTGGTACAGTTAAACAGGAAGTTGGATTTCTTTTTAAAGAAATTTTTTTTTTGTTTAATTTAAATGAATTTGAAAACTCGAAAAAAAGTTATAGTCGATTCTTAGCGAGTTTTAAAATTGGCACTTCTTACGCCCGACCCAGTCTATATTAAGTTTGATGAATAGTTTGTAACGCAGTGAAATAATTACCGTACACTCCTAAAACCTTTTAGAGACATGAATGTTACCGACAGGGGAATCGATTAAGCCATGTCCGTCCGTCCGTATGTAAACAACTCTTAGGCCTGAAATAAGCTGAAATTTGGTGGGTTGGCTAAAAGTCCGGTCCTTCAGATCAAGTTTCAGAATTAGCTGAATCCGCCCACAGACACGCACACAACAGGCCTGCATGTGTTCTGCTCTAAATTAAAAAAATACTTTTTCCAAATTTTAGCTACCTTACAATGGCGCTAGCACATTCATTTTTAGTATGTAACATTGCCTTGTAATTGGCTTTGAAGAAGCCAAAAAATTTTAGTCTTTTCATTAACCACGCCTACTTTTTAAGGGACTTTAACTTAAAATGACTATTTTCAATAAATATATATGAAATTTGATAAAAAAATTGTGACAAGAGTTGTAGAAATTAGCATTTTCTAACTTTTATGTATTGTATGTGTCTTCGCCCACTTTTGTGGGCGTGGCGTTAAGAAACTTAATTTTTTCTGGTTTAAAAGGCTGAGTTTTAGGCCGGAATGTATGCAACCACCAGTATAAAGCATTCAACAGTTATATTCTTATATCCCGCCCTTTTTTTGGAGGCATGGCAGGTTCCTTTTTGGTATGGTTGGGTATTTTGCAATCCCTCGTAGATGAACTGAAACTTTTGCATACGCACTGTTGCATTTTCCCACTTTTTCAACTAGTCTTCGATTGATCTAAGCGCTGGTGTCGTTGTCTGCATTTAAAGCGAAACCAAGGAGACAAAGTCCCTAACTACGACAAATTGTTGCCACTATATGGGATGTTTTGTTCAAGGAGTCATCGTCGGTCTTAAGTCCCAACTAACATTTTTCCTCCCATAACACTCTACGAGAGTCTTATGAGAGTATTCTCCAAGAGCTTGCCTCTTGGAATTTGCCTCTCGTAGAGTACTACGAGAGCGCTAAAGAGAGTTTTACGGGAGTTAAATGGCCCCACTTATGGGAGTTGGTTGTTCTGATAAAAAGTCAAAAACTCTTCTTGCAAGAGAAATTCGGTCTCATAATAAGACAATATGTTCTTCTTATAGGAGTGTGAGGAACTAATATTGTTTGGAAGAGAGAGAAACATAACAAACAATTTTCGTGTCATCTTTATCATGTTGTGTGCCAAAAATGCTTTAATTGTTTAAGGACATAAAGTAAAAAAGAGAACAACAAGAGTACACCATTGACATTTTACTTCGATAAAAACAAAGCGCCACGAATATAATCAGTTTAAAAAAGAAATTATAAATGATAGCTCATCGCAGCAGGGTTGCCGCATTTTCGCTGTTTAAAGTGTATTTTTTACCTCACCCAAGAGGGTAAGGAGTAAAAAAGGATGTAAAATGATATGATCGCTGCCTAAATGTGAGTCGAATGAGCCATGTCCGTCCATACATGTTTGATTATACATTCGGTCACAATCAATAAAAATGCTTAGGATGCGATTATACTGTGATAATTTCACTGTTACAAACTATACATTTGAAAATATTCCCCAGACTTTGGGCATAATAAGAACCATAATATAGCTCTAACCATCCTACAGAAAAGATTAATTAACTTTTCGGCTTCAATAACAACTTTTCGGTATACAACAAAATATCTTTTTTAATATTTTTTTTATAACAAACGAATGCAAATCAACTATATGCGTATGACTTGATTAATCACTAATTGGTAGCCCTAAGAGTTGAGAAATTAAATGGCGCAAAAAATAGTTTTATTTTAAGAGACATTCGCTTTTTGTGAGCGATTTCGCTTTTTTAACAGAGATTAGCTCTCCTCGTGCGAGTAAATTGGCTGTTTTCCACACTTTTACCCTTTTAACCAGAGTAAAATTGACTTTGTCACCGCGAATCAGAGTAAATAAACTGCTTTTAAGTATTAAGAAATGTCGTGGTTTTATACTATAGACCCATTTCTGTTTTGGCATTATTGCCGCGTGCACATGAATGAAGGAATATATAGATTGCGACATACCTTTGTTATGACATTTCTTCGCTAAAGTAAATGTAAATCTGACGTCATCCGAGTTGACTGTGAGTTTTTTTGTGTGTAAAAAAAGTCGGTCAATCCGTGCTGGCCAACCACATATCATGAATAAGTTTTTGATGATGATTTGCGGTGCAGAGTTACACTTTTTTCTCCATAAAGAAATGCATTTAATTAATTAAAAAACTTCTGTGACCGCAAGCACACTACACATTGGCAAAATTACTTATGACGGATAGTGGAGCGCAATTACTGATTTTTGAATTGACATAAATTTGTATTTTTAGCAGTCATCCGGTATCAAAACAAGAGTTTTAGGCTGAAAGGAGTATTTTTATCAGAACTTCGATACTTTGACTCTCATAATGATTCTTCGTATAATACTTTTACTCTTTGAGACTAAAATGAGAGTTGAACTCACATAACAAGAATCAAATATGCCCTGGTAGCTTTTAACCCTTCTAATGAGAGTACTATGAGTGTAAAATTGAATTTAATCGAAAAAAAAATCTGTTCTGAGAGTATTCAAGAGTCTTACGAGAGTTTTATAAGAGGTTTTTCTTGATTTGTACAGCACATCTCTCGGGAGTATGTTTGTTGGGGTGTCTCTTCCTTGATGACAGCATATACTTGGTTTTTCCCTCATTGACTACTTCGCCGCTTCCGCGCCTATACTCTCCAAGACTTTTTTGAATTAACGCTGTGCTCTTCCAATTTGGCAATGTTGTCAGATGATAGCGTGTCGCCTTGTCCTTCTATCTATAGGTGCTCTCATACGTGGCCTTGAAATCGATTAAAAAACGACAGCAGAAAAGACTTTGTATTTGATGTTCAGATGGTATTCTTTCTTGAGAATCGGGCTAACAAGGCTAAGATTCCATTCGTCGGGCATACTTTTCTCCGATCATATATCGCAAATGAGTTGGTGCATAATCCTAGCCATGTCATAGCCAGCGGAATTGAAAAGCTAGGCCGCCAGCACGTTAAATGTTGCATTTAACTTAGACACGGTTGCCTTCACTTCAACAAAGTTGAGTGGGTTGTATCGTTCGTACGCCTTGAAGGTAACTTCTTCGCCCGGGTTGAATGGTTCATTCTGCTTGACAGCGGGATTTTATTCGCTTTTGCGGCATCGACTGCAATTCTTCTAATTATTACCTTGATGGCCCTTACCGGCTTCATTTCGAACTTTAAACCGTTGGCATCACCTTACGATGTTTTGGTTAAACTTTCAAACCTCAATCCTGTTGAAACATCTTTCGATCTCTTCAAACTTCTCTTCCTTTTTCCTTGTGAGAGTTTTGTTTTCCCTTTGATCCCCTTCTCGTAGAAATCGCGAGCAGATCTTGTCCTTTTGCGAACAGTCGCTTTGTATGCGTCCTGTTAAGAAGCACGTGCTTGCTAGGATTTATCATCAAACCAGGGGTATCGTTGTGGTGGCCGTATGTATGAAACCCATCATATCAGAGGCGGCATTGCATGATAACACTTTGGCAATGGCTATCAATACTTGATGTTGGCTGCATGAGACTTTGTAGAGAGTTTCGCGGGACTCCATTGGGGAAAAATCGGCGTTCTCTTACAATAGCCTACCGACGTCAAACCTTTCAGAATTTCTATATCTATAACATTTCTATACCATTTTCATGATACTGGGAAGAGTGTCCTATCGCGTCGATAGTAATGTGGTCATTCTGGTTGACGGTTGATTAATAGGGAGACCTCCATGGCTCTTTGTGGATGTCGAGATGCGGGAACTACCACAAACATGTGACTCCGCAGCATAAGTAGATCAGCCTGAATTGAAGGTCGTGTCATGCAGGCTGTACTCTCAGACCGTACGATGAAGACGCCTTTTCCAGTAGCTCGTAGAACATATCTTTGGCGTCGTCATCTTTCGCATCAAACTAATCGTTGCTCTTTTTGTCGATAACAGTCGGCAAAGTATATGTGTATCGCAGTTCTTATCCCTATTTTGCTCGGACCATCCCACTGTGTTCCTTGGAGGGCAGTGATATTTTCGTTGCAGTTGTTTACTTGGCGTCTCCATACTTCATTCATCAAATAAGTCCCTCGCCGATTTCCAGGTCGATTGTCAAGACTATATTGAAAGCTATTTATTTAAAATTCAATGGCAGTTGACGTGTTGGCTCCCTAATTGGATTGGGTGTAGAGCTTTGTTCTCGCTCAGTATTGGTGAACTCAGGCCTTGCGATGGTAGTCTCGCTTGGTAGAGTAGATTCACCACAAGCCCGGGCATTGCGATGTACATCCCGCCTGTGCTGGCGGTTGGAGTGGAGTTGAACATGGAGTATATGGATTTTGGCTCATTCAATCTGCTTATGATCCAGGTTCGGCAATGGTTTTACCAGTTGGCCTGATGGGAGACGGGTGTGGATAATAATCTAGCACTCTATAAAGTGGTATGGCGATGATAGTCTCGCCTACCATGATTGGATTAAACCCTGAAGAGTGGAGTCTTCATGGGTAGTGTTCCCTATTCCAGTCCAATGGCAGGTCGAAGGATGTTTTCTGGGCGGTCACAGTGCACAGAGCTAAGATGACGGTTGGATATTTGTAGGCGGTCATATTCTGACACGCTGAGGTAAATTTAGAGGTGTAAGCTGTCAGAGTGTGATATGCCGAGGTATAAGTTGATGAAGGCTGTCATATGCTGACAGGCCAATATTAAGTCCACTGACTTGACTTGGTAGATAAGACTTATCGTCTTATTGTTTTGACTTGATCTTGATCTGAGTCTTTCTTTCTAATTTGGTTGGACTTGATCCATTTTGTAGCGTTTTGCTTACGCTATCGTGATTGAAATTGGGCTCCTCAACTATAACATGTATTGCCTGAGTAGTATTGGTTTTTGGAACTATATGTATGTCTCCTTTGCTGACACAGCAATTCATGTGTTGTTTTCTTTGGTCTTAATTTCAAAGCATTCAGCCTCCAGGTCGCATCGCCAGCCGGTTTTTATTTAACGGTTTTCCGATGTATTTGTATAATGTATAAAATTTTATCCTTCCCTACAATATTTTCAGTAATTTTTCCTGTAGTCTTCCAATTGCATTGAAATCAGCAAAGCATTAATCTGACGAATGAAGACACTACGTAAGGGACTCCGCTAGTTAAGGGATTTAACATTCCATGCTCCAGATCTGAAGTTGGAGCAGTCTTTATTTCGTTTGCATTGGTCGTCCACATCAAATAGACGTCCAAATCTGAGGGTCGCTGCTGGTTAATTACTTGAACATCAAAGGCACCAACTTGGCGGACTAGATCATTAAAGACGACTCCATAAAGATGGACAGCTGGATTACAACCTTATAGGTCTGAGCTCCGAATACATTGCCAACTATTACATCTTTCGGACTGTAAGAAGGCGCTTTTGGCAAGACATGGGTCTAATGTAGCACTCCTCTTATGCAATATTTTGGTGGAACGGACTTTCGCGGGAACGTGATACTGGCTCTTTTGCCAATGTTCAAGGAACAGCTGGTCTTAGATGCACGGAGGCTAGCCCTTAGCACACCTGGCTCAATAATATGCTCCTATTAACCTACATCACCCTCCTTAACAGAACATGTGCGAGAATGGCTATGCCCTCGGACGCAATCACACTAGAAACTAGCAGTGTGCTAAATAAGCACATCGACTTTTCTCAGGCAGTGGGATGGTTTGGGCCTGACTCTAAGCCAGGAAAAGAATGCCACCGTCTTTTCACAGATAGCTCTAAAACCCTACGGGGGTCAGGTGCTGGAGACTTTGTGAAAAGCGAGAACATTAGATTAGACTTCAAGTAAAATTTGTCTCTCTTCCGACCTGATATTTATGCTCTCCTCAAGACTTTGCACTTAATTGTGACTAACAGGTGGATATGGCAAGAAGCATATGCGGTTCAGTGACAGTCAAGCCACGTGAACAACGCTGCTCAACCATCTGGCCTCGTTCAGTCGGAAAACTTGGTCAAAAGGTTAAAAAATGTAAATCCTGTTTGGGTCCCAGGTTACTCAGGTAGCTGATGAGCTTACAAGGGAAGGTCACAAGACATTTTTTTAGGATCGAACCCTGAACTGGTTCTGCCCGTATCTTTTGTCACGTCTGTGTTATTAATACTTGAATACAGGTGAATACAGGGCTCGTTTGCGTGACAGCGATAAGTGCAGACAGACTAAAAAATACGTCCGTTTTCATATTTAGAAAAAAAAACCAAAACCTTCCGTTCTACTTATTTTATTTAAATATTCACTATTGACATTTCACTTATGGCGTCTACTTATTCGAACTCAAAATATGGTGCCACTTCAAATGAATTTCTATATCGACCGACCCTTTTTCAATATTCCCCGAACAACTTAAATTTTCTTCCCTCCGATTAATTCCCAATTGTTCAGCAGTCGATTTAACTTTTAATTTAAAACTTCAGCATCGTTCGCCGTCGATTATATGTTGTGTAATGTGAAAATACCTCCCATAATCATTGTGTCGAAAATCATTTGACATTTTGTGCAATTCCCACAACATATCAATCCCCTTCAATCCAATCCACCAGCCACAATGCGTGTGGTTCTCCCTGGAGCGTACTTATGGGCAAATATGTTTTTCCCTCTGTCCATTGACACTTCATGTTTAAATTGCAACATATCGCAAAAATGTTACGTTAAATGAACTTTTCCCAAAGTCAAAAATTGAAGCCCCACACCGACACAACACAAACAAACGCAAACCCTTCCCTAGGGTTGACAGTGAAAACAAATGGGGCACATTTCACATAGCCGGCCACAGGAATGCCATTCGTGCGTCGGAAGGGTTACAGTTTGACAAAAAGCCCGATTTGCGGCTTCCCAACGCAACCCCTTTAGGAAAGTACATGCCCCAGTTATGTAGACGAAATTGCTGGTTAGTGGCCGGTGATTTAATATATATTTTTTTTTATCTTATAAAATGCTTCCATTCCAACTACATTAAAGTGCACTAAATTTCGGTCGTAAAAAGTAATAACTCACCAACGACTCTTCGTATAAGACATTCGGCGAAAGGCAATGAACTTGAGAACAGCTTGTATAGTGAGTCCCTTGCCAATGGACTAGCTATTAAAGTTGTGTAGCGTTCTAAGACTAGATGTATTCTGATGTGCTTCCTTGTGTATAGGCAGGTTAAGATTTTACAACCGCCATTAAAACTCCTTTGCGTCTAAGATGAGTTAAAGTGTTGGTGTTCCCTTGATAAACTATGCAGGGAATAGAGGAGTAAATGGCGGAAAATGGTTATTGAATTAGCGTCCTTTAACCAGAGTTGAGGATAGACGGTTAACCATAAGAATGTCGTAAAGGAGCTAATTGACAAAGACTTAAAAAATAATTGCAGCACTAACGATGGCAATAATAATTTCCTTCGGGATGATATAACGTGTAGATGGGCTACCAGCAAATGGGACGGGAGGAGATATAATATTGTTGGTAGAAGACGGTATTGTGGATAACCACATGTAGGTAAATCTACTTGAAAAACATGCGAGCTTTAAATAATTTGGGAAAATAGAAACTTAATGATATCTTTTCTATGTATCTTTAAAGTTCATTTGTTGTACTTTAAAGATACATAGAAAAATAGCTCAAAAATCCACTTATAGAAAAACGATAGTCCCCGTCCTTTTTATTCATGCAATATAGTAATACATTGTAATTATTTCTTAGGTTTGTTAATATTTCCTTTTAGTTATTTTTCCTTAATTTTTCCCTCTGATGATGGTTTGACACTTCATAGAACTTAATTTTGGTTACGAAAAGGGTTCTACTTCGAGCTCTAATAGAACTTCCTTAACGCAGTCAGTACATTTTTAAAAGAATCCGTAGGTACACACACTTTTATGGTGTTCACCTTTTACTTTCATGGTGTGGTTGTTCCTTTATACCTACATTCTAATCATGTTCTTTGTAAGTGATGATGTTTGCACATTTGACTACGTTCATCTTAATTAAGGTGATGAAGTTATGGAGTACAAAAAATGAATTTGCTTCGCAGAAAACAAGGTGTGCATTTAACTTCTTAGAATTTATTTATTGAAGTATAGGACGAGAAGAAATAACGCGCTTCTTGATATATTAAATATAACACGAAATAAGGAGTAAAAAGATTTATGTATACTCCACATAGCACCATTACACTTTCGGTGTTCTGCGTTACCTTTTAGAAGGTAATTTCAGGAGGTAAGGGCAATTGAAGTGTGGGGTGCCGTGGCGTAGTGGTTAGTTTGTGTGCTTACAACGCCGGAGGCCTGGGTTCAAATCCTTCTTTTTCACGGCCCCCACCTCCGCGAGGGTCTGACAAGCCCTCCGAGAGTATCATTTGTCTTGAAAAACTTCTCAAAGTGCCGTTCGGATTCGGCAAAAAATTGTAGGTCCCTTTGTATGTAAAAAAAATTAGCACACCAGCATACATTGTTGAGAAGTTGGCCCTGGTTCACCTCGAGCTGTTGCGCCACTCTATTTATTTATTTTTATTTAAGGGCAATTAAAGTGCCCTTCCTCCTGCAAGGGCACTTCACTTAGTTAGGCGACGGGAGTGACGATCCCGCAGACCCGAGTCTGTTTTTGGGGTAAAACTCCAAACCCTGAAATCAATCCCTCCATCCATCGCTTTCATTTATTTCATCCCCCCTACCCATCCAAATGGGCTGGATTACAGTGTCATCCGTACCGTGCCTATGATCCACCTGGCTGAGGGCCCAAAAATAGCTCAGTCATAAAAGGTGGGTCCAGATACCGGGCGCCCTCTTGTTCTAAATAGCCTTACACCCTTATAGGAGCTCTGCGACTGCGGACCAACTTTTTTCGCTTTACTCGTGGGATTTTAACAAAAAAAAAAAAAAAAAACAAAACAAAAAACAAACAAACACAATAATTACGGAGTCAGATGAAGAAGCTCTACTCCAATCAACTGTTTTACATACAGAGACAAAGACGAGCACAATATCCCATCTCCAATTAAGCCAGCAACTAGCGCATCTACACTGACGCAGAAGAATGACGCTCTCGTTAGTGACCTTCCAAGCGATGCGGTGCTAGAAAAGCTTAACAAGCCAGAAGGAAAAATTCTACTACTTTACCGGAGCCCAAAGGAGAAAAATTGGAGCCCGGATCAGGGATAGCATGACACCGGAGGAAGCCATGAAAAGCATGCGTGAAGAAATCTTGCTCGAAAGGGCACAGAACCATGCTTCGGATAGCGACAAACCCTCCACCTCCAAAAGATGTCGCTCAGCCGATATTTCCCCGAAGGATCGAATTTCTAAAAAACATAGACCTCATCCAGAGCCACGCAAATGCGCAGATGAGGGAAAGAAGGATCCCAAAAAACAAGGTGTCCCAAGGCTAGACAGGTAAAACACCTCTCTTATGAGTAAGCCTCGCTCAGGTTCCAATAAAGGACCTAGTGGGGAACAAAGTAAGAGCAGGAATCCTGACAAACCTTTAGACAACCTTCCAACAGATGGACCTACAACATCAGGAACGTCCTACAAGGGCGCATTAGCCCAATGTAAGGTCGCCATCATGCACGAATTGCACCCTGAAAATCCCTCACGATGCAACAAATTCAGGAAGTGAAAAGATGCCTTCTGTCTGGAGGTGGACACTGCCGACAACAACTGTCCCCTCAAATTTGTTGCCTTTACGCCAAGGGATGATTGGCTTTTTATTACCTGTTATGACGCAGACACCAAAGAATGGCTTATGTCTGCGGTAAAGAAAATAAAACCATGGCCAGAAGCCAAACTGCGTATAATTCAGGGTTGTGAAATACCCAAACTAAACACTTGTGTCACGTTCCTCCCAGAAGATGAGAAAATGCCCAAGGAAGTTTCGAAGAAAATGCCCAAGGAAGTTTCGAAGAAAATGCCCAAGGATGCGCCAACCTGCTCTCAAATGAAAGGAGTGAAGGAGAGACAATAACATTTTCCATCGGCGAAAAGTTCAAGAAATACTTGCTAGACCAAAAGTGCAAGTTATTTCGCAATTTCTTGCAAATTCAGATCCGAATCAAAGAATCAATGGACTATCGGAAGCAGACAAGCACACCGCCGTCCCGAAGAACATAGTTTCTCAACCTCGGACTAATGCGCAACAAAGACTGCTTGATGCAAGAACAAACAATCCACCTGGAGGAAAAATTGGCCAAGTAGATTTTTAGCAATCACCAAGCCGTGGCAAAGACAGCACGATGGATGTAGACACTAACTCTAGTGCTGGAATATCGGAAGACTCAATCTCTGCTACTGAAGAGTATTTTGAGTAAATTATAAATCCAATATTTAGAAATCAATGCTTATGGTTCCAGAGTATGCTACTTGGGTGATGTGCTCCGTGCGTCGGGACGACATGACTAAGAGGGGGACAATGTGTTGTGGCGACAACATGTTAGAAAACTCTTAGAAGGCAATGAATTAATCCATCGATTTAAATAACGAGCACACCTAACTGTCATTTCAGTCAACTGACAGTAAACTGAGATTCGAGCAGTGAAATTTCCGCTCCAATGCTCCAGTGAAAAAATGCAAAGAGAAAAAAGACCAAAAGGCAAATTTCGTGAATTTGATGAATTTGTATAAAACATGGATGGCAGTCAAATCTGCAGAAATGTTTAGTTTGGAGCTAACATTCGGCGCTTTAAATACGTTTTGTAATTGATAGTCCTGCCAATGCTTGAAGCTGCAATTGCATCACTCTTAACCTTCATGTATCAGGACTAACTGGGCGAATAATGACTTCGTTAGTTAACTCGTTTAAGATTCGAAAGAACTCTTAAGATCTTTTTCGAACTTATTCGGAGCAATGTCACCCCAATCTGAAATCCGCCAATGTACGTTTAACAGCAAGACTTTGAAATTTCTTATAAAACTAGAGACTATATCGACAATGCTTCAATCTGATAAAAGTATGAGAACTACTGCCACTTATATCTACTTTTAGCAAAAACACCCTTTTAATTTCTTCTCCATTATTACAAAAAGTTCGCTTCTGAAAAGGCACTTATACAAAAATTACTTAAGTTAAAAACCAAAGAGACAAGATTAAGGACTTTATTCCATTCAAATTTGATTAAAACTTGATCTAGGTATTAGGTATACCTATTCAGCACAATCCGTTGAAAACAATCTGAAAGCAATTAAATCCAAAGTCCATACGTATGGTCTTGAAACCTTTTAGTTTCCCTCATCATGTTAATATAGCCCTGTCGACATCGAAAAGAAAACACTTTCATCCATAAAGCCAGACTATATTGCAAGTTTGCTCGAGTGCTGCTGCTGCACAGAGGCTGGATGACTTTGTTACATGCATACAAACATGTGTGCTTGCCATAAATTTTCTAAAAGGATCCTTTTTTGGTGCTACTCCTAGCCAAGCCATTTGGCAAATTAATTAAAATGCTTATTTGGATTTCGCTAATTCCTTTCCCTGCCATTGACCCAAGAGTATCTCTCCAGCTCACCAGTTTCATGTGTCTGAAAACTCGCCATAGCATAAACTCAAAGGTGCTTCGTCCCCCTCTCAATTTGGCAGTTCGAATGGAGGAGTGCACCCAAAGCCCAGCCACTCAATTGGGCAAAAACAACATTCCATTTGCCACTGTAATTGCTGCCGCCCCAAACACATACCCTACACTTTGTCCTCTGTACTCGACGACCCAGCCAACCGGGCCGATGTGTGTAAGCCAAAAATAAAGTCATTAACTTTTCTGGTCGCATTGTACTCAAGTGTACAATCCATTCAGCCAAAGAGAATGAACTTAATCCTCTTGCAGCACGTTGCGGACCCGAATGCAATATAACGGCGCAGAAGGGTTGTGGTGGGATGAATGAGAAGCACCGACAAAGCGCAATTTTTAATGGGAAAATTAAAAAGCAGGGGAGGCTAGCGTTTTGGAGGCCCCTTCCTCAATTTAAATGTTTTCTCGATCCCGAGACATGAGCTATAGCCGCACATAGTAGCGCACAATGTCATCCATGGTCTAAGCTGGAAATTACAGCGAAAGCGCGCAGCTATTTCGATTTAATTGCATTCTGCAGTTGCAGACTTATCTGGGTGTAGCATAGCTTGAGGAGCAACCCACACCGTAGCGCCTAGTGCATCGTATACACACAACAATTCAATTTAGCATGTCCATCCGTGACAAACCGACGCGACGCGTCCCTGTGGGTTACGCTAGTGTAGGAATAACGAAATTATAGCATGATACCCGGGTTGGGGTACGGCCATTAGCCCGTCACGAAAGTTCATTGAAATGCATCGTGAAACTCAAATAGCTGCAAAATGTGTACTCGCAAACAGGACACCACCAGCCAAGGGGGGTTGTTTAGAAAATATTTTTTAGTCATGGCCTGGTGAAAATATGCGAACATATTTTACCTCGAAAATCGTCCTTGTCGACGTTCCATCCTCGACTGTGTACCTATCTGTACTGTATGGTGCAGAATGCGAACATGCCAGACATGGATGAAGTGGTTTAAGGAGGTGTAGTAATTTTGGTGCAGGCTTCGCGTTGCATGTTTTGTTTGGCATTTCATCCTGGGGCATTAATATAACTCGAATCACTTTATCGCTAGAGAGGTCTAGCCAAGCTATTAATGTTTTTTTCGTTCTTCGGCAGATTATTGGGCTAGGGGCGCTGTAGACGGACAACAAGTCTCCAAAACACTAAAACTGAAGCGAATTTCATGTCATAGTGTAATAAAGGAATTTCATTATGCTGTTATTGACGCGCGGATGCTGAACTGAAAATATTTTTCTTTGAGTTTGAGTGGCTTTTGGGCGGGTACATAAATAGAAAAAGTCCTTAAGCATTCGACTGTCTCTCAGAAGGTATTTATGTAGGTAGGTACTGTTAATGCAATATATTCTTCTTAAACAAAACAATAAACACTTCACCATACATTAAAATGTTTCGATGAAATAGCCTTAAGGAAATGTGATGAAATTAAAAGAAATTTGACAGCCTTATATCATGTTTCCACCGGGCACTAATCTGCGATTAATAAAATCTTCATGAAATCCTCTACAAATTATGCGATTAACCGTACAAATTTAAATCCTCCCGGCAAGCGATTAAAAATAATTACAACCATAAATCTAATTGAACCTCTTCACGAACCACTTTCAAAACTTTTCGAGCACTTTTTTAATAGTTTGAGAATGGAAAAAGGACACTAAAATTGTCCACGTATGCCAGATCTGTCAAAACTACGATTTCTATTTGGATGCTCACGGCGGATATCTTTTTTCGCTCCTGGCAAATGACATTTCCACTCCTTTTTGAGAGATGGTGTTTTACAAACCGTGCAGATCGTCACCTGGCTGGGGGCCCAGTTTCTCAGCCCAGTCGCAACGAGAGAATCCGGATACCTGGTGCCCTCCGGATTAGATTGCCTCAACTTTACACTGCCGATCTCTGTTAAGACTAACATCCTTTCTCCGCTGCTCGTAAGACTTCACAAAGAAACAAAACCTAAACAAAAACAAAAAAAAAGAAATCATAAAGACCGGCATCCCTTAAAGGCCGGCGGTAGTACGGTGACTGAACTGTCTACCGGCACAGCTCCTGCTTTGCCAAACAGCGGTGCTATTGTGGCTTCTCGCGATCCACCTTGTACTGACAACAGCTGGAACTGTAGTGCAAATAGCATGGAAGGCAGTTCTGCTGCTATAGCAATGGTGAGATTGTGGCACTTGGCCCCTACGTCTCGTGGTGGAAGATGGCGTGCACACGCTGCAGGTAAGTCGTACTTTAAGCTAAGGCGGAAAGCTTCCCGGACTCCGACGGGCTTTGGAGACGGCGCAGATCGCTAAACTTAAATGGGAAAAAAGCTTCATGTCAAGTGACGTCCTCAAGGACCGTTTCGCGGTTGCTGTGATTGATTGCAGTGACTTTGATGACCCGATTATCCGAGTTATCCAGCTTTATACAGGAACACCCCGGACCAAATCCGATAACTTTTGATGGTGGCTAGCATCGAGGCCATGTTAAAATCATCGCTAGCAAGGACAGGAGATCCCTGCAAGCTTGCGATAAGCAGATTAGGGTAAGATTTGCAAGGTACAAAACTCGAGATTGTAGCTAAGGAGGACATCCCTAGCAGACCGGATCGCGCACCTCGATCCCAATCGAACCCATCTCCCACTCACGTACTTTTAGAAGTCACTAGAAGTCATCTGCAATCCCACACCGACTCATGATTGGAAGATCGCTAAGCTAGAAGATCAAACAGGGTCCTACAAATCTGCCGTTGTGAAAATCCTTTACTTACTTACTTACTTACTTAAGGTGGCGCTACAGTCCGGGGTGGACCTGGGCCTCAGCCAACAAGCTTCGCCAGCCAGCTCTGTCTCCAGTTTCGCACGCGAAGTTGGCTGAGGTCCCCTTCCACTTGCGTGCGCCACCTGAGTCTTGGTGCTCCTCTACCGCGCCGTCCCTGCGGTGTGGATTCGAAGATATTCCGGGCCGGGGCGTTGGTGTCCATCCGCTCTAGATGACCCAGCCATCGTAGACGTTGAGTTTTGACTCTTTTGGCTAGGTCGGTATCGCTGTACAGCCCGTACAGTTCGATGTTATATCTCCTCCTCCACTCTCCGTCTTTGCAGACGGGACCGTAAATCGTCCGAAGAATTTTCCTCTCGAAGCAGCCTAAAGTGTTTTCATCCGCTTTTGACAGTGTCCATGCTTCTGCACCGTAAAGCAGGACTGGGATGATGAGGGTCTTATACATGGACACTTTAGTTGCTCGAGAGAGGGCTTTGCTACTCAATTGCCTTCTTAGCCCAAAGAAACAGCGATTGGCAAGAGTTATCCTTCGTTTGATTTCAGCGCTGGTGTCATTGTCTGAATTGATAGCGGAACCCAGGTAGACAAAGTCCCTAACTACCTCAAAGTCATAGCTGTCGATGGTGATGTTTTGTCCAAGACGTCGGTGTTGGGTGTCTTTTCTTGATGACAGCATATACTTGGTTTTGCCCTCATTGACTGCTAAACCCATGTTTGCCGCTTCCGTCCCAATACTCACTTGGTCCTTTAGCTGAGACAAAAGGCGTGATAAGATTTGGTTAGGCTTAAATCACCCTCCGCGTTTACAAAAGGGATGAGTTAGAGACCGGCAAGTTACTTTCGGTCCCTACCCTTGATGCGGTTCTTAATACCGAACCAGGGTACTGCAGTTACCATTCCAAGTTTGGAAAACGTTGCCGCGCGGAAAAAGTGGCTCCTATCCGGTCTTTAGCCTCTGTTTTTGACACTTTATCGTACATGGGGACGAAAGACTTCGTTTTCGGAATCGAAAGACCTCAACAGCACTGTTGTGAATGTTTCTCTGCCTGACCATAGCAATATAATACTGAAGTTAGTTCAGATTAACCTCCATCACTCTAAAATGGTTCGGCCTCCCTTCTTCTCCGTCTGGCTCAAGATCAAGAAGATATTGTCTTGATCCTAGTCTTAATGTATTTTTACTCCCTAACTTCAGCAACCGAGATATCACCATGGCGAGCCTAGAGAGGGCCAAAGGCACCTACTGGCTGGCCTCTGGCCACCTTGCCTACGATATGGTGGACAGTCGCCCTGGATACACCTTGAAGAGTGCCATCAAGGATGCTCAACTGCGCAACACTATCATCGATAGGGGTGACTTGCTTTTTGATTATATATTGAACACCATTTGGTGGTCCTCAAAACTGGGTTTTCTCAGAAATTAATGCAGAAAACCCTTCAACAGATACTCAACGATGATCATCTGCCTCAAAAAAAAAAAAAAAAAAAACTGATGGGTCCAAGACCTCCTCTAGCGTAGAATCGCTGAACTTGCTTCTGGAGATCCACTAAGTCATTAATTATGCAAACCCCAACAGATCAATGACTCATATAACCAACAATTACGATCTATTTACTAGAGATAGAAGCAACTTCGAACCATTCAAGTCGGCAGGACCAGACACCATTATACCAGGCGAACTACAAAAGACAACGGACATTATCCTCCCTACACTCTAAAGATAATTCTGAGGAGTTGGGTAGATCTGGTCCACATTCCGCTGTTATGGAGAGAGGTGAAAGTGATTTTCATACCCAAGGCTGGCAGATATTACCACATAACTCCGAAAGATCGCAGATCCATCAGTCTGTCATCACTTGTGTTAAAAACTCTGGGGAGAATGATCTACATCTATTTTCGTTCTAGAATTGACACGAAACTCAAGAGGTCCGCAGCTCCAGCAAGTATACACATGTTGCAAGGGCAGATCTGTGGAAACAGCTCTACATACGCTAATAGGCTCCATTGGGTATTCCCGTTACCACAAAGAGTACATAATGGTAGCTTTCCTCGACATGATGTACCTTTAATAATGTCAACCCATCTGCGATCTTGGCTGCAGTATCGCCTTTGAAGATGGATGGCTCACTTAGTGATCTAATTAATCAACTTTTAACGAGTAGGATAATAAACTCAAAGCTATGTGTGACCACTGCCAGAAGATCTGTCAGTAGAGGAACCCCGCAAGTTGGTGTCCTATCCCCAATCCTTGGGAACCTAGTAGGCTGCAGAGTGATCGCTTATCCGGATGATGTTGGCATTGCCGTTTCCGGGAAGTACCTTTTAAGAACTCCTACAAAATGCTATAAAGAAGCTAACACGATGGGCTGACAGCTATGGGTTAGATGTCAACCCCCACAAAATTGAGCCCGTTCACCAGTAAATAGAAAATCTCACACATCGACTCCCCCTCAATCAAGGGCACTAGCTTAATCTTCTCTGATGAAGCAGAATATCTGGGTCTCATTTTAAACAGAAAGTTTAACTTGAAATGGAATCAACATCAGAAAAGGGTCTGGAAAGTTATGGTAGCACTCTTTTCCTGCAAAAAGCCATTGGAAATAAGTATGGGGACTTTCACCCAGAGTACAACCGGACCGATAGCGAGATACGATACTCCTAATCTGAACACCCATAGCCACAAGCAAAACTAAGTTAAGGTAGACGAGACTCTATTAGGGATTTCGTTTTTTGGCTAATATTGAATATTAACCAGAAAAATGTAAGCGAAACTTGGAGATAATATCCTTGTATTGATAGCTTGTTATAATGGCGGTTGCACCACGCCCCTTTTCAAAGTTTGCAATAACCAAAAATCGTCAAAAAATAACAATAGCAGAATTTTTTCCCGTGCTCGCAGTCAAGCACGAAAGACCTTTCAAGATGGCCACCACATCGTCGCACCTTAATTGGCTGATTGTCCGCAACAACAATGCCTATTTGCTGAAAAAGAGGGATGACAAGAAACACTTCAGCACTGAACCAAATAATCTGACGTACGTCAGTTCGTACAGGTACAGCGGTCTGGTACACAAGAAGACCTTGGGAGTCGTCCCAGCCCAAAAGGGCTTCACCGTAGTCCTGAAGAGTCCTGAAGAAGGGCAAGAACCAGAATCACCAGTTCGTGTGACCATGAAGGCAGGATCCAGGCGGTCGCTGAAGAAGCTGAGGAACTTGCTCACTGGCAGCAAATACCGCTCCGATCTGAAACGGGCTGCTCTCCGCAAAGCTTCGGCTATTCTGAGGTCACAAAAACCAGCTCCAGTCAAGAAGACGAAGAAGGCCAAATAGCTTCTTGTGGCGTCAAGGGTTTTTTAAGAAAAAAAAAATAAAATACAATGTGGGATAGGATGGGGTATTCAGCGGTCCGTTTAAAGTTTTGCAACTTCTGCGTGCACATTGTAGCACTCACTCTCTGGACTTTCACTCTCATTCACGTCTGTTGAGATTATTTGGCGTATTGTCAAATGGTTGTTCCTTAAAACGAGTTGATGATCTGGAATGAAGGTCGCCTATGCAATTATTGGTTGTAATCTCTAAGATCATTGTCTGCCAAAGTTCAATTAATGATTCTTAAGTTTTCACACAGGGGCATAGTAATCTAAGTGATCCCACCATTGTTTGCATCGCTCAACATTTGCTTTCCTTTTTAAAAACATTCTGTGTCAAACAAAGGTTTACTTTTTGTTCATCTTTGTCGTGCGTCAATCTTTTTTGATTTATAAAGGCCAAAGCGTCTTTTTGTTGTTAATACTCGGGCTTTATATGTTAAGTGTATTGTCGTCTCTGATTGTCTGCATGGAATGCCATTGGACAGGTGGAGTCGCAGATACTTCTGCGTGTCACTTGATTAATAGACTTACTGATGGAGGTTAAATTGTGATAACTAGTCGCCATTACCTACCCTTTGCGACAGTTGCGTGCTACAACAATAAGGTTGAAAATTATAAAGGCTTATAAAGGTATGGCATTCCTCGATTTGACCGGGTAACCTTTTCGGCATGTCGCTAGTTTCCCAAGCACAACCGTGAACATTCCATGTAAAACGGCAGCCGTCTGGAAAGTCTATACACACCCACACAACCATCATCTCTGTCTCGGATGGTTTATTTACGTTGCCCTAATTGACATCTGACACCATTCGCTCTCAAATTAAAGCCAAAAGGAATCGGTTTTTCCGTGCGTCGTCGTCGTCCTCCTGAAGGTATGTAAAACAATACATGTCCTTTACAATCTATATGCGTACATAACCAGCCAGTTAGCGTGTTTGTCGCGTGTTGATTAATTATTAAGTAATTGAAACGTATGTTATGTAGGTTTTTATGTGTATATGTGTGCGCCTTCAAATTTCGGGGGATCGGATGCAAGTAGTAGGTATGTAGCTAGGAACTGTAGGCAGTACCTACATGTTAACCTGCTGAATTATTCATGAATACAACGCAATTGTACGCGCTCCGAATTATTCTCAATTCAAGGAGAGATAGGCAAGGAATTGAGTTGACTTAGTGGCATTGCATAGGGGTTAAACATCCTTTGCCAGGCGGCTTATGGTAGCGTTACAAACGATCCTTTGTTAATAAAGTGGAAATTGCGGTTCGCATTTTGTTGACGAACTTTTGACTCCATGTAAGGTAGGCCTTAATTAAGTTTGCGCACTCTGCGTCTATATACAAGTAATTATTTTAGCCATCTTTCTAGCCATCATTCTAGCACATTTTTCGTCCGATGATATCGCGTGATATTTATAGAAAAAATTAAATTTTATGACATGCGGTCTAGCCAAGTCACATTTAGAGTTCACTCACTTTGGGAAATACGATATTGGAATATATGTATATCGCATTCTGCTTGATTCGTAACAAGCTGGTTGTCAAATTTCCCGAAGTTCTTCCCGGAGTTATCCTTCGTTTCATTTCAGCGCTGCTGTCAGTATCTGAATTGATAGCGGAGCCCAGGTAAGCAAAGTCCCTAACAACCTCAAAGCTTAAGTCTGATGATAAGGGATGAGTCTTAGACGAAGTCTCAGGATTTTGAGTTAAAAACGAGGCACGCATACTTAACTCGTTTAATTAATTTTGCCGTTGTGGGCAGTTGTATATGTATGTAAATACGTGTCTATGCATCTGTTGCATATTATGTAGTAGGTTAGGTTAGGTTCGGTTGGAAAGGGTTGCTTGCAATTAGTGCAACTAAACTCGGTGGCCAGATTGGCCCGTTGTTTCGTAGACAAAGGGCAATCCTTGTAAGGTAGACAAACATGGTTGGACCGTTGGCACCCTTGTAAGGTAGACAAACATGGTTGGACATATGTCTTGCTAACTGGACCAGCCTAATGTTTTAATTAATCTTTTAAGGTCTAGTAAGGATATTCCTGCCAGGTCGTCCAGGCTATCAAACAACCTGACTCCTAAAAAGGTTAGTCGTCGTTCTTGGAAAGCTGGGCAGTGGCAGAGAAAGTGTTCTATAGACTCTATATCTTCTTCATCCTTACAGCTTCTGCAGAAGTCGTTGGCAAAGATTTCCATTCCTGTAGCCTTGACACCAATCAATGGTACAGTGTCCCGTGACTACACCAACGAGTGTTCTTATGAAATTTCTACTGAGAGATAGAAGGGTCGTTGTTATTTTTAGGTCGAGTACTGGCCATAAGCAGTGAGTTAGGATACAATCTTTAGACTGTTGCCAACGTTCACCGGCTAGTTTGATCGTGTATTGATCTATAAGACTTTTGGCTGTGTTGAAAGGGAGATAAACACGTCGGTCAGCTATCGTTATGTCCACATCAGAACCTTTTCTTGCCAGTTCGTCCGCCAATTCATTTCCGGCCACGCCAACGTGCCCAGGAACCCAGAATAGTTGAACTGTGTGGCGGCTTGTTTCCTTTAATGCCATGACGCAGTCCTTGACACACTTAGAGTATACGAGGTTGGAGTCCAGGGCCTTAGGTGCTGCTTGACTATCAACACATATGATGATTTCCGTTGCTGGAAGATCCAAAGATTGAATTGTCTGTGCAGCTCTCTTCACCGCATAAATCTCAGCTTGAAAAACACTGCAGTAGTCATTTAGTCGATATGACTGGTTGATTTGCAGTGTTTCCGAGAAGACTCCAGAACCTGTTCCATGTTCTGTTTTCGAACCATCGGTATAGATAGCTAATACCTTTGATGTCAACATTAGTCTCTACCCAGCCTTGCCTCCTTGGTATAATGACTTTGAATCTTTTATCGAAGTCAAATTGAGGTTTCTTATAAGCCGTAGGGGTTATAGACCCATTTTGATTTGAGATGTTCAGTATGTTCGAGTGTCCTAGACATTGTGATTTTCAGAGGCTGTTCTCAATTAGTCTGAGAGCTGCCTTTGCCGCCACATTTCTTGTGAAAAGCTCCAGAGGTTGGAGGTGCAGCATTGTTTCCAGACCTGTTTGAGGTGTGGATCTTAATGCACCCGTGATACCTAAGCAAGCTAATCTTTGTACCTTCTTCAGATTATTGAGGCAAGATTTCGTTTTACACGCCTCCCACCATACCAATGATCCATAGGTAAGAATAGGTCTAACAACCGCTGTATAAAGTCAGTATGTTATTTTGGGTTGAAGACTCCACTTTTTCCCAATGGCTTGCTCTTCATTCTCTCCTCCGTGTTCCGTTTCCAATTTAGTTTGGAGTCAAACAAAACGCCCAGATATTTGGCTTCCAGGGAGAGTTTAAGATTGGTCCCATTTAATTTAGGAGTTATCCACCCCTGCAATTTTCGCTTCCTTGTAAACAGGACCATATTTGTCTTGTACGGGTTGACTTTAAGTCCACTGTTCTCTGCCCGTCTATGTAAATCTGTTAACACAGACTCCATTATTTCACTGATTGTTGGAAGAAACTTTCCTGTAATCAGTATTACTAAGTCATCTGCGTAAGCGACTACTTTTATTCCTCTTTTAACGAGAGAATAAAAGAATTTTGTTGAGTGAGATGTTCCATAGAAGGGGTGAAAGCACCCCTCCTTGTGGGGTTTCCCTTTCAACTGTTTTCTTAATAGGATAGTCTCCCAGATTAGAGTTGATGACTCTGCTTTTAAGCATTGTCTTTACCCAATTCGTCAAGTGGGAATCGATGCCATATTCCTCCAGAGATGAGATAATGGTTTCTGTTTTTAGATTATTGAGCGCTCCTTCTAGGCCTAGAAAGGTTGCCAATGTGAATTCCTTCTTATATAAGGACCTCTCGATTGTACTCGTCCCCTCATGCAGCGACGTTTCCACGGATTTTCCCTTAGTATAGGCGTGTTGTGCATTGCTGAGGTGCTTATTGATTTCGAGGTAATTCCTTAGCCGCAGATCTATCAGCCTTTCCAGTATCTTAAGTAAAAGAGATGAATGTAGGTCAGTAATCATTTGCTTTGCAGTGGTCGCGTTTGGAAGGAATGAGTACATCACTCGTTTTCTGAACCATGGCAGGTATTATACCATCCGGTCCCGCTGATTTGAGGGGTTGGAAGGATTTTATTTCCCAGATTAATTTATCCTTGCGAATACACTCAGTGATATATAACTGACTGTTCTTCGTTCGATAATGAAGGGTGGCTGTTGTATTGAGTGTTTGTTTGTTTGTTATTTCTTTGCAACCGGGAAATTGAGGTGTGTATTGAGCAGAAGTTCCAAGGTTACATGGTTGTTTACCGTCCAAGAGTTGTCCTCTTTGCATAAGTTCCCGGGTATGCTTGGATTGTTGGCAAGGATTTTGCGTAATCTTGCCGCTTCCATTGAGGTATCCATGTTGGTACAGTAGTTGGTCCATGATGCTATTTTTGCTGTTCTATTTGTCACTTTGTATTCGTTGAAGCTGTTGCGATAAGTGTCCCGATCAGCATCATTCTTGGTCAGCTTAGCCTTTTTCAAAAGTTTCATTGTTTTTGTCCTTAGAAGTCTAAGTTCCGTGGTCCACCATGTTGCATGGGTTCTTTTGGGGGGCCGACTTATAGGACACGATTTTTTGAACGAGGCTAAGAGTGTCTCAATGATATGGTTGACGGATTCCTCTTACCGTGTCACACTCGAGATGTTGCCTGTTTAATTAGGCGCTAATCGTCTTGCGACGAGTTTGGAGAATTTGCTCCAGTCGGTTTTAGCAGGGTTTCTAAAAGCTAATTCTTTATCTATTCTACAATTCATATTGAAGGTTATCCTGTAATGGTCCGAGAAGGAGCATTTGGTGGATACCATCCAGTCATTAACTTCAAAATTTTCGGTACAGTGAGCTAGAGTTAGATCGATGACCTCCTCGCTAATTTTTTTGTGGAAAGTAGGATTATGTAGTAAGTTTGAGAACTAGTTGCCAATGTAAACACCTAAAACATTTTTATTCAATTTAGTTTACATTTTATAGAGGTACCCACCTTATTGGTTTTTTTTCATACATACATAATTAAAACCTCTCTGAGTCCCGCCTGGACCATTTAGCCACCTTCGCTCCGCGACCCTTTTAAAGTATAAGCGGCATTTCGAAAATGATGATGATGATACATATTTTAGGTTAATCGATATAATTATAGATACTTATAGGAGTTTTCATAAAGGTAATTTAAGAGTCAAGTGATGTAATAAAATTAAGCGCCCTTCTAGAGTATAGATAGGTTTTTCTAGAATAATAATCGTTGGCTTACATCTGGGGTCGGTATTTTCTCAACTTTAACAGTTCTCAGCATTTTGGAAAGCAAAACTAAAAAGTCGTTGTACAAACACACTTCATTCACTTACTTACCCATAATACCGCGCTTTATTAGATTTCAAATCTGATACAAGAAAGTAAATTGTTTTCCCTTGTGAAACTTTAGTAAGGAACACAAAAAACACAAGCGATACCCAAGCATCATCATATTTGTCACCGAATCTCTAAGTTCTTGCCGCTGCTGCTGAAAATACTTCCGTTTATCTTGTACAAAAAACTTCAAGTCTCACGACAAATAGGAAACAACTTTGTTGATCACTTCACTACACTCCCCCTCAGTTGACGTTTCACATTGCGAAATAGCATTATTTGCCAGGACAACAAGGATGGAAACTCCTTCGCATCGACACCCTAAGTATGGTTTTTATGGGCGCTCAGCATGCATTATTCCCGTATCTTTGTTGGCAGTCTTTATGCAGCTTAATACTTAATATTCACCCTATCTAGATACAAGAAAACTTGATAAACCATAAGCAAAGTACGAGACGGAAAACACATTACACACAGAGTACAAAAAAAAAGAAAGCAGACACACACACAATTTGAATGTGTCTGCACCGCGAAAACCCTACCGAAAACAACAACGCAACGCTATTTAGCAAAGGAACCATGCCGTTAAAGACAATAAGCAGCCACCCAGTTATGAAGTTTTAGGGGCAGTACTGCTACTGCCGTACCGAGCCAAGTGCTCGGAAAGAGTTGAGTTCATTTCTTTCTAAGTTATTCGGCTGGAATTCGTTGCTGTAGATACTTCTCCTGGTTGATGTTCGCTTTTGATGGTGTTGTGCCGTATTGCAGCCGAACAAAAGACGGGAATGATTAATCATGAAGTTTATTGTTTTTGTTCAAGAAGGCTGCCTTAACTTGATGAAATTGAGCCAAGCAATAGTAGTGCACTTGTTGCACATGGACTGCCGCAAAATCCGTTAAAGAAGTGCCTTGTGCATTGTTTAATGATGACAAGTGGTGGGCCACAAAGTTATGAATGAGAGGGAATCGCATTAAGTTTTACGCTCTGACAGGACATGATGGATTTTAGTCGGCTAAAATTACACTGTTTTGAACTAATCGGTTCTTGTTTGACTTGCATTCGCTTATATGACTTATATGGGTAACGCAGGAGAAATTTTTTAAAGAAAGATCTTAGGACCAACAAGTTTTTATACCCAATGCCATGGGAGTCGATATACATACATGTCCACGTACAATTTATTATAATAAAATACTTCCAAAACTCTAGACGAGTATGATCGGAGCTTTAACGAATTGTTTTAACCATGTTGCACTATTTGATTATATCCGGTACCTACCTAGCACCTCTTTATTTGAGCATGAAGGATAATTACCAGCCACAAAAGGCAACACCGGTTGTTAGGTACCAATTCTGTGTATCTGTATCGCCTTGGACTTAAATCAGGTCCAGAAAACAATTTTTTGCCACGGGAGCGCCTCGGCGAACGCACCGGCTAAATATTTATTGGGAGGCCTGCTGACATAGGACGGTGACGAACAGTGGAAATCTTCTCTCCCTACCGACCGACCGACCGAACGTTGTCAGTGCGGTGACCCTAGAGAGAAGACAAACTCCTCGTGACACGAGGCTCTCACCTGATCCACTCTGCCGGGTATAACCGAGTCTGGTTATATTCGTTGTAACAGCCTCTGCCAGTAGCGATACTGTGTTGCTGATCCACTCTACCGGGTATAACCGAGTCTGGTTATATTCGTTGTAACAGCCTCTGCCAGAAGCGATACTGTGTTGCTGACCCACTCTGCCGGGTATAACTGAGTCTGGTTATATTCGTTGTAACAGCCTCTGCCAGTAGCGATACTGTGTTGCTGATCCACTCTGCCGGGTATAACTGAGCCTGGTTATATTCGTTGTAACAGCCTCTGCCAGTAGTAATACTGTGTTGCTGACCTATTCTGCCGGATATAACTGAGTCTGGTTATATCCGTCGTACCAAGCCTCTAGTAAGTAACAATACTGTGCGCTTGTCCCTTACTTTAAGTTATTGATAAATTGTTAAGCGTTATTATAAACATTGTTAAGGCCGTAGTCTCTAAGTAGAACTGTAGTGTTTTAAAGAGTTAAGTAAGATTAATAGTTAAGTAAGACTGGCAGACGACCTCGAAAAACAAAGTTACGTCTTCTTTGTTCTCAAATCTGGATCTGGCGAGCAACACCCCAGCTCTGAACCACAAAAAGACCCTTACATTTTGGCGCGGCTAAGAAAGGGGCGTGGCCACGGCCAAGAAAAGGGCGTGGCCAAAAACTTTGTATCATGAACGAAATCTAGAAAAGAGTCCGGTGTACTCTATTTGCTATTTTTTTTCTTATTTTTCCCTAAGTTAGGATTACTTTTAATCCATCTTTGTCCGGAAAATTAAATGTTTTTCTTAAATTCTGCCTCTAAATGTGGGCGTTCCATGTAGAGCCTAGTAATTTTTACATAGCGCATAATACTAAGAAAAATTTATTCGATATTCGACAAAAAATATTTTCAGCTTTTCACGACCGCTTACAGTGATGAAAGTTTTAGAGGTGGCTGCACATTAAAGCTGACGGTAGGCGTGTCTCTGCGCAGATTTGAAAAATGTTAGCACTTGTATTGCTGCGGATTATACTTAAGAAATTTCAGCTTTCTAGCTCAAAATTTATGGCCTAAAAATTGGTGACATACGGACGGACGGCCATTACTTATTCCACTCAGATTACGGTCTCGATCATATTCCCCTAAAGTCTTAGGGGGCCTATCGTTATTATTTCTCTGTGTTACATTTACGCGTGGGTCAAAATTAATATATTCCATATCGGTGAAATTGGCTATAATAAAAATATGTATTTTGATTTATGATCATCAGGCTATCTATATTTAAAAAACTTTTAGAAAACTTATTTTAAAAATGTTAGCAGGTGCTGATTATTACCTGCATTCTGCAGCGAACTTGAGAATTGAAGGACCCATGAAGCATCTTTTCATGCTTTACAGCAGCCATCTACCTATTCTTTGCGAATACACGAATAGCGCTGCTGCTTCAAGTTGTACAGACCTTTAAGGGCCCTAGCACCCACAATGGCTTGTTGCTTAAAACGGGGGTTCGATCTTCCAGGTCAGATCGAACTTTAGGGCTTGGATTCAAAGATGTTGTGATGTGACCAAGCTGGGGCAATGGAGTCCTCGTGTTTTGGCATTTTGAACTACATCCAAATCTTAAAAGAGCGCATAGAGTTCGGGGTCAGGTAAGGTTAGGTTGAAGTAGCAGTCAGGTCTAAGGAAAACAATCCACTTACACCTGTTTAGGCCCATTGTGATATGACGTAGATTGTGATATCACCTGGAAATCCCTCGTACTCGTTGAACCATTTTGAGCTTTTAAAGAAGCGTGAGAGACGTTTCGGGTCGTAAGTATTTAGGTCGCTGAGATCGTTATAGGAGAAAGATCCAAGGTGAAGATTTCGGTTTTTAGAGAGACGGGGGCTTGTGCAAAGAAGGTGGATAGTGATCTATTCTTCCTCATTATCCATGCAGCCTCTGCAGAAGTCGTTGGAATAAACACCAGGCCTTGTTGCAAGCCTTTACCAATCAGACAGTGTCCTATAATGACATCGATTGTAGCACTGATGTACTGTTAGGAGCAATCAAGCTCTTAGAGCTTTAAACGCTCTAGCTTTGGATCTAGCTTTGGTCATAACACTTTCTGGTCATATCGGTGCTACCACCCGATCATCTGAGATTTGCTCTTTCTATTGGATTCAGTCCAAGCACAAGGTAGCATGTGGAAATTAGAATGCCTAAGAATTCTTTTTCAGGCAAGATTGAGGGAAGCGTGGCCAGTTCGTCAGACTTGCAGTTACTCGGAATGTCTATGCCAAGGTACCCAGAGCAGGTGAATGCTGTACTGCTCCGACATCTCCTTTAGAGATGATCGGCAGTCAAGGGCAACTTTATAGAGTTTATAGAGACAGATTCCAAACACTTGATGGCCACCTGACTTTCGGAAAAGATCCGTTTATCCCTGGAAGATATAACGTTATTCTTACAAGGACAAACGGTATTCCAGGACAAGACTTTCTTCATCGTCATAATTTCAGCTTGAACTAGTGCGCGAGTTACAATCCTCTTAGGCGAATCGTTGAATATTTCTTGGTTGTATTTATTGATTAAAAATCCCCTTTACAAATCCCTTCGTAAAAAGGGTTTGGATTGGGGATGGGGTATAAAAATACCACAATGATCAGGAAGTCGGAAAGAGGGGCTAAGATTAAATCCTTCATGAGAACACGACCCCACGTACCCCATTATTTTTCTTCGATCCTGTGCATCCAGAGGAGCACCATTATTGCAAGAGGACCTAGGGGGATGGTTGTCTGGAAGTTCTTGTCAAACTGTAGCTGAGGTATGGTGAAATCGATGTTCCTAGAAGGGAACATTAATGCGTTCAGAATAGCGGAGTGACCTATCTCACCATCGGTCCACTGAGGGGTTGCTAATAACACCCGATCTTACGATCGATATATTTATAGCCAAGTGGGTGATTCTGGGTTGAAATCCCCAATTGTTTCCTATGGCCTTTTTAAAGAAAAATAATGCTACCGTAGCTTTTCGTACCCTTTCCTGTTGCTATATTAGAATTCCAGTTAAACTTTCTGTCTAAGATGATACTCAGATATTAACCCTCATCAGCGAAGTTGAATCTAAAACGAGAACCTTTAAATGAGGTGTGGTCGATATATCGGATTCTCAGAACAGACCCCTTGGGCACACCAGCACTAATGGAACGGATGTCTGACATGAAGCCGTCCAAGACCACACTGATGGAGCGCTCAGAAAGGTAATTCGTAATCTAAGCAATAAGTATCGTATCGATTGCGTATGCACTGAGTTTTGATAGAAGGGCCTGGTCCCTGATGCCAAACTCTATCAAATGCTTTTGAAATATCTACAGTGCGATTGTCTTACCTGCAAATGCAAAGAGCGATACCAATCTTCGGTCAGAAAAGCCATCAAATCACTTGTAGAACGCTTGCGACCATATTGACGGTCATTAAGAAGGTTCTATGATTGCAGGTATTTCGTCAGCTCACGGTTTATTAATTTTTCCGTGAGTTTAGAAAGCAATGATGTTAGCGCAATTGAACGGTAATTGGAAGGAAAGGAAGAGTCACCTCTTTTCGAAACGGGCTGTACAAAAGCTGTTTTCCAAATGCTTGGAAAGAGCTACCAGAAGAGAGTGACGGATAGAAAACTTTGCGTAGTGGCTTAGCCAGCATTGCGGCACACCTATTTAAATTAATTGCGGGAATTACCATTGGTCCGGCGGCTTTGTGAATATTGAGACTTTTTAAAACTGCAGTAATTGAACGAGTGCGAAAGTGTATTTGTCGCATTGAGTATGGCACGTGTTCGAGTTCAGGTGGTGACATATCACACTCAGGATGCGTAGAATTGTCAGCAAAATGGGCTGCAAGTAGATTGTCAATGGAGCGGACGCTTCGAGAATTTCGTGTGCGGAAGGATGTTCAAATAGCTTAAACTGCTTATCGCTAGCTCCTAGTCGCAAGATCTCCTGCCCTCGCAAGCGATAAGTCTTACACGACCTTGATGCCTGCCGCGATCGAACCTTACCGAAGGTGGTATGTTAGGGGTGTTCCCACATAAATGTAAAGAAGTTGCTGGCAAGCTTCAGTTTGACCTTGTTCTATACCATTCGGGGGAAAGCTATCTAGGAGCTTCAACTCTAGTCGAGCCGCCCAAGTCGCTGCGATCAGAGTTTGGAGTCATATCTTCTTCCCACTTAAAATTTTTTTATAAAAGAAGTTAAAAGCTAAGCCTTTCAATAGCTAAAATTCTGGCCTATAGTGAGCCAAATAGCGAAAAAGGGTCGAGAAAGGTAATTATCTCCTTCTCATTTGGGCATGCGTGTGGCTTTTTTCCTTACCGAAAGATCTTCTTCGTTGTTTTTGTGCTCTGTGACAAAAACGAGCCTTACTTAACGAGCATTGTTGGTTGGAGTATCTATAAGATTACGAGATATTATAGAAGACGGCCTTGCAGTTGTATGGCTTAAAGTTTTTAGAGGTATAAGAGCTGCCTATAGACTAGCAAAATTTTTATATTGTTAAAGTTGTAGAATTTGTTTTATTTCCCTTTTTTTTAAATAGGAATATCTCTTTTGGCCTTTTTAAATTTCCGGCTGCTATAGTGGAAACATATTTGTGTATAGTGGTGAAGATTAACGACACTTCCCTTTTGGTCTCAAGGCGTGGTTCTCGAAGCCTTTTTATGTACAGATTTTTTCGTGATGAAAACTCATCTTGGATTGAGTCCCCGTGTTTACTTAACTTTTGAGCCTTCTACATATGGAAGGTTTCTAGCATAGAAGATGTATGTTCACTACATGTAAGTCTTTTTTTTAACTATTTCCAACTTTGATTGCTTTGTTATTGGTAAAGGAAATCCCACCAACGTTTAGCAGGGGCGAACGAAACATTCCCTGAGGAAACTTTTTGATGATTTCTATTACACTTAGCTTAGTTAGCTTGTCTTTTACTAACATTTCTTGGAGCTTTTAGATCAACACATGGATTATACTCTTCAATATTCTTAAGACCGGCTACGGCGAACTTTAAAGCTAGAGAAGGTAAGGTTAAACAGGAGTGTGGTGAAAAGGTCACACAGAGACTAGGCACCAAAACGGGTCCATCGCGATCCCTGGGGGACCCATTGAACTTAAAAAGGCAAAACAACCATAACACTGTCCCTGGTGCAACAGCCAATTTCCCTGTGATAGCCATCAACGGCTTTGAAGTTTAGCCGTCTACTACCGCTAAACCTTCGAAAAAAAAATTCCTTTCAAACTTCCTGTGCATAAACAAGATTGCCTCGCATTCACATATGTGTGTTCACGTATGTGTGTTAACCTTAACCGCCTGCAGATCACCGCGGAAGCGACAATTATCCGTGTCAGAAATTCTGAGCTTCCTTGCATGTTTCCGCAGGATACAGAGTTCCGTCAGAATTCCCATTATAGCTCTAAGCTTGTCCCTGCTCATTTTTAATGGGGTGTAATTGGGGGACCCAAACTAGACCACCTTTGGTTGGCAGTCATTTATTTTTTCACCCCAATAGTGCCTCTTATTATGGGTGGTTTGACGTCAAAAGCCTCACTATTTTCAAGAAGCCTTCCTTTTCTTGCGAATTCATCAGCTTTTAACTCGTCAGCCCTTCACTTTTAAACCTAAACTTATAGCCTAACGCTTAAGAAGCAATTAGCCTCTAGCTCAATAAGCTTGTCCGTTACTTGTAGAAGAGCAAGTGGTAAGTAGATTGACCTTTATGCTTTGGGAAGTTCGGTGGATCTTATTTTTTTCTAGAAATTTAGACAACACCTATCGGGAATCGCGAAGGAAACTTATTTTCTGTAAGCAAAGAAGTTGGCTTTTCAAATGAAACTTTAAATTATGATAACAGGACTCTTCTGTAAACTGATTTTCAAAAGTGGAAGTACGAGTAAAGATTGTTGCTGTTACTAAGCATTGTACAGAAGGACAGTAAAGTAGTTGAATGGAAAAGGTGAATGAAATACAACTTACAACTTAATGCTTTTTCATTTAACGAAATTGTTGATTTAAGGGTGTCACTCTGTCCTTCAATTAAGCCCATAAAAAACTTTCCAGATAGCCCATGGAGACATGTCACAAAAACGGTGTATAGTTTAAAATCTTTAGGTATATACCGTATATGGTGTACCTCAACAACGTTTCGTTTACCTATCTGAATTGAATAAATACTCGAGCCATTAATAAAATAAATTGCGGATGTTGTTTTCCCTCTATATAATCCCTGGACGACACAGGATACGGGAAGAATATTAAATTCCATACGAATGAGCCAGCTTATGATTTATTTCATTTCCAATGCATGGCCTCAATTTAAAACGGCTCACATCACACAACTGACATAATTATGGATGACATTTGCAATGGTGCATTATTAATATTTTCATAATATCACTCATTTTCCACCAAACCGTTGGCACTTACAATGCCCTGGAAATATCCTGTAAAATTCCTTCTTTTATCATGGAAATTGATTTATTCCCCGGGCCCCGGATGTAGTGTCAACCTATTTAAAAGTATTTTCCTTTCACAACCGAATCGCGTATACATACAAGCGACCAAAAAAAAAATATATATATAGGCACACCAGGCAAAAAAAAAACACACGCGAAGGATAATGCTTTATGTGAGCGGTTTATGCATTTTCGGTTTAAAAATGAAATTAAATATTTTAATAGCAATTTGAGAGTAAAATTGTGAGTGAATTTATTGTTAAACATGCTCGCCGGAGCCTTTACCGCACGGCTGCATCTATTATGGCCAACAATATCGTGTCGGTTGGACCGAAAATGTCGCACCCTTAAAATTAAATCGATTTTCCGTTTATAATCCTCTACATTTTTACAACAGGTTTCCTGATGGCCGTCCTTTTTTTCGAGGTGGCGACATTTTAACGACCAAATAAGAGATTCCTGCAAGATTGATAGGTTTTCCGTTTTTTTTTTTTTTGCTGCGCCCTCGACCCTGCCGGATTTGACTTTGCAAGCGATACAATGGCGAAGGATAATTACCGTTGTCCTGGCTCTTGAGCAACCTTAACCGGATTTACTTAAAGGAATATTATTTTAATCATAACATTTTATAGCCCCATTTGAGATGTTCGCCGCAGTTTTAATTACGTGGAGTCGTCGTCGTCGTCGTTGTCGTATGGCTCGTTCAGGCGGGATATAGCGCTTCTGACCGGCTTATACAATCTCCCTCTAGTTTGACCTTAATTTATGCGCTGGTTTTGCCCATTTCCGCATAATCATCCAATTTAATTTTTCCGGGTTAAACGTTTTGGATTTGTTCGCTTTTTCGTCTGCGTTCTCCTCCTTGGCTTAAATGTATCGCGCTAATTATTTCTGCTCGTTTTGCAAATGTTAACCTCAGTGGCACATGCTTGGAGTACAGGAAAGTGAGACTTAAGGGCGCCAAAGCAGCTTCGACCATGGAGAAGAGAAAAGAATGGGATTTTTTTTCTCCTATTTTTTCGTTTTGCTTAGGTGACTTCCTTGTCCTCTTATTGGCAGAGGGCTCGCATACACTCAAGAAACATTTTTGGTGCTAGAATGTTAAGGGCGATATCCAGGATCTAAGGACAAAGAAAGCACCTGCGACTGAGAGAAATTGTGCGTTAATCTGAGCCAAAAAAAAGTTGAATATCTGGCTATATCCTGTTGTCATCTGTGTTGTGCTTACTTTTTCGAAGGGGATAAATATGTAATCCGGTTATAATTAGCAAGTGAACAAATTACAGAGCCTGTTCACGGACAATGGTCTGGATCGTAAGGAGGGGCGTTACGGCGGATTAAGATTAGGATGGGAATTTATTTTGCTGCAAATGTGTTCGCTTTATCCTGTGCCTGTGGGCTGGGTGGTCTTCATTTTGTGTTGACAATGACTGGGTAGCTGGATATGTGGGCCGTTAATTCATGAGGAAACCGACTTTGTGTGTGCAGCTTTGAGTTTTCTTTTTACATAGGTATCCAAGTGCGAAGCGGAAGCTGCACGAGGAAGACTTGGAAACATGTAATTAGTGAAAGAGCCAGTTTCATTAATTTTTATAGCTTGGTGTTGAAGTTGCCAAGAATACATCTTTTCCTGGAAACCACACAATACTATGTCCAATAAAGAGGCATCAACGGTGGAAAAAACATGCTTAACGAAATGCTACGGAACATAGGGCATTATGAGGCACTATATTCTTCGACGTAAGGAAATGCGGGAGGGCTTAATCTTGATTCCTTAAAAAAAAAACTACATGAATTTCCGCTAAGAGGTTATTCGCTTTATTTTATTAAGTCATTCAGGTGATCGCATCAGTGATGCTCTTCTAAAGGTAAAAGTCCAACTTTGGTTTGTCCAAAACCCATGCTGGGCTTAAGAGTGAAGTCAGTTCGCTAAGAACTGGTTCCTGATTAGATTGGAGATTATATATTAGATTAGGTCATCATCTACAGCTTTTTTGATAACCCAACCTCTGTCTATCAACTTCTACTCCCACCTCCCCTTGGTGAACACCGGTTGCCTAGCACCACCAACAGGAAATTGGATCCAAATCCATTTGGTAGATTTTTAGGGGTAGAAGACGAGAAAGGGAGTGTTTCCGCTAAGGAATTTCCTAGATGCAATATACGGTGGCGTTCACAGTTTGAATCAGGCTTAACTACCTACTTACCAAAGACCTACGACGTTTTTGGAGCACGATAATAAGGAGTCGTCCTTGAAGCTATAAAGAGAACCTGGCGCATGCCGTCGTACCAATGCAAATGAAATAAGGACAACGAGCTTCGGTTCCGCAGATGTAATGTTAGGTGCGGCTTAAAGGACCCCATGCAGCCGAGCAATTCGCGGTGACCCTGGAACGACTTCAAGGCAGATATCAAACTGTTATCCACGATAAAGGAGGATTAAAACGCTTTATGTTGCTTCGAGGGGTAATTCCTTCGGGTAATTCTTAGTCCCGGCTGCATAAACAGAGAGTGGAGGAGAAGATATATGACATCGACCCAACCAGAAGAGTCAGAATACAACGACTGCGATGACTGGGTCGCCTATGAAACGGAGTGGAAGCGCATTAGAGGAACACCGAGACGCAGGTATGCACCCAAGTAGTAAGGTGATCTCAGCAAATTCGTGTGCGAAACTTGGAGTGGAGACAGCTAGCTAGAAACAGAGTTCGTTGACGAAGCTTGTTGGCTAAGGCCTTGGTTCGCCACTGGTAGTGTACCTTATGGATTTTAATTGATATCGTCACAAAATCTGCAGATATCTACCTTTCACAGTATGCTCATATTTTTTTTATCAATGAATTGCAACCGTGACCGACGATGTAAGAAACCTGCAAACCTCATACTCACCTTCGCGACCATTGAAGAAGACCGGTAACCCTTTCAATCATTCCAAACTTTTGTTCAAATAACGCCTTAAATATAAATCTTATAGGTACCCCTTTTCATACATCCGACTTACAACTCGCGTAACTCGCTTAAAAGTGCGACCCAAATAAATGTCAACCGAAAATTAAAGTTAATAGGTTATAGGGGGGCACTAACCTGCCCTTTCGTGTTCAGCTTTGGACCGTTTTTCATTCGAAAGGCGAGAGAGAAAGAAAATGAGTCATGGCTATTCCACGGCATCATGACGTTATCTCGAAAATATTTTTTTAAAATCTCGAATGCAAAAATCTCCAAAAACGAAAAATTTTGAATGCAAAAAAGTATTTGAAGATTTTTTTCTTTTAAGCTTAAAGTTAGTGAAATCTAAGGGGATTTAAAAACAAGTCAGTCAGGGGGGTTGTAGGGGAGCAGCATGCCCCCCCCCCAAACATATTGCATTGCTTGGCCGTATATTGCGGAAATTCACAACCAATTTTCAAAATTTTCTCAAACATGCGTTTGTAAATGAAGGTACATTAATTCGAGATTTTTTTTTTCCACATTTTTGTAATCTGGCTTGTTTGAGATTTCACGTTTCGAGATTTTTGGTATTCGAGATATTTTTTGTTTTCGAGATTTTTGCTTTCGATATTATGGTTTTCGAGATATCGTGGTACACCCAGCTTTCCAAAAAAAATGTCCTTCCAAGAGCTTGTGACAGCTCACAGCAGCGAATGACATTATTATCATCGACCGCGGCAAGGGTTTTTCAATTTTTCGAAAAAGCGAGACAATGATAACGCTGGTATTTAGAACCACCCCACACATTGCCATTTTTAGAACCACCCCACACATTGCCATCAAGGGCTTATGACTACCCTTAAAATGCTTAGCACATCGCGAGCGGAAAGAATTCGGGGATAGGTAGAAGAAGAAAGTAATTCTCGATCCTACACAAACGCTGACGAGCCAAACATGTAACCTCTGCACAGAAACATCAAAGCTTACCCCCGCAAGTGTTATGCCTTTACGAAGAAAAGCAAAAGTATAACCAGCAGAATATTTTTTAAAAACATCTGGCATGCAATTAATATTTGTCCAAAAAGCTGTTATGTGGGTTGCTGGCCCTCAATTGGGAGCCTACTTGCCTTGGTAGCAACTAGGGGAACGCTCGACCAACTAGGGGAACGCTCGACGCTTAACCAGATAAGTTAAGTACCGGCACGCCAAATATCCGTGGCAGACCAAAATTAGCATTAAACGGAAATTCAAAAGACCGTTTGTCTCAAACTCATTTTTCTCTTCCAACAATCATATAAAAGAGAGCAACATTCATATACATGGCAAATATTTTTTTAGATGGTCTGCTGGTTGCATAACTGCTTTTCTCCGTAGACGCATAGCACTTGGGGGTATATACTTTGGGTTTATGTGCAGTTTCTATGTTCCGTACAGGCTCAATATGTTGCATCGATTCCAGAGGATCCAAATTCCGATGAAGGATCACTGAAATGATTTCGAGCTTCTCAAAGTTGTCAACAATGTGAGTACTCCATTGCATTATCTGGAGTCAAACATAACAATTATTGCCCGTTTCCCTAATGCAATGCCAAATAAACAGTGGAAGTTGTTCTTCTATCGATCGCAGTGAAAAAGATGCACCAAATCGACTTTTCTCTGTATAAGAGACCTCTGTAATGATGCTGAAATATTTTGTCTACTTGTTATTTAAAAATATCTACATGGGACTGTTCTTATATTGACTTGATGGAGTTACAGTCTAAGACGCCTCAGGGGCAATATCGGCCATCGGCGAATATTGTACAATGTCCGTAACAGATAGCTCACCTACGATACAATGGGAAGATTCGTTTTTACTTTTCTGATTGCTTTTTGATGACCAATAAGGTCTCTCGGATATCGTTTCGAACACCTTCGATCTATCGCCTGTACAGATCTACTAAGCTTAAACCTTAAAATCTTTGATCGAGTGTGAAAAAGTGTCCAATTATCTCGAAAAGTTAAAAAGATCGATTTTATCGAGAAAGTAAGCGGAGATCGCAGTGCAAGAGCACCAAGAAGGCTCGCCCTCTTTATAATCTCTATCACGAAAAAGTGATCTTATGTCCAGAAATACAAAAAAAAAACCTCTGTTTAATTTTACATCTTTGTTAATTTCTTTTATTTAAATCAATTAAAAACAATTATTTAGTTTAATCTTAAATCACTAAACGTTCAATTAGCCTAGATCGCATCTCTCTTGGCCTATGTTTTGAGCCAGCCTCAACGCCATTGCCACGACATACATCAGCGAGCATAATTACTTCAATATTCATTTTATATCTATCTTATTTTTAACATTAGATAATTCTCTGTTTTTTTTCAATAAATATTTTATTTTTAATAACTTTGAGTTTTGTTTATATAATTTATTTATATTTTTAATAAATTTAAATTTGCATATATGATATACAAAAGAAAATGTTTCACAAAATTAACCAATACAATTACAACTACTCTTAAGAATATCTTTATTTGTAATGTTAATGGTAAATACAATATCTGTTGTTTTTTTTTTTTTCAAATGAATAAAAAATAAAAAAGATGTATACACATTTTACGTCATTAATTTACATTGTTTTCATTTTGTCTCCTAGCACACTTTTCCAGTTTGCTTAGCACTGGTTTCCTAAAGAACATCCTTAAATATCCTAGTCTAAATAGAAATTTTGTTTTGTTTGAAGAGAGGACATAGAGGAATTTTATTTTACAGCATCTATTTATTAATTTTTCTTTATTCGGTCAAATCAGTTTTACACTCATACGGATTCTTAAAATTTAATTTTATTCATTTATTCCATAGTATATTTATTTAAAATTACATTTAATGTAAAAAAGTACTTACAACTTAAAGTTAATAAAGATATTTACGATAAAATTGTGTGTTGTTTTGTTTATTTATTATTATATCTGGTTTTACCTTTTCCGTTTTGTTTTGTTGCTCCATTTTCTTTGCATTCTCTAAAACTATTTTAATGATAACAGGATAATAAATTTTACAGAGACAATTCCATTATGGGCTATGTACTTGACATCGTTTTGGAATTTTTCCATCGGATCTTATGGTGTAATCGCAATGTAATTGCCAGCAATAACAATAGGAATAGTGCATCGGGTAGTCTGCACTTGGTGGAAGCACCGCCGTGATGCATTGCCGCTGGATGTTCGCCTGGAAAAAAACAGGAACACAATAATACAAATGGCTTAGATATGAAATGTAAGGTACATGTAGAAAATGCGGCAAACATTTTTATGTGCGCGAGGAGGTACAAGTTATTTAGTGTCACATGTACAGCTTTAAACAAAATGTCATATTCAGCCCAAAAGCAATAAAAAAAATGGCAACCGGCCCAGTGAAATTATATTGGGTGTTCCGGTTATTGAAGATTTTTTTTTTGATTGGGTGAGACGGATTTAAAGTTTTGTTCTTATTCCAAGAAAAAAGTAAAAAGAGAAAATCGTTAGATAACAAAAATGATATCAAAATTTCAACAAAATTGCCCTTAGAGAACACACCAAAAGGAAGTACAAAATAATTCGAAACAATTTAAGATTTGTGAGGAAAGAAATAAATTCCACCTCCTTATACCTAAGTTTTCTGAGAACAGGGATACCTTATAGTAACTACCTGAAAAGAACCAAAGTTGCCTTCATGGTGCTGTCCTAAAATAGAGCTCTCCAATGGGGTCGTTTCTTATACATAGAAGTTATACCATGAAATTAAAGACTTCTGAGGGACACGTTGGAGTTCTTCATAAAAATTCCTAAAAGCGTTTAGTAACGACCCCTTAGACCTTTAAGAGATATGATCAAGGCCGACAGGTGAATCGATTAAGCCATGTCCGTCCGTCCGTCTGTTCTTGTGTATGTGTTTTAGGTCTTCAAAATCAGTTTAGAGAGCAGAAACCTTGGTACACGGGCTTGGTTCTTCTGCTGCACAAAGTTGGAAAATAAGCTCAATCCGTCAACGGCCACGCCCAATACTGGCTTCAATATGAGACAATCTCTGTTGAACTTTTTTTTTTCAAAAATGCCTTTTGGTCAAGTTAGACAAGGCGTAGGAACTCTAATTTTGGAACTGAGTAATATTGGCCCAAAACCTTTAACAAAGCAAAAATTGGACCGCCCTCAATATCGATCATGCCAACTTTTAACATAGTAGATCTTTAAAAACCCGATTTCGCGGGAAGTTTACTCCAAATCTAAAGAAAAAATTAAAAGACATATATTAAAGATGTTCCTATCTACTGAGTTTGTTCCATACAAAGTTTTGAGCTCCGCCCACTTTTAATAGGCGTTATTAGAAAAAAAAGGTCTTTTTTCTGAAATGATAAATTTCGCGTTTATCGTATTTGCTCATCATTGTAATGAAGTTACAACTAGTTAATTTTAATTCTAAGCCCATTCCCACTTTTGGGGGCGTGGCCTATGCAAAAAATATATGAATTTGGACCAAAAATCTTTAAGATTTGGTATAACACTTTCTATAGGGTCGGGTATATAGAAGTTTGTCACAGACGACCCACTTGTTTTCTTATACTCTACCCAGGGTAGCTACACATTAAGTTCGATGTATAGTTTGTAACGCAGTGAAATAATTACCGTAGACCCTAAAGACCTTTTTGAGATATGAATGGGACCGACAGGAAAATCGATTAAACCATGTCCGTCCATCCGTCCGTCCGTATGCAAACAACTTTTAGGCTTTAAATTTAAAGCTACTTATGAGTAGACTGAAAGTTCTTTGAACCAGATCAAGTTTTTAAATTAGTTAAATCCGCCCACAGACACGCCATCTACGACCATCTCTAAATTTTAAAAACACCATTTTCAAATTTAAGCTTAGTTAGAATGGTGCTCTAGCGCACTAATTCTTAGTATATGGCATCGCTTTTCAAATTTTCTTTGGGGTAGGAGAAAAAGTTTGGTCTTTATGTTGACCACGCCTACTTTTTAAAAAATTTTAGCCTCAAATTACTGTTTTTCAATAAATGTAATGAAATTTGACAGCAAATTACATTAGAAAGGTTGTAACTAGATATTAGCATTATCTAAATTTCTTGTGTATATTGTACATATATGCTTCCGCCTACTTTTGTGGGCGTGGTTTAAAAAAATTGATGTTTCAAGTGAAAAAGGCGGAGTTTTAGTCCGAAATATTTGCAAACACTTAGCATAAAGCAATCAACAGTTAAATTTTCCCGCCCACTTTTCCCGCTTTTCGGAGGCGTCGCAGTTTACCTTTTAGGTAGGGTAGGTACTCTGCATTCCGTTGCAGAAGGAATAAAGTTTTTACCTACGCACTGTTGCACTTTCCCACTAGTTTTTATTTTGTTTGTTTAAATGGGTTTAAAAACTTGGAGTTGGAAAGGGCATTTTCGAAACGTTTCAAATGGATTTTTTTTTTCTTAAAAACGTTACGTTCCTTCTTCAGGCAACTTTAGTCAGGATCGTTATAACCATTAAGGGACTAGAAATCTTTAAAAAATTGAATCAAATTTAATTTCATTTTGATTCAAATATGGGCAGTCTGCTTTCGTTTTGTATAGAATTTCAGAAGATGGACTATGCCCGATATTGAAAAATTCATACATTCAATACTTCATACCGTTTGGGAGATAGAGGGGACGAGTTTTATTTACCTTGTTTTAAAATTTTTTAAAATTCAAATCCATTAAACAGAACTATTTTGAGTTTTTCTTCAGTTCCCGCTAGGCTTTTTTCCAATAGCACAACCACCTGAACTAGCATTGGATGCTTCTTAACTTCTAGTAGCTCTGGTTTTAGCCTAAAAAAATCCTTTTTTTATTTGGTTTCTTAAAAAGGTTGTGAAAAACTGAGGTTAGAAACGGCTCTTTAAAACTTTTCTAACCCAACTTGCTTTCTTTTTTTGACGCTTTGTTCTTTTGCTAAATTTTAGCAATATTGCTTTTACCGTTAAGATACTAGAAGATTTAAAAAAAAATTGTTTTTGAAAATATTTTTATTGACTAAAATTATTATTATTATTTAAAATTTGCTATAATTTTCCTTAAAATTTTGGATTATTTCTGGATTTCTGATTTTTCTTTAAAGACCGGTTACAAGCATCAACCCCCCGTTGATGTTTTTCAAAATTTGAAAAACACTTTTGTTCCATAAAAATTCAAACTGAAACTAAACCGTTATTTGTGTTTAGAAAAAATTGCGCTCGTTGGGTTTATTTGGGATTATTTCCACAGTTTAAGAACACACTAAATTTTGTCTTTCTAGGTACGACTTACCGTTCAAAAGTTATAACGCGATTGGACGGACGAACAGACAACGTAGTGATACCACAAGTGGTTCTTTTCCCATTTTGGACGGACCGCTAAAAACGCTATAACTTTAACGCCTCCTGTACATTGCTCTAATTATAGTCTTGCAAGTGCCTACCTATTTATCCTTACTAAAGCACTTTCGACTCACCACAAATTCTTAAAAAAAAAAGACAAGTGAATTTACATTGTACATACCTTGTATGTAAAGAAATTACACACCAGCATACATTGTTGAGAAGTTGGCCCTGGTTCACCTCAAACTGTTGCGCCACTCTATTTTTTTTTAAGTGAATTTACATAATCAAACGCCTCGTCCTTATCTCAGTCATATTATTCTAATCAAAATAAAGCGACACAACCGAAAAAGTTAATTTAAATAAAAAATAAAATAAAAATCCCCGATTTATCTATTGGCCATTAACTTAATTGATACAATAAAGAGCTCTCAAAGGCATTCTGCTAAAATGGAGAATTTGATTCCAATAATAATGAAAACGGGAGCCTCGAGCGCACAACATAAAAAAGAACCTCACAAACTCATCAACTGCGCCAATACTACTATCAGCTTACATCCGGGGTAAGTTTTGTGCCGGGATTACTTTCCCTCTTTCACCCGTGTCGTCTGTCGCAGTGGGACCTACTGATAAGCACTCATTGGCACTGGCGCCTCACAATTACAATCGAATCGAATGAATTGAATTGCGAGTGCTATACGGCACTGGTAGGTTCATTCGATGGAGCCGCGAAACTCCAAGTGGGAATCATTGTGCCCAGAATTTCGATTAGACTCTCATCTTAATATAATTGGAAGTAATTGCCGCCGTTTCGATCTCATAATTTCCTCATTTCGAAGAATAAATTTATACTCGAATAAAGTTCGTGTTGATTTGTGTGTGCAAATCTACTTATCCTGAATAAATTCGAGGAAAATTGTAAAATAAAATAACTCAACCACCATCAAGTACGTCAGAATAAATTTCATTCTGCCTTTGTCAACCTGTTACCCTTGTTACTGCGCAACGAGGCTATAAGGTATGGTGTGCCCTACACTGCCTCGAAGGTGAACATAAAGTCAAGCCTCAGATATAATGGGTTTTCGAAGCCCAAGTACCTATGGTAGCGGTGACGGTGGTGTACCTATATATATTTTGAAATTCAATATTTTCGCAGATTGCTTGGCTCTTCGGTGTTGAAAAATTTAATCTCACACATATCTGCACAGAAGGTGATTTGAATTTCACTTCATTTTGATGTATACGCCTCGCGACAGAATGCGAAATATATGAGAGGATACCTATGCCTTATGGGTAGGTGTGCGCATAAATAAGCGTAAAAACTTTCATGTGCTATTTTTATTAATGTTTGCTCCTTACATGCCCATGTGTTGGCTGCTCTTCGGGATCGGGATGTTCTTCCTTTTCGGAATTAACGTTACAAAAAAATCTTTTACATATTAAATATTAATAGATTCATTCTAAGGAAGCTGGATTATGTTCCAGCGTGTATACCGACGAGGATGTGGTTTTCCTATGACTTGCACTCGTGCAGGTTTATAATCGGATTAAAGAACCGTGGGATTTGAAAAACCTTTATAGTTATGAAAAATTCCGATTAGCACCTATGTACACTTAAAACGGTTTCTGCGTATGTGGGCGGATGCTGGTCGTTGCGATGAAATATATCCATCTATGTAGGTGCTTTTTTTTCTGTGGAACTTTTTGCTAGGTACCCTTATAGATAATACGCTACACGGTGAGGCTTGCCGCTCTGCAAACATGAGGGATTACTTTGTTTATGGGAAGATTTATAAATAAATAGGTACCTACCTATCTGAAGAGGGATTGGAATTTGTTTCATCTCTTCGGGAATTTAGTTCATTTCCTTTTACTTCCTGCTTGTATGAGCCTAACTATGAATTTAATGGAATTTATGTGAATTTTGCTTCATTCTTATATAATTGGCTAAATCCCACAGACATTCAATGATTCCTTTCATCTTTTCTCCGGGACAAATGCGCTTTGATTTTCTCTAAATCCTTCATAAAGCGGCTTAACAAAAAATAATCATCAAAGAAAATTTAAGACTGGGTAATTTAAGCGAACTCTAAAACATACAATACTTTCTTTTCATTAGTTTGGCAGTTTATGTAAATTACAGATGAAAAGTAACGGGACCTTATATAAAAGCTGAAAGCTTGTGATCTAAGGCATATCTGCTTTGTATAGGAAGATATTAGCAAAAACAGTTTCAGATAAATTTTCGATGCATTCTCTAAGCAGGGTAAGCTAAAGTTTAGCCCAAAACTTCCAGTTTACAGATGTTTGAGAATATTTCCGTGAATGAAGTCACAAATCATTAAAAAGAAATAGCCGTATCTACTTCCATGCTAAAACTATGGCCTGAATTTGAACATTTAAACAAGAACCGCCATTATAAATAGGGTTTGAGCCAAATGCCCATCAATTGTACAAAAAACTCAATGTTTGATACCTGAAACAGAATTTACTCTGAAGGCAAAATTTGAAGACATAATAGGAATAGCTAAATAGGACTACGCTCTGCAATTGCTTTCCACAAATGTTAAACACCATCAAAGAGTATCAGTTTTCGGCCTACTTTCGATTACCATATATGGACCGTTCGATGGCAATCGCGTATTTATAGGAAAAGGTAACAAAGTGTGAATTATGCTGTCACGCTGCAGCAAAAAGGAATGAAATAAGAGTATACTCTATAGCTAGCTATATTATGAGGCAGATGAAAAGGCTTCATTTAGCGATGCCCGATTAGAAAATATAAGGCAGCGCAATTTGCAAATTAAATTATTTGCGGCTTGTAAGATCTAAGATTGAGACCCGGAGGTGTATCTGGTGCCGGTGGAGTTCGCAATGGACGCATAGACAAGCGTCGTACTACTGATCTACGTGGAGGTGGTGGAATGGGCGGAGTAGGTGGTGGAAACCGCAATAGCAGTGGTGAACTCGAGCTCTTTGACGTCGACTGGTCCAACTCGGAGCCATTCAAGAAGCATTTCTATGACTAGCATCCCAGGAAGTCCAACGCTATCGCAGCGAGCACGAAATTACCATCCGTGGCAACCCGCAACCCCATTGAGGACTTTTCTGAGAAGTTCACTTACCCGATTAGGTCGCAAAGGAGATCAAGCGTCAGGGATACAAACAACCAACACCAATTCAAGCACAAGGCTGGTCAATTGCTATGAGCAGCCACAATTTGGTCGGTATCGCCAAAACTGGTTCTGGAAAGACCCACGGCTACATTCTCCCAGCTATTGTGCACATCAACAACCAGAAGCCACTGCAACGTGAAGACGGGCCAATTGCGCTCGTTCTTGCACCGACTCGTGAGTTGGCGTAACAAATCCAACAAGTAGCCACCGAATTCGATTCTTCATCGTACGTTCGCAACACTTGCGTCTTCGGTAGAGCACTCAAGGGAGGACAGGCAAGAGACTTGCGACGTGGCTGTGAGATTGTGATTGATCCTTGCCTCTGGCACGACAAATCTCCGCAGATGCACATACCTTGTGCTCGACTAGGCCGATCGTATGTTGGATATGGGTTTCGAGCCCCAGATTCGCAACAAACTCACATAAATCCGCCCCGACCAACAAACTCTTATGTGGAGCGCCACATGGCCACTCGAAGTCAAACAACTGGCTGAGGAACCATGTACAGATCAACATAGGCTCGCTGGAACTGTCTGCCAATCACAACATCAAGCAGGACGTCGAGATTTGCGACGAGCACGACAAAGAGGAAAAACTGAAGAACCTCCTCTCCGACATTTACGACACAAGCGAGAATCCCTGCAAAATTATCATTTTCGTGGAGACAAAGAAGCGTGTCGACATTCTGGTGCTTTTCATTCGAAGCTTCGGTGTCCTTCACGGCGACAAGTCGCAATCGGAGCGTGACTTTGTGTTGCGCGAGTTCCGTTCGGGAAAATCCAACATTCTGGTTGCCACCGATGTGGCAGCCCGTGGCTTGGATGTCGACGGTATTAAGTACGTGATAAACTTGATTTGATTACCCACAATCATCGGAAGATTACATTCACCGTATTGGACGCACAGGACGATCAGAAAACAAGCTCACATCGTTTGCATTCTTCACAAAGAACAACGCCCGACAATCGAAGGCGCTTGTGGACGTACTCCGAGAAAGGAAATCTCACCCGCGCTTGAACAAATGATGCGCAACAACCGCGTGGTGGGGGCGGGTCCCGTTTCGGTGGCACCTTAAAAAAAGGTGCACTCGGAGGCGGTGGCAGCAAATTTGGTGGCGGAAGTAGTGGCCGCAGAGGCGGTGGTTTCGGTGGTGGCTACGAAGGCGGAGAGAACCGCGAAAATGGATTTGGACGAGATAATGAATTCAGTCGTAAAGGCCGACCTGCCGGCAGCAGTAGTGCGCCACCTGGTGGTGGCTCAAGTAACGGTAGACAAACGAGATTCGATAAATTTACAACAGAATAACTTTTGGATTAGTTTTATTAAATAACTCTTTTTAGTTTATTAGATTAATAACAAACTCAATGGAATAACATTTTTCTTTTTCGAGACCTCTTACCCGGATCAATCAACAATTGTTAGATTTTACATTTTATTTAAATCTCTGTTAAGAAAAGTAATTTTTAAAAAAATTCAGTTTATTTAATTTTCTGTAAGAAAAGACATTCCGCGTCTTTGCCAATGTATGCGCGTGGGAGACAATCTTAAATTACATAATATGCCCTCCGTGTCCTAAAAATAAATATAACGCCAAAACAAAGCAGCTAACTGACAACGAAAACTTAAGATGTCGGTTTGCCTTGCATTGCATTGGTTATGTGGGCATTCGAAATCAAATTAAAACAACCGGATTGTGTCCATCACTACTGACTCTTGTTATCCTGACCACCGCACAACAATAATTCAAAGGATGTGTGCGTAAACTGAGGCATCACATTCTTTTTTGTATAGCTACAATTATTGTTAAGAAAAAAACATGTCAGTATGAAGAATTAAATGTGAAAAAAAATGTGAAAAAAGGAACGGTTGTTTGGTCTAGCAAAATTTATAAAGAAAATGCGAAAAATTCCCGTATTCAAAAGAATGTTACCCCTAAGAAGGGACATGGCCAAAAAATTTGTAAACGAAATATTGAATAGAATCTGATGGTATTACTAATGTGGCTAATATAAATTACTTATTCTTTCTAAATTAGTCTTAAAGTCCTTCACATCGAGGTTTTTCTCAAAATGTGGAGGTTTTTCTTAAACTCTGCCTCCGAGTGTGGGCATGGCCCAAAACCTTTTTTAAACAAAATGTAAAAAACTAAGTTTTTTCTGCATTTAAATGTTAATATTTGTACTGCCCCGGATAAAAAGTAGCTTATGCATAAAAATTAAGCTTCCAAGGCTAAAATACCTTTAAAAATGGGACATGAAGTTGAAGACAGACAACCGGACATGGTTCTGGGGGTCTATCTTAATAATTTAATTTAATGTGTTACAAACTATGTGACAGACTTCATATATCCACCCCCATTTTGCAATATGGTATGCAAGGGAAAGTGAAAATGTTCACGGACGACAGATCTGCCTTGATTGTGACACTTTCGGATTTTTTTCTAAATTTGTCTGCGTCCTGCTTTGCCCATTTTCGCACACTTTCATACCAGTTTGAGACTTAACAAGTGAGTAAGTGCAAGAGTTCGTCTGTGACAAACTTCTATATACCCGACCCAATTTACCATGTAACACCAAATCTTAACATTTTTTGTCCCGAACTCATATATTATTTGTGTAGGCCACGCCCCGAAGAGTTGGTCTGGGCTAAAAATTAAAATCAATGAATTGTAATTCAATCAGAATCATGACAAAATGCGTTAAAACCGAAAATTAGTTCAGAAAAAAACATTTCTTTCCTAAAAATGCCCCCTAATAGTGGGTGAAGCTCAAAACTTTGTATAGACCAAACTTAGCAAATAATAATATCTACAATATTTGGTATAATTTTTTTTTTCAATTTGAAACTTTCCGAAAAATCGGGTTTTTAAAGATCTAACATGTTAGAAGTGGGCATGGTTGATATTGTGGGCGCTCCAATTTTTGCCTTCTAAAAGGTTTTGGGCCATTATTGGCCTATATACCAAAATTTGAGCTCCTACGCCTTGTCTAACTTGACCAAAAAGCATTTTGAACGAAAATTTGAAATAGGGGTTGCCTTACATTGAAGCCAATAGTGGGCGTGGCCGTTGGCGGATTAAATTAATTTTCTGTACAAAATAAGAACCAAGCCATACTCTAAGTTTGATCGTAGTAGCAAAATTTTAAAGACCTAAAAACTTCACACATACGGACAGACGGACGGGCGGATATAGCTTAATTGATTCATGTGTCTATATTTATGATCATATCTCTAAAAGGTATTAGGGTTCTACGGTGGTTATTTCACTGTGTTACAAATTATGCATTAAAATTAATGTACCCTGGGTCGGGTATAAAGAAGGAAACGGAAACCATCAGTCAACGTATGTCAGTTCTGTCAAAATAAATTTTCTAATGGTATTTTTATAACAAAATTGGTTATTTTTCGACCTTGGGAAAAGTCGTCGTCACTCTTACAGAGTCAAAATGACAGCAAAAGATTGCCCGTGTCAAGTGTAAAATAATTGGTTCTCCGGTTAGACACTTTCAAAATTATCTTCAACAGTGGAGAAAACCACTCATTAATTATGATTAATGATTGCGATTATAGACCAGGTCCGGTCGGTTTTAAAATTTGTCAAGCTTAAGGAATTAATTTAAGGATTCGAAAAAAGTGTGGACTTTTGTCTAGCCCTTGAGATGTTTGTGAGTAGCCACAGGCCCTTTTCACAATCGTCATCATCATTTTCGGTGACCTCTCATCCTTAGAAGGATAGCGGAGCGAGGGCGGCTAAATGGTCATTCTATCATTCCCGGTCCTTCACCACCAACTCAAGAGACACAGGCGCGATCCCTAGACGGGATCACCTGCTCCCACCAACTGTCTCGTGGCCTACCAGGCGGACAACTCCCTCGCACCTCGGCTAACATAACCTGTCTAGGAAGTCTGCCGAGGGGCATGCGAACAACGTGTCCAAACCATCAAAGAATTGATTACTCCACTCGGAGAAAGAGCTGCCCAACATTAAGAGTCCCATGACTAGAGTCCCTTTTTTTTTTTTTTTTTGGAGGTTGCTACTATCCGATGGAGCACTCAGACACAACACTACTGGTCCATTGTACTACCATGCAGACACCTTAGATTAATGTATTTAGTTTACCCGTCTTTCGAAGAAAGATGAGAAGGAGCTTAGGTGTTCGGCACTCACCACGTCAGCCCCAAAGATCCGCCACCTGATGCGAGCAAAGGCAGGACAACTACAGAGAAAGTGTTCCGCTGTATCGTCGTCCTCTCCACAGGCAAGACAGGTGGTGGTTTCACTTAAGCCTAACACATTCAAGTGTCTAGCAAAAGCTTGGTGGCCGGTAAGGACGCCTACAAAAAGTCTGCAATCAATTCTCCTAAGAGATAAAAGAAAAGACGCTGACCCCTTGCAGATGTCCGGGCGTAGTCGTTTAGTCTGTCTGCATCCATCGCAGTCACGCCAACGAGCCCTGTGCTCACGAGAAACCCAAGTATCAATGGCAGACGTGACAACAGATACAGGCAGGCCTAAAGCAGGTTCGGGTCCTGAGAAAACCTCTTCTGAGCCAAGTCTGGCAAGCTCATCAGAGATCTCATTCCCCTGGATACCAGTGTGACCTGAAACCCAAACAAGATTCACTGCATTTAGCCTTCCGACTAAGTTCAACGAATTTTTGAGTTCGAGCACTATCTTGGACGAGGTAAGAGGGTTGAGTAACGCATTTAGAGCGGCTTGGCTGTCACTGCAAACGCATATGCTTCTTGCCCTCCACCTGTTAGTCACAATATAGCGCATAGCCATTAGGATAGCGAAAATCTCCGCTTGGGGTAGTGGAGTCTAATGTTCTCGCTTTCCACAAAGACTCCAGCACCAGACCCCTGTCCGGTTTTGGAGCCATCCGTGAAAATACGATGGCATTCTTTCCCTGGCTCAGAGTCTGGCCGAAGCCATTCCATTACCTGAGGAAAGTTGACTAGGTAATTTTGTCGCAAAAGGATTTCTGGGGTCATTGCGTCAGAGGGCATGTCCATAAGACAAGGGTCAAAGGACAATTCTCGAACAAGAGAACAGTCTATCCCTTAGAGTTACACCAGCACCGCACCTTAGAAATCTCATTTCGGCAGCTTAAACCAGGGATCTAATTCTTTCGGTCATTACCCAAATTTCATGACCATAGTTGAGGATTGGAACAAACACTGAATTTCTGTCTGTTTTGAGGTGAGGTGTGTGTGCTTACTACGCCGGAGGTCTGGGTTCGAATCCTGCCATTGTCACCTAAAAAAGGACTTGTTCTTTTTCACGGTCCCCACCTCCGCGAGGGTTTGACAAGCCCTCGAAGCGTATCGATTGTCTTAAAAAATTCTCAAAGTGCCGTTCGGATTCGGCAAAAAATTGTAGGTCCCCTTGTGTGTGAAGAAATCAACACACACAGCATACATTGTTGAGAAGTTGGCTCTGGTTCACCTCGAGCTGTTGCGCCAATCTATTTATTTATTTATATTTACAGGCAATGGCCAAAGAAGTTAGGTTATTTTCAAGAGTTTCATTCTTTATACAAGATTTGAGCTCTTAAAATACTCTTTTTACAAAGCTTATACTCTACAAGAGTTGAAGTCTTATAAGAAGAGTTTCATAAGAGCTAAATATACTCTTGTTGTAATGGCTAAGCGCTATTAGAGTGATACTCCTTTAAGAAGAGTGCTACAAGATAATTTTTGGATCTTATATCAAGAGGTTGTGCTCGAAGAGAATCAATAGCGTGTTATAAGGGTTTTATCAGAGCAATTCGGGGTTTTTAAAGTGTTACTCTCAAGAGTACGTTAGTTGGGAGGATAGCTAAGTCATGTGCGAAAAGCAGATGGCTTATCCTGACGCCAGCCGTTTCGAAAGGTTCCTCACCAAGACTGCGGTTCGCCATCCAGTCCATGGTGAACTGCATACCTATGCATTCTGTTCTATCCAGTCTCCGCGGTGTTCTATCCAGCGGCAAGACCTCATCTTCTGTAGCACTATTCTCCGCCCTTATCTTGTCAGTAATGAGATTGCCATCTTCAGTACCCTGTTGCGGATTGAGCAGCTTCGAAAAGTGCTCGCCTGATCTCGTGAAATCTTTTATCTGCAGAAAGTTTTTCTTTCTCCGTTTTTCAGAATATTTGTCAGGTAAGCGTAGCAGAATTTAATTTAAGGAATTTTTTTTTTATATAAATTACACACCTCAACATGCTATGCGTGCGTGTCACAATCATCCTAGTGTGTTGTAAGTGTATAGAATTCATATCTACTTCATCAGCGAGAAGTTTCAAGCATCGTTGCCAGCAACGTCAGCGCATCTCTTGCCGTTACAGTTTGCAGTTGATTTCATATTATATTTTCCAATTTTAACATATTTTTTCGGCACGGATAAAAATCCTTGCAGCATCTAGTCAGCACCGTTTTGTTATTAGGACAGTGGAATCCTGCTTTTTAAACTACCAAGGAAAAATTTTCTTTGCGTATAATAGATTTTTTCAGCCGAGTTTCAAAATATTCGTATGAACTACAATGCAAAAGACAACAAATAAAGGTGGGATTGAACGAATATTTATAATGTAAAAATAGCGTTAAATATCCCTATAAAATTCATTTATTTAGAACTTCACTGTAATGCTACTATGTCGGCTTCCGTCTTCATGTATAATGTTAAGGAAATGCAATTTTTCTTCGCTCTATGCATGGCTAGCGAAGCGCAGTATAGTCAAGAAATTCTCTCTTTGCTTACTCAAGGCATCAGCCAGCATCAAGGATTTTATCCCATATCTCACGAAAGGAGATGGGATGTTTTCTATCCCTTTTTTCAATCTAACGAGACTGAATGGGCAATATTAAAAAAAAAAGGAAAAACCTGTGTGCATTTTCAGCACTTCTTCTTGAGTTGGCTGAAACTTATGAGGATGCACAGTATTTTCTTATTTCCTTGAATCTTATATGATATCCTTGTGCGATGCGTTTTATTTTTGAAAGGTTTCGTTTTCATCTCTTTAGATAGGTCCTATTTTTTTTTATATAGATAAGGTATTTCCTGTTATTATTTTAGGATATTGTTCACAGAGGCATTCGATAAAAGTAGTAAAAATAGATCCTTGCGATTATACATATAATAATCTTATTTTTAACTTTTTATCGAGCAGATTGTTTCAGGTAATGTACCTATAGCACTCGTTTATTTAAGGGCAAAAAGCAAAAAAAGAAGATATAGGTACACAGTTGCTGCGATATTCTGTGGATACCATTAGGGATAGTGAAAAAAAGTTCAGGTAATAGATGGATCCTTTGGTAACGTACTGTGCATAATAGGTGGCTCTGGTGGCACAGCGAATGGAAAGAGGATATGTCTCAGTTTAAAATAGAATGTGCTGTGCATATTGCTGATTTAAACTAGAGTTTAAAGTGTAATTTGGGACTGCTCAGCACTGGGGGTGTAGGGTGTTGAGAGGCTGGCATCACTGGACAAGTGTTCTTTCATCACTTTATACCCGACCTAGGGGTCTTTAAATGCATAGCTTGTAACACAGTGATCAATAAGACCCTTTAGAAATATGATAGAGACCTACAGGTGATAACGGTTATAGCAAAATAGATTTCAAAGATTTTCTTATTGGTGCGTGAACCAATGTTGCGTTGTTGCGTTGCGTTGCTGCGTGCGTTCGATGACAAGCAGAGTAGAAACAACGGGCGCGTATGGGGCAAAACAGAGTCTTACTTCAAAACTTCTCCTCCCCCACCCCCGCGTTTAACCGTAAATATCGTAGACGCATCTTTGACGCAAAAACGCAAAAGTAGATCAAATTTCTGCTTTTGCGTGCGTTGAACAACGTCATGCTCATTCTTTGTGTTGCGAGTGAGTATAGTTCTCTTGTCATCAGTAGGTTGTGGCCACAAAAAAGGGTTGTTTCTGTTTATAGTCAGAATAAAAACAGGTTTGCGTAGAGCATAGAGGTTTGAGTAGAGAATGTGACGTTTTTCGATATTATTTCTGTTTTCATTTCTTTGGGACAACAAGACGCAATGTGTTGGTTCTTAGCATGCACAATGACACAGGTGCAACACCTTGGATCCATTTGTGATCGAATTAATAATAAATAATTTTATTTATTTTATTTTCATTGCTAAGCAACTAGGTTCTTTTTTAAAAGGCATCTTTTCTGCTCTGTCTTTTGAAAATATCTCTTGAAAATAAATCTTTCGACAGAAATTAAATGTGTTTGAGCAGGTATTTTGAAATTTCCTACCCCAAAGCGCAACGCAAAGCGGCATTTCGTTTTGCGAATTTGCTACGTGCTTACTTTGACGTACGGTATCGTAGACTTTTGGAAAGGCATATCAGCGCACATTAACGTACGCATGCAGCAACGCATCATTGCGATTCTAGCTTAATGTTTCGATTATGCCCGGTTTCACAGTGTAAGTTTAAACTCCGTTTAATGACATTCAAAGTTTTAACTGCCGTTCGAAACAAAAAAGTGTCTTTCGGTGCTAGTTTAAACCTAAGCGACAGTTAACCTTGAACGCTCAGCGCTGATTGTTTGAACGAACTTTTAGCGGCTTAACGTTTACCTTTGAAATGACGTTTGATGAAAGTGGGAATGCATTTTTGTTCCTTAACACTTTGAATGTCACGAGTATCACGTTGCCTTGAGAATTTCAAATTAAACTCGCGAAGAATATCACATTTTCGTCTCAACTTTGGATGCAAAGATCTTCGCAACAGAATACTTGACCTGAAACCGGCTTTGAGATCAGCTTTATTGATACTTTACGGATTTTCCATACAAATTTCATAAATATATATGAGCTGTCATATGACATTTTATGTTAAAAATGGCCTACAAAACTACGAAAAAACAACTAAAACTAAGTTTAGCTAAACACTGGATCAAATTCTACTGAATAACACCAACGGTTCAAATACTGAGTTTAAACTTTTGTGAAAGTTTCTAACTAATCCTTAGTAGAAACTTTCACAGTAGAAACTTTCAAAGTTTCTAACTAATCCTTATCAGAAATTTTCACAGTGAAATCGAGAATTAGAAGTAAAAGTAAGTGCCGAACACCTTCCAAATTATTTTTCCTATCAAAATTCGAACTTTAGTTAAACCGTTATGTGAACAGAAATAAAATTGCCTTTGTACGCGATTTAATTTTTTTATGGATTTTATTTGTGTACCAAATTTAATCTTTCTACAACTCACCTTTTAAAAGTTACACCTGCGGACGGACGAACGGACGTAGTAAGAACACGAAATGCTGCCATAAGAGGTCCTTTTTCCATTTTTTACGGTCAGCCAAAAATGTTTGTAGGCTCACAGTCTAATTTCAAGTTAGGTAAGGTTCACCTAAAATCTTCTCGCGCCCAAATAAAAAAAGAAGAAGAATGTAAGGTTGAAGTGGCAGTCAGGTCCGAAACCAATACAATTAGACCTTTGTAGGTCCATTGTATTACCACGTGGGTCTGGAAATATTGCCTACTCGATGAACCATTTCGAGCTTAGTGCAGTGCAACAGACGTTTTGGGTCAGTTTGATTAAGATCGCTCTAAGATCATTAGAGTATAAGGGTCAAAGGTGAAGATCTCGTTTCTCAGAAAGAGCAGGGTATATGCTCTTTGGAAGGCGAAGGTGGGAGTGATCATCTTATCTATGCTGCTCCTGCAAAAGTCGTTAGGATAAATACCAAGCTTTGTCGCATGCTTGCCTATCAGACAGTGTCCCTTTATGACACCGATTGCAGCACTGATGTGCGATCTCTTAAGAGGGATCAAAATCCTAGAGCGTATAAGATCTAGCTTTCGCCAAATTTGTTTCGTCACTAGGCAGGTAATACCATCTGTCCATCTGAGATTTGTTCTTTCTATTGCAATCAGTTTTATCATGAGTTTGCATGTCGAAATTGGAATGCTTAGGTACCTAGCCTTCATCAGACAAGAGTGCCAGCCTTGCAGTTGCCTGGAGTGTCACTATGACCCAGCACAAGTGAATGTTTAACTGCTCTGACACCTCTTTTAGAGACGATCGGTAGTCTAGGGCTAATCTAAGACTAGACTAATCCTAGTCTAATCCATAATGTTGGATTTATTTTAAATATGAAAGCTTCTGACGATTATCATCTGGCTACGTTCGAAATGGTCATATTCCCAGCCATAGGAGTTTTTTTACACCAAATGTTTGTAAAATTGTAAATTATATGATTTATTATAATTATAATTTATTTTTTCTTTATTAATTTTTCATGTTAACTTATTTGGTACTGTTTTTTAATTTAAAATTCATGTTTGTTTATTGTCAACTATTTTCAATAGAACTAATTATTCAAAACAGAACAAAAATTCAAAATGTTAGCGAAAACTTGTAAAAATATTAGAAAATACTTAAAACTGAGCTGAATTAATAAACAACATACCTGAGGAAGTCGACAAATAATCTTGCTTTTTTCGCATTTAAAAAACAACGACCAGAAAGCCCATTTGTCTAGGAAGTCTGTCAGGGGGCATGCGAACAACGTGTCCAAACCATTGAAGAATCGATCGCTCCACTCGGAGAAGTAGCTGCTCAACATTAAAATTCCTACGAATACTGACGTTTCTCACTCTGTCCCTTAGACTAACACCAGCAACGCACCTCAGGAATCTCATTTTGGCAGATTGTACCCGCGATCTAATTCTTTCGGTCATTACCCAAATTTCATGACCATAGATGAGGGTCGGAACGAACACTGAATTAAAAACTGAGATCTTTGCTTTCACTCCAAGCTCAGCTTTCCTGATGACCGGCTGGCGCAGTTCCTTTACTATTGCTCCAGCTTGGCCAATTCTACAGGACAACTCAGTATCACTCCTCCCATCTTTCGTGAAAAGACCCCGAGATACTTAAACTTCTCCATCTGTTTTAATGGAACTCCATTTATGTGCAGGAGTTCGGGAAACAACCATCACTTCCGATTTGTTCACGTTTACTTTCATCCCAGCATCACCACAGATGGCTGCAAACCTATCCAGTGCTCGTTGAAGTTCCTCTTTGGATGATGCAAGGATGGCCAAATCATCTGCGAAAAGCAGATGGCTCATCCTGATTCCAGCCAATTCGAAACATTGCTCGCCAAGACTGCGCCTCACCATCCAGTCCATATATGCTATGAAAAGGAGCGGCGACAGAACACAGCCCTGGCGAAGTCCAACGCGCACATCAAAAGGACGGGATTTGAGGCCATTTATCCGTACACAGCTTCTGCAGTTTCGATACAAAGACTGTGTGGCTCTCAGAAGAGGCCCACTCAGCGCATAGTCCTGCAAAACTCTCCACAGTGTATCCCAAGGGACTCGGTCATACGCCTTTTCCAGATCTACAAAACACGCATAGACCGGTTTGGCATATTCCCAGGCCTTCTCAAGAATAACCTTCAGAGTAAAAAGCTGGTCAGTTGTGCCTCTGCCAGGCCAAAAGCCACACTGTTCTTCCCTCAACAAAGGCTCGATTACAGCTCTGGAACTCGTTTCCAACACCTTCGCGAATACTTTTCCCGGAAGACTCAAGAGAGATATGCCCCAATAGTTGGCGCAATCTCTCCTGTTCCCTTTTTTGAAAATGGGCACTATAACTCCCGTTTGCCAATCGCTAGGTGCCTTCCCGCTATCCCAGGCCACCTTAATGACACGTGTTAGCCATTAAACACCCTTAAACACCCTCTTCACCCATTGCCTTGAGCATTTCTGGCCGGATTTCATCAACTCCTGCAGACTTGCCAACTTTTAGCGATTTAATTGTGCGTGAATAAATTTAATTTAATAATTAATAGCGACTTAACCCCTTGGATAATATTTAACTTCCTTCCTCTGAGCCGGCGAATGGTCTGCCAAAATATCTTGTTTGCAGATCTGTAATCATGCTCCAACTTCTCGCCGAACTTTTTCCATGACTGTTCCTTGGCTGTTCTGACTGCCAGATTGGAAGTCCTTCGCGCCTCATTGTACCGGGCTCGAGAAGTTGAGTTTCTACATTGGATCCACGCAATGTAGGCTCTCTTCTTCTCTCTAATGGCTTCTTGAACTCCAGGCGTTTTAAACCAAGCAGTTCTTTTCTCACCACCAGCCGCTATCCCAAGCCGCTTCACTCCACAAACATTTCCTGCAGAGCATTGACTGCCGATAAAAACAACTGCCATTTCTCCTCTACATTCAAAAGGTCAGTTGGAATTTGTTCAAACTTCTCCGAAACATGCTGTGCAAAACGCTCTCTGAAATCAGAGTCAGCATCCTGCAACCTTTCCCACCGTATGCGGGTCACCAGTCTTGGTTTTCGCCTGGGTGGCAAAGGAATACTGTCACTGAAAAACAATTTACACAACACTAAGTGGTGATCAGTTAACAACTAATTTTTAGTTTTTTAAAATAAATATTGACTTTTCTTTGGGGGCGGATCCTACTATTTGTAAGCAACAAAATGTTAGCTTAGCTTTTACTCATTCCATTCAAAAAATGCGAAAAGGACCTCTTATGGTATAATTACGTTGTTCGCCTGGCCGTTAAGTTATGGAACCGAAATTTAACCAAAACGTGTTGTATTTGTTAAGTTTATTTCAACCATTTCGTGAATATACATGCAGGTGACAAAAAGTGATTTGTCAGTAGTAATAGTGCGCCTTAAGTCAGCAGCCAAATGCATTTTAACTGTTTCAAGTGCAATAACCTTATCTACTAATTTGTTTTCCTTAACCTCAACCTTTGCGGCAGTATTATAAGAAAATGCATCAGAATGGCTAAGTAATTTATCTTTGTGGTTTTCCTATTTCGCACACTGCATTGCTTCTAACACAGTTCTCAGACCGTTTCTTATTCTCACAGTTTTCTTATTTAATTGCTTTTTAATTCACCATCACTTCCATTAAGGCTCTTCCTTGTTGGCCCACTTGTGTTAGACTTTTCAAGTTAATTACGACGCAGTGCGTCCCGAAGGACTCATCCAACCAATTATGTAAACTACTATAGGTGGTATAGAATTGGTACAAAGCAAACTAAACTAATTAACGAAAGTAGTTTAGCGATAAATTGATATTTTGCATTACATATAGAGAGTTTCTAGGCACATTCATATCTATAGAAAAACATTTATGTAAATTCTGGGGCGGCTAAATTTATATACTAATCATGTAGCATTTTAAATATTCATGGCATCGACTGTATAGACACACGAGTATAGAGCCTTGAGGGCCAGCTTAAGTAAACTTTTGCACGTTTCTCATTTTAGGAACTCTTTCCTAATATATGCACATTACAATCAGAGCAGTATCCCTCTTAGACATTCGAAAGTAGAGGATCCTTCACCGCAGACATCTCCCGTGCGACTACATCGATGATAAAAACTTATTGCATAACATTTTCGATTGAAAGTTTTCCACCCGCCAAGTTCTGTTTGTGTTGCTCGGCATCCCAGCAGCAGCCGTAGCCCACTTATACCCGTTCCACTTGCCTAGTAAATAAACTTCCCAAAAACTTGTACAAATGGAACAATTAAACGAAACAAGAGAAACTTTCCGCATCCCTTGCTGAATTACAAATGTGATGAGCCAGCTAGGAGCAGGCTAAATGAAGTCCAGGGTCCACACGAGCACAACACTGGTGGAGGTATCTAAATTAATCCAATCCACTTAACCCACTCGATTCGGCATAATCGACCTTTCGATATTTTCCGCAGAAACGGTCAAAATCGGACAGCAACATACCTACACACGCATACGCTATCATTTAGCTATATCAGCTTATTGGAAGGATGAGACACTTTTTATGGCCGTAAACATGGAATCGTCATTAGATGTACTCCCTGCGGCACTGAGATATGAAAAGCTCGCACTCAAATACAAATCACCATTCCACTTACCATCGACGATATGTACTCGAACTGATGTTGGATTTGCATTTGATGGCGTACACGTATACAGTCCCGAATCCTGTTGGATGGCTTTCTGAACCAATAACCGGCTGGTTGTAAGGACACCTTTTTCTGTTACTAATGATATTCCACCTCGGGGTGAATCGAAATTTATGACCTAAAACGACACGAAAGAGGGGGATGTGATATGACAAAAAAAAAAGAACGACGTATATGGCATTATAGCAAACGTATAGGAAGATTTATCCTGATGCCTATGAGCAGGGCTATCATCTGCATGAATGTGTGTCGAGTGAGTCGGGTAATTCTATGCAGATGTGTAGCCCCCGCCCATCATGCTATGAAGGATATGGCTAATTGACTTACTTGGCGGTTGTGCGACCAAATTACCGTGGGCGGAGGTTCTGGGGCGAATTTTACTATACACGTTAGGTTTATTGTTGATCCTCTGTTGATGTGGAGCTCAGGACCGCCAATTACTTCAGTAATGGGCTCTGCAAAATAAGCAAAAATTATGCATTAGTTTATGTAGGATTTAACTATGGGTTATGATTATCTTAAAGCTTAAATAAGGTTCCTAACTATTAATTTTGGTAAAAAAAATATTAGCCAAGTCTACCGCCACTTGGTAGATGCCACTTTATTACAATTGGAGGCGAAGATCTGAAAAGTCGATGATTTAGAATCTTGGTCGCAAACATGTTCCCAAAGTTAGTTAAGATTTTTATACTCTACCCAGGGTACCTAATGTACAGTTTGTAACGCGTCAAATAGACCACGCAGACCCCTAAGACCTTCTAGAGGACAATGATCGACTCCGACAAGAGAATAATTGATTAGGCAATATCCATTTGGCTGCAGGTCACTATTCTTGACCAAGACAGCTAGAATTTAGCAGAAACCCTAGGATTTTATTTTGTAAGATGAAATTCGGAAATTTGCCAAATCTGTCCACAGATATGCCCACTACAGGCTTGAATCCGCGGACGCTATTTTCAAATACATAATCACACTAAAGTTTTATGCCAACCGCATTTTGATATGCAAAACCATTTTTCAATATTCTTTAAGGTGAATAAAAAATTTCCACTAGCATTGACCACGCCCACTTTTAGGTTCGTTTCAACTTCAAAAATAACAATTTATCAGAGAAAATATATTAAACTTGAAAAAATGTACGTAACATGTTCGGTATAATTAGCGATTTCCAAATTTTGTGGAATTTGTTACAGGTACTGAATGTTTTCGCCGGCTTTTGTAGGCGTGGCTGTAAGAGAAATGATTTTTTTGAGATAAATAGCAAGTTTTTCAGACCAAAATGTATAAAACCACCTCACCTTGAATAACTCATGTAAATACTAAGATTTTACAACCCATAGGGATGGAGGACTACTGAGTTTGATTCATGGTTTCAAACTTTGAGAAATAACGTTCGTAGACCTCCAAACAAGTGCAATTTCTTATATACACACATAGCGGTTTAAATACAGTTTGAATATTGACGGTAAAAAAGACAAAAAGTGCCTTATCTTCAAAAGCTTTACAGCGAGGAAAAAGAAAACTGAAACATGCTTTAGAATAATATTGGATTTTTGTAATAGAATCGAATTTTCGCAAAATATTGAACTTTTTTAAGAAATAGGGAATGGAAAATAGGTACCCATTTTCAACGTGTTTAAGGTCATAACTTTTTAACCAAAATATTTAAAAAGCAGTGATGTGCTTTGTATTGTTTGAAAGCTTATATGTGAAGAAATTAACACACACAGCATACATTGTTGAGAAGTTGGCCCCGGTTCACCTCGAGCTGTTGCGCCACTCTATTTATTTATTTTTTATTTAAAAAGCAGATATTGGGAAAGCATAAAAGCAAGGCGAAAATCAAGTTTTTCACGCCAAAAAAAAAATCGTGAGAAAATGTTTGTCCTCACCACCATCTTCTATGCTGTATTCGATGCTATTTGAAAAAAATCAAGAATTATTTGTAATTTTCGGGAAAACTACTGAATTATTTGAATATTAAGCAAATTCTAAGATTTAGCTCGAAAACTTCAAAAACATTTCAAAATTTATTTTTCTAAATATTCTGGTATCTAACTATAATGAAATTTAGTTCGTATATAATGCGTAGGAAGAGAATTCTTAAATATGCAAAATCAAAGATGCCGTTTCTAAATTAAAATTTTCTAAAAGTTTAAAAAGCAAATTAGAAAACCCGATTTCATTAGCACTAACTAAAAAAACCTGTGCCCGCAATATTGGGAAAAAATAGCCGTTTGTAGTGCAAAGTAGTGATGTGCTTAAGAGAATTATTCTTACTAGAAATGATCACACAAAGCAGTTAAGGCAAAGAGCAGTTAAGACTAGCAGCGTTATTATGAGTCTAAAAGTCTAAAGTGACCAAATTTCCTTTTATGCAAGTTTGTGTAAATGATTTCCGAAAGAGCACTAAAAACGAAATCACGAGCACGACACGGCACACGGACACGACAACGAGTGCTATCGCTTATTGCCTCGCTGTGTGCTCTGGTTTCTTGTAAATCAAGAATATCTGATTAACAGGGTGTGTTTTTGGCAATTCTGTTTCTTATTTTCGAACAAACTCAAGTTATGGTGCTATCACTGATTCTTTCTTTGTGCTCAAGGTTGCTTGTGCGTCCTGCCCATATATGGGTATACTTCAGGGGACAGGGCGGAAGAATATCTCATTTTTGCAGTGTGCAGAGAGCAATCATAATCGCTCACTGCTATTATTAAGAACAGTGTTATCGAAAGCTGCTATCGAAATCACAGTCACACCACTATCGCAAAGTACTTGAATATCTACAAAAAAAATATAACGGTATTCGAAAAAGATGCTTAATAGCCCTTTAATGGATTTTAAATTAGAAAAATGCAGAAAAAACCCGTGTAGGTAGCCCCTCACTATCTCGGTTACGGTACTTTGTACAATTTCCCAAAAAATCTCAGACGTACGAAAGAAAAAGAAGGCGGGGCTGAAATGACTTATGGTTTTCGAAATAAGCTTAAAGTTATTTAAGTTTCTTTTCTGAAACGGTAGTGCCATAAAATGTCTATTGCTTTTGATCTATTACTACCTTATCAACTTAATTTTACGCAAGCACAAACATTCTAAATAATTAGCCAAAACGTGTTAAAGTTTCAAAACGAAAAACCGGCTTGTCATTTTTTTAAGTTTTTTTTTTTTTAAATAAAATAAATCAATTTATTTGCGTCACTCTGTGGTTCGATAAATATTTGAATACCTTAAGTTAAAATTCGCCTGTTTATTTATTACACTACAATGAAAGCATTTAAAAGCTCGTATACACAGATCTTGTGCATAGTATAGCACACGAAATATTAAACTAAAATTGTACAAATATAAAAGAAAAGAAAAACGTGATCTTGCAATTATACTGTAATGTGGCGAAAAGCCATAAAAAGACATGCAAGAGTCGCTGAATGCACCCATCGATTCACTTTACGATTACACCCAACTGTCATTTCAGTCAGCTGACAGCAAATTGAAATTCGAAATTCGATTTCGATATCGAAAATTTCGGCTCCATGGAATTCAGCGGAAAAGTACCAATGGAAAATCACCAAAGGGGAAATACAGAAAGTACTAGAAGGTGCTTAATTTGTATAAATACACGGATGACAGTCTCGGTCGAGACAGTTATATTTTAAACGTTGACTTGTGAAAATCGATAGATAAGTAAAAGGTAATTGAACTGATATAAAGTATTGAATTCTAAGTAGCGAAGTTGAATTAAGTGTGATTTGAATCAAAACAAGTTTTCATAACTAGGTTTAGGACCAAATTTGTTCTTTTCTTGATTTTATATCAATCAACCCTAAAAGCCACACATGAGCATTGACTTGCAATAGTTAATGCCTATGGTAAATTTTTCGAAACTAAAATAAGCTTTTTTTTAATAAATAAAGTGTTTCATTGTGTAATTATTAAAGTGAAATTGAGTTTTATTCGACGAACCGTAGGCCATAATATTACAATATGGTGAGTGTCTTGAGTCGAACACAATATGTTCAATCTGGTTGACAGTTGAATGATCCGGAGATCTCCATATCCTTTTGTGTATTTGTGTATGTACAAACTATCGATCAGATTGAACTTTTTTTTATCGGAGGCCTTACCGTGCTGGCTGTGCTTTTCGACCGTACCCCCAAAGACGCCCTCCCATCCTAGCTTGGCTTTTAGAGCGGCTAGGATACCGGCTACCTCGAAGAGCATATCTTTACCATCGTCATTTTTCTCCTCTGTGGAGGCATGTTCTCCTGTGAGGCTAATGTTGGTGAATTTAGCCATGTAAGGCACTCACTCGCTTACGTGAAGCTCAACAATTTTGCCTCAGTCTACCTCCTGAAATGAAATTACAGCCAATTAGGATTTTTTTCTATCCTTCTATCCTTCTTTTCCCCAGTCTTTCCCACTGCATTTTTGAATGTCAGTGATATCTGCCATTCGTCGCGGGCGGCCTCCGCTAGCTGCCAGGGTGCTAGGTCTGTAAAGGGAAATAACATTTCATGTTCAGGGTCCGGAGTTTCTCCTGTCTTTTGGTCCGTTTAGTTCCATTAGTTCATTAAGTCGTCAACAGTTAATCTTTTTGGCCAATCTGTTGTCAACGACATTTTGAGCCAACCTGGGGGACCAGATCCAAAATAAAGCCAAGACTAGAAAGCGGGATAACCTTCTCCTATTATAGGCCTGAGCTTAGATATGGTAGTAGTATCTTTGTAGTAGCACATACAAGCTGTTCACAAAGTCATTGGCCAGTCAAAACTTAAGCTCAGCTAGACGTGGTACATATTTACTTCTTCTTTTTTTGCAAAATAGGCCTTGCATCATCATCATCATCACAAGCTAAAACTGGCTTAGCTTGGCAGTTGCGTTTCTTTCTCAGATGGAAAGCCTTTTTCAGCGCTTATAATCGTCAATACTTCTGAAAGATTTAGATTAATACTAGCTGACCCGACAGAAGTTTTCCTGTCCAAGCTTTGAATTTTCTTTTCGAATTGGAATAAAAACTACATTCTTCAAATACGATATTTTTTTATTATTTTAAATGCTTTTTTATATCCAAACAAAATTGAAACACTGATCTTGGCTTTCGCCTCGGTGATCAACATCAAATCAATCCATACTCCCCTTGGTCCCGCTATAACTTGAGAATGGCAGTACCGATTTTATTAGGGGGCTCACACGATACAACATGCTGTACAACATGTTGGACAGCATCCGATGTTGTGTCGTGTGAACGAAAGGAACAACCGCTTTTTCTGCTGGCTTGTCAAGCCATGCAACCCGTGTGAACAGATGTTGGTCAAGCTTCCTTTGTGTTTGCCATTCGGAAAATTTTTTCGTGTGGTGAAAATAGCGGCAATATCAAATAAATCGTTTCGGGGGGAATATTTTGAGGGAAAAAACATTAAGAAAAAACTGAAGTTGTATAACATGCTTGATGAATGTGAACGCAAGGCTCCTTTAACTTTAAATTCTTCATCAAGCAATGTTGCACAACATGTTGTACCGTATGAACCCCCCTATTCATCTTTAATAAAAAAGTTTTCTTATACTTTAAGGAAGGTTCTTACGGATAGAAAAATAAAGACAATTGACGAAAAAGTTGGGTAATCTGAAAAAAATTTAACTTTTTGAACTTAGCGACTATTTCAAACAAATATATTTGAGAATTGTTTTTTTTTTTTTTTTTTTAAATTTATCGTTAAGGTAGTACATTTATTATGACACTAAGTTTACTGTAGGTCGGAGTGGAATTTGTTGGATTTCTTATTCTTATATATGTATGAGTTTGTGTGTCCCGATTCCGAATATGCTATTAAAAATTGTCGGTCTTGATTAGTTTAGAATTTATAGGGAAAAAAGGTAAAAAAGACTGCAACTTTCACATATCCGTATATGGCCACAGGCGCCTGTAAGACAGATGACACCCTAGCTGACCCGACAGACGAGACGTTATCCTGTCCAAGCTTTGAGTTTTCAAATCGAACTGGAATGGAAATTACTTTAAATAAGAAGTTTTAATAAGAACCTTTAAACCCTTTTTGTCGGCTAGGCCCCGCGATAAAGAGGGACGAAATCCTCGAATCCGCGAAGCGGTCCACCCAAACACTATGGCCTCCAAAGGCAAACATCTTTTTATAGATTTTATTTAATTTTTGATATTTTGATTTGATTAAATAAAAATATCTTAAGCAGAGTGAATGTGCGCAAGTTACATTGGAAATTGTCTGAGAGTTTTATCTATGGGTCAATGTCCTTCCTTGGGCCAATACCAATTGATCAAGCCCAAAATTGTCAAAAACGAACAATCCATAAAGCGTTATTCATTCATTTGATGCATTAAGCTTTGCGATTTTTTAATTTTTTTGATAGAACTATTACGGCGAGTATGCAAGCAGCCGCTCACCAAAATTCCATTGCAATCTGCACGTGTGTAAGACAAACAAACATACAAGAATTCATTTTTATTTATATAGATAATAGGCCTGTATAGTAAGTTAGGCGCAATCGAGGTCTCGTCACTTATTTTGAAAGGGAACACTCATGCCTGTCATGCCGATGGCAAGGTGCAATTTTCAGCACACCTGAACTGCATGTTAAACAACTCTGCCCTTTCTTTGCAACACCAGTAGGCTTGTTAGTTTTAATTCGCTGCGACTTCATTTAGTTTTAGTGGAACTAATTTACGCCATAATCGCCGCCATAATCGCCCTGCTATCAATATTGGGAGTTCAGAGACTTCAAATGATGTTCACTCTGCCTATTTGTAAGGCAGCATCTGCATGTGAGGAAGCGTGCCGATTTAAACCATATTTCCGATAACTCCATCAAATAGACAGAGCTTTCAAAGTAATTCTACCGAGTTCTGGGCGCTAAGTCCGAAGGTTATATTCTGGGCTCTAGCCGTTTTATAGGACGCCATTATTTTCTCACCGCCGCTTTCTTCAAGCCGCTTCAATCCACAAACATCATCTGCAGAGGGATTAAATTTCACTTAAAAAAAAAACCATCCTTGCTCTAAATTTATGCAGCAGTTGGATTTGTTCAACGTTCTTCAATATGCAGGTGATGGGAAAACCGTTGCCTACATCGATTGCTTACAACAGGGTCTATTTTATTGATTTAACCAGTATGGATGAACACGTTTTATAAAAAAAAATTGGCACAAATCCTTGAAGATCACCCAACTAGAAAACCCATACCGTTAAACATGAACCCTAAGAAAATTTCTTTCCTTTGACAACTCGACCAGCTTGAAAAATTAAAAGGTTTGCATAGGAATGTCTGCATCACAGCTGTTGACTATAAGGCCACAAGTATAATCCTTAAAAAAATGTCCCCGTGTTCCTTAACCCTTTCATCCTTTTGCATTATTGCTTAAACGTAACAATGCATAGCGGCGTTAAATTGAAGCTATACAAGCAGAGTATGCCTTCATTTTCACTTCAGTTTGTCTGTGGTGGGCCTTCGTTATGGTAAATCAGCAAAACAAAAAGAAGAAATTGAAAGCATCATAAGGTTTAATTAAGGTCAAGTAAAAAATCCTGCTTTGACGACGGTTGAAGAGCCTGGTAATCAGGACAAAAAGAAGACACAAATCCCCCAAAAACGGATATGGGTCATCCGCCAGTTAAACTGATAGACCGACACAGGCGAATGGGATTGACTGAGGTTGCGCTGTGGACACGAAACACGATACACACTGCCACAGCAGACAGAACCGTTCCCACTTAATGAAAACGACAGTCAGAACACATGCATTAAGGATGCGATTCGTTTCGTATCGAACAAATATTGCCTGCCTTATCGTGTATATGGGCAACGCTTTGGTGTGGTTATTCTGGTTCATGGTAGTTTCACGTTGATGAGATAAATAACACGCATCAGACCAGCCTTTGCCTGTGGAATGGAAACAGTTCGGATCGCTCGAAAATTGCGAAAATGCCTTTGCGATTGACAGAGCAGCTGAGGCTTGCCATTTTCTGAGTTCATTAACGGAGGCACTAATGACATTGATGCCTACTTTTTTTTTTAATATCCTGTGGGTTGGGTTTTGTGGCTTTGCAATTTCACTTAAAGCAGCGGTTTGGTCCAAAGTGCTGAGCTCCTCATTTGGGAAACACACAACCTGTAGGCCGGAAAAGTATTTTGAGGTCTCTTGGTGACAGAAGTGATTTCAGTCTTTACAGGAATGGTGTCATAAGCAAAAGTGTCAATTACCACACGGACTTAATCATGTGCAATATGTAGTTGAACCAGCCCATCACTCTTGCTAAGAGTCGAATATGTGGCCAGTAATGATGGGGCTTTTGACCATCAAACGATGCTGCCACATGATTTTGCGAACCTGTCTAGTACATATAATTCTAGGTAGGCAATTGCGCTTTTGCTTTCCTGGCCACCAATTCTAGACATAGGCATTGCCTCAAAATTTCAATAAGGTATTTCTATTTGTATTTAGCTTTCGGGTTCCGTCTTTTGAAGGAAGGGTACCCTACTTAGTTTGTTTTCCAACATCGATAAATCTTCAATTTTACAAACTTAAAGCAGAGAAGAAAAACAAGGACTCAACGTCAAAGATTGATAAAGAGAAAAATATCGAAGGAAAACAAACTGAAAACTTTCAAAACAATGCGCAGATTTTCCGGAAAATATTTCCAAAGAACCGAAAAAAGGGGTCGGGCAGGAAAGCCTGTTCCTGTCAACGACAAAGTCTCGAGGGTATAATAATCAAGCTTTTTTGTTTTGGCCCTCTACTTTTGCTGTCCTTTTTCATGTGTTCCACTTCTTCAAGACGACGACAGTGCTCTTTCTCATAATCTTTTTGCATTGTTCCATTTAATTGTCCTTGAAAGTGCTGAGGCTGACAATACTCTTCATAGCAAAACGACAAACTTGTCGTTCCCGGTGTGCACGTTTTCCAAGAACAGATTATATGATGAGAGCATCCAGAGCACCATTCCAATATAATACGATAACTGGGTCGACTAAAGTTCCAAGTGGGCAACGTACAGTATAGAGGCATGGTATTATAGAGGTTGTAGCTTTTATGCGTTTGCTCTCGTAACTTAGGAATGAAGGTGGAGGTTGCCAACGTCAAGTGCTATAACTGAATAGAAACACTGAAACTGGAGATGGGTAATTAAGGGGCTGGAATTGCGAAATTTGACTTTTAGTTTATTTTTGTAATTATCAAGGACCAATGGGGATTAAACGTGTTTCACTAATTAGCGAAATTGAAAGTTGCTGCCGGGTGTAGGTAGGCATGGCGACAGGGATGACTCTAGGGCTTGGTTCAATGGATTGGGCGTAGTCGCGATGACAGTTTGTTTTTTTTTAGGAGCTGGAATTTACCCCTGGAATTGGTTGAAAATGTGTTTTCTCCTGTATTTAAACCATCTTTAAATAATTTGAGTTGTTAAAAGGACTAAAAAGGATTTTTATAGATGTGAGATTTTGAGGCTTTTGGAAGCAGAACCGATAACGTGACTTTTAAATCGATAGCTTACACCGATTCTATGACAATGCCGGTGACTTTTGCTCAAATATTGCTCATTTCAATTTAAAAATCGCGCTTTTTTTAATCTTCGGAGATTTCCTCCCGTAGCTTTAAACTTCTTCTTATTGGAGGCAGAAGCAAACGGGAGGGAACTGTGCCAAGATCGCAACGTGGCGTCGTGGAGACACTGCCTAAAATTTGCCTGCACAAACCTATGTCTCGGGTATTGAACTGGCTTATTCCGATAAAAGTGAATGCCTGTTTCATATTTCCCAATAGCAATGGCTGCGCTTAACATTGACACTAAGAGAAAGACAACCGAGACAAAAGGAAATAAGTGGATTCTTACTTCTGAAAACGATCTTCTTCGTTATCTATAATTATCCTAATTGTTTCTGAAAGTCATGATCTACAAACGACAACATGCATAGGTCACAATTCAGAACCGATTGGCGATCGAAGGCAGATGGCAGATGTGCCACAACATTGTATAGGTTAGGTTAGGTTAGGTTGATGGATGCTCTTGTGACAATAGTTACGGCAGATTACGACCAGCAGTTGGTCGTAATTGTGACCATTGGGGACCTTCTTTACACCTGAAACGAAAACAGAAATTAACCGCTGTTAGAAGCTCAGAGTGCCGCCCTCTTGGGCCTATCCGGATTTGTATACAAATCTTACGAGGTCCTTAAGATTTACAATATTAGGGTACTACGCCTAATACGGTTTAAGAGCTGTAAATATTTATTATAAGCTTAAGATCAAAGGGTGATGACTACCGTTTAAATTCGTAGCACATCGTGAGCGGAAAGAATTTGATGATAAAAAAGATAGAAGGGAAAACGGAGTTTCCAATCCAACACAAACGCAGATGAGTCAGTACGGTACATAAGAACCCTGCACAGAAAGACCAAAACATACCCCCGCAAGTGTTATGCCTTTATGGAGAAAAACAATGGTTAAACCAGCAGAGTATTCAATAAACACACCTAGTATACTGACATCTTATTGTTGTCCATTGTATTTGTCTCCCTTGTTGAAAGAAAAAAGGCTTTTAAATATTGGGCCGACCCTAACCTGGATAACAGACGCCGACCAGAAAGCAGCTCATTTTGAGACAGACACTCCTGGATTTTCCGTTTATTGCTAGTTTTGTTCCGCCCCGGATATTTTTCATACCGGTACCCACTAAGCGTTCCCTTATCCGCCACCTGGGGAGGCACCTAATCGGGGACCAGCAACCCCAGAAGGCTGAGTGCCTTTTTTTTTTAAATTCCTCTTTTCAAAATTCTGCCTTTCAAAGTTCTAGAAATGCAAATTTTACAAAGCGACAAGAAAAAAAACCGAATAAACAGAATTTTGCTGCTCAAATCAGAATATTGAAGCCAACTCCGCTGTTCTCTCTGGCACATTCGCATAGCAGTTGACGAACAGATTCAATTTCTTCAACGTCCCTGCAGCTTCTGCAGTAGTCGTTATGGGGTATGCCTCCACTCAGCGTATAGACCCACAGTGCAGTGCGAGGATTCCCATGAATACTCGAATATCTTTGGGTGCTAATCCGATCATGTGATCCGATCATAGTGATCTCTTTTTGTTTACCGCTGGCCATAGCTACCTTGTGTGTCTGCACGTATCAAGTTCTATCCAACGTAGGGAACTTCTACTCAAAGATTCAGCTGCTATCCTGCGTGCTATCGACTCAGGGGAATTCTAAAAGATTTTACGGCTAAAGATGCATTCATCCCTAACCCAGATCTGGCAAGCTTGTCCGCTTCTTTGTTTCCCGGGACATCATTGTGACCTGGCACCAAACACAGATTTATAGCTCGTTCAGAGTTTCCCCGCATAGTTTCACAGCCCTTGACGTCACTACATCTGATTTCATGGCTTTAATTGCCGCTTAGTTGTCAGAGTATATGGAGATGGTCTTGCTTACGGGACTGTGTTTCTTCAGCTCAGTGGCTGCCAACTCGCCAGAAAAATACTGCAGTCATCGTTGATCCGGAAAGATTTGCTTAGTCCCAGAGCTTCACAGAAGACGCTTGGGCCGTTTCCGACGTCCGTATATACGTTCCGTCAGTATATACGGTAATCTCGGTGATAGTCTTTTCCTCCCATTCACATTTCGCAAGTATTCTAGTAGCGAATTTACTGTTGAAAGCGAATGTCATAGCGTAATCCGTGACTGGGGTATCTATGGAGGCGGCCCATTGATTTTCTACAAAGGCGTGTGCATAAGATCTTGAGGACCATAGCCCGGATTCCTTTAGGCGAATAGCTGTTTTAGCTGCCTTGCTGCTGCAGTATATATCCAGTGGTGTGAGATTGAGTAGAACCTCCAATGCTGCAGTGAGTGTGGTCTTTAAGGACCCTGTTATACCCATTCAGGCTGCCATTTGAGCATTGGTGAGGTAAGAGGGATGACACTTTCTTTCTCTAGCCTTCCACCATACAAATACACCATAAGTTAGGATGGGTCTACCTACAACCGCTATATATATCCTGTGTACCATGTTTGGTTGCAGTCCCCACATGCTGCAGAAAGTTTTGCGGCAGGCGTATGATACCACGTTTGCCCGCTTGACACGATCTTCTATATTGTCCCCCTACCTGAGTTAACAGTCCGATATAACGCCCAGGTATACGAGCGATTTGGATATCGGTAACTCCATTCCCCCCACCTTTGGTGTCCTAAAGGGTGAAATTACCCTTTTCCTTGTAAACAACAAGACTTCTGTCTGGGATGGATTTATTCCCAGTCCTAGACACTCAACCCAGTTACCAACAATACGGAGTGCGTACAACATTCTATAAATATGGGGACACAGCTGCAACTACTCCCTGTTTTGGTGAAAATGCTACTAAACCTTCGAATTCAACCATTTCTAGACGGCGTCAGCAGCCACGCATGAGCATTCAAGTCGCCCGTTGGAAGAAAGTTTCCACATCATTTTTCTACTTCGTTCTCGCATACTCTCCCTCCAGATTCAGTGCAAGCCTGATATTTGGACAAATGATGGCCGTCAAGCTCCAAGATGGCACCTTTTGTGTCGTTGTCCCTATCTGTGCAAAAATTTTATGCAGGACCCCAACATGGGAATGTCTTGCGCGTATTCTACGAAAAGGGCTTATGCAAATAATACAATGTACTTATGCAGGCCTAGCTCCCTCTGAATAAATATTTAAGCCTATAATCCACACCCTCCCAATCCGAAAAGTAAACCATGCCGCCACGATCAGACCTTTTGCTGCCTCCACCCTATATGACTCATAAACTCTAAACAGCTATTGATTTATGTCGCACTGGTTCAACTTCCTACGATAGTAACTTCTTAAGGTGTTGTAACCCTTATAGCCCATTTGGTCGTAAACAAAAGTAATCATTTGTCAACAAGACCATATGCCATACTTCCATCAAATCCTTAACTATACGAAAATTGTTTGCTATGGACGAAATGCGGATACAATAAAATCACATTATAGTCCACGGTTATGACAGTACATTATCCAATTTATGGCACATATCACGGTCAGCCCATGACTCGCACCCCTGGAAGACATTTAAATATTGACAGCCATAAAGAGGGGAACTAAATCAATATTTATTTATATGATACCCATTACTTCTAAGAGCCAGAGCATCATATTACCGGAATTCACAACACATGTAACCATTTGCTTAATGCCCATTACGCTCAGTTCCAATGGTTATAATGGTTGAATTCCTGCGGCTATTGAAGCCGGGTCCACAAGAAGAAAAAAATCCTAAATAATCCATCAGTGTGTGACAAAAAATGCCCACAAGAATTCCACTTCACTTAAGGGGTTAAAAGAACAAAAAAAAAGTTTAGCACACCAAAAATGGCCAAAAAGAAAAAAGGAACAAATGAAAAATTTTCTCCGAAAAACTTTATTTCTTTTCAGGAGCCATTCAACGAAAAAAGGACACCAGCCGCGAGCCTTTGCCAACCACTCCATAAGGTGTTGACCGTAATCCCTGTAAATATCGAAAACCATAAGGATTTACTCTTCTTCGAGATGAAGCATTTTCCTTCCGAAAGTATCCTTTTTTTTTACTTGCTCTTGCTCCCTACACATCCATTAACCCTTTCTTCGCCCTTTGAAACTTTATTTTTTTTTTATGTGCATTCTAAATAAATGAGACATCTATATACACAGCCAAAAGGAAACGCAAGAGATATAGATTTAAATTCGTCCCCTTGACCAGGAACTTTGTGATGAATTTTTCAAATTGAATTTTCCATCAAGCAACCACACGCCACACAAACACACTCAAAATAGAATTTATTTTCGCCGAACACCACATAAATTATTTGTCATTTTATTTCTGCCCATCCTTGTTTCCATTCTGGCGTTTTTCTTCATTGAAGGAAAGAAAATTTACAAAATGATATGAAAGTAAATAAAATAAAAAAAAAAAAATGGAAGAAGCGAATAAAAAAAAAATTATTCGATTTAAATAAAAGCACTTTGGCTTTTTGATTAAAAAAATGAGGGAAAAAATGTGAAACCCTACAACATATCCATCGTCTACAGATTAGTTTTTTTCGTCGGTTCTTTTATTTTTTATGGCGTTATTTGCTTTTATAGCTCCTTTATTCCTTCATTTAATTTCACCGAAGAAAACCATCAATCTTACCCTTGCAAGCTTGAGTTTAACATACAAGTGCACTTTTGTCCTGATGAGTGATGAAATGCGTGATGGATAGTGTTTTCTGCTGAGGAATGAGTGACACTTACTATCTTTTTGTTGAGGGATTGCGGAGAAAATTAATTTTGCTGCTGGCCGCCATTTTGAGGTGAATTTTTTGTAATTACTTTCATGGAAAGAAGCTTTTTTTGCAAGCCGATAAAGGTTAACATTTTAATATGCTTCACGTGTTTGGCAAAAAATGTGACAGTCAATTCTTTTTCACTGCGGCCCGAACGGCTGGCAAAGTCGAAAGTTTGAATTGCCCAGAATCCCCTATAATAAAGCTCAGTGTGTTTTAGTATGTCAAACCCTATTACTGAAGTCAATTGTAGCTTAAGCCTTCAACCCTATTAATTCCTTGCGTCTGTCACGTTGAAGAACACAACTGACAACTCAGTTAAATGCACACGTTCTTATGGGAAGCGACGTACGTCATGCACTTGTTCTATTCCCATTAGAACGTGTATAATATTTAACTTAGTTGTCATTTGATAACTTCACCGTGACGAACGCAACGGATTCATTGGGCTGGAGGGCTTACTGCGAAGGTGCTGGCTCCGCTCATTTATAGCTCGACTTCAAAGCCAGCCGAGGCGCATTTTGCATTTTACTTTCTAATTTTTTTTTAAATTTGTTTGAAATTTTATGGCAAAAATGACACAACGTGTTTTGGATTGAAAAATTTTTTGTTTTTATATTGAAAAATTTTACCGCTTGAAAAAAGAAAATTTAAATATTCACTTAACATTTATTGAGTTTTTAATTAAATCGAGTTGTTACAAAATATTGAAAAGTTTTCGAGAAATAAGGAATAGAAAATAAGTGCCTGTTTGCACAGTGCTTAAGAAGGTCATTACTTTTCAATCACTTTATTCAAAACGCCGACATTGGACAAACAAATAAAGCAACCACAAATTTAACCAACACTGAAATCAAATTTTGGTTAAATAGTTCTAAAACTCATTATGAGTCTTAAAACTGCGGCTTAAGCCGCGTTGTCATAAGCAACGTAAAACAGGGACAGAAACAGAATCCAACGCGTCCTTAGACGTATATATTTTAAGAAGTTTGTCACAGAAGAACTTACTCGTATAAAAAAAACAAGCAAGATTTCGTCTGTGACAAACTTCTATATACCCGACCCTATATACTGTGTAACACCAAACCTTAAAAGTTATTGTCCCGAATTCATATTTAATTTGTATAGGCCTCGCCCCCAAAAGTGTGCCTGGGCTTAAAATGAACATCAATTAATTGCAATTTCGTGAGGAGAGAATCATTGCTTACTTAAGGTGGCGCTACAGTCAGGCGTGGACCTGGGCCTCAGCCAACAAGCTTCGCCAGCCAGCTCTATCTCGAGCTAGCCGTCTCCAGTTGCACGTGAAGTTGGCTGAGGTCCCCTTCCACTTGCGTGCGCCACCTGAGTCTCGGTGCTCCTCTACCGCGCCGTCCCTGCGGTGTGGATTCGAAGATTTTCCGGGCCGGGGCGTTGGTGTCCATCCGCTCTAGATGACCCAGCCATCGTAGACGTTGTGTTTTGACTCTTTTGGCTAGGTCGGTATCGCTGTACAGCCCGTACAGTTCGATGTTATATCTCCTCCTCCACTCTCCGTCTATGCAGACGGGACCGTAAATCGTCGGAAGAATTTTCCTCTCGAAGCAGCCTAAAGTGTTTTCATCCGCCTTTGACAGGGTCCATGCTTCTGCACCGTAAAGCAGGACTGGGATGATGAGGGTCTTATACATGGACACTTTAGTTGCTCGAGAGAGGGCTTTGCTACTCAATTGCCTCCTTAGGCCAAAGAAACAGCGATTGGCAAGAGTTATCCTTCGTTTGATTTCAACGCTGGTGTCATTGTCTGAATTTATAGCGGAACCCAGGTAGACAAAGTCTCTAACTTCTTCAAAATGATAGCTGTCGATGGTAATATTTTGTCCAAGACGTCGATGTTGGGTGTCTTTTCTTGATGACAGCATATACTTGGTTTTGCCCTCATTGAATGTTAAACCCATATTCGCCGCTTCCGTCCCAAGTAACATTTCTGTTGCGGTAAGGTTATATACAAGCTATTTCCCCTCCCACAAAATAGTTTGTATAAGGCCTTAGAGAAGCCAATTTGGCGCACTTACAGAAACTGTTAAAGCCCTAACAGCCGTGTTAAAAGTTTCCTGTTAGGCTTTACAGAAACCGGTGTTTGTATAAAGTTCCTGTTAGGTCTTATAGAGGCTGTTACTTGCATTAAGGTTTTCTGTTGCAAGCTTTACCGAGGCTGTTACTTGTTAGAAGTTTTTTAGCAGGCTTGTATAAAGTTTCCTGTTAGGCTTTACCGAAACTGTTACTTGTATAAGGCTTCCCTTTGCAGGCTTTATAGAGGCTATTACTTGTATAAGGTTTCCTGTTGCAGGCCTTATAGAGGCTTTTACTTGTATAAGGCTTCCTTTTGCAGGTCTTATAGAGGCCGTTACTTGTATAAGGCTTCCTGTTGCAGGCCTTATAGAGGCTATTACTTGTATAAGGCTTCCTCTTGCAGGCCTTATAGAGGCCGTTACTTGTATAAGGCTTCCTGTTGCAGGCCTTATAGAGGCTATTACTTGTATAAGGCTTCCTCTTGCAGGCCTTATAGAGGCTATTACTTCTATAAGGCTTCCTGTTGCAGGCCTTATAGAGGCTATTACTTCTATAAGGCTTCCTGTTGCAGGCCTTATAGAGGCTAATTCTTCTATAAGGCTTCCTGTTGCAGGCCTTATAGAAGCTATTACTTCTATAAGGCTTCCTTCTCCAGGCCTTATAGAGGCTATTACTTGTGTAAGACTTCCTCTTGCAGGTCTTATAGGGGCTGTTACTTGTATGAGGCTTACTCTTGCAAGCTTTACCGAAACTGTTGTTGCAGAACAAATCTCCGAAATAAATAAAGAAAAAAAATTCTTTCGCTGGTTGAGGCTTGAACCGTGGTTCTCGCTTACCAAGGGCAAGCACTCATCCACTAGGCTACATCGTTGCCGTGCAACTCGTCGCGAAAACATCACATAAAAATAAATGGAGCATAAAACGAAAAAAAAAAGTTTAATTGTACAGTCTCCTTCCTTCTCTGTTGATTTATCTTTTCCCTCTATTATCTGGCTGTTGTTAATTCTTGCTGTCTGAAATGATGTCAATTATTATTTAGGAAACTATATTTGTGAACATTTGATATTTGAAATATTTACTTACTTGGTTGGGATCGATCCTGGGTCCTCTGACGTGGCAGTCGTGACTCTTTCCACTATGCTATCGCCTTATATGAATAATGGAAACGAAAACGGCATTAGTTGATACGTAAAGTAAAGCAGCTTGGGTAGGACTTCTTTTCAGCTTGTGTAAGGCCTTACCGAAGCTTAACCACATGCTGTCTCGCTCTTTAAGGAAACATTTCATTAACAGTTTCGGTAAGACTTCGCATCTATTTCTATAAAACCTAACAGAAGCTCGGTTGTTTCGCATGCTCAAATGTACACAAATACCAATAAGCAAATTATTGGTATTAGTGTACTCGCGCACTTTAACGAAGATGTTTCATGAACACTTTCGGTAAGACTTCGCATCTACTTCTATAAGGCCTAACAGAAACTCTATTGCTAGTCATACTACAATGATGCACAAACACCAATAAACAAAACAGTTCATCTCTCTCAGTTCAATAAACAAAACAGTTCTCTCTCCCACTATTCATATAAGGCGATATGCTCCATTTATTTTTATATGATGTTTTCGCGACGAGTTGCACGGCAACGATGTAGCATAGTGGATGAGTGCTTGCCTGTGGTAAACGAGGACCACGGTTCAAGCCTCACCCGGCGAAAGAGTTTTTTTTTCTTTATTTATTTCGGAGATTTGTTCTGCAACAACAGCTTCCGTAAAGCCTGCAAGAGTAAGCCTTATACAAGTAACAGCCTCTATAAGACCTGCAAGAGGAAGCCTTACACAAGTAATAGCCTCTATAAGGCCTGCAACAGGAAGCCTTATAGAAGTAATAGCCTCTATAAGGCCTGCAGAAGGAAGCCTTATACAAGCAAAAGCCTCTATAAGGCCTGCAACAGGAAGCCTTATAGAAGTAATAGCCTCTATAAGGCCTGCAACAGGAAACCTTATACAAGTAATAGCCTCTATAAGGTCTGCAACAGGAAGCCTTATAGAAGTAATAGCCTCTATAAGACCTGCAGAAGGAAGCCTTATCGAAGTAATAGCCTCTATAAGGCCTGCAACAGGAAGCCTTATCGAAGTAATAGCCTCTATAAGGCCTGCAACAGGAAGCCTTATAGAAGTAATAGCCTCTATAAGGCCTGCAACAGGAAACCTTATACAAGCAATAGCCTCTATAAAGCCTGCAAAGGGAAGCCTTATACAAGTAAGAGCCTCTATAAGAGCTGCAACTGGAAGCCTTATACAAGTAATAGCCTCTATAAGACCTGCAACAGCAATCTGCAAGACCTTATACAAGAAATAGCCTCTATAAGTCCTGCAACAAGAAGCCTTATACAAGTAACAGCCTCTATAAAGCTTGCAACAGGAAGCCTTATAGAGGTAATAGCCTCTATAAGGCCTGCAATAGGAAGCCTTATACAAGCAACAGTTTCGGTAGTGACTACAAGAGGAGGCCTTATACAAGTAACAGTTTCTGTTATACTTGAAACAGGAATATTACGACAGAAAACAACATTCAATCTACAGTTTCGGTAAAGCATTCAATAGGAAACTTTATACAAGCAACAGTTTTTGTTATGACTGCAGCCGGAGGCCTTATACAAGTAACAGTTTCGATAAGGCTTGCAACAGAAAGCTTTTTACAAGTAACAGCTTCTGCGAAGCTTGCAACAGGAAGCATTATACAAGTAACATTTTCTGTTACGTTTGCAACAGAAACATTGCAACAGAACTCTACATTAGAGTAACAGTCTCTATAAGTCATGCAATAAGAAATCTTATACAAGTTACAGTTTCGCTAAGGCTTGCAGCAGGAAAGTCTATGAAAGCAACAGTTTCGGTTGAGCCTGCAATAGGAAACCATATACAAGTAACTTCTTCTGCAAAGCATGTCACACGAAGCCATATACAAGCAACAGTTTCGGTAAGGCTTGCAACAGGAAGCTGGTTTCAACAGTTTCGGTAGGGCTTGCAATGGAAAACTTTATACAAGGAACAGTTTCGGTTAAGCTCTGCAGAAAGAAACCTTATAGAAGTATCTGCTTCGGTTAAGCTTGTAACATAATGCCTGCTACAGGTATAGTGATTCCGAAACTTCTATACGGCCTTATAGAGGTAGTTCACATTCTGCACTGAAGTACGGAAGCTGCTATAAGGCCTTATAGAAGTAGTAGACTTCTTACAAAGTAACAGAGGAGATTAACAGAACCTTATCCCTCTGTAAGACCTCGTTGTAGCTTCTTTAAGGTCTTATACAAATTGTGTCAGAAATTTTTGGCTTGGAAATAATCGGCAAGTGTTATAGAGGCCTTATAGAAACAATAACTTCCCAAAATCGAAAATTTAAGCCTTAGCGAAGTAAAATTGTTACTTGGGGTCCCAATACTCACGAAGGCTTCACTGACATCACGCTTTGTTCTACCGATTATGTCAATGTCGTCTGCGTATGCGAGTAGTTGAACTGACTTTTGAAAGACTGTACCTCTGGTGTTGGCGCGAGAGTTTTGCACAATTCTCTCAAGTATGATGTTAAAGAAGTCGCATGACAGCGCGTCGCCTTGTCTAAATCCCTTTTTGACATCAAAGGAGTCGGTGAGGTCTTTGCCGACCTTGACGGAACAGCGTAAGTTTTCCATCGCCATCCTGCACAGACTGACGAGTTTGGCAGGGATGCCAAAACTAGACATTGCGCTATATAGCTCGTCTCTATAGATGCTGTCATACGCGGCCTTGAAATCGATGAAGAGGTGGTGTGTATCGATTTGGAATTCCTGGGTTTTCTCTAAGATCTGCCGCAGTGTGAATATTTGATCGATGGTGGACTTTCCTAGCCTAAAGCCACACTGATATGTGCCTATCAGATTGTTGGAAGAGAATCATTACAAAATGCTTTAAAACAAAAATTATTTCCGAAAAAAAAGTTTTTTCCTAAAAACGCCTCCTAAAAAAGAGCGGGACTCAAAACTTTGTATCCACCAAACTTAGCAAGTAGTAATAGCTACAATATTTGTCATATTTGACCCGACCCAGGGTATATTAAGTTTGATGTATAGGTTGTAATGCAATGAAATAATAACCGTAGACCCATAGGACTTGTTACAGATATGTATGGGACCGACAGGAGGATCGATTAAGCCTTATGTCCGTCCGTCCGTATGTAAACAACTTTTAGGCCTTAAGTTTTAAGGTAGAGGGAGAGCTGATATTGGGGGGGTTGGCTGAAAGTCCAGTATTTCAGGTCAGGTTTGAAAATTATTTGAATCCGCCCACAGAAACGCCCACTACAGGCCTGTACGTGCAACCACCTCTGATTTTAAACAGTACTTTTTCCAAATGTAAGCTACGTAACAATGGCGTCTTTGAAGAAGCCTAAAAAGCTGTGCCTTTTCATTGACCACGCCTACCTTTTTTAAGGATTTTAGCTTAATATGACTGTTTTTCAATAAATACAATATGAAATTTGACTAAAAATTTTATGACAAAAGTTGTAGATATAAGCATTTTCTAATTTTTATTTTTATGTTGTATGTGCCTCCGCCCACTTTTGGTCGCATAGCGTAAAAAAAGTGATTTTTTAGTTAAAAAGGCGGAGTTGTAGGCCGAAATGTATGCAACCACCTAGTATTCAATAGTTATATTTTTATATCCCGCCCACTTTTTGGAGGCGTGGCGGTTTTCTTTTTTTGGCATGATCGGGTATTTTGCATTCCGTCGTTGATGGACTTTTGCACTTTTCCACTTGTTTTTTTTTAGAAAATAATAAAATTTAACTTTAGCCCTTTTTTAAGCTTAAGCTCTTTTATATATTTTATTCTTCTGTGACTCCCTTTAAGATATTTCAATAGATATAAATAGGTGGACAAACAACGGAACGATACCAATCGAGATCCATTATCTGACGGAAAGCTAAAAATTTAGTTGCGAAGCAACATCAAGCCTGTGTTGGAATCGGAAGTATTTATACTGAAAGTATATATACTGAAGTATTTATACCTATTTTGCCAAACTCCAAAGAACGGCTTGTCTTGGCTGCACAGGGGCCTTCTCTAGCACGCCGGGCTCTGCTCTAGATGCTTTGATGAACCTCTTTGGATTGTACGCTGAAAACCATCTTTCGCTTAAAGAGAGGCGGTTTTTGATACCAAACGCATTGGAATTTTGAAGAACTTGTTCGAGAATTGTCCTTCGACCCCTGTCTTATGGACACGCCCTCTGACGCAATGACCCCAGAAATCCTTTTGCGACAAAACTACCAAGTCAACTTTTCTCAGGTAGTGGAATGGCTTCGGCCAGACTATGAGCCAGGGAAAGAATGCCATCGTATTTTCACGGATGGCATCAAAACCGGACAGGGGTCTGGTGCTGGAGTCTTTGGGGAAAGCAAGAACATTAGACTCCACTACCCCTTAGGTAAATATGCGTCTGTCTTCCAAGCGGAGGTTTTCGCTATCCTAATGGCTATGCGCTATATTGTGACTAACAGGTGGAGGGCAAGAAGCATATGCGTTTGCAGTGACAGCCGCTCAAATGCATTGCTCAACCCTCTTACCTCGTCTAAGATAGTTCTCGAACACAAGAATTCGTTGAACTTAGTCGAAAGGCTAAATGCAGTGAATCTTGTTTGGGTTTCAGGTCACACTGGTATCCAGGGGAATGAGATCTCTGATGAGCTTGCCAGGCCAGGCTCAGAAGAGGTTTTCTCAGGACCTGAACCTGCCATAGGCCTGCCTGTATCTGTTGTTACGTTAGCCATTGATACTTGGGTTTCTCGTGAGCACAGGGCTCGTTGGCGTGACTGCAATGGGTGCAGACAGACTAAACGACTACGTCCGGACATCTGCGAGGGATCAGCGTCTTTTCTTCTATCTGTTAGTAGAATCGATTGCAGGCTTCTTGTAGGCGTCCTTACCGGCCACCAAGCTTTTGCTAGACACTTGAATGTGTTAGGCTTACGCGAAACCACCACCTGTCCTGCCTGTGGAGAGGACGACGATACAGCGGAACACTTCCTTTGTAGTTGCCCTGCCTTTGCTCGCATCAGATGGCGGATCCTTGGGGCTGACGTGGTGAGTGCCGAACACCTAAGCTCTTCATCACTGAAGCTCCTTCTCATCTTTCTTCGAAAGACGGGTAAACTAAATTCATTAATGTAGGGTGCCTGCATGGTAGTACAATGGACCAGTAGTTGTGTCTGAGTGCTCCATCGGATAGAAGCAGCCTCCAAAAAAAAGTACGTAACGTCTGTTGCTGTGTCTCGCCACATTTATCACCTAAAATCAGAGACACAGCGAGATACGCATTGTGTCGCTATATACGTGTTCCCGTAAGCTGAGCTGCGGGACGCAGACACAGACACAGACACATATACTTATTGTGTCCCATATATTAGGCAAAAAGTCTTGAGTTTCAATGTGCAGGAGAACGTTGATAGGACAAAACATAGTCGCACAGTTCCAAAGCAGTGACAGCAAGATTCTCTAGGCGATTTCAGTGCCAAGCTGGAAAGAGACGTCATCTTAACATAACAGGATAACAGGTTCAAGCTGATCTACTTTGCTTCGTTTTAGTAGTTTAAGAAGAACACAGGAGATCACCTCATCAATCAAAAGTCAACCAGATATTGCGATCGATGTAGGTAAGACGTCCGAACCTTGCAGCAAATTGAAATAATCTTAGAAAGTTTGATGTCGATCGTATGGATCTTCTCCGATTCAACCCTTCTTAAACCGAACAAGATCGCAAGTTCCTTCTCGAATCGAATCTCCCAAAACATCCTGCGAAGTCCTATGAATAATAATATTGCCCTCTGATCTGCTGGGATTCACCCGATCACAATAACGTAACTACAGGTTCGACGATAATGCGTAGATGTCACACCAATTATTCTACAGAGATCGAATAAACTCGAGAGCATTAGCTTGAATGAAAAGCATTAAGCACCAAAATAATGTCATCATTTTATAGCAACACAGCAGGCCACCATTAACCCCCGCAGCAAATCTACAGCATAAATAAGTCAGCTCACCAACCCAATTCAATAAATCTCCTTCGAATTGTGAACTTTAAATAACTTCACACTCACACCCTCATCTTATATCTAACAAATAATATCATAAATCAAAACTAACAAAACCTAAATGTCAAAATTAGTTTCTTCTGGCATCGACATTCAAAAGACCATCATTAGGTTCACAAAGCCGCAGGAAGTAGTCGGATATATCCTGCATGTCATTAAACTTGAAAAAAAAGCAAAAGAATCAAACACCATAAATTATATACATCGACATGAAAACATCCCACCCACACAGTTCAAGTCCCATGCAATAAATAAAATCGTATTTGATTGTAATATGCCACGACCTATTTAAGGACCTGCCTAGGTAGCAATTGGTAATGGCGTATATAAAAGTCAGTGCGGGAGAACTTACAACGCCAGGATATTTTATTTTCAATTACAAAACGCAAAAAAGGCAAACGATATCCGTTTTTCAAAGGATTTTCGATAAAAAATGAGGAAAAATGTAGAGCAAATTGGCAGTCGATATGCTTGCCTTTTTTTCAAGGATTTAGCACACTTTTTAAATTTACCGGTATAATATTGAAATGACGGACCCAACTTGTTTTTTTTTTTTTTTTTGATTTCCTTTTCATTGCTTTTGATTCAGAAGACGTTACTGCAGCCCTAGCGGAACGTTCTTATCGATAATCTTTGATACGGATGTTAAATAAAAAAGAAGTAAATCCCACTTCAGCACGAAGTTAAGCTGGAAAGCAAGCTGCCACCGGATCAAGATAAAGAACAAGAGTGTCGCAAATAAACGAAGGAGCAACCACAGTGTGCGAACCCTTTTTAGCGGTGTTATCGACAGCAATTTTAAAAGAATTTAAAAGGTTTGCACGTACAGTAAATTAAACACTGCTTAGCCGGTATAAATTAAACATTATTCTTAGAGATTTTTTTTTCGCTGTACAAAATGCGCGGAGGCAATTCAAATTCTTACGTGATCAAAAAACCTGTGAGTCATATTATTCTGACATGGAGGTTTGAGGCCAAAGAAGCCAATTTTTTCGTCACCCAAAATCAAACGAAAAAAAAAACAGCTTTATCCTATCAAAATTAACTTTTAAAATAATGAACTTCTTTGACTGTTGTCTGTTTACTTGCCCCGGCACATGTTTGAGCCATAAGCAGTTCCAATAACGTCAGAAAAACCAACCCTAAATCGACATGGAATTCGGTTCAATGCCCACGAGAATACCGAAGGCACCAGGTGCCAGGCACACGCCAGTAAACAGCCTTACATTATAAATCACACAAAGTTCAAAGGCTGTACATATTTGATTTACCCCTTGGTGCAATATTGGCACCACTGCGCTCTCATGTCGGCGATAAGGAAGACGATAAAAATAATATTATACATAGATTGCCTCTATAAGAAGTATATTCATCAATGGAATTTATTCGCATTTATAACAAGAATGTGAACACAGACAGATTGATGATGGTACTGCTGTTGCGGCACTCTTGCTGTTGGCTCAAATTATACTTGCCACATAACACAGCCGCCCCCGACATATGTATTACATTCGGAACAGATGCGAACAAAGTCGTCCTCATCTGTGCCCTGGTGAGTTGTGTTGAGTATTTTCTAGCCATAATGGAAATAACGCTGCGAGGCATCCAGATCCATATATATCCTTAAGAGAGATATGTAGGCTCCTTTCACGTGGAGCTATGGTACATACCTATAAACTCTTGTTGCCCCAAGCTACGAGAAGATTCATTATAACAACCGAAATGTAGATATAGGTGATATCTATCACGCCAGTTGAGATCGTACACGAACGGATATGTGTTTAATACATCTGGGTCCGTTCCAAATTCCCACATATCCCTGAGGTCCTTTTATCGAAGGCCAAAATATTCCAACTAATGTAATACAAAGGAATTTTATTCCGAAATTTATTTATCCACACATCCATGTCTATAGGCATACTTGATTCCTCGAATGGGAAATTTATAACCGATTCATGGAGCCTGCAATAGGGTTACATTAATCATATCCAATGCATATGTACGTGCCGCAAATGGCCAAAGTTGGCCCCCAGCACCTACCGAGCTCCCCTTGCTGGCTTCCGAAAACACAAGAAATGCGAGAAAAAAAGGCAATCGAATAGTTATAATAATAAATTAATCTTTGACTGGAAGTATATTTATGGATGCGGTTGAGTCCTTTCGGAATGTGTTTATATCTATCTTAATCCAAGGAGCTCTTCTATATGTGCATATCGGTCCACTTTTGTGTAAGGACCTAATTGTCCTTTGGAGATTTTCCCCCACAATGGAGATCAAGATGGAATATTATATTCCCTCACTGCTCATATTCAAAAACGATTATGATTTATTAAAGATACTTACAAACTGCTGTTGAACTGGGATTATAATACAGCAAAGGAAGTTGTATATATGACAAACGGATGTATCTTAGGAGAGATGGCAAATGAATGTGTATTTAACAGAGCGATGATTATCACATAGAGATATATGCATGAGCTAGCGGGTGTGAAGTGAAACAAAGCCCTTAGGTGTAATAATGAATAAGGATTGTAATTAAGATTTGATATACCGAAGCACGTAAATTAATTTTATATGAATGAAATTAAATATTTCAAGCAGAGAAGTCGTGCACCAGGAACAGGCGGAGATTAACGATGCTGTGATTATATTGTTATGCTTAAATTTTGTTCATGCCATTTTCGACAGTAAAATGTTCATTAAGAAGTATTACGAAACGAGGTATTCGAATTTGGAATTCATTTGCATAGAAGTATATCAAATAAGTAATGAAATGTTAAAATCCAAAATGAAGATGGTAAGCTTTCAGGAACTTAGGAATGGCTAAGGTTGCCCACCTTCAGTGATCATATCGAGATAAATTAAATTTATTAATTGCCGGAACATAACTCTTCTTTATTATCTGCCGGAAAATGTCCGGTCTGGATGGTTAAGGCTTCATAGACATGAAACCATCAGTCCAAACCTATACAGGACTTTATGCATTCCGATACGAAAATATTGAAGAAGTGTTTTGTGGGAGTATTATTTTTTTTTTTTTATAATTCACTCATGAAGAAGGGAGTAGGCTACCCTTTTAATGTAGGATATCTCACGAGCGGAAAGGAATAGAAGACGAGGAAAAGGAGGAGAGGTACCGGTGCACTCTTGTTTTGAAAAGTTGTAAATTGTAATGAGTAGGTAAGACTGATTGTGGTAGATCATTCCACATTCTAGTTGTACGGCTTATGAAAGAACCTCTGAACTTTACTGTGCGTCCGAAAGTGGGCTCGAGGGTGAACTGATGCGCATTTGATCTTTGAAGAGTATTACGGTTGAATATCTTGAGGGGAGGAATGCAATTGGCTATTTCGCTGAAACACTGTTCGTGGAAAAAGCGATAAAACAGTGACAGGCAGGAGACATTTCGTCTGTGTTCAAGTGAGTGAATAGACTTTCCTATGATTCAACGCCCGTTTTTGTATCCTGTCCAACAGGTGAAGTGCAGTCTTTAGGGCACCTGTCCAGACATGGGAGTTATATTCCAGCTTAGGGCGAATGTATGTTTTATATAAAATAGCCAAATCAGAAGGGGTAAAATACTTCGTGCACCGCTTAAGGAAACCTAGGCATTTCGCGGCGTTCTTTGCAGTCTCAAATATGTGGTCATTCCAACTTAAGTTTTTATTGACACACATACCGAGGATAGAAAGCCTTTCGGTTTCAGCGATGCAAGTGCCATTCATGGATAATGGCTTCATGGGACACGATTTTGCTTTCACGACAGAACACAGCATTGAGTTTTTGAAGCATTAAACTCCACTCTGTTTCCCCATGATACAATGCTGTTAAGGTCGGAGTATAATGAGTTAGACACACGCTGCTGTTCCAGTTCTACTTTCGAAGAAGAGGGGCGAGGAACCAAGAACGAATATGAAAAACTGAGGGTACTGTCATCGGCAAAGGAGTGAATTGGATTAGTAGTAGCAGACAAGAGACCGTTTGTGATAACTAGGAAGAGTGTCGGAGACAAAAGCGAGCCCTGGAAAACTCAGCGTTTAACTTATGAACAGCAGACTTGAAGCCATCCAAAACAACTTGAATTGAACGGTTCGAAAGGTTATTACTAATCCATTGAATAAGAGTTTCATCGATTCCAAATGCACGCATTTTCGACAAAAGAGCTTGGTGCCAAACTTTGTCAAATGCTTTTGAAATATCAAGCGCAACAATCTTGCTTTCACCAAGAAGATGCAAGGAATGGTTCCACTTTTCGGTGAGATATGCCATCAGATCACCAGTAGACCTTTTGCTACGAAAACCATATTGCCCGGCAGTACTAATTTTAAGTTAAGTAGTTTTCGTGATTCGAGATATTTCATGAGCTGGAAGTTAATCAGCGTTAACCTTAGAAAGAAGGGAAGTTACTGCAATTGGACTATAGCTAGAAGGAGAAGAAGAATCGCCTTTTTTAGGAACGGGCTGGACAAATGCTGTTTTCCATCTACTCGGAAAGAGGCCTGAGAAGTAGGACCGATGAAAAAGCTTACACAATGGTTTTGCCAGCGTGGAAGAACACCTCTTCAGAACAATAGGGGATATTCCATCTGGACCAGCGGATTTGTGAGTGTTGAGATCCTTAAGTACTTTTTTAACTGTACGAGTGCGAAAATGAATTTGTCCCATAGTGCATTCCACGCGCTCAAGTGCAGGCGGACACATTACGCAATCCGGTAGTGTTGAGCTGGCAGCAAAATGCGCTGCGAGAAGATTGGCTTTGACTACGGCACTGAAAGCTGGAGTGTCATTGCAGGCGAGTGTTGGGATGGAGGATGAGGCACAATTTTTCACATTTTTGACAAAAGACCAAAAATTCTTACTACCTTTGGGACAATGTAGAATTTTCTGTCTCAACTTTTGGTCACACAAAAACTTCACACGACGGATATGAGCATTGCAATGGTTTCTGGCTTGCTTGAACTTATTTTGGCTTACTTTATGGAGGGGTTGGCCTTGTAAGACCGAAAGTAAGACTCTTTCAATTTTATCGCCTCTTTGCAGCTCAAGTCAAACCAAGAATTCTCCTTCGGCTTGATACTATTAACCCTGTTAGGGATAAAAGATCTCATTTCTATGAGAATTATGTATGGTGGTGATCATATCGGCAGTAGCATTTACATTATTGTCGAAAAAGCATATAGCGACCGTTCCAATTATTATTATAATTATAAGACAACTTATTTACGGGAAGAATCAATGGGGCATATCCACTCCAAGGCTGCCATAAAGTTTGTGAATCATAAAGCGATCTCTTTCTCTTCTAAAGAATTTGATAGACCTTTTGATAGTAGGTTTTCTGTCATATACGAGACTACTTCAGGATGAAGATTATTTTATTCTTTTAGATTCTTATATCAAATATGTTGGGGTGCCGTGGCTTAGTGGTTAATGTGCGTGGTTGTTTCACCTGAAAATAAGACTCGTTCTTTTTCACGGACCCCAACTCCGCGAGGGTCTGACAAGCCCTCCGAGAGTATCACTTGTCTTGAAAAACTTCTCACAGTGCCGTTCGGACTCGGCAAAAAAATTGTAGGTCCCCTTGTATGTGAAGAAATTATAACACAGACAGCATACATTGTTGAGAAGTTGGCCCTAGTTCACCTCGAGCTTTTGCGCCACTCTATATCAAATATAAAAAATAAATAACTTAAAAAATTAGTTAACCCCCCAACATTATTATGCTAGAAGCAAAACTTCCCACAGTTATGTTGGTATTATGGCTTTGACTAACCGATTAGCAGGCTTTTTAGCTATAGGAACATAGAGAACAAAAAAAAAACTTACGCAAAAAGAATGTTAGGTTTTTCAACTGCAGTGATTCCACTCCAAGATGTTGTGTTTTCAATCTTAAAAAAAAAAACCAAAGTCATAGGGTGTTTCCACCGCACACTAATCCGCGATTAAGACAAATCATCCTAAAGTCTCCTCTAAATCACGAGATTTACCATACAATTATTAGTTTCTTCACGAGGAGATTTAAAAATTTATCTCTTCCACGCAAGAGTTCTTAAAGCAAAGCGAAAAAAATTCAAAGTTTTTAAGTTTTGATTTATATAATTTAAAATTTAATTTTAATTTAATTTTAATTTTAAATTAATAATACCCGACCCAGGGTAAACTTATTTTAGTGTTAAGTTTTCTGTTTTTAGATTTAAATTATACCTAACCCAGGTTGTATTAATTTTAATGCATAGTAATATAGCGAAATAATCACCGTCGACCCCTAAGACCTTTTAGAGATATGACAGGTGAATTTATGAACCCATCGGCTGTCCATATGTATACAGTTTTAACATCTTTAAAATAAAGCCAAAAACTGAAACTTGGAGTATTGCTTGGTTCCTACTTTGTACAGACAAAGTAGGAAAATTGATAAGATTCCCGCATGCCACGCCCACCATTGACTTGGATCACAGACCTCAGACAGTTTCAAATTTACATTTTATTTCAAAATGCCCTTTGGTCAAGTTAGACAAAGTATAGGAACTCAAATTTTTGTGCAGAACAAAAATGGCTAGAAGCCTTTAATAAGGCAAAAATTGGACCTCCCACATCATAGAGCAAGCCATTTTTTAACATGTTAGAATTTTAAAAGAAAATTCATTCTAAAACCAAAAAAATTTATACGACGTATTTCGTCTAAAGTCAACTTTAGGCGAAATTAAGATTTTGGTGGCATTAAATTCAACGTACTCAAACTATTTTATAATTTTTTTTAAACTTTTTATCTTTAAAAATGTGGTCACAATTTCAAAAAAAAACATATCAACTTTAGTCACATTTTTTAGTTGAGAATGAGGAAAAACAACCAAGCTAAAAAAAAAACAAAATTTATTACCTAAAGTTACTTAAGGTTATTTGTTTCTTTTAGTTAACAAAAAGGAATAATAACCTAACTTGACTCCAAATTGCCTGGTTGTTTTTCCAAATTTAATTTATAAAATTCTAACAGTTTTCTGTTGAGTTAAGCTGTTTTTCCGTAATAAATTTTTTTGTTAAGTTAATTTTTTTGAAAGGGACTTACGACCAAACTCATTTAAGTTGTCAGAAACCTCAACAGTTCTTCTCAACTCACAAAAACTGCCTTACGGAAACGAATCTTTACTCAAAATCGGTGACAGAGAGTTGTTTACCTCAGACTTTACTCTTTTTCGGATCCACAAAAAAGGACAAAAGAATGAAGTCTCCAATTATCGCCCAATCGCCAAACTGTCATGTATACCCAAACTTTTTGAAAGCATCGTCTACGATACAATATCATTTCACTGCAAACCAATCTTCTCGCCAAACCAACATGGCTTTCTGTAAGGTCGATCGACTTCCACCAATCTAATCGAGTTTGTTTCACAATCCTTGTGTGCTCTTGAGGACGGTAAGGAAGTCGACGTTGTTGCCACTCACTTCAGCAAGGCCTTTGACAAAATCTCTCATCACATTATTGTCCTCAAATTCACTGCCCCCCCCCCTAGTTTTGTCTTATGGCTCAGATCCTACCTTTAAGATCGACAATATATTGTTGCCTTCAGATCTTTTTTGTCTAACCCAATCTATGCCACCTCAGGAGTTCCCCAAGGAAGCCATCTTGGCCCACTAATATTTATCCTTACGATAAATGACGTCAACTCTATCATCGAGCACTCTTTGCTTTCGATATACACAGATGATATGTAAATTGCGAAGCATATATCGTCTCCTGCCGATTCGCTCGCTCTCCAATCCGACCTAAACAGCTTCGAAATTTGGTGTCAAAAAAATTCCCTCGAGCGTAATGTCAACAAATGCCAAGCTATAACCCTTTCTCGTAAGCGTTTACCCTCACCTGCCAGATCATACGCTATTGGGAACGAAGTTGTCCCCATAGTTGACTCTTAAGTCGACTTAGGAGTAATTTGTGACAGCGAACTTGACTTTCGTCTTCATATCGATAGCATCATCAAACGCGCCAACTTGGCGCTCGGCTTCGTCAAGCGCTGGTCGAAGGAATTCTCTAATCCCTACGTTCCTAAATTTCTTTATGCTACCTTCGTTAGGCCCTATAATTTTTTGCCGAATCCGAACGGCACATTGAGAAGTTTTTCAAGACAAATGGTACTCTCGGAGGGCTTGTCAGACCCTCGCGGACGTGGGGACCGTGAAAAAGAACTAGTCTTTTTTTTCAGGTGACGATGGCAGGATTCGAACCCAGGCCTCCGGCGTAGTAAGCACACACACTAACCACTACGCCACGGCACCCCCATTCTTTTTTTAAAGGGTTTATCTGTATTGTAAAACTTAAGTTTTGTAGCTAAGTGCTTTCTGAGTGCTTAATATACGGTTTTTTATTTAAGGCGAGGATTTTCCTCTTAAATTTCACGAAAGGTGATGTGCGATGAAAAAACCTTCAATCGTGTGTGTCAAACTCTACAACATTTTAAAGTAAAAGCAATACCAAGAAAAAATTTTAATAACTCATTTACATAAAAACTAGTGTAGAAATGGGAACCTTTTCCAACCTTTAAAATGAACACAAGTAAAATAAACTAATTTTTTTTTTTTAAATTGAGTTTATCTGAAATTCCTAGCAGGCACTTTTGTGAGGTTTTTTAGCTTTCGTCACCAACACACGAAACTGAACTGGATTTAACTGATTTAAACTTTGTTCAAAATGTTTAAATTTTTTAAAAAGGACCGCACCCATTTAAAGAAGCACGTCTTGGAGTATTTTCTCTGGCCTCTAAATCTCTTAGAGTATCAGCTTAGTATCAGCCTGGTCCTGATTGAACACAATTGAGCAAAGACTTCAATTAACACAAACCATCTTTGACCTTGGGCAACACAAATGCCATTAACCGAGTATAAATACACCACGAAAAGTGAATCCTTAAACAAAACAGACGTAAGCCACAGCAGAATCGTTTGTCGCTAGCAAAGCTAGTTTAACCATTAATTCGAAAAGACAATAAAACCAGCCCCTGTCAAGTAAAATAAATTACTTTGCTCCGAAATTAATTGTGCATAAAGCTTCTGGGAAATAAAAAGGGTCCTTTGAGTGAATAACCAAAATAACTCGTTTGTTTTTTTTTTTCGGTGGTTTACGAGTGAACGTTCTCTAAATCGCCTCGTTTCAGCATAGGCCTTTTCCTTCTTCTGTACATATAAATATAAGGACCCCTTCATGCCTTGTGCTTGTGACCATCAGCGCATAGTCATCATAATTTTTTTTTTCTCTCCGAATTACTTTTGGCCTGAATCCTGTTGCTTTGATTATTCCTGTGTTTTTTTTTTTTTTTTCTTTACCACCTTTTTGTGGCTTTTGCTAATCGGCCTATGTTCAGACTTCAGACTTCAGACCGCCCCAAACCTAAGGTGCCTCTCGCGGCACAGCATCCACACTTTATAGCCATGTCGTGAAAGTAAAAAAAGAAAACAAGCTACTCAGAAATGATACTATAACGTGAGGTAAATCGCTTTCAGGAACATGCCACTTGCCTACCGGCATCTTCCGGTTAATAGATCATTGCCAAGCCGAGCAGGCTTCAGAAGCAATAAGTGAACGCCTGGTATATCCACCTTCTTGTTGTTGTTTTTCTGCCGTGCCGTTGTGTTTGAGCTATTTTCCTTTGGGGGAAGATAAATTGTCACTTCGCATATGAGACTAATGATAAAAAGGACGCAAGCACATCCACAGCCATGTGGCCTTGTTATTCTGGTTTGTCGTCATACAGATATATGTATTTATACTCCCTGTGCCTATACGACTTTCCTAGAATTATTGCACATAAGCAAAGATGTCAGCAGAAAGGAGCAAACACACCATGAGACACCACGCGGCATGGAAGCGAAAGGAAAATGTTATTTTCCAAGATTTCCCTAGATTGACTGGGGATTAATGATTGCGTTGCGGCAGATCACCCTCAAAACAATGTGCCTACAATGTGATTATGGAATTCTGTGGTTTTATGAACCATAAAGGAGCCTAATGCGAATTTCTGCTCGGTTTTTTTTTTCTGCTGTGTGTCGTTGGTTATTTGTTTCTGTACCAACCGAGCGTTATTGCCTTAACGTTTTAAAGCCATAAAGTTAATTATGTTTATATATTTATTTTATTTTTCACCGCTACCCTGGGCTGACATCTTTTTTGAGCGCTCGTGTCCTTGTCAGAGCTGGTGGCAATGGGAGACACGAAATGAGATTTTCCTTGCCTGTTTCGTTTCCTATACTTAAGTGCTGTTAACCGCCACTGGTGTCATGTAGAGCGCGCACCATCAAATCAAAAGCTTCGAAAAAAGGAGCAAGGACGAATACGACAGCAAAAAATAAATAAAATAAAACAGATTCCGTTCTGCATCCGTTTTACGAAGCAACCGCAGAATTTTTGCGCAGCGACATACACCGGGAGCGGAAAAGAGAGCAAGGCACACTATAAACTAAAACACACAAATCCTTTGGCAATCGCTGAGTGTTTTTATTTTCTTTCCTTGCTTTGGCTTTTGCGGTTTGTGCTTTTTTTTCTACAATAGAGAGAGCAAAAGGATTCACACCATCTGCGATGTTAACTAAATCCATCTAAGAAACAAACCGGGGGTGGATGTGGAGGCCGAGTTTTTATGCCGTTTTTATATTTGCTGCTGTTTCACAAGTGAATGAGTGGCCTGCTTTTCCTTTTTTTTTTCTTTGTATCTTGAGCTGTGTTCATTGTGTCGCTGCTCGGTATTATTATCCTTTCGCTAGTTTTAGTCATCCTGTGAAGATTTTTTTTTGTACCATTTTTTGTTTCGTTTGCCATAGCACTTAGTTATCCTTGGGAAGTACAAGCATGGTGTTGAATTTACGACAGCGAAACAGCTTGTTTTGCTTTAGATAGTAGTTGCGCATAGCAAGGATGAATGGAATATAACCTAGTGTTGTCCACTTCAAGTTGTTTAGGCGGGAAGCAGAAAATGGGTTAAATTTCCTTTGAAAAGGTGTAGATATGCAAAACTGTTGCAATGGGTCTAAGGTATGACAATTTATTTATGTTTATCATTGTTAAAGGATAAAAATGGTGAAAGCTCCTTTCAGTGGGAAGCACAGCACAGCATACGTATTTCCAAAAACAGCTCAACTAGAGGGAAAATAATTTATTTCGACCCTTAAAAAAGTAATGGTAGAAGGAAGTAATCAGCCATAAATATCATGAAAGTACAAAAAAAAAAACAGTGAGAAAGTTCTACAGTGTGTATGCAAAAGTTACAGTCCGTAAAACGGACCGTTGAATACCCCATCCTATCCCACATTGTAAAATGCTGATGGCAAAGTTATTTTTTGACATTTTATAAGTAATGCAAACTTCGAAAAGGGGCGTTGTCCGACCGCCCCTAATTACAAACTATTGATTATAAGATACTTCCACAGAGATTTCCAAGTTACACTTAAATGTACGTAAAAATGCAATTTTTTGGTTCAAATTCAATATTTTTTAAAAATCAACCCCTAAAAGGGGGCGTGGCTAAAAACTTTAAATGAAAGAAATCTGGACTCAAGTCTCGTTAACCTAACCTGCTACTTTTTTTGTTTGTTGCTTTCCTAAATTAGGCTCACGGCCAATCGAAATTAAGTGTTTCTGCAACATTTTAGGTTTTTCTTCAATTCTGCCTCCAAAGAAAGGCGGGGCCCAATGTCTTGTATTAACAAAATGTGGGATAAAGCGTTTTCAACATAAAATATTTAGCAAATTTTTTTCAGTTTCGAGCAAAAATATTGAGTAAACTGCATTTGAAAATTTACCCTTAAAATAGATGCCACACCCACTAGAGGAGGTTTACCAATTAAATTAGTCTTTTTTGTGTCTTACATTTATTAGGAGATTCTAAATGTCAAATTTTAGCCTTTTAGAACGTCTTACAGTTTTGAAAACTCTGGAGGTAGTTGCACATTTAGACCGATTGTGGGCGTGTCTTTGGGCGGATTTTAAAAATTTTTACACTTACGAAGTTTCAGCACCATAGCTCAAAATCTAAAGCCTAAAAACATGTGACATACAGACGCACGGACATGGCTCATTCGATTCAGAATTCGGTCTCGATCATATGCCCTTAAGGTCTTGGGGGTCTACCATTATTATTTCACCGTGTTACAAACTATGTGAGAAACTTAATATACGTCCTATCCTATGGGATGGGGTATAAAAACGAGGCGGCCTGTGGGCTTTTTTTAAGATTAAACTAACCTAAGGTTTAATGTGTGTAAAAGTTTTACTAACGAATTTCGACTTAATGATACATTTGACGGATACATCTTTTTTTCTAGGAGGTCGCTACGCTACTATTCGATCGGACCAGTATCTAGATGATAACCCATTAGAAAAATTCGTTTCTTTCGTGGGAAAGGAGGCAAGAGCTTAGGTGTCTGCCCTAAAGAAGCTGCCACCTGATGCAAGCAAATGTAAAGGACACCTATATAGGTCCCATCCACAGGGAGGTTTAGATTTATTGATGCTCAACATAAGTGCTTGGCGAAAACAGTGTGGATGCTGTACGAGCGTCTCCTTTCAGTCTCCTCTTCGGTCGATTCTGGTGATGCTTACCTATTGTAGATGGGCGTTGTGGTTAGGCATGTCTTCTTCAGATTCATGTTTAATATGAATACAAATACCTCAGATTCGGAAAGAACAAAAGCGAACGCAGGTTTGGATCTTGAGAAAACCTCTTCTGCAGCTTACTCATCCAAGGTCATTCGACCTGGAATGTATGTATGGAATGAATGTAGGTATATAGCCTTCCGACTAAGTTCAGCGAAAGCTTGAGCTCTAGCTCTATCTTACACGAGGTAAGGTGGTTAGGTTAGGTAAGGTTGGAAGAGTTGTTTGCGTTTGCCAGATTAGCCCGTTGTGATTACCCCTTGTAAAACAGACAAACATGGTTGGAAATTTTTTTTTGGTATCTGAACCAGCCTGATCTTTTAATAAATCTTTTAAGTTTAGTAGTGATATTCCTGCCAGGTCGTCCAAACTATCAAAAAACCTGACTCCTAAAAAGGTTAGTCGTCGTTCTTGGAGAGCTGGCCAGTGGCAGGGAAAGTGTTCTATAGAGTTAAGGTGGCAATATAGTGCCTTTCTATTAGAGTAGCGAAAATCTCTGCTTGGAGCCTAGTCACATATTTATTTAAGTGTTTAGTATGCTCTCGCTTTTCAAAATGACTCCAACACCCTCTGTTTGGACTTGGAGCCATCTATATCTGTGGAAATACGATGGCATTATGAAAAAGTCCAACGCCTAAAAGTCCAAATGCCTAAAAAAGTTGACGTGGTAGTTTTTTTTATAGCAAAAGGATTTCTAGTGTACTTGTTTACTCAGGGTGAACCATCAGGGCCAAATTCTCAACAATGTATGCGTGTGTGTTGATTTCTTCACATACAATGAGACCTTTAATTTTTTTCTAAATCCGAAAGGCATTTTGTGAAGTTTTTCTAGACAAATGATACTCTGGGAGGGCTTGTCAGACCCTCGCGGAGGTGGGGACCGTAAAAAAGAACGAGTATTTTTTTCAGGTGACGAAGGCAGGATTCGAAACCAGATTACCGGCGTTATAAGCATACATACTTACCACTTTCCCTCGGCATCCCACTCCAACTCAACAGCCGTAGTTTTAAAATCGCGACGTACGGGCACAGTGTGCTTTGATTGCAGCCTCATGTGCATTATACCTTAATACGGAATCTATTGAACTAATGTTTCATCTAGGCCGTGCTGTCTGGCTGGTTAGGCACATACTATAAACGGTCGGGTTACCAAAAAGGTTCTCAACACCAACTGTAAAGCGCCCAGCACGTACCTCTTCAAGCTTTGCAGGATTTTCGGCACTGATAGCCGTGTTTTAGTAAAAGGCTTCCATCAAAGAACAAAATTGCAGCTCAGTCAGCCACTCTTAGCTTATCTCTCAAAACAGAAAGAAAGACATACTTATGCATCTGAAAGCTTTAGCTAGGCTAGTTAATTCATATACTCTTCAGGCATTGACAGGAACACGACTTTAAGGTTTAACCATACAACGTTAAAGTCGTGTTCCTAAGCAGTTACGAATCGATTCCCTGAAAGTTTTTTTTTGCGTTGGGAGGTGGCAACCTTTTGAAGACAAAACTGAGCCTTTGCTCAGAACCCTTGGCTTCAGACTTCTTGGCAGTCATGCTCTAGGTCTTCAGGGAAAACGGCCACTACAATGATCGCTTTGACGTCAGCGAAGCCAATTATTTTCGAGGACCTGGGTATCCGAGTTTGAGTACGATTTTTTTTTTCGGAGGTTGCTAAGATTCGATGGAGCATTCAGAAGCAAGTATACTGGTCTATTCTTCAACCACGAAAATACACTAGGGTCCGCAATAGGATCGTATCACTCACGTCACATCAGCTAACGCTAAGTGAAGCACCCTTGCAGGCAATGCGAGTTCGTCGTCGTACATAAGATTTCACAGTAGGGGCTGTAGTACGGAACCTTGAGGCTCGAGTGGCCGTACCGCCTGTGACGTTAAACTGCTTCATCCTTATATTGGTGTAATACAATATTCTGTTTCTAAAGTAGTTCGTCATTATATTCTGCAGGATGATGATCTAGCATGATGATTGTGGGTACAGTACTGGTTTCTACCACCTTTACATTGTCTTCCATATTGCCTTTCTCGTTGTATTTACGACTTGTTTGATGGCGTCGATCCATATTGGAGAATCTTGAAAGTTATAAATCCCATGGTGTGTCTCGAGTTGAAAATAATTTTTCTCTTCCATGAAATCTCTTAATGTGAAAACCTGATCCGTGTCGGTTTGTGTGTGGACTAAAGACGGTCATGGTTTGTTTGATCTTATATATGCAACGTTTTAAAGGGACGTGCGTCGATTTGTCTTACAAGGAAAGAGACCGTCTCTCTTAAAGACGGACCTTATGAATTGTATCTTTCAGCCACACTTAGTTTATGGTTCGGTATCCAAGCATCCCACCAAAACATCAAGTCCGTCAGAGCCATCAGAGCAGGCAACCTTGTAGGTCTTGAGGATTTTCTTAGCTTACCTATGTTACTTCCTCGATACTATGGGAATGTCTCTATAGTTGCGTTGACGACACTTTGGTTGTCCTATTGAACAGTTTATTTTCTGTCTTGTAAAATAGCACGTCGCCTCTCTCTCCACATAACGCCCTTTAACTAGCTGCTAGAATTATACTGCTCAAACCACCTGTACTGTAAAGGGAACAAATTCTATTCAGACTTCTTAGGGCCGGTTTTCAGTGCTGAATTTAGCCTAGCTTTAGCCAAGATCTGTTAATCCCGGAAGAAAACGAATATAGAGTTAATCCAGCGATATGTTTTTCAGTGCAGACTCAACTCTGTCAGTAAATTTTTCAAAATCTTCGACTTTCCAAATTATTTACTTCCCCAGCTCTCACTCTATATAGAAAAACACAGCAAAAGAAGTTCGAGTTATGTATTTTCAGATGTTATTTTTCACAGAAACACGCAAAGCCACTGAAATTTCACACAGAAAAAAAAAACATTCAAAGAAGTTTATACTGTCACCAGCGTTGATCCGGGATTAACTCACCTGATTTGGCGAGTTAAGCCAGGGTTAATTCCGGATCAATTATCACTGAAAAATTCATTTCTGGGGCTAATCTCAGTTTAACAACTCGGAACCTCGGATCATCTTGCACTATATTTCTAAAATTTATAATTATTTCAAAAGAAATTTATTAAAACCCGATTTATAATTAAAATTAAGGATAATATTCATCGGTTTTTACTATTTTTGGAAGGTCTAGTGCGTTGAAAAAGTTTCGTTCGGAATTTCTTGGTTCAGCACTTTAAGTATTTCATCCGCTCACTGACATTCCCACTTTTAAGGGAGAAAATCAAAAGGAATCCTTAAAAGAGGTCCTAGAAAAGATGCGTTTCAGGTTATGCCTGCCGTGTGAGTAATTGTGGGTCGACTAGAACTTGGTGGTTAATTTTAAGTTTTTACTTAAGATTTTGTCAGTTAAAAAATAATAAAATAATAAATAAAAATAATATTTAAAAATATAAAAAATAAAAAAAAAATCTTCAACTTAAAAACGGCCCCAAAATGGGCGTTGCAAATACTTATTCTTTTAATTTGATTGTGTTCTTGAATACATATATGATTGTAAACCGTTTGCTAGAACATGGCGTTTATGAGAAAGAAACATGACCACGCCCATATGGGGGCGAATTTTCCTTTTTTTGATACGCCAATCACAATAGACTATTAGGCAAGGATGCCAAATACCGAATTTCAGCGTCCTACAAGGACTTTGATTTTTCATGCTAGTAAATAAAGTTGGGGTGTCAGTGACCGGATTTCAAAAACTTATACACTTGTGTACAGCTTCAGCACCAGGTAAGAACAAGTATCAAATTTCAAGTCCCAAGCTCAAAATTCAAGGCCTAGAAACTACTGACAGACGTAATGACGGATGGACGAACGGATGGTCATGGCTCATTCGACTTACAAATCGGTCTCGATCATATGCCCTTAAGATCTTGGGGGTCTACGGTGATGAGCTATTTCTCTATGTTACAAACTATGAATCAAACTTAATGTGCCTCCTATACTATGGGATGGAGTATAAAAAGAGAGTAATGGTAACCCTAAATACATTAGCGCCATGTCTTACAGAAAAGCGCAAAGCCCTAAAATTGTTCTTCATGAAACCAGACAGGCAGTCCTACAAAAATTCTAAAGTGTAACGCAGAACACCTTAGGTGTTATAAGGATGCTACTTGGGCGCTACATAAGACCTTGCATTCTTTGCACGTAGTTGCTTTTCGTCAAATAAGTTCTATAAAAGCTTGAAGTGGAACCCTTTTCGCACTCAAAATTAGGTTCTATAAAGAGCCACATCGCCTTTATTGGAAGAAGTCTTGTAAGGGACCGGTAACTTCTATAAAACCAACTTCAAGAACTTATATAAGGTTTTATTATTTGGTATGGCAAAACACAAATTTCTTTCGTCATTTGGGTTGAATTACCGAATGTTAAAATGATTTTGACATTATTGGCCCTTGCCATATTTTTCGACAACCAGGTCTAAATCAATGAGCAAGAATGCTTAACAGAGTGCTACTGTTCGTTACGGCGTAAATTTTTTTGCTTACTTGTTAACTTTTTTTTTGTTTTTGTGGGCACAACCCCTTAAGAAAGGTTAATTCCCCCTCCACGTCTTATCTAAACACAATTTTATCCAAACCTCTTCACCAAGTCTGTGTACACTGTCAAATCCTATATTAACCACTTGGGAATCTAAACCAAAAAGAGCAATCACTATGAGCGTCCCCGTCCCGCCGGCCGGCTGCTCTGCCCGCACTTTATTCTTTAATTAACAATTTCATTTGGCTGGAACAACATCGATGTCCTTTTCAACTCATTTGCACATCCTCAGAAATATCTTCGGCCCAGCAAGAGGGACAGACGGAAAAAATAAAATAAAATTTGCATATCGTTCCCTACTCGACTTTAGCCGAATTGCTTATTTGCCATTTATATAATCATAATGGAACGATTAGTTGCAGATCTAATTCCCTAGTCAGACCGAAGACGCATCTGAAATCCTTTTTTTTCGGGTGTGCTCTGTTATCGGTCTACGCCCAATCCAAACACAATTGCGAAGATGCGAAAAAGGGAGAAGCATTCGAAATCATTTAGAAAATGACTGTTCCCTGATGGGTTTCTTTGGACGAAAAATATATATGTATGTATAATTTTTTTTATTCTCTTCTATAGAAGGTCCTTATCTCGCCCCTCGGTTCTATTTGAAAACGAATAAATGAAAGTGTTTCTCTTGCTCTTATCTCGAGCATTTCTCGCTCCTTAAGTTGGAAGATTTCCTTCAGCGTTTTATATACCCCCAAAGCACATTATGCAAGTGTGAAGCACAAAAAAACGCCAGTAGAACTTTTCATTTAAATTAAAATGATATCCTTTATTCACAGTTAAGTGAGGGTGGGCTTTGCCATTTGTATCCCTTATCCGGTTTCTTTTTTCGCACGTCGCTCAAGAAATCTATCCAATTAGTAGGGTGGGGCAAGCGAAATGGATTCGAGGAAGAATCCTGTGCTAAGGTAAACATAGGGAAAAATTATAATTAAGTTTTTAATTTATCCTTTTTATGCTATTCAAAGATTAAGCAGATCGGCATTTCGTTTTGATACGGGTGCTTAAGCAATACACTTTTGAATTTAGGTGCTAAAACTCTTTGAAGGTACCTACCCATCAATTTAGAGGGTTGTAATTTGTAATTGTAAATTCCTTAAGTTTTGCCTCATCAAAACGGCTTAAAGCGATGATGAAATTCCTACCCCAACTTTGTATGCGTTTAGCTTATACAAAACAGCGAAACCGTCTTATTCGCAGGACTGCCAAACCAAAGGGATACGCTGCCATATCCACTGCAGTATATCGAGCATTCGACTCGATTCAATTCAATCTTGGCACCGTCCCATCAAAAGCAAATGCAATTTCGTTCAGTCTGCCGTTTGTCCTTTGTCCTCAGCAATAAATCATTGTTCGCTGTGATGATAATACGATGTCCAATGGATCGAACAAATTGATGACCCATCCGAATGGATTTTAATTAATTTGCACTTGCAAGCAACGCTATCCAAGGAAATTAATTTTCCTTTGTTTGCAAAGCACAAGTTGATTGATATCCTTCGTTCTTCCGGCTATACATCCTGGCTAGTTAATACATTCGAGCTCATAATTCTTCTAGACGCGTTAGAGGTTGACGTCAGCAAAACGGTGACAACAAAAGTCCGATTAAAACAATAGATATACCCAATTTGGTTAATGCGTTACTTGGGCCGGCATCAGAAAGCCTGGTTGACCCCTTTTATGTCTGGCTTTCATGACAATTTAAATGAGAAATCGATGGATATGTTTTAGGCAAGAAAAAAAAAATGTCCTTTTTCATAATGGATGACAATGTCATTACGGTTGAAACTTTTTGTCACGCTATCGAATTTACGACATCTCTACTCGGGGGCGGGCAAAAAACAGAAAATTCTTCATGAATGGATTCCTTTTTGGCTCGGCATGACATGTGAATGTGATGTCATCAATTTTCAAATTCAACAACTCACTGGTATTTATACAAATCATTCCAAAGGAATGATAAGCCAAAAGTTTCTGCTAAACCTCCCTTTTTCTGGGGAAGCGAAATCGTTTATTGGTTTTCTTTGCGGGTATTGGTGCATTTATTTGAATTCCCGTCTTCTAAATCAATTTGGGGAAGTTCTTGAGTTTTATATTATAAATCATGTATAGCAGGATGGATACCCTTTCGAGAAGATGAATGTCACAGCACGACCTTTTTCTTGAAAACTTTTCAACGGTTAATGGTCGGATTACACATTATTTTCTCAATATTTTTTGTTATGTTATACCATGTTATACTTAAACCTATTATATTTTTGGATGGATGTTCAAGAGTTGCGGTATCTTTTCTGTCGATTTAAAGAGATTGAAGTTTTTACCCTCTTCGAATTTCCATGTAATATTATTGGACCTGTTTGAGCAGATGGAATATGAAGTGGTAACGCTCCGATTTAATAATAATGTTCAAATTTAATTTTAATGTCCTTATTGTCAAAATATTTAAAGTTTTCCAGATTTGTTAAAGAAAGCTGAAATAGATTTAAAATAAAAATCACTAGAATGGGTGCAATGAATTAAAAACTACGATTTTTTAAACTTTTCTTACCCTAATATAATATTTTAATTGTAGTTTATTAAACTTAAATTAACAAGAAATTTTATTGTAGTTTAAAAATGGCAAAGAGTGATTTCGAGAAATTTTTTGTTACGTAATTATTAAAAGCCGTCTTCGTTAAACGTAAATATAGAAAAATCAAACGGACTTATTGAAACTTTTATCGCATAGGATAGGGACAGCCCTTACATTAAGTTTTACACATAATTAATAGCACTGGGAGATTCTGATGATAGACACTCAAGACCTTAGGAAATAAGGGCATATAATCGAGAGACCGCATACTGCTTTCAATTTTATGCTTTGGGACTAGCATTGAAGTTGGGGATGGTATTTGCTTAAGCTCATGGTAGCTATAGAAATGGTGGTAGTCCCTAAGTTTGAGCTGACAAAACGAACAGCGACATCATCCGCGTAGGCTTGTGTGTAGGTTCAAGGAAGGATGAGACCCTACGCTTACTACGGATTAATGTCGTCATCACAGTCTGCTTTGCTATTGATTAAAGATCCCAGGTATTTAAACTTTTCACACTTGGGAAGCAGATTTCCATTCAATTAAATATTTGGAACGGCTCGGTTGGGTCAGAAAATTGGCAGCCTAGGTACTCTGTCTTCTTTTGGCTAACACGATACCCATTCCCCGGCAAAACATTCACCCATACATCAAGTGCTACAGGGATATATGATCTTCACTTATGATAACCCCATAGTCAGCAAAGAATAATTGATGTACTTTCGGGTTCGTCAGTTTTCCTTCAAGCAGGCAATCAAGGACTGCAATGAAAAGCAAAGCACTAAGGACGCTTCCCTGGTGCACACCGAATTTAATTGGGAACTCATCAGTGACTCCGGAAGGATATTTTACTTTTGTCTTTGCTTCCTCGATCATCCTCACTCCTCGTTTTCTTAAGGCCACCCATGTCGGATTTCGTGGTAATCTATTGAAAGCTTTTTAAAAATCAACCAGCACTATATGCAGATCGTTAAGAGCATCAGGATGTTTTTCCATTATGATTCTTATACTTGTGATTGCATCAGTGATTGATGTACCCGCGACAAACCCACATTGGTCCTCAGATAGCCTTTTAATTTTCCGCAGTGGGCTGTATCTAGTACCCCTTCGACGATCTTCATTCTGTGGACATCAGCTTGACAGAACGACAATTGTTCAAAGGAAGAAGATAACAATCCATTCACTGATTAGGCATTGGATCCCCTCTTATTAGTTTGGAGATGGAGGTCATGAGCCATCTGGACCCACTGCCTCCTAATTTCTTCCAGAACAGTGAGGGTATGGTATCCGGCCGAACCGCTTTTCGCTCTTTGGAGTAGGTATACTACTGAACTGCCTTCCCAACTTCTTCGACTGTAATGTCTGGTACTTCTTTCCAGTTGGGAGTGGTTTCCCCTGGAAAGTGTCGCTGGGGAAACTAATCATTCAGAAGTCCCTAACAATTCTGCCGCCCCAAGTAACGCAGAAGCTCTTGTCCACCGTTACGTTTACAGCACTACATCATAAAACCTTAGGTTCATCAAGTTGGTTTTATACAAGAAACGCGGCCCCTTAGAAAACCCATAAAACCTCCCTAGAACTTAATTTTCCGTGCGAAAATGGTTCCATTTCGGGCTCTTATAGAACTCATTTGACAGTCAATACATTTTTGAAAGAATCTGTAGGTACACACACTTTCAGGGTGTTCACCCATTACTTTCAAGGTGTAGTTTTACTTTTACTTGGGTATACATGTTGAAAGTGTTGATGTATTTGCACAAATAACTTTGTTCATATTAAATAAGGTGATGAAGTTAGTGAGCAAAAAGAGTGGACTAAATTAGCTGTAAGCAAAGTGCGCATTTAATTTCTTCGAATGGTTCATTAAACATTAAATTAGGACGAAAAGAAAGAATGCGCTTCTTGAAATATTAAATATTATATAAAATAAAGAATGAAAGATTTAATGTAGAGCCCACATAGCACCATTATAGCACTTAAGGTTTTCTGCGTTACCTTTTGGGAAATTTGCGTTCTGTGTAGCACTGTCTAGCTTCATGAAGTAGTTCTACATTTTAAGTTTTTTTGCTTTCTATCAAACATTGCGCTGATTTATTTAGGGTTACCATCACTCACCATTTAGGGTTACCATCACTCTCTTTTCTTTTAAGTAGTTTGAATATTTGTAATTATTGATATGACAGACGGTTATTGAAACGATTTTTTTCTAGATGTTTTATTCTTAGTAGCAGTTTATACCATAAGAGTTTAAAACTCCAAGGAGGACACTTTTTAACTGTCTGCCTTAAAAGTGATGTCAATGAGCTGATGAAATACTTGAACTGCTGGACCAAGAATGCCTAAACATAACTTATTTGACCAGCTAGAACATAGAAAAAAAGTGAGAAACAACAATTCTAAAGCATTATAATTATGGCTGGTCCCAATATAAGCAACGATACGTTCGGTTAGATTTTTAACTAATGTTCATAGAAAAAATAGCAAAAAAAAGATTAATACTCCCTAAAAAAACCTAAAACTATTATAATCTTGTTAAAATTCATCTCATTCTACGTATTAAAAATGTAAAATTTTTATATCAAAATGTTTTGCTTGCAATTTTCTTACTACAAAACTGGCAACCATTAAGTGCTATATAAGAATCTGAAGTAGTACTTCTGATGTGTCAAACTTATGCTGTTAAAAAGCAGGTGCCTTGGAAGGTCTACAAAACCTACGCTATAGAACCTAACCCCTCGGCACTTATAACCTTATAACTTCAGTGCAAACAACGTTTATAATAGCATCACGTTTACGAAACTTAATGTGCTGGCACATTTAGCTGCAAACGTTTCTATCACCAATTTCATAAGTAAATAAGCTGCGCACCCATGCATGGTACGATAAAGAAACCTTATAAAACCATTAGTGCTGCTGAAGAGCATTTTGAGCGTCTTATGAGTCCAATATTCAAAACTCAACGCTTTTGGTTCTAGGGTGTGCTACTTGGGACCACCTGTGAAAAATTTTGTCGTCATCCACAAAATGCTGTCCCTGAGCATTGTTGATGAACTTTCTCGAGCGAATCTCCTGGGCGTTTCTTTCTGGGCTGCAATTTTGTAGATTTTAGCCCCCTTGTTCAAGGTGCTTTGTAGATGATCCTGTGTTGTGGCCTGATGTGTATTACCAGTGGAAGCACAAACTTCCTCCCATTTCTGATACACGCCCTCGATTTCGTTTGCTTGAACCTTGGCGCACCTCTTCTTAGCGAGATTGCTGAGGAGTCTATATTCCAAATCCTGGCAAATCTCTGCTGTTCAAGCAGCACTTCTTCCATGCCTTGAAGGCCGCTTTCTTTTCACTATTCACTAGTTCCACCTCATCTGACCCTGTTTCTTTGACCTGTCCGTAGATCAATGACATTTTTTAATGACATTTCAACTAAAACTTTAAAGCTATAACAGATACGCAAAAATCTCAAAGCTGACATGTAAAAAAAAAGAAAAAAACAAAACTTACAGAAAGTTATTATTCATGCTTCCATAAACAATCACATTCGTTTCCCAGTTCTATTCCAACCTAAGTCAAATATCTAAACGATGCTCTTTCCTATTATCCTTCAAATGCAATATTGTCTTATCCCCAAACAACACTGGCATGCAAAAATTTAAATGCACAAGATATGACATAGAAAATGCCATCCATTCTTATTCGATTTATTTTATCTCTGGGTTTGCATAGAAATAAAAATGTCAAATGGCACTCTGCACAGTACTTGACATACATTCCGCCGAGAAGCAACGCATCTACCTTCGACTGCTGCACATACACCACGACGACAAAAAAAAATAAACAAATTTTCTGAGTTATCCTTAAGAGAATCTATTCCCACAAAGAGGAAAAAAATTTTAATTTATTCGGGATGCGTTTTCACTGTCTGTGCGAAGCTTATACCTCGGTTCCGCTCCTGACATAGATTGTGGTCGGAGTCGCAGCAAAATCCCCAAAAAGTCGAAGAAAATTTCGTGCTTTTGCTGAAATGGGGTTTTATGGGATTGTTATGCCCTGGCTCACATAAGCAGTATCTACTGACTGAATTTACCCTTCAAGGATATATCACGTTCGAGTGTGGCACAGAGCAGTTAGATGCATTGTCACCAGGCGGTTTGTTTTTTGCAGTCAAAACTCAGATGAATTTAAAGCTGTCGTACAGTTTTTGTTTCGCCATTTTGGAAAATTGGGTTGAATTTTTTGTGCATTCAGATAAATTTCATTTGTTTAAGGAAAATAGAAGAGAAACGGTTAATTGAATCCAAGGGTAAATGCTGAGTTTTGCAAAATATACGAGGCACACCCACACACAGGTATATCGCTCTCGGGTGAAGCCACAATTGGAGAATATATTTTCTCAATGAATATGAATGGAAACATTTTTATATTCACGTGGCCAGGTAAATATTGGTGTTTATCTAGCTCAGGGAAGCATGCAGAGTACCTGGAATCATTCAAGTGTTTTTTGGTTGTTTTGAAAGGGTTAAGGCTGCGGTGATGTTTTGCGATGGTGTGCAACCTGAAATGAATGTAGAGCATCCATGCAAAATAAATGGTCTGTGAACTTTAAAGCATTCAAGTTGACTCTTATCTGGAATTAGAATGCGAATTGAGTTTCTTTTTGTATATTAGAGGGGTGGATTTTACGTCTTTTAAAACATTCTTTGATTTCAGTAATATTTTCTACGTTTCTAAGTAGTTTGCACCAAAGAAAAAGGGGTAGATATGTGGAATGGAAGCGAAATTATTATAATTAAATTTAGGGGGTTTTAGATTTAAAATTAGGGGATTCATAGAAAATTTAATTCATATTAGCTACTTATTCATAACAAATTCCGAATAAAGGCAGATTAGGCTATGTGGTTGCCCCTATTCGGCAAGGACACACTAAGATCAAAGGAGGGTCATTGTAGGACCGGAGTTACCAGCCCGAGGACCTAAGTGATAACTTTCCATTTTGAGTGAGAGAGGTCGAGACAACCGGTATCGGTATAAGGCTGTGCCGAAGGTCCGCAATCAATAGTTGATTGGCTAGGGATTTACAGGAAAAGGGTAATGAAGCCTGGGGGTAACCGTTTCGGTGTCAAACCCTGTCAGAAAGGATAAGAGGGCCAGTGAGAGTCTTCCTGAAGAAAGGGGTCTCTTGACTGTGGGATTCCAGATGGGATTTTACCTCGAGGATGGGAGGGGAGGGGTTGGTGCGATTTTGGGGGAAGTAACGTTTTCGGTGTGAGCGCGCGTCAACCAGGCGAGAGGTTCTTATTTTAGAAGACACGGCAAGGGTAAATAAGAAAGTGCAGAGATAACCGAATGCGGTACCCCGACTGGTGTGGAATTCTAAGGCAAGAAGCTGATGCAGGGAAACCGTCTTTGGTGTATGTACACCCGTTCTTCAGACGACTCACATCAGAATTGATCCTGGGGGGAATGGGAAGGTAGGAGTATCCAAAGTGGTATGAACCTGTACCAGAGGGAGCATATATGCTAGTGTTCCCCTTAGGCTGGAAAGTTAAGGGCACCCGAAGCCGTTAAAGCCCGTATCGGTGCAGGGAAGACCCTGGGATATGGTGGGTGGAGGGGGAAAGTGTGTGTGGATATGGCATTTACTTTTGGTGTTCTACTATTTTGTTCCCGGGTCACGTGAGGGACAGATTGTGCGTTTAGTTAAGCGATAAGGTAGGAGATAAAGTAATTATCGTCTTTAAGTCGAGTCGAATTAGATCTTAGATCTTCCATCTATCTATTGCCCCTCAAATGAGAGCTAGGCTCAATGATGGAAGAATGCAAGTGTAACCGATTTTCCTCTTCCAGCAAAAATCCTTGCTAGGAGAGGAATCTTGGTTGAGAAGCTGATGGAGGATACCCGTTACGGTGCAAGCCCGTACCTGTGGCGACTCAAGTTGGAATAAGCCTTGGGGGGTTGGAATGGTAGGGGTAACCGAAGCGGTATAAGCCCATACCAGGGAGAGGCGAATATATGTTGCGGTGCTCCCGTAAGAGCCAAGATGTGAGAGTAACCGAAGCCATATAAGACCGTAACAGGCCGGTCCTATAAGGCAACTTGCGATGTAGTGAGGGGGACGGGAAGAGTGACGGGGGTGGGATATTCCGCATTTACTCGTAGAGCCTCGGTGCTCTACGATTCCCAGGCGGTCGATATGGATGGGTTGTTCGGTTCACTTATTAGGCGCTTAGCCAATTTGACCCACTTTCCTCTTTAAGTTGGTTAATGCCAGATCATTTGGATCTTAGAACAAGAATTCACCTTAAGTTTTCCTGCTCAAAGTCGATGGGGCGGGAGAGTTACACAGAAGGTGAACCATGGTCTCTTACTCCTCCTCGTGTCTGCAAGTTCTTCAGAAATCGTTGAAGGTGACACCAAGCCTTACGGCATGTCACACTTCCATACAGTGGCCTGTGAGGGCCCCAATTATCTTTCTAAGACTCAGCCTATTAAAGGAGATGAAACTTTTTCGGCCTTAACAGGAATTTCGGCTTTTCGTATGGCCTTTGACTTTGCATTGGGCAATACAGCGCCGACCTCTGAGACCGCCGACTTGAAGTAGTCAGCAGAGAGGGCTCAATGTTTCAAACCACGAGCCTGACACTCGTCCATAAGGGTTGGAGGTGGATAACTGGGCCTTCAGAAGTCTCCAGATCTGCGAGCCAATCCTACCCAGGATTAAATGATCCTTCGCAACCTTGCTTAAAGGCCTGGACATCGTTCAGAATGGCTTGGCCTTCTTTGGAGTTTTTTAAGGGCCGTTTTGAGACCTGAGTCTCTTGGACATCAGATTTGAGGTTGACGGCTTGGTCAAGATAGCCCCCCAAAGCGAGTTGGTGCCTCCGCCTAGTGCTATTAAGGAGCCTTTCCGAAACGAGTTGATTTCCATTATCAGGGGCTTTACCCCTAAATTTGCCGTTCCAGGCTTTGTTTGCCGAGCCGTCATCGGATTGCCTCCCGTAACAGGTTGGCAACACGCGATGATTGCCTTAGCTTATTTCGTAGACCCACGGTTGCTCACACTCCAATTCGCCTCCCCCTTTTTCAGGAGACGCCACCGAGTCTAAACACTAAGCACTAAGTTGGAGTAAACTGCAGATTTTTCCCGGGGTAAATAAATTTAGTTCGTCTTGTGGTCTTAAGAGCGATTTTATTTAATATTTTTTCGGTGCTAAATTCTTAAAATCTCTGAAGAAGTCATGAAGAAAGAACAAAATGTTAGAACAAGATAAAAAGAGGGAAATGTACTTTTCCCCCACCCCAACAAAGCTCCTGCACTTGTCCGTATAGTAAGGCTTTGTCGGCTTCAATCACTAATTTTTAGTGTAAGAAGAAATATCAAAATTATCAAAATATCAAAAATAGTGTCCATTGGGTCATCAGCTTTTGAATTTCGTGTTTTTCAACAACTTTGATGTTTTGCCTTTAGGAAACAATAGCATCTTTTTTGGAATAGGAATCTTAAACCCGCTCTTCTAAGGGAACTAATCATTGGAGCACAAGCTGTGGCGCATTAAAATTAACTCTGTTTTTTACTACCTTTTTAATTTGAGAACTAAGAAAAAGTGACGGGAGTTCCTCCGCAAGGTAGCGTATTTTCCTAATTTACTACCGAGCAAGACACAATCCACGTGCCAATTTTGAGTTGGTGTACCATCGTGTGTTCAAAGAATGATTTGTGATGTTCCAGTTTTCAGGGGAGCTAATTTGTTTACTGATCACTTACTTAGTGCTGTGTAAATTGTTTATCGGTGATAGTATTCCTTTGCCACCCAGGCGAAAACCAAGACTGATGAGGGTGACCCGCATACGGTGGGAAAGGTTGCAGGTTGCTGACTCTGATTTCAGAGAGCGCTTTGCACAGCATGTTTCGGAGAAGTTTGCACAAATTCCAACTGACCTTTATTGAATGTAGAGGAGGAATGGCAGCTGTTTTTATCGGCAGTCATTGCCTCTGCAGGAAATGTTTGTGGAGTGAAGCGGCTTGGGGTAGCGCGGCTGGTGGTGAGAAAAGAACTGCTTGGTTTAAAACGCCTGGAGTTCAAGAAGCCATCAGAGAGAAGAAGAGAGCGTGGATCCAATGTAGAAACTGAACTTCTCGAGCCCGGTACAATGAGGCGCGAAGGACTTCCAATCTGGCAGTTAGAACAGCCAAGGAACAGTCATGGAAAAAGTTCGGCGAGAAGTTGAAGCGATTAAAGTTGGAACGATTACAGATCTGCAAACAAGATATTTTGACATACCATTCGCCGGCTCAAAAGAAGGAAGTTGAATATCATTCAAGGAGTTAAATCCAAGGGCGGTACACTTCTTTCAAATGAGAGCGATGTCGTGCACAGAGTTCCTCAACCCCCAACAGGGCACTGAAGATGGCATTCCTACTGCTGACGAGATAAGGGCGGAGAATAGTTCCACAGTAGACGAAGTCACTTAAGCGATTAAATCGCTAAAAGTTGGCAAGTCTGCTGGAGTTGATGAAATCCGGTGAAATGGGTGAAGAGGGTGTTAAATGACTAACACCTCTCATTAAGGTGGCCTTGGATAACGGGAAGGCAAGTAGCGATTGGCAAACGGGAGTTATAGTGCCCATTTTCAAAAAAGGGAGCAGGAGAGATTGCGCCAACTATAGGGGCATATCTCTCTTGAGTCTTCCGGGAAAAGTATTCGCGAAGGTGTTGGGAACGCGTTCCAGAGCTGTAATCGAGCCTTTGTTGCGGAAGGAACAGTGCGGCTTTCGGCCTAGCAGAGGCACAACCGACTAGCTTTTTACTCTGAAGGTTATTCTTGAGAAGGCCTGGGAATATGCCAAACTGGTCTATGCGTGTTTTGTAGATCTGGAAAAGGCGTATGACCGAGTCCCTCGGGATACACTGTGGAGAGTTTTGCAGGATTATGCGCTGAGTGGGCCTCTTCTGAGAGCCATCCAGTCTTTGTATGGAAACTGCAGAAGCTGTGTACGGATCAAATCCCCGCGTTGGACTTCGCCAGGGCTGCGTTCTGTCGCCGCTCCTTTTCATAGTATATATGGACTGGATGGTGAAGCGCAGTCTTGGCGAGCAATGTTTTGAATTGGCTGGTGGCCTCGAGAACTGGTTGGCGGAGGTTCGAGAACGATGGAAAGACCATTTAGCCACCCTCGCTCCGCGACCCTTTTAAAGGATAAGCGGCACTCGAAAATGATGATGATGATGATGATACTGCCGAGCAATAAAAGGTATAAAACTTTCTTCTTACTAATTAACTAAATCCCTCACATGAAAATCCTTTTTCTTAACATGAGAAAATTTCTAAAATTTTTGCCTCTTTACCCTCCAGTTTTATTTATTTTATAAGAATTTCGTTACTGCCAGGAATAGCTTTGCATTAAACTGGCGTTGTTCAAGCCGATTTTTTTTCTTTTTGGAGTCGGTCTAGAGTCTAAGGTAATATATGTATGTGAAGCTACCGTTTCCGAACCATGTCAAGGTCCTATATAAGCTCCTCATGCTATGTAACCTATTCAATTTACAACCAACGTCGACGATCGGCCTGACGTTCCACTGAAATTTGACAAAATTTCAATTTCCTTTTTATTTTATCAATTTGAAACAGTGGCCAAATTTACCACCAATTACATCTCCCAAAATTCATTTGAAATTCATCAGTTTCGAACGTTACGTATGGCATGCATCCTTGAAAAAAAAACCTATAACGACTTGTCAACATCGATTTCCAGAAAAGCCTTTACCCCGCAGCCTGTGAACATGTTCACCATTCCAACTAACACTTCTCAAAACATCGCCAATCGAAAGAAAAACAAACCTAAAAAGGATTTTAGGAAATCTAATAACTTTGAGTGCTGGTGTTATCCACACCATCATCAAAGTGTCCCTTCCGGATACATTCATATAATAAAACTTGATTGCATTTCGCTCATATATGACAAGAGCATAACTTACCAACAACATTCAGATAGACCGAATGTCCGATTGGAGGAGTGGTCGATATTTGGCATTCGTAGATGCCCGAGTCCTTTCTCTGTGCATAACGTATCCGCAGTGTCCAGTCTTCAGCATGGGGCGAATGCATGGCTTCAAATCGTTGATCCGATGTGTAAGTATACCGTCCAACTGTGAGCAGATGAATGTCACGATGTCTCACCCAAGAGACCTGAAACGAATAAAAATCAACAGGCAATTTGTGAGCTTAGGTGCCTTTTTCCGAGAAGAAAAAAATTAAATAGGATTCATTCTGGTGGCTGTAGTAGACGGACCAGTCGTCATGAGTGTGTGGAAAAGGACATAGGAAGAAATGGATTTATTGTGGGTGAATGGATGTTGGTTTTGATTTTTTTTCCATTTTACATTATTTATATTTTCATTTTTATTTTTGATATCTTTCTGGACTTTTGCAGATGGATTGAAGATGCGAAGCTAGGTGATATGGGTTCCGGATTATAAATTTAATTTGTCACAATTATTTGGAATTTGTGTAAGCTTCCTTTTTTGGGGTTAAAATGGGATATTTTACGGATATGGTATTAGTTTATATTATAGGTAAACTTTTGATGTATGCACGAATCCGTTGTATGCAGATGAAGTTTCGAATATTTATTTGCAATTCAAAATAATTTTGAATACCGAATTACGAAGAAATCTATAACAAAATTGCAAGAGTTTCTCTTTAGGTTTTTATGCGTGATTGATTTATTCGGTTTTGCTGCAGAAACAACAAACACAATATTAAGAAATTAAGTCCTTGGCTTTACATTTGTGGTTGACCAGGGCCACCTGGTCTGGTCAGCCACATAACGAAGGAAAAATAATAAGAGTTGTCGAAAATTTTTGAGGTATTGTCTGCTAGTTACTCGTCTCATTTGCCAAGTCTGATATCATGTGAATTCGAACCAGCGATAGTGAATGTTCAGTCTGAAGAGAATATAACTAAAAGGTTGAGATGGGTTTATCAAAAAATCTTCGTTAATCTCTTGCACTGTAAGGACTCGAATGCATTTTGGAAAAAGCTTTTTTCTTGTTCATGCCACGAGTAATAAAACTCTATCAGTAATCAATATTAATCTGCTTGCCTTGCACTTCAAAAATCTCCCACTCCCTAACCCTGTAAAATATGGCTTTTCCTGCTTTTCTAAGTAAAGTTTTGATTTTTTTGAAATTAAGAAAAGGTAAAATAAGAAGTAGGCACACATATTGCACTTTGTTGCTTTGTTAAAGTTGCGTATCCAGAATTTTGTAAAACAGAATTTCAAAAAGCCAAATTTCGAAAAGTACATTTTTGAAAAGTGGAATTTCGAAGAAGAATCTTGAAAAGCAGGGGTGGAATCGGCTAACGATCTGTGATAAGTGATTTTACAAATCACTAAAATTCGTCTGGGTAAAAAAATGTGACCATCACAATTTTCTTGTGACAGCTTCCGATCAATCACCGTCAAAATCAGCTTATCCCCAGTTGTCAAACTTTATGGTAAGTTGTGTTTTTGCCTTCACTTAGGCTGACTTTCTTCATGCATGAATAAGAAAAAATTTTCTTACCACACAAGCCTAAATAAGCAACAATTGGGAACAATATTTTTGTGATCACGCTGACATTGACTGTCACAAAATGTGATCACATGAAATCACAGATCACCTTAGCCGATTCCATCCCAGGATTTTGAAAGCAAAATTATGAAAAAGAATTTTGCGCCCGGATTGTAACAGCACCCAAAAAAAATTAAATACCAAAAATCGACTGCATGGCAAATCGCCCCGCTAAGTTTTATAAAAATTCAACTCCGGAATTTCTAAACTTCATTTTACAACTTTTGTAACAAATTTTTCCATAAGCAAATTGTCCCTATAAAGGTTTCCTGTGCTTTAAAATTTTTGAGATTTTTATATAAGGGGATCCTTATATAAGTTTTTTTTTCTCAATAATGCTTGTGGGTCGGATGGAAGCTAAAAAAGTATTGAGCCTTTCAAGCAAGTTTTCGTCCGCGTCTGTCAACCATAGACCAAATTTTCACGTTAGCAAATGTTACGAAACGTTACATAGATAAAGGAAGCTTTGAACTTTCTTTGTTGAAACGAAAAGTTCTCTTTCTTGCACTTCAAGCAGATATGTCGCCATTCCATGGATTGCCATGAGCTCAATTTCTATTATAACTGTCAATTGCATACATCTGACAGTGTAAAACTCTCACAATTGGCGCAATATGTTTTTGCCTTTCTGTTATCGACGATTAGCTTTTTTAAGAGTCCCTTTATGAGATCAGTCTAGAGTCATCTGAAACATACGTAGAATGAGGGTAATTATTTTTGTGACTGGTTTAAAGCCTCCGATATCCGTTTAATATTCATAGCGCACACACAATTGCTCGAAATTGACTACCGCACCGGCATGACCTTAGCCCTCTTTGCAGTCTTTGCAAGCTCAATCAGAATAAAGACACCATATAACACTTTGTCCTATCCTCCATGATTTTCGAAGGTTATTTTTTGATAAAGGTTTTATTGCGCGACAATTAAGTTACGATTTTGTTGAAGGTTGCTACTATCCGATGGACACGGTTGTCCTATCAATGTACCATGCAGACACAGCTTAGCCGACTTCCAAAGAAAAGACGAAGCGAAAGAGCTTTACTGATGAAGAGCTTAGGTGTTTGGCACTCACCAAGTCAGCCCCCCCAAAGATCTGCCTCCTGGTGTGAGCAAAGGCAGCACAACGACAGAGGAAGTGTTCCGCTGTATTGTCGTCCCCTCCACAGGCAGGACAGGTGGCTGTTTCGCTCAAGCCTTACACATTCAAGTATCTAGCAAAAGCCGTCTGGTGGCCGGTCTGCAATCGATTCTCCTGAAAGGTGGATGGAAAAATGCCGACCCCTCGGATATCTGTCCGGGCATAGTCATTAAGTCTGTCTGCACCCATCGCAGTCACGCCAACAGGCCCTGTGCTTACCAGAAACCCAGGAATCAATGGCAGACGTGGCAATAGATACAGGCAGGCTTAAAACAGGTTCGGGTCCCGAGAAAACCTCTTTTGAGCCCAATCTGGCAAGCTCATCAGAGATCTCATTTCCCTGGCTACCAGTGTGACCTGGGACCCCAACAAAATTCACTTTATCACATTTCGCCTTCCGACTAATGTTCAACGAATGCTTGAGTTATCGAGCACTATCTGGGACGAAGTAAGAGCGTTGAGCAACGCATTAAGAGCGGCTTGGCTGTCACTGCAACACATATGCTTCTTGCCCCCCTCCTGTTAGTCACAATATAGTGCATATAGCCATTAGGAAAGCCAAATTTCCGCAACAATTGAGTACCAGCCCTAATGTATACTGCCTAGTAGTTGCTCCTGTACTGATCAAAGACTTTCCTGCCTCCTTCAGCCTATTAAGATGACAAAGCCAGAGAGTAGTGGACGAGAGATATAACATCTCGTCCGCACTCACTGTGTGTAATGACGCTACAAAAATTACTCAAAGGATTTTTCTTCGAGGCAGTCCAAAGTTTCTGAATTCACTTTTAAAAAGTTCGTTCTTATGCACCACAAAGGACTGAAATGACGAAGGTCTAATAAATATATCGACCCTTAAGATACTTAGCTTTAAGTAGCATCAACTGGCAAGGCCCTGGTTTCTTCGTTTGATTTTTGAAAGATTGTGCCTCTGTTGCTGACTCATAAATTCTGCTCGTCAATTCTTATTCTGGCTCGTTAATATAAAAAACCTCCAGAAAGATGAGATCAGGCGGTGCGTGCTAAAATTCTATAACTTGATTTCATACGTGTGAACGAACGAAGGGATATTATGGAGTTCATTTCACTCAAAATTCGGTTTTCATCATAAGCCTTTAAGGTTTATGATGGTGTACCCTGCTGCCCATAAGGACCCCATTTTTATAAAGGAGGGTACAATGAAATTGAACTTTGTTTAAGTAATATACTCTTCTTCTTAATTTATTCTCAGTTTTATCTTTACACTTTTTTTCAAACTTGAAACTTGAAACTCTCTCTGCACTTAAAAGCTAAGAAAGAAAAAAGGCTCTTTCAGATTCAAGAGTGAATTTGACACCACTGCTTTAAGCGCTTCATAGAGGCACAGGGATTAATATTTTTACAAGACCAATGTGTGGCTTCTGGCTTCGGAAATCGGCAAATATTCAAAAGTCTAATAAAGCTTAAACTTCAGCTCAGTATCAATTTTCTTCAACGATATCAGAGACGGTAGAGGCCTACGGCCCAGTAACGTTAAAACCATTAATTTATCAAATTGAATCAGTTTAAAGTAAAAAGCTTGGTCCTACCTGAATGCTTCAATTGGTAACCTAATTTCGATTAAGTAAAATCTATCTGAAGTTAATCCCACAAGCCGTTGTTTGTATGGGTTTTATTCTCTTACTTTTTCTCGCAATATTTCCTTGAATCTAATACTTAAATCCTAATGTGTTGCCATCGTCGTGTGAGTGTGTGTTCAAGTAATTTAATTTCAAACTCTGCGACACACTCGGAGAAGATTTAACTTTTTTTTTATTTATTTTTTTCTCTGCTCAAAACTAATTGAAAACCGTTACGGTTTCTTTACTCGTGCCCCGAGAAATTCAATGAACCGCATCCAAACCCAAATCACTTCCCATATCCACGTGACAAACCCAAGGAACTGGGAATATCCTTAAATATTCTGTGTGCTGTGCTTCATTCCTGATTGATTTGATTGTTCGAAAGAGATCCACTTGAGACCCAATATTTCCATCTGTCACCCCGCAAATTGTGAGATTCTTTTGAAACCTTTTTATTTTCTTTTTTAAGGGAGAGCACAATTCGCCTAATAGCTGACAATCATCGTGTGTGGGTTTTCACTTTTTCAGTATCCTGTTTCCTGTGGCATGAGCAAGATATCGTCGGGATTTAAAGTTTGTCCCCTTGATAAAGTCCTAAGTGCATGTATTTAGACGCCGAATGAATTTGTCATAAGGACAATCGTTCATGTAGGTGTCTTAAGCCTGGAATACAAATATCTCATTATAATGCTGCAAAGGAACGTTGTCCCAAAAAAATTTCCGAAATAGAACTCCTTTATGGCTAAGCAAGACAAAACGTGACAAAAGGAATCTGTTTTGTGGAATCTACCGCAATGTACATTCGGAATACAAGCTTACGCAAAAGAAACAATGTTGCCCTGCCAGATTGCCCTGCTGGTCCGCTTTTTACTTCGCCCTTAAGGCTTATGAATTTTGCTCGGAATTTAAAGTATGTTACAGTGGGAGGAACTCACGCCTCCTTTCCACTGTCGCGAGAGATTGTTTTGCAATCAGAGTATTCCGTAAATCTAAATTTGACGAAGACATATGAGCAAATGCTTCCGTGCAACGCCAATGGGTGGATTAAAGGTGAGACCTGGCTTGTGTGCCTCGGGAAATGCCGGGCAAAAAAGCATATAACCAACTTTAAGGAACAATACAAAGTGTTTGTTATTCCTTTGGCCTCAAGACTCACGCTTTCGTGGAGGTGCCATATGCGTGTGTATGTGTGTGTGTGACATAAAAAGGAGTCTTTGATTTATGTGCTTCCTCATACGTGGGACAGTCGCATATGTGGGGAGGCTGTAGGTGCCGGAGGAGGCTTTAGCAATGATCAATCAAAGATTTACAATTACCTTCAGGATGAAAAATGAACGCAGCAATTTCACGGAGAACCGGATGGAAGCGATGGTAAGCTCTATATACACACACCTATATAGAAATATTTTTTTGATGTGTTTTTTCTTTTCCGAAAAGTATATTAGTGGATGGGAGATTCTTTTATCGTGATTGGGTGGATAGCCTTTGGCATGTGAAACAAATCAAAAGCAATATTCTAAGGAATTTTCCTTATGAGCCATAAGTATTGTAGTTGGTTTGTGTATGAACTCGTGAGCCTTGCAGGCTTTTTAAAATGTCAGAACCTGATTTGCTTTGTTAAAAGTTGTCAATAATAAATGAAGGAGACGATTTTCGGGCAGGTGGGATTTTTTTTTTCAATTGAACGTGTAACAAAGGAGGTGTAGCACAAAGCGGTGGAACAACGGTAATGTAACAAATATTTTGACATCTTTTAACGTTTCTCAAGGAAGCTTTGTGGCATTTTATTTTAGGCAATTGATAATTCCTGTTGGAGTGTTTGATGCAGATATTTTTTCGTATATATAAATATAAAAAAACAGAAGAGCTTTTGAGCAGAAGAACGTTTTTGTAGACACCCAATGACCCAAAACTTTAAGGTGTGTGAAATCAAATTTCTTAAATTTCTCATATTTATAGTTCATATCTTTAGTTTACTAAAACCCGGAGTATAGTTCATCACGTTGAAGTTTATATCTGCTTGAGTGGTGTAACAAGTGTTGGGATCTCCCTGGGATGGTTATTACCTCGAGTCGTATCGAAAGTGTCGTTTTTCCCTTATTTTTCCTCTGTACCTTGCCGAAATGACCGTTTTTTCCATCAAGTATTCTTTGAAAGAAATATTTTTTTATATTCAAAAATAAAAAAGTGCCAGAAAAACAAAACAAATAAATATTCTTTATTCAATTTAAAAAAATAAATAAACAAAAATTCAGCAATTACCAGTGAGTAAGTGGGCAGAAGTTACAGTCCGCTAAACGGGCCGTTGAATATCCATCCTATCCCATATTGTATGTTACTGCTATTTATGTATTTTTTGACGATTTGTGGTTTTCGTATACCTTTAAAAGGGGCGTGGTCTAACCGGTTCTTATACAAACTATCAATATTAGCATATGTAGATATCTTCAAAATTCGCTAAACTGGAAGCAAAAATGTAATTTTTTGGGTCAAATTGAATATTTTCGAGTATTCGACGCTCTAAACAAGACGTGCCTAAAATTTTTGCTAGAGTGGAATCTAGACAGGAATCTCGGTTTCATAAAATGCGTATTTTTATTTCTTATTAGCCTTAAGGCCTTTCAAAAATGTGTACACATGGAGCTCATACTAAATTTTAGCTTCCTAGCTCGAAATTTCAGGCCTAAAAACATGTGATATTAAGACGGACAGACCGGCGGACATGGCTTATTTGAATCAGAATTCAGCCTTGCTCATAATGCCAATAAGGTCTTGGGTCTACCATTATTATTTCACCGTGTAACAAACTATTTGATAAACTCAATATACATACCTCCGCCTATTGGATAGTGTAAAAAAATTAACTAGTAAAATAAACGAGGCTTCATCCTAGATTTCGTTCATGCAACTTTTTCAGCCACGCCCCCCTTAAGGAGTTGATTTTACAAAAATACTGAATTCGAGTCAAAAAATTGCATTTTTATGTACATTTAAGCTTAACTTGTAAATATCTATGTTAATATTGGGAGTTTGGAATTAGGGGCGGTTGGACCATGCAAAATTTGCGAAGTTTGAATTTCTTATTAAGTGTCAAAAATAACAATAAAATCAGCATTTTACAATGTGGAATAGGCTAGGGTATTCATTGGTCCGTTTTACGGACTGTAACTTCTACGTAGACACTGTAGGACTAAATCAGTGGTTTCCAAGTGCCGTTAGACATGTTTTCTATTTTGGGACCACCTGCGCACGCAGTGTCCACTTCGATTATGGATTTCTGAGAAAACAGTGAAATTACTTTTATACCCGACCCAAGGTATATTAAGTTTGATGTATAGTTTGCAACGCAGTGAAATAATCACCGTAGACCCCTAAGACCTTTTATAGATATGAAGAGGACCGACAGGAGAATCGATTTAGCCATGTCCGTCAGTCCGTCCGTCGGTATGTAAGCAACTTTTAAGCCTTAAATTTTAAGGTAGAGAGCTGAAATTTGTGGGTTGGCTGGAAGTCCGGTCCTTCAAGTCAAGTTTGAAAATCAGCTGAATCCGCCCACAGACACGCCCACTACAGGCCTGTATGTGCGACCATCTCTAATTTCAAAAAAAACTTTTTCCAAGTTTTAGCTATGTCACAATGGTAGCGCCATTTTTTTGCTATGTAACAGCTATGTAGCGCATTCATTTTTGCTATGTAACATTGCCTTGTAACTGTCTTTGAAGAAGTCAAAAAATATTAGACTTCTCATTGATCGCGCCCACTTTTTAAGGGTTAGCTTAAAATTACTGTTTTTCAATAAATATATATGAAATTTGACAAAAAGTTCTATGACAAAAGTTGAAGATATTAACAATTTCTAACTTTTGTGTATGTACCTCCGCTAACTTTTGTGGGCGTGGCGGTAAAAACAGTGTTTTTTTTAGTTAAAAAGCCGGAGTTTTAGGCCGAAATGTATGCACCACCTAGTGTAACCACCTAGTGTAACGCATTCAACATTTATAATTTTATATCCCGCCCACTTTTTGGAGGAGTGGCAGTTTCCTTTTTGGTATGGTCGGGGATTTTGCAATTCGTCGTAGATAGACTGAAGCTTTTGTATAAGCACTGTTGCACTTTCCAGACTTGTTTTTTTTTTAATACGAAGTGTTGAAGTTGTTTTTTTTTCTAAATTTTACTTTTATTAGAATAGTGCTAGTGCATTCATTTTTGGTATGTAACATTTCCTTGTAATTGTCTTTGAAGTGGTTAAAAAATTTAGCCTTTTCGCAAGCAACGCACTGAAGCTTTTGCATGAGCACTGTGGCACATTAACACTTGTTCTACTTGGTTTTTTTAATGAGCTTAGAAAAACTTATGTTTGAAACGACAATTTTAAAAAAATTAAACGCAGCCTGCTTTCTTTTTTACGCTTTATACTTTAGAGAAATCTAAAAAAGATCGGTATTCCCGTTAAGATACTTGGAGATTTTTAAAAATTGTTTTTGGAAATGCCTTTGTTCTTAAGCTAAATCCCAAAAGCTTTTGAAACTATGAAATTCCCTGTAAATTCCCTCAAAGTTTTGAATAATTTATGATACGTGTGATTTTTTTTTATGATTGAATAGCACCGCGGATAGAGCGGGAAGAAACACACTTTTCTTCATGCATTTTCCAATTTTTTTCGAAAATATGACCACACTCCTTGATTATTTTGAGTCGCTTTATACGTTGGCACAATATCGACTTCGTGCTTTAAATGGTTCCAACTTTTGCGCTCGAACACTTTAAAAAACGTCATCCATAATTAACTCTTCGATTTCTTAAATAGGTTATTTTTTTATATTTTCTAAAAATTTGATTTTTTCGTTATACTTCAGTATTTACCAGACTTTGTTCCGTTTATCTAGTTCTTGGCTTCTAAAATTCTTAAAAAAAAGGTATTATAAAATATTGAATCCATTTTCTCATGAAACTTCAAACTGTGATAAAGCCGCTACTAATGCTTAAAAAAATTACCCTCGTTGGGTTCTATGACTATTTCCGCAGTTTAAAAGTAAACCAAATTTATTTAATGTTTCTACGACTTATCGTTCAGAAGTTGCAGCGCGACTGGACGGACGGACGGACGGAAAACGTAGTGATACCATAAGGGGTCCTTTTTTTCATTTTTGGGCGGACCGCTAAGGACCTGTAATTATTACCGCTAATTAAAAATTCTGCTACGCAGAGTATTTAAAAAAAATTATAGCACAAAGTACCTGTTTAAAAATTTAAAAAAAAAACTTCCTGAAATTCAGTTTTCTCTGAGTCTGAAAAGATTTGAAAAAAAAAAATGGAGGAAAAAACCCTAAAAACCGCGTTTTTGTCCCTTTATTTTGTAATATTCTGCTGGTTATACTATTGATTTTCTCCATAAAGGCGTCACACTTGCGGGGCTAGGCTTTGAAGCTTCTGTGCAGAGATTTCATGTTTGGCTCATCAGCGTTTGAGTTGGATCGAGAATTATTTTCTTCTTTTTTCTTTTCTATCTCAATTTTTTGTCCACTAGCGATCTACTACGCATTTAAAGGGTAGTCATAACCCTTTGAGCACGAGCATGTAATAAAAAAAGTGGCTTTACTGAAATCGAAGTGCCATAAAATGCCATAACTTCTGTTTTGTTTTTAAATTTTACGAATCGACTTAGTTTTTTATCTTATCAACAAAATTTTACGCGAGCACAAATCACTTGAGTAGCAATCCAAAATGTATTCAAATTTTTAATAGATATAAAAAAACTCGTTTGTCATTTTTCAAAGTTTTTTTTTAATAAAAAAAATCATATTGACAAGGACAACCTTAAAGTCGTGAGCCGAATTGTCATTAAGTAACGTTATTGCTATATGACAGCAATTGTCAATGTGACAGCCAATATGAAAACAAAGCGTAAATGATTCAATTCAATAATCGCATTAGAGATTTCAGTTTTCAATATGAAAATCGAAATTTTCTATTTGAAAACTGCGTTTCATGAGTATATTTTAATATGAAGAAGTGTTCATGACATTGAAAGTCGCAGTTTTTACCTACATCAACAAATGGGGGTTGCAAATTAGAGTTTTCCAATCGACAGTATGAAAACTAAAATTGTCATATTGAAAACTGTATGCGGCACATTGACATCCGATGAACGTCGATAAACCGAATTTCTTTCTAAAAATCAATTTCTTCCGAAATTCCTAATACCGTTGGACGTTTCGACCTTTGTTGAACAAGATTTGACAATAAAAAACTTTGCTCTCACTGTATCTGGTGGCATATACACCCCATAAAGCTATGAAAAATTTTCAAATACCGTGGATACGACTTTCTTACTTTTCCACTTTTCATACATTCTCGATCTGGATATACATTTTCAAATTTAATGGAAAGCTTCATAAAAATTCTATAACCTTTCGTCAGATGCCTTCCAAGTGATTTGCATGCCAGTATCTCGAGTATAAGTTTTCTGCTCAACTTGCCTTCCCTTCGAAAGGAAGGGAATCTTATTCAGTTCCGTTCAGTTTCGTAGCAAAAGTGCACTCAAACTCAACATTCAAAAATGTATATTGCGTATTCAAATGACTTCTCTGTTGATGGCATAATATATATTTTATGAATGACTTCAATGTCTATCTACTAGTATAAAAAAAATTGAGTTCATTTGCGTTTGCATACATCTCATCACGATGAAATTTGTATTGATTAAAGAAACAACACCGCAAAAGTTCCACCCAGCCTCTTTGTAATAAACTCAGCTTCCAATCAGTGATAATGTCAACATTAATCTGAATGAGCTTCCGTATCCCAACGTACCTACATGCGAAACAGCCCTCGCTACGCACCTGTGTCACCCCTATAACACTACTGTGCCAAAAAACGACCTCAATCCGTAAGATGAGATATCAAAGATACGCCGGAAGTAATGGGTTCACCAGCACTGATTGCTCTCTAATGGAAATCTGTCTCATGGATACGGGATACCACTGACACAGTACCTAGTGCCTATATGACAGAGCCTTGCCTCCACCCGCTGCCTTCGCTGTTCATTAATATATTTATACGTATCCTTATGGGACTTATGTTAATTTAATTGGCATCTTCGACAGTGAGTGGTTACCCAATGCTGGCATACCATGCGTGCACCTCAAAGGACACGTGAAAGTGGATTTTCCTGAGGATCACCATCAACGATGCTCGTATTGGTAATTATCTCGAACAGCACGTCGTCGTCGTCGTGCCAAATACCCGACCCGAGTTGCTCTTCTAATTAGACGAGTGAACATTTTCCAAATGAATTCAATAAATTTGTGGATGCTGAATCCTTGATCCTTGAAATCTCATTCGATTCGATTCTTTCGTTGCCATCTTTATTGCGACGCTGTGAATGCGGAACGCTTTGTCTCGTTGCGGTTTGAATTTATTCGGAGATTTTTATGTGCACTAAAATGTGGCAGAAACGTGGGGGGCTATATAAGCGGTGAATTAATGCCGAAAAACGCCCCATCGCATTGGCAAAAGTGAAACACTCAAGAATCAACCCCAGAGCGAGGGGGGAAAAAATTTAACGCTTTCGATGGGTTTCACTCTGAGATTCATTTATTAAAAGAAGCAAATGAAGCAAGGACACGCTCTAGTCGATGAATGCATTCAATCTGTATAGTTAATTGCTGCGTGTTAATTGAATTTCAAATGGTAATGTAAGCATCAATTTTGCCTTTCAATGGTTCATTTGATTTAATTGACTGAGCGTAAATTACCCACGAGCCGAAGGGGAGTATATACGAGTTAATTGAAAAAATAAATTCCACGGGCGAGCGTTGGGTCGAGTCGCTAGGAATAAAAATTAAAACAAAAAAAAAACCGTTTCGAGTGATTTTCAGTTGCCATCGGCAATTTTTTGCAAAGACCGTTTAGCTGGATAAAAGTTCATGATGCGTAGTTTTGTTTTATTCTCGATGCTTTGCATAAAAAAATAAATAAGAACTTTTTGCGATTATAAAAAAGGTCGTTCGTTTTAAGTTTAAAGGTTTGCCTGTTAAGTGCATTTTATGCTAGGTTATTGGGTCCTCTTTTAGGGACACAACAACCATTTTGTGATACATTTCCGCCTTGTTCATTCATAGCAAATTTAATTAGGCCCAAAGGTTAGATGCTGAGGAACTCCTGGGACAGTAAAGGTCACCATGCTTACATATCAGAGCCGCAAGAAAGTACACGTTAGCTTCAAGGGAAATCTGAGCGACAACAGGAGTTAACTTGCAATTAGTCGAGTAAGGGGCCTAATATGGCATCTGATCTGAAGTTATAAGCGTCAGTATATTGGGAAAAGAAGGCTTGGGCGGGTTCCGAAAACCTAAGGTCTTCATCCCTGAACCTCCTTTTCATCTTTCATCGAAGGACGGGAAAACCAACTACATTAAAGTAAAGTTCAAAAAAAAGATCAAATCGTTAAAGAAGAGATTTCCCGATGAAATTTGAACTGGGGAAAAGTTCCGATCATCTTAGGCTTCAGTCAAAAAGTTTTTTGGAGAGGTTGTGGTCAACGTTGCAAGTCCAAAACAAGGACAAAAAAAAGTATGTACAAATTGAGTACACTTGGCCCAAGCCTTCTTATATCCCACCTGTATACCGGGAGCTCATATAACTCCTTAGACGGATTATGTGTTGCCTCTAGAACATAAGTCCAAAAACTTTGCTGCCGGGAGGGAACGATAGTAAACTGTTAGAACTCCCACGGTACTACTCAATCATGAGGCAGTTGCAGTACTCCACAAAAACGAGTACAAAGTACGTATTGGTACATATTACCATCTGTTTCCGCACAATTCCTTCTTATAAATAAATATTAATTCAATTAACACTCCCTTAAAGCGTACTTCCCGCTCACGACACGTCCGAGCGCTGTCACCGATAAAGGTGAACTGTCAAATCAGCCCTGCTTTTCGCCAAGCGCTGTCAATCAGGCGCCCGGCAATGAGCTAGGTCGCGTTCAGACAGGGCAAATGAAAATTTGTCAGTTATCCATGAAAATGTACCAGAGGAAGAAGACTAGTCTCAAATTATGTCTGCTTTTTTTAAAAGAATGAGTTTTGAAACAAACGAAAAATCAAGGAGCGTCTGTCTCAAAATGTGCGGCTTCCTGCCTTGTCGGCGGCGTGTGCTATCCAGGTTAGGGCCGGTCGAATATTAAACACTTCTTTCTCCTCCAATACGCAAATATAATGGAAAACAATTAGATGAATGCCAGATGCCTTTATGAAATACTCTGCCATTTATATATTGCTTTTCTAAGTAAAGGCATAACACTTGCGGGGGTGAGCTTTGGTGTTCCTGTGCAAATTCCGTACTGGCTCATCAGCATTTGCGTGTTGGATGGAGAATTACTTTTCTCTTCTATCTTTTATATCCTAAAATTCTTTCCGCTCGTGATGTGCTACGCATCTTAAGCCTTCAGCCCAATGAATCCGTTGCATCCGTCACGTTAAAGTTCACATATGACAACTGAGTTAAATATACACGTTCGTATGGGAAGCGGCCCATAGAATAACTTCGTGACGTACGTTGCTTCCCATAAGAACGTGTGTATTTCACTGAGTTGTCAGTTGTGTACTTCGACGTAACGGATGCAACGGATTCATTGGGCTGAAGGCATTAGTCATAAGCCCTTGACCGTGAGATTTTTATACATAAAAAAATGATCCCGGAATTTTTCGGGAAGACTGAAATGCTCGAGCTTTTTACGGAAACATACTTTCCACGTTGCCAACCATATGTAGGTGAGTGGTAACCCGAAAACATCTAACCCTTAATCTAAGCTTGTGTTTTCAAAAGGTATAATAAGGAGCACCAGTTAAGTGCGGCCTGTATCTCGTAATCCCCTACAGAACACCACGCCAATAATACATACTTATTAGTTTTGCACCCGCCGTACCTATGCAATCTTCAAGCATACGGCGAGAAGCCACTCTCTGCAACCTGTTTATGCCCCTAAAGGTTGATTAATTTTCATCCAAAAAGCACGCGTGTGAACGACTTAAGCCACATAAGCTGAACATCTTTTATGCTTAATATTCTAGAATCTAGAAGAGGCAATAGAAGCACACGTATCCGCAATCGCTTCACCCCTAACGGAAAAAGCATTAAAAATGTGCAACAAATATTCGATGCGATGGAAAACACACTTCAAAAAGGAAATTCACCCTCCCAAAAGTTCAAAAAATTAGGAATATTTTAGGTTAGGTTGGAAGGGTTGTTTGCAATTGGTGCAAGTCCACTCGGCAGCCAGATTGGTCCATTGTGATTACCCTTGTAAGGTGGACAAACATGGTTATACATATGTCTTGCTAACTGAACCAGCCTGCTCTGCCTGTCTAGTAATGATATTCCTGCCAGGTCGTCCAGGCTATCAAACAACCTGACTCCTAAAAAGGTTAGTCGTCGTTCTTGGAGAGCTGGACAGTGGCAGACAAAGTGTACTATAGTCTCTTTTTCTTCTTCATCGCTAGAGCTTCTGCAGAAGTCGTTCGCAAAGATTCCCATTCGTGTAGCCATGACACCAATGGTGCAGTGTCCTGTAACTACACCAACGAGTGTTCTTATGAAGTTTCTACTGAGAGACAGAAGGGCCGTTGCTCTTTTTCGAGTCGAGTACTGGCCATAAGCAGTGAGTTATGACACAATCCTTAGACTGTGGCCAACGTTTACCGGCTAGTTGGGCCGTGTATTGATCTATAAGACTTTTGGCTGTATTCAAAGGGAGATAGACCCGTTGGTCAGCCATCGTTATGACCATATCAGAACCTTCCCTGGCCAGTTCATCCGCCATTTCATTTCCGGCCGCGCCAACGTGCCCAGGAACCCAGCAGAGTAGAACTGTGTGAAGGCTTATTTCCTTTAATGCCATGAAGCAGTCCTTGACACATTTGGAGTACACAAGGTAGGAGTCCAGGGCTTTAAGTGCTTCTTGACTGTCAACACATAAGGTGATTTCCGTTGCTGGAAGATCCACAGATTGAATTGTCTGTGCAACTCTCTTCACCGTATAAATCTCAGCTTGAAAAACAGTTCAGTAGTCACTTAGTAGATATGACTGGTTGATGTGTAGTGTTTTCTAGAAGGCTCCTGAATCTGTTCCTAGAGAATTCCTTCCGGTTCCGAGAAGACTTCCTGAACATGTTCTGTTTTCGAACCATCGGTATAGTGGCGATACCTTTAATGTAAACATTTGTCTCTAACCAGTCTTGCCTACTTGGTATAACGACTTTGTAACTTTTATTGAGGTTTCTTATAATCCGTACGGATTACAGACCCATTTTAATTTAAGATTTTCAGTATGTTCGAGTGTCCTAGACATTGTGACTTCCAGAAATTGTTCTCTCTTAGCCGGAGAGCTGCCTTCGCCGCCACATTTCTTGTGAAAAGCTCCGGAGGTTGGAGGTGCAGCATTGATTCCTAACCTGTTTGAGGTGTGGATCTTACTGCACCTATTGATACAAGGTGCAAGTGATGCAAGCTAATCTTTGTACCTTCTACAGATTATTGAGGTAAGACGTCGTTTTACACGTTACCCACCACACCAATGATCCAAAGGTGAGAATAGGTCTAACAACCGCTGTATAAAGCCAGTATGTTATTTTGTGTTGAAGACCCCACTTTTTCCCAATGGTTTGTTTACATGTGTAGAGAGCAATGAGACCTGAGGGATAGAAGGATAGAAGTTTCCACTTTTCAGATGTCCGGGCGTTGTCGTTTGGTCTGTTGCTGGAACCATCGTAGTTGCGCCAACATCTCATGTGTTATCAAGAAGAACAAAAGTCAATGCTGAACGTCACTTTGGGCGCAGGCAGACCCAACGCTGGCTAGGCTAGGACGTCTTTTGTGGCTTAGCTAATCTAAGATCTCCTTTCATTGAATTTTCATCTGACGTGACCCAAACAAGATTTACCATATTAAGCCTTCCGAGTAAGTTCAGTGAATGCTGAAGTTCAAGAACTATCTTAGATGAGGTAGCAGGGTATAGTGTAGAGCTTTGAGTGCGGTTTGGTTGTCAGTGCAAGTGGTCATAGTTGTTGTCGCACAAAGACTCCAGCACCAGAATAAGACATTTGTTCACGAACATTAAAGCCGTAAAAGAAATAAACGTGGTGGCTACGTCGTCAATGGCAAGTCGGCTACTAAACTAAAGCTCTCTATCAGTAAAGCTCTCTATCTCTCTAAGGAATGCAGTCAGGGTGTTTGCTAACTGGCTCAAACCAAAAGAATTATTCCGCAACTTGGCATTACCCAGCCTGTCGATTGAGTGAATTTCTCTGAACTTACCTGGCTGATTCAGATTCTGAGTATAAGTTAGCTGAAAATTCGGCTTTGAGGAAAGAAGAAGAAAAACACCAGACGGATTCTACGCACGCCAGAAGCATCTTGGTTAGAGAATGGAGATAGGCGCCGGGTAAGAATCAAATACATACACTGAAACTTTTAAGCTAATGCTCTTCTATGGGTGTTAATTCTGGTGCCGAGCAGCTGGAAAAGACAGCTTGTAACATGGTTACCATGACCATGATTCAGAGAGCTTTTCATAGTCATGCAGCATTGGTATGATCTCCGCAATGCAAACAACATAGAGCTGATTCTCAATATGCTGCTCATCGACATGTTGCCAAGTGTGAGAGCTCATTTGTAAATGAACAGACTTTGTATAGCCTCATAGAAACTAATTCTCCCTCTGATCAAGCGGCCGAATGTGCACCCTTGACTTAACTCCAAGACGTCCTTTTAACTATGTGTTCTTCGAGTAGTGATGGAACCACTTAGAAATTTGTAAAAAGCCTTTCTGACAGATGAGTCAAAAAGTTTCATGAAAGAGTATTAGAGCATGAGACCATTAAAAAGTAAAACAAAAGTTCAAATCAAATTTGTGCGATCAGAAAGAGTATGGCATAGGTAAGCCCGATGGAGGCAAATATAAGTTAGACCCTCTTTATCCCTTGTGATATTTCTAGGCAAAAGAGTCCGTGTTTACCAAGACCCGAACTTATATTTTTCTTAGACTTCAACTATTTCTTAATTCATGAAGCTTATCAGTCGCGTGGATACAGGTACTGTATAAAAATAGCTGAAGTAATTTAACATTAGTCAGTCAGCGATTTTGATCAATCTATTTTTAAAGTATGCGTACCTTTATTGAAAATCACTGCAATAACACAAAAAAGAGGAGGATGTTCAACAATAGAAACTGTTCAGAGGAATTCACTAAAATCGCGCTGCGTGTCACTATTTTCTATAAGCCGGCTTTAGAAATGTGACCGCTTTACAAATCAGAAAATGTTTGTAATTACGTCGGCAATTGTTTTCACATTAAACTGTAAGCGCATAATCGACTTATTATATCCTTTGCAAATAACAATTTCGTTGCACCACTCTTCCAACTAATCAGTTAAATATTTAACAATGCGTCTGTGCTTCCAATTATGCGCGAATAGGTTTCTATCAAAAACATGAAACAATCTCCAATTAATGGTCAATTTGATAATATTAGATTCATCCACTCTAATGCTTAATTACCAACATTTTACCCAAAATCGACAACAATCTATGGTCGCCAAATTGTAGATATTCAAGCGCGCATTTTTGCGAAGTCAAAAACTAATTTCACCCCTTCTAGGAATTGCTGTCACAGTTTGCTCGGTGACCATTCAAAAGGGTAAACCGTAAAACTACCGCAACGATACCTGTTGTGGTTACATTTGTGAATTTAATTTCAAACCCACTGATTCCGAATGCAAAGTTAATTCCACTCAGATGGTAGTAAGTTTTTTTTTCGCAGGAATAGCATATTTTCAGGACCGTGTCTCTACCAATTTTGCCCAGCCGCACCAGTTTGCTCTTATTTCCATCAAATGAATTAAACGAAGCGGAAAATCGTACCGTGAATTGTAAACGGTTTTTTCTTTTTCTCATTTCCCCACAACAACAACGGTTGCAGCTGTGTTTCTTGCCGCATTCATTTATAGCTTGTACCAAAAATTCGCAAAAATTCGCCAAAGTAGGTATACGAAAATTTGTTTCGATTCATAAATAAATTTTCATCGTATTCCGGAAGTAAAAAGTCGAAATCCATATACCTACCAACTTGTGGTAAAAATATCCTTTTAGTACCTACCTATATCTTCTATAGCAGCAATGAACCTTTGATACAGATACCTATATATATCCTACGTCCTGCTTTGTTGAATCTGTTTTTAGGCGGCGCGCTGCCTGCGGCGAATTTTAGGGGTTTTGACCATGAAGTTTTGGGCCAAATTGGGATGGTTATTTTTAGCATGATTTATTTTGTTTGGGGGTCGGTGGCATTTCTAAAAAAAAACTCATGTTAAAATTGTTTACATCCTGACATGAGGTTGAGCTAAATTTATAAGGGTTATCCTTCCATCACATCATGTAAGGATCTTCACCTACCTTCTTTTCTTTATTTTTTTATAAACTTCCGTTCAAGGGTTTACATAATGGCTATTTTTTTATAAGCTTTTGGGGGTAGAAAAGAAAACGGGAGAGACAGCAGAAAGTCTTCTTCGGATGACTGTTCTTTTTAAAGAGGATTGTCGTCGTAAGAAGAAAAGTTTGTAGTTGTTTCATGAGCATTAATATCTGCTTAAGGTTGGCTAGGTTTGACCAAAAAGATCGGTTTTGCAGGTGGTTTTCTGGGCCGAGCAGCCGTGGTAACAGACTTTTTCTTTGACTTCTACGATGTCAATGATTCTCTTTTAAGGTCTCTGAATGGTGTCTGTTTTAAATTTAGCTAAGAGACTAAGATTGGTCGAATAGGTCACGCTTGAAAACCAAACTTAAAATAATTGATTCGCCACTATGTTGAGTTTTCTGTAGACAAGATATGCAACCTTTCTTGGATAAGATAAACTCTAAACCCCTACATACTTTTGCCAAGAATTCTAGTAGGATACCTAGATTTTTTGGATTTGTATAAATAGGAGTGCCTAAAGAATGCTTTTCATATGAACTGGATGAAAAGCTTGAAAACACAAGCACAATGCGCCAGAAATTCAATCATTTTTGTGTATCCTAGATACTTGACTAGGAACATTTTTTCAACTACGACTGATGGCTTAGGCAACTTTGTTGGTGGCTTCAAAGGAGGATTCAAGGATTGTAACTATTATTTCTGCCTATTCAATATCAACTTTTTTCTTAGAACTGGTTAAGCAATATTAATTTGTCCTGCCGACGACAGCCAATCAACAACCGAATCCCTATGTTATTCGAAGTTTACCGATGTCAATGAAAAAATATCCGAACTCTTGCCCACTTAGCTCAAAGTAGTTGTAGCCGTATAAATCAACCCTACTCCTTATTCCTATATTTGCCAGCTCTTTCAATTCCCAATACGATAAAGTAAGAATGAATGTCAAAACGTTTTCTTTTGATGTCTTTGGTTTTCCCATTCGAAAACAGAGGAAAAGTCCCAGTATACTCTCCCGGTTCTTTGGTTATTTATGAACTGTGAATTCGAAATCCCAGACCGATACCCCCTTGTTCTGCGCACACATATCCAATTAGCAATGCAATCTAAACTGTACACAAGTAACATAAGGACCAGATCTGAACGAAAATCTATACCGCCGACCATATAGAAAACTTTCATACTCGTACTTCACTAATCCGCAAATGATTCAACAGCTTGTGTATTGTGTTTGTGTCTGATGTTCTAAAGCTTTTGATCCTTTCATATGTCGTCGCAGCCAAATAGCAGACTCAATTAGAACGATAGGAATATAAAGTTTTCCTTTTGGCAGATTCGGATATTAAAATTTATATTATAATCCTTCGAGAGGGGAATGTAACTTTTTTTTCCGCTTGCATCCCTTATGTATGCGGGGCTGTGAAAAGTCCTCGAACGGTATTATGTCGTTCGTATTCAATTAGACAAAATATTAAATTAATTTTTCATAGAACAAAATGAGACAGTGTATGGGGGGCTGGGAGTTGAGCACCGTTGATGTAGCTCGCACCGGAAATTAGGTTCCTCGGGTTGGCATGTTGTTTCGTGTATTGATAGCACAAGGAGCAGCGTACCTACTCTAATTTATATTTAACGAAAATGAGGAGCAACTTTTGCGGGAATAAACAAAGAACAATATGAGTGTACATATACATGGATAAGATAGATATAAATTGATGGAACAACTACAAAGTTAACCCCATGACGAGCAAATTTGATTCATTGCGGAATTTCGTAGTATTCCTAATAAGAAACTAGAAATATTCCATTTGATCTTTTTGAATGAAGTGAAACCAATTGGAATTTGGCGAAAAGTCATGTATGTAAAAATGTTCTTTTATGCCTAAAAAGACTTACCATAAATTTAGTGGGATCCTACAAATTAATTTAAACCAAGATAGCACATTTCGACAATGTAGATATTAGTTTTCAACAAAAATTTTATGTTACAGCGAACAGTAATAAATGTAAGAATTTTGGTCTGTCGAGGTCTTGACTTGAACCCGGGACCTCGTGCACATAAGTATGACACACTAACCTAAGTTTCAAACTACATAACCTATCGTAGTGATTTGGTCTTAGTCCGTCCAAAAATAGAAAAGGACCTCTTTAGGTATCACATCGTAGGTCCGTTCATCCGTCCGACCACGCGCACTGTTGTAACTTTTGAACGGTGTGTCAACACATGTATGGAAAAAATATGCGTATTAAGGATATTTTTAACGCGATTTAAAATAGAGTTACATAAACACACACCTCGGACTCACTTATTCTCTAAAAGTCGCCTTTACACTTAAAACGCCCTTACCTTAAACGCATATCGTGTGTGTGCCACCACACTGCATGTACCTAGTCCTGCCATAAGTTCTATTACACAATTTCCATCGCTTATTGCAAACAACTTCTTCCGGGAATAGAACCGTTAACTTTTTTTTTCGGAAAGCATGCATTGTACAGCAAAGAAAACTAGCCAGTTTGGTTTCAGCTAGCGATCTGCTAACATGGAGTGGGGCGTTAAAGAAAATCGAATCGCGGTAATTGCGTTGCATAAGTGCGGGAAGAGTGCTGGCCAAATTTTCGAGTTGCTAAAACCACTCGGCATATCGAGAAATTTCGTTTATCGGGCTACTGTCGTTTCTCCGAAATGTCCAGAGTCGATGACAGACCGAGAAGTGGTCGCCAACACTTCGTCCGTACAAGTGCGGTAGTGAAGGCAGTGCGTGAGCGAATTCGGAGAAATCCCCCTAGAAAACAGAAAATAATGTCCAAGGAGTTGGAGATATTAACCAGATCGATGTCAAGGTTGATTCGGGACGATCTCCATATGAAAGCCTATCTTCGGTCCACTGGTCATCTCTTAACTCCGCAACTGAAAAAAATTAGGCTGGAAAGATGCAAGAAACTTCTGCAGTGGTCAATAAGTCAAATGATAAGATTTATGCCACTTCATCTAAGGAAACTAAAAAAAATTTTTCTAGGGTTCAACGAGGCCATCAATGGTTTGGTGGAGGGTGTCCCACTAAGGTGTCACATCCCTCCACATCTGTGAAAAAAGCGTGAAAACTGGGGAAAAGGTCTATCAAGACGACGTGCTAGAGGGTGTTGTTAAAGGCTTGACCAACCCCCTTTTCAACGGAAGCAGGTGGATCTTCCAGCAAGACTCTGCTCCAGCGCATAAAGCCAAAACCACGCAGGAGTGGCTCAGGCTCAACATTCCAGGCTTCATAGCAGCTGAAGATGGGCCCTCGGGGAGTCCAGATCTGAATCCACTGGATTATGGTTTGTGGTCAGAACTGGAAAAAATGGCCTGCAAGACTCCCCACAGAAATTTGGAAAGCCTGAAAACAGCATTGAACAAAGCAGCGTCCGAGATATCCATGGATACCGTGCGTGCCTCAGTAGCCCAATGGCCACTACGTTTGAAGGCTTGTGTGAAAGCAAAAGGCGGTTATTTTGAATCAACCATTTTTCGATATGTTTACTCCTTATTTTTCTATAGAAAAAAAGTCCCATATATGGGACTTTGAAGTTGTAACAGAACTTATGGCAGGTGGCAGGACTAGGTAGGTACGCGGTTGGGCTAAGATAGATTTGTGGAAAATGCAGGATATGCATGCAAAAGAAAAAGCTGGGTGAGTCCCAGAGACTCACCCAGTGAATTAAGGGTTATAATATTAGTTTTAATTTTTTTTCCATTCATAATTGATAAGCCCAACTGTGTACTCTTGTAGTCTCCCTTATATCAAAAACTGTTTGACACTAATAACCACACTGTGGTTTTTACGGCGCAGCATGGTGAATACCGATACTTATGCGACTGCTACGATGCTAAATGTATTTTTTATACACGCAATGTACAACGTCTGCCTTATGTAGTATATGCAAACCACAGTATCGTCGCCACGGACCCAACAACGATCGAACGCATGTGACTCGGTCTACTTTATTAACTTCACTTAATACACCTTGAGTATTAATCCAAAAATTTTATAAAATTTTAAAGAGAAAAGCTCCCACTGCCGATTTCCGAATTGAATCATCAATCTTGGTTTTTAAATTTTAGTTTATTATCTATTAGCCTGAATGGTATTTCAAATTTATCAGTTTCGAATCTGCTGCCTTAAAAAAGGGGCTTGGCATCAACCCTTTTTAATAACATCATATTTTTTGTTCGATTTTTTTTTTCAGATGTGGTATACACGAGTGCTGATTGCATTAAAAAATACAAAGCCAAAAGTGGTCCAAATTTCCACTACGAATGAGACCTATGTAGCTGAAAAGGTTATCAAATATGTAAGTTTCGTTACTCTTAAAAAAGGATGGCAAAAAATGTTTCTTTAATTTTTTTTTCTATTTATTTCCTAAAGCAACTGTTAAAAGTTTATTTTTATACCCGACCGAGGGTATATTATCTCTTATGCATAGTTAGTAACACAGTGAAATAATCACTGTATACCCTCAAGACCTTTTAGAGATATGATCGAGACGGACATGTAAATCGATTAAGCCATGCCCGCCGTTCGTCCGTCCGTCTGTATGTGTGAGATGAATCTTGGTACACGGTTCGGTTTTTTTTTTTGTTGCACAGACAAAGTGCGAAAATTGGCTCAATCCATCAACGGCCACGCCCACTACTGGCTTCAATCCCAAGTAACACAGAAGCTCTTGCTTTGGCCGCCGTTACGTTTTCAGCACCACATCATAAAACCTTAGGTTCTTGAAGTTGGTTTTATACAAGTAACGGGGCCCCTTACAAAACCCCTATAAGGATGATTTGACACTTTATAGAACTTAATTTTGGGTGCAGAAAGGGCTCTTATTCGGGCTCTTATATAACTTTTTTGACAGTCAATACATTTAAGGCCACACACTTCGAGGTGTTTACCTTTTACTGTCATGGTGTGGTTTTTATTGTAGTTAGGTATACACATACTTCTATCTTATTCTTTGAAAGTGTTGATGTTTTTGCACAAATAACTTCGTTCATATTGAATGGTGATGAAATTAATGTGCAAACCGAGTGCATTTATTTAGCAGAAAACAAGGTGCGCATCTCGTTTCTTCGAATGATTTATTAAAATAGGACGAAAAGAAACAATGCTCTTCTTGAAATATTAAATATAACATAAAATAAAGAGTGTAAGGTTTTATGCAGAGCCCACATAGCACCGTTGTAACACTTAAGGTATTCTGCGATGCCTTATAGAAACGTTGGGTTCTATGTAGCACTGTCTAGCTTCATGTAGAATTATTATAAGGTTTTGTGTTTTCTGTCAAACATGGCGCTAGTTAATTTTGGGTTGCCATCACTCTCTTTTCTTTTAGGATATACGTTGGTTTGACTACTTGAAATTATTGACATGGCAGACGTTAATTGAAATATATATTTTACAGGCTGTTTTTATCTTATCCATGAATGTAGTTTATACCTATAACAGTTTTGAACCCCAAGGAGGATACCTGTTAAACTTCTATGATGCTGATAAAATACTTGAAGTTCTGGACCAAGAATGCCTAAACCTAACTTATTTGACCAGCTTGAAGATAGAAAAGTGAAAAATTCCAATAATTTACATTTCTACAAGCATTATAGTCATGACTGGCCCCAATATAAGCAACGATACGCTCTGTCAGCTTTTTGATGAATGTTCATAGAAAAACAGCATAAAAGCATGAATTATCTCTTGAAATTAAATTTTTGTGTTTGATATACTTCTTCAGCCTAATATTTAATCTAGTTAAAATTTATATCATTCTATAAAAAATTTAAGTTTCTTATGCTTAGATGTTTGCTCGAAATGTTCTCACAACAATTTCTGTCAATTACATTGTTTTCTATTGTATGATTTATGCCAACCCCCAAGAGCTATATAAGAGTGCAAAGTATTACTTCGGATGTGTCAAACCTATAGTGTTAGAAAACAGGTGCCAGAAAGGTCTACAGAACTTGCGCTATAGAACTTAACCCCTCAGCACTAATTTCCTTATAACTTCAGTGCTAGGAACGTTTATAGCACCACGTTTACGGAACCTTTGGTGCTAGCACTTTTAGTTTTATAATTTTGGTGCTGTAAACGTTTCTATGACCAATTTTATGAGTAAATAAGCTGCGCACCAATGGTGCGATAACGAAACCTTGCAAAACCTATAGTGCTACTAAAGAGCATTTTGAGTGTCTTATAAGTCCAATATTCAACCACCAGTGCTTATGGTTCCAGCGTGTGTTACTTGAGACAACCTCTATTTCACATTTTTTTTTTTTTCAAATTGAATTTTGGTCAAGTTAGACAAGGCACAGGAACTTAATTTTGGTATGTTTAATGTTGGCCGGTTGACGGTGAAATTTCGTACGTCAGCTCCACGTTATGCGAAGCGTATACTGCTTCATAAGTGTAAAAATTTTTGAAATCTACTCACTGGCACGCCCACAATCGGTCTAAATATGCAATTACCTCCAGAGCTCAACGTCTCAAAAGGCTGAAATTTAATATTTAACATATCTCCTAATGAATGTAAGACACAAAAAAGAAAAATTAAATTCGTAAACCTCCTCCATTGGTAAATAGGGCGTGGCGTCTATTTGAATGGTTAATTTTCAAATGCAGTTTAGTCAATATTTATGGTCCAAATTGAAAAAAATTTCCTTAATTTTTTGTGTAGCAAACGCTTAGTTCTACATTTTGTTTATAAAGGGTCCGCCATCTAACTTTTTTTTCAACTAGTGTTTATTTCGTGAATGGTAACACTTAGCTTATGTCTGATTTGTCAGATAATTAGTTTTAACCTTCGGCTGAACGAATGTAGTTGAGCATACGCTTGAACAACGCTGAAAAATATGCGTTTTCGCTTCGCTAAATGGGCATGCGATCGACTTAGAGAAGATACCGCTTTTGCCAAAATCATTTTTTCAGATAAAGCTCATTTTGATCTTGGCGGGTATGTAACCAAGCAAAATTGTCGCATTTGGGGCCCATTGGGGCCCAGAAAACCCGCACGCATACATTGAAAAAGCCGATACACCCAAAACGAGTCACTGTTTGGTGCGAATTTGGTCCAGAGGCATAATTGGGCCATTTTTCATCGAAAATGAGCAAGGAGTGGCCGTTACAGTCAATGGCGTTCGTTATCGGCCCATGTTGAACGAATTTTTGTTCACAAAAATTGAAGAGGAGGATATTGGCAACATTTGGTTTCAACATGACGGTGCTACATGCCACACAGCCGAAGCTACACTCGATGTTTTGCGCCATGTTTTTTAAGATCGCATTATCAGCCGCGGAGCTGATGTCGTTTGGCCACCTCGGAGCTGCGATTTGACACCGTTGGACTATTATTTGTGGGGTGCCGTAAAATATAAGTCTTACGCCGACGAGCCAGAGACAATCGACGCTTAAGATGACAATATTCGTGAAGCCATTGGTGAAATGCTGCTGCACACAATCGATAATATGTGATCACGTGATCGGAGAAGGCTACTGCATGGCCAGCCAAGGCAGCCATTTGAATGAAATTATTTTTTATTATTAACCGAAAGGATTGTACTTTTAAATAAAAAAAGAAATTTAAGAAAATATTCAGTATTTTTTATTTATAGTATTCAAAAAAAAAGTTATTTGGCGGACCCTTACAACACTTTGAATCACGAATACATTTGGAGGCAGAAGAAAAACCTAGAATTTTCCAGAAAAATGTAATTTCGACTGGCCTTAGGCCTTATTTAGGAAAGCATGAAACAAACAAATTAGCAGATTAGATAAACAAAATTTCATTCCACATTTCGGTCACACAAAGCTCTTAGCCACGCCCATTTTAGGAGTCGATTTTTTAAAAATATTGAGTTTGAACCAAAAAACTGCATTGTTACGTACAAGCGTAATATGGAAATACCTGCTAACATTGAGAATTTGTAATAAGGGGTGGTTAGTCCACGCCCCTTTTGGAAGTTTGCTCTACTTATAAAATGAAAAAAAATAACAACAACATCAGCATTTTACAATATGGGATAGGATAAGGTATTCAACGATCCGGCCTGTAACTTCTGCGTACACACTGTCGCACTTACTCACTTGTTTTTAATTGTTCTATGCTGGGTGGTCGGGTTGAATACGTTATGAATTAAAACCTCGCCTTTTTAACTAAAGCAACTTTTTTTAAGGCCACGCCCATAAAAAGGTTATAGAAAACATCACAGCATATGTGATATAATTCTTGTCAAATTTCATAAATTATCTATTGAATAACCGCCACTTTAAGATTAAAATTCTTAAAAGCGTGGATGCGGTAAAGACAATTACCAAACAGGCATGGAATCAGCTAAGGCAATCTGTGATGTCACAAATCACAAAATGTTTTTGTTTGCGTAAACTGTAATTATCATAGTTTTCTTCGATAAATCACCGTTGAAATCACCTGGTCCCCAGTTTTCTTACTTTCTGGTTAGTTAGTTTTTTATGCCCCATCCCATAGGATAGGAGGTAAATTAAGTTTGTCACATAGTTTGTAACAAGGTGAAATAATAATGGTAGACCCCCAAGACCTTAAGGGCATATGATCGAGACCGAATTCTGAATCGAATGAGCCATGTCCGTCCGTCTGTATGTCACATGTTTTTAGGCCTTAAATTTTGAGCTAGGGTGCTGAAACTTCGTACGTAAGGTCCACGTCATGCGAAGCAGTACAAGCGTAAAAATTTTTGAAATCCGCCCAAAGACACGCCCACAATCGGTCTTAATATGCAACTACCTCCAGAGTTTTCAAAACTGTAAGACGTTCTAAAAGGCTGAAATTTGACATTTAACATCTCCTAATGAATGTTAGACACAAAAAAGACAAATTTAATTGGTAAACCCTCTCTATTGGGCGTGCCATCTATTTTAAGGGTAAATTTTCAAATGCAGTTTACTCAATATTTTTGCTCGAAATTGAAAAAAAATTGTTTTTGCTTAGAAATTTGCTTAGAAAACGCTTAGTTTCACATTTTGTTAATACAAGACTTTGGGCCACGCCCACTTTTGGAGGCAGAATTGAAGAAAAACCTAAAATTTTCCAGAATAACATAAGTTCGACTGGCCTTGAGCCTAATTTAGGAAAGCATGAAACAAAAACAGTAGCAAGTTAGGTAAACAAGACTTCAGTCCAGAGTTTGTTCATACAAAGTTTTTAGCCATGCCCCCTTTTAGGGGTCAATTTTTCAAAAATATTGAATTTGAACCACCAAATTGCATTTTTCGTACATTTAAGCGTAACTTGGAAACATGTGTGGAAATATCTTATAATTAACAGTTTGTAATTAGGGGCTGTTGGACCACGCCTCTTTTCGAAGTTTGAATTACTTATAAAATGTCAAAAAATAACTATGCGGGATAAGATGGAGTATGGAGATGGAGTATTCAACGGAGTATTCAACGGCCTGCATGCATAAAAAACTTGTGCTCTTACATCACAAGCCTAAATAAAGCAACGATTCGGAACAAAATGTTTGTAATCATCTTACGCAGACGGACTTTTTTGTTTGATCACATTAACTGTCACAAAATGTGAAAATCATAAATCACCTTAGCCGATTCCACCCCAGGGTTATATACCAAAAATCGGTGCGCTGGCACCGATTTTACATAGGTAAAAGGGAAAGGGTTGTAGTCGTAGGCCTGCAGTGTCTGTCTTATTTCTGAACTTATTTTCAAACTCGATCTGAAATACTGGACTTCCAGCCCACTTACCAATTTTTAGCTCTCTGTAGCTCAAACTTTAAGGTTTAAAAGTTGTTTGTCGGTCTTTATCATATCTAAACGCTTTTAGAGGTCTACGGTCACTATTTCACTGCGTAGCAAACTATATATTAAATTTAATATACCCTGGAGTATGGGGTATGGAAACTACGGAGAGATTTAAATAGTAAAGATGTGCTTGAATCACGTTTGTTATCTGGCTGAAACGATACTGCTCGTAAAATTAGTATTACTTCTAGGCCACAACATATCATCAAACAAGTTTTACTCAACCACGGGAACTTCAAGCCAACAGAAAGAGCATTTGAAAATATGTACATAGTTATAAACAGTTTTCAAACAAGAAAATCCATAAGAAAAAAAAACAATAGAAAAGGTTTTTTGCCACCCTGTATTTTGAACTAAGGATCGAAACTTAAATTTTACACACCATGAGAACAGCATAATTTGAAATCAATAAAAAAATGTAAAACCGTGTGTGTAACAAATATGCTACCAAAATACAACAAGCAAAAGTTTTAATAATAAAATATTATTTTACACAAACTCCACGATAAGGATGAGCCTAACCTTCAACTAAGTCCGACGGACCGCTCCGTGTATCACTTCATATTGGACGGTTTTTTTTTTGAATCGATCGAATCGTAGTTCATGAGCGCGCAACCACAAATGTACCTAGGCTTTTATTTCGTCTTTTTATAACCTTTTGCAGAGAACAGAGGCTTTTACTTTTGAATTGAGTTGCTGACGAAGGATCCCTGTGAATGGTCCCTTGTGAAAGGTTTCTATATAATATATCCACGCGCATTTAAAAACTCATTTCAGCCAGTTCCGGTTTCTTTTGCTTCAATGTCAACACTCGACAGAACTGAATGATGTTGTGGAATTTAATTAGCATATATTGGACAACATCCATCATCCAAAGTTATTTCCTCTTGTATATATATTTCGTGCTCCTTATATTTTTTGTTGCCTCTTATTGAACCCGCGCGTTTTCTTGGCGAATATTCAATCGTTGGAGAAAAAATTTTTTTGAAGAAACTCAAAGCCAACTGAGGGAATCGCATAAGGTTCCCCTACGGCAAATTTGAATATCGATATTTTAATGTCACTCTGCGCTATATGCAGCAACGAATATTCATATTCCCGAATGACATGCGGTGGCTGCAATGTCCTGGAAACGAATTCATTCCCTGTGCCAATACTTTTTGTATTCTCCTTCGTTGTCCTGATTTTTTGGCTTCTTTCGTCTTGAACACCATCTGCTGTGGGAGATTTTATCCAAAGTATCTTGATGGATAAAAAGTAATTACTTGTGGTCGTAATAAAAGTTAACGCGAGGAGGAAAAGCTTAAAAAGTTTCCTTAGTTCCGATTGCGGTGAAATAGTTCGCTCTTGTTGCAATATTGTAGCAAATATTGGCAGGAGATTGTTGCAGGATCGAAACATTGTGCAAGAAATCGGTTGGAAGTAAAAGCAATCGTCTGAGTAAAGTTTTCGAGTGGCAGTCGCCTATACGTGCTTTATACCTTATGTGTCCGTATGGTCACTTAATTCGGTGAGTTTAAGGTCAACTCGTGCCGTTGAGTGCAAGAAGGTTTTTGAAATTTTTTCAATTTATTTAGAGTTGAGGGGCATATGGTAGCCCTTTTGAGTCATTTTACAATTCGCATGGCAAAGTACCTTTTGCTTTGTTCCAAATCCACACGTAATTAAAATGTCAGAAGCATTAAGCACCATTTACATGTTTTTAACTGTTTCATTGCCAGAACTCATTGCAATTTTATATAAGTATATTGTACTTGCTTTAGTCAGTTTTTCAATTTAACTTTGGCCAACATTTAGCTTACCATGCCAAGAGCTTTAATGTATCAAGGACATTCCAATATATACACATGCATGTAAATTCTCATGCATGGAAAATGAGTAGATGAATAAAGTAGGTACACTTGAGCTGGCGAAGGATATACACTCATGCGTTCTCCGGGGGAACCACTTAAGCAGAAACTGCCAAGAATTATTGCCCCTTATACGTATTAACCTCCCTGAATTGGTTACGAGTGGGATTTGAAAAATGGCCCCAGGGAAGTTGGAGTAGGTACCTACTGTAGGAGGTAACAGAAATTGTGTTCTCTGGGGTATTTTTTTTTTTAATTTGAATTACATTCGGGACTAATAATGTGTAGGGCACGGGTTGATTTGACTTCTGAATAGAGGAGTTAGTCATTATTCCCAGGTTGCTGAATAGTTAAGCGCAAGTAGGTACCTACTATTGTTACTGATGATTTGGCTTCTGATAATTAGAGAAAATACTTATATAAGTCCCCGATTCAGTTAAGGTGCAAAGGTAGCCCAATTGCTTTTCTTTGGGGTTTTTGCTAATTTTCCTGCCGGGAATTTTTTGTAAGCAAAAGTCAAACCTTGAAATACAAAATTCTTATAATATTCACCAATGAATGGCTTTCTTTAAGAGCGTCACTTCCACCAATACAAAAATTTTGTTTTATTTTAGACCAGAATGCAGATATTTGCGACCATTCCTATGCAAAAGTTATTGGTAACATTTTTTTTGTATTTAAAATATACTTATAACCTTCCGTCCGCAACCTGCATTTAACTAACAGTTAACAGGTACTAATTTTAAGGCCTTAGAAGTAGACATAGATGTCTAATACTTAGTCATGTATACTCTCCCTTCTCTTGAAAACGCGTTAGACTGGTACGCTAAAGGCAGCCAAATGCGGGCAAGATGCAGCGGAGGACTATACGCCGATAAGTCTAACCGCCTTTGTTCTTAAGACCATAGAGCGCGTTCTAGACATTCACATGCGAAGTTTTTCTTTGAAGAATCATCGCTATGAAACTAATAGCATGCGTGGCCCTTTAGGGAAGATCCAGGTAAACGCTTTGGGCTAATGGTTATGAACAAAATTCTCTTTAATCTGGACAGAGAACGGATCAAGGTCGCGGCGTACGCGCGATGATGCGATGAGCAGTGCCAACATTTTGAAATCCTTAATGCTTGATTCTTACATGTCCAATGCTAAATTATATGCAAGCTCAAAAGCTAAAATGGTATTAAGACTTGCGAATGAAAGAAGATATGCGGTTAAAGCTTAATTAAGTCAAACAAGTAAGTAAGTGCAAGAGTTAGTCTGTAACGAATTTCTTAATACGCGATCCCCTTTGCCCATTAACGCCAACTTTAAATTTTTTTGGTCTGTTTCATATACTGAATGTCAATTATTTGTATAGGCCACGCCCCTTAAAAAGGGCGTAGGCTAAAAAATTAAAATCAATTAACTCTAATTTCGTTGGAATCACGAGAAAATGCGTTAAAAGCGAATATTAATACATAAAAAACCGTTTTTCTCTCAAAACACGCTCCTTAAAAGTGGGCGGGGCTCAATGCTTTGTATGCAACAAACTTAGCAAATGTCATACAATGTTTTTTCAATTTAGAATGAATTTTCCGAGAAATCAGGTTTTCAAACATTTCAGATGCTAAAAGTGGGCATGGTCAATAGAGTGGGCGGTCCAATATTTGTCTAATTAAAGGCTTCTGGCTGATATTGCTCTCCACCAAAAGTTGAGTTCATATATTTTGTCTATCTTGACCAAAAGGCATTTTGAAATAAAATGTAAATTTGAGGTTGTCTGACATTCGAGCCAATTGTGGGCGTGGCTGTAAGCGGATCTTCTCAATTTTCATACTTTGTCTGTACAAAATGAGAACCAAGCAACGCTAGAAAGTTTCAGTTTCCTAGCTCAAGTGCATACGCACGGACAGACGGACATGGCTTAATCGACTAACCTGCCGGTCTCGATCATATCTCTTAAAGGTATTAGGGGTCTACGATGCTTATACCCTCGGTCGAGTATAAAACCAGTGAGTAAGTGCTACAGTGTGTACGCAGAAGTTACAGTCCGTTAAACGGACCGTTGAATACCCCATCCTATCCCACATTGTAAAATGCTGGTGGCTTAGTTATTTTTTGACATTTCATAAGTAAAGCAAACTTCAAAAAGGGGCGTGGTCCAACCACACCTAATTACAAACTATTAATTATAAGATATTTCCACAGATATTTCCAAGTTACACTTGAATGTATATAAAAATGCAATTTTTTGGTTCGAATTCAATATTTTTGAAAAATCGACCCCTAAAAGGGGGCGTGTCTAAAAACTTTGTATGATCGAAATCTGGACTGAAGTATTGTTTACCTAACCTGCTACTCTCTTTGTTTCATGCTTTCCTAAATTAGGCTCAAGGCCAGTCAAAATTAAGCTTTTCTGGCAAATTTTAGGTTTTTCTTCAATTCTGCCTCCAAATGTGGGCGGGGCCCAAAGTCTTGTATGAACAAAATGTGAAACCATGCCTTTTCTACATAAAATATTAAGCAATATTTTTTCAATTTCGAGCAAAAATATTGAGTAAATTGCATTTGAAAATTTACCCTTAAAATAGATGCCACGCCCACTAGAGGAGGTTTACCAATTAAATTTGTTCTTTTTGTGTCTTGCATTCACTAAGAAATGCTAAATGTTAAATTTCAGCCTCTTAGAACGTCTTACAGTACTGCTTCGCATGACGTGGACCTTACGTACGAAGTTTCAGCACCCTAGCTCAAAATTTAAGGCCTAAAAACATGTGACATACAGACGGACGGACGGACGGATGGACATAGCTCATTCGATTCAGAATTCGGTCTCGATCATATGCCCTTGAGGTCTTGGGGGTCTACCATTATTATTTCACCGTGTTACAAACTATGTGACAAACTTAATATACCTCCTCCTCCTCCTCCACCTCCACCATCTCCTATGGGATGGGGTATAAAAAACAAGGGGTAAGTGCAAGAATGCGAATATAGGCTCCACTCCGTCTGCAATGGATTGCATAATACACTTCCGTACCCAATTTCAAAAAATCAAGAAGCTTCCATAAAGTAAGCGGGATGAAAACTATAGCTTTTTAATTATACTTTGTCTAAAGTAGCTGTAAAGGTTTTTCGGGTGGAAGACCAGATGTTTTGTTTAAGCAAGTGAGTTAGTGCAAGAGTTGGTCTGAAATGAACTTCTAAACACCTACCCGACCCTATTTACCGTGTAGCGCCAAATTTAAAAGGCCCGAATTCATGTACATGAATATTATTAATATTGGCCACGCCCCAAAAATGGGAGTGGGATGAAAATTAAAATCAACTAATTGATATTTTTTTACAATCAAGCGTTAGAAGCAAAAACGATTTCTGAAAAAAAAGTTTTTCTTTATACCAAAAATGTCTCCACCGGGCATCTTTATTTAATCCTCTACAAATCACACGACTTGCCATACAAACTTGAATGCTCTTGGCAAACGATCAAAACTAAAACCTATTTTCTGCACCTTTGTAACAGTTTGAGAATCAAAAAAGGAAACTGAAGCTGCGCCTGTACGAGATCTGTCACAAGTACGTTTTCTGTTGTGTTTTAACAGCGAAAATCGTTTTTCCTTCCTGGGAAATGACATCGCCACTCTCTTTTGAGTGCCAAAATGACAGAAACAGAGCGTTTGTGTCAAATTAATGTATAGCTATTTCTTCCGTGGAGCCACTTTGGGATTTATTTTTAATCGTCTGGCTTTAACGCTGTTGCCATGAAATATTTTTTCGGATCGGGAGATTAGCACATCAGAAATCGGTGTTGATCGGCAAATCAGTTGAAATCATTTTTTATTGTAACTCATATTTAAATAGGTAAATATTCTTCGAACATCGCACATATGCAAACTTAAAACCAAATGAATAATTTCGATAAGCCATCAGTCAACCTTAAAATATGGCAGCTATACCATGTGGCGCTAGGAAATAAGTCCCCAATGAAATAAGGCCCCAAACTGAAAAATAAAATAAGGCCCCAAAAAGAAGCACGAAATGCAACATTAACTTGGAATTTTTATATTGGGACCTTATTTCATTTTTTTGGGGCTTATTTTAATTTTTTGGTGGTTTAATTTCATTTTTGTATTGTCTCCTCATCTTATATAAAAGGATCTCTTCACTGTACTGTTCACTATGAAAGGAGGACTGGCCAACGGCCCTTTCGTAAAATTTGAAGGGATGCGAGGTTATGTATATGCAAGTTTTGATTATGTATGGGTGGCAGGGGTGTTGCCCCCTGTGTCTATGTCTCTGAGAAATCGGCTTTTGAAAGATCTAACAAGTTAAAAGTGGGCATAGTCAGTGGTGTTGCCTTTATTAAAGTTACTTGCCAATATTCCTCTGCACCAAAATTTAGCTTCCTACGTCTTGTCTAACTTGACCAAAAAGAATTTGAAAGATTTTGTGAAATTAAGATTGTCTCACATTAATACCAGAAGAACCAAGCCGTGCACCAAATTTGAGCTCTCTAGTTTGATTTGATTTTGAAGACCCAAAACCTTCACACATTTAGACGGACGGATATGGCTTAATCCGTTCACCTTTCGGTCTCGACCATATCGTTTCAAGCCTCGAATTCCGTCATAAATCTTGGTTGCTAGCAGATACAAGTGTTGATTGCATTTTTTTATTGAGAACATTGTTTATACTTAAAAACGCAGGCAAAAGTGGGCGTGGAAAAAATTTATTAATTGAAGTTGATAGTATCATAGGCGCCCGCAGAACTTTTTCCAGGGGGGGCACACCATGGACTTAGACAAAAAAATACAATTATAAATAATGGAATTTGTCAAAATTTTCTAGTAAAAAAATATGCTTGATGAAAAATCACAGAGCCCCCCTTGGCCCCTTTCCGGGCGCCTATGGATAGTATGCGTATATATAGGAACATAAATAAATTAAATAATCACAGCACACTTAAGCGAGGACATCGTATACCAAGCATTTCAGCTTTCTACGAAAACTTTGATCTTTCATGTTAATAAGTAAAGAGGGCACGTTTTTCAAAAATGCCTACATTTGTACTGCTTCGGGATCTAGCAAGACAAATATATACTTTTAAATTCTTAGCTCGAAATTTAAGGCCTACTACTGACACACGAACGGACGGACGGAAATGACTCATTCGACTTACATGTCGCTCTCGATCATATGTTTTTAAGGTCTGGGGGTGTTCGGTGATTATTTCTCTATGTTACAAACTATGAGTCAAACCTAATATTATGCTATGGGATAGGGTATAAAAATGTATATACCCTGGGTCGGGTATAAAAAAGATTTTCCACCTACCACAAAAGTAGGTGGAAACATTTTGTACGTATGTATACGTAACATAATTCTTACCCACATATGTATAGATAAACCTATTAAAAAAGTAGTTTTATGTTTAAATTTAATAAAAGTTGAGCGTGGCTAATCTCTGGGTTGAAATGAAAGCAGATTTTGGGTATTTTCTAGAGTCAATTTAGGGCGCTGACGCTATACCAACATAAGTAAAATGTGATCTAGATATTCTTAAGAAACAGAGGCGGTCGCACACGCAGACCTGTAGGTGGATTTCAATAGTTTTCAAACTTTATCTGGAGAGCACGATCTCCTTCTGGCTTACCAGCCAAATTAAAATTCTCCAACTCAAAATTTAGGGCCTAAGAGTTGTTTGCATACGGACGGACGGCCATGGGTTAATCGATTCTTCTGTTGGTTTCAGTAAAAAGGTCTAAGTGGTTTACGGTAATTACTTCATTGCGTTGCAAACTAAATATCAAACTTTATATTAAGTAAAGTAACGTTTTTAGGGGAATAAGAATAAATTAAGTTTTGTACATACCCAGAGTAAGGTATCAAAAAATACAAACATATTTCCAAAAAAAATAAACACAACATAAAAATTCAGACCTTAACAAAATCAGGTTAATAGTAATTTTCGACTTTGTAATATTGGTATAAGACAGGTCACCGTTTTACCAAGAGATGTAACTAAGACAAAGAGTTTCGGATTTTGACTGAGGTTTACGTTAGAAGTGGGGCTTACATTGAACTTCATTCCGGGGTAAATTTTAGCTTTACTGTAGTGAACAGTTTGAACTTCCAAGCCTCTTTTTTAAGAGAAACGACAGTTCTAGTGCGTGCTTCTGTGAAATATGAAAATTTACCATAAACCGAAGAACAACTCGGACTTGGTGGCCTCTTTTAAGGCCAACAATAAATGTGTTTGAAGATTTAATATTTTTTTCAGAGGTAATATTTACAAAGAAAAACTGCTCGCTATGTTAAATCCAGTTTCGCTTCATTCCGGAATAAGCTGATCTCGTTTCAACTTCGGTTTAGCCCTTCACTAAAAAACTGGCCTCAACTCTCTCCCGTCATAAAACTAGCACAATACGTCATATAACACAATCATTTTCAATCAGCCTTTCTCTTGTACTAAAAAAGTTGATCCGTAATCATCCGTTTCAAAAAAGACTTTTTACTTTGCCAGATACTGTTTCGTTGCTTTAAATTTAAAAGCATGAAATAATTTTTTTTTAAGGTGTTTAATGGGAAATGGTTTAAAGGATTTAGCAGTGCTAAAAATTGGACTAAATATAAAATGTCATTTGGCATTGTTGCCAGTTTTTCCGCATTAAAAATGCAAATACGGACTGGTGGTTATGATGAATGGTGCATTAAACATCTCTCCTCTAAGTTCATATCTGTGTATCACGTTCGATCCAAAGTATGCCTGGCAAAATTGCTATAACAGCGCACACAGAATAAGGAAAGCATTTGCTGCCTTCTATGCTTGTAGCAAAACCTTGGAAAGAACTGCTTACTTCAAGCAAAGATGACATTGTAGATGAACGTAGTGCGTCCGATTGTCACCTATGGATCCCTAGTATGGTGGCCGGCGAGTAAGAGCTGTAACCTCATGAAACTTATGACGAAGCAGAAGGAACTTCGAAATGTCATATACACTGACGGATTTAAGATGAACTATAGTATAAGAGCCGATGTCTACTCGGAATCACCTTAAATATCAATATCATAGCGCTTTTCTTGGGTGTGTCAGTGTTTTCCAGGCGGAAAAACTATAACTATCTGAGAGGCATGAGTGCGACTTGGGCGGGTCAAGACGCACAAACAAAAATTTGCTATTTTTACCTTTTCCTTATTTTCTTACTATACCATGATTCGGGCTGAACATGGGAAAAAATTATTCCCATTAGCAATTATCGACCTATGCTACCGAAGGAGCACAGATAATAAGGCCTTGACTGTTTTGCGTTTTGGCAGACATACAAAGCAGTCATAATATCTCATCATCACCAAAAAAATTAAGATCTAGATTTTCTGTAAAATTTAAAGCTATTTTTATTAGTAGCTACCTACTTAAGGTCTGGGATTAACCAGCAGAAAAAGAGAGATTCTTGGTATACTGAGTCTTATACCGGAGGCATTACACAATTACCAAATGTCGACGGTGACTGTGGTGTCGCTCGTGTTAAATTAAGACTCTGAGCTGAGAGCCTTAAGGGCTAAACATAATAGACTCAAGTGAGCTTAACAAGTCAGCTTTCATACATGTTTTATTACTCGCGACTTGTATGCCACGACCACGACATGACCATAATAGCCTTTTGCTCGGTTTCGTTGGGTCTTCGTTAAATTTTGCTTCCTTCAGTTAGCCCCACTCAAGTGAGAGATTCAGCGCGAAAATTTGACAGCTAATCGTTTTCTTACGTCTACAATGGGCACCGTATGCGTTTGGCAGAACTTGAGTGGGATTTTCTATGTATTTTATTACATAGAATACACAGAAATAGTATGTCATTAGGTTCATTCCACTAAAGTCTGTTATGGTTAGGGCTAATAGACGTATAATAAAAAAAAGCCGTGAAAAAACAGCTGTTGGAGGCAACAGAAAATGCTATTTTACTAAATGGTGACATTTTATATGGGAAAACACTTGTTTTTTGATTCTTTTGTTTTTCCATTTTTTTTTGAAATTTTAAATCTAAAACTTTTGTGTTCTCGAACTGCAGAAAAACTCGCGTACACCCTTCAATCGCAGCATTCATGATACCCAGCTCGAAATATCAAGATGAAATATGCATACGAAAAAGTTTTTTAAATAGTCTCAAGCCATACCGCCGAAGAAAACATTTAATTGAATCTCCCGTAGTATGCCGTGGCTAACAACAAATAGAAAGGGAAAAATATGCAGGGTGACCCGAAAATATATCAAACAATTTTACGTGAATAATGTCTTAATCATCACGAAGGACCAAAACAAAAATAAATAGTTTTTATTATAAAAATAATTGTTGTTGTCACAAGGGACCCTAAAATGCTTTTCAGGGAAAACACGATACCACATGGAGGGTCATAAAACATAAAAGTTGTAACCGTAGTTGATGTAAGTAATAAATGAAATTACCGTAATGTGACATTACCACGTACGGTGCTTAAACGGACTTAAATGCCGAAAATAGTTCTCGGAAAATCCTCGCACGTACGTCTTAATTGCAAGATTTTGTTTTAAAATTCATTTTGCATGTTTCATAAAACGGCACGAAATAATTGTAGTTACCAAAATTAGTCATGAAAATTCCAAACAACAAGACGACAAAATGCAAAAGACACAGTCACGGACTAAGGGGCAAAGGACATTCTTGGTCTGGACCATTGCCAAAAAAGACTGGAATGAATAAAAAACAAAAAGTGGAAAGGAATTAAAATTAGGCACTTAAAATAGTATGACGCCTGAAAACATTAAGAAATAAAATTCTTTGGTGTTGCGTTGAAGATTTACTTGATAAATCACCTCCACTAGGAGAGAATACTATAACGACGTAATTCCGCAGAATTGAAGTCAAAATTTGTAAACTTGTTCAAAAAGGTATCCACCACAATTCTAAGAATTGACTCGCCAATCTTCCTAACTAAAGTCAAGTCATTCCATTTCAATTATCCACACGTGATTAGTTCAACCATATTTTTCAATCATCTAGTCAAATAGTCCTTTGCCATATTGTGTGCTCTCTTGCCAAAACCCTATTTGCAAGCAATTCAACGTTATCCTTTCTTAATACACCAAAGCAAACCCAAAAAAAAAACAGTTGGAATGGAATACATTCGATTGTGTTCGGTGAATTTGGTTTAACTTTCCCTGCTCCCAGATTACTTGGTCAAGCGTACCGAGAGGTCTTAGGTAAACAGCATTTGAAGGATTAAAAAAAAACACTGTTTTCTGCTTTGATTGTTTCCTTGTTTGTTTTTTCTTGTTTCGTTATTTTGTATGTTTCTTTTTAGAAGTCGTTTCGAAACTCCTGTCGCCTTGTGGGAAGAATCAAATTCGGTGAGAATAAGAAATATCTTTGGAAAAAGCTGATTGTGTGAGAACAATACACAACGATGGCATCTGTGTATGGGTTAAGCAGTGATGATGTGTATTTAGGTGGAAATTGAATTTCCAATTGAATTGCCGGAGTGTTGTTGATTTGAGCGCAATCCTTTATATTTCGGAACACTGTGCCAGCATGGTCTGACAAGAAACTTCTCAAGCATAGTCATTCAGTATTCGAGGGAAGCATTAGCAAGTGAAGCGCAATGGGCATTTCTTATTCAAAACACGTAGTTTACTGTTCTTAACCAGGTTGGGAGTTTTTGGTAGACCATGCTATAATATATAGACATTGTGCTTCAGTGTGTATACCTATATTTTAGAGTGTGCCGGCCATTGGGTTAAAAAACTATTGAAAAACGTGTTTAGCTGTGGTAGGTAGGTATATGAAGCTTTGCAAAAGCTACCAAATTTCTTGTCGAACATTAATATATTTTATTGTTCTTCTTTTTGTGTGCATCCGAGCTGGATTCCTGCATTCTTGCACTCTACTACAATCAGTTCATACGAAAAGTTGTGGCCATTATGTAGGTCAAAGATCTCTAATTTAAAAACTCTATGTTTGGAGATTGCCGCAAAGGAACCTCAAATGTATTTCACTTTTCTTTCCTACAATGAGGAGAGCATTATTTTTGTAGCTTTATAACCCTCTTATTGGTATGACGATTTAAGCATTTCCTTAGGTAGGTACCCAAGTTTTATAAAATAAGTAAGTAAGTGCAACGAAACGAGCTGTATCGTGTGTAACGAGCCTTTACTAATAAACGCCGTGCCCTATTTAGCCGGTAGCACAAAGTCTTTTAGATTCTTAGCCTTAAATCGTGCATTGTTTGTCAATTTTTTTATGGCCCACGCCTCCAAAAATGGCCGTAGACTAAGAAGCTGTTGTGTTAAAAACGAAAAACGAAAACTTAAAAAAAGGGTTGGCCTGAACTTAGTCATAGGAGGTCAAATGGGCCAACCTCTCAAAAGTGGGCGTGGACTTAGAAGAAAATCTTTCAAACATTAAGCTTTAAGGCTTTCGCGGTTGTTAATTGACAAGAAACTTTTCGGATTAACCGCATTAGTAACTATTTTTAATGAGTACAATACCAGACTCATCCCGAACGTTTCGCTCAAGTTGCATTGAGCGTGGTCACCGGGAAACTGCTATGAAAGTGTTATCGCTGAGATCGGCTGCGTAGATTGTAGCGGTGCTTAGACGGTTCTGACTCATCTTGTTGTTGCAGTTGGGATGAAGGTGGTTGAGAGCAAACTGTACTTACTACATCACCGGGTGTTTCTAGGACGATAGGAGGTGGGCGTGTGATGTTGTTTACGGGGTTCCATGTACGCGAAAGTTTAAAACTATCATCACGATTGAAGTTTTGGTGGCGTTTTATTTCAACCGCTTCGCGGACCAATCGAGGGATGTAATGATTTTCACGAGCTAAGATCTTGGCTTGATCAAAATTGTGTTCATCTGGATTATCCAAGATATGCTCGCACAATGCAGATTTTTCCCGTTGTTTTTTAGTCACCGCACTGATGTGTTCTTTCATACGAGTTGCAATACTCCTTCTGGTTTGCCCTACATAAGACGACCCACAGCTACAGGAGACTGCATAAACGCCCGGCGTTTGAAGAGGAAAGTAATCTTTCGGCGACGTTAGGTAACTTCTCACCTTTTTTGGCGGTAGAAATATGAATTTTATCCCATATTTCTTGAGTACTTTTCCTACTCGGTCTGTAACACCTTTGACGTATGGTAAGAAAGCTTTCTTGTCTAAATTGCTTTCGTCCCTTTCTCTTGGAAAATCTGGCTTCCATATTATTTGCCTTTTCGTATAGCCGTTTGCTTTAAGTACGTCGTTGACCAGGACAAGTTCAGCGGAAAGATGGTCGTTATCACAAAGTTTATGGGCGCGCTGAAACAGTGTCGAGACAACGGATCTTAGATTTGCCGGGTGGTGGTGAGAAGCAGCATGTAAGTACCTGTTTGTGTGTGTGTTTTTGCGAAAAACTGTGTGTCCCAAAGTCCCGCCGGGTTTCCTTAAAACTCTCACATCTAAAAACGCGATTGAATTGTCCTTTTCTTTTTCCATCGTAAACTTGATTTTTGGATGTTGCGAGTTAAGATGTTCTAGGAAACTCGTGATGGTGGAGATATTTAATATGCAGAAAGTGTCATCCACATACCTCAGCCAGATTTTCGGCTTATTTTCGATGTTTCTTAGGGCTTTTGCTTCAAAATATTGTGACTTGGGACGCACAGTTTTTCGCAAAAACACACACACAAACAGGTTAAACCGTTAGAACCGTGAGGAAATGTGTTGGGAACAAAAACTTCAGCCAAAAAAAAAAGTATTTTTTTTACTTAAAACGCCCCCTAAATGTGGGCGGAGCTCAAAACATTGTAGGGCAACATGGGCAATTTTAATATCTGTAATATTTGTCCTAGAAAATTTTTGCGAATTAGAGTGAATTTTCAGATAAATCAGGTTTTCAAAAATAAAAGACTGTAAAAGTGGCCCATGCCCACAATGCGCTAACTTTGTCAAAAGGTGTGAGCAACTTAAGAACCAAGCCGTATCCCAAGTTTAAGCTCAGTAGCTTGATTTTGAAGACCTTAAACCTTCGCACATACAGACAGATGGACTGATGAACGGACACAGCTTTCGATTATATCTTTTAAAGGTCTAAGGGGTCCTCGGAGATTATTTCACTGTATTACAAAAGAATGCATTAAAATTAATATACCCTGGGGCAGGCATTAGAGGGCATCCTGGGGCAGGCAGGTGAGAGTTTTAAGACACATCTTATCTACGTACCAAAAATTGAGTTCCTAACTCTTTGTCTAAATTGGTTAAAGGGTCTTTTGAAATAAAATTTGAATTTGGGATTTCATTCAAGTCATTTGTGGGCATGGCTGCGGCGGTTCATAAAATATTTCGTTTATCGTCTATATTATATCTTTTGAGATTGAGGGCGTTCATCAGACGTGCGTTCCCTCGTACGCAGTTATCAGCTATTTTCTCTCCCACCCTTTCTTCCTCCTCCCAAGTTATACGTTATCTTTTAATTGGTTAATTTCCATTGTATATCTTACAATTGAACTCTTTCGCCAGTCCATATTTTTTTTTATTGTGACCATAGGCGAGTCACCACATATACCCTTTGTAAATTGTAGAGACTTTGAGAGGACTTAGAAGTAAGAGCTGGATGCAACTGACATCTCTTCGATATATTGGAGAGGTTCTGAAGATAATGGTGTCTTTTCGTTGTCCGTCCATCCGTACCTCCTCAGTCGTTATAGCTATTGAACGGTCTGTCGTAGAACGGTGAAATTTGCTACGCCCATAAAGTTTCGAGAAAAATTAACACGCAAAAAAGTAAAATTTTTACTGAAAGTTTTAATAAAGATGTGATTAAAGTTTGAAATTTGTTGTAAGAATACGATTTTTTTAACTTAATTTTTTGGAGCAAGGCCAAGTAAATATTGAGATTTCGAAAGAAAAATACTTTTTAAAAATTTCGCAAAGTTTTCGAGAAATAATGAACGTAAAATAAGCTTCCGCATTTTGTTTAAGACCATAACTTCATAGCCCCTCTAGGTTCAAGCACCAGGCAGGCTGAGAAAGAATAACTGACATCAAAATAAAATGTAACATTTTTTTTTTGAAAGGGTTCTAAAGCAGTGATTTTAAAATATTTTCGAAAAAATAGGGCAAAAATGCATGCAATAACGTAAGCGCCTTTATCTCCGCCTAAAAATCCTATGAACGTATCAGAAACTATTCAATAATTTAACGAAAACTATAGTGAAGTTTGAACCTTCAACCATTCTTGGATTTAGCTCGAAAACTTCCGCTCCTTAAGTAAGCCTTACTTTGGCTTACCTACCAACTTTATCTCAACTCAACCTAGCTCGGTCTCTAGCTAGCCGTCTCCTGTTTCGCACGCGAAGTTGGCTAAGGTCTCCTTCCACTTGCGTGCACCACCTGAGTCTCGGTGCTCCTCTACTGCGCCGTTCCTGTGTGGAGGATTTTCCGGGCCGGGGCGTTGGTGTCCATCCGCTCTAGACAACCCACATGTAGACGTTGTATTTTGACTCTTCTGGCTAGGTCGGTGTCGCTGTACAGCCCGTACAGTTCGATGTTATATCTCCTCCTTCACTCTCCGTCTTTGTAGATGGGACCGTAAATCGTCCGAAGCTAAGCAGCCTTAAGTGCTTTCATCCTCTTTTGACAGGGTCCTTGCTACTGTACCGTAAAGCAGGACTAAAATGATGAGGGTCTTATACATGGACACTTTAGTTGCTCGAGAGAGGGCTTTGCTACTCAATCGCCTTCTAAGGCCAAAGAAACAGCGATTGCCAAGAGTTATCCTTCGTTTGATTTCAGCACTTGTGTCATTGTTTGAATTGGTAGCGAAACCCAGGTAGACAAAGTCTCTACCAACCTTAAAGATATAGCTGTCTATGGTGATGTTTTTTCCAAGACGTCGTTGTTGGGTTTTTTTTTGAAAGACTTGGTTTTGCCCTCTTTGACTGCATAACCCATATTCACCGCTTCCGTCCTCACGAAGGCTTTACTGACATCACGCTTTGTTCCTCCGATTACGTCAATTTCGTCTGCGAATAGTTAAACGGACTTTTAAAAGATTGTGCATCTGGTGTTGCCGCGAAAGTTCTGCACAATTCTCTCAAGTCTAAATCCTTTTTTAACATCACAAGGGTCGGACAGTTCTTTGCCGACCATGATGGAACAGCGTGAATTTTCCGTCGTCATCCCGCACAGACTGACGAGCTTAGCAGGGATGCCAAAACTAGACATATAGCTTGTCCCTATAGACGCTGTCATACGTGGCCTTGAAATCGATGAAAAGGTAGTGTGTATCGATTTGAAATCCCTGGGTTTTCTCCAAGATCTGCCGCAGTTTGAATATTTGATCGACGGTGGTTTTTCCTGGCCTAAAGCCACACTGATATGTGCCTATCAGATTGTTGACAAACGGCTTCAGGCGTTCACACAGTACAGCAGAAACGATCTTGTATGCGATGTTAAGAAGACTGATGCCTCTGCGTAGTAAACACAATTCAGAGGATCTCCTTTCTTCAGGATCGGGCAAACAATGCTGAGGTTCCATTCGTCGGGCAAGCTTTCCCCCGACCATATCCGCAACTCATCGCCAGCGGATTTAAAAAGTTGCACTTGAGCTTAGACACAGCTACTTTCATTTCCCCCAGGTCGGGTGGGCGGTATCGTTCGTATGCTTCGTCGGTAACGTCTTCGCCGGGTTTGAATGGTTCTTTCTGCCTGACAGCGGTATTTGGTTCGTCTTCGCAGTTATACAATCTCCAGAAATGATCTTTCCAAATCTTTAGCACCGACTGCGATTCTACAACGATGTTCCCTTGATGGTCCTTATAGGCTTCAGTTCGAACTTTATACCCTTGGCAGGACCTTTGATGCTGTGGTGAAACTTTCAAACCTCATTCCTGTTGCAATATCTTTCTGTGCTCTCTCTTTTTCCTTCGGAGAAGCCGGTGTTCCTCTCTCCTCCTCTGCTCGTAGAGGTAGCGAGCAGCTCTAGTCCTTCTGTGCAGTTCCGCTTTGTATGCTTCCTGTTTAGCTGCATGTGATTGCCGGCATTCACCGTCAAACCAGGGGTTTCGTTGTGGTGGCCATGTGACCACCAAGACTTCAGAGGCGGCGGGCTCTCTTGTGGCATGTTCGCAATGTTGCCACTGGCTATCAATACTTTATGCTGGCTGGATAGGACTTCGTAGAAGGCTTTGAGTGACTCGATTGGAGAAGGACCTGGCGATCTCTTGCGATTGTAGGCGGCCGACGTCAAACTTACTCACAGTATTTCCATTATACTTAGCGTGGGTCGGGATATCCGCAGCTATACCTTGGCTACAACAAGGTAGTGATATGTTAGCCCCTCGGAAAGTTCGGGCATCCATGATACTAGAGGAGTGCCTTGCGTCCATCGCAATGTGGTCAATCTGATAATGTTTCGCCCCGCAAAAAAGTCAATCAGCCTGAATCCGCTTTCGGAAGTCGTGTCGTGCAGGCTGTGTTTTCTGACTGTACGACCAAAGATGCTCTCCCTTCCTAGCTTGGCATTAAAATCGCCTAAGACAATCTTAATGTCGTAGCTAGGAAACTGCTCATAACTTTTGTCTAGGAGCTCATAGAAAATATCTTTGCCGTCGTCATCTTTCTTCTCTGTGGGGGCATGAGCACATGGGACTAATGTTGTCGAATTCAGCCTTGACACGGATTAAGTTAAGTTGGCTATATTGTACTGCAAAACTATTTCACAATAGGCTGCATAAATTAAACTATACGAACCAATGATATGACTAGCCTTGTGGTGATAGCACGTAAACCGTCTATCGTATCAACATGAGAGGTGATAGGAACAAACCAATGTCAGAAACCCGCGTTGACTTATTGACAGGATTATAATATTAGCCGGAGCGAAAATCTCAACATCTTAGCCTTCGGGTGTTGTTTGTCCAGACTGCGTTTATTTCCAATAACGATGTCAGCAGTATGGCGATGGGAGTCAATTCCTGTTGATGGATTCAGGCGGTTCATCAATTAGATTATTGATTGATCAGCCTAAGAGACCATGAGACTTCTGTAAACAAAACATAAATGTGAAAGGTATGCATCTCTGGATGTTAAGTTTTATTCCATTTATAACCTCACTCACATTTAGAACTGGTCTTAATATAGGACATAGGTAGGGCTCATATAGAAGGGAACGTAAGAATGCAAATACAAAAAAAATAATAAAAATAATATTTTTATAAGTGGAAGCAAGTAGTAAAACTTAAAAGTAAAGGAACCTTGTTCCTTGTATAATGTTTGTTCAGTTTTCGATTGACTTGTGCATAAGAAAATATAAAGGTGCATTATAAAACTGAGTCAAAGTGAAAAGAAAAGCTTAGCACCCCTGAGCCTGTACAAATATTTATTAGCCCCGGACGTCATCTTCGAATGAGAACATCGAGAACACTATACAAAAAAGACGAAAATTAAAGATATTATCATTCACACTTTAATTTCGAAAAATTTCCTTTTTTCATTCACACTTTGAAAGCACCAATCACGATAGATGAAAAGCATCCTCAAAGTCTTTATATCTCGCTTTACACTAGAAAAAGATATGAATTTGACAGCAGAACAGAAATCGAAGCAAAATATTTTCACAGAATAAATAAGGGAGGTTCTTTCATTAGATTCTGAGAAAAAGATTTCATTTTGTTTATAGTTGCATAAGATTTCTCGAAAGATTCCCCTTGCGGGGAGTAAAATCGATGTGACCCATTTTACTCGTCGTCCTCGTCCTCGTCGCTCGTCCATTTCCGCTCTCCGAAGACGTTCATTCTTTGACGTTCCATTTTCTTGTAGATTAATTTTCATGATTGTGTCCAAGGACAAGTCACACTAAAAAATACGTGATTATCATTCCGACACATGTGCACACAGGCATGCCTGCCTGGCCCACCTACACAGAAACACAGATCTGCCCACAGATGAGAGTTGAAAATCTCTTATTTCCTGGCCGCACTTTAACACCTCCCACGAGACCTTTCCGCGTTAATGATCAACACCGCAATTCCCTTGGGGAACGGCTGGTCCGTAATATCAAAGTGACGAACTTTTACCCAATCTCCATTCCAAACAAAGCCAGATATCCTCCATGCCAGGTGCGATGTGGTGAGCAAGAGCATGGAATTTTAAGGACTAGTATTTTTTTTTTTCTTATCTCAAAGTCGTGTTCCACGTAATTGTCAGGATGGGGAAATACTTTAAAATAAACTTCCTGTTGGTGTTTACTTTCCATTGACCAAAAACCGCAAGGGCCGGGCGGCGCACTCACCACAGAAGTAGGCACAAAAAAGCTGTAGGTACGAAATCACATCAAAACAATGTAGTTGTTCGTCCTTGGTGTTGTCCTTCAACGCCATCCATCTAGCGGCGTCGTTGTTGTCGTCGTCGTCGTCATTATTACTCACGGCCTGTGAATTTCAAGTCGGAAGCCTTAATCGGATATCATGGAAATCTCAAGAATTCTGTTGAGCATTTCTTGTGATTATGTTTTGTGCGAGGCCAAGTGGTGATTTGTGTCATGTTGAATTTGGGTGTGTTTTTTTTTTTTTTGTTCGAGGCTTCATCAGATGCTGTCCTGGCGAGGTTTACCTACTTTTCGTTTGTTTCGTTAAAAGCGACGAACTTTTGTTTTTGAGTTAGGCGTCTATGGCAAAAGTTATTTAAAGTAAAGTTTTTCGACGCTGAGCAGCGGCGCTGGTGGTAGTGAAATTAATAAATATTTGTTGTGGGATTTGAATGTTGATTTTATCCCAAGTCATGGTCAAAGTAGGATATTTGGGGGGGGGGGGGGGTGTGATGAGATTTTTGCATTTTTCATTTTTGGTAATTTTGTGAAGGCGGGGAGATTAGGTGACGCGAAAAAGATTGTCGAAAACTTACGCCAGGCTAAACAGATTGTCGCGTTGGATAATTTATTTATGTTTCATTTGTCCTCTCTGGTGGCATCTGGCACCTGGGGCGAAACATAATTGCAGATAAGGGTATGCATTGTGTTCATACAGCCTTAAGGGGAGTATTGTGTCGCAATTAATTTTATAAGTGGGTAGGTATGAAATTTGGCTTCTGCTTTGGTGTGCTATTGTGTTCCTTTATGTCTCCTTTGGTGTAGACAAGGGAAATTAATGAACCAGTACGTGAGTTATAGACCTTATCTACTAGCTATCAAAGTTATCAAGGCAATCAAAGCCCCCACAAATATAAGGATAGCTTAATCCCATATAGCTATTTGACAAACATTAGAAATTATATGGGAGGAGTAGGTAGGTATACCTTACAAAGATTTTCTTAGTTGGTGTCGATTTAGAACCTATTTTAAAGTAGGCATGCCTTAAATTCAACCTCGTTTGAAATTCCACCTCCAACACAGAATGACATATTACCTACTGCCATTCTCGCCGGATTTCGACGTCAACTCACGCAAGTTAGATTTCTGCACGAATGCAAAAATGCAATCGAAATAGCTAAGTGCACAATCTCACTTTCTGTTACCTAAGTGGTTTCGTAGATTCCAGATTGGCTGGCTATTTTATGTGAAAGCGAATTATGGTGGATGACCTGTCACCTGTGTTTCAAAGCCATTGTTGCGTAACGAATTATTTTTATACCCCATCCCATAGGATAGGAGGTATATTAAGTTTGTCACATAGTTTGTAACACGGTGAAATAATAATGGTAGACCCCCAAGACAAGGGCATATGATCGAGACCGAATTCTGAATCGAATGAGCCATGTCCGTCCGTCCGTCTGTATGTCACATGTTTTTAGGCCTTAAATTTTGAGCTAGGGTGCTGAAACTTCGTACGTAAGGTCCGCGTTATGCGAAGCAGTACAAGTGTAAAAATTTTTGAAATCCGCACACAGACACGCCCACAATCGGTCTAAATGTGCAACTACCTCCAGAGTTTTCAAAACAGTAAGACGTTCTTAAAGGCTGAAATTTGACATTTAGCATCTCCTAATGAATGCAAGACACAAAAAAGACAAATTTAATTGATAAACCCCCTCTAGTGGGCGTGGCATCTATTTTAAAGGTAAATTTTCAAATGCAGTTTCCTCAATATTTTTGCTCAAAATTGAAAAAAATTTGCTTAGTATTTTATGTAGAAAACTTAATTTCGACTGGCCTTGAGCCTAATTTAGGAAAGCATGAAACCAAAAAGCTAGCAGGTTAGGTAAACGAGACTTCAGTCCATATTTCGTTCATATAAAGTTTTTAGCCACGCCCCTGTTAGGGGTTGATTTTTCAAAAATATCGAATTTGAACCAAAAAATTGCATTTTTACGTACATTTGAGTGTAACTTGGAAATATCCGTGGTTTGTAATTAGGGAAAGTTGGACCACGTCCGTTTTCGAAGTTTGCATTACGTATAAAATGTCAAAAAATAATTATGCCATCAGCATTTTACAATGTGGGGTAGGATGGGGTATTCAACGGTCCGTTTTACGGACTGTAACTTCTGCGTACACACTGTAGCCCTTACTCACTGGTTTTGAATGTGTATGAAAATAAAGGAGGAAACTGCCTTAAAAAAATCGTAGCATGGATCTTGGGTACGTCAAAGGTACAACCCGCGGTCACTAAACAACAGTCTATGGTATTGGGGCCGGAAAGTGCAGATGCTCGAGTATCAAGGGTTGCCAGAGGGGCTGCACGCCCCACCATACAAATTTCATTGTGTCGCTTTGTAAAGGTGACATTTCCGGAATTTTCGAAATATAATTTTTATAGCTTTGATCATGGCCTACTTTTAGTGAAGATTCAATATTAAATTCACAAAAAAAGTGTACTCATATGAGTACAGTGGCAGGTAATAGATGTCGTAGTAAAAAAAATACGTGGGCGGGTTGCGATCCGCTTTGACGAATCGTTGAAAGTTGAAAATCTCCCTTTGTATAGAAGGGGGCGTGGCATCGACTCATTTTCTATAACATTGTAGGCTTTGTTCAAATATTTGATCCAAAACTGTGGCTTGCATGTTTTAAGTGCATTTTCATGTTTTAAGTGCCCCCGAAAGTGGGCGTGGTAAAAATTTTCCCAACAAGTTGATAGTAAACAGAAATATGTTAATATGTAATGCGAGATTTTAACGATTGCAAGCAAACGCATTGCATAAAAATATCGTTTGTTAAACTTAAAATGATATGCGACCACGCCCGCATGGAGGCGTTTTTCGAGTTTTTTTTGCAATATCAATCTCTATATGAATTTCAGCGTCCTACGACAATTTTGATTTTTCATTCTATTAAGTAAAGTGGGCGTGTCTATGGGGGGATTTTAAATTTTTTTTACACTGGTGGGACTAAGAAAGCGCATATATGAATTTTCAAAATCCTAGCTTAAAATTTAAGGCCCAAAAACTACCGTAAGACGGACGTACCGGACATGTCTCATTCGATTAAGAATTCGGTCTCGATTCCGCCCTTCAGGTCTTGGGGGTCGACGGTGATTATTTCTCTATATTACAAACTATGAATCAAACTTAATATAGCTCCTATGGGATGGAGTAAAAAAATAAACATCAAAATCATGGTATTATAGAAAAAAAAATGTATTTTGCTGTAAAAAAAGACCGTCAAGTATGAAGACATACGCGGAGCGGACCTTTGGCTTTTCTTGAAGGTTAAAATCGTCTCTATTGCGCAGTTTGTGCAAAATTGTTTTTGTTTTAAAAATTATTTTCTGGATATATTTTACATTCTGTTGTGTACCTAATTTTTTCGAAGTGCAGTTCTTATATTTGGGTGATGTTTTAGTTTCGTTACTCTAAAATAGAATGGTAGCAAAAAAACTTTGCCTTAAATTATTTTTGTATACGAGTATATATTCTTCAACTGTTATAAGTTTATTGTTTTATTTTTTCAAATCTGTTGTGTTGGTTAACGTTCATGTGGCTTTGTGCTTGCTTCAAATTTGGTTGAAGTAAACCAAGTTGCCCACAAGTTGCGGCAGGTCTACATATTTGCTAGCAGCATTATTTTAGTCAGTCAACTAAAGTGTTTTCAAGCACGTCTAAGAAACCATTAACTGTTGCAAATCTGGTGTAGGTAGTTTTTTGTTTTTGAACTTTTAAATACCTACGTTCGGTATTTATTTCAATTTTTTGAGGGTTACCCTCTCGAGAATAGACGGATGGACATACAATTTCTAGGCGTTTTTTGAAAATTTTAAAATCCATAAAACAACAATTTTGAACCTTTTTTAGCTGCCGTTAGACTTTTTTTATTTTACAACCACCCGCGCTAGCATAAGCTGCCGTTTATGCTTTTTATACCCTACTCATCAGGATAAAATTGAGTTTTATGAATAGTTTGTAACGCAGTCAAATAATCGCCGTAGACCCCTAAGACCTTTTAGAGATATGATTTGGACCGACAAGAAAATCGATTACGCCATGTCCGTCCGTCCGTTCGTATGTAAAAATGTTTGAGGCCTAAAATTATAAGCTAGGGAGCTGAAAGTTTTTAAGTGAGCTGGAAGTCCAGTCCTTCAGAGCAAATTTGAAAATTATTTGAATCCGCCCACAGACATGCCCACTACAGGCCTCTTCGACAATCTCTAATTTTAAAGAATACTTTTTTCAAATTTTAGCTATGTTACAATAGTGCTATGTTACAATGGCGCTACTATGGCATACTAATTTTTGGCATGTGTCATTCCCTTGTTATTGTCTTTGAGGTTGCAGAAAAAGTTTGGCCTTTATATCGGCCATGCCCACTTTTTAGGGGACTTCAACTTAAGCTGACTATTTTTGAATAAATATATATGAAATGTGACAAAAAATGACATTATTTGATGTAGATATTAGCATTTTTTAATTTTTTTTTTCTATATATGGCATATGCTTCCACTCAATTTTGTGGCGTGGCCTAAAAATTTTTTTTTAATTTTATTTGAAAAAGCAGAGTTTTTTTAGTTCGAAATGTATGCAACCACCTAGCATAAAGCATTCAACAGTTTTATTTTTGTATCCTGCCCTCTTTTTGGAGGCGGGCAGTTTCCTTTTTTTGTAGGGTAGGGAATTTGGCAATCCGTCGCAGACGGACAGAAGTTTTTACGTACGCACTTTCCCACTTGTTATACCCGACCCAGGGTATATTCATTTTAATGCACAGTTTGTAACACAGTGAAATAATGACCGTAGACCCCTTAGACCTTTTAGAGATATGAACGAGACCGACAGGTGAATCAATTAAGCTATGTCCGTCCATCCGTCCGTCTGTCCGTCTGTCCGCCTGTCCGTCTGTCCGTCTGTCCGTCTGTCCGTCTGTCCGTCTGTCCGTCTGTCCGTCTGTCCGTCTGTCCGTCTGTCCGTATGTGTGAAGTAATTAGGTATTTGAAATTGAGTTAGGACGTTTAAACTTGAAGCGTATCTTGTACAGACAAAGCACTTATTTTGTACGGACAAAGTATGAAAATTGGTTTAATCACTAAGCGGCCAGCCCACTACTGGCTTCAATCTAAGACAACCTCCATATCAAATTTTCTTTCAAATGACTTTTGGTCAAGTTCGACAAAGCATAGCAACTCAAATTTTGGTATAGAGCAATAATGGCCCAAAAAATAATGGCCCAAAAATTGGACCGCCCACAATGTCGACCATGCCCAGTTTTAACATGTAAGATCTACCCGATAACATGTAAGATAAAACCCGATTTCTCGAAAAAATCACTCGAAATCGAAAAAAAAATTTATGACAAATATGGAAGATATAGTTATTTGCTAAGCCTGCTTCATACAAAGTTTTGAGCTCCGCCCACGTTTAGGGGGCGTTTTTAGCAGAAATTATTTTTCCGAAATAATTTTCGGTTTGAAAGCATTTGTCATGATTCTAACGAATTTTTGTCACGCCCACTTTTCGGGGCGTTTTTAAGTAAAAAATCAAATTTTTAATATAAAACTGCGATCAACACGTGTATACTGCATCTGATAAAAAATATGATAAAAGAAATTATGTTATTGAAAAGGGGTTGATGCCACGCCCCTTTTTAAAGAAAGAAGATTTTTAACTGACAAATTCTTAACACAATTAAAATTAGTAGAAACTGAGATTTAACAACCAAGATTTTTGACGCATTTTGGAGATTGACAGTGGTCAATTGGGATGGAGTATCGAACAATTCGCCTAGGCGGATTGTAACCCTCCCAATAGATTTTTTTTTAATTCTTTGGGCGCCGCCGATTTTTGGGAAACGGTAAAAGAGCCTTCTTTTCTTGTCTCCTTATTAAATAGGCTTAGCCAGGGGCGAACGCAGAAAAAAATTTCGGGTGGTGTTTTTAAAATATATGAATGAAATACGTTTTTTGGGTACTGCCCCTCAGCAACCCCCATATTTTGATCAGGTAGTTTCAGGGGTGTTAGGGGACACGTTAAAAATAGTTTATGTTTATCCGAGAATTTTAGTTTCAAATTTACTTTTTCCAGTTCCTTTTTTTTTCATTGCACATATTTCGGGGGGGGGGGGGTAGGGGGTTAAACCCCAAAAAAAAACACCCCTGAGTTCGCACCGAAATTTATATATATATGTATATATATATACTTTAATCAAATATATGCAAGATTGCTTTTAACACTAAGAAACTAGAAGATTTTTAAAAATTGTTTTTGAGTTAAGTCTTAAAAGTTTTTGAAAATTGAAAAATTGCTATAATTTTCTTTAACAATTTGGGCCATTTCTAATTTGTCTGACTTTTTTTATAAGTTTTTTTTTCTAAATATCACCAGGTACACAAGTTTTCTTTTGTTTTTTTGCCATTTTGTTTAAAAATGCGTCAAAACAGCAGTATAAGAACCTTTTCTGAAAAAATATGAATTTAGCACTTCGTTCATTTTATGTTCCTTTATGCGCGTGTTTAACATCAGTTGTATGCACTTAAAGGTTAGAAAGTAAAGGCCTTAAACACTTTGAATAACGTCATCCATTTTTAACTCTTCATATCTCGTAAACTTCTCAACATTTTCAAAAAGTTGGATTTTCCTTATAATGTTCGGAATTAACTTAAGCTAATTTTGGTTTTTCTAGTTCTTGCCTTCTAAACTTCTTAAAAAAAGTACTGAAAAACATTTAATACATTTCCGGTTGAAACTTTGACATCAGTAGGATGCGCAAACCACAAAACACCCACAGCTAAATTACACGTCATCTCCTCGGAGCAGGCAATTGTTTGCTTCTCCTGACCTTAAATTAATGTAAGCTATTGCCCTCCATCAAAGGTGTATAGTTACAATTAATTTCCACAATTATACATAAAACAACGAACGACTACACGTTGTGCACATCCTGTTGGCAGGATCCGCTACCCTGTCGTCAGACTGACAGTATAATCCACGGCATAGCGCGGTAAACTTTACAAACAATCCATTTATATCCAAATCCACCCACGATGTGCCAGCCTTAAAAGCATTCGTATAATCACTAGCCCAGAATTATCTCTCTTGAAATTTTGGTTACCTCGTATTCATTACCCACGGCCGCAATACAAACAAACCCAACCAACAGTGTTCCGCCAACAACGCCTACCAAAAAACAAAGCAGCCATGGCTAATTACGGTTGTAAAAAATAATCGCAACAACGACTTCCGTCCGCCAGTAAAACGATAGCATTTACAATCGACACATTTTCATCCATGGCAAACATCGCTGCCAGTCATACAGCCTTCCTCCCGCGAATGCGATTCCAAATTTTATATAAATTCAGGGGTTCGGGCAATTTCCAAATTCGGAAATTAAATCAGCACCATACCGCAAGAGTGTAATTGAAATAGCTCACGATCCGCAACGTATTTCAGGACACGCTCTGCCACGAACAGCGCGCTTTGAATAATGACCTTAGAGGGCGTGTTGAATGGTTGCGAGCCTTCGTTCCCAATAACCCATTCAGTTAGTATATATCGGGAGCCTGCAGTCCGCCCCCGCCCACTTTTGCAATCAAATTAGCCGACGAGGTAATTATTGTTTTGAAAATTTGCCAAATTAAATGGAGCGCGAATCACATAATAGCGACGCGATAAATATAGGAAAAGTCAGTTAAATTTTTTGCACTTTATAGCACCACGTTGCCTTACAATGTAATCTTCTTTAGGACCCCCGAGGTCATGTATGAGAAAATAAATTTTTCTATGCAAAACACAGGATCAAAGCAAAGAAAATAAATTTATTTCCACAAGAAATGATCCAATTGAACGAGAAATTTAGACATAAACATCTACCCCAAGGATCCTGCGAATAGAATTATCATGTTCGAGAAATGTAAACCCTCATACCGTCCTGGGCAAGTGGAGAATAAAAATGGCAAAAAAATTCCCTATGACCGGGACGAGAACAAAATATGGTTAGAAAAAGTCAAACAGCTTCTCAGAAAACTACGTCCCTGGAAAGTTCCTTTTTGATTGGTATTTTCATAAGAAATATGGGCGGGATGGGCGCGGGCTTAGTCTACCTACGACTGCTGTTGCTTAGCTTTCGCATTGCAGAATTGTAAGAAATCTCGACTTGGCCTAAGGCATTTTTTCCCGGTATCGCACAACAATGCTTTGCCTCGTCTCTGTGTAGGTAAGGTACCTCGTTTCGTTCTTTCTCGAAGGCACAATAGTGGAGGTAGGTACATAAACTATTTTTGTGTCACGAAAAAGAAAAAACTACTTGGATTGCTGAGTATGCCAAAGCGAGTTGAATGCATGGAGAAGAAGGTTGGCTATTACGTTACGACCTTGCAAAAACTATGTATTTCTGAGAAGGTAGAGATTTTTTTCTCGTTTCCCAATTCGAGTCCCTATCTCTTCTGGGAAAATAGATTATCTTCCTCTTAGGAATATATTTATACTGTAGCTGGAACAACTCAGGTTACATAAAAGGTGAATAGTACTACTGGACGCACTGTAATGAATTTCGAAAGTTTAAATTGATTTTGAAATTGGATACTTTATAAATGTGTTTAAACACGCACGAGTACCTATATGCTAATAAACTGAGTTGAGGAAAATACTTTTGCGTAGAAGGCCTTTCCTAGAAATTTACCAATTTTTCAAGAGACGTAAGAATATCGATGAACTTAAAAATCTGCTCTATTCAGTGTCGATATTTTCTAAAAATTTTCTCATTCCTCCCATCGGGTCAAAAATTAAATTTAGGATATGCTGAAAAAAAAAATGTCTGGTAGGTTAGGTAGAATTTTGGGAGATGGATCAAAATTGGCAACAATCTGAAGGAAAATTGATTAGCTTCTGCCCTTAAAATGGAAAAAGTTTTGGTCTACTTCAATTATCAAGGACAGAATCGGCTAATAATTATAGCTTCATATGTAAAATGATGCCCCTTTATGTTCTACTACTAAGGAGATACGCTGAAGCTAGTAACCCGGCACAAATACGAGCAACCTGGAAATGATGAAAATTGACAGCACGAAGGGACGCGGCCATATTATGTCACCAGCTCAAATAATGGTATGTTACTTGAACTAGTTGTCCAATTAGAAACAGAAATAGAAACATAAACAGAAACAGCAACAGAAACAGCAACAGTAACACAATCAGAATCAGAATCAGAAACAGTAACACAATCAGAATCAGAATCAGAAACAGAAACAGAAACAGAAACAGAAACAGAAACAGAAACAGAAACAGAAACAGAAACAGAAACAGAAGCAGAAACAGAAACAGAAACAGAAACAGAAACAGAAACAGAAACAGAAACAGAAACAGAAATAGAAACAGAAACAGAAACAGAAACAGAAACAGAAACAGAAAAAGAAACAGAAACAGAAACAGAAACAGAAACAGAAACAGAAACAGAAACAGAAACAGAAACAGAAACAGAAACAGAAACAGAAACAGAAACAGAAACAGAAACAGAAACAGAAACAGAAACAGAAACAGAAACAGAAACAGAAACAGAAACAGAAACAGAAACAGAAACAGAAACAGAAACAGAAACAGAAACAGAAACAGAAACAGAAACAGAAACAGAAACAGAAACAGAAACAGAAACAGAAACAGAAACAGAAACAGAAACAGAAACAGAAACAGAAACAGAAACAGAAACAGAAACAGAAACAGAAACAGAAACAGAAACAGAAACAAAACAAGTGGGACAGTGCCACAGTGCGTATGCAAAATTTGGAAAAAGTCAGCTAATTTTCAAACTTGATCTGAAATGCTGGACTTACAGCCAACCCACTAAATCTCAACTCTCTACCTTGAAATTTAAGGCCTTAAAGTTTACATACGGACGGACGGACATGGCTTAATCGATTCTCCTGTCGGTCCCATTCATATCTCTAAAAGGCCTTAGGGGTCTACGGTGATTATTTCACTGCGTTACAAACTATACATCAAACTTAATATATCCTGGGTCGGGTATAAACAGAAACGGAAAAAGAAACGCAAATTGAAACTGAAACTGTAGCTGAAAATAAAACTGAGACTAAGACAAAATTGTGAAATGGGATTCTGAATTCTGCTGTTTGTGAAAACTTTTGCGTAAAAATTGCAATTGATGAGAAAACCGTTGGAGAAAATACTTTATTGATGAATCGAAATTTTTCCTGTCTGGGCCAAATGCTCAGTCTCAGCGCTTATAATGAAAAGCCGCAGATTTTTCAACAAAAAATTTTAGTTTAAGCATGAGAGATTTGATTTTGAGGTAAAGATACCAATCCAACGTTGCGCATGGGGCATATAAGCGCTGAATACGGAGTCAGAGATGCAGTAGCTTTCTTGGATGGAAACTGCATGCATAGTGAGAAATTAAGTGACACGTCATGAAGTCTACCATGAGGTGGCGGCTGAATAGAGTGACGCACGGGCAGAAAGTGTTAGATTTTAGCTTTAGCTTTAGCTTAACCTTTATCAGAATCTTCTTAAGGAAACATTTAAAAGTATGCACGAAACTGCTGGGTATTTAAAAGTATTTGCAAATATAATTTTTTTTTCCTGAACATTTTTCTCAAAGCCTTAAATAAAAAGACAGTCAATAGTTGAACTGGTGAAGTCACAAGTATTCGAATGAGTAAGCCATATTTAAATTCAACATCGGTGAATACCTACGTTCTTTGTCGAACGTGTTTCGTTCTTTGTCGAACGAAATTTTAAGTGCATCGAAGTGCATTCGAGTTCTATTCACCAAAACATCGAAGGCAACACAAGTCTAGAGCTTTCCTCTGCTAGACGTGGCAACTCTTTAAATTATGTAAATGACAAAATTTCAAAGCAAACGAAGTCTTCGCACTTTAAAGACCCAGCATTAGCTCATTACACAATCTTTTTCGAAAGCAAATTAAGCTGAGACGGCCAGCCAATCAATTCCATTAAGCTTTTCGACTCAGCAGCACAGTGTTCTGATGGTTGCACCTTCTTAATTTCCCAAGTAAAAGCAAACATCAACGTCTCCAAAAAGAAAGGGCAACTTCTACATTGTCTGAGTACTTGTTTACAATCTTTTCGAAATCAATTGATTGGGGCCACAAATTAAGCACTCAAACTTAATGAAATGCGAATGAAATTCGTGATTTTTGCACAAGCACCAAGCAGCCAAATCAACCTAGAACAGATGGCGCCCATTAGCCAGACGACAAATTTAAGTGAATAAATATTCGAAAGTAACCTCGACGAAGCGAAGCCATAAACAGGATAAAGGAGAGCCAGAAAATGAAATAAATCGAAAACCAAACAATGACACCGCGCCGCGCCGTAGGAAAATAAAACGAGGATCTCAAATTGGTTTTAGGAAAATTTTCTATCGAAAACGTAATTGTATACGGATGAAGTGCTACAAACGATGTCCATGCCACCCCGAGTCATTGTAAGGCAAGTGCGAAGGGCGAATCTGAGTTCACCGCCCCCCACTGTGTACAGTCTACACACTGGACAATTGAAGAAGATTCCAAGGAAAAACTATCTTGTCACAGATGGAAGGATCAATGCGATGGTTGGTATAGCAATTGAAAATGTAAACCCAAAAAGAAGACCACAGTCTGTGCTAGTCGTACCTTAAACTTATGTACGTTGGAGTCTGGTTTCGGTAATCACATCCGACTCGATGCTCTTTCCGCAACTGGGAAACTTGATTTCGATTTCTTACCCTGACCATCCATGATATCAATGCTAGTATATGGCAAGCGGCAGAAGCGAATCCAACCTATCAAAGTGGGATTCTGTGAGGGTGAAGTGGATACCATAACAATATCCTGTCAGGATAATGCAAATGGCACTGGCCTCCGAATGCAAGCGAGCAAAAATAATGCCAGAGCGGGTAGGTATATGCTTGGTACAACATTCTCTACGACAGCCAACTATTTAAAATGGTGCTATTTCGAGGATATCCCTTCGAGGTCCTGTCGAGTGTGTAACCTCAATTTGAATTTCCATTTACGATGCAATGATCCTTTCACTTTTGGATCAGATGTGAATATAGACTGGGTCCACCATTATTTGCCGGCCAGTTCTGGGACGATGTGTTGTATGGTGGAAGAGATACAAAATAAAGGAGCCAATCGAAAAATAATATTTGAGGAGAAAAAAATACCGATGTTGCCAGGACACACTAAACGCAGTCGGATATGTAATAGAACATTCAGGTTTTGCAAATTCGGTTTCCTTTTACATTGTTTGTGCTGAGTTCTGATGCATTCCTATATTTTTGTGTACTATGTTTTGTCTATTGCACAACTGCTGATGTCACGTGAGTGGACTTTGATATTGTTTTTTACAGTGAACAAATCACATGTGTGCGGCTGAGGATTTTTGGTTTGATGGCCCCCTTCATGTCAGTGTTTTGTTCAATAGACGATCGAAATTAATATTGACAATTGCTCGCCACAGGACGTAAGTTCAGTCCATTGGGACGAAACCATTTACCAAAGCGATGAAGTGAAACGAAATTCAATTTAAGCTTTGTTTGGATGCAGCACGTAAACGTATGCGTTACATATTGGCTTCAAATTTTGGTATATACAGACTGTTGTTTTCTCTGGGTTTAGTTGGCGTAAAAAGCTATACCTTCCTACATATACAAAGACTTTGTTTAGCCAAGGTTTAATAAGGTTGTCTTTACGGTGGGTTAACAGAAAGATTCAACAATCAGCAGGTCGTTTGACTCGATTTAGTGGAATGGATAAAATGAACAAAGAGGTACCTCGGGGTGGACCTGGGCCTCAGCCAACAAGCTTCGCCAGCCAGCTCTGTCTCCAGTTTCGCGCGCGTAGTTGGCTGAGGTCCCATTCCACTTGCATGTGCCTGTGTCTTGGTACTCCTCTACTGCGTCGTCCCTGTGGAGTGGACTTAAAGATTTTCCGGGCCGCCTGGACTTTGGTATCCATCCGCTCTAGATGACCCGCCCATCGTAGTCATTTTGACCCTACTACCTAGGTCGTTGTCACTGGACTCGTGCGAACTCGTAGAAATACATATGGGACTTCTTCAAAGTCTCGCTAAAGGCGTTCTGCAAAAATTTTATGGAGGCTACAGAAGAAAGAGATTTCTTAAATTTTTTGTATTTGTCATCATGTGCTTGTGTCTCCTGTTTTGAATTACTGACGTTTGTTTTACCAACACAGACAATGCGAGCAAACTAATTGCCTTATTCATACAATAACCACTCACTTGGCACAGCTGCAACCTTACAGTTTAAAACAATACCTTACATAAACAATACAGTTTTACTGAAGAGCAGGACATCTCTAAAGGACCTTGCAAAAAGTTTATAGCCGTAGCCTTGCCGTATAGCCTTGGCAAAACCAACAGTAAAATCTCTTGTAGTAAAGGAGTCTTCCGGGAAAAGTATTCGCGAAGGTGTTGGAAACGCGTTCCAGAGCCTGAAGGGAAGAACAGTGCGGCTTTCGGCCTGGCAGAGGCACAACCGACCAGCTTTTTACTCTGAATGTTATTTTTGAGAAGGCCTGGGAATATGCCAAACCGGTCTATGCGTGTTTTGTAGATCTGCAAAAGGCGTATGACCGAGTCCCGCGTATGGAAACTGCAGAAGCTGTGTACGGATAAATGGCGTCAAATCCCGTCCTTTTGATGTGCGCGTTGGACTTCGCCAGGGCTGTGCTCTGTCGCCGCTGCTTTTCAAAGCATATATGGACTGGATGGTGAAACGCAGTCTTGGCGAGCAATGTTTCGAATTGGCTGGCATCAGGATGAGCCATCTGCTTTTCGCAGATGATTTGGCCATTCTTGCATCATCCAAAGAGGAACTTCAATGAGCACTGGATAGGTTTGTAGCCGTCTGTGGTGATGCTGGGATGAAAGTAAACGTGAATAAATCGGAAGTGATGGTTGTTTCCCGAACTCCTGTGCAGTGTACCCTGCACATAAATGGAGTTCCTTTAAAACAGGTGGATAAGTTTAAGTATCTCGGGGTCTTTTTCACGAAAGGAACTGCGCCGGCCGGTCATCAGAAAAGCTGAGCTTGGAGTAAAAGCAAAGATCTCAGTTTTTAATTAAGTGGTCGTTCCGACCCTAATCTATGGTCATGAAATTTGGATAATGACCGAAAGAATTAGATCGCGGGTACAAGCTGCCGAAATGAGATTCCTGAGGTGGGGTTACTGGGGTTACGGACAGAACACTGTCCGCATTGTTCGGGTGACTTAATCGAAAATGAAAGGTCTGACGAGCTAGCAAAACATGGCTCATATTCATATCTATGCATACAGCGGGCAGAGGGGCTTATCCGCCGGGCTCTTTTGAGACAGGCTTAGTGCCTACAAATTTTCCATATAACCCATAAAAGATGGGGAAATTTGCAGAATTATGGCGTTATGGCCATCCATAGACAGTTGAAATTGAAAAGGCCATCATAGTGGTGGCCATAGCCGCAGGAGTGACAACAGTCCACAATCTGTTGGGAAAGCACTCAGCAAAATTAAGAATCATTAAGACCACCGGAAGAACACAACATCCCTGCAAGAAGCTCAATTGAGTTCAATTTAGTTTTTAGAGTTTGCAGCAATACCGGTGGCGAATATCGTGAATTTCAGCAGGTACCCCGGCTGGGTCAATTTTCTCTTCGAAGCTCAGCATACTTCAAATAATTAAGAACCATTAACTAACTTCAGTTCGCTGAGCTCTAGAATGCATTAAAGGAAAGATCGGAGAACGTTTAAGGAAAAACTCCAGCCACATTCTTCCAGCACGACAATCTTAAGACGAATTAATTTTATTCTTCGATCTGTGTAATGTTTTTTGATGATATCCAAAGGTAGGTGTTTTTTAAGTAGATGGCCACATTGTGCCATGTTTACGCACAAGTTTGTAATTCGCCTTTCCTTGACAATTAAGAGTTAAGAGGTTTAAGATTTAGAGTTGATAAAGGTCCTTAGGGCTTGCAAGTTTTAGCAGCTTCGCCACATAAACTGCCCTGCAAAGAACTTTTTTGGCGAGTTATACTTGAAGCGGCTTTCCTGTGACTTAATTCGTTTTTGTCTGCCTTCACTCGCGCTTTATTGATTCCTTGAGTTTGAGTTAGGGCTTCAAATTCCTTTTTCGGCCTTTTGGGTCATAGCCTATGAAATGGTATCATTTTACATACAATTTTTGGGTGGCCGGATACTGATGCTTGTTGTCTTAGAAACCGGCCATAGCAATCTTCTTACCGAAAACAGTAGCTGGATCTGAAACCTGATACATTAAATACATTTTTTTTTACTGGAGTGGTGGACAGAATCATTTTGCGCCTTTTAAGACTAAAATAAATAAAAAATGTGACTTTAGGCAAAGATCTAGTATCCGGCCACAACATTTTTATTCGATAGGAATATGGAATGAAAAATAAGCCTGGGAAATAAGGAAAAGTACATTTGCGAACACTAATTTCGAATTTCATAAATTTCTTATTTTTAATCATTTAATTGAAAGTGGCCGGATACTAGTGTGTGGCCGGATAATGGTACACCTACCCTAATATGATTTTTTTCCTTGTTACCAAGTTAATCTGAATTTTGATCCTTTATTTCTGTTTTGGTAATTTATTCGTCTTTGGGTTGAACAAATCTTTTATGTTTAGCAAAAAATTTCGGTTGTATTGTTTGGCTCTACAGGCCACGTGCCAGTGCTGTAGCCGTAATATAAAAAAAATACCGGTTGATTTTCATGTGTTATAAACGCAATATAATGGTAAAATAGGATAAATCCAGTATTTTCTCACCTTCTTATATACTAAATGGAAAGGAAGAAAATAGTAAAATAAAAAAATATGTTTTTAATGTGATATCTGCTGCGAGAACTAAAAAAAGCGGTTGTCGTTATTTTAGGGTAGAATAAACCTACCCTCGAATAAATTTTTTTTTCTTGTCTCAATCCACTTACACGCTTTAGCTTTTTGTCACAATTCTCACTGACTGAATCACTCTGTATGGAGCGAAATTGCAAGGACATCTAAAATTTTAAACTCTGACAAGGCATAAATCACAATTTTGTCTGGTTGAAGGTTTTTGTCCACAATAGGATTCTTAAGCTTTATCCAAAAGGACTTTAGACCTTCTTTTAATTGTTAGGAGCCATGCGTTTTAATCAAAATATCCTGGAGAGGGTATCAAAGTGGAAAGAATAAATGCGGAACGAGTAAGCGTAGCTCAGGAGTAGGTAGGTGGCAGGACTAAAAGTAATAAAATTGTCTTTCCAAAACACGAATGCGGTCTAGTGAAATTTGGTACTTTTAAAAGTATTTTCACTCTTGATGGACACTGAAACCTGTGTGCAGCTACAATATAGCTAATGAAGTTGCCATTTATGGCCTATGGATATAACTTTAATTAATGGAGACTACATATTGATTTTCTTCCTGCACACTTTGAATGTGAGTAAAATCAGTAATTTAATAATTTAAAATCCACGAATCCACATCTTCTCTCATATTACAGCCCAGCACCAATATTGTGGGTACTGTTTTCAGTCGATATAGTGTAAACGACCGACCAGCGCCGCCAGCATCGTGCAATAAACTATTGGTGAGGTTTTTAGTCTAGCCGTAGAGGTTCAGTGATCTACTAACGTGGTAATAAAAAACGAAATTCGATTAAAAACTCTTTTTTTGCTTTCTAGAAATTGAAAATTCCATTCCCCGTTTAAGTTAAATTGTGAAGGATAATCATCCTAATCAAGTATACATTATTTCATTAGTAAAGAAAACAATTTTACATCAAAACGAGCAGTCCTAGTACAACTCAATGGCGATTACTATATACGCCAAGAGAGGACCAGAGTTCTGGAAGTATTCATCCAATTTTTCCTTAATTCAACAGAGCATTTCCATTTAGCTATAGACCAAAAGTTATGATTGAGTTAAACGGTCTCTATTTATTCTTCTTCTGGGAGGCATTAATGTTCAAAAACTGAACTCTGATGTTTGTCTTAAGTTTGTTTTCTTATTTTCTTTTTCTATCCTTTAAAAAAAAGTCTGGATAACTTATCGGTCTCTACCAATTATGCTCTAATTATGTTATTGAGTAGTACCACTGAATTTACTAAAGTTTATCTATGCTCTTTTATTGAGAAAATTGTCTGCATCCAGCTGCTGGACGTAGAACTTTTACAAACAGTAAAAAAAATAATAACTGCACGTCCTAAAAATGCAGCTGCCAACAAAGAAGGTAGGTACAAACTTCTTGGGAAGTTCATGATGAATTCATCCCAATGGCCTTAAATGCATTTCAAAATCTCATGGCTGTCGTTACCAGGTTGACTCTCTCTAATGGCGATGCTGCGAAACAAAGGAAAAAACGAAGACCTTCATGGACCAACTTTATATGTTGCTCTTCAACGTTTCGTTCGTGAATCTACCATACAACCTATATAAGCTCCCACCAACGAAGGTTGTTTTAGAAAATACGTGATAGAGGTTTCGTCAGGATTGTCCTCAGCACTTGCCACCTCGCTCTTTCTTGAATATTGAAACAAATGGGCGAATCTTTGTTGGGACTTACTTTTGTTGGCCAAGTGCGAGCAAAGTGAATTTTAAGTCAAACAATGGAAACATCTTGAAGGTGTACCAAGGGGGTGGATATTTTTTCTAAAAGGACTTAATACACTTTATTCAATGTGTACTCCTGTATTATAATAGCGGGGATATTCAAGAAGCCTTGTGCATGCATGTCGGTACGCACTACGTTACACATTATACCTACATGGCTAACAGCGATGTGATGGAATTATATGAACAATGACTGGTAGGTACGACATTTCAATGACGAGCACATCTAAATATATTGGTATACAGCAGACCAAGTTCTTTTTATCCTGACAATGAGCGTGGGAGAATTTGTACTCAATCTGAATTCAAATGAGGCGCATAAGAGGATGAGATTCTATTGATTCTGATGATGTGATGGCATTATAAGCGACTTTAAGCCGAAAAAAACAAGACCGTGTAAGTTTGTTAAATCTGCTGGTGATTGGTTGGGTACTCTCTGGAGGGGGATTTTGTTTAAAATATGCTAAGCGTGGGACTAAAAGAAAAAACTTTTTTACTAACATCTGTATGGTGGAGGTTATTAAAATTTTTTTGGTGATTGAAATGTGTAGATATCTATATGGCTTGTCTTTTTTTTAAATTGAACGAAAAAGAACATTTTCTGATTCTGACATTAAAATTGACAGCTACATTAAACAGGTACATATTGTTATGATGATACGTTTGGTCACAACTTTACCCTTTAGAGGACGACGTTATGTTTGGGACCTTAGGTCCGCCAATATTAAATTTTAGTTATTTTATTTATTTATTATTATAAGATTTCCGAAGCATTTTTAGGAAGACAATTCAAAGAAAAAAAAAAAAAATAGTAAAGCGCAAAGGTCGGAACAGTGAGACAGTACTAACAGCAAGACATCTTATTTTTTTGCTTCCTAGAAAAGCTCGCAGACATGTCGATTCACACAATAACGACTTTATTTCATTCCTCAACTTTTGTTCCTATTCCGAACAAAAGCCCGTTGCGCGTATGCTCTGGGTGAGTGAAGGCCGAAAAAAAGGACAAAAGAATTTTTTTCTGTGTTTTTAAAATTTGGAAAGCAACCTCAAATTTTTACATATATACACTGGTGAAAATTCGTTTATGACAACAATATTTCTTTTAATTTCTAGCAAATTAAAAATATTTTTAAAAAAGTTTAAATATTAAAGCGTAATGATTATCAATATAAGTTTATTCAAATGTTGACTGCTGGAAATACAAAATTTTCGGAAAGAAAATCTTCTGAAATACCCACTACATTAAGATCTAGCACATCGGTATGGAAAGAGGAGATAAAATTTAAAGGTTACTGGCGATTTGAGCTTAAAAAGCCGTTTGAGAGGCTTTGTTGCCAGTCAGAGAAGCTGAGAATCTTAAAAACCTAACCGTATCCATTCCACACTACCTTGCAGAACCGTTAGAAAATACAGGAGCCCCCATTCCTTATTAAGTTTCACATTTTTTTCCAAAACATTCAGCCAGATTTAGAAAAATCGTTCAAAACTGCATAAAAAAAAGTTAAAAATGTTTCTGTTCATAATCGAATTACCACCACTGTATAAGTGAACCAGTTCTTTTATTTTCATTTTATTTTGTGCTGTTTTATTGTACAAAAACGAGTGGGAGGGTTATAATCCGCTTAGGCGAACCGTTGGATACCCCATTCCAACTGACCGCTGTCAAGCTCGAATTTGCGTCAAAATTCTTGGTTGTTAAATTTCAGTTTCTATTTACTTTAATTGTGTTCAAAACTTGTCAGTTAAGAATCTTCTTTCTTAAAAAACGGACATGACATCAACCCCTATTCAATAATATTATTTTTTTTATCTTATTTTTTTGATGTGGTACTCATTTGTTGATTGCAGTTTTATATAAAAAAAAATTGTTTTTTACTTAAAAACGCCCCAAAACGTGGGTGTGGCAAACATTTATTTAACTAAATTGATAGCTTACGCACATATCTAAACATTTTGTGGTTCAAGTTTTTAGGATTTAAAGCAAATATATCAAATAAAAATCGTTTATTAGAATGGGGTTTAAATGGGGTATAAAAAATCTAAGGGATCGGTTTCTTATGAAAAAAAAAAATGTTTTCTCGGAAGTTCTAAAAATTAAACAATGAGACAGACTCAAAGTTCGAACAGTGAGACATGCGTCTCACTATATCACTACCGCCATTAGCTATTCGGTTTTCCTCTTAAGCATAAGAATATTTCTTTTTTTTTAATTTTATGCCGAGTATTCTCGCTGGAAAAGAAATAAGAAAATAAAAAAATTTACTATTTGCCTATCAAGAAAACTTAAAAAAAAAATAAAAAATAAAAAGTATTTTTGCTTTTTTTTTTTACATGAATTTGTTGTTTTTTGTTTTTGTTTTTTTTTTGTTCCTTTAATAAAAAATATGATTAAACACTGATTTTCAAAGATCTGTCTAACTTTTTAATTGAATTATCGCTCTGTCTCACTGTGCATCTCATGCTGTCTCACTCTTCCAACTTCCGGCTGATTCAACGATTCAACTCTTGGATGAGCTGTTTTCTTTTTTTTTGTGCTAAACATTCAATAACAAAAGGTAGAGGAAATATGTGGGTTACATATCACCGAAAAAATATTTTGATAGCTCTAAACAGTTGGGAGATATAATCGTTTCAAAAATAAGTGTCTCACTGTTCCAACTGTTAATATCGCATTAGCATTCTTAGACCTCCGGTAGAAAACCATTCATTTTTGGCGGTCCGTCCAAAAATGAAAAAAGGAACTTTTGTGGTATCGCTACGTTGTCCGTCCGTCCGTCCGTCCAATCGCTTTATAACTTCTGAACGGTAAGTTGTAGAAAGACAAAATTTGGTGTGCGTATAAACTGCGGAAATACTCAGAGAATCCAAAGAGGGCAGTTTTTATTACGCACAAATAACGGTTTAATTACAGTTAAAATTACAGTGAAAATTCATGTGAAAATGGACTTAATGATTTTCAGTGCTGTTATCAAGAAGTTTAATAGCCAAGAACTAGAAAAACGAAACTTAAGCTTAAGAAATACTAAGCTTTAATTAAAAAATAAAACTTTTCGAAAATATCAAAACGTTTTTGAGAAATGAAGAGTCGAAAATGTATGACGTTTTTCAAAGTATTGGAGGCCATAACTTTTGAACGGCTTATCGCTAAAAATCAAAATTAAACACACGTATAAAGCAACTCAAAGTTAACCAAGTTCTCAGGTGATATTTTTCAAAAACAGTTTGAGTACTGCAGTTTTGACGCATTTTCGAAAAAAAATCGCAAAAATGCATGAAAAAAAGTGTGTTCTATGAAAAAAAAAAAAAACAAAAAACAAAACACTTAACAATTTTTTTAAGTCTGCTAGTAGCTTAACGGTATAAGCGACCTTTTTCAGATTCCGTTAAAGAACAAAGCTTACAAAAAGAAGGAAGGCTGGGTTGATTTTTTTATAAATTGCCGTTTTTTACCTAAGTTTTTAGAAGCCTATTTAAAAAACGAAATGAAAAAGGAACTTTTTTTACCGTTTGCATATAAACCAGTGGCCATGGAATTAAAAAAAACATCCAGGCTAGTGCTGCTGGTTGCGCTATTGGAAAAAAGTCTAACGAGAACTGGAAAAAACTGCAAAATATTTGTGTTATGGATTTGAAATTTAAAAAATTATAAAAAAGGTAAAAAAAAAACGCATGACTCCCCCTCTATCTCCCAAACGGTATTAAGTATAATTTTTAAATTAACACCGGGCATAGTCCATCTTCTTAAATTTTATACAAAACTATAGCAGATTTCGAATATTCAAAAACTTCGAAGATTTAACTGAAAAACGCTAAAGCATTTTCCAAAAAATTATTTTTTAAAGATTTCTAGTTCCTTAACGGTTATGACCACCTTGTTTAAATTTGGTTGAAGTATGTAATGTTTAAAAGGCAAGTGCTGTTTTATGGGTCTTAAATTATAAAAAAATAAATAGAGTGGCGCAACAGCTCGAGGTGAACCAGGGCCAACTTCTCAACAATGTATGCTGGTGTGTTTATTTCTTTACATACAAAGGGACCTACAATTTCTTGCCTAATCCGAACGGCACTTTGAGAAGTTTTTCAAGACAATTGTTACTCTCGGAGGGTTTGTCAGGCCCTCGCGGAGGTGGGGGCCGTGAAAAAGAACGAGTCTTTTTTTTCAGGTGATGATGGCAGGATTCGAACCCAGACCTCCGGCGTAGTAAGCACACACACTAACCACTACGCCACGGCACCCACGGTTTTAAATTATAAAAATCCTAAAAAAGGCCAAGAAAGAGTATGTCCTTCCGTCTATTTTTGAAACGGTAAAGCTTTTTGTCAGCCTTTTTTTAGAGTAACGAAACCCAATATAAAATCACCCAATATAAGAACCGTAGACAGCACTACGAAAAAAGTATATTACAGATTGCAAAATATATCCAGAAATAATTTTAATAAATAAATAAAATGTTACACAAACTGCGCAATATAGATGGCTATAACCTTCGACAAAAGCCGACGGACCGCTCCGCGTATGTCTTCATACTTGACGGTCTTTTTTTAAGTCAAGAAAGATAGCCGTCTTGACAATTGTACCTAAACACGGGGCATATAATACCTATTTATGCTTTCTTTCTTACCAAACAATCAAATGATGCCCATATCACTTAATCAAAACGGATACGGAGCTTTCAAGAATGATCAAAAGAGTTTAGTCTGAAGGAGTTAATAACAATATTGAAAATGTTTAACCTTTACAGTGTGTTATTGCATTTTTATTGCGTAAAGGAGCAATTGATTTGTCATTTTGTTTTTCTGTCTGCTAATTTGCCGCCCCCCAACATTTGCCGCCCTGGACGGGGGCCCCACTGGCCTTTAGCTAATCTGCCCCTGGCTGTAGTCCAGTCACCTTTAAACTACAGTCACGTATGGGTGCATTTACAACTGTTTTATTAAGGACATTTAGAATTAGGTTACTAAGAGCTTAGTCAACGTTAAGATTTCCTAAGCTTCGTTCAATTGCGAAGGTTTGACATTCTTAAAAGCACCTTTAACGCCAAGGGTGTTGATCACAATCACACTGACTATTAATCTAGGCATATTGGGCTGTTGCATGTTGATATCAACTTAAGGTCAATTTGATTGCGAATGTGAATATCCATGAATTTTTCTAGAGTTTTTAGCATAAAAAACGATAGTGTGATGGGCCTAAAGTCCCTGGCAGTCGTGTGGCTTGATCTCCCTATTTTTTAAATAGTATAGTGATCAAGTGAAGACAGCGGTTAAATCGGTTTTTAAGTACAAGCATTATTATTGGCTTGCTTACCTGTAGGATTACAGGATACAATACCCAGGCCATCACAGTCGCGTGTATTGAATGGGTGGAATTTCATATAAAAAGCTACGGTGGATTTTATAGGCATATGGCTCCCATGCAACGGATACATTTATATTATATAGAAATATTCAACGGTAAAACTCAAATGATCTTTTTTGAAAAAAGTGAAGGACTCCGTATGTACTTCCGTTACCAACGTTTTAGTTTAAAGAGTTACCTGTTCCCAGAAGTGTCTTAACTTGATTCTTTTCATATTAACTTAATTTTGAATGTATTTCTGCGAAATCGCCGAAAGTCGCAAAAATATTTGAATAATGCTGCTCAAGTTCCTCCATCTACCATAACGATTTCGAATAAAACTTTCCATCCTTTTCTCGTTCCGTCGTTAAGTTTCTAAAGAAATCTATGTGTGTGCAGCACAGCGGGGCTAGATACTACCTGTATAGATTTGCAACTCCGAAACATCTCGTCTCGCAGTCATCGTCATAGTTGGGAAATCCTTTTCGCAATAATATTTATCTTCACGTAAATCATTTGGGCGTATAGCTGGTGGCTTCAATAGGGCGCATTCAACGTGACTATATCGAATACGTTTGACTGGCAAACACTGCGCCACCCATTTGCACTCTGCGTCAATGATTACACTGCGAAGACTGACTAAAAGTTGTTCCTTAAATTTAAAATGCAAAATGGAAGCTGATCTGTTTCTTCACTGGTTCATATAGCAAGGATCCCCTTCAAAAATCCATTACCAATGTCGAACACTCACACCTTTGTGTATTTGCTCAGCGAATTGCGACTTTTCTTTTCTATGCAGGTGGGTATAGGATGCCCGGGTGGGTTTATGGCGTTCTCGTAGAAGTGAATGCCGTACGCCTGCTACAACCATTAGAGATTTTTTTATGCTCCTGAAGGAAGGTATACACGATTGAGATACTCTGCATCGGTAAATTAGTGTCTCCGGTAGTACCTACTCCTTGAAACTATGTATTACGTTTACCTTGCGACGCAGGGGACTAGAAAGTGCTATGAACACCCCATCCGTTTAAATAGAATAAATGAAATGGAAGTGCAACTTTCAAGGATAAAATAAACAATATCGACTATAGGAAGTGAAAAATACATATTATGTAGATATGTATGGGTGGGTACCTATGCATACCCGCGGAGAAAAGTGCAAGGCAAGTGATTCATTTTGCTTTTGCCATTTTGTTTGGATTAATTCCTTAGGCGGGGGATCAGTAAAAGGACTAAGAGGGAAACTCCATTATGGGAGCTAATTGAAAAAATGTAAATAGAACCAGCACTTACCGTTCGATTTCCTAGGTTTTTTACTCGACACACTAGTTTTACGGTCTTCCCCACTAATCCGGTTATGTTGGCGGGCACTGTAGTATCGAAAGTTGGTCCTCCGGTACCGGGGGTTGGCAGTTCCTGAAGGAAATCGGTGAAAAATCGTTTTGATGCACCTTCAAGAGAACCTGTTAATGAAATCGAATGAAAAAGAAATAAAAAATTAATTCTTAATTAAAAAAAAGTAAGAAAAGTTTTTTTTTTGTATAATGGAATGGAAGTCGATTTTGAATTTTAAAAAACGATGCCTCGAGCACCTTCCTGAGAGGTTTTAAGGAAACTTAAAAGTTTGAAGGCGGAAATGTAAAGGAAACTTTAAATGCTTAATAATTTTAAAAAATCTTTGGATTCTGAAAATCTACGACTCCGAGCTCGGAAGGCTCACTTCCGTCTGGCTGTTCGTTCTTCGCATTATCTACAGAGTATTCATTCTATCAGAGGCTCAGATAGCAACGAAAAACAAAAGCGCGAATGTAAACGGGACAAATCTAGGTATCACATCCAGAGCGGGTAGCTAGAAGACAAAGAGAGGACCTGATGCACATATAGGTACTCTCTTCTAGATAGTAGATTGGTTATAGGTCGGCCAGGTTTATTGATTGAAACGACTGACTTGGCAAATCACCCAACCTCTTTAATCTCTCGACCTTAAGAGATTTTTTGTAACCTGAATGTCAGAATAGTTTGGACTAGGAGGCTAACACTGCAAGCAGAATAATAATCTTTATGTCTTCAGTACTCAGTTATTCTTTGAAGAATATTTTAGAGCTTATATTTTGGATATAAGCTCGTGATTAAGGGGTTATGACTACCCTTTAAATGCGTAGCACATCGCGAAGGGAAATAGTTTTTTAAGATCGAAGGGATAGAAAATAGGGTTTTCAATCCAACACATACGCTGACGAACCAGTACATTTAAACATAACGGAGCATAAAAACCCTACACTGAAATACCAAGGCAGGGTACCCCCGCAAGTGTTATGCCTTTACGAAGAAAACCAATGATATAACCAACAGAGTACCTGTTTAATAAAAACAACTGGACTGCATCTAATTGCTGTCTATTCTGTTTTCATGTTGGAAGAAGAAAACAGAATGGACAGCAATTCGGCCAGCAATTCGGACAGCAATTCTGTTCAATATTCGGCAGTCCTTACCTGGATAGCAGATGCCGAACAAAAGCTCCTGAATTTTTCCTGGTATTCTCCATGCCGGTACAAGAAGACTTTTAACGTAGAAGTTAGACTCGGCTGAGTAGCAGAATGTAGATGAAAATGAACTCGATCTTGAAGTTGGATTCCAGAAAGTTTGAAAACAAAAAAAAAATGATTTCAGCCAAAGCCAGGAAAACTAAATGAATTACAAGCCGGGCACAATGTGTGTCTGTGACTGTGCCTCGCCACATTTTTCACCTATAATCAGAGACACAGCGAGATACGCATTGTGTCGCTATATACGTGTTCCCGTAAGCTGAACTGCGAGACACAGACACAGACATACAGATACTCATTGTGTCCCAGGTATTAGGTGTCATAAGCAGAAAGGTATTCGACAAAGTCTGACACCCAAAAAAGGACTCGGCAGAATTCAGGAAAAGAAAGTGAGCATGGGTCTGAGACGTATGGTCTACATTTATGGTAGACTCTTTATTGGAACGACTCAGCGGACCCCAGGAAATATAAGGAAACTCTAACATAACGATCAAAAAGGAGGCGTTGCTTTGAAACTAGAAAATCAATCTGCAGAGGCAAAAACTGGAAAAGATACTGACGTACTGGGTTTTCCAATCAAACCCTAAAGGGTGATGAGGGGACTAGTCGCTAAATCAATCTTTTTATAGACTCGAAGAACCTTTCAAGCCATATGGCGTCAAGCCTTTGACCATAGCCGACTATAGCTGAATGATAACCACAAAACCAGGCCACAAGAATTCTCTTTGTTCAGCCAGCTTAGCGTAGCGAGTTACAAGTCGAAAGTGCGGTATTACAATGTTTGACGACTTGAAGGATTTCTCGTTTGGCACTGTGGTTCAAGTACGAGTTCTTTGTTTGCATAGGATGTTCTGCTTAGTGACGTAATCGCCAGCTTGTAGATAAACACAAGAGTTCATATCCTTACCTACGAAATGTTTTGCGTGACCTTGTAATGACATCCGCAATTAAAGGTCATCGGTATTTTATCGACAACTGAAGACTTACCCCCGGCGGTCAATTTTGGAATATGTGAAGACCTATATATATATAACTGCGGATGTTGTTGTCATCCATTTGTCAAACGAGTATACGAAAATTATTTTTTTACCCAAGTAACAAATCACGTTGATCGAAGGCAGGTCAAAGATTTTAAAAATGTTTGTCAACTTCGTGGGATGCCGTGGCGCAGTGGTTAGTGTGTGTGCCTACTACGCCGGAGGTCTGCGTTCAAATCCTACCATCGTCACCAGAAAAAAAAAGACTCGTTCTTTTTCATGGCCCCCACCTCCGCGAGGGCCTGACAAACCCTCCGAGAGTAACAATTATCTTGAAAAACTTCTCAAAGTGCCGTTCGGATTCGGCAAAAAAATTTTAGGTCCCTTTGTATGGGAAGAAATTAACACACACAGCATACATTGTTGAGAAGTTGGCTCTGGTTCACCTCGAGCTGTTGCGCCACTCTATTTATTTTTTTTTTGTCAACTTCAACATCTGTGTTGGTAAATAAAGGTCTTCACATATTTCAAATTTGACCACTAGGTATCGCATTCCCACTGTTCCAATCGTCAATTAGAGTCAAGAAGTTACCATCGATCTTTGAGGGACTTGCTAAAAGACCGGACGGGCTGTTACGGGGGATGAGTTAGAAGAAGTTCTGCGGGTCTGCATCTTATCGCGTTTTGAAACCAAAATGGTTCCTTCCTCCTTATGTCGCTGCTGTCTTTGAGCATACTTTCTTACCCATTTTACCAACGGGTTAAGGACGGGGTTTTAGTCATTGTAACTAAACAAATATTGGTTTGATGGCTTAAGTGCATTATTTATGCAGAGAGAACATGTAGGCTATTTGGTCACACGAGATGGAAGTGGGCTGTGGTGCAGATGGTAGCACCAATGACCGACGATTATCCTGGGTTCGAATACAGGTCCAACAAACCATCTTTTTATTTTTTAAATTTTGCTAACATGTCTTGTTAAGTAAATTATAACAATCATGATGAAAACTAAGCCGTACAGGCCCCCCTGTTCTAAAATTTAGCCGTAGAGTGGAGTTGAAATGTTAGCGAACGGAAATATTGGTTTAAAAAAAAACAAGTGAGTAAGTGCAAGAGTTCGTCTGCAACGAACTTCTAAACACCCGACCCTCTTTACCGGTTAACACAAAATGTCAAATATTTGTATAAACCACGCCCCCAAGAAAGGGCGTAGGCAGAAAATTAAAGCAAATTAACTCTAATTTCGTTGGAATCATGCAAAAATGCGTTAAAAGCGAATATTAATGCTAAAAAACAGTTTTTTTTTCCAAAAATGCCCCCTAAAAGTGGGCGGAGCCCAATGCTTTCTATGCAACAAAATTAGCAAATGGTAATGTCTTTAATAATTGGCAAATAATTTTTTTTTTCGATTTAGACTGAATTTCCCCAGAAATAAGGTTTTCAAAGATTTAAGATGTTAAAAGTGGGCATTTTTGTCTAATTAAAGTCTTCGGCCGATATTACTCTCCACCAAAATTTGAGTTCATATGTTTTGTCTATCTTGACCAAAAGTGATTTTGAAATAAAATGTAAATTTGAGATTGTCTGATATTGAAGTCAATCGTGGGCGTGGCTGCGGACGGATCTTCTCAATTTTCGTACTTTGTCTGTAAGAAATGAGAACCAAGCTACGCTGCAAGTTTCAGTTTCCTAGCTCAATTTTAAAGACCCCAAAACTGCATACTTAAAAACGGACAGACGGACAGACGGATGGACGGACTTACGGACGGACGGACATGGCTTAATCGCCTCACCTGTCGGTCTCGATCATATCTCTAACAGGTTTTAGGGGTCTACGGTGATTATTTCACTGTGTTGCAAACTATGCATTAAAATTAATATACTCTCGGGTATAAAAAACAAGTGAGTAAGTGCGAGAGTTCGTCTGTGAAAAACAAACAAACTTCTATATATCTGACCCTATATAGAGTGTTAGACCATATTTTAAAGTTTTTTGCCCCGAATTCATGTGTTATTTGTATAGGCCGCGCCCCCGAAAGTAGAAGTGGTCTAAAAAATAAAACCAATTAATTGTAATTTTGTTAGAATCATAAAAAAATACGGTAAAAGCGAAAATTATTTCTGAAAAACCTTTTTTTCCTAAAACGCCTTTTTAAAGTGAACGGATTTCAAAACGTTTTTTGAAGCAAACTTAGGAAATAGTAATATCCTTGATATTTGTTATAGAATTTTTTTTTTCGATTTCGAGTAAACTTTCCGAGATAACGGGTTTTTAAAGATCTAACATGTTTGAGCTGTTCATAGTCAATATTGTGGGCGGTCCAATTTTTGCCTTGTTAAAGGTCTTGGGCCAATATTGCTCACTACCAAAATGTTAGTTCCTACGCCATATTCCTTCGCCATCCATTTTGAAAGAAAATGTGAAATAGAAGTTGTCTCACACTGAAGCCAGTAGTGGGCGTGGCCGTTGACCGAATAAGCCGATTTTTACACTTTGTCTATGCAACATAAGAACTTAGTTGCGTAGCAAGTTCCAGCTCTCTAGCCTCATTTTGAAGACCTAAAACCTTCACAAATACACCTGGACGGACGGACGGATAAATAAATAAATAGAGTGGCGCAACAGCTCGAGGTGAACCAGACAATGAACCTCAACAATGTTTGCTGGTGTGTTAATTTCTTTACATACAAGGGGACCTACAATTTTTTGCCGAATCCGAACTGCACTTTGCGAAGTTTTTCAAGACAATTGATACTCTCGGAGGGCTTATCAGACCCTCGCGGAGGTGGGGGCCGTGAAAAAGAACAAGTCTTGTTTTTCAGGTGACGATGGCAGGATTCGAACCCAGACCTCCGGCGTAGTAAGCACACACACTAACCACTTGACGGACACCACCACCACGGACGGACGGATGGAAATGGCTTAATCGATTCACCTATCGGTCTCGATCATATCTCTATAACAAATAAGGGTCTACGATGATTATTTGGCTGTATTACAAACTATGCATCAAAGTTAATATACCCTTGGTCGGATATAAAAACATTTGTTTATTTAATTGGTCGAAATTGAAAAAAAATTTGCTGCCCAAGGTATCAAAACTAACGCTGGAAATATTAGAAACGGCGCTTTAGCTCAGAAAAAAACTTGGCAACACCTTGTATCTGAAGATGCGTTTGCTGTCGTGGGGATTTAAAATGGCAGCAGTGCGAAGCTTCACCGCTGCGACAATAAGGCCGCAATAAGGTGGTATAGTGCTACACCAATGCACACTCCCCTTCTGAGACAGCATCGAAGCGGTTAGAGAAATCCTTCTCATTCTCCAAAGAGGCATTTAAAAATGCGTAACACTGCATAATGTTGACGCGCCGATATCGTACTGTATAGCCCGGAACAAGACCGACAGAATCCTTCACCGTAAGGCTTGAGAATCAGGCTTCTTTCTGACGATATTATAAGCAGCTCATCGAACAAAATGTTCTCGCGTTCTTTGGAGTGGTTTCCCGAAGTAGCAAAATATGAATAATTATAAATAAAGTGCCTGTTCACCGTCTGTATCGCACATACAGAAGACTCTTTAAACAGCCAATAACTGCGAAAAGATTAAAAGTGATTTCAGTGTGGTTTGACTATTAAACGTAGTTCAACTTACTTTTAAGTAGCAGGTCTTGAATGAATGAACTTGAATGGTTGCCTAGGTTGGAGTACAAAACATTTTGTAATGTAGAACTTTCCCTACTAAAAAAAAAAATTAAATATTTAATGTTCCCCGCATATTATAATCAAAGCATAAACCGAAAAGTAAAACAGTTTTTTAAAAAAAAAACTCTTTAATAATTTGAAAGCGCACCCCAATTAGGAACAATCTCCTGACTATACAAACAGAGAACCCACCATTTTTAGCTTTTGGAGAAACTGAGTTGTCCTACGGACCCGATTCCCACAAAAACTTGTTCCATGGAAATTAATAACACTAATCGTTTCTTCGTGATAACAAAGCAATTAAAGCTTGTATAGAATGTATAAAAAAATGTTTTCACAACACTCATTAAACTGACATGCAGGACGTTTTGTTTCCTGCAAGCAAACACAAAATATTTAATAATACCCACATTTTTTGTTGCTAACACCACCACCCCAAGGAATAATGTTTTATTTGTATTATGGATGACATTTCACGTAAGATTGATGTTTACGGAAGTAAATTATGTTCCCATTGATTACCAACAACACCGAGTGCGGCGTAACACGCAAAGCTGTCGTTTGGCATGAAGGATGAAGTCAAAATATTATTCAATTACCACTGTCCATCTTTTTTTTTGTTTAAATGAAATCCTTAGGGCAAAGAGAAGGGAATTTAGAACTTACACCATAAGGCGTATCCTTTTACACTAAAATATATAGAGGGAAAAAATATACAAATATTCGGAATAATTAGTCAGTTTGTTTATTTACACAACGTGTGCTTGAACACATCTCCATTAGGATTTTTTTTTGTGCCATTTGGTCTTTTATGTCCTTTCTGCGTTATAATAAAAAAATGTTAAGGCTGCTACGTGTCAGCTAACAGTTTTGCATAAAAAGTGTAATCAAAAGTTAATTCAGGAATGGTTTAGTATCCCTTACAGTTGTATAGTGAACATTTTCTTATTATAATAGTAAAGGGATGTAAAGCTATAGATATATTTTTTTTCTTCTTTTGAAAAAGACATAAACACCCAGTTTAAGTAGAGTGTGATTAAGAAAGTAGGAGAACAAGTACGAAAATAATAGTAAGAGCGCACTTATTTTTTTATGATGATTGCTTTTAGTTTGTGTGTGAAGGGAAGTATCTTTGTTAATTTTTCTTTGATAGTGGATAATGAAAGCATTACGTGTGGAAGCAGTAATCCTCGGACAACAGTGTGTTCAATAGTTGCACAAAAGTCAAATTATTTGCAGTTAAATATTAAATTTCATCCCGTTCATGACCAACGTACAACGAACTAATTGAAAGAAAGAGTTCATAATACCCTAGATACTTCATATGATCTGTCAGGCAAGAGGCAACAATAAATAAAGTTCATAATCCTTCTCTTGACTCCATAAATCCATCCAGGCATCGTACATGAACTTTTGAGGGAAAATATCAGAGGCTCTCATATACAAGTTTCATGAAATATCACTTTCTTTTTTTGAGTATTGGCACGGTTCGTTGTCATGTTTGTTCCGATAAAATTTCATTTAGTGAGCTCTCATTGAAAGTTAAATACGTTTGGGTATCGGGCTTCTTCCCAAGAGTATGGTGGGACATATGATTGGAAAATCTCAAGAGCTTTGAGTATCACTTGTCTCGTATAAGGCTGACGACGTTTATTGTTTCCATCCGGCCTGTTGTATGTTAATGCCTTTGCCTTTATTCATGACATAATAAGTTGTGTGATGGAGAATCCTTTTTACGAAGCTTAAAATGGAGTATTTAAAGCAATGCTTTGTCTTGTAACTGAAAATATAGTAAATGTCATAGTATGCAAGTAGACGGTTGCTCTGCAAACATTGTTCTTATATATACTTGAAAAAGGGAGCCTTTGTTGGAAATTCTCTAAGGTGGACAAAACTCAGAGAGAGCAAAAAATTCTCTTTGTGTGTTATATGATTTAAGATAGCGCAAATGAACCTGATGAATCTGAGATGGAAAGCGTATTGATGAATCTTGATGCTGAGCTTGATGCTGAAGAAACTGCCTTATGTTTCGTATTGCATATTATATTTTTATACCCGACCGGGGGTGTATTAATTTTAATGCATAGTTTGTAACACAGTGAAATATGCACCGTAGAGCCTTAAGACTTTTTAGAGACATGATCGAGACCGACATCTGAATCGACTAAGCCATGTCCGTCCGTCTGCATGTGTGAAGGTTTTAGGTCTTCAAATTCAAGGTAGAGATCTGAAACTTAGTACACGGCTTGGGTCCTTTGTTGCACAGACAAAGTGTGGCAATTGGCTCAATCCGTCAAGGGCCACGCCCACTACTGGCTTCAATGTGAGACAACCTCTATTTTAAATTTTTTTTTCAAAATGACATTTGCTCAAGTTATACAAAGCACAGGAACTTAAATTCTGGTACTGAGCAATACTGGCCTAAGGCCTTTAAAAAGGCAAAACTTTGACCGCCCATAATATCGAATATGCCCACTTTTAACATGTTAGATCTTTAAAAACCCGATTTCTCGGAAAGTTGATTCTAAATCGAAATAAGAAAACTGTTTTTTTCTGAAATAATTTTCGCTTTAACCATATTTTCTCATGGTTCTAACGAAATTACAATCAATTGATTTTAATTTTAAGGCCGTGTCCACTTTTGGGGGCGTGGCCTACACAAAAAGTATATGAATTAGGGCCAAGAATTTTTAAGATTTGGCGTTACATGGTATATAGGGTCGGGTGTATAGAAGTTTATCACAGGCAAACTCTTGCACTTACTCACTTGTTATACCCTATTCCACAGGGATGGAGTATATTAAGCTTGATACAGGCGTAAATCTTACATAGAGAAATAATGACGATAGACCCCCAAGACCTTAAGGGCACATGATCGAGGCCGAATTCTGAGTCGAATGAGCCGTGTCCGTTCGTTCGTCCGTCCTGAGTCGAATGAGCCGTGTCCGTCCGTTCGTCCGTCCGTATGTCACCAATTTTTAGGCCTTAAATTTTGAGCTAGGAAGCTGACATTTTGCAGTAAGCTCTCTGTCATCCGAAGCGATACAAGTGTTAAAATTTTTTAAATCCGCCCACAGACACGCCCACAATCGGTCTAAATGTGCAACAACCTCCGGTGCCAACAAGACTGTAAGACGTCGTGAAAAGCTGAAATTTATGCATTTTCTAACGATTACAAGTCATAAAAAATAAAAATAAAGTCCGCAGACCGCCCCCTTGTGGGCGCTGCATCGATTGAAGTGTAATCTTTCACATGCAATTTATTCAATGTTTTCGCTCTAAATCGAAAAAATTTTCCTATAAATATATTATGTAGAAAACACTTTTTTTTAAATTTCTGTCATACAAAAATGTTGGGCCACGCCCACATTTGGAGGCAGAATTTAAGAAAAACCTCTAATTTTCCCGAAAACATGAATTTCGACTACTTTTTAGCCTAACTCAAGTAAGCATAAGAAATAAGATTTAGCACATTAGCTTCACCGGGTTCTATACTAGATTGGGTTGCTACAAAGTTTTTGGCCACGCCCATGTTTAGAGGTTGATACTACGAAATTGTTGAATTTTACCCAAAATATTACATTTTTGGCATCAAATTAGACAGTAATTGTTCAAATGCAATTTATTCAATATTTTTGTTGGAAATCGAAAAATTTTTTACTTAATATGTTATGTAGAAAATATTAAGTTCTACATTTGGTTTATACAAAGTTTTGGACCACACCCATATGTAGAGGCATAATTCCATAAAAACCTTTAAGTTTCCAGAAAAACATGGATTTCGACTGCTTTTTGGCTTTACTAAGTATAGAATAAGAAATAAAATTTGCCACATAGAGAACACCGGATACTATTTCAGATTTCGTTCATACAAAGTTTTCGGCCACGCCCATCTGTAGAGGTGAATTTCACAAAATTATTGAATTTGAACCAAAAAATTACAGTTTTGCGTACATTTTAAGACGCGTCGTCACAAGGAACAGGATCAGAAACAGAAACAGAATTTCATACATTAACAACGCAATAATCATTCAGTGAATTTAGGTTTCAGTTGCTAATGTATGAGATTCTGCTTATGTTCCTGTTTTGCGTTGCTTGTGACAATGCGGCTTTAGCCGTAAACTTAGATATTTCTATGCTAATATTGATTTTCGGTTAAAGGGGTTGGACATGCCACGCCCCTTTTAAAAAAAAGTGAAGAAAAACTTAAAAGGAAGTATTTTTTGAATTTAAAATGATGCATAAATGGTTACGGGACGGGGATAGAAAACAAGAAAATAAACGAATGAAAAGGAGAATAGGAATAGGAATGGGGTATACCGCGGTTCGTTACAGACGGGCCGAAGCTATTATATACGCACTGTTGCACTTACTCACTTTATTTGTTTTATTTGTTGATGATCAAAAAGTAATAATTAGGGGACCAGAAAAAATTCGGGAGTAGATAAAGAATGAAAATGGTAGGAATTTCGAACCCCTGTTTAAATGAATTACCTAACAGCATTTAAAATAATTATTTTTTTTAGAAAAAGTTACACAGGAGTCACAGTCTTTTCTTAATCATATTCTTAATATTCCTATTTCTATTCCTATTCCTATTTCTAATCCTGTTCCTATTCCTATTCCTATAACTATTCCTATTTCTATTCTTATTCCTATTCCTATTCCTATTCCTATTCCTATTCTTATTCCTATTCCTATTCCTATTCCTATTCCTATTCCTATTCCTATTCCTATTCCTATTCCTATTCCTATTCCTATTCCTGTTCCTATTCCTATTCCTTTTCCTATTCCTATTCCTATTCCTATTCCTTTCCCTTTTCCTATTCCTATTCCTATTCCTATTCCTATTCCTATTCCTATTCCTATTCCTATTACTATTACCATTCCTAGTCCTATTCCTATTCCTATTCATATACCTATTCCTTTCCTGTACCTATTCCTTTCGTGTACCTATTCCTGTTCCTATTCCCATTCCTATTTCTATTCGTATTCATATTCCCATTCCTTTTCCTATTCCTATTCCTGTGACTATTCCTATTCGCATTCCTATTCCTGTTCATATTCCCATCCATTTTCCTATTCCTATTCCTATTTTTACTCCTATTCCTATTCCTATTCTTATTCATATTCATATTCATATTCATATTCATATTCATATTCATATTCATATTCATATTCATATTCATATTCATATTCATATTCATATTCATATTCATATTCATATTCCTGTTCATATTCCCATTCTTATTACGATTCCTAATTCTGTTCCTATTCCTATTCTAAGACCTGTACCAATTTTGCTTATGAATCATCAACATAAGAAAATATTGTCTGCATGTCCTTATAATGTTTTTTTTGGAATTTTTTTTTTAAGGATGTGGAATTTATGCAAATACAAATGTACATATTTTAAAATTTGCAAAAGTCAAATACTACAAAATTTCAGTCTCTTCTTCTTCGTCTTCTTATTTTTCATTTAGGCGCGAGGATATGATCTGAAGTGATGGATCATAACCCTCCCACTCTACTGCATGCCTAATGCTACCGCTTGTGGGGTAAGCCGATTTGACCTCAGAATATACCGACAGGCTACCACTCGTTGCATTAGTGTGATTCATGAATGTTTAGGCCTTCGTATCCTTCGCGATTGCGCTGGCATGTTGATTGACATTGCTTTTTTGACGGGGTTCGTAGGATCTCTCCTTTTAACGTGGCAATGCCAACTCTTATGACGTCTTAAAATTTTGAAAACGCCGTGAGGTAACTGCACATGGGGCTATTTCAACGAGTGACAAAAGACAAATGTCGCTCGTGGAAGGCCTCTCATAAGACTCAACACATTCCGAAAAATATGTTTTTTGGCTCGTGTAAGGCCAAGCGTCTATTTCCACGAGCAACTGATCAATCATCGTGACAGTTGAGATAAGTCCGCAAGAAAGATTGGGTGTAATGAGAGCCACACAAGACGACAGACCGGCCACTGAACCTTTCCGTCGGCAAAGGTTCAGTGGCCGGGCTTACAAAAGGTTAAATTCTCTGCGATAAGCCTGTAGAATTGGATCCGAAGATCCTATCGCACGGAGCTTTATTGTTAATCCGCTTAATGTGATCGAGCCATGGTGGTCGTCTTGTCTTAGCTTTTATTAGGTAACTTAGTTTTAAGTTCGAGGTCAGATTCTTGCGACCAACGGAATTGAACAAAAGCATGCATTATCACTGTATGATTTTGAAAAAATCATTCTCTGGATATTACATGGTATGGATGGCGCTAAAAAAAATCAGGAGTTCCAGAAGCCTATACGTTCAGAAGATTGTCGTGGACATGAAGTACCAAGGCAGGAACGAATAACCCTTCTCGATGGAATCCTCTTTGTTTTTGTCACAACACGTTGAAGGTCAACTTTTTGCAATGAAACTGCGTTATTGTGTTGAATAAAAAACAAAAACAAAAGCAGTCATTCGTGCTGGGTATTTTCTGATAAATCCCAGTTCAATCCAGACAGCTTCGACTTAAACCGAACTTAAATTCGAACGTATGGGGAAGTCCTAAAAACGAACTTATAAACCGCTTACCAAACCTTTCGTTGCCAATGAAGGAAAACGCCCCCGGCAAAAGCAAGAATGTACTGTGAGAATAAAGCACTCAATTTTCAACTCAAGTCCAGCTCAAAAAAATCTATGCAACACATTTTCCAAGCACCAAAGCATAGCCTGCATTGTCGTTATACTCAGTAGGACATCTTTGTGCGTGCTATGTAGAAAGTATTTCCTATTCCTAGGAAGGATACATTTGCAAATATGTCATTTACCAAGCCAACGTGTACCATCAAAAGCATGCCTTTTTCAAATTCATTAATGCAGGATAATTGTTTCCTCTGCGCACACACATATATAGGTATGTAGGAACCTATCTTAGTTTGAGTTCGCCTCCTGTTTAGAATTTCAAATACCCTGTCCCACGTTGCTGTACCTACTGGCTTTTTGCGCTTTGCGAACGCTTAAGGTTATCCAACAAAGTCGAAGCAAACACAAACCATAATAATCCCGCATTCTACGCTATTCCCGCAGTCCTTTTGACAACATGACATATGACCAAAGGTTTATTTTTTCCCACTTTCTCCACCGCTGTCGAGCAACTGTTATCATAAGCCTCTTTCTCTAAAAGGAACAAAATATCTGCCCTCGCACGAACCAGCTATGTATGGTTAACAAGGTACGAGTGCAAAAAAAAAAAAAATGGGAAAAAATCATTTTGGTCCTGGGATAAGAACATAAGAGGAAGCGAAAACACCAAATGATAAATGGTCAGCATGTCCACTGCCGGCAACACCAGTGACCGTGGCAAGAAGCGGCCTGGAAAACACTCGTATTTTTTTTGCTTATTCCACGGTCCAATGGTTGTTGGACAGAAACTGGCCAAACAACAACGGGATGAGAAAATTCTTTCATCAAAAGGAGAACTGGCAGAAAAACAATGGCTGCAACCTGCTCAACGAAAGGATGCAGTGGTGTGAGCTGTTGTCATGATCATGGATCGCAGCGACACATGACTAATGATGCATAATTCAGCAAATTCTCAACTTAGGTGGGTGCGGGTCAGAAACCAGGATACCTATCCATGCGGATACCTATATGCATTCCCTAAGTTTGTTTCTATTTTTGCTCCTTACGCTCAAACCCAAGTGAATTTTCGATTTATGAGAGTCATTAGGGTGTTACTCGCCCTTTGCTTCTTTTTTTCGCGTACGGCTTTTTCCCTTCAACGTTTTTTCACTATATCCTTTTTTTTCTGCCATTAAATCCTTTCAGGTGATGCTGTAGAATGTAGATGCAGGAAAACGAAAAACTTCCCAAGCCCATAAATATGTTGTTTTTAACGCTCTACAAATTGCTCGTCCATTAGGTCGGGCAAGTGCGGTTTCAAAACAAAAACGAATGGAAAACTTTAAAATCCTGTCGTTTTATCTGCCGTTCGAGGCCGAAAAGGATGCAGGCGGAAGGATTGCACTAACCGAAAGCAATAATTTACGCTGGTTCTAGACACCCGAAGATAATGCGTTTTTTTTTTGCTTGTTGTAATGCTTTCAGCAATTTTCATGTCATTATGCATTCGGTGCGCGAAGTGTTTTTTCTTTCTCCACTTTTGAGAGATATTAAGGAGACATTTTCAGGAAGTCTGTCTGCTTCAGAGTTATGCTCTAAGCTTCTGTGCACATATGGGATACGAACATAAATGCATGACTGGAATGCAAGCTCATGACTTTGATTCTCTTATTTGACTGTAGTTTAAAACATTTTTACATTTTTAAGAAGTTTATCATTGTGCAGGACCTTCGTTATAAGGGCAGGCACTCCTTATACAATTCCTGTAAAAAATATTGTCGAATGACTTTAAATAGCTCTTAAACGCCTCAAACTATGCTGAAAATCTTAGCTGATTCAGACCGATATAGCTAGTCAAGAATTTACAAAAGCTGTGAAACGACAACAAAATTCAGATGGTTCCACGGTTTAGTATAATTTATAAAACCATAGCGCGAAAAATGTGTGTCTGTCTTCTTGCGGTGGGAAGTAGTCATTGTTGTGATCCAGCAGATGTTGTTATTGTGAATGTATCAAAAATTAGGAAGCTAAAAAATACCGACATATCTTTATTACAGCTGGCCATAAAAGCCTCTATATTCATTAATTGATTGGGAGAATATTTGTTATGGAAGCCCATATTGAAGGTACATTCGCAGACACTAGTCTGTCCTGTAAAATTTTTTTCTCTTGAGGGGTTCTTCTTGTAGGGTTCTTTTTCTTGTCTTTAATCTGGTATTCGTTCGTCGGGAATAATTCGTTTGAGAGAATTCCCCAAAGCAGACTATAACTCTGCGTTTGCGAAGTTTAACATCACAGTTTGTCCAAATGTTCTTTTCAAGTTTACTTTATTATCGCATTCTTAACAGCTTACATAACTGAAATAACAAAAGCTTTCTTGGTCTTACTCCAAGGAAACACGTTTCGTACTTACAAGAACCATAGAGTCTTAAGTGGACGAGTCACTTGTAGTGCCCAGACGTGTTATATGGCACTTTTTGGTCGATTGCTTGTCGACGCTAGTAGTCTTTCTCTATAACAAAAAAATGATAAGTATTAAATTTAAATGAAGAATTTCCATTTAAATTGTTGTTGCCCTTGATCTGGCAGAGTTAATAGTTAAAGCTTACATATCTGTTTATACTGTGGTGGACTCAGCTTAATCGGCAGAAATTATAATGGTCGAACAAGCGGAAAGTTAGACTCAGCTCAAAACTAGAAAAAAAAAACTCGGCAAAGTTGGTATAAAATATAAGGGATTCGGTTACAAGACCGGGCAAGTGGACTCGGTTCGAAAACCAGAAAAGGACTCGGCGTGGATGCCAGAAAATATTTTAATGGACTCGATGCAAAGATGCAAAGCAGGAACGGGACCGGGGACTTTTGGGTGGCTTAGTATGGCTAAGGCAACAAATATGCCAATTTAAAGCTCCCAACATCAAGCACAGGAAGGACCATGACTTTATATGTCAGCTTTGCAGCATAAACTGAGAACAACGACAGAATCTTTTCTCTTCTTCGAAGAGAACAAGAAGTTTTAAAAGGCTCAAGGAGATTGACTAGTCTAGACATATGTAATGACACACGATGTCTACAAAACATCGAAGAACAACTACATACAGGTTGGGAATAGTGGAAGAGTTGGACTAGCCTTTTTACAAGATGAGTCATGACTTCATTTGAGTCATCAGTTCATATGATGCCCCAAGTTTAAAAAGGGTGAACCTATATGGCATGCCAACAACCATCTAATGATATACCTGCTAAATATAGCATACAAATAAGGTTCCAAGGTTATGTGAATTATAAGGTGAATTTTATACCGCTCTGCAACAAACTGGTCGCCTCCAGTTTGGCTTACAAACCGGGAGAGCACCATAAATCTGTCCGTCACATCACGACTTATCTTGAAGTGAATGTCAAACACCTAAATATGTTAAGCTAAGCTACAATGTAATGTAGTTGTCATGCCTTTGCTCGCATCAGGTAATTTCGGACGCCAACCAGGATGCCGCGCATTTTGAGACAGACGGTCCTGCATTTTTTCGCCTCTAAATATTAGCCATACCGGTCTGGTGAGCGTTCCCCTCCTATTTACAACTTGGAAAGGTCCAATTTGGGACAAGAAATCCCTGCAAGAGTTGGTGAATGCAAAAATCTAAGCTCATCATCAGTGCTAAGCATCCTTCTTATCTTTCTTCGAAAACCGAAAAAACTTCCTACGCTAAAATTAGGTCTTTGCACGGTAGTTAGACCAGTAGTTGAAATTGAGTGTTTCAGCAGATATCAGCAACCTTCGAGAAAAAAAATAGAGATAATAAAAATAAATACGCAAGGACAATTATTTTTAGTCGATTTTAGTAACAATAACCAAGAAAATCGATGCTATTTCGTTCTGAAGAACATTTGGGTTAAAAACTTGTTCCACGAAAGACAAAGCCTACAAGCCTTATTCCCTTACTCCCCTATTAAATCCTTTATTCATGATGACAACAATGGCTCGGGCTCCTGGAACAGATTGACAAATATGCTGTTACGAATGAATTCCTTTCGGCCAAGACTCCAGGGCTAAGATGGGTTGGAAGACCAATCATCCGACTTGAGCAACACGCCATCGCAGTCGCAGATGCCAGAGCGCTTGGCCTGAATAACTAAAAGCATCGTTGGTATTAGAATCGCAGTGAATGGAGGGCTGTTGCAACCTATCAGACAGAGTTGTGAAGACTGCAGTCATTTGAAGAAGTCTTTTGACTTGCTCCGTCAAAAATGGAAAAAGGACCTCTTATGGTATCGCTACGTTGTCTGTCCGCCCGTCCGTTCAATCGTGTTATAAATTCTGAACGGTAAGTCGTAGAAAGTCAAAATTTAGTGTGCTTTTAAACCCCGGAAATAGTCAGGGCAATTTAGTTTTAAGCAGAAATAACGGCTTTATGACAGTTTGAAACTTCATAGGAAAATGGACTGGTTTTGACAAATCACATGAAAAGATGACACGCATCAGAAAAAAGTTAAAGTTGTAAGGAAAATTATAGCGAATTTTAAAGTTTTAAAACCTTTTGAAATTTAACTCAAAAACAGAAAAGCATTTTCAAAAACTATTTTTTTTTTCTTAATGGTAAAAGCGATCTTGTTCAGATTTAGTTCAAGTATAAAACGTACAAAAGGAAAGCAAGCTGCGATAAAAAAAAAATTAAATTGCCGTTTTTAACCTTCGTTTTTCGAAGCCTATTTAAAAAACGCAATAAAAATGGAGATTGCCTTAGCGTTTTCGCAAAAACCGTTGGCTATAGAATTAAAAAAAACCTCCAATGCTTGCGCAAGTAGTTGCGCTATTGAAAAAAAATCTAACGGGAACGAAAAAAAAATCAAAGTATTTGTTTTATGGATTGGAAATTTAACAAATTTGAAAAAAGGTCAAAGAAAGATATGTCTCCTCTTCTAGTTCCCTAACCGTATAAGGTATAGCATTGGAATTAATAACGGGCATAGTCCATCTTTTGAGATTTTTCACGTAAAGCCAAAGCAAGCTCCGAATATTAAAAAACTTCGAAGAATTGACTCGAAAACGTAAAAATATTTTCGAAAACGATTTCTTAAAGGTGCTTGTCTGTTAACGGTAATGACGATCTAATTGAAAATTGACTGCAGTATGAAACGTTTACAACGCAAGTTTGCTGTATTTTCAAAGTTCCAATATTGCCTTAAACCTATTTAAGCAAATGAAATAGAAAACAACATGTTTTCCCGTTTTCTCATATATCCATATCCGCAGAATTTAGCTAAAGTCAAGTGGCCAATGGAACGCAACTAAATGTAAAATTGAAAAAAACCACAACGGTAATCATCATCATCATTATCATTTTCGAATGCCGCTTATTTTTTAAAAGGATCGCGGAGCGAGGGTGGCTAAATGGTCTTTCCATCGTTCTCGATCCTCCGCCATCAACTCAAGAGACTCCGGCGCAACCCCCAGGCGGGATTCAGAGAGGTTCTTTACCTTATCCCGCCACCTGTTTCTTGGCCTACCAGGGAGGCGACGCGCTCGCATCTCGGCTAGCACGACCTCTCTAAGAAGTCTGTCAGGGGGCATGCGAACAACGTATCCAAACCATCGAAGAATCAATTGCTCCACTCGGAGAATACTGACGTTTCTCACTCATTGAAAAAAACCCCAACGGTATTTAAAAAAAAACAATGTTGCTTTTTTATTGATTTTAAATTTAAAAAATGGTAAAAAAGTCCAAGATAATATATGTCCTTCCCTCTATTTTCGAAATGAGGTAAAAACTTAAGATAAAAACCGAACGTAGTCCACCTTTAAAAATTAAAAAAAAAATGAAGCATTTTTAAAATAGTTTATATGGTTTTCTAGATGTGCTTGATAACACTTTAGTTGACTGACTTAAATGATGCAGTATGTAGGTATGTATAACTATCGTAACTTCTGGGTCACTTATTTTACATCAACCAAATTCGACGCAGGCGCAAATGAACTTTAACCAACACAAGACCTTTAAAAAAAACAATAAGCTTATAATAGTTCATTTTTAAGCAAAAATATAAAAAAAATTAAAGGAAGAGTTTAATGCTACCCATTTTTAGGTGACAAAATTAAAAAATCACCCAATATAAGAACAGTAGACTCCACTTCGAAAAAGTACACAATAAAAGTAAGCCTCACCTACAACAAAAGCCGCAGGTGAGGTTTACTACTTAGAAGCTTTATTCTGGAAGACTAAATGAAATTTTTTTTAAACTTACTTGCGCTTATGCCTAGGCGAGCCATTTCAAGCTGTGAGGTGTTTTTACACACATAGGCGATCTACAATTTTCTGCCTATTCCAAAAATAAAATAAAGAAGTCTTCCTCGATACATAGGTATATTCACCTTATGCAATTGCAGTGTCTCTCGAACCCTTGATTTGTGCAAAAACTTTACTTCCTTTTTTGAAAAATTGTCTTGTTGTCATCTTTTTAGCTTCTTTCGTGCAAGAAATATAATAGTTAAAAAAAATCCTTTTTTTTTTCAAACATGCACGGTAATTCATTTGGTTCTTTTAGAAATATCCAGCTCCTGCGATTAAAGAAAACTGCAGCTATATCCTTGTATAATGACGTTATAAATTTTTTGTTTTGAAAAAGTATTAAATGAAAATGTTCTCCCATGAGATAATTTGTTTTCTGAAACCATGTCCTAATCCTACTATAAGTAAGCACACACTAGATATCTCATTCAGGATTGCCCAAGCTAAGTCGTCCTGTGAACGACATAACGAATTTAATTTCCGGCTATATAGCAGGATTAGACTCTCCTATGTGAACTAAATCACATTATAACCACATTATAGCAATAGCCTTATATCCGCACCCGGCTCAAACTATAACGCGAAAGTCGTTGAAAGCACCTCCTTAGTACTGTGGGACCACGACGATAGTTGTCACTTTTAAAGCACCACTTTCATTCCTCGCAGGACACGACATTTTCATCCCAAACCCATTAAAAGTAGAACAGCCAAAGAAGTAGCTCGGTATATTGCGAAATTCAAAAACGGAAAGTCACATCCATTGGGAGGACTGTGGTGGATGCTGTGTGCTACTTCGCCTGTTGAGTGTTTATCCTGCCAACCACTTTCTTATTTTAATCCCACTGTCGTTTATGGGGGCTTATGCTCATCCATAAAATAAACTCACTGTCTGGCACTTTTCTATTGGGATTATCTGCTGCCAGAAACCCCTTCATTGTCAAATATTCAATGGCTCAAAATGCCCATATTAAATTGTTGGTACAAGCACTCGCAGTCCCACTTTGCACTGTACATGTACAGACCAAAAATTAAAATCTACTCAGATACACATAGGTCTACTCTTTTCTGTCACTCTTATATGGGGCAGACACTAGAACAAAAACTACTTTCGCCTTAAACCGGAAGGAAAAAGGATGTTTGTATAAAGGCGAAAAAGCATGGCCGACAAATAAATTTTCAGCTCTTGCCGCCGATGTTAAGTGGGTCGGAGACTTGGCAACATTTTGAAAAAACCTACTTCTTTTGCGTTGTGCAGCTCACTCAATTCTGAAGATGACCCATTCACACTCTAGGGAAAAACAAAAGGAAAAACTTAAATTAAACTAAAGCGTAACACTGTCGCTTCCAAGAATTTTCAAATATCTACTTATGTGAAATTCCCTTGGCGCCATCTATGCTCCGTTTTATTGCGTCCCTATGTAAATCTTTTCCGTTTGTGGTTGAAGGATTGTGACAGAGAGCCTGGCACTCGGAGCGTCTTGGCAAATGATTTAAGTTTTGACTTAAAGGTATAGGTTAGTACGATTAGGTGTTACCACAAGGACCTTCAATTCGACTGTTTGTTGTGTATTGCCTCAGAGGATGAATCAACTAATTACAGTACCGGATGTTTGGTATTGTTTCGGGCAAACTCGTCCGTCATGCATGGATGCAAGGTACAGGAAATTCATGTCGATTCTTAAGTGTTGTGTGTGCCACATCGCTCTCAGCAGGGAATTCATGAAAATTAATCCCGAATAGGATGTATGCCCAGAACTACTGTTTGTGGCTATGGCAAGTTATTGACACATGGTTTAAATATTTGCAGAATTGTACGCAGTGTGTTTCTGCGAATGTGTGAATTTACTAGTAGTTCGGCTAATTTGATAAAAAGCTCGGGGCAACGGAAATTGATTGTTTCCAGGAAGGGTTAAGCAATGCAGATTTCTGTTCGTTACCTTATCCTAATTATAGGAGCATCGGGTCATCGGGTAATGAATTTAATTTGTGTATTGTACGTACATAACACATTAAACTGTAAATGCAAAAATTTAGTTATAGAACTATGCAAGTTAGTCCGAAATTTAACGAAAATCGAACGGCTGCGCTGTGTAGTTCGCAGATGCTAGATTTGATATGCGAAAGTTTGATGAGGTATTGTAACTTTTTTGTAGGAAAATCATCCTAGTCAGTCAACTAAAGTTTTATTAAGCACATCTTGGAAACAAATAACTCTTTCATAACTATTTTCCAAACTTCGATAGATGCACTATGCTCATTATTTATTTCAAATTCGTTTTTTTAAATGGGCTTTAAAAATTGAAGTTCCAAATCGCAATATTGCAAATTCTTAACGCAGTTAACTTGCCTTGTAAATGTTAATCACCGTTAAGATACTAGAAACTTAAAAAAAAATCGTTTTCGAAAATCGTTTTACTTTTTGAGTCAAATCTTCGAAGTTTTTAAATATAAAAAGTTTGCTACAGTTTTCTTGAAAAAATTCAGAAAATCATGCGCGGACTACTGTGCTGACCATGCCTGCAATTTATTTCAAAATTTTACTTCATACCGTGTTTTTTTTAATTTTTTTAGCTTTTTTTGATTTCAAATCCATTAAACATTAGATATGGCGACAATTTTATAAATTTTTAATGCAAGAGAAACCATTTTCTAATTTAGAATCACTTAAATCTTTTTTTTGCAAAAGGTGAACTAGCTATGCCCATTACTTATTTCCAAAGCTGGAGATATTGGAGAAGAGGGAAGCAGCGGAAGCCTCCATAGAAACTGAACCTTTACCTATTACCGTTTCAGAGATAGAGGGAAGGACATATATGTTTTCGTAGCTTTTTTTTTTACAATATATGCTTTTTTACAAACAGCTACTTAAAGCTTTTTAATCACGGTTATAATTTTTTTTTTATTAATAATAACCACTTTCTTCTTAAATTCTGCAAACATTATTATATTTTTAAAAATTTTTGAAAAAAACGCTGTTTATACCCTACCTTTAAGGAATAAGTAGTTACTAACGTTGTGAAATAAACACCGTGGAACCCTAAGCCCTTTTAGAGCTATGAGCGAGCCTGGCTGGAGATTGATTCAACCATGTCCGTCCGACGTCCGTCCGTCTGTATGTAAACAAGCTATAGGTCGCAGTTTTAAGCTAGATACCTCAAATTTAGTGGTCGCACCTAGAATCTGTTTTGTAAGATTTTTAATTTTTAATATCCTGCAAAATCTTTTTATTATAATCCAGCCAGCGATTTCATTTTTGAATTGCAGCACATATTTGTAATTGTCGTCAAGGTGATAGAAAAAAAGATCATTCGTTTTGATTGAGTTCAACTTAAAATCAAGTTTTTTCAAAAATTTAGGTCTCCACCCAGTTTGGACCTGGGACTGTAGGAAAAAGCTTTTTTTTTTCAGTTTTAAAGCCCCGTTTTAAGGCCAAAAATCATGTAGCCACAAAAATTTTATAAGCTACCAAAATTTCAAAAATTTTTTTTATGCATTTACAAACACGCATTTGTGTTTTTTATACCATGGAATAGAGTATATTAAGCTGGATACAGGCTAGAATGTAACATAGAGAAACATTAACGATAACGACCGTCCGTATGCCACCAATTTTAAGGGCCTTAAATTTTGAGAAAGAAAGCTGAAACTTTTAAAGTAAGCTCTCTGCCATCGGAAGCAATACAAGTGCTAAAATTTCTAAGATCCGCCCGCAGACACGCCCACAATCGGTTTACATATGCATAAAGGGTGGGTCACTATTGTATGGCAAAAATTAAATTTGCTTAATCATTTTCTATAGTGGCATTTTATTGTCTTAGGTCTAATCAAATAATAATTGGCCATATAACGTTAACTTAAGTCCTATTTTAGCCCGCGCATGTGACTCTGACTGAACTTAGACAAATATTCAAAATTTGAAAAAAGAAGCTTTTTTTTTAATTTACTTCAAAAAGAAGCTTTTTTCAACTTAAATTTTTTTATGAATAAACATTAATAATTAATAGAAAAAGAAAAATATATGATAAAATACTTGACACATTAACGTACCAAAAAAAACATTAATACACGGTAAAAAAATATCTTACTCATTATCTTTTGCCCAAAAAACCTAACTTACCTATCAGATCATAGGTATCCAGGCAAGTTTTGCTTGCTTAAAGATTTTTCATAGTTTTTTCGCTAACTGATAGGGCCATAGAAAGAAGCGTCTGACCATTTTTTTACAGAATATTCGACTCCCTTTGTGCGACGCTATAGCTTTAAATTGACTTTGAGACTCAACAACTTCGATTAAGTCTTGTTTTGTTATGTCTCGAGAAAGCCATGGGTTGGAAAGAATTTTTCACTTTATAAAACCACTAATACCTTTTATTATCAAAACTGTCGTTATACCCTTTTTCCAGAGGTTGCTTGCTACTTTACGACAGGGAACTTTGACCAACTCAACTACTGGTCCACTGTACTAGCATGCTGACAATTTGCTTTCAATTGCTTAGAACTTAAGTGATAAAGAGAAGCTAATGAGTTAGGCACGCACCCCGTTTTGGTTGAGCAGCAGCTTAAGCCGATGGTGCCCGACTGTCTTGTTGCTTTAGTTGCTTCAAGTTGCACCACCAGCTGCTTTCTTTTCCTCTTTCGCTACTCTTTTCTAAAGCGCAACACAGGATTCGGCACTTCCAAGGTCCGTGCAACCATAACGGAAAGAAGTTCAATTTGTTCTCCAGATTCGGCTCAAATGTAATTTTAAATGAAATAGTGGGAAAAAAATCATTTTTTAATAAAATGTTGTTTAAGTTGTTCTCTAGACTTAGTCCAGGGTTATTCCAACAAACTTGGTAAGGTGGCCCGAAATGAAATCCCGATTAAAATTGAAAGCTGTTTCCGGGAAAATGAACCTGACAAAGACCTTTCTAAAATTAACTTCAAAAAAACAGAGATTCGGATGATCGCATACCGAAAAACTGAATCGGTTTACAAGTTTATCGGTTTTTCAGTGCGATATCATCCGAATTTCCAAGCTGAACTGAGATTAACCCCAGAAATTAATTTTTCAACTTTTTTGACGCAATTAACTCTGCACTGAAAAAGTGCACTCGCCGAGTTAGCTCAAAATTCGTTTTGGATTTTGTTCCCGGATTCACAGATCTTTGTTTAAGATCTGTTAAACTCAGTAATGAAAAACTGCCCTAAGTCTAATAACTAAGCGCTGCATTGATAAATTTCAATTATTATTCATAACAATACAAATAAGCTGCTTAGGTCAGCGATACATTGTCCTTAATAAGATCGTATATAAGGCACTGATAACGTTGTCCTTTGTTTATTTAGAGAAAAAACGCAATGAATGGGAGTTGTGGTGCAGTTGCTAGTGAGTACGAGATCCCTTGTTCGAATATAGTATTTATTGTTGAAAGCTATTTGTCGCGCAAAAATCAAACCAAAACAAGAACTATATGTACGCGAGTACTTTCGTCTAGCCCCTCTAAGTCATGAGCACCTATTTTTGTTTTAAACTGGCGGGCGACACAACTAGAGATATACCTCCCAGTATATATGCGTTTTGTTTACAAAGCGATCCTAATGTTAGTGAAATTTTGCATCTCCCAATGATTAAAAAAAAAAAAAACTAAAGTCGGCAGACCTTTCGTTGTGGGCGTGGCATCGATTGAAAAAGTAATCCTACAAATACAATTCATTCAATATTTTTGGTCCAAATCGGAAAATTTTTCCTTAATATTATTATATAGAAAAATACTCCCAACTAAAATACTCTTGAGAGTTACACGCTAAAAGCGTCAAAATAGCTCTAATTACACTCTTATAATGCTCTTGATACCCTTCGAGCAAAAGATCTTGTCATAAGATTCAAATTTGATCTTGTAACACTTTTGTTAAGGGAGTATCACCCCTGTAGCGCTTCTCTCTTATTACAAGAGTATAATGGGCTCCTATAACACTCTTTTTATAAGACTTCAGACTCTTGTAGAGTTTAAGTTTTGTAATAAGAGCCTCGAAAGAGCGTTAACCTTGTAATAAGTGTACAACTCTTGTAAAGAGAGATTGGCTCCGATAATGAAATCCTTAGTCTTTTAAAACAACTTCAATTCTTCGGCTATTGCCTGTAAAAAAAATCCAAAGCTTCTTCCTTAAAGGGTTCCCAAATACTTTTCACCTCAAAACAGACCGAACAGAAGTATGAAAATTGCCATTTGATAATTAAACATCACAATTGTTCTTGAAAATTACATTAATTTTAAGTAATCGTAAGTGGCACGGCATTGTTTTGCCATGTTTGTGGAGTCTTTGAATAATATCAACAATTTTTGATTCCCTTTATTTTTTCAGAAGCAAAATGCTTAATTTACCTGATATATTTTTAACCGCACCAAGCTTAAGTGCACCATAATGGAAGAAAAACCTTTTTGAAAAGTTAATATCATAGTGATGCCATAATGAGATATAAAACGCCATCGCACAAATCGCTTTTCATTTTTTTAAAGTATTTTGTTCTCTTTTCATCTTTAAGTTCTTATGAAACTACAAAAAATTGATAATGCAGCATTATATCTTCCTCTCTCTTTGGCAGAAGTAGCTATGAGAAAACTGCTCTTACAACAAGAGTTATAGTTTTCTAATCAGGCCTTAATAACTCTGATAGTTAGGCCATTTAACGCTTTTAAGGCTCCAAGAAGACTGTTATGACACTCTACAAGACTGGAATTCTAAGACCTTTACTCTTGCACATAAGGCTCTTCTAGAGCTTTATTAAAGCTAAAATGTTAGTTCGGTTTGGTTCTACATTTGGTTCATACAAAGTTTTGAGCAAGAAAGTTTAGCACGTAAGGTACACTGATACTATTCAAGACTTTGTTCATACAAACGTTTTTGGCCACGCCCATTTTTAGGGCTCGATTTTACATAACTATCGAATATGAACCAAAAAATTCAATTATGCGCTCCTACATTTTAGCCGCAAACTTGTTTATTTCTATGCTTGCATTGATTTTTGGTTATAGGAGTTGGGACATGCCACGCCCCTTTAAAAAAAATAAATTAAAAGCCTTATTTGGAATAAAATATTACTTCTGGTTAATGAATGATTCATGACTGCTAACGGGAAGGCGATGGAAGACCAAAACATGTAGGAATGGGAAAGGCAATAGAAATAAAAAGAAGATAGGTGTAGGAATAGGGAAGGTACATACCGCGGTCCCTGAGAGACCGACAGCAGCTTTACATACGCATTGTTGCACTTACTCACTGGTTCCCTCTTGTTTTCTTTTTGGTTTGTTTAAATGGACCCTAAAAAATAGGTTGAAAACGGCAATTTACTAAGATTTTAAAAAGTGCTTTTTAAAATACTTTTATGTTTTCGAGTTAAATATCAGATTTTTTGAACCCTGAAAATTCTCTTAAGTTTACCCTAAAATTGTAAATAGTTTCCAACGCGTGTATAGCGAAGGGAGAGCTCGGCATTTCTGAAGTGAAATTGATGAATTGATGCATGAATTGATTGAAGTGATGCATTAAAATAAGAGAGGTGGTTCTAGATTTAGCAGTAGGTAACGGCGAACGGACATGCTTCATCAACCACTAACGTAATCTAAATATAATTTAAAATCACATTTATGCACGCATCTCAATTTGAAAGCCTGTCACCTTAATTCTTCGTTTGTAATTATTTTAACCGGAAATAATCCAAAGAGGCAGGGAAGCATGTCTGGAAGAAGGACGGGAAGGATTACCTCTAATAAACTTTAAACTTATTACGTGACCCAGAAAACACAATTTGGCTGAATTCATTTGAACACGTTTTGAATCGATAGAACTTCCTACCTATGGAACCTTTCCCTTAATATCAACCACTCTTTAAATCATTAAATATCGTCGAAAGCTAACCCCAAACTGTCAAACTGGACATCTGGTGCGCACTTCCTTGCGGTTAAGGCAACCGCAAAATGTCATTTCCTTCCACAGCACCGTAATTTTGAACTCACAACTACGAACCAAATACCAACAGTGTTCGTTCACAAATAATGCTCCTTCATACAAAGTTCTCTATACCTAGAACCCTGGTAAAAAGTAAAATATTTGCTCCTTTCATTCTCTGGCTCCTTTTCAACATTAACATGCATTCTCGGCACAAATAATGAACTCGGTCAATGACACAGGGAATCCGCTACCTACCGTATTTATCATTCCACACAGCTATTAAAATTAATATGTCACCCATTGCCTGTGCAAAAAAGAGATTCGGCCTGATTCGCCTCATCCATGCGCATCTATCTACACATACACCACATTGCTATGCACACAATCGGAACGTCCTTAAAATCCAATAACCCAAATTCCGTTCTGAGGCAGTTGTGTGCGGTTTCAGGTCCTTGCCGAACCCTTTCGCTTTTAACTGCTCATGCATACGTAGACAAAGCACACATTCGCCATCAGTAGCTGATGGGCGCAGAGTCCTAGCTCTCTTTTCAGGTACACATAACACACGTGCAAACGCTGTACAGAGCCCAACCACCAACCACCCACCAGTCGCCTCCACCACACTACACAGGACGTCAACGATGATAGAGTGATACGACAGAATGACAATGGGAATTGTCGCATGGAGTTTTATCCCTCTTGCGAACTCATATCCTTTTCCTGATCGACAATTTTGCTGGTGGTCGTTGTTTTCGAGAACAGCACGACGGGCGCGGTGGTCGGCTTACGTGGCTTGCAGGCGCTTTGTAAGCAGTCACTTGGGACCATACTGCCTCTACACAAATGCCGGGCCATGGAAATGCATAAGGGTTCGGCGTTAGCCCTTTCCCTTGAGTCGTAACGTGACAAACGATTCGAGGGAGTGGGTGGGGTTTGGTGGATTAACTGTGCTACGGCATTCGAAAACCCGATAAGAATTGAGACAATCGAGAACGCGTTTTGGCGTGTAGGTGGAACGACACAAACTTGTGGACACAGTAGCGGACACGGTGGGCGTTGGTCTTCCCTTCTGGAAATTGGATTTAAGTCTTCTAGTTTTGCTTCATCCTGTCGCCGCGCGCTGTTCCGGGAATTATACGATTCTTGCCGCCTGGGAAGATCCGTTGCCCAGTGCTGAAATGGCAACGCCTTGAAATGGTGTGAACATAGAGATAAAGGCAGAGAAAAACGGAAGACATTACATCCGGCCACGTCGTTTGCACTAATGTCTCGTCATTGATGTGGTGCGGTGCGGCCATTTGCAGGGAATTGGACACTGAATGTCTTCACGCGGAAGCGGCTGCTTTGTATAAGTAGGTATAGCTAGCTGTATGATGCCGGGCTTTTACTCATTTTTGCAATCACAGCATGAAAGTAGTGTGACAAATCTTCCAGAATTACCAGTGAAACGAGAGTCCAAAGTCATGAAATGAGCAAAAATACGCACGTTATCCTCGGAGGATATCTTGCTGGGCAAATCCGCCATCTAGTTGAATAATAAGATCCACTCGTTCTCACTAAGCGTGGGCTTATGGCATCAGATTTGCAATGCCTATACATAATCTTTGTACATCCATCATGAGCTTCACCTTGACCGAAAGGGAATGGATGGTGATGACAGCATGTATTTTTGCTCGTAAAAAAGGATATTGGAAAATTAATGAGGTTTTGGCCATTGCAGCAATGAAATTGCAGTTTTCTTTTTCATTTTGCTGGTTCCGTTTTTCATGTGAGGCATAACGAGCATAATTAATGTGTTGGAAGAGAGTAATAGAGCAAGTTAAGTAATAGACCTTTGGGAGATTTCTGAGATTAGAACTTACATTTATTTTGGACAACATGTAGGTAGACAACCAGATTGCTTATTATTCTATATTTTCATTATAACGAAATGTAAAGAAAAAGGATTGGGATTACTTACGGTTAATCTTTAACAAAATTTGAGAGGGCGATCGCACCCGCCAGCGGACAAATTGGTTTTGTAAGCAAGACGACAAAGGTGTGCGATAATTTTAAAAGATATTTAGGTATTTTATTAATAATTTTAAAAGGTATTTAAAGAAAACACAATCACAGAACTTTCTGAGGCTTTCAAGCAAATTATACAGTAGCGGCCTGTGTAGTGGCTTGCTGTAATTTTCAGTTTTTCGAGATTGTTCAGTATTTCGAGGAAAAAGCAGGTTTCCAAAGTGCAAACACTGCAAATTTTTATTACTATGTACAACGAATCAAAAGGGCGTTATCCGCACAATTCGCCAAAATCCACCAACTCCAATTCAAGGCTTAAGGAAATGATACCCCAATGAAATAAGTTCCCAACTGGAACACGAAATAACACCCCCCCGCAAAAAAATTGGGGGATAGTTTCACTGTAAAATTACTTCCAAAATCGAAGATAAAAGAAGTCCCCGAAAAGGTATGAAATAACCCCCCAAATAGGTATGAAAAAGTTTGCAAATTCATATAAATGCAAAGGTAAAAAAGAAACAGGCAGGTGGTTGCAGGGGACGGGACGGCCCCCACATACCAGAATTTGGGAACCTTTTTCATAATGATGGAAACTCCCAATTTGAAGTATGAAATAAGCCCGTAAAAACCCATGAAGAAAGTCCCCAATTTTGAAGTTAATTTCCTATGAAATAAATCCCCACCTCCACTCCCCAAATCCCCGCACTATTTCATTTTCATTTTGGGAGTTTATTTCATGGGGGGGGGGGTTATTTCACGGAGTCCACAACGGGTCGCCTAAGCGGATTGTAACCCACCCACTAGTTTTAATCTCATTTATAATTATTTATTTATTAATTAATTTGTTCAGTTTTTGTTTTTAGTGGTCCGTCCAAAAATGAAAAAAGGACCTGTTATGGTATCTTTTGAACGGTACGTCGTAGAAAGATGAGTCATTTAAGTTGATTTACTAAAATGGTATCTAGTGCTAAAATATTATGGCTATAACTTTTAAGTTGTTTCTATCTCATCAGCTAAATTCTAAAATATTTTTATAACAAAATTTTACAACAAAATTTTTAACATAAGCAACTGAAGTAGAAAGCAAAATGTATAAAAACAAGTGGGAAAGTGCAACAGTGGGTATGCAAAAGCTTCAATCCATCTACGACGGATTGCAAAATACCGGACCATACCAAAAAGAAAACTGCCACGCCTCCACTATGACTGTTGAATGCTTTATACTAGGTGGTTGCATACACTTCGGCCTAAAACTCCGCCTTTTTAACTAAAAAAATCACTTTTTTCAACGCAACGCCCACAAAAGTGGGCGGAGGCACATACAATATATACATGAAAGTTAGAAAATGCTAGTATCTACAGCTTTTGTCATATAATTTTTTGTTAAATTTCATATATATTTTTTGAAAAACAGTCATTTTAAGCTAAAATCCCTTAAAAAGTGGGCGTGGTCAATGAAAAAGCTAAACATTTTTGGCTACCTTAAATCAATTATAAGGCAATGTTACGTACCAAAAATGAATGCGCTAGCGCCATTGAAACATAGCTAAAATTTGCAAAATGTATTTTTTTTAATTAGAGATGGTCGCACATACAGGCCTGTAGTGGGCGTGTCTGTGGGCGGATTCAGCTTATTTTCAAACCTGATCTGAAGAACTGTACTTCCAACCAACTTACAAAATTTCAGCTCTCTGCCTTAAAATTTAAGGCCTTAAAGTTGTTTACATACGGACGGACGGACATGGCTTAACCGATTCTCCTGTCGGTCCCATTCATATCTCTTAAAGGTCTTAGGGGTCTACGGTGATTATTTCACTGCGTTACAAACTATACATCAAACTTAATATACCCTGGGTCGGGTATAAAAAATTGAAAACCAAAAACCCGTTTGTAATTTTTTTCAGTTTTTTTTTTAATTCTGTTTTCAGTTTTTTTTACCAAAAAAAGCTATTTGCCACCCTGCGTTTCAATTTAAGTACCTAGACTAAAAAAATAATAACAGTTCCTAGAGTAAAATTAACGGGAAAATATCTATTCTAAGAATTTAAATAAATATTTATAAATATTATATAAGAAAAACAAATAATTTATTGAGATGCGCTTGAAAAAATGCCAGAAAGGATCCGAAATCGGCATTAAAAGGATAGAAAAAAATCGCTAATATACTTAACAGCATTTTATATGCAAATTAAACAATAATTCCACGATAAGCCTTCCAAAAAGCTAACGGACCGCTCCGTGTGTGACTTCATATTGATGGCCTTTTTTTATTTAACATTTATGAAAAAGTGTTAAAACATTGCACAAAGCAACAAAAGTTGCTTTTTGTGTATAATTGGGGAGTACAAAAATTTATATTTTTGATTTTTAGTGAGATTGGCCTGAATTCCAAACATTTTATTCGTAAACAACAATTGAAATGCATTTCGTCGCTACCACCGCCATGACTTATCAGTAGGGTGGTTCACACGGTACAACACGTTGTACAACATTGCTTGATGGAAAATTTTGGAGTTAAAGGAGCCTTGCGTTCACATTCATCAAGCACGTTGTACAACTTCAGTTTTTTCTATGTGTTTTTTCCCTCGAAAAATTCCCCCCGAAACGCGTTATTTTATATTGCCTGTTCACACGGGTTGTATAGCTTGAGAAGCAAGTAGAAAAATGAAAATTTTTTGAAAACCATTAAGCACGCTTGTCAAGCTGTTGTTTCTTTCGTTCACACGACACAACATCGGATGTTGTCCTACAAGTTGTACAACACGTTGTACCGTGTGAACCCCCCTAATGAGCGTGCGAAGGCACTTGCTCAGACGTAAACTTTCCATTTGATGGTCGATGGTTACCGACTCGTAATTTCTTTTTGCTCCATTTAAATACCATGATGGAGCACTTACCATTGCTCTAAGTGTCTTATTTTGAAGAGTTTCTTGAAAAGATATGTTGCTTGGTTTGGCATAATCCCAAAGATGTATACCGTATGTCCAAGATGGTTTCAGCGCTAACGTCCGATAACGTCCGATAAGTCTAATAAACTTATAACGTCCGATAAGTCATTTAAGTTCTCCTAGTTTGATTTCCAGCTCGTCGCGTTTCATTTTTACGTGTGGCTTCCACTTAAGTTTTGCGTCTAGGGTCACACCTAGATATTTCGCCTCGTTTGCGTACGGATTTTGTACCGAGTTGAAAAAAGAGAGGTGATTTGTTTACCCTGCTGTAAGTAGAATTTACATGCGTTGATTTTGTCTCATTTCGGACGATTCCCGAGGTTTTGTCCATTCACATATATTTTGTTCAAAGCGCGTTGGAGTTTGCCCATTTGACTGTCTTATCTGTAGCGAGGATAGCCGTATCGACAGCGAACGTGGCTACAGTCGTTGTCTCTTCTTGAGGTGCGTTGTAAAAAGTAAAAACAGTGTTGGACCGACTACTCTACCTTGCGGAACACTAGCGTGTTTTTCTTTAAATTCTGAGTATTTGCTACCGTATCTCACGCGAAAGATTCTGTTGTCAAGATAGAACTCTAAGAGTGCATACATTTTTTCCTGCAAAACTTTCCGTAGCTTATATTTTAGGGCTTCGTGCTAAACTTTATCAAAGGCTTGGGATTTGGATACGTCAATAAAAGCGGTAGAACATAATCATTTTCGCTTCTAAGGCTTTCTCAATTTCATTAGTTTTTCTATAGACCTGGTCGATTGTTGTATGTTTGACCCCAAAGGAGAATTGGTGATCCAGAATCAATCGTCTTTCTTCACATATCGGTTGCAGCCGTTTGACCACAAGTTTCTCGGAAGTTCTAGGAACTTATACCGGCTGAACCTGAATTTTTTTTTTTTATTTGTTTCAATATTAAGTTAATAAAGTTTTATAAGATTATATGAGACTATATTTTTGATACATAGGTATGTCTAGAAGGTTCCAAGGGTCTACAGTTATTATTTCACTGCGTTGCAAACTGTATATTAAACTGAAAAACGCTGGCCAGGGTATAAAAACTAAAACATAAGCTTTGAAAGATATTAATTATGAAAAAAAATAAAAAAAGTTTAAGGTACTAAACCAACAAACATCCTCATAATGTCCTCATATATCATACATAAGTGATGCTCATGTAATATCCGAACAATCATAATCATTAGTAAGACCCCATAATAGTAGAAATGAAAAACTGAATATGTATAACATTTTATCTCTCAACCGACAAAGAAAAACCGTTACACAAAAGGACTTTCATACCGACATTAAAACCCATTAATTAATAGCGCACCAAAGCAAACACTCACCTGAATACATAAAAAGGACGAACAGAATCAGGTAGCATTGCGCCATGTTGTGGTAGTTCTCTCTGAGGTTCAATTATCGTCGTAATCCCATTTCTGACTGAAGTTTCAACGAATTCGTTCAACATCTGCACATGGTGTTGTTTGGTCCTTCTGATTAAGCTCTTTTCCCCGATTATCCTTCTTTTGCTCAAATTTGTGTGTTGTATTTTATTTTATTTTACCTTCTTTATTCACTTCACAATGTTTGCTTCTACTCCTTGCCTTAGTGCGCCAAGTATTTAGTGCGAATGTGAAATCTGTGTTTAAGGTGCTCCTTGGATTTCAGTCTTGGCGAAAACATAATTACAAGCTTTTGCTTCTATACACGCCCTGGCGAAAGCAAATCCTTGCAGCTATAGCTTTTCATACGGCAGAGTGTGAGTGATCCTTGCAAAATCAGCTTAATTATTGACAATTACTTAGCAAAGTTGAGAGTAATCCCAGCAGATGGTGGTGTTATCCTGGTGGTGTTCTTACTGTCTTGCACCGAGTTCAGGTGAGTGAAGTGTGTCCTGAAAATATAAGAATGAAATAGTTGTTATGCTGTATTCACAAATATATTGGTATGAACGTTACTTCTTGCTAGTGGATAATTACACAGTCAAGTTAACTTTTCGCTTTGCTTTATGGGGGTGGTAAAACAGCATTGAAGCAGCATGGAAAAATATTTAACAAACACAGCAGTTGGCTATATGAAGAGAACAAAGTGCTGACAAAAACTTGACTGAGGATTGTAACAGTAATTTCTCAACATGGTGTCTGTTTGCCTCTGTTTCAGCTGCAGGACGGCCTGAGTTATGAGTTTGGAGGGGGCCATTAATTTGGGTATAACATGGCTTTTGCAAAGTTTTTGTGTCCTTTGAAAAAAAAACATTCCCCTATGAAAGGTTTCGGAATGTTCTATGTGTACGATTGCTGCAAGTGGTGCTTTAATTTAATCTTCCCCCTTTTTATCTGGATTTGGTATTCGGGCGCAGATGAGGCCAACTTCAAAGGAAGTGGACGCCATTAGATGGGTATAACTACTAGAGTGAGAAGCTTAATATACACAAAAGCTGCATAGACATTCAACATTTACCTAGATACATGCTGATACAGTGATACGGCAGAGTAGATACAGGCTTACTTTCTAAAAGGTGATTAATTGTTATGGTAATGGTGGAGTGCAAAATGCTGACTATGCTTGTCAAGGCGGAATACGCAAGATAGTTTCTATAGATGTTAAATCAATGGCAACATTGATACTTATGAAGGATTTTTTGAAGCAGAAGGCACTTCAAAGTTTTTGTTTGCTTCTTATTGATCCTTTGGAGATACCTACTTCCTCTCTTTCATACTTAACCTCATAGATAAAGTGTACATCTTTTTGATTTCTGAAATTATTGAAGTCCTGAAACCATAAAACCTATCATTATAATAGTATCCCTAGCTGAAATATATACCTATACCCACCTTGTTACGAGTAATTTGTCTTGTAAGAATGAACAACAAAGCTATAAACTACAGTGGAACTATAATACGACTGAGTTTTTTAAGGCATCTGAAAATCGTAATATACAATACCTACCTACCTGAGAATAATATAAGGTAATTATTTTCTTATACCCTTTCCACAGGAACGGAGTAGGTATATATTACGTTTAATACAGGCGAAAATGTAACATGAACCAATGCAAAATATGAACGAAAGACCCAAAAGACGCTAAGGGTATATGATCGAGACCGAATTCTGATTCGGATGCGCCATGTCCGTCCGTATGTCACTAACTTTTAGGCCTTAAATTTCGCACTAGAAAGCTGAAATTTCGTACGTAACTCTTTGTGATCCGAAGCAATGCAAGTTTTAAAATTTTGCCCAGACACGCCCACAATCAGCATAAATTTTGAACTACCTCCCAGTGCTTCCAAAACGTTGTGTGGTCGTAGGCGTGGCATCGACTAATCATTTAAATTTGCTGGCCATTAAAAACAATAATAAGCATATTTCACTTAAAAGTATAGGTAACAGAACTTTTTTTGAATTGTTATTTAATAATGTTAAATTTTATATAGTTCCTACTTATTTAAATTTCGGAAATTGGAGATCTGATTTTGAAGAGTTACACGACTTTCTTGCGAATATCCCCAATGAAAATGTTTTAATAATTGGCGATTTAAATGCTAGAATAAGCAGTTTTAATAACATCTTTCATTCCTCCAATCCAAACTTTGTTTGTGAGAGAAAATCTAAAGATAAGTGTCTAAATGAACGTGGAAGTCTCTTGGTAGAAATGATTGCGGATTATGGTTTTTTTGTTTTGAATGGTGTTACAAGAGGGGATAGCGAGGGGGAGTTCACATTTGTGGCTGATCAGGGCTGCTCGGTGATTGACTACTGTCTTGCTAAAGGTAAATGGCTGGACTTAGTAAACGATTTCGAGGTTTTGACTGCTGGTTTTTCGTCTCATTTGCCAATTTCACTATCGTGTGAGGCCAAGTCACCGGTCAGCAATACTCAGCCACAAGAACGTACAAGTGGAGGTCTTAGATGGGTTTCACCAAAAACAGATCAATACAGACAGAGACTGGGCTTAAGAGTGAATTTTCTACCGGCGGTTTCCTCCGGTAATTACGAGGTTACTGTAAACGCTGTTTTTAATGTAATAAAAGACTCAGCAATCCCTAGCTCGGCGCCGCGTTCAAGTATAACAAAGGCTGTGTGGTATGATGCTGAATGTATCAAACTTCGGAAAAAATCGTTTGCTTTCTTAAACCTCTTTAGGAAAACAAATAACAGATGGTTTAAAAATCTTTATGTACTATCAAACAGGGTATACAAAGAAGTTTGCCAATGCAAAAAAGCTATGTGTCTCAAAAGGTCTGCCTCGAAGCTTCTGCTGTGTAAGGACTCCAAAACGTTCTGGAAGACCGTTCGTTCTGTTGCCGGCCTTGAAAATAAAACTTCTTCGGTAGTGTGCGTAGATCTCCTTGCTTCACACTTTAAGAACCTATTGACTTCAGACCCCAGCCAAAAACACATAAGTTTTGCGCTACCAAACTGTGTTGTTCCCGAACTAGATGACGCTTTTGTAATGTCCGAGTTATTAACAGCATTAAAAAAAATGAAAAATTCAAAGTCGCCTGGACCCGACGGAATCCCTGCAGAGTTTTTCAAGAATGCGACCGCTGAATTCCTCAGCTACCTCTTGGAGCTCTGTAATAAGATTCTTAAAGATGAAATAGTTCCCGGGAGCTTCTTGTGCTCAAAAATGTTTGGTATTTTTAAAAAAGGTGACCCGAGTGTCCCGGAAAATTACAGGGGTATTTCAGTCCTTAGCTCACTCAGGAAGATATTTACTCAAATGCTTTACCACAGGCTTGTAAGCTGGGTTGAATCAAATAATGCACTCAGTGCTTTTCAAGCAGGTTTTCGTCCAGGCCTGTCAACAATTGACCAAATTTTCACCCTAACGACTATTGCGAGTCATTTTATTGGGAAGAAAAAGAAACTTTACTCCTTTTTCGTCGACCTGAAAGCAGCTTTTGACACAGTAAATAGAAATCTACTTCTTTATAAATTGTCAAACCTAGGTATATCCTCCAAATTTATTAGATTATATGAAAAACTGTTGGCTAACAATTCTGCCTCAGTTTGGGATGGAAGTAAGAAATCTTCGGAATTTCTAACAAACTCTGGAGTCCCACAAGGCTGTATTTTGAGTCCCCTGCTGTTTGCTTTGTTTATCGATGATGTAATAAATTTCTTGCCAGGTGGAGTAAGATTTGGAGATACTCTAATAAAGGTACTTCTATATGCCGATGATCTTGTTGTCTTATCAGACAACCCTCTTACTCTTCAGCTTGTCATCAATAAGCTGAAAGATTATTGTGATCTTTGGGACCTAAAAGTTAATGTTTTAAAATCTAAAATTATGATTTTTAGACATCACCACAAATTGAGTAGGAGCGAAAGGTGGACCTTGGACAACGACAACATTGAAATTGTGAATGAATTCAAATATCTAGGCTTCCGCCTGAAATTCAATTTAGACCTTCGTCCTTACATTAAAGAAAGATCGGTGGCAGCTAAAACTGCGATCAATTCTATGTGGAACAGGTTTTTCTCCAACAAAGATGTTGACTTGCGGTCTAAATTCAGGGTTTTTGAGGCGGGAGTTAACACCTGTTTTCGGTATGCAAGTGAAGTCTATGGTCACCGAAAGCTCGACGAGGTTGAAGCTATCCAACGTTTCTTCGTAAAAAGGATTTTCAGGCTCCCTCGATCATCGCCAAACTACGCAATAGACATTGAAACAGGTTTATCTCCAGTTTTTGTAAGAAATGCCAAATCAAGTGCCGACTATTTGTCCAAAGTTATTATAAGATCTGTGAATAACTTGCAACGTAGAGTTCTTTTGGTTGCACTAGAAGGGGGCTTTTCACCTTTTAAGGAATGGCGTGAGCTTGCTGTTAACCATAATTGTCAATTAAATCTTGACGAGAGAAATTGCCACGAATGGCGAAGTATGTTCTATGACTGCCTGGCAGCCATTGACGAAAAGCTCTATCAGCAGTCCTTGTGCAGAGCGAGAACATCACTTACAAGAGAACTTTACAAAAGCCTCATTCACGATTTACACACCGCCAACTATTTTTGTGATAAGCTGAACGCGTCCGAAATTAGTTAAGTATTTAAGGCACGCACTGAAATGCTTGATCTTAACTTCAGACCATACCGAAATGACTTAAACCCGCTTTGTAACCTCTGTAACCTCAATCAGAACGAAGACACCTTCCATTTCTTAGCTTTATGTCCTATCCTTCAAGAGATCCGAAGATTATTTTTTGCCAAGAGCTTTCTCTCGATCCAGGAATGTCGCTCCTTACTAAACGGCGGATTTGGTTGGAAGATACTTACATGCTATCTAAAAGAAGCAATTGCTTTTCGTAATTTGTATCAGTCTCCGTGAGCTAAATCAGCAAAACAAAATCAGATCTATCCACGAAAAAATCCCTTTTGTTCCATTTTAAGCTAAACCAAAAGCCCATAAGTATAGATGACAAAGAAGTCACAATCTTTTCTTTTGTATTACAAATTAAATTAACAAAAAAAAAAAAAACCTAATATAAGCACTAATTATTAATTAACTTTCTCGGTCCTATCATTCAACGGCAGACGGCTCTAAGCCATGTTGTATACTACTTTTTGTAAGCTTCTTTTTGTAAAACTTATCGAAATGAAAATAAAAAGTTTTTTGAATTGAATTGAATTGAATTAATCATTTAAATGCAATTTATTCAATATTTTAAATTCCAAATGGAAAGTTATTTTCTTAACGTAATTATTTAGAAAACACTTTAGGTTCTACACTTTGTTCAAACAAAGTTTTGGGCTACGCATATATTTAGAGGCAGAACTTATAAAAAACTCTAATTTTACAGTAAAATATGGATTTCGACTGTTTTCAGCCTCACTTAGGGTAAAGTAAGAATTAAAACTCAGAACATAGGTAAGCTACACCGGACTCAATTCTAGATTTTGCTCAAACAAAGTTTTTGGCCATGCCCATTTTTAGGTGCTGAAAGTATTATTGAATTTGAACCAAAATATTAAAGTTTTGCGTATATTTTAGCCGCAAACTTGGATATTTCTATGCTTACATCGATTTTTGGTTAAAGGAGCTAGATATACCACGCCCCTTTTAAAAAAGAAATTAAATAAGTGCTTTCTGCGGTTGCTGGTTTCCAATCGGGCGCTTCTCCAGGTGGCGGATAGGGGATTGCTCATATGGTGGGTATCGGTATGAAAAAAATATCGGGGGTGGACCAACACCTGCGACAAACGAAAAATCCAGAAGCATCTGTCCCAAAATGAGCAGCTTCCTGGTCGGCGTCTGTTACCCAGGTTAGGGCCGGCCGAATACAAAGCATCTTTTTCTCTTCCAATATGCAAATAGAGTGGACAACAATTAGATGCATGCCAGATATTTTTATGAAATATTCTGCTGGTTATGCTATATTGCTTTTCTCGGTAAAGGCATAACACTTGCAGGGGTTATGCTTTGGTGTTTTTGTGCAGAGGTTTCATATTTGGCTCATCAGCGTTTGTGTTGGATCGAGAAGAATTGCTTCCTTCTTCTTTTTTTAAGGGTAGCTACACATTTTAAGGGCAGCCATAACCCCTTTGATCACGAACATTGTAATAAAAAAACAAGTAGGAAAGGGCAACATAGGATTGCATAGTACCTTGTCTTGCCCAAAAAATAACTAACTACGCCTCTAAAAAGAAGGCGGGGTGAAAATTTAACTTTTGCATGCTTTACACATGAAGGCTACATGCATTTTGACATTAAAGCCCTGGTGTTTTAGCGCATTTTTTTTTTTTCTCAAAGCCCCGCTTACAAAAATGGGCGGAGAACTTTTATGGCATAACTTTTTTTCTTGTTTTATACAATTCTTTGGAAAAACCTTTTTTTAGGCAAAACTCATTAAAAAAGTGGGCGTGGTCAACTAGGGCAACATATGTGAAGGAAGCGGCTGCTATGGGTTAAGCAGTCGACGAGGGCAAAACCAAGTTCATGCTGTCATCTAGAAAAGACACCCAACAACGACGTCTTGGACAAAACATCACCATCGACAGCTATAACTTTGAGGTAGTTAGAGACTTTGTCTACTTAGGTTCCGCTATCAATTCAGACAATGGCACCAGCGCTGAAACAAAACGAAGGATAACTCTTGCCAATCGCTATTTCTTTGGGCTAAGAAGGCAATTGAGTAGCAAACCCCTCTCTCAAGCAACTAAAGTGTCCATGTATAAGACCCTCATCATCCCAGTCCAGCTTTACGGTGCAGAAGCCTGGACCCTGTCAAAGACAGATGAAAACACTTTAGGCTGCCTCCAGAGGAAAATTCTGCGAGCAATTTATGGTCTCATCTGCATAGACGGAGAATGGAGGAGGAGATATGACATCGAAGTGTACGTTCTGTACAGCGATACCAACCTAGCCAAAAGAGTCAAAACACAACGTCTACGATGGCTGGGTCACCTAGAGCGGAAGGACGCCAACGCCCCGGCCCGGAAAATCTTCGAATCCACACCGCAGGGACGGCGCAGTAGAGGAGAACCGAGACTCAGGTGGCGCCACCTTAAGTAAGTAAGTATACCGCGGTCCGTGAGAGGCGGATAATCTTACACCCTTAAAAAAAAGTCTTACAGCAAGCATTATGTTTTTAGTACCGCTTGTCCTTAACAGAATCCGCTTGTAAGAAACAGTTACCACTTACACGTAACGGTCTACGTTTGCATCAAGCGTTTCTCGCCCTTAAATGTGAGTTCAAGAAAAATCGCATTTTACATAGATGCAACCAGGGTTACTTTTTTTAATAAGAAAGAATGTTAATAACAACAAGAGCTTGAACATGTTCAGGGTAACTCAAAAACTGTTTGCCACAAACGATCATTTCTGTTTGTGTAATGGAAAAGCCTGATTGTAGCAAAAGGAAATCGAAATGCCAGAGTCGAGATGTCGGATTCGTTATTGGAGTGCTTCAAGGCTCAGCAAAAGTGACAGTGTCAATCAAAATTGTGGTGCCTAGATAGTCGTGGGCTACAGTTCCCACCTGCGATCTGACGAATCCATGTTTAGCACAGAAGACTCAAGCTTCGATTCACGTAAAGGTAGCCGAAAGCCACGTTTTCAATGTAAGAGGACCCCGATTTATAAGGCTTAAAATCAGGGTCCTCTTACATTGAAAACGAGGTTTTATTTTCACAATTCTTTACTTTTTTTCCAAGCTTGCGGACAACCTGATTTTTGGAGGTGAATAGACCAAATCTTGGATCAGTCAAATCATTTAGTGCTGCTTATGGATGGGAGCTGAGAAAGTAGTATTAACTGGCCTATGATACATAAGAATGCATGGAACTAGATAAGGCTGGCATGGAAAACCCAGGACTCCATGTGAATCTTTTACATTTAAATCGCAGCATAGAGGAACTTCCTTTCGTTTATTCAGGCAACTCTTGTCAAAGAAATTACATCACTACAAACACAACGTCCATTTTTGTCCGAAGCAAACGCGGTATTACGTTCTATAGATAGCAATTAAGAGAGTACATTGTCAGAGGCTTTCATGGGCTTCTGTGGCCAAACGTAGACTGAATCATTGTTTCGTTTATCGAGGATTTCTCATGGACGTCTTTGACCCCGTTTGTTAGATCAACAAAAGTCTAAAATGAACAATATCTCCAAAAAAGGTCTCAAATATTTCGAATACCTACCCAAACTTTTACCTACCCCAAATCAAATTTTGTGCACTAACAGACAAGATCGTCGAGATTATTGCAATTATAAGCGATCGTACAAAAATTGACTTTTTTACTCTACAAACATACACAAAAAGCAACTTTTGTTGCTTTGTGTAATGTTTTAAACGTTTCAACTTGAGTTCCTTTTGTAAGGCCGGGCTTATACAAAAGGAATCCACGTTGTTTCTTTGCGCTAAACATCGCGCGCCACATTAAGTTTCGACAAGAAATTTCTACTTACGAGTTTCTACTCACGAAATTTCTACTTACCAACAAACCCAACTCTTATGAATGATGTTCTCGGATTGGAAAGCCAACTTTGAGAATCTTCTTTTATTTGGAAACACTTAAAATGCTTTTAGTCCGCCGAAGTACTGACAACAATCAAGTAAAATGCATGGTTTAGGACTGGTTTTTCTTTTTGTTTTTTTGTTTTAATTTTTGCGCACGTTTTTTTGAATCTTAAAACTTTTCATTACGACTTGCTTAGCATGAAATTCTGAGCCACACAAGCTTATAATTTCCTTTCGTATCCAACCACACAGGCGTATGTTAATCTTATAGCTCTTACCCAAATCATGAAAACGCTGGCCAGGATTTTCAAACTATACCCTAATACGAATCAAATGGAAAAAGGGTTGCAGTAAATAGAGGCAAGGAATCTATGCTAGAGCGAACCCAAATAAAAAAATACCAGAACTGAAGGCAACTGTCATCGCAGAAAATCCAACCAAAATCTTTCCCAACTGCCTTTCAGTTTTGAACATTTTTATTTGGCTCACACAATGATTTTTGATTGACATAGGCTTTTTGTAACATCCTGCCAGTATCCAGCCGCACACATATACTCGAAGCTCGACCACGACCATATACAAATCTGTTGATCACATTCAATTTCCGCAAGGAACAAACAAAATGGCATTAAAAGCAAAAAAAAAACTTTAAATCCCCATAACCCTATAGCAAAGCAAGACACATTGTTTCGTTGATAGTCAACGATGCATGTGGCAGGACTTTGAAAGCAACAAAGCACAATGCTGTCAGAGTGTTTGAGAAATTGAGCAGGCAACTCTATGTCACACCTTTAAAAAAAATAATAGCAGCCAATGCCAGAGACGTTAGATATTTTTGAACTTTTTTGTCGGGAGTAATTAGGCTTCCACCTAAGTTTAGCGTTGAGAGTCATTCCTAGATATTTCGCTTCCTTTGTATACTGAATTTATATAGAGTTTATGAGCAAAGGTATATTGTTCACCTTTCTGTATGTAGAATTGACATTCTTTGACTTATTCTCGTTAAAAACGATTCGCTCAGTCTTCGTTCAGACGCAAATTTTCTCCAAAGCTCGTTGGAGGCTTCTCGTTGATGACTCGACTGATTCACCTGTTGCCAGGATTGCCGTGTCATCCGCAAGCGTGGCAATAACTGTCTCGTCTTCTAGAGATATGTCTCTTGTGTAAAGCTGAAACAGGGTTGGACCGAGGACGCTTCCCTGGGGTATGCCACCTCGAATTTGCTTGAAACTTGAGTATCCAGTATCCACCTAACACGAAAAAGTCTGCTTTCAAGATAGTTTTTCAATATTCTATACATATCTTCTGGCAAGGTTTGCTGTAGCTTATAGGTTAGGTTAGGTTAGGTTGATGAATACCCTTTTGACAATAGTCACGGCTTCACTTAGACAAGCAGTTGGGTCCATTGTGTCCATTTGGAGCTGTAGCTTATACTTCAAGCCTTCGTGCCATACCCTGTCGAAGGCTTGCGATACGTCGAGTAAAGCACTAGAACATATCGTTTTACCTTCAAAGTCTTTTCCACTTTCATTCGTTATTCTGCAGACTTGATCTATTGTGGAATGATTAGTTCCAAAGCCGAATTGATGATCCGGTTTCAAGTGTCTTTCTGCAATTATTGGTTGTAATCGCTCCAGCAGTAGTTTTTCAAAGACCTTCGATATTATATGGGTCTATAAGATTCCCCGATTTTGGAACCATAATCACTTGAGCATTCCATTATCTTGGAACGTTTAAGAGTCCAAGAGAAGCGTTTATGAAATAAAGAAGCTTGACTAGTACCTTTTTCGGTAGTAAGATTTCGCCAGTGATCAGGTCGTATCCTGGGGCCTTATTATTTTTAAGTTTTCTTATTGTCTGCCGAAGTTTGGCTAATGACACTTTTTTCATTCTAAATTTATCAGGTTTCGCGTTGTTGTTTTGAATGTCAGTCAACGTGGGACCGTCAAACGTCTTGAATGTTTACTCCAAGTGTTCCGAAAACAAATCCGCTTTCTCTTTGTCTTCTTTTGCACATTCGCCGTTATCTTTCTTTATTGGGGCCGAGTGCGTTATAGGGGTTTTTTGATGGACTTCATTGCTTTTCCGCAGCGAGTAGTTTAAGTTCCTATGCACCGTGAAGCCTTCAAGGTATTCAGTGGTCTCACGTTTTTTTATAATCTTTCAGCATTTCTTTCAGCATTTCTTTCAGCTTGAAGAAAGGTTGTTTAAGAGGGTTTTGTCCGGGGCTGCGATCGTGCATTGCTAGCTCTTACGCTCTCTTCTCTTTTCAGGAATCAATTCTTCGATTTGGAGCGGATATGTTGTGCGTACATGCCCGAAGAAGTGTTGTTCCACGCAGCATTCTGAATTGCTTCAATGGATTTATCAACTGCGTCTCCTTATTCGAATGGAGTTCTCAATGACAAATTCAAGCCAACACCCTCCATACAGTCCTTCCTGAAGGCGACCCAGTTTGTTTTTTCCTTGGCCAATCTAGTAACTCTTTCTATTTTTGCTAGGCTTCCGCCCATCTTTAAGATTCTTCTGTGTGGTCTGAGCAAAGACCATAACACTCTTCAAGTTGTGGTTTCATTCTGTTGGAATGGAACAAATACCTTAAGGCCTAAGATTTGAATCTAGAGAGCTGAAGGCTGGTGAGCGAGATGGAAGTCCAGTCTTTCAGATCGAGTTCGAAAATTAGTTGAATCCGCCCACAGACATGCCCACGCCTGTATGTGCGACCATCTCTAATTTTTATACCTGAACGAGGGTATATTAATTTTAATGCATAGTTTGTAACTCAGTGAAATAAGTACCGTAGACCCTTAAGACCTCTTAGAGATATGATCGAGACCGACATGTGAATCGATTAAGCCATGTCCGTCCGTCCGTCAGTATGTGTAGAGGTTTTAGGTCTTCAAAATCAAGCTAGAGAGCTGAAACTTGGTAGACGGCTTGGTTCTTTTATTGCACAGACAGTGTTGCAGACAGTTGGCTTAATCCGTTAACGGCTACGCCCACTACTGGCTTCAATGTAAGACAACCTCTATTTCACTTTTTTTTTCAAAATGTCATTTTGGTCAACTTAGACAAGGCACATGAACTTAAATTTTGGTACTGAGCAATATTGGCCTAAGACCTTTGACGAGGCTAAAATTGAACTGCCTACAATATCGACCAATCAAAAACCCGATTTCTCGGAAAGTTGACTCCAAATCGAAAAAAAAATTGTATGAAAAATATTAAAGATATTACTATTTGCTAAGTTTACTTCGTACAGAGTTTTGAGCTCCGCCTACTTTAAAGGGACGTTTTTAGGAAAAAACTGTGTTTTTCTAAAATAATTTTCGCTTTTACCGCATTTTCTCATGATTCTAACGAAATTACAATTAATTGATTAATTTGATTTTAAGCCCACGCCCACTTTTGGGGCGTGGCTAATACAAATAATATATGAATTTGTACCAGGAAACCTTAAGATTTGGTGTCATATAGGGTCGGGTATATAGAAGTTTGTCACTAACAAACTTTTTCACTTACCCACTTGCTTAGAATACTTTTTTTTAAATTTTCGCTTTATTACAATGGTGCTAGCGCACTAAGTTTTGGCATCTGATATTGCCTTGTTATTGTCTTTCAGGTGGCGGAAAAAAATTAGCCTTTGGATTTAAACTTAACTGACTCTTTTTCAATAAATATAAATGAAATTTGACAAAAAAATTCCATAGCGAAAGTTTTAGAAATAAGCATTTTCTACCTTTTTTGTATAGTATGACAACCACCCACTTACGTGGGCGTGGCTTAAGAAATTTTTTTTTTTGGTAAGTAGTTTAAAAGGCGGATATTCCGAAATGTAGGCAACCATCCTGCACCTAGCATTCAACAGTTATATTTTTATATCACGCCCACTTTTTGGAGGCGTGACGGATTCCTTTTTTGTTAGGGTAGGTTATTCCGCAATCCGTTGCAGAAGGGCTGAGGCTTTTATACGCACTGTTGCACTTTCTCACTTATTTTGTTCCAATTTAAAAAAAAATATTGCCTAATATATTGCATAAAGAAGACCTCTCACTTTTAGAATCAGAAATCTTGAATATTCCCGATTAAAGTAAACTTCGACAGACCTGAATCCCATAAGGCAAGCATAAAAATCATCAACCCAAGGATCCATCCATGGTAGAGCTACTGTCTAAAAGTTGTTAAATCCAATTGTGTGGGGCGCTTTCTTTAAAGAAAAGGTCTAAAGACACAAGGTTTTAGGTTGTCGCTACACTCTTTGTTAAAATTCGGTCTTAAAGTTAAGACCGAATTAAGCTGGCCACCAGACAATAGCCATATCATTATAGCTCTAAATTGACGGTTGTTTTACTAAGCCCGCAAATTTTGGTATTTTTTTAAAACTCGGTTACCAGTATCACCCACCTTTTAGATTATCAAGAGATGAATGATGAAGGCCTACGAAGATGCAGTTTTAGCAAACTAGATCAGCTTCGATCAATATTGTTGATTTTTTGCGGAGATGGAAGAAACCGGACTTATCCAGAGGCAAAACGATTTCCTTACCGCAGATTAAATTATAAACTTATCTAGGCCAGTATCTGCATTCAAATTACAGCTGATATTAAAGGTCATTCAAATCGCAAATCCTCAACAAATAAATCGTTGGAAAAGTATAATTACGCATGGTTTCCGCAAAAAAAAAATTACTCTTGACCTGTCCTCCATATACGAAGATATCTTACCGCCCGCTACGCTTTAATTACTATTCTCTCCATGTCCAGCAGAACACCATTCGGGAAACTTTTTCCATTAGCTATCTTCCCTATAACATAACAATAAATCGACTTATTTGCCCTGAGAATTTATTACCATGAGCCAAGGCTGGTGTGTGTTTTTTTTCGTTATCGCGAAACCATCCTGCTCCCCGACGCGTTCCTCAGCCACACATCGACATCCTACCCTCTGAATTGGTTTTAATTGAAATCAATACCTAGACCTGGAGGATATTAAACTTTCCACGGAACATCCCCTAATGGTTGTGCGGTTAAAATCGGCTTACTCTATCATAAGCCTTAAATTACAGTGCAGCTTAGCACTGCATTCAAACGGCCATTCCACCCGGTATAAGAGACGGTAGAATCGCAATAACCGTACAACCGTTATGTCGACCACAATTCTAATTTATGGCTTTTAGATATTGGACGTTCAAGTGGACCATTAAAAACAACACTATTTAGGGTGCGGGTATTCGCTTTCATACACACCTCCCAGAGGGAGTGGCAAGCCTGAACAAATATCCTTGTTCGATCTACAAACTACCAAGTAAGTATATAATTTTTGCTGAAAACAACTGAAAAAGGACGACTTACGACGCAGGGTTTGCTCTGGTGGCAGGCCACCTATTTACTTAAAGTTGCTGCAGAACATCAAAATACCTTCCCTATACAATATCGTACCGCATAGAAAAAGACTGAGCTATAAACCCGATGTGCATGGCCCTTTGAAGAAAAAAAAAAGGCAAAACGTCGAAATCATTTCGCCCAGAAAACAACAAAAAGGACGAGCGAAAGAAACTGCTCAGAAAATAGAGCGTTGGTGCTCATGCATTTTGAAATTAGTTTTACTCGGCTCACTCCTACTATGGTTAAGTCGTGTCGGGAATCCCGTCTATAGAGCAGGCGGGTGCTGACTCTATTTTTCGTTCTTTATTCACACAACTCCATTCGCTTTTGTTTCTTGCAACAATGAAGAGTTTACTCAGACCACAGCAGTGGCTAAGGTATACCTGTGATTAAGTCCGGGCGCAATAAGGGGCAATTTTATTCAATGAATATTTTAGCGGGGCCAGAGACGCGCACATCCCACTCCAATAGCAACGGAGGCAAATATAGTAATTACGCTTGAAAGAGAGTTTTCCAACCAACTAATTTCCCACTTTCCTAGTTTTTATCCTATTTAGAAAAATACGACGACGTGTAGGTAAACACCCCTCTAGAGCATGGCAAAATTGTAGACCAAGTTGTAAGGTGCACCCGGGGTGTGTCGATAGCACGAAACTACTCTTAAAATAGAACCATGGAGATTTTGTGGAATAGCCCAGGAAAGCTATAGAAACCTATATATCTTCACGATGATGTCGATGGGCACCTGACAATATTCCCAGCCTAAGGACACATCATCATACCGTAGCAGCGTCGGTCGGTCGTCATCGTGTCGTTAAGACTGATTCACACTTCAACCTGAGGATGATGGTAATAACCATTGTGTCGACTGTCGAAAGTCTAGGGGTAATTACTGCGCCAAGGACTCTACGACTCACCTGTTTCTCCGGAAGGAGCATTTAATTACCGATTTCAAAAGCGGGAAACAAGCCGACCATGTTCCGCCCCTTAAAAGTTTTAGTATAGGTGTTTTTAGGTGCAAAACATTTAAGCGTCGCCTGGGGGCAGTAAACAACGCATTTGTGTTGGAAGTGTTATTGAAAGTTTTTTTCTTTCTCTGATTGCAACTAGATACTCGAGTGAGATGCTGATAATGACACTGCTGCGGCGATAATATCTTGACATAATGAAAATAAGTTTGGATGGAAGTTAGTGCGAGTGGTAGATTTTTGCTATTGAATTTTTCCGCACATCCTTTTCTGTGATGTTTTTGTTTTCTAGGACTTCCTTTCTGCATGTTTTTCTGCTCGTTATATACATATATAAATACGTTTTTTTTTTCGTTGTGCTGCGCTATCTGGGGCATCATTTAATTGAAAAACTTTTGAGGAAAAGTGCTGATGTTATGTGGCGGTTAATGAATATGTGGCGACGAGTTTGGAATGTTTAAGTCCGTGGTAGGTGGGTGTGATGTGCGGTGAAGTCCTTAATAAAATTTAATTACGACTTTTGCAATTGAAGCCGTAAAAGAGTCCAAAGACACGGGCAAAGTCATTCGCTTCGCAATGAACCTGACATGAAAATGCCACGTGAAGAAAATGAAGACATGTTGGGTATATGCGGACATGAATGGTATGATTTTTTTTTTTCAGATTTTGTTGTGGTGGTGCTGGTGGATAGAGATACTTCTATCACGTGGTAGTCCAATGAGTTAATTTAGATAGATATATATTTTTCATGGATAGGGATTTTATTCCTGTGGATTGATAAGCTGAATTTGATGGGGTTTTTAATTGCTTTTACTGTAAAAGTAAAAATACTTCTTAAATCTATTTTTTTCTTTGAATGGAGTTTTGAAAAAGGAATAAAATTAGGTGCCAGTATAATACTTACATATATTTCACGACAGGATGAAATCGGAAGAGTAGGAAGATAGGTATACTTATACTGGGTGAATTTTACCTTTAGTAGAATAGCTGCGTACATTTTATTAAGAAAAGAAGGCTGCCTTTAATGCAGTTCGTCACCCAATAGAAGCTACAATCTACATTTAGAAAACCCCGGTATGAATCAATTATAGTGTAGCGCAGGAGGTGGTTGTGGAGACTGGAGAGTTTAGAAAATTTTGACAAAGCTGCAGAGTTTTTTCTACGATATCGATTCGTATAAAGACGAATTATGGGAGTATGCTTGTGTAAGGAATCACTCGTAATATCCCCTTTCTTGATATGTTGGCTACGTCATAGCTATGTTACATTTTAATAGAGCATCTGAAAAGTTTCGTTGTCCGTCCATCTGTCAAAAACCCGTTTTCAATAGTATTTTTTTTTAAATATTCTAGTATCTTACAGCTTGTTAAATTTTGCCTTTCTTCAGACGTAAGTGCTGGTCAATTGTACTACCAATTGTGCTACGCCTTTTGGGGTTGCTGGTTCCCAATTGAGCGCATCCGGTTCCGGTACCCCGTTACGCCAACCATGAAGCCGCTCATTTTGAGAGGTTAGGCTCATCGGCCTAATTACGTAACCACCTTTTTCTCCTCCAATATGTAAACAGAATGGTCAACATTAGATGCATACCAGATGCATTTATGAAATACTCTGCTTGTTATATTAATGATTTTCTCCGTTAAGGCATAACACTTGCGGGGGTAAGCTTTGGTGTTTCTGTGCAGAGCTTTCATGTTCCATACTGGCTCATCAGCCTTTGCGTGTTGGATGAATAATAACTTTTCTCTTCTATCCTCAAATTCTTTCCGCTCGCAATGTGCTACGCATCTTAAGGGTAGTCATAACCGCTTGATCGCGAGTATATTAAAAAAAAAACTGGTATGAGGGTTACAATCCGCTTTGGCGAATCGTTGGATACCCCAACCCAATTGACCACCATCAAATTCTGAATCGCGTCATAAATCTTGGTTGTTAAATTTAAGTTTCTATTAATTTTGATTGTGTTTAGAATTTATCAGTTAAGAGTCTCCTCACTTAAAAAAGGGGCATGGCATCAACCCCTTTTCAAGAACATCGCTTTTTGTTTTCATATTTTTTATGAGATGTGGTATACACGTGTTGATTTTTATATAGAAAAATTGGTTTATACTTATTTTTTACACTTGTACTGCTTCGCGAGCTAAAAAGAACAAATGTCAAGTTTCAACTTCCTAGCTCGAAATTGAAGGCCTTAAAACTACCGACAGACGGACTGACGGACGGACGAACGTACATGGCTCATTCGACTTACAATTCGGTCTCGATCATATGCCCTTATGATCTTGAGGGCTTACGGTGATTATTTTTCTGTGTTACAAACTATGAATAAAACTTAATATACCTCCTATCCTATTGGATGGGGTATAAAAGTAACATGCAGACATCTTACTTTAGTGCTGAAGGGCTTAGATGTTCGGCAGTCACCACATCACGGACTGAAAAAAAGAAGCTGAAAAGGCGGTGCTCAATGTAAGGGACTGGTTTCATTCAGTTGGTGAGACTTCCACCGATATGCCCTATTTCATAGACGCCGTCGAAGCGTGCGTCGACCGCAGTGTTGCGCCTTTAGTCACTGAAGCTTCTTTGCGCCATCAATCGGTCGGCTGCTTCCTTTTTCTCTTTAGCTGTCTCAACGCAGGGCCCACCTATCAGAGCCGGTTCAAAAATAATTGTTTCCCGGTGTCTTACTATCAGCAACAGTGCGTTGAGCAGCAGCTTCGCTCTCGATCAGTGTGCCGACAGATCCGAAATAGCAAAGAGCCGGCAGAGCATCTTGTTTCTTGTTTCTCATAAATGAATGTTTGGGCCTGCAGACGCCATGCCCCGACTGTAGTCATAGAGACTACAGGTGGATTTGGCCATTGCAAATACCAACTGGAGTACAAACCAGTCAGCAAGTGCAAAAGTGTGTGCCTATCTATGTGTGCTTTTGGTCCGTCTGAAACGGACCGCGGTATACCCTTTTCCTATTCCTATTCTTCTTTTCATTCCTATTCTCTTCCCCATTCCCATAATGTTTTTTATACCCTACCCAGGGTCATAAATTACTGAATAACTAGATATTCAATGCGTCCCTTTACCCTCAAACACCCATTTGTTTACGTTTTTATAAAGCCTTTAAAGCTTTTATAAAGCTTTAAATTTCTGTGTCGGTGAATACGTGTAAGAAGATACAACAATAATTTACCTTACGTGATCAGCTGATGTAAAAGCTCCAAAACGAAATTGCATGGAAATCAGGAATTGAGGAATTTACTCACATTTGTAAACATATGTCGGTGGATGTGGGCAAAGCTTTTACATGTCCGAAGTTGAATATCTATCTAGTTATTCAGTAATTTATGCCCAGGGTTTATTAAGTTTGATGTAAGGTTTATAACGCTGTGAAATAATCATAGTAGACAGGTGAATCGATTAAGCCATGTCCGATTAAGCCATGTTAAAGCTGGTGAGTTGGCTGGAAGTCCAGTCCTTTAGACCAAGTTTGAAAATCAGTGGAATCCGCCGACATACACGCCCACTACAGACTTACATGTGCGAACCTCTCTTAAAAAATACTTTTTTCAAATCTAAGATATACATGTTACAATTGTGCTAGCGCATTAATTTCTCGCATGAAACTTGTAATTGTAATTGTCTTTGAGGAAGCAGAAAAAGTTTGACCTTTTTATTGACCACGCCCACTTTTTTAAGGGAGGATTTTAGCTTAAGATGACTGTTTTTAAATAAAACAATATACAGGGTGTTTCCAAATTCGATGCAAATATTTTGACACAAGATTCTTGGGTATATTTGAAGAAAAAAGTTGTTCTACAGTATGGGCCTATCTCAAATTTTGATACCACTTATTGGGAATTTAAGAAAACACCTACTTTGAGGTACCTTGACCCATACTAACACAAATATCTCCGCTAACACTTACAACAGGTACTTCATTTAGGACTTAAATTTTAGAAGAAGTAGTACTCCTTTTAACTGCATTAAAATAAAATTGATGACTTTTTTAACTTTCGAGATATTTGCTTTTAAGTCGGATCCTTTTTCCCTGCCCATGACATTTTTTTGACTTTCAAGACACATTTCTGCGAAAAATGCGTAATAAACATATCGGTAATTTTTTTTTTCTAGTGCACCTAACAATACTTAATAAAAATTGCTAAGACAACTTACCCGAAAAACCCACAGATTTTATGATACTTGGGAAATTCCATAGCAGGTAAAATTATGAAAAACTCGATTCATAGTGTTCAATTCCTATTATTCTGAATAAAAATGCTTGTGTTTGGTTTATGTTTTTTTTTTATTTCATTAAGTTAACTTTACAATCGAATAAGGTGTTCAAAGTGTCCTCCTCTATTTTGTATGCATGCTAGAGCCCGTTTTTGGATTGCGCTGTCAACGTTTATTGAGGATAACTCCTGCCTCACTTGTGACGAGGCTTGGAGAATGCGATCTTCTAAATCATTTAGAGTTGATATTTCTGTAGAATAAACAAGTTCTTTCATTCTCCCCCATACAAAAAAATCCATAATTGTAAGGTCTGGAGATCTTGCAGGCCAGTGAACTGGTCCATTTCTTTCTATCCAACGACCAGCGTACTTTTCATCCAGCCAATTCTTAACCTCGCGACCAAAGTGGGCTGGGGCTCCATCCTGTTGAAAATATGACGAAGCTCGTTGAGTTACCGGAACATCCTCCAGTAGATCTGTTAAATCATTGCGCAAAAATTCCAGATAGTTTGCAGAATTCAGTGTGGGAGGCAGTTTGAAGGGACCGATTAAGTTGTTTCCAATAACACCTGCCCACAAATTGACGCTAAATCTGTGTTGAAATGATGACTCTCTCCTTGTGTGTGGGTTTTCCGCAGCCCATGTGTGTAGATTGTGAAAATTTGTAATCCCATCTCTAGTAAATTGAGATTCGTCCGTCCATAGGATTCTGCTTATAAAACCGTTGTCATCCAAGTTCCGCTCTAACATCCAGTTGCAAAACTCAAGTCTCGGCTCTAAATCACTCGGAAGCAGTTCCTGCACAGGTGTATGGTGGTATGGATAGAAGTTTTCCGTATGCAGGAGACGAACAATTTTATGTGTTGAAACATTAAATCGCAAGGATAAGCGCCTGATGCTGATTGATGGATCATTTGCAACCGCTTCCAGTATTCTTTCATCAACTGCAATTCTTCCTGTCTTGCTGTCCTGTCTTCGTCTTGTTGAAACAAGGTTTCCCAAAGTCTTCAAAACGAATTTGTAAATACGCTGGGATTAGGTACTCTTCGGTTAGGATAAAGCTGTTCTAATAGAACTTCCGTTGCACATCCCATAAACGTAGATAATATCGGCGTATTCTTCGTTTGTAAAAGATGTCATTTCAAGTAGGGTTTCTTAACAACTGTTGTGTCACCTCGGCTTCAAAAATGACTTTGATGGATTTAATTTTGTTTTCTAACCTTTTATACCATTTACATTAGGTAAATTTTCCAACTAGGCGACCAACCTCAAACTTAATCCTTTTTGGGATTTAACAGAAAAATGATAGGGAAATTACCTTTTTATCAGGTAGTCTAATAAAAATGCATGCTCTAAAACCTACGTAAATTATTAATACATAGTCAAAAAATCGTTCTTGTTGTCAATCGCGGTTACAAAAGTAGGTAACAAATCATATTTCCACCTTATACCTGTCGCGGCTTCGTGAAAAGAGTTTTTCATAATTTTACCTGCTATGGAATTTCCCAAGTATCATAAAATCTGTGTGTTTTTAGGGTAACTTGTCTTAGCAATTTTTATTAGGTATTGTTAGGTGCACTAGAAAAAAAAATTACCGATATGTTTATTACGCATTTTTCGCAGAAATGTGTCTTGAAAGCCAAAAAAATGTCATGGGCAGGGAAAAAGGATCCGACTTAAAAGCAAATATCTCGAAAGTTAAAAAAGTCATCAATTTTATTTTAATGCAGTTAAAAGGAGTACTATTTCTTCTAAAATTTAAGTCCTAAATGAAGTACCTGTTGTAAGTGTTAGCGGAGATATTTGTGTTAGTATGGGTCAAGGTACCTCAAAGTAGGTGTTTTCTTAAATTCCCAATAAGTGGTATCAAAATTTGAGATAGGCCCATACTGTAGAACAATTTTTTTCTTCAAATATACCCAAGAATCTTGTGTCAAAATATTTGCATCGAATTTGGAAACACCCTGTATATGAGAGATTCGACTAAAAATTATATAACAGAAGTAGTTGTTGTAACTGAAATGTATGCAACCACCTAGTATAAGGCATTCCACGGCTATATTTTTCTATCCCGCCCACTTTTTGGAGGCGTGGGAGTTTTCTTTTTTGGTTGGGTAGTTATTTTTCAATCCGTCACAGACGGACTGAAGTTTTTAAATACGGACTGTTGCATTTCCCCACTTGTTATTCACCCAGTTACTCACATACTAGATTCGCAGGTACTTATCTTCAAGGCTTTAAAGACCTTCCCGGCTATGGAGACCTTCACATTTTCGTCGACGCCAGTGAGAACCGGTTTTCTGCCGTAGCTAATACCGGATCCAGCTTAGACGATACAAAGCAGTGTGTTTGTTGTCTTCTAGCAGCCTTAACAAAAATAACGCCTTTGCTTTCCTCTGCTAAGCCGCTTTTAATAGGGTTGGAGGTTGAAGAACCCGTCTTGGGATTTTATCTCACGACTTTCATATTTGAGACAGACTCTATAAAGTTTCGATCAGGCTACTTATGGTCGGACTCGAGAACGGTGCTAAGCTGGTTGCGGTTTGATCAGCGCCGGTATCGACAAATTGTTGCTTACCGAGTAAGCAATTCTGGACTGCAGCTACCACGTACAGTAGCGCTGGTTTTCCACCAAACTTAATCTAAATGTGGTCGACGAAGGAATAAAATGGCAAGGTAATCCAAATTTCAGCGCTTCCGATCGATAAAAAGGCGACTTCTCGCGTTGTCAGGCGACTCAACTATACTCCATGCCTTTTCTCGGACCGACGTTGGTTAATCACCGTCATTGGCCTAAATAAGGCGGTGCAGGTATAACGAGAAAGGCTGGCTGAACGTGGCTATTCTGCAATTCACCGAAGTCAACTGATATTACAATAGATTACAAAGTACAATACAATAGATATTACAAAGAGCATTACTCGCTACAGGTAAGGTTTGCAGGATCGTACCCTGCCGGTGAGCCACGCACGGTGTTTTCTTTCGACATTTCCGTCCGTTAACATTTCAACACCACTCTATTACTAAGCGTAAAAATAGAGAAGCCTGTACGGTTTAGTTGTCGTCATAATTATTATAATTTACTTAACGAGACATGTTGGCAATAAATAAAAAATAAAAAGATGTTTGGTTTGACCTGGATTCGAAGCCAGGACCTCCCATAATTGTCGGTCATAGGTGCTACCATCTGCTCCAAAGCCCACTTCCATCTCGGGTGTTCACATAGCCTACATGATCTCTCTGCATAGATAATGCACATAATCCAACAACATGATATTACAATAATTTACAAAGTTTGTCATCACTTTACACTTTGTCATAAGTTGGTCTTGAAATATGAAGAGAGGAACAACTGGTGAAAGGGATAAAACTTCTTAGGATAAGGTGGAACCATACTGCTCGTTTATTATGGCAAAACAGTAGATATTCGCATGTACCTACCTTCTTAATATGCTGCAGTTTTTGATTCCGCTTTCCTGAATAGGTAAAAATTTATACGTGAAAAATCTAGATGCTATACTTGCATTATCTACACAACTTCCGTTTTATGTTGAACAAAAATCAACAGCATCTGCTAGAAATAGCGTACCTTAATAGATGGGTACACCCAAACCAATCCTTTTCATAACTCCGAAGGACATTGCGCGAACACTATTTCGCTTACAAACAACTCTCTGTAGACACATGAACATGATGATAAAATGGAAGCAAGCAAAAACAGAACAACTTCAACAGAAAATAAAATCGCAAGACTCACAACTCGTCAAAACGATAAGATGGGGCTAAACGGTTCCCCAAACGACCTACAAAAAGACAACCATGCCATGACATTTGCACGTTCGCTATGCAGTTGTTGTCGGCCAGTTATGTGTTTGCTCCTTTTTGTTGTATATAATATCTATAACCATGCTACACATATAGATATATATTCGTCCTTTTATGGCCCAGCAATTGACTTAACAAGACGTATCCCTACAAAGTACGTGGTTGTTAGCCGAGTTCCTGATCAAAGAACTTGAGAAAGCCGGAATTCCTGTGAATGGCATACATAACAATAGCTACCCAGTTGAATGGTCTTATCACACCGTCATGTCAGCCAGGACAACACAGAGGTTCAAGCGAAAATTCTGTTCCTTATAGCGCGCTGTGTCTTGCGTTGAAATATAATAAAAAAGGCGCACGCACATAAATGAAAGGAAGGATCAGAGCTCCGAAGAGGACTTCCTTAAAATTTATTATTTCTTTCACCTTTTTCTTCGAATATACTACACTGTTGTTTTGACTGGATATTTGTGCGTGTGGCAGTGTATTCAAGTTTATTTGTTTGCTTTGGGATCCTTTCATCCAATCTGGAACTCCTTTTGTATTCAGCAAATGCTCGAGTATAATCCAGAAATACAATAGCAAAAAGGGAGTTTCTCGGCAAAAAAAACACGACACCTATTCATCCACCTACTCACATGGGTGACAGTGGCGATGGTTGTTATATCCTTTTCAGTGAATTTTAGTGATTTAACACGCCTAGCATGGAAAGCATGAAATACGTGCAATAAAGTTTTCAACACAGTTACCTACCCAAAATTCCTTGAGTAAGTAGTAGATACTTGTTGTTTTGTCTAGTTTCTTTTTTTCGCAACAAAAGTATACAAACCATGGCCTTTCGGGATGTACCAGTGTGTGTCTGTGTCTGTCTGGGTTCTATTTTTTAGTTTTTGTTTTCGGAGTTTCTTATTGTACGTTAGTAGAGGTACGTGTATATCTTTCAGCAGGGTCCTTTACACGAAAAGGTGAACTGCGTCAGTTTTTTGAAGGGCTTTGCTATGAGGGTCTCATCAGGACATTCTTGGCTTTTATTAAAAATCATAAAGACGCCTTTTTCGGGCTTATACTGCTGTGGGTGTTTAAGAGGCTGGTGTAGTTTTTGTGTGTATTTTTGTTTCAGGCTTTCATAAAAACTGGGGTGCTTCGGATTTGTTACTTTTGCTTTTTTTTCGCTCTTTAGATAACAAGAGAGTGACATGATGTTTATGGTGTTTTAATGAATATAAAAGAAAACATTGTGTCTGTAGTTTTACTTCTTTTTACTGTCGCATCAAGTTTTAATGAAAAATTAAAGTGCAGCCATAAATAAGCGTTAACGCTCTGATAACCTACGTCATAATAAAGTGTGTTGAGTGTGACTTTATAGTGGCATTAACGCCGCTCTATTCGTTGAAGTATTGTATTTTTGACACATTTTAAATTCAAGCGTCATTTTGCACGAATAACAGAACTGTCGCCATCGAAGGTTCAGAAAAGCTCAAGTAAAATTAGCCTTATAGGAGTGACAGAAGGTAGTTACTCTCGGAGGACTTATTACTCTTAGGGCCAGTTTTTCAGTGCTGAGTTAAGCCCAGCTTAAACCAAGATCGGGTAATCCTGTAACAAAACGAATCTAGAGTTAACCCAGCGAGCAGTTTTTCAGTGAAGAGTTAACTCCGTCAACAAAGTTGTCAAGATCTTCGACTCTCGAAATTCTTGACTCTCCCAGCTCTCAATTCACATAGAAAAAAACACAGGGTAAGAAGTTCGAGTTATTCTCAGATGTAATTTTTCACAGAAACACGCAATTTACCTACCGTTCCACGTAGAAAAAACATAAAAAGAAGTTCATGCTGTTCTACAGAGTTGATCCGAGATTAACTCACCAAATCTGGCGAGTTAAGCCGAGATCAAACCCAGATCTAAGTTCACTGAAAAACTCATTTCTGCGGTTAATTTCAGTTCAACTCGAAAAGTCGGATGATCTCGCACCGAAAAACCAGCCCTTACAGGAGCAAAACTGTCGCCATCAATAAAGGTTAAGATAAGTTTAAACGGAATCGGGACATATAAGAGCGGCAGACGCAGACAATGCTGTTACAACACGTATGTTGGATGCCGAGTGGAGTGGCCAGTGGCTTGGACTACTGTGCATAAGTTGCCGGATTCGAATCTCTACCGTACCTTAATTCCCGAGGGTCTGACAAGCCCTACAATAATGTCCTAAGAAACATCTCAATTTCCAGTTCAGAATCAGTGAAAAATTAAAGGTGCCCTGCATGTGTAAGAACGCTCACAGTATGCATGGCTGTGAGAGATAAGGCGATTGCTCTTTTGAGTTGAAAGTGCCAGTTACTATTATTCTAGGCTCTAAAAATGCTTCACGTTCATCTGACAAAAAGCACGTTATCATCCCTCGTTACGTTCACATCATATTTGCTCCGCCGAGCGTTTAAAAAATATCATATCCGTAATATGCATTACGGAATCAGAATAGCTGTGGTTGTGACCGACATAGGCAAGGTGTCTTCCCAGCTTCTGTCTTCACGGTCGATCAAAAGAATGCAAGGACAAGATACATTCGTCCTTGCTGTCGATGGTCGCTCCCAAGAAGAGGTAGTTGTGACTGATGAAAATAAAAAAAAACACGAATTGGATCTTGCAGCATAAGATGAAACCGCATAAATTGACGGTATTGTAGGTGCCTTCGTTGGAAGGCAGCCTGCCACACGCGATTATTACAGAAGCTTGAACTACTTGTTAAGGAAACTTAGTCGTAGTCTGACGGAAAATGGGAGGTTTTTTAGTGAGTAAGAATCTCACACTACTATGAGCACGCGCGGCCGGTCCTCGTAGTGCCTATGAAGGTTTTTCCTACCCACGAAAAAAAAAAAAAAAAAAAAAAAAAAAAAAAAAAAAAAAAAAAAAAAAAAAAAAAAATGGATCTTGCTCTAATCATCGATGGTCTCTCTCAAAAAGAAGTAGTTGCAACTGACGAACAGAGGATACGTTCACCCCTTGCTGTCAAACCTAGCACATACTTTCTTCATCGAGGATAGCTCCCGAGAAGCGGTTGTTGAAACCAACATGCAGTGACAATCCATGTGACTCATCCATGATCGCTCCTGAGGAGAGGCAGTTGCGACAGAAACATTGGTCCTTGCTGTCGATGGTCGCTCCCGGGAAGAGGTAGCTAGGTAGGTGGGTATGTAAGTGGCTTTTGTTTGTACTGCCAGGTGGGTATGTAAACAAGGGATTGGGTTGGCATCAATTTTTTTCAAGACAAGACAGCCAGCCAGTCTTGTCAGCGAATTTTAGAATCTATTTGACCCGTGTCCCATACTGAGGTTACTAAGATAGTTATAGAAGTAGTAGGCGAGTGCCGGGCAGCTACAAAGAAGGTGTTGTACACTTTCCTCCTCTTCGTCGTCGTGACAGCTTCTACAGAAGTCGTTTGAGAAAACACCCAGTTTTTATACATGAAGACCTAATAAGCAGTGTACGTGAAGACAGGTTGGCATTGGCATGCATGTCTATAAGTTTAATCACACCATTGGGCACATGCCTTAAGTCGAATTGCGCAGATGGTAGCTATTTGCTTACCAAAGATATCTTATTGAGTAACATTCAGTAGGATTTCGAGTAGTTCTCAGGGCACCACTGATGAAGATGCATGCTAGCCCCTGTTAATTTCTTAAAACGATGAGATATGTGCCGACACGTTGAGTATGGGTCACCATACTGCCAAACCTTAGAAGGTTTGGTCTAATCACAGCTGCGAAAAGCCAATGTGTCATGTTAGACTGCAGACCCCATTCATGCCCAATGGCTTTTTTGCTCATATAAAGGGCCGAGATGGCTTTCCTTGCTTTTTCGGCAGTGTTGAGTTATGCTGTCCAAAATAAGGCCAAAGTACTTCGCCTTATTGGAGAACGGTAGACTGGTCCCATATTTATGGTTGGAGGGACATAATGGGGGGATTTCGTATTTCTTAATGAAGAGGACGACTTCGGTCTTTTATGCATTAACACTCAGACCATTTTCAATCAAAAGAGTGAAAAAGCATGTTGCATTAGGTCTTTCAGTAGGTACTTAGGGATACTTCCCCGAGAAGGCAGTGGCGACATCATCCGCATAAGCAATCGGTTTGCATCCCGCGCCTTTTATTGTTATTATTAGCAACAGTTTATTCAACAGGCACCCGGCTTACAGGCACCGGCTACCCGGTTGTTTGTATGGGCAACTGGGTTTGCAGGTGTGAACACGCCCATAACAACGTATTCCCAGCGACCGGGTAGCCGGTGCGGGCCTTATTTGGATAGACGTTTTCCCGCCTTAATTTGCTTTCATCTGGGGGGATGTGGTACAAAGTAAGGCAGCCTATGAAAATAATTTCCAGCTAGGGGGTAATCAAGTCGAACATTTGCTGAAACTCGGCTGGTATTATGCCGTCAAGTCCTGGCGACTTGTAGGATAAAACAAAAACTTTTATCATCAATGCTTGTTCCCAAATCGCTCGTTTTGGGAGCGAAGCGAATGCAAGGCGCTTTGGCACTTACTTAACACCAAGTACGAAACTGTTCATACACATGAAGCGAAATAGAGCGTTTTCCTATCTCATAAATTCCGGTCTTTTGCTATCGAATCTCATCGAAGGTTGATAGTCCATGAATGGTGTATAGACTATCAACCTTAGATGAGATTGGTCTATATGACAAACCACTCATATAGACCAATGGCGGTCTATATGAGTTGTTTGTCCATAAGAAAACCTGAGTCTTCGAGTGGGCACCCTTCAAAAGAAAGCAGATAAGCAGCATTACAGTATAGCTATGGGTCAAAAAGTTTGAGAATCAAAAGAACCTCTAACGTGTGCGTGGTCTTTAGGGACTATGCTATTCATATGCAAGCCGCCCTTCCGACTTCGGTGAAGTAATAGGGATAACTGTTTCTCTTTGTAACCTTGCACCATTCAACTTCAACTGCTAGCGATGTCCTAAAGATTGGATTCGCTCAAGTTAAATATTGCCTCATTTGGCGGTTGGGGCTCATTCAACTCTTAAGCAGGCGCGACTTTAATTGTCTGTCCTGGTTTAAATGGAATTGGTCCCGAATGGCTTTAGATAAATTAGTGATAGGTCTATGCAATTGATAATGAAATTTATTAATTAGATTACGAAATTACGTTATCGCGTAGTCGGAATGAAAGCCATTGCAACAAGTCAATAAAACGCATCCTCCAATAGGCTTAATAACCTACAATATCGATTGTTTTTGTGGAACAATTTTTGTTTATATCTTCTTTGAAGAAGGCCCAAGGAAAAACCAGGTATAAAGAAGATACTTACAATATCTTTATTATTGAGAGCTTGGCTAGGCGGTAGTTAAAATGACCAAAAGACACCGACAGAGTCTACTCGGTTATTTAATTAAGGGAAAACGTTCGGCATGATACACAAAATAAAAAACTAAATAAAAAAAATAAACAAAACAAAAAAGCAGGCTGGGAAAATAGAGCCTATCTTTATAGAGTCTCAAATTCAAAATGCACTTGTGGGCGGGCTACAATCCGCTTAGCCGAATCGATAGATACCCCATCCCAACAGACCCCTGTCAAGCTCCGAATTGCGTTATAAATTTTGGTTTTTATTAAAAAATTTTGCATTCACAATTTATCAGTTGAGGATCTCCCTCAATAAGAAAAGGGCGTGGCATCAACCCCATATAAAAATTTCGCCTTAGGTAATCCTATATAAAAACCAGTGAGTAAGTGCTACAGTGTGTATGCGGAAGTTACAGTCCGTAAAACGGACCGTTGAATATCCCATATTGTAAAATGCTGTTGGCATAGTAATTTTTTGACATTTGATAAGTAATGCAAACTTCGAAAAGGGGCGTGGTCCAACCGCCACAGATATATTTCCATAGATGTTTCCAAGTTACACTTAATTGTACGTAAAAATGCAATTTTTTGGTTCAAATTCAATATTTTTGAAAAATCGACCCCTAAAAGGGGGCGTGGCTAAAAACTTTATACTGACGAAATCTGGACGGAAGTATTGTTTACCTAACCTGTTACTTTTTTTGTTTCATGCTTTTCTAAATAAGGCTCACGGCCAGTCGAAATTAAGTTTTTCTGCAAAATTTTAGGTTTTTCTTCAATTCTGCCTCCAAATAATGGCGGGCCCAATGTTTTGTCCAACATTAACAAAATGTGGGATAAAGCGTTTTCTACACAAAACATTAAAGCAATTTTTTTTCAGTTTCGAGCAAAAATATTGAGTAAACTGCATTTGAAAATTTACCCTTAAAATAGGTGCCACGCCCACTAGAGGAGGTTTACCAATTAAATTTGTCTTTTTTGTGTCTTATATTCACTAAGAGATGCTAAGTGTCAAATTTCAGCCTTTTAGAACGTCTTACAGTTTTGAAAACTCTGGAGGTAGTTGCATATTTAGACCGATTGTGGGCGTGTCTTTAGGCGGATTTCAAAAATTTTTACACTTGTACTGCTTCGCATGACGTGCACCTGACGTACGAAGTTTCAGCACTCTAGCTCAAAATTTAAGGCCTAAAAACATGTGACATACAGACGGACGGACGGACGGACGGACATGGCTCATTCGATTCAGAATTCGGTCTCGATCAGGTCTTGGGGGTCTACCATTATTGTTTCACCGCGTTACAAACTATGTGACAAGCTTAATATACCTCCTATCCTATGGGATAGGGTATAAAAAGCAAAAACCTTTTGTTTTGGATTCAAGTCGACAGAAGTATTTCAAGTCCCTATATTGCTGACGTTTGAAATATACGCACAGTGTCCTTTATCAATTTGCTGTATACTCAAGTGCGAAGTTTGAATATTGTAGGATAGGACTTATATTAAGAATACTAATATCACTTGGCAACACTGTAACTGTGTGTTGGGTGCCAGGTCACACCGATATATCGGGAAACGAAGAAGCGGACAAGCTTGCGAGATTTGGGTCTGGAATGAATGCATTTCTAGCTCGCAAATCCATAAGAGTCCCGCTGAGTTCGATAGCACGTAGGATAGAAACTGAATCCTTGACTAGAACCAATCTACGTTAGACAGAACGTGCAGACACACAAGGGAGCTATGGCCAGCGGTAAGCAAAAAGAGATCACTATTTTTGATCGGACTAGCCCGCAGGAACATCCGAGTACTCACGGGAATCCTCACGGGGCACTGCGCTGTGGGTCTACACGCTGAGCGGCTAGGCATACCGCATAACGATTACTGCAGAAGCTGCAGGGACGTTGAAGAAATTGAATCTGTTCGTCACCTGCTCTGCGAATGCCCAGCCCTAAACAGCATCAGGCGTAGTATCCTCGGCAGCTACTTCTTCAACGAGCTCGAAGATCTAAATAATGTAGATCTAAAGGACCTCCTAAGATTTGTATACAAATCCGGATGGGTCCAAGAGGGCGGAACTCTGAGCTTCTAACAGCGGTCTATTTCTGTTTTCGTTCCAGCTATTAAGAAGGTTCCCAATGGCCACAATGGACCCAACTGCTGGTCTAAGTGAAGCCGTGACTATTGTCAAAAGGGCATCCATCAACCTAACCAAACCTTTATTAAGAATATCAGCTTCACGTTCTGATGAGCTGCGCCGGCGATAAAATTAGCTAATTTCCGATTTACTGTGCTACTGTCTTAAAACCAGGGAAATCAAGGGTCTTTAAAATACAAACACGTTCCACTCCTGTTTAATCTCTATAAATCTGACATCACAGCAGACACGTCTTTAAAAGCATAAAAAATAAATGTAAAGCATAATTTTCGTGGTCCGCTAAAACAGCTCATTACATCTTGTTCCTTTCATTCCCAAGCTAAAATAACCCAATTTAAAACCAAAATCATCAAACTTTCATTACACCTATTTTGGTGTTTTCATTTCATTTCCCCCTGGGGAAGATTAATACACCTCTGGCGACATAAATCTGGTCAACCTTTCACAAAATGACTTTTACAATTAAAAAAAAAAAAAGTAAACACTCACAAAGACTCCACCCGCACAGCCCATTAAAAAGTGTATTCAGCCGTAAGAAAGTTGATTGATTACCAAACGAACTTCAGACGTCTTATCAAAAGTCCCCTTTTGTCACAGGTTTCCATAAACCTTATTGTATACACAGCAAGATGTTAAAAAATATAAAAAAATAGGCTTTCTTCAAATATATGTCCTCACTTAAACATCAATCATGTAAGATCGGTGTAAATATGTTTTCGCTGTCGCTGAGTCCCGAACAAAGGACCTGTCAGAGTAAAATATGTCCTCATATAGCTGTCGTTCTCGCATCTATACCTACTCCCGAAATGACTTGAGGGGATGAAACGAAACGGCAAACATTGACAGCTCTGTCGTTTAATTCTCTTTGATTGGCTAACTTTTCGTGATGCCATCCCCCTCGTCATAAAACAAGGACACTGACATAAACAATAAAACATGAACATAATTTTTTTATTGTGAGCGCGCAATATTTTTACGACGGGAATACAATTTAAGTTTTAATGCTCCTTTGACCACAAAAGCGTAGCAAAAAAAAAAAAACGACGATGTATCCTCCCGCACCACTCAATCGGTTCGAGTGTCGCTCTGGTCCTTGCAAAGGATGTATGGCGAAAAGAGGGAGGAAGGAATAAACGGAAATATTTCCACTTACCAAACTGGAATAAACTCGATAATGAGTTCTGCATTATCCTGATGTAGATGGTGATGGCTGTGCTGATGGTGTTCGCCTCGCCATCGTACTCTTATCGTTTGCGTTTCGCAACGCGTGTTCGGCCCGTGCCCACCCATCGCAAAACTTTAGCACTACTTTGCGTTTTAAGCACCTACACACGTAGCTTCTACACAAGGACGCCTGCTCATCCTTGTGCAAAATGAAAGAACGTAAAATACGGCAAACAAACGCCCCCCTTTGTAGGTACACCGTACACATCCTGTAATGATTCGAAAATCGTCGTTTCGTACCCTGTGCTTGTGCTCGAGAAACGACGGTGACGACGATGTTGGATCGGAAAGGACACACGGTGCGATGTGGATTCGAAAAATATCTCAGCATCCGCATCAGGAGCAGCCACCTTATGCTACAATACCTACATAGTATAGATTTCGCTCATTTAATTCGCATGAAGTGGAAATTAAAATGTTTTGCTCGTGTCCTTGGTTGGATGGACACGCCGGCCTCAGTGCTTTCCGCTTGTAATGGCCCTCCATCGCTCTGCTTGTCGACATGTGCCCTGCGAATGGCTGTCTTGAATATAAATTACAAAGAAAAGCACTACGACAGGCGTCGGTCGTCGGTCGGTGTGCGGATGAGAGTTAATACCAGATGCCTTAACCCGCGCCCGCACTCATGTATACCCTCATGGTATGGGAATAGAAACGATTCCTGTGGGAAATAATTATTCGATTTGTTGAATATCGTCTTAATTCGATTTTTCACAGGGGAAATTCTTTTTCCTTCCCATCGCCCACCTCAATGGCACTCGCTGTGTGAAGGGTGCTTAGCATGCCAAAGCAGTCGTCGAGATGCTGGATGCTTATTTTGTAAGGTATACCCATCCTGACTGTTCCTTCCGCGATATAGCTCTCACCAGTGATACGCAATCCATACCTCGTGCAGAGTGTAGTGGCAGCCCTTGAGTTCTATACCATCTTAACTCTTAATTAGTTCACAGAGTAGCGCGCGTCTATATCCTGGAGCAAAAGTGACAATGGGAAAAGCCAGCCATACCTTTACCTTAAGTAGCAAATAATTGAATAACATCGCATTGAATTTAGCCAGAGCCATGGGGTTTCCTTCTCTGGAGGAGTTTCCCTGGTCGATAATGCTTCCTGGGCGCAAATGAGCCGATTGAATATAAAGGGAAATCATCATTATGCAGATTGCCTTTTCGGGGTTTTTGTTGTGTATTTAAACAATGGCATAATCAAATCAGGTGTAACGTTTGCTCTGCGCTAACCTGTGACTTGTGCGGCCAGAGTCGCAGATCGGAGTATGGTTATAAGATTCGAGTCCCACGGCTCCGAAATACCCTCTACTCATTAGGACGGGGTTTCTCTCTGATAGCCAGCGGCAGGCTGGGGGTTATGCGATGCTTCGCATTTTACGTGTCATGACTTTTTATGGCACCACATTTGGAAGAGATTCAACAAGGATATCAAAGGTAGTTTATGCAATACTATGACAGTCAATGGGGAATATGATTTTAAGGAAGTGCGGTTACAGAAGGAAACTGACAAGTAATTTAAATAAAATTAAAGCAAGACGTGCCACGAATGTTGAGCATGGTGTTCTGTTTTTATTGAGCTCATCTACTGGAAGGAATATTATTGCTCTGTTCTCTGGACCATAACTACGAGTATAAATAGTGACTTTAAGAGTTTGTGGTCGACCGTTATTTTGACGCTTATGGCTTTATGTGAGGGTTTAACATATGTTCAACTTTTGTATTTCAGCAAGCTTCATGCAAAGAACAGGTAGAGCTCAAGGTAAATGTTTGTGTCGCAGTCATGCCTAACAACCCAGGAATACTAAAAAAAGTGAAAAGAAAAATAAGCACGCTTTGGTTATTCGTCAGAGGCGTTGTGCCGCTTGATTGATGCATTCAAGAGCTTATTCGAAAAAATTATAAGAAGCAAGCTAAATAAAAGTGCCTCGAAAATTGATGTATTTTGAGTAAAGTTTTTCAATAGTTTCATATAATAGGCACAGCCCAAGTAGCACACTCTGGAACCATAAGCATTGGTTTTTGAATATTGGACTTAAAAGACACTCAAAATGCTCTCTAGTAGCACTAAGGGTTTTGCAAGGTTTCGTTATCGTACCATTGGTGCGCAGCTTATTTACTTATAAAATTGGTCATAGAAACGTTTACAGCACCAAAATTATAAAACTAAAAGTGCTAGCACCAAAGGTTCCGTAAACGTGGTGCTATAAACGTTCCTAGCACTCAAGTTATAAGGAAATAAGTGCTTAGGGGTTAAGTTCTATAGCGCAAGTTCTGTAGACCTTTCTAGCACCTGTTTTCTAACACTATAGGTTTGACACATCCGAGGTACTACCTTGCACTCTTATATAGCACTTGGGGGTTGCCATAAGTCATACAATAGAAAACAATGTAATTGACAGAAATTGTTGTGAGAATATTTGAAGCAAACATCTAAATATGTATAAGAAATTTACATATAGAATGATATGAATTTTAACTAGATTACATATAAGGCTGGAGAAGTATATCATACACAAAAATTTCAAGTATAATTCATGCTGTTATGCTGTTTTTTCTAGGAACATTCATCAAAAAGCTGACACAGCGTATCGTTGCTTATATTGGAGCCAGTCATGACTATAATGCTTGTAGAATTGTAAATTGTAGAAATTTTTCACTTTTCTATGTTCTAGCTGGTCAAATAAGTTAGGTTTAGGCATTCCTGGTCCAGGACTTCAAGCATTTTATCAGCTCACTGACATACTTACTTTTAAGGTAGAAGCTTAGCAGGTATCTTACTTGGGGTTTAAAACTGTTAAGGTATAAACTACATTCACGGATAAGATAAAAACAGCCTGTAAAATATATATTTCAATTAACGTCTGCCATGTCAATAATTTCAAGTAGTCAAACCAACGTATATCCTAAAAGAAAAGAGAGTGATGGCAACCCTAAAGAAATTAGCGCCATGTTTGGCAGAAAACACAAAGCCTTATAATAGTTCTACATGAAGCTCGACAGTGCTACATAGAACCCAAAGTTTCTAAAAGGCATCACAGAACACCTAAAGTTTTACAACGGTGCTATGTGGGCTCTACATAAAGCCTTGCACTCTTTATTTTATGTTATATTTAATATTTCAAGAAGAGCACTGTTTCTTTTCGTCCTATTTTAATAAATCATTCGAAGAAACGAGATGCGCACCTTGTTTTCTGCTAATTAAATGCACTCGGTTTGCTCATTAATTTCATCACCATTTAATATGAACGAAGTTATTTGTGCAAAAACATCAACACTTTCAAAGAATAAGATAGAAATGTGTGTATACCTAACTACAATAAAAACCACATCATGACAGTAAAAGGTAAACACCTCGAAGTATGTGTGCCTTAAATGTATTGACTGTCAAAAAAGTTATATAAGAGCCCGACTTAGAGCCCTTTCGGCACCCAAAATTAAGTTCTATAAAGTGTCAAATCATCCTTATAGGGGTTTTGTAAGGGGCCCCGTTACTTGTATAAAACCAACTTCAAGAACCTAAGGTTTTATGATGTGGTGCTGAAAACGTAATGGTGGCCAAAGCAAGAGCTTCTGTGTTACTTGGGAGGCCTAGAAAAAGCGACGGTAAACAAGCCTAATAGGCAAAAAAGCATATCGTTTTCGAAATCGTTTAGCCCAAAATTGTGAAGGGTAATTTATCTGCTGGAAAGCCTAGTCTGACAGAAGAGAAGAGGAATCTTTTAGAGATGCTGTCATAATTATACCAAAATATTAAAAATTTGAAGGTTGATATAGACCCCATAACTCCTTTTTAAAAGCACTAGGCAAGCCTTAAACTAGATCCACACCTTTAAACTTTATTTTTACTGCATCCCCAATCAGGCATACTATACATAAATGTGTGCAACAAAAACCTTTGATCCGCAATGTTCTTAAATTGAGTTAAATCTATTGATTTTCATTGTTCACATAGGTCACCACAGTTCAGTAGACGCTCGATTTGCCCAGCAAACATGCATTGCGTGTATGTTGTGTACCTCTAAACGACCGCAAAACTAATGCACTTCAAATGATTTCCCTAAAGTGCCTTTTATGCCCATCGATCGGAAAAACTCACCATCGCTGTAACTCAATATTCAATCCCTATAATATGAAGGATAAAAGAAATCAAGGACTATGCGACTATATAATACCAATACCTAAACGAAAGGCTCCTAGCACTGCCAACATTTTTATCATTGACATACACTATACGAATATGTATAGCCCAAAGCTATATATGCCCCAAGGACGATATAAAACCATCTCTCAAGCGATACGGCTTTTCGTCCGCAAGAGTTAGAAATTCATAGATATTCTCGTACATAATGACACCCAGACTTTATACATTCAAGGCGACTTGGCAATTCACTTGGCATCATAAACATCTGGACTTAAGTTCATAAATCGTTGACACAACTTGCTTCGCATAAAAGTGAATTATTTCGCAAAGTTTCCGCTCCAGCAGCGATAGTGCCCGGACTCCGAAGTACACATAAATGAACGCCACTAACCAGGATGCGAGCAAAAAAAAGTACCCATGAAACCCCAGAGTTGGTTCATTTAAATATGGTGTGCGAACGCGAAAAGTATTAATTACCTGCATTATGTCGTGAGCGGAAAATGGTTTTATGTTCTTCTTGCAGTCTTGTCGTAGTTTGTGTATAGGTAGTCCTAAAGTTGGTGCGCGGATAAAGGGGACACTGAATAATAATTTTATGAGTTAAGAATTAAGTCTGTGGTGAGCGGAAAAGTTTCGCAGGAATAAATTGAACCTTATATACATTCTTCTGTAGATATAGTAAAGGAAGCTAAACAGAGAGGATAGCATGGCTTAACACCTTATATATAACAAGCAATGCAATTGGAGCCATTCCACTCTTACGGAAGCACGGAACCGTTGTTTGCTTTTATTTATTTCAGAATCCCAGCACGTTTTAAGTAAGCTTCAGAACATTGAACATTGAAATAAGTCAAACTAGATTTTTAGGTTTAAAATCTTTTCTCTTTCTGACGAATTTTATCAAGTGATGAGACTAGATATGGTGGTGCTGCTAGTGCGGTGTTTTAAGAACAGGGTTGGCACTGATCGGCATATTTTTTCTCGGGTTGCCCAAAATCGGATTTTGTACAAAGATTGGTTTCTAGGATGCGAAGACACTCCTTGACATAGGTATAGAAAGAAGGTCCTCGTAATCCCAGATTCCTCCAACTTGTGAAGGATTTTCTATGATACATGATCGAAAAAATATCACTTGTTAGATGCGAGCGAGTACTTTTATGCTTTTTACAACGGATAACATCGTTCTGTTCAATTTCGGAAATACGCGAAAATACAGCAGTAGATGTGGGCTGGGCCTGTTAGATTTTTAAAGGTCGGGTTTCAGACTTGAGCACCTCACCATAATACAGTTTTACGTGCCCAAGAATACCTCTCCCGAGTTCTGAGAAAGAGAACGACCCTAACCTGTGATTTTTTTTGCTTCATGCTTTCCTAAATTAAGCTCAAGGCCAGTCGAAATTAAGTTTTTCTGGAAGATTTTAGGTTTTTCTTCAATTTTGCCTCCAAATGTGGGCGTGGCCTTAATTTACCCTTAAAATAGATGCCACGCCCACTAGAGGAGGTTTATCAATTAAATTTGTCTTTTTTGTCTTTTTCACTAAGAGATGCTAAATTTCAAATTTCAGCCTTTTAGAACGTCTCACAGTTTTGAAAATTCTGGAGGTGGTTGCATATTTAGACCGATTGTGGGCGTGTCTTTGGGCGGATTTCGAATTTTTACACGTGTACTCCTTCGCATGACGTGGACCTTATGTACGAAGTTTCAGCACCCTAGCTCAAAATGTAAGGCCTAAAAACATGTGACATACAGACGGACAGACGGACGGACATGGCGCATTTGGTTCAGAATTCGGTCTCGATCATATGCCCTTTAGCTCTTGGGGGTCTACCATTATTATTTCACCGTGTTGCAAACTATCTGACAAACTTAATATACCTCCTATTTTATGGGATGGGGTATAAAAAAAGTGTATTTTGGAGACTAGTTTTACATTTTATCCCGCCCACTTTTTGGAGCTGGAAAAACTCTTAGGTAGGCGCTGTAATGGGTAGGGGTACTGTATTTTACTATCCGTCACAGATGGACTGAAGCTTTTTTTTTCTTAATTTTTTTTTTCATAGTATAGGAAACTTAATTTTTTGAGTTTTCCAAAAAATGGAAAAAGTACCTCTTATCGTATCGTTGCGTTGTACGTCCGTCCAATCGTGTTATAACTTCTGAATGGTAAGTCATAGAAATACAAAATTTGGTGTGCTTTGAAACTGCGGAAATAGTCAGAGAATCCACAAGACAATTTTTTTTTTGAGCAGTAATAACGGTTTAATAACAATTTGAAATTTCAAGGAAAATTGGATTATAAGTTTTTTTTTAATACTTTTTTTAAGAAGATAAGCAGGCAAGGAAAACAAAAGTGAAGCTTAGGTAGCTTAACTTTATGAAAACATTAATTTTTTTCAAAATATTGAAAAATTTTCAAAAATGAAGAGTTGAAAATGGGCGACATTTTTAAAAGTGTTTGAGGCCATTACTTTTGAACCGCTTAATGCACAAGACAATTTTGAACACACGTATTAAGCAACACAAAGTAAATCAATTGCTTAAGTCATAATTTTCAGAAAAAGTTTTAATACAGCCGTTTTACCGCATTTCCGAAAAAAAAACCAAAAATATTCAAGAAAAAACGTGTGCCCCCCCTTATCACAGGTTTGGTTTGAATGAATCATATGAAAAAAATCACACGTATCAGAAATTATTCAAAATTTTAAGAAAAATTATTACGAATTTTAAAGTTTCAAGACCTCAGAAAAGCATTTTCAAAAACTATTTTCTTAAATCTTCTATTATCTTAACGGTAAAAGCCGTAAAGATACGGCGATAAGGTAAACTGCCGTTTTCAACTCAGTTTTTCTAAGCCTGTAGTTGGTATAGTTGTGCTATTGGAAAAAAGTCTAACGGAACTGAAAAAAAACTCAAATTAGTTTAAATTAGTTCAATATACTGCCGTTTCCAACCATAGATAAACGAAACCTATTTAAACATACGAAATAGAAACATGTTCTACCGTTTTCTCAGAAATTCATCCCCGTAAAATTTAAGAAAAGTGGCCAATGGAACAACTGATTGTAAAATCGAAAAAAAGCCTAAAGGTAAGTGAAAAAAAAAATCTAGATTGCTGTTTTATGGATTATAAATTTTGAAAATGGTAAAAAAGGCCAAGAAAAATATATGTCCTTCCCTCTATTTTCCATACGGTAAGTGCAAAAATTTGAAATAAATACCGAACGTAGTACATTTTTTGCAAAAAAAACTGAAGCTGCATAGAAACAGTTTATGGTTTTCTAGATGTGCTTGAAAACAATGTCTGACAATAATTGTCTGACTAAAACGAGGCTGCTATAGCAAGTACCTACTTATGTATGTCTATCGTAGCTTATTTTGTGACTTATTTTACATCAACCAAATTAGACTCAGGCACAACCACAAGAACATTAACCAGCGCAAAACCTTTAAAAAAATACAATAAGCTTATAACAGTTAATTTATAAGAAAAAAATATAAAAAAACTAAAGGAAAAGTTTTATGCCACCCTTTTTTTAGTGAGATATATAAAAAATCACTAAATATAAAAACAGAAGGCTCCACTACGAAAAAGTGTACAACAGAATGTAAAATAGGTATTCCCGGAAATAAAACAACAAACGGAATTTTACAAAAACTGCACAAGGTTCGCCTCATCTACAGTCAAAGCCGAAGGACCGCTCCGCGTATGTCTTCATACAATCATCCTCTGCAACGTGTGTTTACTGTCACTCGTTTACTGTCACCCTCCGCTCTCTTATGAAACAGGCAAAATATCTACAATTATTCAAAATATAACCCAAAATAGGTGGAATAATCTGCAGAGTTACGGCCATACAAGGGCGTTATGGCCATCCATAGACAGCAACAACTAAAAAAGCTTATAGCACTAAAAAGGCCATCACTGGCCATAGCCACAAGAGTGATAACAGGCCACAACCTGTTGGGAAAGCACTCAGCAAAATTAAGAATCATTAACACCAACTACATTTGCAGGAGCTGTTATGATCCCGAAGCGGAAGAAGATGTGAAACACCTACTCTGCCAATGTCCAAGTGGCAGCAGGCAACGTTATAAACTTCTAAGGAGCTGGACGAACTTGCAAAAATACCGGTGGCAAATATCGTGAATTTAGGGATTCCGGCGGCAGGGACTCCGTCTGGGCCAATTTTCTCTTCGAAGCTTAGGATACTTCAATTGAGTATATATATAGTATATATATACTAACATTTTTTATTCCTTACAGGCTTTCCCAAAAGTGTGACGCTAAGGGCCCTCGTAGGCCTATGCGAGCTGGTGGCTTTGGCTGCTAGCAACCCTACCTAACCTAACCTAACCTACTGTCAAAATTATAAACTGACCACTTTCAAATGACCCAACATTGAGAGCGAGGTAAACTTAGTTGGGTTATAAAAAAAAAAATAAAGAAAAATGCTCAGTTCGACCGCATAAACTCGAGCTGAATAGGCTAGCCGAACACCCGGGAAACTAACCTGGTATCTTGCAACTTGGAGTCAACGATGTAGATACATTTTGTATACTAAAGTTTGCTTTTCAGTTTTAAAGTTCAAAACTTTAGTGGTTGGTATGGGTGGATATAGATAATATTTTAACATCCGTTAATCCATTAAGACAGGGAAATACCTACATGACATCCTTAGCCTGAATCGTTAGTGAATTAAGCAAAATGACAAGACTAACCTAAATTTAATCAGCCCTGAGTAGGGTACCTACAATATTAGCAAAGATACGCCACATTCTAGGTCAGCTTCTTTAGCTCTCATTACCCATTATAAATATGTAAGGACTTCATCATAAGGCCATCTTATTCACACATTTAATATCGTCTGACCTTTCCCTGGGGACCTATCTTCATCACCCCATTCCACATGGCAGAACCGAAATATTTTTGTTGGTTTCATTGTGCAATTTCGACTTTGTCACGTGTAACCCCAGCATGAAATGAACGTCAGAGAAATTCAGCAAAATTGTGTGGGCTTCCCCGAACGGCTTTGGCATTGGCTCACACACACACCGACATACCCCACATAATAATAACCTCTTGACCGGAGGACTTAATTTTCCCTTTGCTCGTAATTGGAGTGAAATACGTTTCCGATTTCTCATTCCGCCATCCTATCAAAATGTCAAAAAATGTGAAACTATTTATCTAGAACAAGATGGAGAAGCAAAACGTATATACGGGAAATGGCCACCAGCACCTGAACACAATATCCGTCGGAGGATATTCCTTTCCGCAAATTGAGGCAGACAGAGAGAAAGAGAGAGAGCAAAGGCCATTGGCAGGATTATCTCCGGTGACTCTATATACGAATGTGTTCTAGTTATTCATTTCAGCGAAGCATTACAAGTTCAAAGATCCCTAGTTCAGTTTTTGGATTGATGCCAGCGACGACAAAAAAAAAAATGGCAAAGAAGATTAAAGGAAGTAGGTTGGCTCGTCCCGCACACATTTGACTTAGAACGGAAACAAACACTGATAGAGTATCAATGTGCCATGAATTTTCCTTCTGCGCGTTTCCGCTCCACTCGGGCTAAAAGGAAACCATATCAACGTGATAGATACTTTCGACATCCTATCCGTACCTACTCCCGCACATACACCTACAGAGTTCACATACTGGTATTCCCTCAGTGCTGATGATTTAGAAGCAAAGGCTCTTAGCGGGTAATATTCGCAAGGAGAAAAAAAAGTAAGCCAAAGATGGTTGTTATGCCTTTTTGCATAATCGGGATCGCACCAGTGATTCCATCAAACCTTAAAAAATCATGTCATCCACAAATCAGACTGATTGCTGAATACACGGGTCCTTGAATTCTCCCACACACAACGACATTAAATCCGTTGTGGGGGGACCCATAAGGGTACGTTACATTTTTCAAAGTCACCGTCAAGTGACTGCGGCGGTAGAGTAGGTAGGTAAAGCGACGAGTCCTTTGACAAAACAAAGCCGAAAAAAACCCCAATACGGTGGGTGGGGAAGACACGACGCCAAGGAGCTGGAATCTTGAAGGCGCGTTCCAGATACACACACAAAAAAGAAATTTCAGTAAAAGCGAACTTACGATGGAAATAAATTGAATCTCAAATGAGTTTTTCTTTTCGCCGTGTTTGTCTTAATTTGTTTGTGTGCTCTTGGAAAGCCGTTAGGAAAGTCGGTAGCTGAACATAAAGATAAGGTAAAGGTGAGTATTCAAAGGACTGCATAAAAGTATTATTTTTTAGGTTTGGGTGCAAAATTTTGCCTCCTTCCAAGTGTAACGCAACATTTTTTGAGCAACTCCCGGCGGCAATAAAATTCGTCAGAGGTTCACTTGATTCGTTTATGGCTGCTAGGTACAGGGACTTCGCTTAAAGTCCTCAAAAGCGGAACGGATACAGGCGTAAGAAAAAAATTACTGTATCGATGAAATAAAATTACTGGTAAGAACAGAGCCAGAGTTGTTTGAGCGATGTGTTATCATAAAATGAATGGTAGATTAAAGGAGCTCTGGTATTGGCAAAACGAGTGTCACTTGGTCGGAGGGTTAGGTTTAGGCGCAATCGAGTGAGACTCTAAACAGGGTCATGGTTTGGCGGGTCTGCCTTTTATGGCATTCAATTACGAGCTACTTTCAGGTGGTTTACGACCTGTTTTATGTATTAAATTGGTTCCGCTGTTTTTTGCAATATACCTCGGTAGTTACGTGTAGTTAGACGAGTCAATTTGAAAGGCAGAATTGTAATGCCAGGAGCTGATGATGTTTCAGGGAGGCATTATCGAAAAGGGTTTTCCATAGGAGGCAGCGTTACTTTTGGCCGCGTGTTTTCTTCGAAATTATTTATGTCAATGACAAAAGAAAAGCAAGAGTTTTTTTTTATGATCTTAAAAGAAAGTTGTTGCCTACACTAAGTATGAGTACCTACTGCAACGCCTTCATTAGCAACTGCGAGCACGTCGGATTTTTATTGTAATATGTTTGCGAAGGTGTGCAAATATGCAGTCAAAATGCAAATGACGCTTGGGCAGTGCCTATTCTAATGTATCCGAGAAAAAACGCTGCTTAGACATGCCTCTAATGCTCTGAGTTAAGACAGTAAGCCCAGGCACTGCGAGAATAAACACTACTCTAAGGTATGCAGGAGATGTGGGGTAGAAGGGTGAGTTGACATCCTAGCCCAACCAGGTATCGATGCAAAATTGGACGTTGTTCTTATTCAGTCTCAATGTGCCTTGCAGATATCCAATACAGAACAAGAAGCCGTTTATTGCCTCTTTGATGCCAAAAACGGGCAGCAATATGGGTTGGGGTCAAAATTCTTTCGGGATCAAAATTCTTTTCACAAAATTCTATTTTCCCAACTTTTGCTTTACAAAAAACTGCTGGTAAAAATTCTTTCACTCTGTCGCTTTGAAGAAGTTATGTGTGGTCCGACTGCCATCAGGAGGATGCAGCCTCCGTGTCTGTTTATTTTTTAGTTTTTGCTTTGTTGCATAAAAGTAAACAGTTTGCTTTAAGAAGCAAAACTTTATTGATTAGGTCAGAATTTTGAAAAGCAGATTTTTGATAAAGCTGAATTTGGAAAAGCAAAATTTTGAAAGAAGAATTTTCAAAGAATAACTATGAATAGCTCCCGTTTGAAGTGTTCCCCACCCCTTTTTGGAGTCAAAATTCTTTTTACAAAATTTCGCTTTCAAAGTTCTGCTTTTCCAAATTCTTCTTTCCAATACAACTTTGGCAAATCAACACAGTAAACTATTTTTGGGGGCTCGTGCAACAGCTTGTTGCTATTTTTACCTTTGCTTTACTTTCAAAAACATCTTGCCCAAAAAATCAGAATTTTATTGCTTAAGTCAGAATTTTGAAAAGCAGAATTTTAAAAGTGGAATTTCTTTTTGAAATAAGCAAAATTTTGAAAAGTAGAATTATGAACCTTCGAGGGTTGGGGTCAAAATTTTGTCGCGGTTCAATTTTTTTTACAAATTTCTGCCTTAATAATTCTGCTTTTTAAAGTTCTTCTTTGCAAAATGCTGGAAACGCAACTTTGAAAAAGCAACGCAGTGATATCGGCCTCTTTGCTCTTTGTGTAATGCAAGGGAATCAGAAGACACACTAATGCATAGTTTAGAAAGAAAAGTGTTAGACAACGCTTCTATTATTTTGGCTCTTATATTCTTCTTTTACATTTATAAAAATCTGGCAATCGATCCGTCAGGCTTAATTATACCCGAACGAGGGTATATTTATTTTTATGCATAGTTTTTAACACAGTGAAATACTCACCGTAGACCCTTAAGACCATAGAGATTTGATCGAGGCCGAAAGGTGAATCGATTAAGCCATGTTCGCCCATCCATGCGTCCGTCCGTGTGTATGTGTGAAGGTTTTAGGACTTAAAAATGAAGCTAGAGAGCTAAAACCGGGTACACGCCTTGGATCTTCTGCTGCACAGACAAACTGTGAAATTCGGCTTAATCCGTCAACGGCCACGCCCACTACCGGCTTCAATGTGACACAACCTCTACTTCACATTTTCTCTCAAAATGCCATTTGGTTATTAGACAAGTTATAGGCACTTAAATTTTGGTACTGAGCAATTTTGGCCTTACTGAGCAATTTTGGCCTTGACCCTTAACAAGGCAAAAAAAGGGACCCGCAATATCGACCATGCCCACTTTTAACATGTTAGATCTTTAAAAGCCCGATTTCTCGGAAGTTGACTCCAAATCGAAAAAACTTTTTGACAAATATTGAAGATATTACTATTTGCTAAGTTTGCTCTACACAAGGTTTTGAGCTCCGCCCTCTTTTATGGGGCGTTTTTAGGAAAAATCTGTTTTTTCCGATATAATTTTCGATTTAAACCCATTTTGGAATGAATCTAACTAAATAACAATTAATTGATTTTAGTTTTTAGCCCAGACCCACTTTTGGGGGCGTGGCGTATACAAATTATATATTAATTCGGGAATAAAAATTTTAAGATTTGGTTTAACACGGTATATAGGGCCGAGTATATAGAAGTTTGTCACAGACGAACTCTTGCACTTACTCATTTGTTTTTATTTTTTTAATTTCTCTGAATAAATTATGCTACTAATACTACTTATACTGCTACTACTACTACTACCACTACTACTACTACAACTAGAAAGAATTTTTCATAGCGACAATGCAGATGGGTCTATCGAAAAACTAACTTTTCTGGTCTTGCAACGAAAATAGGAACAATTTCAGGGAACCATAATCCTAAGGTACGAATTGTCTATATGATGTTGGTGATATTGGGCGTGACGGGCAAGCCAAGACTGGGAGTTACCAGTCCACAAGTTACCAATACCACACGTTAACGCCAAGTGCTAAGGCCTTCGCCTAAAGGCTGCAAATACACCTGGAGGCAGCTCGTACATAATGGTGTTTTCTAATTAAGAGTGTTTTCAATTTTGTTTCCAACCTATCTAGCCGGTATTTTTTTTTAACATAGAACCAATTAGGATATAGATTAGGGCACTCTTAGTACTGAAAGTACAGAAGACACCTTACCGTGAGACTTGTTCAATCGATGCTGAAAAGATTTGACACAAAATAAATTAAGAGCCATTCACTGAGTAGTGAGTTCCTACTCCAATGTTTTCGACGAAAAGTCTGGTGACAAAAAAGCGACCAGGATGGGAGCAAAAATTCAGCTAAAGTTCCTAGATCCTAGCGTAGAAAGATGGAGAAAGTTTAAGGAGTCTAAGCACATTTATGGCATCCTTAGAGCCAAAAAATGTAGGCTCTTAGTAGATTCACCTGTCGGTCGCGATCATATCTCAAAAAGGTCTTATGGGTCTACGATTTCACTGTGTTAATTTTAAGGGCTATGCATTAAAATTAATATACCCTCGGTCGGGTATAAAAATGAATAATTTTTTACGTGGCTCAGAGTCTTGTTCATACTCAGGTAATAAAAAAGCTCTTAAAATCCGGGCTACCTTAACAACTTTTAGGTAAGAGTATCGGGGCTGTTTTTAACTCTTTTATGTCCTTTGTGATAGTTAATCGTACTATATTTCTTCAGAGACTTCAGAGACTTTAAGTGGGACCACAAAGCAGCCTCAGACTTCAGCTTCGCCCCGTTATGATACGTGGGCTTTCAACAGGCTTTGCAATGACATTTCGCTAATGGAGAGAGAGCTTTTATTATGCATTCACTACGTTCACCAAGCATGCCACGGTAAATTAAAAAAAATACACACACACAGCCGAAAGCCCCGGTAGCTAGTGCTGCGTACATAATTATGTGGAATACCGAACGTTCATGTCCAACTAATGAATAAATAATACACAAAAAAAATAATACAAACACAGATATTCTGCGTCATATCCGTGCATGACCAACACACTTATACAAATATAGCCAAAGGCAAACTGATTGACTTCGTGTGTGCGATCGAAATCAACCCCCATTTGCTTCACACGAAGCAAAAGTTCAGCACATCTGAACTCGTGCTGGGATTCTGAGCCTCATTACGTAGCATTACGTTTTCTCTTTGCGCACTCTTTCTCTTTGCAAACAACTTTTTGAAGCCGAGCTTCATTGTGTTAGGAAACACTGAAATCGTATGGCTGAACTTGTAAACGTCAAGCCGACGCCAAGCCCAGGCCGCTTTGTGGTTCCCGCATTAAGTCTCAATAACGAAATGCTGTTCTCTTTATAAAAGCGAACCATTTATAAAATTCTCAAAAAAAAAACGTTTTCGCTTATCCCCCCTTTACTTCTTTTGTCTAGAGTTTATCTCTTTAAACTTATTAAAACATGTGCCCGGAGTCGTAGGTTAGGTTAGGTTAATTTTTCTTTATTAAGTGCAAAATACCAACAACTAGGTCAAGATTGCTGAGTTACATGACACAAAAAATGCGTCCTTAATCCTTTTGCACAACAGCTTGAAGATTTAGCAACCTCATGTAACATTATGACATGACACCCCGTCGAGTGTTGTTGTAATATTTCTGAAAGTCACCTTTTAGTTTGCCCCTACTATGTTGTGTTGGTGGAACACAAAACATCACTCACGGCTTAAGTAATCCTGTCACAGAGAAGTTACTAGACCTTGCTTTTTGCAGTGACACATTTTGCTAGATGCTTCTTGCAGGTCTTGCTGTAAGCATTCAGGCATTTTGTAGTCTTATATTCGCTCTGAGTACGCACTTGACTGAGGTCAGAAAAAGGCCCAAAGGTAACGTATACCTATCTAAGCACCGCCAGCTGCTTTTGCCCCCTCACGAAATTGTACTTCACTTGAAATGGGAGTGTCAAAGTCAACTTAATCTTGCTAACCTCACATTCGGCTAATGTCCTGACAGAAAATTTCTCGTCAGCACATACAACCACTTTGCACCACATTACAGGAAAACAATATCCTTAAGAGCGCCACACAGCAATTTTTAATGCAAAATCGCTGCACGATTTGTAATACATTAACACCAAGCGAGTAGCGCTTCCTTCATATATGTACCCATACCTATATAGCATAGACCTCGGAGGGCGCGCGATAATTTGCTGACTGCTCCCGGTGACAGGGAATGTGGAATAACTCAGCACCGCAGCAAACACCGCTCTCCAGTCGACAGTATTATGTGGAGGAGGTGCACATATGCATCCATTCTTGCATCATTTTACGCCCACAAATGATGGCATAGAGTCCCTGTGCACAATTTTAAGTGCTTACCTTACCCAGCGGGATGGTTGCTATGGCTTGGTGAGCATCGTGAGCACCGCACAACGCAACTCGTAATTTAGAAAGTTACATTCTCCATCTGGGATACAGCACTCGACCTCAAACCCCTTCGTCCGTCGCCTTGACGTTTGCTCTCGGGCTTGTGACACACAGAAAATGTTCGCATCGCATTTATCTAACGCCAGATAGTATCTATGGGAAGGTACCTATATCTTTGTGCCAAACACGACTCTAATAGTTGGTCCTGGATGCTGGATCCAGGAATTTTCGACATATCACTACGAACCAAAAGCTTCGACGCGAAAATGGGAGGAATTCACCTGCGAAGAATTTACACACAAGGCAACGGCGAGCATGGTCCTTGTTATTATTGGAGCATCATAACCTAAATAAATCCGGTGGCAGGAACACAGCGGCACGAAGGAGGTAGAGTGTTGCAAAAATAGTGGAATTCCCACAGGAAAATTACTTCTTTTTTTTGCCTTTCATCCAACCATCCGTGCAATATGCAAAGCAGATGCATTCAACTTTGTGTGTGGCTCCTAGTATATGGAGGCAAGGAGGATTTCCATCTAAGACTCCGTAGTGTTCTCGACTCGGGGGGAATGTGTAAATGTGAGCTCACACACTTCTACACTCGTTCTGTAGCCGGGGAGCCGTATTTTTTTATGCTGAGAAAAAAAAAATAAATTCAGATTTCATGATGGTTCTCCATATTTCATGTGCAAAAGCTTCTATGACAGGATTTTAATTGCTCTTTAATGCGCCTCAGGTCACCATCATTCCATTCACTTGGGAAAAGATGCACACAGAAACTTGGATAAAGTACACTATCAGCGCTCATGAGAAATGATGAAACGATGGGCGATGCCAGCACCATGGCATCTCATTCATTTTTTTTGCGCTGGGTGTATTTTTTTTTTGCTCGTCCTGAACGCCCAGGACAAGTCAAGGCGTTGGGCTTTCCTCCCCCGTGTAATTTATTCGAATGGAAAGATGTGTGCACACGGGGCTGACTGCATAATGTTCCTATTCTCTCGGTGCATTTGGCCCTTTCACCTTCCAATTTTCAGGAAACTAATAAATTTTATCCTACTTCGTAAATGGGTTGTCTGTTTGCGAGTGCAATAATGGAGGTTAAGTTAAATGATTTTCATCATTACTCTGCGAACATGGGGGTAGTATATGTGTGTACTCGACTCGATGTGCACTTCCCATCGAGTGCGTCGAAATATGGTACCTACCTACTCGTCCTGGTTCATTTTAGACTGCTCGCCTCTGAGTGGTGGAATATCGAGTTTATTTTTACCAGCTCGTTTTGATTTCTTCGCCCATACTCCTTTCTGTGAAAAGGCTTCAGCAGGATTTATTGTGCAATTGAGACACTTCTTGGAATAGCGCTAAAAGGTAAAAGGTACGTGAGGATTTTTCAACCATTTCAAAATGGAATGTATGAAAAGCGTTTGGATCGGTTCTGGTTGATCTGATTGAAATAAGAGATCAGTTACTTAGAAAAAATTTAAAAAGGATTCGAGGAATGGATTGGTATAATTGAAGGCGAAATGCAACGCAGGCGGAATTGTGGAACTTAACTTACTTTGACTACAGTTTTTTTTTTAACTTTTATGTCTTAAACTATATCGAGTTGTGTGACTAAAATTAACTGATAAGTTCTTTGTTATTGTTTCTTTAGCTTTTTAATATCTCATCGCGCTCTCTAAAGCTAGCGCGCACACTTTAATGTCCGTATATGGGACCCGGCGGGTTGATTGGAGCTTTTTTGTTGCCTTTTTGTTACAACAATCGAAATCGAATCGAGGTTCCGCGAATAATAAGAAATTATTGAAAGCAATTGAACTCCTCCCTCCTTAAAGGAACAAATAACCTTCATAAAGAACTAACTCAAAATTCATATCAGTATTGTCTCTGCCTGTTTATACCCTACCCAAGGTATAATTAAGTTTGATGTATAGTTTATAACGCAGTGAAATAATCACCGTAGACCCCTAAGACCTTTTGGAGATATGATAGGGCCGACAGGAAGATTGATTAAGCCATTTCCGTCCGTCCGTTCGTTCGTATGTAACGACTTTTATCTTTTTAAGCTAGAGTGCTGAAAATTGGTAAGAAAGCTGGAAATTTAGTTTTTCAAATCAGGTTTGAAAATTAGTTGAATCCGCTTACAGAAACGCCGACTACAGGCCTTTATGTTCGACAATCTCTAATTTTGAAAAATACTTTTTCCGAATTTTAGCTATGTTACAATGGTGCTAGAGCACTAATTTTTGGCATGTGATACTGCATTATAACTGATTTTGAGGCAAAAGATGAAGTTTGACCTTAACCTTTACGACGCCCACTTTTTAGGGGATTTAATCGCAAAATGTCTGTTTTTCAAAATGTCTGTTTTTCAATAAATGTATATGAAATTTGACTAAAAATTGCATATGAAAAGTAATAGTAGTATAGATTGGCATTTGCTTTCTTTTGTGTAGAGACAGTATGTGCTTCCGCCCACTTTTGTGGGCGTGGCGTTAAAAAAAAGTGATTTTTTGAGTTAAAAACGCGGATTTTCAGGCCGAAATGTGTGCACCTACATATCTGGTATAAACCATTAAACAGATAGATTTTTAAATCCCGCCCACTTTTTGGAGGCGTGTCAGTATTTTGCAAAGAAGAACTGAAGTTTTTTCATACACACTGTTGCTCTTTCCCCACTTCTTTTAGTTAAAAAGGCGGAATTTTAGTCCAAAATGTATGCAATCAGCTAGCATAAAGCATTCAACCCACTTTTTGGAGGCGTGGCAGTTTATTTTTTTGGTTAAGTATAATTTTTGCAATCCCCCGCAGACGGACTGCGGGGGGGATTGCAAAAATTTTTCCACTTGTTTTTGAATACGTGTACCTGGTTTTTATCTGAGGTGAGGGATTTAAAAAAAAACTAAAAATAATGCCCGAAACAGTGACCTGGTTTCTGGAGCCAATTTCCTTTTGAACTGTTTTGTGAATTTTGGGGCCTGCTATTATAATTGTTTACAATACAAGAGGATACAAGCACCCATCGTTTTTTAGCCTGCACCTCCGTCTTACCTCATTTTACCTCTTCATGGTGGTTGAGGTACACAACGGATGCCTAGTAGGTACCTAGACTGGAGATTATGCTCCAGCTTTATTGACAGGCTCTTGGAAATAGCAGATTATGTAGGGAGAGGAATGTTTTCACTAAGGAACTCCTACTTGCTTCCGGATGACAACGGTGAATTTCCCCAGATGGAATCACTGTTGAAATCAAACTTCCAGTCGGGTCAGTCAGAATGACCCTAGATCATTAGGGTCATTTTTTCAATGTAGAGTTAAGTTTTGAAAGAGTGTCCCTAAGTCACTCTTTCAGGTATTAGCCCAGCGTAAATTTCAGCTAGCTTAATCAATACAGTTATCAAAATCATCACATCTCGAATAGTGATTGCATGTGACATGTGATTGACACCTGTGACTGTGATTGCGATAGCAGCTTTGGATCACACTTTTCTATATGATAGCAGTGAGCAATTGATATTGCTATTCAACCTAACTGCTCAGTGTTGAATGCTTATTTATTATTTGGCCTTCAAAAATCAAAAAGACACACATCGTGTTACCTTTTGTGTGAATCTCATTTGGTTGCAATTCTCAACCGAAACAAAGGGTCGAATAGGCAACCGAACCTTTTTTTGTGTTTTGTGTTTTTCGCACACTGCACATATGAGATATTCTTCCGCCCAGTCCCCTGTAGTATATATGGGCAGGACCCACAAGCAGGATACAGAACACAGAAGGAAAGAGCAATAGCGCCCTTACTTGAGTTTGTTCGAAAATAAGAAACAGAATTGCCAAAAACACACTGCAAACCAGATGTTCTTCTTCTTCCGCCCTGTCCTCTGACTATCTTGGACAGAGAGACGCACAAGTAAAACAGAGCACACAGAGGGAATGAACGATAACACTTGTGGTCGTGTGTCGTGTCGTGCTCGTGATTTCCTTTTCAGTGTTCTTTCTGAAATTATCCACACAAACTTGCTTAAAAGCAAATTTGCTCTATCCTTAACTCCTCACTTTAAACTGATAATAACGCTGCTAGTCTTTTTAACTGCTCTTTACCTTAACTGCTCAGTGTGATCGCTGCTAGTGGAATAAAGCTCTTAAGCACATCAATACTCTCAAAGATTTTAACAGTCCCGACTGTCAATGTTATCAAGACAAAAGAAGGAGATTCGTTGCTCTCCAGATCAGGTGAAATTTACTCAAGTTGCATCCAGAATATCCAGATCGTGTCGGAATTCACGTGAAAATTCATTTCTGTGCTTAGCCTCAGGATTTGACTCCGAAATTTGGTTGATATCGCACTAAAAAACTCTAACTTAGTGAACACCTAGTAATAGGCTAAAAGGAAGTGTGTTCGAAGTCATGTCAGGTCTCTTCGGTTCAATGTCTTCAGACGTTGCCTTTAAACGTCCCATGTACGGTTGCAGATATCACGGCTAACGTCAGTAGATAGAAATGACTTGAGAAGGCTTGACGGCGAGCGGCAACATCCTTAAGTGATCGCCAGGTCTTTCTCCAACAGAGTCTCTCAAAAATTGCTGCGAAATATTTAATTTCATGTCTTCACCGGACATTAATCCGCGATTAACATACAATTACTGATCTCCTAATCTAATCTACTAATTTACTAATTTCACTTAAATCACGCGATTAAGCATACAAATTTTAATCACCTAGGCAAGCGATTAGAACTAAACCCCTTCATAAAACTTATTAACTATGTTCACAAGCCTTTTTATGCCACATTGAACCTATGCGAAAATCTTTGAGAATCGAAAAAGGAAACTGATCGCCTTTTCGGTTGGTCGTCCGGAACGTACGGGAACATTCTAGAAACATTCGGAAACTATTTTCTTGGCAATCGTTTGACAGTTTCTCTTCTGGATAGAAGAGAAATTTTCTTCTGGTTTTGAATCCTGAATCCAGACCAGAAGCACACACACAATCATACGAAACATGTGTCAAGTTGGAGATACGTCATTTGCCCCTTGTAGCATAGCTTTTGCTTTGCAAATACAACGCCAGATAAACTTCAAATACCCCAATCTGGAAGAAGAACACCCTGATTCCGGATAGCCAACCGAAAAGGTCATGAAACTGTTCACATATGACAGATCTGTCACAAAAATATTTTCTTCTTTTTTTTTTTTTTTATAATGTACTCGCGAACAAAGGATTGGCTACCCTTTTAATGTTTAGCATCTCACGAGCGGAAAGGATTAAAAGAAGGGGAAAGGGATGAGAGGTACCGGTGCACTCTTGTTTTGAAAAGTTGTGGGTTGTATTGCGTAGGAAAGAGTTGTCGTGGTAGGACATTCCACATTCGCGTTGTACGGCTTATGAAAGAACCTCTTAACTTTACAGTACGCCCGAAAGTCGGCTCAAGGGTGAACTGATGAGCATTCGATCGTTGGCGAGTATTACGGTTGAATAATTTGAGGGGTGGAATGCAAATGGCTATTTCGTTGGAACACTGCTTGTAAAAAAAAAACGGTAAAACAGTGACAAGCAAGAGACATTGCGTCGATTCGAGTGAGTCGATAGACTTTGCAATATTTCTGTCACCTATGAGTTTTATCGCGCGTTTCTGGATCCTATCGAGCAGGTGCAGTGTTGTTTTAGGAGCACCAGCCCAGACATGGGAGTTATATTCTATTTTAGGGCGGATATAGGCCTTATATAAAATAGCCAAATCAGAAGGGGTGAAATATTTCTTGCACCTTTTAAGGAAACCTAGGCATTTCGCAGCGTTCTTGACGTCGAGAATGTGGTCATTCCAACTAAGGTTGTTATTGACACACATACCGAGAATGGAAAGCGTTTCGGTTTCGTCGATGCAAGTGCCATTCATGGACAATGGCTGGGTGTTTCGGTTTTGCTTCAATGACAGAAGACAGCATTGAGTTTTAGAAGCATTAAACTCTACTCTATTTTGAGATCCCCATGATACAATGCTGTTAAGGTCAGAGTTTAATGAGTTTGACATACGCTGCCGTTCCAGTTCAACGTCCGAAGAGCAGGGACGAGGAGCTGAGAACGAATATGAAAAACTGAGGTTGCTGTCATCGGCAAAGGAATGAATTGGATTAGTAGTAGCAGACAAAAGATCATTTATGAAGATTAAAAAGAGAGTCGGAGACAAAACAGAGCCCTGGGGAGCCCCAGCGTTTATTTTGTGAATTGCAGACTTGAACTCATCCAAAACAACTTGAATTGAACGGTCCGAAAGGTAATTACTAATCCATTGAATAAGAGATTCGTCGATTCCAAATGCACGCATTTTCGACAAAAGAGCTTGATGCCAAACTCTGTCAAATGCTTTTGAAATATCAAGCGCAACAATCTTGCTTTCACCATGAATATGCAAGGAATGGTTCCACTTTTCAGTGAGATATGCCATCAAATCACCAGTGGACCTTTTGCTACGAAAACCGTATTGCCGGTCATTAAGGAGTTTTCGTGATTCAAGATATTTCATAAGCTGATAATTAATCAGCGTTTCCATGACCTTAGAGAGAAGGGAAGTTAGTGCAATTGGACGATAGTTAGAGGGAGAAGAAGAATCGCCTTTTTTAGGGACGGGCTGGAGAAATGCTGTTTTCCATCTACTCGGAAAGAGACCTGAGGAGTAGGACCGATGGAAAAGCTTACACAATGGTTTTGCCAGCGTGGAAGAACACCTCTTCAGAACTATGCGGGATATTCCATCTGGACCAGCGGATTTGTGAATGTTGAGATCTCGAAGTACTCTCATGACTGTACGAGTGCGAAAATGAATTTGTCCCATTGTATATTCGACGCGCTCAAGTACAGGTGGGGACATCGCAGAATCTGGGAGCATGGAGCTAGCAGCGAAATGCGCTGCAAGTAGATTTGCTTTGGCCATAGAGGTGACAGCTGGAATGTCATTGTAAACGAGTGTTGGGATGAAATATGAGGCACAGTTTTTAACATTTTTTACGAAAGACCAAAAGTTTTTACTAACCTTGGGACAATGTAGTATTTTCTGCCTCAGCTTTTGGTCGTATTGGAACTTAACACAGCGAATATGAGCATTACAATCATTTCTGGCTTGCTTAAACTTTTTTCGGTTTACCTGAGATGGGTTGGCCTTGTAGGACCGAAAACATAACTCCTTCAACCTAATCGCCTCTTTACAGCTCAAGTCATACCACGAGTTCACCTTAGGTTTGATACTCTTAATCCTGTGAGGGATGAAAGATGTCATACCAAGGAGAATGGTGTTGGTTATCATATCAGCAGCAGCATTTTCGTTGTTATCGAGAAAGCACAAGGACCAATTAAAACGACCGAAGAAGTTATTAAGGCCGTCCCAGTTTGCTTTCTCGTACCGCCAGACTGTTCGTTTAGGAGTTATTTCCTTATTGGGTTGGCCACCCAATAAGAATTTGGCTGATATGACGCAGTGGTCTGACGAACCTAGAGGAGATAGTACATTTACGGTGTACTTATCGGGATGGGAAGTTAGAAACAAGCCCAAAGTGTTGGCGGAATGATTGTTAATGTCAGGTACCCGTGTAGGCTCGTTTACAAGTTGCGTCAGATTATTTAACGCAGCAAAGATCTCAACATACCTTCCTTCGGGTGTTGACTGACCAGAATGTCGAAGCCACTTAGAATTGTGAATATTGAAATCGCCCGTAATCACGATTTCATTATTAGGATGCAGGGAAACAATTCTTGTGGTGGAATCAGTGTATCAATCTCATAACAAGTTAATGCACTGCCAAAGTTTGGGCTTCTGTACACGAAACAGTAATGAATGGTTTGTCTACGGACGGTGAAATCTATCCACATGAAATTAAATTCCGGGTTGTAACAGGTGTTGAGTTGTGGAGGAAAGTGGTAGACAATATCATCACGTATATACACGGCGAGGCCTCGGCGAGGAAAGAATAATGGCTCTAAGCGATACCCAGGCAGTTTGAAACCCGGCTCGATTTCGCCGGTTTCAAGATTTTTGCCTAAAACCTGAGTTTCGCAAAGAGCCAAAACAGCTGGGCTGTGTATACAGGTATGGACGTATGCAGCTGTTATGTTTGTCCATGGCGGAGCCACTTCGGGATTTTTTACTAATCGTCTCCGCGCCGATAATTGATGTTTTATGGTCGGTGGAGACAAAGTATTCCAACCTTCAAGTAGTCAGAAACAGTGACAACACTTCTGCTACTTACAAATGCAAGCCCTTGAAGAAATGCCGGCTCTGATGTCCTGGGTTTCACGCGGCAATAAAAGCGAAACCCCTGGTTTGAAGATGAGTCTTGGCACTTTTACATGCAGCCAAACAGAAAGAATATAAGGTGCGTAGAAGAACTAGATCTAGAGCTGCTCGCAAGCTCTACGAGCAGAAGAAGAGAGAGGATTACCGGCTTCCGAGAAGGAAAATAGTGAGTGTGTATAAGATGGGCGTGGCTGACGAAAGAGAGCGATGCTACAGAAAAATGAGTCTTAAACATTTTACCAGAAGGTTAGAAGCACCTGTGAAGTCGCAAATGTTCGAGAAAAAAATTCTCAAAATGAATCTGGGGCAAATCGTAGTAGAATCGCAGTCGGTGCTGATGATTTGACTTTGTGATTGTATTTACCAACCATTGTTGATAAGAAAAAACTCTCACGAATTTTTATGCTGACAAAGCCCAGGATTTGGAACCTAGTGTTAAATTTCCTTCTGTTGAATTGAACCGTGAACCACTAAATGTGTATTTAGGGTTCAAGTCACCACCGACACGATAAAATTTAAGCCACAGAGGATCAGTGACGCAAAATTTGTTCAGGACAAATATCTTGTGTCTTGCTGGTGTTGAGACTTTTTACATTGCATTAATCCTGCAATTTAAAAATACCACATTGTTATAAAATGACTGAATAATTTTTCCGAAAAATAAAAAAAGCCGGATTAACGAAAAGAGGGATGAAATCACGACCGCTCATTGCTAGATGGCCGATTTTGAAGAAGGAACTGAACTCGAAAACACATTTTTGATATCTACGTGACAACCCCCAACCGCTGCTGTTTCCTTTTTGGGTAGATAGCACACTGCACGAATTGATGCTTCTTTATCTCATGATTATGACCATTCCAGATTGCTTCAACTACCTATTATGGCGAGTGTGTGCTTTGGGTACAACCACAAAAATTAAAAATCCTCAAACACAGGATAAAATAACGACACTTACCACGACACTACCGTGCCGGGACACTCTCACGTGTATTTAATTTTCCATTCGGTTTTTGATTACGGTCGGCGCAGGAACCCCGGAAAGGAACCAATTTGTATTCAGTCAAAAGTTGGTGCCTATTCCAACGAATCGGTACCACTGTAGCTATAGAAATATGCCCACTCATGCCAATTCTTATTGCTCCAATTCGGCTTTATAACTACGACAATGGAATATTCCAACCGTTACCTGTATATCTTCCGTACAAATTAGCATATACACTCGCAACCAACTGGAACATTTGAAAAATACGAAACCAAGAAAAAAATAAACACATTTTGGGTTCGAGGTTTTGCCCAAAGGCCGCAGGGTCATCTCATTGGCTTTCGGCACAACCGACCACATTCGCATAATTGTGGTCCAAGAGCTAAATTGCACAGCCGAATGCTGTCGATTGCCATTGAGGTAACCAAACTCGTGAACAAGACCACATGTATACAAAGCCGAAAACCCATTACCCGCATGAAAATAGCCCCTCAGGATGTTGAATATCCTTTCTATCTCCTGCGCGTACGTGGAAAATCATGACCACAAAAACAAAACAAAAAAGTTTTCACTTTTTTCGGTCGAAGAGATAAGCCGCATGTTATGTTACGACGACGATTCCCTTCGCGGCAACCAAAGGAGCTTGGTGGCAAGGTACACCGTATATAGGTATACCATGTCCTTTAGTCCTTATTTGTTGTGTAAAGTTTGTGTTTGTATATCTAATAGCACAAACGTGCATACGTACTTAGAGCAACAGCATTTGCATTTTTTCCCTCCTTCTGTGTTTTCACTTTTGAAAGCAGCAAGTAAATATTTGATTTCGTTCCGACCTCAAAGTCGCTGGCGTTTGCGGAATTTCTTTGAGTTGAGTATGGGGCAGGTACACTGCCTAAATTCCCATATGGTAAGCAAAGCCGAATAGAGAACCCATGTCCTTGGAGATGGTTCCACCATGTCGTGGTATTTTATGTTGTTTGGCCGATAATTGGAAAAATTTACTTTTTATAGTGCGGTTAAGGTTGGTATACCTTGCCTAAGTTGTGCGGCTATAAGGACGAGCGTTTTCGAACGTATACAAATTGTATAGCAACCATGTTCGACGATTTCCATCCATTTGCCAGCACAAACAACCAAGTCGCCCGGGATTCAAACTTTCCGTCGAATTTAATAGAATTATTAAGTGCGATACTGCCAATAGGGAGTACGACTAAGGCGTGACGCAGCTTGTGGTTGTGGCAAAAATTTCATTAGCCCGCAACGCTCCCGAGTTTTAGTAATTTCCATTCACTTTCGTTTTTGTTAGCTAAGGGATTATTATCGACATAACATTGCGGCGCAAAGTGTGCTGGTATACAGGGGATTGTAAATATATAATTTAAAAGAATAAAATAGAGCTTCGGGAAATTCGAAATAGCTGAGTGAAGTTGGGTATTATACCTGGGTGTAGCTTTAGTTATTTACATGGATAATGAAGAAAAGCAAGGACCTATAATAGGTACTCCACAAGGATGGGCGGATATATTGTTTCTACGGTGACGCATTAGGGGTAAACGAACCTAGTTACCACTTGAAAGAGTATCTAAAAAAGTTTACATTTAAAAATTTCTAGGTCTTGTAATCACATACAAATTTGAGGTTTTGCAAAATATAGGAGTACTTTTCAGGTAAACTATGCACACGTGTTCTCAACACGAAGAAATTTTATTGGTGGCATTCTTAAGATCAATTAAATTTTAAATTGAAGATAATTAAGGGAACGTAAACTTGGGCTAAATAATGTAAGTAGAGTTAAAGTCTTAGACGCACGACTACCAGAATGAAGAAGAGGTTTGTTTTTAATGTCGTCTAAAATCTTTAATATAAAAATTAAATGTTTGTCAAATATAAACATCTCAGGTGACCTTGAATAAAGAGACGATGAATATTTAAAGTAATGCTTTAAAACTTTGGTATCACATGCAGAGTTTGTCTTAGCTTTAGCTTTGATTATTCTGGAGACTTTCTGAACTACGCCAACTACAAAGGCATCAGTCACCTTTATGTCTCATAAAAGGTACTTTCTACTGTAGGTATACTGTACTGGTGAAAGCCTAAAGTCGTTTGGTCAACAATCTGAAAGGTCCATATCAGTGTGACTTTAGGCCACAAAAATCCACCATCGATCAAATACATATTCACATTTCGGCAGATCATAAAATATAAAAGCGAAACTCGGCTTATAATGATCTAATTGGGGCAATATCTAGCCTTGTCATCCCTGCCCAAAATGGGCATTTAGTGTAGATGGAAGACTCACACTGTTCCATCAAGATCGGTGAAGACGTCATAACCTCACCGATTCCTTTTATGTCAAAAAAGAGGAGTCGGTGAGGTGTGACGACCCAACACAACGCTATCTCAGTAAAGTGCAACACCTGCCTCAACTGGTGCCATCTCCGTAACTGCCTAGGTCTGTATACCCATCGCGGATTAGAATACCAATTTCACATGCAGGAGCTGCAGTCTCAACCGGCAACAACAACACCTACAACAAACAATTTCAAATCGACAACAACAACAACAGCCACTCAAACTCAAAATCCTTCAATGGAACTGTAACGGCATTTAAGGAAAAATCCACGAACTAACTGACTTCATGGACCGAAATCATATCCTTAAAATGCCATCTAGGAAAACAAGCTGACCTTGAAGTCAAATAGATCAACAGACTCGGTTTCTAACAGGAATTGGCAATTACTTCATTTTTCCAAGAGGCAGAACGGAAGACTAAGTCGGCGGACTGCCATTTCTTATTCATCAGACCATCAAATACAGGCTAATGTATCTACCATCGCCGCCAACGTCTGACACATTCCTCGAACCACACGGCATCTCCATCACTTTCAACGCAGACATTGAATTAGTCAATATATATATGCCACCCACCAGCAGCTGCGCTCCCCCCTACCATTCGTCGATTGATCACCTCATGCACGGAAGCAACATGTTGGTCTTAAGTGACCTCAACGCCCACCACAAACTGTGGTTCTCGGCACTTGCCACCGACACCCGTGGGACAATCCTTGCAGAACTCCTGGACAATTCGGATTTCTGCGTTCTGAATGCGAATTCACCGGCCAGAATCTCTTGCAACTGCCAAAGCTCCCCAGACATCAGACTTGCCAGGGCACCTCTTCTGACCACCCTCACCTGGAGAACCAATACCATCCTGGGCTCTGACGACCTGTCAGTAACCATTGCCATTGAAACTGCTGATAATTTCTAAGTCCCCGAAAATAGAATTTTCATAAATTTCAACAAGGCGGACTGGGTTAATTTTACAAGCTACACGAACAACTGTTTCAGAAACCTGCCACCACCAACGAATGCCTTCACCGGCAAAAAAGCACTCCGCAAAACCCTCGCACAAGTAGTTGTACGTGTTTTATACCCGCAGGAAGGATTCCCATGGTCCGATAAAACTTTCCAGTCATAGTCGCCAGACTAGCCGACGAACACAACTCCATCTGACTAACTATGATGGACTAAGCTGATGAAAGAATTCAGCTCCTGAACCCAGAGATTCGCCGTTTTGTCAACGAACTCTGCAAGAAGAAATGGTTCTTGCAGAGTTCGTTGGCAAAACACTTTGCCAACTGTTATCTTGGCTCGGGTGTCAAGAGGCTGTGGTTCACCTTCAAAAGTTTTGCCAGCCCGACTAAACAAGTGACAGCATAGCAATTTCGTTCAATGGAAATACAGTGAGCGACCCCATGACGTGCGCCAAATTTTTTAACCAACAGTTCATTGAACACACGCACAGCATCAGCCGCTATAAAAGAGCTACTGGCAGGAAATTACACCGCCTCTGAACCGACGGTGCCTCCCACAGTTTCACTTCGGTGAAAGTTGTGGCTTCCATAGCGAAGGCTAAATCTTCCAAGGCTCTCAGCTCAGACGGGATTACAAAGCTGATGTTCAAAAAGCGCGGCAAACCAGGGCTAGATTACCCCGCCTCTGGTCTAACCCTCTTCCTAAATTCGCTGCAGATCCCAGGAATTTGGGAGGTTGCCCGGATAATCCCACTAAACAAGCCAGGAAAGAGAACTGATGAAGGATAATCATACCGATCAATCTCTCTTCTCTCCCCGGTCGCGAAAGTACTTGAAGCCTTACTTCCTCCTGACCTTACCGAACATCTTACACTAGCTTCACATCCACAGAGCTTCAGCAAAATGCACAGCACCACCACAGCTCTTAACGAGATTGCATTACAGACGGACTGAACCAACGGCAAACTTGTTTCAGGACTGCCGCTGTCGCGCCGAACCTATACAGTGCGTTTGACACTGTGGATCACGCCATATTTCTACACGACATGCTGGAGTCCTCTTTACCCAACATACACGAGCGGTGGATAGCAAACTGCCTAAGTGGCCGCCAATCGTATATCGAGTTTCGTAACGTCAAACTTCAGAATAGACGGGTTAGGGAGTTCCCCAATTAGGCTTTGTATCGCCTATCCTCTTCAACTACTACAATCTCCAAACTGCCCTTCCCGCCTTACGGAATAAACATTGTGTCATATTAAGCTGACGACTGCACTGCTCTTACCACTGGTCCCAACGTACCTACTATGCGCAGAACCAAACCGTTACCTCCCAGTCCTGGAGAGCTTTTTCAATGACTACAACCCCTAATTGTCGGCCGAAATATCAACAGCAACCTATCTAGCAGCTCCTGGGGGAAGGAGAAAGAAAGGTTTTTTGCCACCTACCTAAAAGGCTATTGCACGATCCATGCTAAACTATGCTGCCCCAATCTGGACGGCACAATTAAGTGACATAAACTGGCGGCATCTTCAGACCTGCCAAAATTCGACAATAAGGACAATCACCGGATGTCACCTGATGTCCCACAAAAAACACCTACACACAAAGACGAAGCTGCTGCCAGTAATGGACCACAACACCATGCTCTCAAAACAGCTCCTGCTAGCGTGCCACCTCCAAGACCACCCCAACCACTCAATCACCATGGTATCACAACCACCTCGTGCCATACGCAATTAACTCCCAACGTATACAAACACGAAATCAGTACATGCACGGAGCGACCTGATTTCAACCTGTAAACTTACAAGGTGCCTATCCCTTTCGAGGATTCACCAGTCGACCGTGTCCAACACCACCCTTTCGCCCAAACATAGAGCTTGGTGGTAGCGGACTACCGATCGCACGGGGGGAGCGCAGTCTACCACGCAAGACAAGGACCACTCTGGCCCAGTTACGCTTTGCTTGGCGCCGATTCCATTATAACAACATGAGCCGCCTCGACCCGTTCATCCTAGACATATTGTCCTGACTGCAGAAATGGCCCACATGACACCAGACACATTTTCAACTGCGCAGCAAATCCCACCAACTTGCGGACGACCGCACTCTGGCTTAAACCTATCGACGTAACCATTTTCCTGGATCTAGAAACTGACCTGTCACAAATGGATTAGTAGCTGCTATAACAACAACAACATGTCAAAAAAGAATTAAGACAAGGTTTTGCCCTGTCATGTGACTTTTTAAAGCTCATACTTGGTTTGTACATAGGATTGTACAAACAAATTTGAAGCTCATACTTGGATTTGTACATAGCTCCTACGCCAACACTAGAGCCATAATATTGGGAAAGTCCCTACAATTTTTCTGTGCCGTGACATAAGACCAAGCGACGTAGGACCAAAATCTCAAAATTTGGCCTTAAGTCACTTTGTGAAAGTGACATAAGACCATATTGTATCGTTTAATGTTGTGACACTTCATAAAGCGACATTAGCCCAAATTACCAAAGTGTCATAAGGCCAAAATTGAAAATTTGGTCTTTTGTCACGGCACCCAATTATGCGTATACAAAGACAACATTGACATAATCGGGAAAACACAGCTTTATGTCAAGTCAATGAAGCCTTTGTGAGTTTTGGAACGGAAGCGGCGAACATGTGCTTAACAGTCAAGGAACCAATCAATGAGTCAAAACCCAATCAAGAAAAGTCACCTAACACCTACAAATGCTAAATCTTGCCAATCTCTGCTTCTTTGTGCTTAAAGATAATTGAGTAATAAAGCTCTCTCTCAAACATCTGTTCATTTATAGGACCTTCATCATTCCAGTCATTCTTTACGGTGCAGAGGCATAGACCTCGATTAGTGGTAGATAAGTGGGAGACGATTAAAAATAAATCCCGAAATGTCTTCACCGCACAAACTTTGCATTTACTTTGACGCGAGCACTCTCTTGTCATTTTGGCTCTTAAAAGAGCGAGTGACGATGACATTTCCTAGGAGCGAGAAATAGTTTTATTGCTAAAATCTCAAATGAAAATACATTTTTGACAGATCTGTTAGACGTGGATAAAGGTTTTAAAGGTTTGTGAATAGGGTTTAAAGCATAAAGTGGTGTTTGCAAACTATGAATAAGATTCATAAGAAGGTTTTTTTTAAACACTTGCCGAGAGGATTTAAATATGTGTATGGTCTATCACCAAATTTAAGGGAGACTTGTTAGGGACTTATCTAAATCGTGGTTAGTGTTTTTTGAGAGACACAAAAGGCTTTTTCGAGAGGAAAATCCTTTGGTTTATTTTTGGTCCCGGCTGACGAAAGGTTTATATAACGTCAAACTGTATGGGTTGTTGATGTTATATCTCCCTTTTCACAGCCGGGATCAAGGGAAATGGCTCAAAATACAAATGCTGCGATGGCTGGCTCATCTAGAGTGCGTGGACACAACGCCTCAGCACGGAAAATATTGGAATCCGCCCTGCAGGGACCGTGCAGTAGAGGAGCACCGAAACTCAGGTGCCGCACGCAAGTGAAACTTCGCGTGTGAAACTGCAGACGTCTAGCTGTAGATAGAGCTGACTGGCGCAGCTATGTTGGCTGAGACCCAGGTTCACCCCAGACTGTAGCGCCACTTTAAGTATAGGTAAGTACTTTATGGTTTGTACAGCAGCAATGGTCCATAGCAAGAAGAGTCAAAATACAACGACTGCAATGGCTGGGTCATTTAAAGTGGAAAACAGCCAACGCTCTATCCCATAGAATCTCCGAAAGTAACCCGAATACTCGCAGCACAGTAGCGAAGCAAGGAGACTCAGGTGGCACACGCAATTATGGAAGGGGACCTCACACTCAAGTCAAATTCGCGTGAAAAACTGCAGACGGCTAGGTAGAAACAGAGCTCTCTCGGCTGGTTATACTTTAAAACATCAAAGATTAAATGCACAGCAGTTCACCCTTGAGTACCAGCATTAGGGTTCTTTTATTCTACTGTCAACGCGAATATGCGGGAGGCTTTGACACAATCAGCCGTTCCTCTGCAAATATACACCGGAACCTCTCCATTTTAGCTCTTCCACGAGCGCGTAAAAAAAATCCTATTATCCATAAAATGAGTCCATTTTTGGTTTGGGGCGTGTTATTTTTCGCGGATCAGCAGAAGGTTTCGCTTCACCCAAAAGCAGATTTTAAGAATACCAAAAGTATACTTAATAAATTATAGGTTGAAAAATCAATCAGAATCCTTTTCCACAAGTTTCATCGTAGGTCTGGTACAATAAGACAAACATTCTCATCATTCGCGGGGTATGTAGAATATACTGAAATCTCCGACACTACCCTCATTGCAATAATAAACTCTTTTGTTTTAAAAAATAGTGTGACAGCTGTTCGACACTGACTTTTCCACCGCAAGTTTCCAATAAAAATCATTTTCTAAAGAAATCCAATCAAAACTTGTATAATTTTTTGTCAAGTCCTGAAAGTTAAATTGCAAAATACCAAAACCATATTAGGAATAGGTTTAGGATCTGAAGAACAAATATAAAAAGTTGTATATCGAAATCTTCCAAAATTTAATTCAAATCATCCACACAACAACTTTTACCTCAGCAAAAGTTCGAACATCGAGAAAAGGACAGTTGTCGGGAATCTATATGCACCGTTTCCATAACCGTCAGAGTGCAACAAAAACCGATACCTATACCTGTTTAAAAATCCCAGCTTGGCCGTGATCCTTATATCCACTATACTGACAGTTCACAAGTTGCCGAAAATATTTTACATATAGAGCAATTCTCCAGTAAACTCGGTCCAAATTCGTTATGTGTGTCAGTGGAGTTTGTCCTTAGTGCTCTTTTTTTCTGCGAAAAAATCAACTCCAAATGGCCATGTTCGGAAAACTTGTTTAAAAGTTCAATACAACCGAATGAAGGGACATTCGATTTTCGCAAGAACGCCACTCGAAACTATTTTTTCCCAGTTCAATGGGAAAACTAAAAGCTTAACACCGGCAAGCGATTACTTTTTTTTCGTCCTGCGAGTTTCTGTGTAGTTTCAAATTTGGTCTTTCTCGCCAGGTTAAAGGTATAAAAAAAAAACAACATATACCAAACAAGCCTTTGATGTTATGAAAAACCAATTTTGCGAAACTTTTGTTATCCCTCGCCAAAGTCACAAACTAACCCCGCCCCCTTGTTTGTGGGTATTTTTTTTTTTGTTGCGAATAAAGGGAAAACTATTTCATAACTTGTCCAGGGTGAAAGTTTTGCGTTTGACACAGCATCATCAGCTAATTAGGATTTGGTGCTGATTAAATCCTTTCAGGACACAAAAATTTTCCCGATTATTGTGATGGCAATCATTGAATTTCGGAAAAGTAATTAAAGTGGATCCGGTCATGTTACGCAACGCAACAGCATCGCAATCAATCAGTATTTTTGAGGTTATGACGTTGACGCTTTATCCCACTGATGAGGGATGAGGGGCCATAACTAATGTAAAAAGTTTTAATTGTGCCTAGTGGTGGGTGTGATTATAGTTTGTATACATATACACATACATGGCTGATGGATTGTTTAATTATATTGATTCCGCCTTTACTACGCTGATGCTGTTTGATGAAGCAGCGCTGTAAATACCACAATCACATGCATTTGCCTCAATGATATTTGCTTGTTCGGATGAGTTGATGTGAATATAAGAGCCAATCAAGATGTTTGCTTGGCTGTTTTCATAAGCCCTTAGCAGGACCATTTATTTGCTCCACTTGGCTTCCACTAAAGCTTTAATAATAGGGAGTTGCTTCGATGCTTAATATAATAACACAGAAAGATTTTTTAGGGAAATTGGCTAATCACTAGGTAGTATAGGTATTGGAATTTTAATTAAGTACCTACTTTATTTGAAATATTTAAGCTCACTGAGGGCAATAGTGCACCCAATAGTTGAGCACATTTAACCAAGATTCAACAGCAATTAAACTACTCTCAATAATTAAATTCTCTCGTTAATGTAAATCGCACTTTCAATCCCGGCACAATTAAATGTCCCATTAAAGCCGCATCTCGCAAAACCCTCACTCAAAGGACGACATATGCCCTCACGAAATTGCGGTTAAGCTGATAACAGGTTGCGTGTGACACTTACAAATAAAACCGCCACACCCATCAATTATGAGAGAAAATTATCTCCCTTGTCATGTCAGTTGCAAACTGTTGTGTGTGTCTGACTTCTAGACATCAAGTAGATTGCCAACGCCCCATTAATATGACCGACTGTAATAAACACATCGTCAGTGTTGGGCCAAAAAACCGCACGGGCACCCTACAAGTAGGGCCCACCTATACTATATCACAGTGCACGTCTAATTGATGTCGCTCATACGCCCCAGCATGACACCCGCACAGTCTGTGTTGAAACAACACTCTTTGATGGACAGCGCCGCCGCCCCGCCATCTAGGCATCAGAGTGTACGTCTACTCGAGGCGCTCTATCTTGACAGCCGTCCTCTCAAAGGATAACTGCTTGTCACTTCTATCGAAGATCGCTTTGCATTGGATTCGCTTCAAATCGGCATGGGAATTGGTAATAGCACACCCCATGCTGGGCGCCTCCGGTGTCTGTCTACCTTAACATGTCCCTTGTTCCATTCATTTATATACGAACCCCGATGATTTGATTTGTGAAATTTATTATTATCGATATTTATGGCAGCTTTCCTCTTGGAATATCCATCAAAGGTGCTTTATTGGTAAACGTAAATTGTTACGCCCTCGCAGACATATTAATTTCGCTACCAGATTGCGACACTCGTCATCGTCGTCATCCCTGGGCAAGCTCGCACTCGCACTATATCCGGGGGACCAAAGCCGAAGCGCACACATAAAATTGTTTATTCATGACATTTTGACAGGCTTTTCTTAGGTTTTCATGTTCCCAGTCGGTCTTTATGTGGGTTTGTCGTTGTCGTTGTCGTCCTTCACCTGTATACAATATAGGGGAATACTTCTTATACATACATATATATATTATACTTGTTACGTATTCAGGAATGCAAAGAGATTTAAATAAAAAAAATTTAAGCCCCCAGATGCCTATTGTGATTTCCAAGGCGGATCCTCTTTTATCGATTATGTAAATAAAGTTTCTTTTTAAATTTGTAAGTAAGACATTTGGAAGGCGTTATTACGCGCGAACAGCAGGACACTCTCAAATGGAAGGCGAAGGAAAAAAAAAAAGAAAAAAAAATGAAAGTAAGGTTACATGATAAAAATGTCAATTTAGGCAGTTGGCCATGTAGTAGTATGTCATTTGGGGGGTAGATTTGATTGGGTACACCGGCCACCTCAGCACGTGCTTCATCAATTTGTAGCCTTAATATTTCGTCTACAAATTGTAACGAAAAAGGTGTGCTATGCAGGTGATGGAAGATTGAAACTTAAGTGAATTCTTAAAGCTTGAAGTTTTTTTTTATTCTATCGCCTATTGAATGTTCATATAGGGTGTTATAGGGTTTAAATAAATAAAAATATTCGGTTTGGAATTCAATACTCTTACCCCTTTTCCACGATGTTTTTATTTCGTGAATATGAGGCGGCTCGGGCCATTATAATCATTTTAAAAATGAGTTGAATATTTTTTAGGTGAAGCGAAGAGGCTCGTGTCTTCTCTAGTCTTTGACGCACATACTTTCGGGAGCACCTCCGACTGGAAGTTTTGTCCTTGATCGGAGATATAACGCGCCTATACAAACCCAGTTTTCCACTTTCTGGTCGACAACGGCCTTAGCTAGCTGGTTTGTACTCGTGGATTTTATTTCTTGGATTGAGTATGAGTCCCTCAATAGCTGCACACGTGATACAGTTCCGGCACCAGATCTAAAAGAGCCATAAAAGTCAATTGTGGGCATGACTGTGGGCAGATCTTATCAACTTCCATACTTTGTCTGTACAATATGTACCATGCTACACTCCAAGTCTCAATTGTCTAGCTCAATTTTGAAGACCTAAAAACTTCACTAACACAAACAGACAGACGGACGAACGGATGGAAACGACTTAATCAATTCACCTATCGGTCTCGATCATGTCTCTTAGGGGTCTAAGGCTTACCGTGATTATTTCACTGTGTTACAAGCTGCGCATTAAAATTGATATATGAAAACTTCGTTTCTCTAAGTAGGTACGCTAAACAACGAAAACGGACCTCAAACACAAAGTAAGAAAGGCCCTTTTCCTAAAAACTAACTTTCCTTGTTAAAAAATATGAAATCCCCTTACAATAGACCTATCTCCCTGAATTAAGCTGATAATTTTCCCATGAGAAAAGACTGGAAAATGGCCCAGGAAAATCTGCGATTCCTATGCCCTGAAGCCAGTCTAGACAGGAATAGACACAATGGTACCCATCCTGGGCAAGCTGTTCAGCTGAAGCCTGGACTACGGTCACATGTAGGAAGCCTGGCGGAAAAAACAATTACCCAATCACTATCATGGAAATCATATTCCATCCGCCGACCCACGCTGTATTGTGAAACTATAGAATTGTCAAGGGACTCAAAAACCTTAGAATAAACTTTAAAAGCAAACAATAGTTATAGAACCCACCATAAACAGAGACACCATATCCTGTCAATCTGTCATCGAATCTATCGTTACATTTGAGGTGTAAGTCCATGAATGATATACTGGCTATACACGATTGTCTTTAGGCCATCGTACTTAGTATACGATGTTCCCTTGACCGTCCTTACAGGCTTCAGTTCGAACTTTATACCTTTGATTGTCCTTCATTATTTGCTAAGCCTGGTGCGCTTGTATAGTAAAATCATTAGTGCAGGAGTTTAGAACTCCGTCAATCGAATCTTAAAATTCGAAGTAGACAAAAATTAGCTAGAATATATACAACGTCTAGTTGGAGTCTGTATGTCAGGATGTCTTCGCTCCACCCCGCCTATGGCTTTTAATGTCATATTGGGTCCGACATCAATTTAAACATATATTCGAGGGTGAGCATTCATTGTCTGCTTCCTTCCAGTAACCCAGACTAAGACTCCCATTATAATAGAGGCGGCCAATAAGCTATTGGCTTTTTATTTTAAAAACTGAAGACATTTTCAGCACGGCTTTCGTAAAAATCCCTCTAAGAGATGAATGGAAAAAACTCAAAACCAACCCCATCCTGGTTTGACCTCTTCTGGTGTACAGGTGGTCAGGGACCATTTAAGACCTTCAGTCTAAAATGGTGACAGTGACCGAGTGTGGTAGTTATGAAGAACTGCCCCAAGCAGACTATTCAGATAGTTTACGCAAAAGGCTTTCTATTAACCAAGCAGAAGCCCTTGCCATCCACTTCAGTGTTAAAATAAAGCTAAGTTATACTAACTTAATCCTACCTTACTGGAATTAACTAATACTAGCTAAAGTAGGGGCAACTACATCAGTGCTTGCACCATATTCTGTAGATTCAGTAAAAGACACTTCAAGAAATTTTCTAAGAACCTAGCCTGAATAGAATCCAACGAACTCTGGCTTAACACACCAGAACGCTTGTCCATACAATTTTTTCCAAGATTCTCTACCAGGAAGCCTTATCTGTACCCCACCAACCTGGATTGGGCTTTTTTAAAAGTCCTCACTGGCATTTTGAGCAGCCATTGCAAACTAAAGAATCATGCCGGCTTCTCCCCGGATTCGAGACCGAAATCTGACATCTGAGTCGAATGAGCCATGTCCGTTCATCCGTCCCTCGGTCAGTATATGTTACCAATTTTTAGGCCTAGCTAAAAAAAGCTGGAATTTTGTGTTTAAGCTCTCCGTCATCTGAACCAATACAAAAATCAAATTTCATTGACGTAGGACGCTCAAGATTTGGTATTCAATATATCCTTGCGTAAGAGTCTTGTGATTGGCATTTAAAAAAAAAGCGATAAAACCCAGGCAATTGTAAATGATGCTGTATTATGCTAAGATTACACGATTGACAATAAGCGTCAATATTTACGCTTTTTTGATGATCAATCGACATCAATGGTGTAAAGGTGCAATTTTTTTACATCAATCTGCGCCAATTTTGTTCACCCCTAGATCGTCCTAGATCTTCTTCTACCAAAAGTTGCGTAATAGTTTCAATCGTGTAAATGAACCTTTTTGGAACACATCCGCCAATCGACAACCAGATTGCTCCAACCAATGGTTGAAATCTCTGGCTCCAACCATAGCCGTCAATTTGAACAAATTTCGCGGGAAAATGTTACGGCCAAACGCTCGGATGCGGTAATTTACTTCCGCATGTTTGTATCTTGCTTTTGAATAGCCGGTGCCACCATTTGCAACAACTCATTGAAGTTGGATTCGTTCATGCGCAAATAATTTTTATACAAAATTTTTTGGTTTTCGACATAGCAAAACATCTTAAGCAAACTGTTGTGCTCTCCGTACGTTGACAAACACAAAGGCTCGAAGTACAGCCCGACCTTTTGTCGGTGCCTTTTCTTCAATAAAATGCTGGTGCTGGGTATAAAATGCAACAAATACAAAGAAGGCTGCTGCCCTTCTTTTTTCACTTTTGCGCATTTTAGAAAAAGCAAAATCAACATGTATTTGTTTATCGTATCAAAAATAAAGTATTTTCCGCACATATGCAGTTGCTTTTTGGTTTTAATTGGGGGCTTTAAACACTTGGTCTTTTTCAGAATTTTATTTTGCGACCAAAGACGATACCAAAACTAATTTGACACTTATGGCAGTAAACGTCAGCCAATGGTTTAAGCCAAAAGGGTTAATCGTGTAAACAGCTTACTTGCGATGTTGACGGTTGACTCTTTTTTCAAAATAACGCAAATCGAAAATTTTGTTGACATTGCTTGAATTTACACTTTTAAGTAATCGTGTAAGTCAGTTGAAATATCTATTTTCGCTTCTGTCATTATTGCATCAATCGCGCGTAAAATTGTTGATGACAGATTTACGCTTTTACGTCAATCGTCTAATCCTAGCATTAGAATTATCTCCAATGATCTATGCAACCCATGATTAATTGTGAATCTTTCTTAGTTTTCAAATAAACAGTATCAAGAAAAAATCGCTGATGAGCCAACTACTACTTCATTCTATGGCATGGCTTTGTCAGGAAGCCGAAATCAAGTACATAAACGCGAAAGATAAGTAACTTTATCGTTAACCCAACGTTGCCGTGATAGGGGAGTTTTACTGCGATCGAAGAACTGGCGAAGTTGGCTGGTCTTTAAGTTAATGAGACAAGCCTAGGCACAAATTATCAACAAGACATTCACTCTTTGTAGCAGGAGTTCATCTACCTTGGAGTAACAGCAACTCCTCAAATGATCAGCCAACAGGATTTTTAAAACCGAACCTGAGGCTTTCTTAATTTGAACAGTCTAATAATTATGCTTGAAGGAGACAAAAAGCCGACAGAGGTAGTAGGTGCCGAGTTTAGTTTTTAATAAGTGAAATCCGATTCCAACTCCGAAAATCTGAAAGAAAGACTCGTTCTCTTTCACGGTTAAAAAGAGTCTGAAAAACCATTAAAAAACAAAAATATCGCATATTCGCAAATAAATCACTTACTGACCCCTGAAAAATCCGAGAAATACTCAACAAAATGTTTTTTATTTACGTGAACCGAAAAGAAAGACATGTTTTTCTTATATTGGGGATTTCTCCCTAATTTCAGCAATTCAAATTATTGAAAATTTAAATATTTTTTATATTTTAGAATCTTTTATTTGTTTTATTCTCTATACACGTATTTTTTATAATGTAGAGGGGTATGGGGGTTTTTCAACGGTTCTGGTGCGGCACAGCACAAAAATGGTTGGGAACACTGACCACCTCTTAATTTTCAAAGCTGATAACAAAATATTGAAAATGTTGTGCAGCAGAAGGTGTCATAGTATATCATGTGAGGCGCAGTTTGCAGACATATTAAAAATGCTCTTAATTTTTATTCGTAGAAAAAACGTTGAAATTTGGTGATATTTATATGGTGATTCAGGTTTCCGATTGTCTCACAATTATTTCGAGAAGGTCGCCAGCAAAGACTAAAATAAATATTTCAATTGGACTGCAGTTGTGGCTCTTGATAGAAAGAAGAACCAAGAAAGAACCCATAAATTGAGCTAAGGCACTACTCTCTTTTTTCGTTCGCGATGAACAAAGCTTCAAATGATTCGCGCTTCCTACGGGCTTGGAATTATAAATTTCAGCAAAGCAAAACTTACATAAGGAACATAAGGAAACATCGCAGACATATTTGACTCTAAGTAAAAATTTTTGAAATAAATTCACTGTCACCTGCTTCAATTTCTCATCCATCATTATTTGCGTTGACAGTCTGGGTTTTCATCGAAAAAAAGTAAAGGAAGCACAAAACACACGAGCAATCTACCAATATTTGACAGGATGACAGAATGATGTCTGTAAATATCTTCAATATGTCGTGCGGAGAATGTGATAAGACTGGTAAGAGAAGTAGGTACAACAAACGATAGGGTGAAGCTTAAAAGTCTATAGTTTTCGACAAGGAGAAAATTACATTCGACTTTTTTACCTTTGTTTTTCATTTAATGAAAACTAATTAAAGATTAAATTTTATAAAAACATTAATTACCAGAAAACCAAAAAAAAAAAACAAAAAAGTTTCATATATACCAATGAAAAGTCATTAAGTATAACAGCAATGTTAAAATACCAAAAGGATAAAAACAAAACCCAACCGGTTATATATGTATAAAGTACCAGCATGCATGAAAAGAACCCCCATGCGTTCCGAAAGGTTATATGTTATTTTGGAAAAAGGATAATAATGAAAACAAAATCTCATTGAAACTGTGGGAAAATCCCCAAAAATAAAGGGTCCAATGCAAATTGACAGCAACATGCGCCGCAGAAACGTTCACCTCCAGCCCCTTAATGCTCCCGAATTCAGCACGTGAAGTATTTTGGAAAACAGGAAAGCGCTCATTTTTCCACCCAGACATTTTTTTTTTGTTTCTCACATAATATAGAGCTACCCATTCACGGTGTTTTTCCTTTTATAATTTGATATCCTTGCAAAATATGAAATAAAAGGCAGGAAAAAAAAAAGAATAAACGAACCTCACTATGTCATTACTGTGCTCAACGTGACAATCATAAGGTAGCTGTCTCTATTGCTTTCACAATTCGACTGAATCGTGTTCTCTGTGTGTCGTGGCGTATAGCTTCTTCAGTTTCATGGATGCACGTACAGCATATTGGGTTCGTCTGAGTGGTGCAAAAAATAACACGAATCAAAATGAAATGAAATACATTTGAGGATACGCACCGGCACCTATATATGAATATTGAGTTGCGAAATTCGTGTTTCTTTTTTTGCAAGGAATAAAAAAGGCTTCACGGATATTCATTGCCCGATGAACGTGAGTTTTGCATTCATTGGAATAATTATTGCAAACGAAAATAGTTCTCATAACACTCGATCAAACGGAGATTCACGAATATAACTTTACATCAAAGTGGGAAACATATCCACACCTGAACGTAATGAAGTGCCAACGCGAACGCAGTTATATAAAATACTATTTTTTAATTGTTGGATACCTGTTGTACTAACAGTATAATAACAGTACTAACAGTATTCTGAAGGGCGGTGTAGTGGTAGGAATAACGAGTTCTCGAAAACGTTTGGGACTTCGAAAACAAAAATAACTTTGAAAAATATTCACAAAAATGTTATTTCATCTGAAAATTCCGAACATCTGAAAAACTCAAGCTTTCAACCCAAAACAAGTTTTTTTTAAACATTGTTTCTAAGTAATTAAACAGAAACAAAGATATTCCCTTTACTCTCGATTTTCCTCCTCTTCCCAACTAACATTTTTCCTCCCATAACACTCTACGAGAGTCTTATGAGAGGATTCTCCAAGAGCTTGCCTCTTGGAATTTGCCTCTCATAGAGAACTATGAGAGCTTTTAAGAGAGTCTTAAGGGGGTTAAATGGCCCCACTAATGGGAGTTATTTGATCTGATAAAATGTCTTAAACTCTCCTTGCAAGCGATGTGAAGCGTTAGTCTTGTTTGAAAGAAAGAGAAACATATAACAAACAAATTTCGTGCCATCTTTATCATGTTGTGTGCCAAAAATGCTTTAATTTTTCATAAGGACATAAAGTGAAAAAGAGAACAAGATATACTTCTAAATGAAATTGTTATTTTCAATGCGCTGTTTGATGGTACACCATTGTCATCAATATTATTGACTTTAATAATATTTTTCCTGAGGTTATTTATGCAAGAACTTAGTGCAACTGAAAATTTATCTGCTTAAGTTAACATTTTACTTCGATAAAAACAAAGCGCCTCAAAAATAATCAATTTAAAAAATAAATTATAAAAGATAGGTCCTCGCAGAAGGGTTGCCGCATTTTCTCTGTTTAAAATGTGTTTTTACCTCAATTAACAGGGTAAGGAGTAAAAAAGTATGTAAGAGGATATGATCGCGGCCAAAATGTGAGTCGGATGAGCCATGTCCGTCCGTATTTAGGTACATGGTCGATTATGTATTCGGTCTCAATCATTACCGGTGATTACGCGATGATAATTTACTGTTACAAGCTATACGCTTCAAAATATATCCTAGTTTTATGGCATAATAAGAACCAAAATATAGCTCTTACCATCTTGCAAAAAGAAATAATTAACATTTCTTCGTACATTCATAAAATCTTTTCGGTATATATTTTTTTTTAATTTTATTTATAACAAACGGATGCAAATCAACTAGATGCGTATACTTTGACGTTGGTAACTCTAAGAGGTAAAAAACGAAATGGCGGAAGAAATAGTTTTCTAATAAGAGTCATTCACTTTTTGTGAGCGATTAAGCTTTTTTAACAGAGATTAGCTCTCCTCGTGCGAGCATTTTGGCTGTTTTCCAGAGTTTTACCCTTTTAACCAGAGTAAAATTGCCTTTGTCTTCCCGAATCAGAGTAAATAAACTGTTTTTAAGTATTTAAAAATTACGTAGTTTTGTACTATTTAAAGACGCATTTCTGTTTTTACATGTTATGACATTTGCCCGCTAAAGAAAATGTAAATCTGACATCATCGGAGTTGACTGTGAGTTTGTTTGCGTGTAGAAAAAGTCAGGCAATCCATGCTGGCTATATAGACCATGAATATATTTTTGATAACGATTTGTGCTGCAAATACTACACTTTTTTCTCCATAAAGAAATGCATTAAATTTATTAAAAAACTTCTGTCACTGCAAGCACACTACATACTTGCAAAATTAATTTTGACGGATGGTGGGACGCAATTATTTTGAATTGACTTGAAAAGGTATTTTTATCATCCATCCGGTCTCATAACAAGAGTGTTAGGCTGAAAATAGTATTTTTATGAGTACTTCGATACTTTGACTATCATAATGATTCTTCTTATAATACTTTTACTCTTTGAGAGTAAAAGGAGAGTTGAACTCACATAACAAGAATCAAATATGCTCTCATAATGGAAGCTTACGTCTTTTTTACTCTGGTAGCCTTTACCCTTTTAATGAGAGTACTATGAGAGTAAAATTAAATTTTACTGAGAGTATTTAAGAGTCTTACGAGAGTCTTATAAGAGGTTTTTCTAGGTTTGTAGAGCACATCTCTCGAGAGTATGTTTGTTGAGCCTGCGCGCCAAAATAACTACCAACCAAACGAGCAATTTGGTTTTAGAAGAAACCACAGTAGATCCCACCAAGTACTTAGAGTCTGTCGTCATATTAAGTACAATCGTTCCTTGGGAAAATCCACTAATCTTGTCTTGCTAGACATTGCCAAAGCCTTTGATTGTGTCTGGCATGTGGGTCTTATTTATAAACTGTTAATATTTATAAACCGGTCATCATCAAATTTGTCCTGAGCTTTCTTTCTGATCGTTTTTTCAAACTTTTCGCCAATGGGTTTTTTTCTGTTTGTCATATAGTGTTCTTGAAGGTGTGCCTCAAGGATCCGTCTTGGGATCAATTTTGTATAAAGTTTTTATGTCTGGTATCCCAAGTCTTCCTGATTGTGAAGTGGCGTTTTTCGCGGATGACAAGGCAATATATTCTAATTTACATGCGATTCATGAAGCACTATATGCAATATATTATAAGGCAATTTATATTATAAACCAATATAATTACTACAATCGCTGGAAAAAAAAACTTAATGTTGAAAGGATTCAAGCTATCTTTTCCAGCCGAAAAAAGAGTCTTGCCTCCAAGAAGTCACCTGATCCTTGACAATACAGGTGTGAACTGTCTTCCTACCGTTAGATACTTGGGCATAGATCTTGATGCTAAACTTACGTTTAGGGAGCATAGCTATGTACTGCAAAAACAAAAAGACCGTCAAGCATGAAGTCCTACGTGAAGCAGTCCGTCGGCTTTTTTGAAGGCTTAGCGTAGAACTATTGCTTAGTTCGCATATAAAATGTTGTTTGGTTTGCGACTTTGTTTTTCTTATTTTTAATTACGATTTCGGACTAAATGGCATTTTTCGAAGCGCATTTCGATAACTCATTTGATTCGCTTACACCTATAATATTTATAGAATATTTCGAATGCAGTTTTGAGAAGATATATGCATAAGATCTATGTATACGAGTTATTTAATACTGCTATTGCAGTGTAGTAAATAAAGGGGAGATTTTTGACTGTCTGCCCCGTATTCGGGTTTCAAATTCTAAAAATAGATATTTTGTCATTAATTGTACTCTAGGTACTATTGTATTTTTTTAGTATGTCTACTGTACTTTTTTTAGCCGAATCTTAAGTTTAGGTAGGTATACTTAAAATTTTATTGAAACGCATTTTATGGATTTTTATTTGGTAAAAAAAAAAACTGAAAAAAAGATAAACAGGTTTTTCCTTTCAAATTTTTTTTATATATTTTGCTTTCTACTTTATTGCTTTGTACTTGTGTAAAATAAAGTTAATAAGATAGAATGAACTTAGACTTCTAAGTAGGCATTTCTTAGCACTACCATTTTAGTAAAACAACTTAAATAATTTTAAGCATATCTCAAAAACCACGCAATATTTCAGCCCCTCTATATTTTTCTTTAAAAATTGTCTATGTCTGATAATATTTTGTTCCAAGCATTATATGTTACCGTTATCGAGATAGTGTGGGGGACATGTGATTTTTTAACTCTATACCATGTTCCCGTAAAACAAACTAAAAAGGTTTTTTCGCCATATGTCAACTATTTGTATTGGTCACGCCTCCACATATGGGGGTGGGCTGAAAAACGAAATCAACTAGTTCTAGTTGCGTTAGAATTAGAATGAGAAAATGCGTTAAAAACGAATATTAATGCTTAGAAAAATATCTTGTTACGACCTTAAACACCTCGCAAACGGCCAATATAGCTTCTTCCCATTTCTGATTTCTCAAAAACTTTTAAATATTTTACAACAATTCGATTTTATTAAGAAAATTCAATTCTTGCTTAGAGAATAAGGTACATTACAATATGCTTCTTTCTGGTCATTAAAGTTTCAAGATTTTGAAAAACACAAAAAATTTCCCTTGCATGCGTTCTCATATTTTTTTTTTAAAGAATTTTATACCGTTTAGAAGTTACATGTGCGGACATATAGAAGTTATATATTTTGTCATCAAGAAAAGACACCCAACACGTATAACTAAAACTTTGAGGTAGTTAGGGAACTTGTCTACCTGGGTTCCGCTATCAATTCAGACAATGACACCAGCGCTGAAATCAAACGAAGGATAACTCTTGCCAATCGCTGTTTCTTTGGGCTAAGAAGGCAATTGAGTAGCAAAGCCCTCTCACGAGCAACTAAAGTGTCCATGTATAAGACCCTCATCATCCCAGTCCTGCTTTACGGTGCAGAATCCATGCTCCTGTCAAAGGCGGATGAAAACACTCAAGGCTGCTTCGAGAGGAAAATTCTTCGGACGATTTACGGTCCCGTCTGCATAGACGCAGAGTGGAGGAGGAGATATAACATCGAACTGTACGGGCTGTACAGCGATACCGACCTAGCCAGAAGAGTCAAAATACAACGTCTACATGTGGGTTGTCTAGAGCGGATGGACACCAACGCCCCGGCCCAGAACATCTTCGAATCCACACCGCAGAGACGGCGCGTAGAGGAGCACCGAGACTCAGGTGGCGCACGCAAGTGGAAGGGGACCTCAGCCAACTTCGCGTGCGATACTGGAGACGGCTAGCAAGAAACAGAGCTGGCTAGCTAGAAACAGAGCTGGCTGGCGAAGCTTGTTGGCTGAGACCCAGGTCCACCCAAGACTGTAGCAACACCTTAAGTAAGTAAGTAAGTATGTGCCGACGGACAACGAAGTAAGCGGTCTTTTTTCATTTTTGGACGGGATGCTAGAAATGGCGTAAAAGAAGCCGATAAACATATCTAATGGTCCAACGAGCCTAGAAGTGAAATAACTTTGACTGCTGAAAGTCTTGGCAGCATGAATATCAATATCAGGCGTTGTCTTCTTTACAAGCTAGCTTTAGATTATTTATGCCATCCTAACTAATAAGCCATCCTGAGCTCTAGAGTGTCAAAGCCAATTACATTGAGACCTGTAGCGAGTTTATACCGAAAGCGGTTTTTAATCTGTACTTAAATGAGATTCTTTCCTTAAACTCTTACCAACTCATAAAACTATACCTGCACGAGTGTGGAAGTTTGCACAGACAAGGACGGATGAAGCAACTTGTAATCTTAGTTGTCACGAAAAAATTCGCTTAAAATGTAACTTTAAGTTGAATACGCCAACGCACCTCAGTTACAGTTCCTTGTGTTTATCTTCAAGCTTTCATTACACTTGTCCAAACTGGTAAAAGCATCTCCATAGGAACCCTTTGCTCAAGTCCTAGTGAGCCGTGAAACTGTAACAAGGGCATCTATCAATATCAACCTAACCTAACTGAATAAAAGGTCTCCCTCTTTAACAGCCAAATAAATAAAAACGGAAGTTCATCAATGAAATTCTGCGAATTAAATCAATGAAGTGATTGATTCCACGAAATACATAATTAGCGTCTAGATCGTCCTTCGGGTATTATATAAGAAAAAGGACTTTCCGCATCACTTCACACGTGCAATGAAGAGATAAATTATTATTCCTTCTGATCATGTGAAAGAGAAAGAACAAAATTAGATTTCTTTAATTCTTTTCTTATTTTGCCAGTCACACACACAAAACATCACAATTGCATTATGAAAATATGTGACGTTCCGCCAGATGATAATGAAATGAAATAATTCAAAATTTCGCCCCAAACACCCGGAAACGCTCAATCACGATTATTCAACTCTTAATGAAATTCTTTTTTATCGCCAAGAAATTGTGACACTGATGGATAAATCCAGTTGACATGCATAACACGAAGCACATAATCACATGATGCCTTATGAGATTTTGAAAAGTAAAAAATAACCTCCTGTTCTCAAACTCCGTTGATTCGTATTAAAAATCCATTTCTATTGGGATGATAAGCTCGATGATACACGGGAAATGAGATTTTAATGTGTTCTTAATACCCGTTTGCGGATTTACGTGGAAATTACCCAGAAGTTATATTTTGCGCGATTTGCAGGTACAGTCAGCAAAGGCCATGCCTTTGGATTACATTATTTAAATTTGATGCTACAGAACAGTCTATTATAAGACCATAAAATTTTGTTATGAAAACAAACCTTATAGATACGAACTTGGCTAGAAGCCGATAAAACGAAGAACAATGCAGCGTTACAAGCCAATTACAAAACAATACAATTTACCATTCTCCGGGTAGAGTAGAGACAGTATACTTTCGTTTCCTATTTTCATTTTCAATTATTGAAATATCAACATTGTGTTTCGAAAAAAAGGAGACAGACAACTACAAAAACAACTGACGACTGAATAGCAAATGCAAAAGGCTTTGTTGGGCCTATTGTGCTGACTAAACCAAGCGTAGATATAGCATATGGGAATGGGAATGGCATATATGCTCTCGTATGACTGCAGGTTCCTGGCAACAAAGCGTGTGCAAACAAGAGGAAATGCTGCCAATTTGCCAAGAGCTACACTATTATTGTAACGAACAATCAGAGTCGCAAGGTTGTTTTCTCTGCAAGGGATGAAGTGCCAGGGCTTTAGTGTGTCATGCAGGTGACATTTGTGAGTGTAACCTAATCTGCATCTGAGTCGAAACTAGAAACGAAATGACATGAAAGCGCACGGGGTTGGTGGATGGAATTTGCAATAAAGAAGCTTGTACTAGTATACGGGTATGCGAGCAGGTACCTATGAATATCTACATTCTGAAGAAAGGAATAAACTAGGAAATATAATACGTGAAAGGTCGGTGACTTTTTTATTTTAGTTCCCTTTGTCTGGGATTATTTAGGCCGCAGAAAAACGTCTCAGCTTTTCATGGCACATTAGTTTAAAAAGAAAGCTTAGTGCAGATGGTTGCAAGGCGCACATATTGTTTCCACTTCAATCGGCCAATGTGCGTTTACGTACTTAGCTGACCAGAAAAAAGCTCACAAGAGGTAAAAAGAACTCTGGTAAAATTAGAAAAAACGCATGTAGCTAACTGGAAAATTGCTAACACAGAATTTTTTCTGGGTAATAATGTCTCTATGACGTCTGGGGTAAATGGTTGCTCGAACGGAATATGTATAATACAGTACCTATGCATATGCAAATAATTAAAGTTTATATCAAAGCTTAACCGGCGGCTTTAAGGAGCGGAGACTACATAAAATATGGACAATAAGTAGGTATACGGAATAACTCAATGGACTCCCAGGGGTGGGCCGTAGGCCAACAGCTAGTGTGAAAACAAGTGAGTAAGTACAAGAGTTTGTCGGTGACAAACTTCTATATACCATGTAATACCAAATCTTAGAGTTTCTTGGCCCGACTTCATATATTATTTGTATATGCCACGCCCCCAAAAGTGGGCGTGGACTCAAAATTAAAATTAATTAATTGTAATTTGGTTAGAATCATGACAAAATACGGTAAAAGCGCAAAGTTTTGTTGAAAAAAAAGTTTTTTCCTAAAAACGCCCCTAAAAGTGGGCGGAGCTAAAAACTTCGTATGGAGCAAACCTAGCAAATAGTAATATCTTTAATATATGCCATTGAATATTTTTTCGATTTGGAGTCAACTTTCCGAGAAATCGGGTTTTCAAAGATCCAACTTGTTAAAAGTGGGCATGGTCGATATTATGGGCCATCCAATTTTTGTCTTGTTAAAGGTCTTAGGCTAACATAGCTCACTATCAAAATTAAAATTGACCAAAAAGTATTTTCAAAAAAAGTGTGAAATAGAGGTTGTCTCACATTGAAGCCAGTAGTGGGCGTGGCCGTTAACAGTTTGAGCAAATTTTCACACTTTGTCTGTTTAACAAAATATCTAATCCGTGTAGCAAGTTAAAGCTCTCTAGCTTGATTTTGAAGTCCTAAATCCTTCACACGGATAGACGGTCGGACATGGCCTAATCGATTCACATGTCGGTCTCGATCATATCTCTAAAAGGTCTTAAGGGTCTACGATGATAATTTCACTGTGTTACAAACTATGCATTAAAATTAATCTTCCCTCGGTCGGGTATAAAAAAGCACCTTAATAATAACCGAACGTATCGTTAGGGCGCGGCCAGCTTTATGCCAAATCCATGGGCAGTCTATGGGCGAATTAGATAAATGTGCGGACTCGCATGACTGCACATGCCAAAGAGTTTACCTTCGTATAAAACTTCTGCCCCTATCTTAAAACGTAAGGCCTTACTAAATTGGTGACAATCTGGAGTGATTACAGGAGTGGACATGAGTCATTCGACTCATTATACGGTCTCCCTTAATGCTTTCGGGGGTCTATCTCTTCGGACTTTTTTTTTATTTCATAATTTTTGCCTGGTATCAACCTTTAATTTTTTTTTACGTTCTTAGCTTCAACGTTTGTAATGAATGAACGTTGACAACTACAAAGTAAGTATGCCGGGAGCAAGCATACAACTTGAACTTGCTATAAAAATATTCCGCGAATTGCTTTGCCAGGCATATTATGAGTCGGCTTCAGAAAATTGTCAAACAATTATGTTATGCCTACAAATTTCTTGAATTTTTTTACGTCTCAATAAAGAAGAAGAAGTTGACGAATTCCGGGATTTTCGACCTCGAAACCTTGTCTTAATATGCTCGATTTTTCCCATTTTTCGAAGAAGGATGAAAAAGAGCTTTAATGCTCCTTTTACCTGATGCGAGTAAGAGGCCGGAGAACAAATAAAAAAAAATGCTGCATCTTTTTGCTGGAAACTAAAAGATTTTAGTGTATTAGCATAAGATTGGTGGCCAAAAAACGCCTACAGGCAGTGTAAAGTCGATGTTTGGGGAAATAAAAGCAAAGAGACGTTGTCAACGTTATGCCCAGTGGCGAGCATTGTGTTCCCTTCGCAAAACCTCTTCTGGACCTTGCCTAGCAAACTCATCGGTGATCGCATTTCCCTGCAAAGCAATGTAAACTGGGACACAAATAGAATTCACCAGAACTCACTCAAAATATTTTGCGGTTTCGGGAAAGCTTGAGAATGAGATGTATCTTGACTAAAAGGTTAGTTATTCAAGTGCCTTAATTCTTATAATTTTTTTACCCATCCCATAGGATAGGAGGTATTTTAAGTTTGATTCATAGTTTTTAACATAAAGAAATAATCACCGTATACCCCCAAGACCCCAAGGGCACATGATGGAGACCGAATTGTTAGTCGAATGAGACAACAATTCCGTCCGTCCCTCCATCTGTCTGTCTGTCGGTAGCTTTTAGGCCTCGAATTTTGAGCTAGGATATTGAAACTTCATACCTGGACTTCCTAGGCCCCTAAGCATTTTTCAAATCTGCCCACTGACACGCCCACTTTACTATTTAGCTTGCAACATCAGAAAGCCTTATGTTGCAGGCTAAAGCCCTATGGAGGAAGCCCTATACAAATAATAGCCTCTATAAGGCCTGGAACAGGAAGCCTAATACAAGAAATAGCCTCTATAAAACCTGCAAGGGGAAGCCTTATAGAAGTAAATAGCCTCTATAAGAACTTGAACAGGAAGCGTTATACAAACAACAATTTTGGTAGTGCCTGCAAGAGGAGGTCTTACATAAGTAAAAGTTTCTCTAACAATTCAAACAGGAATATTTTGACAGAGAACTACATTCAAGCTACCAATTTTTGATAGGTAATGACTGTAACCGTGGGGTGCCGTGGCGTAGTGGTTAGTGGGTGTGCTTACTACGCCAGAGGTCTGGGTTCGAATCCTGCCAAGGTCTGCCATCGTCACCTAAAAAAAAAAGACTATACAAATTACAGTTTCGCTAAGGCCAGCAGCAGGAAAGTCTTTGCAAGCAACAGTTTCGGTGAAGCCTGCAACAGGGAACCATATACAAGTAACACCTTCTGCAAAGCTTGCCACATGAAGCTATATACAAGCAAAAGTTTCGGTAGGGTTTGCAATGGGAAACTTTATACAAGCAACAGTTTCGGTTAAGCAATATAGAAAGAAACCTAACAAGTATCAGCTTCGGTTAAGCTTGCAAAACAAGCAACACAATGCCTGCTATGGTTATAGTGATACCGAAACTCCTATACGGCCTTATAGAGGTAGTTCACATTTTGCTCTGAAATACCGAAGCTGCTATAACACCTTATAGAGGAGTAGACTTCCTACAAAGTATGGAGATAAACAGAATCTTATCCCTATATAATACCTCTTTGTATAGCTTTTTTAAGGTCTTATACAAATTGTGTCTGAAATATTTGCCTCCAAAATTATTGGCAAGTGTTAAAGAGGCCTTATAGACTTAAAGCTTCCCGAAATCGATAATTGAAGCTTTACCGAAGTAAAATTGTTACTTGGGCTGTTTTGTTTTTCTATCCAATATCACCTTCATGAGCCTTTATTACCTTTAAGCCAACAAGCACATGACTTTTGTTCTTCATTTCTCAAAAACTTTTCAATATTTAAAAAAAAATAGATTTTTATATGAAAATTTAATATATTAATAATAAAACTAACTTGTTAAGCGTATTTTTCAATTTTCTTTAAGGCAAGTGCCAAAACACTTTTTGTCTCTTTTATTAACTTTTAAACTTCCCTTCTTTACGTCCTCGTTTTTTTTAAGGACCAATATGTAAGTGTAATAAGTTTGATCCTTTTACGATTCAGGGTTCAAAATTTACAGCAGGTGCGGATGTCCAAAGTGATACCTACTAAAGATGTAATTTTTAATCGTTGGATAAAACAAGCCTTGCTGGCTAGAATGATAAAAAATTGTATCTTTGTATAATATCTACTCCACTTATACCGGGAAGGCCACTACCTTCGATATGAATTTTTCTTTTTATGAATTTTAGCAAGCATTAATCAAACTTATTAAACTTGGCACATATACTGACCTTCGGAGAGAACAGCGATGCAGCTGCCTGAAATGATAAGAAAAAGAAAATTGTGTAATTATCTTCTTAATAGCATTATAATTTTATTTTTAATTAATTCCCCATAATAACGAACCCATTTACTGAAATCACAAACATGGCACTAAAGTGCACTATTAATCACCATAATGCCACACTTAACATCCACTCTGGTACACCCGGCCTAGACAGTGTGAAAAAGAAACCGCCACATCCCCTGACCACATGGGTAATAATAAAGCCCCCTCGGCACAACATCCCCCCTATACCGATGACAAATAGTCCTGTTTAGCTTTATTTCTCAGAAAAATAAACAAATTAGTATTCCTCCCCCGTCGGATCACACGCAGCTTTATAGACCCACCACGAGAAGTCGTATATATAAATGGAAATTCCTCATGGGCCCTTGGAACATGTAATTAAACACATCACCGCCACGCCTCCAATCCCAGAGACTTTAATTACATTTCCTGCTGATTTAACGCAAACAAAAAACGAATGCCTCCGCCAGGAGGGGCAACAAGGAACCTTTACGACATCGTAATGACACATATAAACCCAAGAATGCGAAAACAAAAATCACCGACGCTAGCTAATTACGACTTAACGCGCAACGACTCGACTGATAATAATAATAAGCTGGGGATCGGAGAAGGACGCGTGGCATAATCATTATCCGCACTCTCGCTGCCAAACTCCATCATAATTCTAGATCATTAATTATCTGGAAATAAATTTTTGTCGTCGTGTGTCACAGAGTTGGGATCATCAAATCGTAGCCTCACTTGTGCTATCGGTTCCGGGAAACCAAGGCCACCAGCGAGCGTCCTTATGATGCCTGCCTAAATTCATCACTACATCCAGAGTGTCCCGCATTCTTCTCATTCTATCAAAATTAATTAATCCTATATTCGAATTCAGATGTTCAATTTGAAAATGTTCGGATCTACGTGGCGACCATGCTCCGCTGACGCTGTTACAACGGATATCGCCAAAATCCTAAATTTATTGCATCGTGTCCGAGGTGCTATCACCGGGGAAATTTATACGCAAATGTGCTGACCACTGGTCGTCTGGCAAATAATTCAGGTATCCATTTGGATGCATTGGATCAAATTTTAATTACGAGCCCCACAGGACGACACTCACACTATGTTGCGGCAATTGTGTAGCACCTAGATTGCGACCCGCTGAGTGTATTAAATCGCATGTGGCGTGCTTTCGTGCTGCTGCCAGCGACCGTGATATAACCGTAAATTCGCGCAAATTACTGCATCCATTATTGTTATCCTGGCGCTGATGTGGGCTTTTTGTTTAGCTGCCGAACAAATATCCTCCGCGTGCTTGCACTCTGTTCGCGAGGTTAATGTTGTAATTTATTGTTTCGTCGTGGGAAAAGGGCACGCGGAGGAGCGTTTGATTCTATTATGCATAGCTAGATTGTTCCGCGGGTATTGTGTTACACAGAGTCATTTTGCTGGAGTATTCTAATGAAAAGGAATCGGTTTGAGCTTTGGCGACGCATATGTTAAAATACATTGAGGTAAGGACGTGACTTGGGTCAATCGCTCACTGTTGAAGAACATCAGTCGAAATAGTGTTCAAAGAAGTTTTGTCTTTGCAACCTTTGAGTTAAACTTTAATAAATGTCGTTAATTCGCTTTAGCCTTGCTTGTAAGGATTTCCAATAGGTCAAAGCTAACATAAGTGTCGTAGACAAAAAAATAATTGGAGCATAAAAGAAGTATTATCCGCTGTTTCCTGGTAAGTTATACCACAAATTGGGAAAGTGTGATTTTTTTTACAGTTGCAGGTTGTATTAAAAGCAGCCAATTAATGCAAAGAATGCTGTTTGTGTTTTTCAATTCATTATTCATTATTCATTATTCATTATTCATTATTCATTATTCATTATTCATTATTCATTATTCATTATTCATTATTCATTATTCATTATTCATTATTCATTATTCATTATTCATTATTCATTATTCATTATTCATTATTCATTATTCATTATTCATTATTCATTATTCATTATTCATTATTCATTATTCATTATTCATTATTCATTATTCATTATTCATTATTCATTATTCATTATTCATTATTCATTATTCATTATTCATTATTCATTATTCATTATTCATTATTCATTATTCATTATTCATTATTCATTATTCATTATTCATTATTCATTATTCATTATTCATTATTCATTATTCATTATTCATTATTCATTATTCATTATTCATTATTCATTATTCATTATTCATTATTCATTATTCATTATTCATTATTCATTATTCATTATTCATTATTCATTATTCATTATTCATTATTCATTATTCATTATTCATTATTCATTATTCATTATTCATTATTCAATATTCATTATTCATTATTCATTATTCATTATTCATTATTCATTATTCATTATTCATTATTCATTATTCATTATTCATTATTCATTATTCATTATTCATTATTCATTATTCATTATTCATTATTCATTATTCATTATTCATTATTCATTATTCATTATTCATTATTCATTATTCATTATTCATTATTCATTATTCATTATTCATTATTCATTATTCATTATTCATTATTCATTATTCATTATTCATTATTCATTATTCATTATTCATTATTCATTATTCATTATTCATTATTCATTATTCATTATTCATTATTCATTATTCATTATTCATTATTCATTATTCATTATTCATTATTCATTATTCATTATTCATTATTCATTATTCATTATTCATTATTCATTATTCATTATTCATTATTCATTATTCATTATTCATTATTCATTATTCATTATTCATTATTCATTATTCATTATTCATTATTCATTATTCATTATTCATTATTCATTATTCATTATTCATTATTCATTATTCATTATTCATTATTCATTATTCATTATTCATTATTCATTATTCATTATTCATTATTCATTATTCATTATTCATTATTCATTATTCATTATTCATTATTCATTATTCATTATTCATTATTCATTATTCATTATTCATTATTCATTATTCATTATTCATTATTCATTATTCATTATTCATTATTCATTATTCATTATTCATTATTCATTATTCATTATTCATTATTCATTATTCATTATTCATTATTCATTATTCATTATTCATTATTCATTATTCATTATTCATTATTCATTATTCATTATTCATTATTCATTATTCATTATTCATTATTCATTATTCATTATTCATTATTCATTATTCATTATTCATTATTCATTATTCATTATTCATTATTCATTATTCATTATTCATTATTCATTATTCATTATTCATTATTCATTATTCATTATTCATTATTCATTATTCATTATTCATTATTCATTATTCATTATTCATTATTCATTATTCATTATTCATTATTCATTATTCATTATTCATTATTCATTATTCATTATTCATTATTCATTATTCATTATTCATTATTCATTATTCATTATTCATTATTCATTATTCATTATTCATTATTCATTATTCATTATTCATTATTCATTATTCATTATTCATTATTCATTATTCATTATTCATTATTCATTATTCATTATTCATTATTCATTATTCATTATTCATTATTCATTATTCATTATTCATTATTCATTATTCATTATTCATTATTCATTATTCATTATTCATTATTCATTATTCATTATTCATTATTCATTATTCATTATTCATTATTCATTATTCATTATTCATTATTCATTATTCATTATTCATTATTCATTATTCATTATTCATTATTCATTATTCATTATTCATTATTCATTATTCATTATTCATTATTCATTATTCATTATTCATTATTCATTATTCATTATTCATTATTCATTATTCATTATTCATTATTCATTATTCATTATTCATTATTCATTATTCATTATTCATTATTCATTATTCATTATTCATTATTCATTATTCATTATTCATTATTCATTATTCATTATTCATTATTCATTATTCATTATTCATTATTCATTATTCATTATTCATTATTCATTATTCATTATTCATTATTCATTATTCATTATTCATTATTCATTATTCATTATTCATTATTCATTATTCATTATTCATTATTCATTATTCATTATTCATTATTCATTATTCATTATTCATTATTCATTATTCATTATTCATTATTCATTATTCATTATTCATTATTCATTATTCATTATTCATTATTCATTATTCATTATTCATTATTCATTATTCATTATTCATTATTCATTATTCATTATTCATTATTCATTATTCATTATTCATTATTCATTATTCATTATTCATTATTCATTATTCATTATTCATTATTCATTATTCATTATTCATTATTCATTATTCATTATTCATTATTCATTATTCATTATTCATTATTCATTATTCATTATTCATTATTCATTATTCATTATTCATTATTCATTATTCATTATTCATTATTCATTATTCATTATTCATTATTCATTATTCATTATTCATTATTCATTATTCATTATTCATTATTCATTATTCATTATTCATTATTCATTATTCATTATTCATTATTCATTATTCATTATTCATTATTCATTATTCATTATTCATTATTCATTATTCATTATTCATTATTCATTATTCATTATTCATTATTCATTATTCATTATTCATTATTCATTATTCATTATTCATTATTCATTATTCATTATTCATTATTCATTATTCATTATTCATTATTCATTATTCATTATTCATTATTCATTATTCATTATTCATTATTCATTATTCATTATTCATTATTCATTATTCATTATTCATTATTCATTATTCATTATTCATTATTCATTATTCATTATTCATTATTCATTATTCATTATTCATTATTCATTATTCATTATTCATTATTCATTATTCATTATTCATTATTCATTATTCATTATTCATTATTCATTATTCATTATTCATTATTCATTATTCATTATTCATTATTCATTATTCATTATTCATTATTCATTATTCATTATTCATTATTCATTATTCATTATTCATTATTCATTATTCATTATTCATTATTCATTATTCATTATTCATTATTCATTATTCATTATTCATTATTCATTATTCATTATTCATTATTCATTATGGTTTAAATATTGAATTTGGTAGTAAAACCAGGCTATACGGATATCGGTTGTAAAACGGCAGCGTCAAGAACACGGAAAACAGAAGATGGAAACATCTCAACTGTTGTTAGCAGACGATCTTTCACGAGCGAGCTTGCAAGTGTATCGGTGGCGAACCGACTTAAATTTTGCATTAATTCCGATTAGACAAAGTGGCTCATCGAAGCCCAGGCTATATAAGAAAACTAGGAAACCATAATGTTTATACTTAATAAATAGTATATGTTATCCCTTCTTTAAAGGTTTTTTCTAGGGTAACGCATAAGGCCCTATTGGACCTTTGTGACTCGTGGTTATGGCTATCAGCAGTCCTGTTTACCAACCATAATGTTAAACATTTTTAGCACTCGTATGGAATAGCTGCACGAGTGAACTTTAAAGTTTCTTTAAAACCCCCCGCTTTGAACACTTTAAAACTTTAAGAATTACAACATACATTTCTCTCAATATCTAAACGTCAATAAATTTAAACATCAATTGAATTTCAATTTATATGCAAAATCAATACATACTACCAAAACTTCGATAGAGGGCTTTTATATCTAATTTCAAAAGAAGCGACACTCTCACTCAGATCCTTTATCACCAGTGCAATAAACTTTCAACTCTTTGTAACTTAACACAGGAATCTTTCGAGTCACTTGGCAAAAAAAGCATACATAAAACAATTCGAAGTAGGCGTATGCAAATTTTACTTTTATATTTTTTTTGACTCGTTCCTGAAATAAAGACAACGTTCGAAATGTATAGGATGAAAGCTTTGGAATATTTTAAGCAAAGAAATGTGCTTACAATTCCACTCCATTTACTCCATTCTCGTCTAATAGAATTTTAATACGACACTTCCGTGAAGTGATGGACGAAAAGCCATCCGGGTTGTTGAATTTTTCGTTAAAAATTTGCTTTTTGTGGAACAGTTATGCTGTTCACAAAATTTTTCTTCGCACATTCAGCTGTGCAAAGAATATACATATGTATTATCCTCCACATTATACTGATGATTTTATTTTGCATTTAAGAAAAAATCCATTGTCCTTAAGAAATATCATTAAAATAATTTCTTACGAAAAAATAAAAACATAGAAAAACTCGATTTTCTGTATCGATGGTAAAGCGTTTCAATTAAACTTTCACAGTCATTCAGTTTCAGTTTGATTTTGCTTTGGCGAATACAAAGAGCTTAGCTTGCCTTATACAGCCCGTCTGGATACATATGGATATACACGAGGCAGGTAAAGGTGGTCGCATCACTGAATTGGTGTTAGCTCCTTACCAAAGGAGCGCAGGGAATGGGGTAAGTATTGGATAAGTATGCTATCAAGAGAAATTTCCAATTGAGTTGGATATTTCTGTATTAAACTAAACTCAGATACTAGGACTTCAAATAGATGCACAAAAAGAATCCGTGAATAATTTTGAAGTCATCGATTGAAGAGTCTTCGATCGACATCGAATTCCTGTAATTTTCAGGTTTTTGTGTGAATTTTGTTCGAATTTAAGTCGCAGTTCCTTGCTGCTCTTGAAAACTACCAACGACTATTAATAGCGCGGCATTTAAGAGCGTGTGGAGAGAGTGAGACAAAGCATTAGTAGCTACAGGTAATTTAAGCAATGCTTATAAAATGACAGCGATAACCGACGAAGCTGAACACGGTACGGTGGTTGACTCTCTGCTGAAAACAAAATTGCGAGTGTTAACAGCTTGGAAGAATTATGGCCTGACCTTTCACAACCGTGCATGGTGCGAGCGTGAAAATTGTTCTTACAAGCTTGGAGGGGCCCTAAAATTTTTAGCCTACTTTTACTTTTTTATTTATTCTGGACTTCCCCATCTCAAGAAGTACACATTAAATGTACTATCTCCCTTAGGTTCATCAGACCACTGTGTCATATCAGCGAAATACTTATTGGTTTGCCAGTCCTAATAAGCAAGTAACTCGAAAAAGAACTGTCTGGCGGTACGAGAAAGCCACTGGGACTGACTCAATATAGCTTCTTCGAGCACTTTAACCCATCCTTGTGGTTTCTCGATAACAACGTGAAATGCGCTGTTGATAACGGACAATCAACCCCCAAGGTGAGATCTTCTATCCCTAAAAACAAAAGTAGCAAACCAAAGTAGAACTCGTGGTCTGACTCGACATTCCAGCTGAAGCTTCTCTAAGCAAAGCAAATCTGCTTGCAACGCATTTCCCTGCTCACTCCGCTTCCAGATTCGGTGGGGCCTCCGCCTGAGTTTGAGCGCATCGACTATACAACATGGAACAAATTCACTTTCGCACTCGTACCTACAGTAAAGAGAGTACTTCAAGATCTCAATATTCACAACTCCGCTATGGCCCAGATGGAATATCCCCTATTTTTCTGAAAAGGTTTCCTTCCACGCTGGCAAAAGTATTATGTAAGCCTTTTCATCGATCCATCTGACTGCACAGGCGGGTGTGGGGATACTCACAAACCACCGGCCGTCGGAAAACGTATTGGAGTTTATTTCGTTAGGAGGAAGAGTCTTAAAGCTTAGCTTGAGCGATCGGCCTTGGCTCTAGTGCAGGTGTACGCACCCAACCTAGAGTCCTAGTATCCGGCCTTCTTCAACGAAGTTGATGCTGCGTTGGATAGAGTGGCAGAAATGGGCTTCTTCCTCCTTATGGGTGACTTCAATGCTCATGTGGGTACGGACAACAGTACTTGGAGAAGTGTGATTAGGAGGCATGGTGACCCGGATGAAAACAGCAACGGAGAGAACTTGTTGGACCTTTGCTGTACTTATGGCTTGTCCATCATGAACACCTTTTTCTCACACAAAGACATTTACAAATCCCACTTGGTATCGGCACAGTTTAAATCAGAGATCTTTGATTGATGTATTTGTGGTACCATCGTGTGTTCAAAAAATTATTTGTGATGTTCGCATTTTGAGGGGTCATCACCACCTAGTGTTGTGCAAAATGCGCTTTAGCGACAGTATTCCCTTGCCACCAAGACAAGTGGCCCGCATATGCTGGGAGAGGTTACAGGATACTGAATCTGATTACAGGGAGCGATTTGCACGTCACCTCTCAGAGAAGCTTTAACAAATTTCACCTGACCTTTTAGATGTAGAGAAAGAATGGCAGCGGTTTTCATCGACAGTCATTGCCTCTGCAAGAAATGTTTGTGGAGTGAAGCGGTTTGGTGTGGCGGCTGCTGGTGAGAAAAGAATTGCCTGGTTTAAGGCTCATGGAAATCAAGAAGCCATCAGAGAGCCTACATTGTGCGGGTTCAATGTAGGAACTCTATTTGCGGGCCCGGTACACTGAAGCGCAACGAACTTCCAATGTGGCGGTCAGAACAGCCAAAGAACAGGCATGAAAACGGAGAGAGGTTGGAGAATGATTACAGATCTGCAAGCAAGACATTTTGGCAGACTATTCACGGCTCAGAGGAAGGAAGTGGAATATCGTTCAAGGGGTTAAATCCAAAGAGGGTACACTTTTTTCAAATGAGAACGACGTGTTAAGCAGATGGAGCGAGCACATTTTGGAGCTGCTCAATCCCCAACAGGGAACCAAGATGACAATCCCATTGCTGACGAAATAGTCGGGCGGAGAATAGTCCACAACCGGCAGAGGCACAACCGAGCAGCTTCTTACTTTGAGGGTTATTCTTTAGAAGTCCTGGGAATATGCCCAACCGGTCTACGTGTGTTTTGTACACCAGGCCTATGACCGAGTTCCTCGGGATAATTTCTGGAGAGTTTTGCAGGAGTATGCACTGAGTGGGCCTTTTGAGAGCCATTCAGTCTGCGCCAGCCGGTCATCAGGAAAGCTAAGCTTGGACTGAGAGCAAAGATCTCAGCTTTGAATTCAGTATTCGTTCCAATCCACACCTATACAGTCATGAAATTTGGGTAATGACCGAAAGAATGAGATCACGGGTACATTCGCCGAAATGCGATTTCTGCGGTGCGTTGCTGGAGTTACCCTTAGGGATGGAGTGAGAAACGTTAGTATTCGTGGGAGTCTGTTGGCAGCTTCTTCTCCGAGTAGAACGATCAATTTTTCGATGGTTTGGACACGTTGTTCGTAAGACCCCCGACAGACTTCCTAGACAGGTTATGTTAGCCGAGATGTGAGCACGTCGCCCGCTTCAGGCCCGGGATCAGGTCAAGAACATATCTCCGAGACCCATCAGGGTATCGCGCCTGTGTCTCTTGAGTTGGTGGCGGATCATCAGGAACGATCGAAGGATCATTTAGCCGTCGTCGCTCCGCGACCCTACTAAGGATAAGCTGTCACCGAAAATGATGATGATGAAGCTGGCAAATATATTGCAGAGTCAATCGACTCACTCGAACATCCAAGAAATAATGTGTAATTTCGCTCAACAGTTTTTTTTCTTACTTACTAATAAATTAAAATTAATAAAAAAAAGTCATTTACATGAAATATTTTAAATCCATCAAACCGTGATGGATTTAAAGTCTTAAGTGTCAACATGTTCACATCCTTCTCTCCATAAAACAACGCCTAGCTTAACAACAAAGGGACTAATACGTCACGTATGTTCGCACCTTTTAAATTTATTGCATGGGTAGACTAGACATAAAGGTAGCATGTAAAATAGCATTTAAACACACAAAAAGTGTTGCTTTTGTGGTAGGTGTGGCGGCTGTATTATATCGACTAAATGGGTATAGTAATTATTTATCGCTTTAACCAACAACTCCTTCGCTCAATAAAGTCTGAGCTGTTGGCCACAACACTCTTGTCAACATGGTTCAATCAACTCTCTAAGCATAATCTTACAAAACAGATTAAATCTATATCGCCCACCGGTGAGTTTTTCAAAAGCCTTTGTGAATAGCATTTCTGTGTACCGCCCCGGTTGGAACTCGCAGAAACCCAACCCAGACGTTACTCATCGTCCTGTTTGCTTGTTGCCATTTTCCACCATGGTAGGTTATGTATGGATCAATGTCCTCGTCATAATTTACTACAACACCCAGGAGAGCTGGTGTTCCGCCTCCTTTTTTTTTACTCCTTTCAACAAGGACTCATTAATGCATTATACATGTTTCAGCAAGAGATGGTGTTTGTCGCATAAACATCGACCCTAAGTCGTCATTCAAAAGGGATTTATCGTTGAAGTATGAACACAACATTACTTGTGCGCCCCGCGCTTCGTATAGCTGCTTGTGTCCTGTCCGTCCGCATGATGTTGAAGCGAAACTCGCCTCAGACCATTTTATTTTTCGAAATTAAATTCAATTCCGCTTGAGCCAATGGTTGCATGATAGAGTGCAGTATATATCAAGCACCTTGTTATCCCATTTAATTAAAACAAAGGACCCCGGGAATGAAGCAAACAAAAGCGATTTAATGACGACCATTTTTATCTAACTTCCTTTGTCCTGCGAAGTTACAAAATCTAATGAAAACAAATAAAATGCTCACAATAGAGACTGGGTCGTAATAGGGCCTTTCGGTCTGGTTTGCAATGGTTTTTGCAGAAAATTAAAGGCCAACAATCAGCGACGACGGCATGTAACTCTTCACTTCCTTGAAATTGAAATGGGGAAAAGGATGACCCTTTCTTGAGTGGGAGGAGGTTGGTAACTTCCGCGAGTTGGGATATTGTTGTTTCCACTTTTCAACTCATTTTAAATAAGGCGAAAAATCTATTAAAGATTATAGAGACAAGGAAGTTTAACTACCGTTATCTATACATTTGTCTCCTCGAAAAAGCGACTTAGTTCCTGCTCTTAGGAAAATGCATATTTTTCGTCCTGGGGATGAGGAGTTTTCTGATTGCATACAACATAAATAACGAAGCTAAATAAGCTTCTTGTCTTTTATGAATATTTTATCGACTTAAATTTCTGGTGGGTACTTAATTAAAAAAATCCAAGGAATTGTATCTCCGGGAAAAAGGTCCTTGTGTATATTTTCTTCTTCAGAAAAAAAAAAAAATAAATAGCAAACAACTAGGAACAAAAATTGGGCCCACCAGTTCTTTCGGTATATAAAACCAACATTTTAATGAGTCTTTCGGGGACTCGTCGCCTTTAATTTGTTTTTTTTTTTCTTTCTCCCACTTGCCGACCGTAGCTGCGTTGTCATTTTAATAAATTAAACATTTTCTAAGTATGTAAGTATTATATACATGAATTGGAATAATTGTCTTTGAGCATATCTAACGGCGAGAAGAGTAAATTAAGAAAATAAAATATTGTTTAACAAAACCCCAGTTAATTTCAATTCTTATCAGAATAATTATGCTAATTGAGGCTATGAAATTGTAAGTAGTCCTTATTTTGTTATTTGTTCTGTAACTGTCCCTTACCAGTGTAAATATTAACCAGAGCACGTTTCTTCTTGATTACAATTGAGAAATTCTTTAATAGAAACCTCTGTAATATAGATGAAGATATTTTATAAATAAGAAGATTTGAAATCTTAAGAAGTTAATTTAATAAGGAACTTTCTTATAGGCAAACAAATATCAAAGCGGTTGGTATTAATTAGAAAAGCATAATTTAAAATTTATGCCACCAAATCGAAAGAAAACATGTGGGAAAGTGCACAGTGCGAAAGCTTCAGTCCATCTGCGACGGATTGCAAAATACCGGACGATACCAAAAAAAGAAAACTGTTACGCCTCCAAAAAGTGGGCGTGATATAAAAATATAACTGTTGAATGCTTTATACTAGGTGGTTGCATACATTTCGGCATAAAACTCTGCCTTTTTAACTAAAAAAATCTCTTTTTTTTAACGCCACGCCCAAAAAAGTGGGCGGAGGCACATACAATACATACATAAAAGTTAGAAAATGCTAATATCTACAACTTTTGTCATATAATTTTTTGTCAAATTTCTTATATATTTATTGAAAAACAGTCATTTTAAGCTAAAATCCCTTAAAAAATGGGCGTGCTCAATAAAAAGGTCTATGAAGGCTTATAAAGACTGGACTTAAATCCCCCAAACTTCAAGCAAGAACCGCAGGAATTTTCAACGAGAGTCGAATAGAATAATCATTTTAGGATATGACCAGGAGCATCTTTATTTCACGAATCCAAGTTTGAGTCGTATCGTGAGATGGGATCGATATACATTACATCTGACATAAGGGGGCTTTGAGGTGTTTACAGAGCTTGACAAAGAATACTGTGGGTTTTCCGCAAATTTAAGAGGAAGCAAGGATATTAAACTAAGCCATTAACTTAGTTTGCCCGTAGGCAAATTGAACGGAACAGAGAACTGAGCTAGCGTGGTCAAGGTTTAGGAGGTCTGGTTTTGTTTTGGACCGCTCAAAATCGATACCCTACTTTGATGAGCCAGCAGAGATCTCCGAACGCAATTCGGCTCTCAACATTCGGGCTTCAGTAGGGGGAAGAAACGTCGGACAACGTTTGCAAAGCTTTGTGGTGGGGATGGTACAAGCTTCATCATGTTGTAGTGTACAAGCTTCGGTACTACTTCGAGCTTCAGTAAGAGGAAGAATCATTGGCCAACGTTTGCAAAGTTCGGCGGTGGGGACGGGGTTAAGACTATGCCATGATGACCAGGAAGTGAAGGTGAACACCCCTATTTAAAGGAGTTTTTTTTTTGGCATTCGTAACAAAAATTAAGGTTAGATATTGAGAAGGTTCCCCAATATGCAGCTTTATGTCTTAAATAAGTGAGTTAAATCATTAAAACATTCGAATAAAAATCTTATACACAAACACATCTAAAATCATGCTCCTTTAAACAATCTAAAAGGTCAAATCGTCCGTTGTTTCTCAACACAAATTAATTATGCACAACGCATGGCTCGTTAGAAGAGAGAACAAATCGCCCAGAAATTTAACCAAATTATTGTTAGGTACCTTGTTCTATATGCAGCCAACCAACCCCCCCAGCAGTGTACCTGACAAAAAAAAAAACTTTCAAAGTGCTTAGCTCTGCCGTTCCGCTGTTCGACAAATCCTGGATTCTATCGAACGATTTACTGCCCCAAACTTCTTCTCATTCCACTCGATGAAGATTACCACGAATTCGAATTATTCCCTGCAATGTTCTGTATGTATATGTTACTACATCTGAACGTGCGGTGGTTACACACACTGGCCCCGACTCCGCATTCGTTGCAGAGAAGTTCACAGAAGTTTATGCCAGAACTAAACTATACGACCGCTCTGCCACACCACCACCGGTTGGGGAGCAATTTGCCAATAAAGATAGAATTTATATCATTGAAGATGCTTATCATAAATGGAAGGACGAAGGGTACAAACTTAAATTGCCATCTTAATGACATCCGAGGTCCTTTTTCAGGCCACACATCTACTATGTACGTGTTGTTGTGGGTGAATTGCACTTGCACTCTTGTACTTGTCTATGGTTTACTCCTTTGCCGATATCTGGAATATACTCCGCCGACCGTGTATATGGTGTAAAACTGTCGCCTATTTATTAAACTATAAAAGGATATTTGCATGTCATTCGCAATAAAATTATGTAATTACTAACTAAATAACAGTTAACTGCAGCAAAGTGTTGGCGGCACCGCAAAGTGCGATGGTACAGTGCGACACGCTAAGTAGTCAACCCTATTCTATGGTGGGGCACCACTACAAGAGTACGACAACAAAAAAATTGTATGCATGTCTTCAAGGATGGCAGAGGCGAAATGGTATGGAAAAGTAATAATAATTGGAAAACAGCTGTATCCTGCACGTTTCGCTGTGCATGCAAGGACAACGCGCCTTGACAGAGTGTATCCTAGCGTTAGGCAAACCTTTGGCCAACAACTATAAGGAAGATGATTATGATGTACCTACTCGTGCAGTTGTTGATGTCGGCGACGACGCCGATGATCGTCCTCATGATAACCACACAATGGGGTGGGATTTTATTAACCTTTTCTTCCTCGGCAACGTGTCGTAGTAGTCCTTGTCGTTGTCGTCGTCGTCGGCAGCAGCGGCGTTTACAACATGCCGTTTCAATGTTCAGCTCATTGAAGGCTCATTTGGTTCTTACCCCCTATTCGCCTATAGATTGGCTCTACTGATTTCTGTGTTCTACTTTCGACGTTATAGGTGCACTAATGCTGTGATTTTAATAGCTGCTTGTTAGGTTGAATTAGAAATTTGCCGATATTACTTTTAATGAGAATTGGACCTGTAAGGTTTGAATGGCTCTCGAGTCTGATGTGTACACTGGCCACAAGAGTATGATATTATGAGAGCAAATGCAATTTGTGTAAAAGCTAATGGCTAACAATTAAGACAAAGAAAAAAGAGGACTTAGTGATCCCGCAAATGTGGGGTGCCTTATGAAGCAATCTAGGTAAAGTGGTAGAGCTGTGTACAGAAAGCCTGGCTAAGGAGGTCTTGGCTTTGACGGCAATACCATGGATAGTAAAATGGGCCACTTTGTCAATCGAGGTTCTTATACCTCGGATTTACGGCAGAGAAAAAATGCTTGAATTAAGAATTTGTCTGCCCTGAGTTAACTATAATGTAGAAGTCAAGTACGTATGTAAGACTGCGGCTTAATAACCAAAGGGGCGCGAGCATACGAGGAGTTGCTACTGTTGGGTTACTGCGAAAGCTTAGCTTTTGAAGAAAATATAATTTCTTTTAAGATGACTGCGTTGAGTTAAATATTCCTTTAATAAATCAAGACTTGCATAAAGAGCGGGAAATGCTAGAGGATGTTGATGCTGACCTGACAGTTCCTTATTATTTTTAACGATTTTCACATGCCATATTAAATTAAAAATAAGGCAGATTTTTACAAAAAAAAATTTGTCGAGTGAAGCGGTTTGGTGTGTAGCTGCTGGTTGTGAGATTATTTATGTGTGGTTTCAAATGCCTGAAGCTTAAAAACCCACCTGAGAGATGTTGATATCTCCTGTGAAGGTGATTCAACAATGGTTCCAAAAGTTTAACGATGGTTGGAATGCGGATATTAATATTCAAATAGACTTTAGAACATTTGCTATACAAGGTGAAGAAATTTAAGTATTGCACAAGAGACCTTCTAAGAAGGGTTAGATTTTATAAAAATGAAAACACTGAAAATAGGAGAACCGAAGATTGAGGGGACGGTTTTAAGGAAACGCTAGTGTTAAAGCTAACATGTGCCACGAGGGTATAGCTAAGAACCGCACAGAAGCACTTTTCAATGGTCGCTCGGTCGGAACACCTTATTTCAGAAATATGTACAAGGGAGCTCACCTACTATAATCTCAGAGGTAGTATACATATGTTGAGTGAATTTAAAATACTTACGTTAAAAAAAAGTTTTGGCTCAACAACAGGACATGATATGTGGGTCGTTAGGTAAAATTGACGTTGCGTTACAAGACCCATGTAGAACTTTGACGTTTCTTTTTGTTTGCCACGATTTTTATGATATTATATATATATATATAAACATTTTACCACATGTTGATACTTGATCTGTTAGATAACCATCAGCTCTTGTTAAATTTTATTGTATTATATATGAGGATTTGATTGCATAAAACGAAACATGTGACATTAATTTAAAAATAACCGAACGTATCATTGCTTACATTGGGGAGCGGCCCATATGGCAAAGCCAAGCAAAATTACAAAAATTCAAAACTATACAAATATTATATAATAATGGATGGACCCATGGACCCATGGTCATTTCAAACGCTGTCAGGCGAACATCGCCAGGAGCGTTTATATTATAATGATGCTTTCATTGCGTATTTTAAACGCAAATGAAAGCCAATCAATAGCATCAATACACGCAAGTATTACCAGGCTACCTACCAATACTGTGAGTATCCGGTACTACCGACTGAAGCGATATCATCAGTTCGTGTGCCACTCAGACTTATGATAAATAATAGAAAAAAGGTTGCGCATACGACAGAGTGGACGCGAGAGTATAATTCACTAGTAAGGCAAAAGTTGAGATCGTTGTCAGCATGAATAGGTCAACTTGTAGAGCTGCGGGGATGGGTAAGATTCTGCATTCTTTTAAAGAAACATTTGAAGAAATTTAAAGAAACATTTTTTTGTAATTTTTATACCCGACCCGTGAAATAGTCACAGTAGACCCCTAAGTCCCCTGTCCGTCTGTCCATCTGTCCGTCTGTCCGTCTGTCCGTCTGTCCGTCTGTCCGTCTGTCCGTCTGTCCGTCTGTCCGTCTGTCCGTCTGTCCGTCTGTCCGTCTGTCCGTCTGTCCGTCTGTCCGTCTGTCCGTCTGTCCGTCTGTCCGTCTGTCCGTCTGTCCGTCTGTCCGTCTGTCCGTCTGTCCGTCTGTCCGTCTGTCCGTCTGTCCGTCTGTCCGTCTGTCCGTCTGTCCGTCTGTCCGTCTGTCCGTCTGTCCGTCTGTCCGTCTGTCCGTCTGTCCGTCTGTCCGTCTGTCCGTCTGTCCGTCTGTCCGTCTGTCCGTCTGTCCGTCTGTCCGTCTGTCCGTCTGTCCGTCTGTCCGTCTGTCCGTCTGTCCGTCTGTCCGTCTGTCCGTCTGTCCGTCTGTCCGTCTGTCCGTCTGTCCGTCTGTCCGTCTGTCCGTCTGTCCGTCTGTCCGTCTGTCCGTCTGTCCGTCTGTCCGTCTGTCCGTCTGTCCGTCTGTCCGTCTGTCCGTCTGTCCGTCTGTCCGTCTGTCCGTCTGTCCGTCTGTCCGTCTGTCCGTCTGTCCGTCTGTCCGTCTGTCCGTCTGTCCGTCTGTCCGTCTGTCCGTCTGTCCGTCTGTCCGTCTGTCCGTCTGTCCGTCTGTCCGTCTGTCCGTCTGTCCGTCTGTCCGTCTGTCCGTCTGTCCGTCTGTCCGTCTGTCCGTCTGTCCGTCTGTCCGTCTGTCCGTCTGTCCGTCTGTCCGTCTGTCCGTCTGTCCGTCTGTCCGTCTGTCCGTCTGTCCGTCTGTCCGTCTGTCCGTCTGTCCGTCTGTCCGTCTGTCCGTCTGTCCGTCTGTCCGTCTGTCCGTCTGTCCGTCTGTCCGTCTGTCCGTCTGTCCGTCTGTCCGTCTGTCCGTCTGTCCGTCTGTCCGTCTGTCCGTCTGTCCGTCTGTCCGTCTGTCCGTCTGTCCGTCTGTCCGTCTGTCCGTCTGTCCGTCTGTCCGTCTGTCCGTATGTGTGAAGTTTTAAGGTCTTCAAAATTGAGCTAGGACGCTGAAAAATGGAGTGTATATACATCATGATTCTAACGAAATTTCAATTACACTAGTACCTCGTTTAACGGCCTAGATACGTTCCACAAAACAAGGCCGTTTAGCGAAATGCCGCATTACGAATCATCAAGTTTCATACAAGCCTATACAAAATCCATTAGATTGGTTCCAAATCCTTAAATAATAGATAACAATATATTTTGTCCATTTTTCAACTCGGAAGAATGTGTCGGGGAAATTCAAATCTGTCATACCGATGCCCTTTTTACAGAAAAAAATGTTCGAGACCGTACGCTTATTGAGTGAACATACGCTTATTGAGCGAACCGTTGAAGTTCGTTTGCTAGCGTGTTTTTTTTTGTAGGGGAGACATCCGTCGCGACAAAAAAATACTTAATAGGTACAGTTCTGAAATCTTTGGGTAAGTTTTGACGTTGAAAATTATGTAAGTGTGCGTCTAGATGAATCGTTGGTTTTTTTTTTTTGCCGTTGTAACGAAACATTTTAGACGTTAAACGAAACAAGGTCATAAAAAAGAGAGGCCGCTACAGCGAAAGGCCGTATAAAGAGCGGCCGTATAGCGAGGTATGAGTGTAATTGATTTTAGTTTTCAGCCCAGACTCATTTTTGGGGGCATGGCCTATACAAATAATATATTAATTCGGGACAAAAATTTTAAGATTTGTTGTTACCGTATAGATATAGGGTCGGGTATATAGAAGTTTGTCACAGACGAACTCTTGCACTTACTCACTTGTATATATTTGAATTAATATTCCGGTGTGATTGTCGTAATTCTGGTGATATTCAAAAGGGGACCTATGGTTGAGAGGGTGTTTTGTTCTACTTTTTACTTTTTACTACTTTTAACCTTAAACGCCTAGGTCACTTTTTTAGTGAGTGACCTCGACTAGTTTCTAAACATGTACATGTAAATCATCCCACTGTTGTATTACCATAGATAGAACTCACCCTAAACAAAGACACCAGATCCTTGTGCAATCGCCATCAATTTGCGGCAACCAATTGGGTCTTAGGCCCCGGACGATAGTATATCGATAGCCAGTATACTTAACACGCTCGATGCTAGCCGGCAAAGGTCTTTATCACGCTGGACAAAAACAAACTAAGCCTATTTGAAACCATCATATTCTTCGCTCTACTCCGACTATGGCTATTAATATTCCATCCTGACTCTAGCACCTAATAGCCTAATGAAATCAAGACTGAGCATCGTCTGTTTCATTCAAAAGCATTATATAAAGACTCTCATTCCTACAAAGGCAGCCACTTAGCTTTGCTCAAGGTTTTAAAATCCTAACGTCTATTCTGGATAACAGACCCGGCTCCTTTCTCCATTTCAGAATATGGCTTTCCAAAAAAATTTGTTCACAATAATCTCTCCAAGAGATAAACAAGAAAAATTCAAGCCAACTTTATCGGTTTGACCTTGTCTGGTAGATAGACGATTCTGAAATGGAGAAAGGAACCGGGTTTGTTATGCATGGAGATCTATTCTCAGTAGACAAGGGCTTTCTCATTCTCTGTGCTGAAAACCTTGCCATCAACTGTTCCCTTAGAATAAATTTAAGTTCTAGACTTGACTGTTGACTCATCTAACTTTAAGTCCAAGCTTGCTCTGGAGTTATTCAGGGCCATTGAAGATCGTCTACTAACAGTCCAATTATTGTTCACTGGATTCAAGTCCATAGTGGCTTTTACGGCAACATTATTAGCTGGGGCTCTAAGTAAAGTAGGTAAAGTTACACCACACTGCGGCCTGAGCCATTTTTAAAGTCAGCAAAAAAAATCTCCAATAACTTTTATTAAAGTCTAGCTTAACTAGAGTTTAAAGAAGTCAGGGGTATTACACCGTGACACTTATGAAGAAGTGCCGGGCCTCCTTCTTAGAAACAATATCCTCGGTGAGGAAATTATTCCTTTCGAAAACCTAGACGATTTCTCTTCGAAAAAGATCATAGGCTTCCTGACCGCCTCCAAAGTAAAAACATGGCTCCGGGATTTCATCATGGAAAACTCTAGACTCTTTTAAAAAGGAAGCCGCGTCAGAGCCCCAGAACTCTCCTTTTGGTCAAAAGTCTATCTATCTTTTACCACATCATCAGCTTTGAAACTTTCCTTATCCAGGAATAAGGGTAGGGGAAGGATAAGATTAGCCCGATGAGTGGCCTTCTATTATTTAAATGACTTCTTCCGCGTGTTGATACTATCCATTCACTACTAAATTCCTCGATATACTCAGCTAAAACAGAGATTCAACATCACTATGTACATTGTTGAAAGCTTCCTTAACGTCCAAAAAGGAAGAAAGGGTATTTTCTTTTTAGTAAAAAACCATTTCCAGGGATCGAAGTTTGAGATTATAACTGTAGAGATGGAGATGTCTGGAACAAGTACTAGGTTTTTAAGAATGGAGAAGGCTAGGCCATCGACGATACTTCCAACTTCATTCCGTGCGGACGGCGTCAAAAAATTAAGCTATGAGTGCCCATAGAGCAGAGAGTTCTTGTCCAAACTCAACCACATATTATGAGTTCTAGCTGTATGCTTTTTGATTACGTTTAATGATAATTTTTGATGTATTCAGTTCTTTGTATTCAGGCAATAAATGGTTCGTCCTTTTAATTGCCAGTCCAAATTGTTACTATCCAAAACATATTCTCTAGGTTACAACAACAGCGATGGAGCAACTCGGGGAAGACTATTAAAAGTTTTAAGGACTAAATGGCCTGTGCCTGGACTTTGAACATTTAAACTCCTCTTTTTTATTTAAACTTTGAAACTCCTCGACTTTTACATACTTTAAAATATTTAAGAAGCCTGAATTGTTGTTCTTAAATAAGGATAATCTACTTGAGAATATCATGGAACCACCACTTAAGAAATAATTAATTACGGCCCGTGACGAAATTGAGAAGGGCAATTTTTGGGAATGTTTTTTATTTGATTTTTAATTGGATTTTAGCCGCACCTGGAAAAAATGTAAAACCTAAGAATTCATAACAGCAAGTTATTCAGGCCTTTTTTTTCAAATTCTCCAATAAATTCCGGAAGGGTCTTTCGTTTTTATTGATCCTTATGGAACGAGGTAAAAAAAAATTAGTGTAAGGTATGCTCTAACTCTGATCAGTGACTAGAGATCAGACCGAAGGCAATCCGACTGCCAGTCGTGAATCTTCCGCCTTAGCATATGCGCTAACTGGCCAGGTAGGTAAATACTCATTATAAAGAAACACAAAGGGCCAAAGGGAATTAAATAAGGTAAAGCTCATTTTGTTGAAAATTTGTTCACCTTTTTTTTTATCTTGGAGTGAATATATCAGGTTTTGTCAAGGATATTCAGTTTCAATGCTGACGCTGTAATTATTCGTCGATTCGTAAAGATAAACTTTATAAATCACCACCGTTTCCCCAAACTGTGAGTGAAAATCTTGTCTACGTAAATTCTGAAATCAGGTCACAAGGTCCCAACGTGTATAAGGTGTGTATCACATCGTATTCAAATAAATAAAAATATACGATTTCATTGCATCCTTACCGATATAGGTCACTGTTGTCGCAATAAATTGAGAAAAAGTCTCGTTCAACATTTAACTTAAATTATAATCCCACTCCTTGGTTCGCACCGGACCCAATTTTTGCAATGCGCCCCGTTGTCACTACATACTGCTTGTTCGAATTTGTTACAATAAAATGTAAAATGCACTGATGTAGTTTTTTTTTTCCTTCGTTTCGATTTTATAGTGTCAACACTCGGTAGCACACATCTATAAAAAAAAAACTTTGTTGAATTTCCTGCACGGTTGGAACCACATTCGCTTGCCTCCGTCAGCTCCTATCCAGTAGGTGGTAGGTGAAGGTGGATACCATGGACTCACATAATTCATGCATCCCTTTGCCCAATCTTCCCAGAAATCCTTACGCAAACAAAAAACTACCTTTTCACATGAGTGCAGCAGTTACCTACGCTATAGTTTGGCTTGACTGGGAAACTCTACCACAACCGATATATACGAAACGGGCGTGTGAGAAAAAAAAAACTTAATATGTCAGCTTTATCCGAGATACTTTGTAACATTTTATACGTGTGCGCTGCATGAGCATCCTGTCTGCAGCACCCTGCACAGCACATACATATTGATGGAAACGAGAATAAAAATACACCGGCTGCTGGAAAAAAGGACACATCTCACAGCTGCCTAGGCTGGCCATTTAGTGCAGAACAAGTTCGGTGGAATTGAATGCCCTGACTATGAACAACCCGACACGATTCCGAACAAAGAGGATAATATGTGCGAATACATTTTTTACATCCTTGCAACAGTTGCTGCAGCTTGTAGTATCCGGTTATTCGCCATCCAATACGGATACCTACTTGTACCCAAGCACATGCGTACTGCCACCGGAAGTACTACGGTCACATACAGCATCCGACATCCATTTTTGGTTCGTTTTTGGTCCTTCGGCAGGATTTAATTATAAATTGCAAAATATGAATCACGAAATCAAATGGTCTTAATCAAGATTAACGGGAGGGCAAGCCGCACCGGGATGTCATTTAAAACACAACATTGGTAGGTGGTATCTGATATGGAGATCGCAGTCGTGTGCACACACGCCCAAGTAATCAAACAAATTGATATTGTGTTACTTCTGTCATTTATCCTGGCCCCCCGCTCTAGGATGTGGACTAATTGGACGAGATATATTCATTTTTGTGGATTGAAATTGCTTTCGAGTGCGTGGCTGGTGCGGTGGAAAGCGTCGCGTGGGCAAACGCATGCCAAGGGAAAAAAATAATCATTTTGATAAAAATGTCCTCGTTATGACCCAACACAGCCTTAATGGTCGATCAGAAGAAGAGTGAAACTAAAACATTAGGAAGTCCTACTGATAGTTTTATGACGATAATAAAATTCTGTTTACTGCCTCAATGATGAGATAATATTATTATGTGTGCTTCGCCGTCGTCGTCGTTGTCGCCGCATGAGGTGTGTCCCGGAATTCCGCGAGTGTGGGCGAACTATATGCTCCGATTGGAAACACATAAACTTCCGATGGGCATTTTGAAGGATGACATATCAAATAATAGCTTCAGTCAACTAAATCAGATATTTCTGCTGACACGTTGGTGGGAGTTTTTTTTTTTTTGTTTCTCTTTGTGACTGGTTTGCCATTGTCCTTGTCAAGTTTTATAGCTTTCGATGTTGCCTGAAATTTTGTTAACAAATTGTGGAAGTAGGTAGCTGTCATGCGGAGGGGTAGAAATTTTGCAGAGTAGCTAGTATTTTGTTTCGTCCGAGGAAAATTAGGTCGTCGTCGAATTAAATGGGTATGGTAGTATGGGATGTTTTAGAAAGTTCTTATTGGAGGCTTCAAAGTCAGTCCAACAAGCTCTTTGTGGCAGTTCCATAAAACCATATGAGCTTTAAAACGTTGTATAGGAACAACTTTATATGCTATAGAACAAAAAAACTGTCGCCAGACGCTGAATTTTTATAAATTCGAGCTTCGCGATGAGAACAAGTTAGAAGGACAGGATATTGTGTAGCCCCAAATTACAGTAAAAGGAAGACACTGCGATTTTTTTCCGAATCCGAACAGTATTTTGTGAACTGTTTTCTAGACAAATGTCACTCTCTGTCACTTCAGGTGGCAGAGGTAGGAATCGAACCCAGATTTCCTAGTTTCAGGTATGATCGTAGTCGAAATTTGAGGCTTAAAAACGCAAACGCGAGCTTTGGCAGATTCTCCCCCTCTTTTCGCATAAGACGTCAGTTCTCCTGGTACTTTTATGCCCGACCCATGGAATATTAAGTTTGGTGTATAGTTTGTAACGCAATGAAATAATCACCGTAGACCCCTAAGACCTTTTAGAGATATGAATGAGACCGACAGGAGAATCGATTAAGCCATGTCCGTCCGTATGTAAACTACTTGTACACAGGGAGTAAGCCTTAAGCCTTTCTTAGCCTTAAATTTCAAGGTAGAGAGCTGAAATTGGGAGTTGGTGGGGACTGGTGGGTTGGCTGGAAGTCCAGTCTTTCAGATCAAGTTTGAAAATTAGCTGAATCCGCCCACAGACACGCCCACTCCAGGCTTGTGTGTGCGACCATATCTAATTTAAAAAAAATACTTTTCCAAATTTTAGCTATGTTATAATAGTGCTAGCGCATTCATTTTTGGTATGTAACGGCCTTGTAATTGTCCTTGAAGAAGCCTTAAGAGTTTGGCCATTGACCGCGCCCACTTTTTTAATTTTTATTGATTTAAGCTTAAAATTACTGTTTTTCAATAAATATATATGAAATTTGACAAAAAATTATGTGACAAAAGCTGTAGATACTAGCATTTTCTAACTTTTATGCATATCTTGTATGTGCCTCCGCCCACTTTTGTGGGCGTGGCGTAAAAACAAGTGATTTTTTTTAGTTAAAAAGGCGGAGTTTTAGGCCGAAATGTATGCAACCACCTAGTATAAAGCATTCAACAGTTATATTTTTATATCCCGCCCACTTTTTGGGGGCGTGGCAGTTTTCTTTTTGGTTTGATCGGGTATTTTGCAATCCGTCGTAGATGGACTGAAGCTTTTGCATACGCACTGTTGCACTTTCCCACTTGTTTCTCTTTCATTCTTTCTCTCTCTTATTCAAAATGCATCTTTTCTTTTTTACCTGTGACAGAATGTGTTTAAGGATTGCCAGGACTTAGGTAATGATGTTTGTGTTGCTAATTAGGACAAAACATAAAAACCTGAATGCACACTTTCCAAATTTGACAAACCAGCCTAAGCGTGTTTAGTAGACTTGAAAAAGGCTTTTGAACAGGCTCCTCGCGCTTGATTCTGGAGAGTTTTGCAGAACAATTTGCTGGTTGCGGCTCTTCTGAGACCCATTCAGTCTTTGTGCGGGACCTGCCGAAGCTATGTGCGGACAAATAGCGTTTAATCTCGCCCTTTAAATGTGTGCTTTGGTCTTCCAGGGCTGGTGTTCTTTTACCTCTTCTTTTCATATTATGTATGGACAGGATCATGAATCGCAGTCTTCCGAAGAGTGTTTCGAAATGACTGGGTTCATCTTAAGCAATTTTCTTTTCGCAGGTGTTTTAGCTTTTCTTGAAGCGTCCGAGAAGGATGCACTGTTTTTGTTTGCTGCCATCTCTGCTGATGCTCTGATGAAGGTTAACGTAAATAAATCGAACGTGATGGTTGTTTCCTGAACTCCTGTGCCATGTACTCTGCACAAAAAAGGAAACGAATTGGAACGGGCGGAGGCTTTTAAGAGTCTCGGGGTCCTTTTCACGATAAATGGGAGGAGTGATACTGAGTTATCCTGTAGGACTATAGCTATAAACCTAAGCTGGAGCAATTGTAAAGAAACCACGCCAACCGTGCTAAACCGTGCTAATAAGTTTGAAGTAAAAGCAAAGATCTCAGATTTTAATTAAGTGTTAGTTCGAACCTTAATCCATGAAATTTGGGTAATAACAAAAAGAGTTAGATTGAGGGTACAAGCTGATCGAGGGTTTAGCATTTAGGGCCGGAATGCAAACGCGTTGCCCCCCGGTAAGTCAGGTGGTGGTATCAAGTAAGAAATTTTTTTCGAGATTCAACTGGGAATCGTGCCAGTGTCTCCTGAATTTGTGGAGAAGGGTTGGGGCGATCGAAAGATTATTCAGCTGCCCTCTCTCCGCGATTGATGATGATAATCCTTCATCTCAACACTTGCTTTTAATAGAATCCTTGATTAAGGCTCCCTACTCAAGGCTAGATCGCTGGCAGCTCATCTTACTTCAAACAACATATGCTGGCCTGATTTTGCTATGTGTACACTTTATGGAAAAGATCTTTTTTTACACCAACTAAAAGATAGGTAGCTCTAAAACGGAAAAAAGACAAAAAAAAAAAGTTTCAGAAGTCCATTAAATATCTTAAATTCGCAAAACCCCCCTCTATTAATTTGGAAGAACCTAGAAGAAGTCGACAAGCATATCCGTGGTTGAAGTAATATCTTTTTCTTGAGCATTTAGGCTTCATTCAAGCACTGAGCTGAAAGGTCAGGCATACCTCGTTGAGCTTACATAATTTTCTAAATACCCATTATTCCCTTATGGGTATACTGGTCACCAATTGGGTGCCTCCCCAGGTGGCGTATAGGGGAATGATCTCTAGATACATTGGATACCGTTATGGAAAATATCCGGGGCGGACTAAAACCAGCATCAAACGAAAAATCCAGAAGCGTCTGTCTCAAAATGAGCGGCTCCCCTCCCCCCAAAACACTTTTTTCTCTTGGAATATGCAAAAAGAATGGACAACAATTATATGCATTCCAGATGTTTTTATGAAAAATATTCTGCTTGAGGTACTATTGCTTATCCCCGTAAAGGCATAACACCTGCGGGGATAAGCTTTGGTACTTCTGTGCAGAGGCTTCATGTTTGGCTCACCAGCGTTTGTGTTGGATCGAGAGTTACTTTCCTCTTCTATCTTTTCTATCCCCAGATTATTTCTGCTCGCGATGTACTACGCATTTTTGGGGTAGTCATAGCCCCTTGATCACGAGCATATTACACAAAAAAAAATTATGAGGGCGGCAAGGCAAGACGCTTAAGTGCGGTTCCTCCACTTAAGGAGACTGACTCTAGTTCATCAAATTCGATCAAAAAGAACCTCCAGAATAGTCTCCACACTATTTCTGTCCTGATCAGTAGATAAAGTGTGGAAACTCTACAAGAGATAACCAATTTGAAGACCAAAACATCAGGAATCACAGTAGCTATCCATTTTCCATTATTTGGTCAGCCAGACAGAAACTTTTGGGGAGCATGTGAAAACCAATCAAAAGTCACACATAGAAAATATGCCAAAAGTCAAGATTGCTTAAAAAACTTAATAAAAAACTAGATTAAACAGAATGAAAACTTAATTACAGTTCATGAGAAGTAATCGCATTCATGATGAAAGGAAGATATACGGCTTTCTGGAACTAATTTTTCTCCTCAAATCTAAAGTAGCCCTTTCCGTTAAGCCCTTCTCGTTATTAAAAGCTAAACTCAACTACCAGGAACAAGGGGAATGAAAAATATTTCATTAGACTTTCATACAAGCAAATAAAGCAACAAAAATATAATAAGGCAGTCAAGGATATCCCTTCTGATCAATACTGCCTTTTAGCCTTTAGATTTTTCTATTCTTAGAAACTGCAATCCTGGATTGACTTGGACAGAAATATAAAAAAATATGCTTATATGAAATATACAATGCAGTTTACTTTGCGTTTTGAATCATATTATTCGAATGAAGCCAGAACTCCGGTAAAATGCAATCAACTGAAAAACAAAATCAAATTGGTATACAGCACACTTTAACATTATTGGCAAAAACCACATCATATATCCGTTTTGTAATAAAATACCTACTCAAGTACACGTGCTCTTGCATAGGACACACGTGCAAGGACCATGTTCGCCCATTTGAACAAGATGCCATTTCTCTGAGATATACTTCAAAATTTCTTCGATAAATTCTTACCCTTCTCGAGTAAGTACTTATGCACAGTTACAGTACACTCCTCTCATAATATAGGGCAATCTTAAGATACTGCAGATAGAAACACAAAAAGGACGAGTTCACTTCAACCAACCATCTGCTGCAATCATGTTAAACATGTACTAGCAGAAAATGCTTGTTTGGCAGGGAGGTATTTATATCAGAGAACTCAAAGTCTTCTTCGAATCGAACATGTCAAAATTTTGTAATTTCCACCTCTTTCCCATAAGAAGCGGTCAAGTTTGGCACAGGCTATATAGCCCAACTCTCCTGATTGTTTTTTTACCCCCGCAAAAGACGTTTTCAATCCGAGAGAAGCAAATTGAAATGAAACTCAACTGACAGAGACATTCGATTGCGACAGTATTTTGAAGGAGTATTTCGAACGACACTGTCGGGTCATGTCATAGGAAATGCAAAACTTATATGCCAGAGAGAAGATACTGATAAGACATTAACACACTCCTGAGCAATTCAATTACGAGGACATTGTGTATTATGCGGCATCAGGTCCCCAGTGGGATCTTGTTTTCTATATAACATTACGCTTGCATGAACAGACCCTTATAACCAAAGGCTGAGTCGAATGTCTATGACAGGTTTTGGAAAATATAATACGATAAGGGAATATTATGTAGGAAAAATTGAATCAAAACAAAATTAAGGAACTTAATCGGAGTTGAGCTGTCTTAATAAGGCTGAAGTAAGTAGACGTAGGTATTCGTTAAAACTTTGAAGAAAATCAGTATTTTTGGAAACTCAAGAATAGAAAAATCTAAATTTATGCTCAATAAATTATTTGCATACCTTTTGAATGAGGCAATAGTAATCATCGCACATATAAACTATTAATTCTGTCAAGGGTCAAGTATATTTCAACATAATTGACTTAAAATGTTCAGACCAAAAAACTTTAAGATTTCGTGTTTCACTATAAATAGGGTAGGGGGTAGTTGGAAGTTGGTTATAGACGAAGTCTTGCACTTTTTTTTATTAAATTTGTTCAAATAGTCTGAAAAAATTAAGGTTAGAAACGGCAGTTTTGAAAACTTGAAAGTTTATAGCGTGTCTTAAAATCGTTTCATACTACAAAAATAAAAGCAGACAAGGTCGCCATTACCGTAAAGATACAAGAAAATTTTTAAAAATCTTTTTCGAAAATGCATTCAGGTTTTTGCATTAAACCTCAGTTCGAAATTTGCTAAAGTTTTCTGCAAAGCTTCAGAAGACTATGCCTGTTATGTTGTATGTATTTCGTTAAAAAAATATACATAATATCGTTTGGGAGATAGGGGAAGGAACATGGGTTCTTTCGACCCTTTAAGCATTTTTTAAATTTCTAAATTTCTATACCCCCATTCCATAGAATAGGAGGTATATGGGCTTACACCTTCTATCCTATGAGATTAAGGGCATATGATCGAGACTGAATTGCAAGTCGAATGAGCCATGTCTATCCGTCCATCCGTGTGTCGGTAGTTTTTAGGCCTTAAATTTTGAGTTAGGAATTTCAAACTTGACAACTTGTTCTCCGAAACACTGCAAGTGTAAGCTTTTTTGAAATCCGCCCACTGACACTCCCACTTTACTGATTCGCATGAAAAAATCAAAATTGTCGAAGGGCGCTAAAATTTGGTACGCGGTGTCCTTGCTTAAATGAGTTGAGATTGGCATTTCAAAAAAATCGAAAAAAGCATTTCATTTTCCGTTTAATAAACGATCATTTTAGCAATATTCTTGCAAGCAATCAAGAAAATCGTGCATGTTGACACATTTCTGAATACTTTCAACTTATTGGAAAAATTCTCACCACGCCCACTTTGGCGGCGAATACTTGAATAAAAGACTAAATTTTAATATACAAATGTTCTTGACACATGCGAACCTCATCTGTACAAAAACTACAATGGGGGTTGGTGCCACGCCCCTGTCTTACGAAAGAAGATTGTCATTTTTGATAATTGGTATTTTGAAGATTTACAGGGCTAACTGGGATGGGGTATCCACCGATTCGCCTAAGCGGATTGTAACCCAGCCATGCTAGTTGTGACTTATCTATCATACGTGGACAGTTTCGGCTTTCTTTTTGTTATCTCAAACTGTTCTAAAGATGTGCCAAAAAAGTTCAAAGTGACAATGGTAATTTAAGGAGATTTACGAGGAGAATTATTTGAAATTATTTGCTGATAGGGTTGATATTTGTATGGTAAATCTCTAGATTTGTTGAAGACTAGTTAAAGATTTGTGTTTGGTGGAAACATAGTTTAACTGTTTAATAATCTTATAACGACAATGGGCGTGTTTAACTAGCATTGCTTACGAATTCGATCTTTACTGATAAATTAAAATTTTGGAAAGAAAAGGTGATAAATAGAGAGGCGCGAAAACTTCAGATAAACGAGGGCCAACTTCACAGTCGTATGCTCTGTGTGTTGTATTGTTCACAGTTCACATTCATAGAAAACTTCATTTTTTTTGCCGAATCCAAACGGTACTTTGAGAAGATTTTGAAGAAAAATGTTACTCTCGCAGGGCACTCGTCAGACACTCGTGGAGGTGGGAATAGAATGAATCTTTTTTCCAGGTTACGACGGTAGGATTTGAACCCAGACCTCCCGCGTTACGCGGGAGAATCTGGGTAAAATCCCCCAACGAAATATGTCCCCAAATGGAAAACAAAATAACCCCCAACATTGGGGGAATTTTACTGTGAAATAACTCCCCAAAAAGGTATGATGGGGAGATGATGGGGAGATATTCCACCTTTTTGGGAAATAATAATAAGGTATGAAATAAGTCTTCAAATACAATATGAAAGCAAAGGTAAACAAGTGAGTAAGTGCAAGAGATCGTCTGTGACAAACTTCTATATACAAACTTCTATATACCATCATATATTTATGCTCATCCAGTGAGGGAGGACTGGGAAAATAACGCAATTGTCAGACCAAATGAAATTGCAATTTTCACAGACGGTTCGGAAACAGGTAAAGGAAGAGGTTCTGGTATCTTCTCAAAAGACCCGAAACTAAATGTATCCTTAAGGCTACCAGATACATGCAGTGTCTTCCAATCAGAGGTTTTGACTGTGCTGAGCTTTTGCAGACGAGATCGACATCCGGCAGAGATATCGCCATTTTAGCGATAGCCAGGCTACGCTCAAGGCAATGGAATCGATCAACATCAAATCCGATAAAGTCAGAGGCTGTCGCACAATGCTCAAGGCATTGTTCAGTCAGAACCGGGTGAGACAGTGCTGGGTGCCAGGACACTGCGGTAAGGAACAAGCTGTTGAGCTTGCAAGAAAAGGAGGGCTCCTTGGAAACAGTGTGGTTTTCAAACCTCAAACATCAAACCACCCCTCTGCGTAGTTAGAGGTACTTTTGAGGAGAAAATTGCAATGACGGCCAACCAAGGGTGGTCTCGTCTAGCTGGACACAGGGTATCTAGGTCCCTCTGGCCACGACTAGACGAAAAAGGATCGAATGCACTATTAAAACTGAGCAGGGACAAGCTAACGGCTTTGGTGGGAGTTATTCTGCAGTGATCTGCTGGCGGTTGAGGATATAGCACCCAAACTGTGCAAATGCGAGGCAATTTCGCGAGTTTTCAGCAAATATTTAGGGGAATATTTCTTTGGAAGTTTGGAAGAGGTACACGGCACAAACTTCAAAGGCCTTCTTGGCTTTTACAGGGAAATTGGCTGTTTCACGGTGAATGTTAAGGTTGTTTTTGCCTTCTGAATGTTATTTTTAACTGGTTCCCCCGGGATCGCGATGGGCCCGCTTTTGGGCCTAGTGTCTGAGTAGTCCTTTTGACCACACCCCTGTTTAACCTAACCTAACTTCTATATTATACCGTGTAACACCAAATCTTAAAATTTTTTGTCCCGAATTCGTATATAATTTGTAGCGGCCACGCCCCCAAAAGTGGGTCTGCCCTAAAAATTAAAATCAACTAATTGTTATTTCGTTAGATTCATGACAAAATACGCTTAAACCGAAAATTATTTTGGGAAAAAACAGTTTTTTTCTAAAAACGCCCCTTAAAACCGGGTGGAGCTAAAAACTTTGTATGAACCAACCTTTGCAAATGGTAATATCTGTAATATTATTGATTTGTGGTAATATCTGTAATATTTTATATTCGATTTGGAGTCACTTTTCCGAGAAATCGGGTTTAAAAAACATCTAACATCTTAAAAGTGGACATTGTCGATATTGTGGGGTTTAGCTTGTTAAAGGTCTTGAGCCAATATTGTTCAGTACCAAAATTTAAGTTCCTGTGACTTTTCTAACTTAACCAAAAGGCGACAAAGGTGAAATAGAGGTTGTCTCACATTGAAGCCAGTAGTGGGCGTTCCCGTTGATGGATTAAGCCAAATTTCACACTTTGTCTGTGCTGCTAGATCCAAGCCGTGCACCAAGTTTCTGCTCTCTAGCTTGTTTTGAAGACCTTAAACCTTCACACATACAGACGGACGGACGGACGGACGGACGGACGGACATTGCTAAATCGATTCACCTGTCGGTCTCGATCATATGTCTAAAAGGACTTAGGGGTCTACGGTGATTATTTCACTGTGTTACAAACTATGCGTTAAAATAAACAGACCCTCGGTCGGGTGTAAAAAAGAAACAGGCCCATACATATTTCACAGTATCGCTTGAATCCTGAACAGATAAATTTTGAGGACTTCTTTCATAGTAGAAATCGGGGACCTTTTTCATAATGAAAGAAGTATGAGATAAGCCTATTTCATGTGTGAAATAAGCCCCCCAAAAACCAATGAAATAAGTCCCCAAATTTGGGGGTTTATTTCATATGAAAAAAAACTACCTACCCTACCTCCATACAATTTTTGGGTAGTGAATTCATTTTCATTTTGGGGGGTTATTTCGTTGGAGGTTATTTCCCGGAGCCAACATTACGTGGCGGCACCCCGCGGAAAGATAAGTGCCTTCGCAAATAAACAAAGTTGTCGTGTTTTGGGTAAACTCATACGAGAATTATCTCAAGGATGATATTCAAATGTGCGCATCAGTGACGCGAAAATCCATGCAAGGCTCAAAAGCGATTTCTTGGCCGAAAAGTTTTCTTGTTTTAATGTCTCATATAAAATCTTTAAAAGGTATGATCCAGCTACGATGTTAGGTGAGCTGACTTTTCCGATACAATACTGTACAAGAGTCTGCAGCCCATTACTATTTCCCTTACTGTTTTTATGACATTCCTCCGAAAAATATCTCTTGAAGCTATTCATAAAAGACTAATTTTGATTTTTAGAATTGTCTTAACCTTTTTCTTTTTATTTTCTTGTTATATAATTGCTGTGTGGATTTGGACTTTTGTTTGCCAAAACAAAAATATGAGTTGCCTTCACTTTAAAATTTCATACAGTTTTTGTCATTTCTTGATGCGACAAAATGAAATTTTTTACATTTTTCAGAAAACCAACGAGAGACCCTTCTTCTAAGATCCATAGCTTTCATAATTATAACATAACCTCTTACACAAAATACAGGGGTGGAATCGGCTATGGTGATCTGTGATTTTCATATTTTGTGACAGTCAATGTGATCAAACAAAATAATCCGTCTGCGTAAGGTGATCATAAAAATATTGTTCCGAATCGTTGCTTTATTTAGGCTTGTAATGTAAGGACACTGATTTTTATACGTACATGCAGAAAATCAGCCTTAGAGTAGGCAAAAACACCAACTTGCCAGAAAATTTGAAAACTAGTGACCAGCTGATTTTGCCGGTAATTGATCGGAAGCTGTAACAAGAAAATTATGATGATCACTAGTTTACGCAGACGAATTTTTGTGTTTTGTGACACCACTTATCATAGACCACCTTAGCCGATTCCACCCCAGTATTTATACCTATCAGAAACGATATGTTACCTCAAAGGCGGACGGTCAAAATTTTGAGTTTCTTATTTTTGGGTCATTTGGTTTTTTTTTAAATTAAAAACCAATGTACTATGGGCTCCGCAGAGCACACTCAGCGTGAACGCGAGGCTAGAAAAATTCTAGGTTGTGCACAATGATAGCAATGTACAATGTACACAAAGAAAGCAAGAAACCGAAACGAGTATTTTGCAAAGAGACAGGGCAAAAGTAGAATTTTTAAAGTTTGTCTGCCTTCTTACACATGTATGGCTTATCCTTCATATCAAAAATGTCAATTTAATAGAGTGCCAGAACTCTCAACAGCGAATGTCAAAAAAATCGCCGACATCGTAAAGGGTTTTTGGGCTCGGCGAACGAGACGCCCGGCGATAATTAAAAAAAAAAAACTTTTGGAAATTGATTTCATTGATTGAAATTCATTTCACAACTCGCCCAAGATTCATTTCACAACTCGCTTTTTCTCTTCTTGTCACCCATCACGTTTAACAACACATTTTCGCCAAAGACTCAGTTCGAATTATGTAAGGGCCTGCAACACGGGGTTTTAAGCGCTTTTAAAAATTTATATATTTTAACTACTTAAAATTGAAGCCCTCCGAAAGGCAATAAATCTTCGAAGCGTTTAATACTGTACAATTACTCGAACTACCGTTTCATAATAATAATTGCAAAACATTTCATGCAATGTTTTGGTGCTTTTTTATTAGAAATTTGTTTTATGATTAGTTGGTTTTATTAATTTTCTTTTGCCAAACATTAAACACAAATTGAGCAACTTAATTACAAAGTTCTTCGTTCGATGCTAATGTATCCTTGTATCCATACAGTCTTTGTGTTACTCATTTCATCTTATGCCTGGGCATTTATCCTTCTCATCATTTACAAGTGGCAATCTCGTTGCCAAAAATTATTCCATCAAGGCAGCCGAGAAGAATATATACCACGTTGTCGGCGAGTGATGGTAAACTTTGACGATGGAAAATACGGCACAGAAGAAAGACTGCCAAAGCCACATCGTACATTTATCGTAAAATTTTTACTCGCGCGCATCATTCAAAAGCTCATTTCGTCAAAAAAGTATGGTGTTTGGTGTTTGGTGTCGGTTCGGAGAGTTGGTTTTACGCCACAATATTGTGGTAACTGCGTTAAGCTTGGTAGCTGGGTAAGCAGGAGGTTTTTGTGTAGGTATAGCTATGTGTGGGCGCGCCTACCCTCCATGGTCCCATAATACAAAGTATCGGATATTTTCGAAAAATTTCTTACGCATAAATTTAATTTTACTTCGAGTTGTGGGGCGGGTTGCTCGAACGAAATGGATGGCTGGGGCTGGGCTTACCAGTTTTATGGGTCGTGTTCCTTGGTCGTCATAAATTGCTGGCGAAGCTGTGTCCTCTGCTTGCTCGTCGATGGAGGGCGGGCGCCTGTATGGAAGCTACTACTTTGGGGTAGCATAATAATCCCCAACAGGTCCTGTGTGACCAGGTGTATTTTATTCAATTCGATTTATAATTCTGTTGGAAACGATTTTCGATTTAAAAGAGTAGCAAGCAAGTATGGCTGTGTTCACAGCCAAGCTCGAATGGCAATAGCAACAACAGCCGAAGTAGCAGAAAAGGTCGGCTAACTACGGTGTTTAGCATCGGGACCTTTGGGAGGATATTCATAAAATGAGTTATTGGCTATAATAGGATTATTATTTGAATGGTGCGGTGGAGTGTTTTGCAGCCTCTAACCGGCGGGATGTGAATTCGGTTTATAAAATCAATGACGGATGATGACCGCACTTACCAACCGGACTCCTTGGAGACATTGCTGGGGGAGTTCCTGACAAAGTGTGATAGATTAGGTACTTATTCAATTCAGAGGGTTTTCGTTGGAACGCTTGGCAAATTATTACGCAATTATTTATCATTTTCTACGTACATATATCTATGTATGCTATAAAGTGTTAATATTTTTGACACTCATGAGCTTGGGAGAACAAAGCCATGTTGGTTTTTGTTAAAGGTTTTTTTTTCGAAAGACCGAACGTATTTCCGAAAACGTCAGGGCTTTTTCATCACATACTGGTAAAGTGTGGTTTTTTGTGAAGATTATTCTATTCAACATTTGAATTTGAGTTTTCTGTTCCGAAAACGACAGCAAACCCTTCTCTCCTTTTTTATGTCCTTCAACTTTTTGTTGTTCTCTGCGCCATCACGCGTTGCGGAAAAGTAATTGTGATTCTTCAAATATCTGGGAGTAATCCTTGATAGAAAACTTCTATGGTCCAAGCATATTGAATCCAAAACCGAAAAAGCATTGTCCAACTTCTGGCAGTGCAGAGGCGCTTTTGGCAAGACATAGGGCTTATCTCCGAAAAGGGTCCTCTGGATCTATACTGCCGTGGTTAGACCACTCCTCTCATACGCATCGGTTGTTTGGTGGAACAGGCTTTCGCGGAAACGTGTTACTGCCTCTTTTGCCAAACTCCAAAGAACGGCTTGTCTTGGCTGCACAGGGGCCTTCCCTAGCACGCCGGGCTCTGCTCTAGATGCTTTGATGAACCTCCCCCCCCCCCCCCTTGATATATTTATCATGGGGTGTACGCTGAAAACCATCTTTCGCTTAAAGAGAGGTGGTTTTTGGTACCACACGCATTGGAATTTTGAAGAACTTGTTCGAGAATTGTCCTTTGACCCCTGTCTTATGGACATGCCCTCTGATGCAATGACCCCAGAAATCCTTTTGCGACAAAATTACCAAGTCAACTTTTCTCAGGTAATGGAATGGCTTCGGCCAGACTCTGAGCCAGGGAAAGAATGTCATCGTATTTTCACGGATGGCTCCAAAACCGGACAGGGGTCTGGTGCTGGAGTCTTTGTGGAAAGCGAGAACATTAGACTCCACTACCCTTTAGGTAAATATGCGTCTGTCTTCCAAGCGGAGATTTGCGCTATCCTAATGGCTATGCGCTATATTGTGACTAACAGGTGGAGGGCAAGAAGCATATGCGTTTGCAGTGACAGCCAAGCCGCTCTAAATGCGTTGCTCAACCCTCTTACCTCGTCCAAGATAGTGCTCGAACTCAAGAATTCGTTGAACTTAGTCGGAAGGCTAAATGCAGTGAATCTTGTTTGGGTTCCAGGTCACACTGGTATCCAGGGAAACGGTTTCGCTGGTTTCGAGGACGACGATACAGCGGAACATTTTCTCTGTAGTTGTCTTGCCTTTGCTCGCATCAGGTGGCAGATCTTTGGGGCTGACGTGGTGAGTGCCGAACACCTTAGCTCTTCATCACTGAAGCTCCTTCTCATCTTTCTTCGAAAGACGGGTAAACTAAATACATTAATGTAAGGTGTCTGCATGGTAGTACAATAAACCAGTAGTTGTGTCTGAGTGCTCCATCGGATAGTAGAAACCTCCAACAAAAACGTAACGTAAAATTGTGATTCTTAGGCAGAGACATAACTCCCTCCCCTCCCTTTCCATAAAGAAGGGACATCTTAGATAATTCAATTTCTATCCATTTGCTTGATTTCAGAGGTTAGTTTTAGATACCGGCTTCTTTAAATTCTCAACAACCATCTCAAACCATGGTAACAGGATTATCAACGTGCTACTTGGGTTCATACTTAAGCCTCCTTTTCTTGCCGACCTAATAAGCAGGAGGTAACTGATTCAAATTAAAACAATTGTTTCACCCTTACACCTTTACATTCTTTCGTAGGAAGAACCCTTAAACAACGCAATTCATTTATAATTTGGCTCAAATATTTTCAAATGCTGGAGTATAGCTCAAAATCTCCAAATAATCGTTGCCTTTTAAAAGACTTTCACAAATAATAGAAAATTACTTTAACCAGAAAAGTATTGGAAGGAATACCTCAAAGATCTGCTATTGGACCTACATTGTAACTCATGATTAAAATATATTTGAAACCGCTTGATGAAGCTTGATGGTGTCAAAGTGTCCGTTTAATTAAACTGGAGCTACATATATGTACTGGCTGCTTCTATATATGATACAAAAAGTGTTGAAATGATGGCTCTTTTATCGCCCCTTCAATCAAATCTTTTGTATTTAAAGGGAAATAGGAATATGAAATAAGAATTTTACCATTCTATAAAATCTCTAATCAGTCTTTTAGGAAAGGTATATTTTTTGTAGCATAGATCTTTAACATTTTTAAAATTCTTAACTATTGCACAATTAACAGAGATTTGGTTATACGAACCTTACTACAGACACTTTCTAAATAATAGAAAGAAAAACTCAATATGCATAATTAAATTTTTTAGGAAAACTCTGCTTCAAAAACCTCCAACAAACGAGAAAAACTATAATGACGAAAAATATTTTCGATCACAGCATTTACTTAATAATTAAATAAAGGGGAAAAATATATAAATAAATAAACTAACCCATAAAGAAACAATACAACAAATAAATAAAAATAAATATATAAATAAGCAAATAAAGAAGATAAAAAAAGGAAAAAGATAAATGAATAATAAATAAATGAATATATAAATGAATAAGGAAATAATTCACAGCAAAAAAAAAAACTAATAACTAAATAATTAAATATTATTCGTTCTGTTGATAAACAGGGCTTTTTAGATCGTTCCTTTTAGATGCAAATAAGACAATTTATTTCATCTTTAACCCAACGCACGTTTCGTTCTTTTGTTTTCAACTTTTTCAAGGGTGCTTTTTGTTAAATCTATAATGAGTCGTTTTTTATTTGTTCAACAAGAATGGCAGAACACGAAGCTTACGTTAGAAGGCAGAGGATAACTACTGGTTTATGGCAACACACAACATCGGAGACTGGACTTTGCATCGACATGGAGAACGTTGAGATTTTGGACGTCGAAAGAAGGAGAGGGTTTCGATACACTGTGGAAAGCTTGCGTATTCAGCAGAAAATGAGCCGAACTATGAACACACAAGAGGACAATGGAAATATAAACTGGTGCTACGGTGCAATAATAGCATAGGGTTACCAAGCTGTGAGATAAGTGTTTGTTTTCTAAGCTTATCAGTATGTTCTCATTTAAAGTTTGTGTTTTTCTTGGTCTTTTGATGTTAATTTATTAAATTATTAGTTTAAGCCACAAAACACACAACTGAACAAAATCTTTTCCCATTTAGAAAATTATAAACCACTCGATATAGATTTAATAAAAAAGCACCCTTGAAAAAGTTGAAAACAAATCAACGAAACGTCGTGTTAAAGATGAAATAAAATGCCTTATGTGCACCTAAAAGGAACCATCTACAAAGCCCTTTTTATCAATAGAACAACATAAATATTATTTTTAATGTGTGCTAAGACTAATGATTGGGTTTTAATCGAGTCGTTATCAGTAAATATATTATATATTATTGCGGTCTCTTAGCTAACAAATTCTTTGTGAAACTGTTGCCATGTTCGCGAGGGTGCGAAGCTCTAATGAAAAATGCCTCGGTAATCTCAACATCATTTTCAATTATTTATTCTGTGCAAATTGTAATTTGTAACATTTCAACCATAAAACATTATGAGTTGAAATATTGCTTTAAAAATAAGAGGCTTGCTTTCAGTGCCCAAATTACATCGACGATTTCTAAGCGAATAAGACGCTCCTAAGATAGAGCTGTATATTTTTTTAGGGTCTAATCATAGCTATCATCGGATAGCATTATTGGAACAAATCAGTGGAACAATGTCTTCGGTTTTCTGACAAGTCATTCATAGCAATCATTGAAAATTTCTGTCAGTGCACAAACAGCTACAGGCATTTGAGGTTGGAGTTGATCAGAGAAAGGAAAACTGACATCTGAGAATAGAAAGAGAATGGAATGCTTTTCAGTGGAACGATTTTGTCACAAAAACACAAATCCAAATCAGCTGTTCCTAGAAATCGATTTCTGTCAGTGAAATAGTAAAAGCGAGTTTACATAAAAGTTAAAACTTTTATGTATTTATGTATTTTTGTTACGGAAAAAATTCTGCAACTCATAAGCTTCATTTTGATACCAATAACTGCCAACATTGTTTGCTCAAAAGTCTAAAAACATGAAAACAAATTTTTCAATGATGCAATCCGATGATATAGCTATGATTGGACCCTTAGGATCTGCTGCACATGGGAGTTAAACCCAAGGAAATTTTATACCAAAAACGTTGCAATGAGCTGCCATTATGATATGACACGGTCAATAAGAATCCCATTTCTAGGAAAAAAGCGGATGTTTCTTTTCTCTGTAAAAAAGATTGCCCGGTCTTAGACGGGTTAATTTTATTTTTTCATTTTTTCAAGTCATCCACGAAGCGGTCCGTCGGCTTTTTTAAAGGGTTAACGTATAATAATTATTGCTTAATTTGCATATAAAACGTTGTTTGGTGTATTTGCGACTATGTTTTTCCTTTATTTTAATGACGATTTCAGACTTAATGGCATTTTTTCAAACGCATCTCGATAGCTCATTTGTTTTGCTTATATAATATTTAGCAAATATTTCGAGTGCAATTTAAAGAAGACAGCTGAAAGCATAAGATCTGTGTATACAAGTTATTAAATGATGCAATTGCAGTGTAGAAAATAATGGGAAGAATTTTGACCCGTAGATATTTTTTCATTAATTTTACTCTGGGTACTGCAAATTATTTTCTCTACTGCACCTACTTATTTAAGCCGAATCTTAAGTTTTGGTACTCAAATTTTTAGGGAAACGCAGGTAGACAAATAAATTTTTTTGGTAAAAAAAAACCTAAAAAAAAAATGACAAACGGGTTTTTTATTTCAAATTTTTTTTATATTTTGCTTTCAACTCCATTAATTTGTGGTTGCATAAAATTTTCTTGATAAGATAAAAAAAAAACTTTGAAAATTTATAGGGATTTTTTAAGCACTACCATTTTAGTAGATCAACTAAAATAATTTCAAGCATATCTCAAAAATCACCCAATATTTCAGGCCCTACATATTTCTCTTTCGAACCTCAAAATACCTTGTCTACGTCTGATTATTTTTTCGAAGCGGTACGTGTTACCGTTATCGAGATAGTGGGGAGGAACACGCGGTTTTTTTAGCTTTTTTCTGTTATTTCTTTTATTTAAAATCCACAAAAAGTCTATTCAGAATCTTTTGCTGAATACAGCTCTTTAAACCCGACCCAGGGTATATTAAGTTTGATAGTTTGTAAAGCAGTGAAATAATCACCGTAGATCCCTAAGACCTTTTAGAGATATGAATGGGACCGACAGGAGAATCGATTAAGCCATGTCCGTCCGTCCGTCTGTTCGTATGTAAGCAACTTTTAGGCCTTAAATTTTCAGGCAGAGAGCTGAAAATTTGTGAGTTGGTTGGATGTCCAGTCTTTCAGATGAAGTTTGAAAATAAGCTGAATCCGCCCACAGACACGCCCACTACAGGCCTGTATGTGCGACCATCTCTAATTTAAATAAATACATTTTGCAAATTTTAGCTATGTTACAATGGCGCTAGTGCCTTCATTTTTGGTACGTAACATTGCCTTAAAATTGTCTTTAAGATAGCCAAAAAGATAAGATAGCTTTTTTCATTGACCACGCTCACTTTTTAAGGGATTTTAACTTAAAATGACTGTTTTTCAATAAATATATATGAAATTTGACTAAAAATTATATGACAAAAGCTGTAGATATCAGCATTTTCTGCCAGCATCAGTATGTGCCTCCGCCCACTTTTGTGGGCGTGGCGCTAAAAAAAGTGATTTTTTTAAGTTAAAAAGGTGGAGTTTAAGGCCGAAATGTTTGCAACCACCTAGTATAAAGCATTCAACAGTTATATTATTATATCCCGCCCAATTTTCGGAGGCGTGACAGTTTTCTTTTTGGTATGGTAGGGTGTTTTGCAATCCGTCGTAGATGGATTGAAGATTTTGCATGCCCACTGTTGCACTTTCCCACATGTTTTTTTATATTCTATACTATGTGCCAGCAACGGCTTTTTAGTTATAGGTCATTAAAGCGAGTTTTTTAATTTGTTTTTTTAGACCGTTTCAGAAAATTTTAAGCTAGAAACGCCATTTTTGAAAGATCTTAAAAATTATACATTTTATATACAAACCAAATTCAATTTTAATCGGTACAACCGTTAAGATACCAGAATATTTTGAAAAATAGTTTTGGAAATGTTTTTTTAAGTTTTCGAGGTAAATCTCAGAGTCTGCACAATATTCCAAAATATCTACAGTTTTCTCAAAAATTAGAAAATAATTCTTGATAAAGAATTTTTTTTCAAAACATTTGGCTGATTGGAAATTGGACAAAATTTTTCTCACGATTTGTTTTCGAAAATACGCCAAAACTACAGTTCTAAAACAGTTTAACCAAAATTTGATTTTGCTTAAAATGCTTTTTAAGCAAAATATCGGCTTTTTAAGTAAAGTGATGAAAATGGGTATTTTTCATTCCTTATTTCTCAAAAAATTTTCAATATTTCGATTTTATTTTGAAAATCCAATATTTTTTTAAGTGCATATTTCAATGTTGTTTTTTTCTTGCTGAAAAAAACTTTTAAAGATAAGGCCAAAACCTTTTATGCTTTTTAAGCATCATTATACGCAAACTGTCAATAAGCCGTTATGTGAGTCTATGAAAAATTGCCCTTGTATGCGCTTCAATTTTTTTTGAACGCATGCAAATTTTTTCTGTACCAAATTTTATCTTTCTACGACTCCGGCCATGCGGAAGGATGGACGGACAACGGAGTGATACCTACATGAGAGGTCCTTTTCCATTTTTGGACAGACCGCTAGAAATATAAGTTCTTTTCATAGCTTTTCTTGCAGCCGGCGAAATCCTGCGAATCCTGGCCGGCGAAATCTCCAATTTTCTGTATTTTCGACCTTCGCTTAGGAAATGGCGAGCCCTTCAAGATTATCATCTGTCTTATTAGGTTTTCAATTTCCTTCCTAAATCTGACAAATATTGGGCCCTTTGTATGGCTTAAATGAAGACTTTCGTAAAAAGTCAGACCCACACCTCACCATGAGTTGTTGCTCAAGTATATTTTGCCTTTTGTATGTTTTATGCACGGTTTCGAAGACAACCTCTATTTCAAATTTTCTTTCAAAATGCCTTTTGGTCAAGTTAGACAAGGCGTAGGAGCCCAAAATCTCTAAGAAGGCGAAAATTGGACCGCTCACAATGTCGACCATGCCCACTTTTATCGTGTTAGATATTTAAAAACCCGATTTTCACCATCTCTGTTCGCCATCGTGTCTGTGGGCGGGTTCAGCTGATTTCTAAACTTGATCTTAAAAAATAAACTTTTTAAAGTGTCGACCGAGTTTGAACTATTTAGCTAAAAAATTAAGACTTGTTGCTTGTTTACATACGGACTGACGGGTATATCTTAATAAATTCTCCTGTCGGTCTAGTTCATATCGCTAAAAGGTCTTACGTGAAAGGCCTACGGTGATTTTTTGACTGCGTGAGAAACTATATTAAACTTAATATACCCTGCCTGGGTGTGAGTAGAGTATAAAAATCTTTAATTGGTTTCCAAAGTTTATAATTTTCATTGGTTGTCTTTTATGCAGGATAAAAACCCAAGTTTCAATGTCAATTGAAATAACTTGTTTGACCAAGATGTTATAGGTATTTCTCTTGACATTATTCGTTGTCAGAAGTTTGTCCGCCTGACTGTCCCGATTGAACAGCTCAACATTACGCCAACCATTCGTTGAATAACTTTTTTACGGCACAAAGATACGCCTACCATAAAAGCGAGAGTACACCCCCGAGAGACAGCCACATGTAGAGTTATTGCTCATACCCTGAAAGGATTTAACGAGTTCGATACTTATGGTCCAGATTTTGCTCCACCATCACACTGAGTCATGACCACTCATGTGATATCACAAAAGTACACATTTGTTCATTTCGTAAATGGAGCTGTTGTATGTCGTTACTGCCATTTAGCCAAAGAATGCATCAGCTTCACTGACAAGCTTGGTCATGTGTCCCGTTCTCGTACATTTCTCGTACATTAGCAAATATTGATACTTTCTTGGAAGTTGTCATCTTTTGACAAAAAACCAAAAGAAATGCTCCTGCATCGAGCACATTTATAGTGTGTCCTTCTCTCTGCCCAACGACGACGACGACGACGACGACGTTTAAACGAGAGCTCGTAAAGTGTACAGCTCCAATGGCTGTGTTTGCACAAAATCTCTCCCTCTGGACACTGTCCTCGCTTTTAGTTATTGACTTTGCTTTTGGCTCATTAATACTTTTTCGGTAAGACTTCTATGGCGACGATGACGATGATGTTGATGATGATGCTTTTGGTCCTTGGTGTATATAGGTAGGTATGTGTATTTGGAAATGCCTTGTCACCAGCGCTAATAAAACGAAAAACACACAGGACCCGTACAGGGACCGAAACGACCTGAAAGAAGCAAAAAATGGAGTCTAGTTCGCTTTGCGTCCTGGAGCCCGTTCTCTGTATACGTTGAGCAGATTCTCTTTACGTCGACATGACAACAGCACCATTATCCTATCTCTGGTTAATGACTTAGTTCGTATGTGTAACTATAACATTTATCCGTTGTTATGTGTTTGCCTTTTTTGGTATACTACGGACGGGTTTATGCGTGGGAGGCTATTCGCCCAGTGAGAATACTTTCCAGGGCATCCTATACCTAAGCACAGATAGACAAGATATGCGAAAAGACGAAAAACGATGGCACTCCATCACCATGTGGCTCAATCTGTGAGAGCAAGAGTAATTTACTCGGTTTCTTATCTAATTTATAGATCCTTTAGGTGACCTGAAATTTACGCCATTAAGCAATCCCGCTCCATATCCCTGTGCATGAGATGAACTTAGATCCGCACTTCTCGGCCACTTGATTTATGAAACATCGCCCGGTAGTCGTAGTTGGTGGGGATGGTGGTCGATTGTGCTGCACAATGGTCGACGTATGTGACAATTCCTTGTACGTACTCGTAGGTTATGTATATTTAGTCCGCTTACATGAGAAGAAAGAATGAGCACAAAAAAAAAGGTGATATAGAGGTTGCTTCCTGGATGTATAAACTTTTGTCTTGTTCTTGTCTGTCCTCTATGGAAGCGGGGCGACCACCTCCGGATCAAGATAGTGGTGCACATTTAAGATATGCATCTGGGCTTAGTGATGTGATTGACATTTTTTCCTGCATTATTCATGAGCATAATGTGTATCTCTTAACCGATTTTGTGTATTTTTTTTTCTATGCGAGCTCAGTAAAGTGTCCTTCGGGGAAATTGTTCAACCCATTTTGTTTTTTTTTTGTCCGCTGAGACCGGTTTGAGAGCCTTTTCTTCTGGTGAATGTAGCATAATCGTTTATAGCCTAACGCTACGAGGTTTATGCTGCGGGAGTGATCTGGTAGTGGCAAGTGGTGTGTGTGTGGGGAAATTTAAGGAAAATTTTTTGAAGGGGCCTTTATGCTTAAAAGGTTATGATAATGGGTAATAAATTTTTTCTCACAGAAGCAAAAATGCTTCAGAGTTCAAGTGTTTCTCAAGGATATTTGAAAAATGATTGTCCTGCAGCAGCTTCTTTCTTGAGAGGCATTTCATTCATTCTCCTGAGAGGATTTCAGTGTCTCGTCTTGGTCTTTGTTTTTTTTTTTTCATTCCTTTTCCCAGGCGGTTTTATTAAGTTTGACATAAATGTAGTTTGGTTGTGTACCCGTCTTATAAGGATGCTTTTGACGACCGAATCAAACGAGGAAAATGTTTTGTATTTCCTTTAAGGCCTTTTTGGACGAGTGACTTTTGGGCCTTATGGGAGCGATAGACGTCGCTCGTGGAAGGCCTCTTATAAGACTTAATATGCTCGTGTAAGGCAAGGGTTGAAGTCACCCAAAGCCGGAACTATTTAGAAATGGGGTCGCCAACCAGCGAGGCTGTTAATCGATTGAACACGCTTTAGGCGAAATAAGATTATATTCATAAGATCTGGTTAAAATAGGTTAAAGTAGATTGGCGCAACAGCTCGAGGTGAACCAGACCCAACTTCTCAACAATGTATACAGTGTGTGCTAATTTCTTCACATACAAGGGGACATACATTTTCTTGCCGAGTCCGAGCGACATTTTGGGAAGTTTTTCAAGACAAATGATACTTTTGGGGGGCTTTTCAGACCCTTGCGGAGGTGGAGACCCTGAAAAAGAACGAATCTTTTTCGCCATGTGACGATGGAAGAATGCGAAGACCTCGAGCGTAGTAAGCACACACACTAACCAGTACACCACGGCACGTCACAGATCAGACCTGGTTGTCGCGGCATAATCCCTTTCCTAGAAAGATTATAAAAGCCAAAAAAAATCTAGAAAATTAAGCCCTTAAAAAGATTCCTCCTAGTTCATCTGATATGATTTGCTAGTATGTAGCCATAAAAAAGCACGTGCACGTGCCCAGACGCAGTCATATATTGTATGTCACACTTTGTAGCTACCAAAAATATGGGCATTACACTACATGCAAATAACATGCCTTAAAACTTGTATCCCTAAAGAATATCAAAGGCGCAACCCAAAACTGCGGGTGGTAAAAGGATATACATGTGCAATCAAGAGGATACAAGCATCCACAGGTTTTCTAAACCAACCTCTGTCTATCAACTCCTAGTCTCACCTCCCCGTGGTGAACACCGGGTGCCTAGTACCTCAACTGGAGATGAGGTTCCAACCCCTTTGGAAGGTTGTTGGGGGTAGCAGACGAGAGAGGGGGGGAAGAGTGTTCCCATTAAGGCAGCGGAGGAACCCCGGATGACAGCGGAAGAATTCCCCAGATGGAATCAACGGTGGCGTCCACAGTTTCAGCCAGGCCGAACTACTTAGTGAACACCTTATATGGGCTACTACGAGGTATTCGGAGCTCAGGCCTGTCAGGATGAGCGGGCTATCCGGCTCTTCGTCCTTAGAGCTAAGCAATGGACCCTGTCCTCCAGGTTGGGGGTCGTGCCGTCGGGGTTATTTCCCGGCCACGTAAAGAAACACCATTTACGAAGCAGAAACAAGCCTCGGATTCAGACGGATTTAACGGGCTGTACAGCGATACCGACCTAGCCAAAACAGTCAAAACACAACGTCTACGACGGGTGGGTCATCTAGAGCGGATGGACACCAACGCCCCTGCCCGGAAAATCTTCGAATCCACACCGCAGGGACGACGCAGGAGCACCGAGACTTAGGTGGCGCACGCAAGTGGAAGTCAACCTCAGCCAACTTCGCGTGCGAAACTGGAGACTGGCTGGCGAAGCTTGTTGGCTGAGGCCCAGGTCCACCCCCGACTGTAGCGCCACTTTAAGTAAGTAACCCAAAACTGCGGTAAATCGCATAAAGTAAGAAATTTCAGAACGTCGAACCATTCCAAGAGTGTTTCATCAGATATAAAGAAAAGGTTGATAGGTTTTTTCAATCAGAATGATTGTCCCTGCAGAAGATGTTTGTGGCTGTGAAGCTGCTTGGTGTGGCGCTGGCAGCTGTTAATGATAGAGCAGCTTGCGCTCTATCGGAATAGGAAAACAGGCAGCTGCTAACAAAACTCTCGATGATCTGAACTATGCGATGCCAACGCTAACATAAACAAAACAGCTCTCGTTTTATTCCTCAAGACAAACTGCTTTTATAACCCATAGGATGAGGTTTGTATATTAAGTTTGATTCATAGTTTGTAACATAGAGAAATGTACACCGTAGACCCCTACGACCTTAAGAGCATATGATCAAGACGGAATTGTTAGTCGAATGAGCCATGTCCGTCCTTCCGTCCATCCGTGTGTAGATAGGTTTTAGGCCTTAAATTTTGAGCTTGGAACTTGAAACTTAATATCCGTTCTTTCTAGGTCCCAAAGCATTAGAACTGTTAACAATTTTTAAATCCGCCCACTGACACGCCCACTTTACCTACTTATTGGCATGAAAAATCAAAGTTGCTGTAGAAAGCTGAAATTTGGTATGCATTATCCTCGCTGTATGCCAAGTGTATTGTGATTGGCATTTAAAAAAAAAACGAAAACCGCCCCCTTGTAGGCGTGGTCATATTTAATATGCATTCTACTAAACGGTTTTTATTTGATATATTTGCTTTAAATCCAAAAAACTTGCACTACAAAATGTTCAGATATGTGCGTAAGCCATCAACTCGAATGAATAAATTTTTGCCACGCCCACCTTTGGGGGCGTTTTTAAGTAAAATATTAAATTTTTAATATAAAACTGCGATCAGCACGTGTATACCACTTCTGATAAAAAATATGAACAAAAAGTTAGGTGTTATTGAAAAGGGGTTTGACGCTACGACCCCTTTTTAAGGAAGAAGATTCTTAACTGACAAATTCTTTATACAATTAAGGTTAATAAAAACTGAAATTTATAAACCAATATTTATGACGCGGTTCGGAACTTGACAGTGGTCAATTGGGATGGGGTATCCAACCATTCGCCTAAGCGGATTGTTACACCACTTCCACTAGTTATGTCAAATTTTGACTTCGAAGTCGAATCGAAAGTTGTGTCTTGAGAAAGCTGAGGTTCTTAATATTATTCGTTATTTTGAATCGAATGCTGTGGGTGTGGGCGGGGGGGGGGGGGTGTATCTCTTCGGTTCGAAAAAATGCCGATTTTACTTCATGATTAATTCACGCACGTGGTTAATGTTTGTATTACCACATCGACTTTTTCCGATAGTTGAAAGTTAGGAAACGTAATTCCGGTACCAAAAACATCCCAACTATCCATGGCAGCCAATTTTTGCTCTATTAATATTTACCGTGTCTATCAAAAGTCTTGAAGTTCTGGTTAACCAAATGTCAAGTTATTTGGATCAACGTTCTTTGCACCCTGCAGTCCAGACTGAATTTTGATCACTTCATAGTTATTTTTCGGCCGTGATGAAAGTTCTCGATGATATTAGAGTCAAATATTATATGGATTATATGGAAATTATTAAAGATATTACCATTTGCAAAGGTCCATACAATGCTTTGAGCTCCGCCCACTTTTTGGGGGCGTTTTTAGGAAAAAAATGTTTTTTTTTTGTAATTATTTTCGGTTTTAACGCATTTTGTCATGAATCTAACGAAATCTAACAATTAATTGATTTTAATTTTTAGGCCAGGCACGCTTTTGGGGGCGTGGCCTCTACAAATTATATTTGAATTCGGGACAAAAAAATTTAAGATTTGGTGTTACACGGTATATAGGGTCGGGTATATAAAAGTTTGTCACAGACGAACTCCTGCACTTACTCACTTTTTTTTTGTTTTTTTTTTTTTTTATTTATTATTTCTTATAATTTATTTGTACTTAATTTAATTGAATAAATTGCAAAATTTAAATTTACATTAGTAGAACTTTAATACTGTCACCTTTTGAAAAAAGCATTGCCAAAGGGCAGACCTTATATTTACCGCTAAAAGCCTGTCTCCTGGCCAAATCCTCTTAGAATAATTTAAGGTGCTTAAAATTTTAAATTAAAATGATTCCATACTCTCTACGCTTAGAGACGAAACAATTGAACAACTCTCTTGTATATGTGAAGAAGTAGGAAACCTATCATGCAATCTTAATTGACTTAAATCGACTTACCCAAAATTTCATAAAATGAGGGGTCAATTAAACTTTACCTGGAAAATCTTCAATGATTTCCGAACCGAATACAATTATGCTCCTAGATTTTCTCATGTTTAATTCTCATTATATTTTTTAAGCATTTTAATTGGAGATTGAATTCGTAGAAATTAAGTAGGAAACGAAAGGACATACATTTTATGATTTAAAAGAGAAACTCTTAAGTCAATCTACATTTTCATACGCTTTTCACTTTGAGCTCACTTCAAAACATAACAACGTATACGAGTGTACCTAAGGCTTCTAATCTTATAAGCATGGCACAAAAATAATATTCCCCTCTTCCTTGTGAAGTCTCTCTTACCAAAAATCATTATTTTCAGCAAAGGCCTCTAAATTTTGTTCATAAAGTGCCTACTTTAAAGGCCTTCACCAAACAAAACAGGGTGGAAAAAATCCCAATAAAGGGGTTAGTGTTATGAAGTTTGGGTTAATAATCTCGACATCTCGACTCTATTCGCTTTGTTTGTGAATGCCTTCGACAAACAAAAAACAAAACAAAAAAAAAATTGAAGGAAAAATCTAACTCCAATCCTTTGATTGTGGCAGTCGACGAAACCCCACTTCTGCATTCCACCAGCTACAGGGTACGGCAGTTATGGTATCCTTTCAATGTGCTACTTCAGCATGAAAATGAAAATTTATGGTCACATTTTTGCGGTTGCATTCACCCATAGGAGCAGCATCAAAGAACTGATTTTCGCCCGCCCCGTTTTTCTGCTCCTGCCATTGCTGCTCCAGTTCATTTTGATATCTGGAAATAGTCCAGAAAAAAATACATTTTTTTTTCTCGCCCACTTTATAGGTAGGTACTAGCGCAACATTCGAATGAGGGAAGGACCTTTCCTAGGGGAGTTTGAAGTATATGAACCTTTTAAATAGGGCAATTTTATGTTTCGTTGTTCTTTTCGTATTTGTTTTTAATTAACCAGAAAAAAAATGTTTGCCGCACAAGAATGAATTATTTCCCAGGTAGCCGCGCAGCATTATAGTGCTAAACTGTATTTATAAAAATAAAAGCTTATTCCACTGTTAAATTGATACTGTAAGCTTTTATAGAGTTTTTAATTAATTAATTGAAACAAAGGATTACAAAATTGAACTGGTGAACATAGGAGGGAGGGGCTTTTTGTTTTATTTTAATCGTAAAAGTATGAAGGTTTATAGGTAGGTACCTACCTGCAGGAAAAATATGAAAGTTAATCAGATATCTGAAATTTTGTAGGAAGATTCTGTTTTGAGAGGGATCCTTGCTCACTCAAACATAGCAAATTCATCGAAAACAACTTGTTTGCTTCTAAGAAATAATTGGAGTTATCAAACTCAGGCCGCCTTAAGTCGGTACAAGTTCAGCAATTTAAACTTTCCAGACAACTTGCACTATGGCAGATTGGGTGGTGTTAGGTTTTTTCTATATACTTTTAACAACGAAATGTTGTGTTGAAGGAAGGCAACTGAATGTTTCAGAAGCTTGCGAATTATTTATGCACTTGGACTACTGTGACTACTTGGAATACCCGGGTGGAATATGAACGTGTAACGTCTTCTATTTCAGCTGTAAATTCTAACCTTTTCCAAAGCTCTAAATCGAATACGATCTTACTTAAGATCTGAAAAATTATGTTCTGCCATGTACGTTGTTCAAACAAATTTTTTTTAATACAGAACAGGCAACAGAAATTCAGTTAGGACTTCAAAAAATCGCCTTTGTTAAAGGCTTATCAAAGTATTGTTGCTTGTAATCGCTAACGCAAGTTTCGGTATTTGGGTTCCCATTGGTGGGAGGAGTTAAGGAGAGGCGGAGTCGAACCAAGACCAAGTAGAGAAAGTAACCACTGTCGTCTGGCCATTTTCAGGAAGACAAGTTCACGTTTTCTATCACCAAAGCTTATGACAAAGTGATTTGCCACCTTTTTAATCCGGAACCATTAATATGGTTGGTGGGGTAATTATGCGTTCTATAGTAGTCAAAAGCACAATCTTTAAAATGCATTTCCCAAACAGATAAACATGCCCAAGAAAACAGTGACCGCTAATCCTCAATTCGATCACCGAAATCAAGCGCGCGTCAGGTGCGGAATGTATTATATTAACAGTAATGTATTAATTAACAGGTGGGGTAGTAAACGGAATGAAAAATTTCTACATTTAAAAAATGCTGTCAATATTAAGCAAATTAACTTTTCTTTCAATCATGCTGCACAACAGTTAGTAGACGAGTTCTTAGATGCACCAATATCTGAGGGCGAAGAAGATATTGGTGCATCTATTGTTCCCATAGAGTAATGGACAAGGCTGGGAACAACAAAGCCCAGGAAAAGATCGAATTCCGTTCGAGTTCTTAAAATACTCATCTTTTGAATTCGTAAAATCTCGAACAGTAGAATTTTAGCGTATCTTCGAAACCGCAAAAGTTCGAGGAAGCTTTCAGCAACCTATCAACTACACAAGAAGGAAAACCTTAATGTCCCAACCAACTCCAAAGGAATATCGTTGTTAAACTCTTTGGCTAGACTCTGCGCTGCGGCTTTTCGCAACAGACTAAAATCTTGTGTAAACAGAAAGAATGTGCTTCATGATTTTCAGGCTGGCTTCAGGCGGAGATACTCAATAACTGACCAGATATTCGCTATTGAAAATATAGCTGAGACCTATGAAAGGAGGCACAAGAATTACACCTTTAATGCACACTTTACACCTTTTTTTGGATTTTCGAGCAGCGTTCGATACTTTGAGTCGAACTTGTGAGGCACTCTTCTACAAGCTTCTTCAGATTGGTTTTTCACCAAGGTCATAAATATTTTCTGATGTGCAAATAACGCTGATTTTGAATGGGGTGGCATTCACCTTTCGGAGGAGTTCGATATCACTATGGTAGTGAAGCAGAATTTCATTCTAGCACGCTGCTCGTTTCTATGTAAATGACACTACGAATGCTGTTTAAGGTAAAAAAGGACACACCAAGATCCCGCCCGGGCCTATTGTTTGCAGACGGCATGGCCTTTTTGCATAATCGATCTAGAGACTAGAATTCTGCCCCTCTTCTTGGACACGCTATATTGTAAGAGTTAATGATCTTCCAATCGACCAGGACGGGCCATCTTCCTGTCTACAATAGCAACTTTTTTTCTTGCTGGAGAAAACGAGAGGGCAGCTTTGTGACTAGTTTAATAATGAAGCCCGGTTTTCGCAGCAGAGAATTTTTTACAGCAAGTTTATCGTCTGGGCAATAGTACTAATAAGGATGAGTCAAAATTTTTAAAATTAGACCCTATCTGGTGGTCTAGATAACAACATCGCCTTGATCTCCCTATTCTGTGCAGCTTATATAACCGAAAGGAAAAGGAAGATATATTTCACATCCTTGCTGTATATCTCGTCCTTAGGCAATTCTTTTTGCTGATACTCAGGACTGCTACAGGCTGTGCAGAAGCAGCACGAAACATACCTTACGAAAACATTGTGATGCGACCAGCTTTATAGCATGCCTCTAACGCTCTTTTTTACAGGAACCGCATTTTCAACGAATCTTTCTAAATGATATTATAATGCATTATAATGCATAATGCATTCCCGAAAATAAACATTTTTTTTAGTTAATCTTGTATACAAAATAATTTTTGTCAATCTACGGAATGTTTATTATACATAAAATAATTATGTCAATAATTTATATACTGCTTACAGCCAAACCAAATAGAATACAGAAAGCAACAAGTTAATTTCTAATAAAGATTGTTAATATTGTAAAAAAAAAAACAGTTTAAAATAAAGTCACTGGGAACAAATTATCCGCTCATAAATTTTTTGTTAAAAAGAACTTTATAAGCAACTTTTTGCCATTAGCCTGACCAAGTGGACTATTTTTTTTACATCGATCAGGGCCCACAGCACTGATAGTGGATTATCATTGGATTGCACAATTGAAAAATTTATTTTCATGTTTTAGGATCATTGAACAAGCAATTTAAGGTTTCATCGGTATTAAAATAAAGCACGTTAGTTCCAGATTTGTTTCACAAACAAAAATTTAAAAATTATATGGAAACTTTTATTTGAATTTGCTTTTAATCATTTCATTGATCATTGGTTATTTACCGATCATTCCAATGAAGAATGAAATATTCAAAGTCAATAGGAAAGCTTTAATATAACTTTTCTAATTAATTTGGGCGAAAAAATCAAGTCCTTAAACCGAATCCATTAACTTGTCTTACAGAGTTCTTTACCTATGATTTCCGAATCGAAGCTACCTTCCTGGTCGTTGACCAAAATTGTTTTCTAGCTTGTGTCGAGACAAGTTCTGGTTTTCTAACGGAGTCAACGTTGCTTCTCGGAAGCCGAGTTCGTTTAAAATTTTTTTGTCGACCGTGTTGAGTCTTTTTTTAGCTTTCAAACCGAGTAAACATTCTTGCTTGGAATGGTAGACCGCATTATTTTACATTTTCTGACGAATTAGTGGTTTTTCACTGTCGGACTTAAAAATTAACGGTGTGTGTTAATTTCTTCACATACAAGAAGACAATTCTAGACTTATTTGCTGAATCCGAAGGGCACTTTAAGAAGTTTTTCAAGACAAATGTTACTCTCGAAGGGTTTGTCAGACCCTCGCGAAGGTGGGGACCGTGAAGAGAACAATTTTTTTTTCAGTTGACGACGGTTGGATTCAATCCCAGACTTCCGGCGTAGTAAGCGACACATACTAACCACTACGCCACGGCATCCCACCTCAAAGTGGATAAGTTAAGCAAGAAAATAAAGTAAACTCCACAAAGCTGATCAAAGCAAGTCTAAGACTTGCAGTATACTTAAGTTGTCACGAGAAGGTGACAAAGAAGATGTTTAGTATAACATATACTTCAGCCTACTCCAATTTTATCCAAATGGAGATAGAAATAGATCTGCCTATAAAACAAAAACATATTCGTAGACAAAGAAGCTTTTTTTTCGTTTTTATTTTTACATCCCATCTCATAGGATAGGAGGTATATTAAATTTGATTCATAGCTTGCAACATACAGAAATAACATTCGTAGACCGCCAAGACTTTAACTTCAAACTTCATATCTATGCTTTTTAGGTGCCGAAGCAGCTCAGGTGGAAATATTTTTAGAATCCACCCCACAGACACGCCCACTTTTCTTAGAAACTTAAAATATAAAAGTTTCGCAGGATGCTGAAATTTGATGTGCTGCAAGTCTGCAACCTTGCTGGCATATTGTGACGGCATTACGTGAGTTGCGACTGGCAAACACATTGTGACTGGCATTGAAAGAAAACAAAAAATTCCTTCATGTGCGCGTGGTCACATTTAGGTTAGGTTAGGTTGATGGATGCCCTTTTGACAATAGTCACGGCTTCACTTAGACCAGCAGTTGGGTCCATTGTGTCCATTGGGAACCTTCTTAATACCTGGAACGAAAACAGAAATAGACCGCTGTTAGAAGCTCAGAGTTCCGCCCTCTTGGACCCATCCGGATTTGTATACAAATCTTAGGAGGTCCTTTAGATCTACATTATTTAGATATTCGAGCTCGTTGAAGAAGTAGCTGCCGAGGATACTACGCCTGATGCTGTTTAGGGCTGGGCATTCGCAGAGCAGGTGCCGAACAGATTCAATTTCTTCAACGTCCCTGCAGCTTCTGCAGTAATCGTTATGCGGTATGCCTAGCCGCTCAGCGTGTAGACCCACAGCGCAGTGCCCCGTGAGGATTCCCGTGAGTACTCGGATGTTCCTGCGGGCTAGTCCGATCAAAAATAGTGATCTCTTTTTGCTTACCGCTGACCATAGCTGCCTTGTGTGTCTGCACGTATCAAGTTCTGTCCAACGTAGATTGGTTCTACTCCAGGATTCATTTTCTATCCTACGTGCTATCGAACTCAGCGGGACTCTTATGGATTTGAGGGCTAGAGATGCATTCATTCCAGACCCAAATCTCGCAAGCTTGTCCGCTTCTTCGTTTCCCGATATATAGGTGTGACCTGGCACCCAACACACAGTTACAGTGTTGCCAAGTGATAACTCGTCCAGAATTTCCCTGCATAGTTTCACAGCCCTTGACTTTACCACGTCTGATTCCAAGGCTTTAATTGCCGCTTGGCTATCAGAGTATATGGTGATGGTCTTGTTTGCGGGGCCGTATTTCTTCAGCTCGGAGGCAGCTTCGATTATGGCTGCCAGCTCCGCCTGAAAAATGCTGCAGTCGTCATTAATTCGAAAAGATTTACCTAGACCCAAATCTCCACAGAAAATGCCCGCACCGGTTCCGACGTCCATCTTAGAGCCGTCGGTATATACGGCGATCTCGTCATCTCCTGTAATGGTCTTATCTTCCCATTCACCTCTTTCAGGTATTCTGGTAGCGAATCTCCTGTTGAAGGCGAATGTCATAGGTAGGTAATCTGTGACTGGGGTGTTTGTTGAGGCAGCCCACTGAGTTTCCACAGAGGCGTGTCCATAAGATCTTGAGGACCACAGTCCGGATTCCCTTAGGCGAACAGCTGTTTTAGCTGCCTTGCTGCTGCAGTATATGTCCAAGGGGTCGAGGTAGAGTAGTACCTACAGTGCCGCGGTGGGTGTGGTCCTTAGGGACCCTGTTATACCCATGCAGGCTGCCCTTTGAACTTTGGTGAGGCTAGAGAGATTACACTTTCTTTCCGTAGCCTTCCACCATACAACTGCACCGTAAGTTAAGATGGGTCTTACAACCGCTATATACATCCAGTGTACCATGTTTGGTTGCAGTCCCTACATGCTTCCGAACGTTCTGCGGCAGGCGTATAGTGCCACGTATGCCCGCTTGACACGATCTTCTATATTTTCCCTCCAGCTGAGTTTGGAGTCTAATATGACGCCCAGGTATCTTACCGATTTGGATAACGGTAACTCCACTCCCCCCATTCTCGGGTTGCTGAATGTGGTCACATTTTATTTGCATTCTTGTAAACTGTGATTTTTCAATATAATTTGCTTGAAAACAAGAAAAAGTTGCATTATAAAATGTTTAGATATTCCACGCCCACTTTCGGGGGCGTTTTTGAGTAAAAGACCAAATTTTACATAATAAAAATGCAATCAATAACACAATTTTAACCACATCTGATAGAATATTTAAACATAAAATGTAAAGTTATTCTATTGTAAAGGCGTCGTTGCCACGCCCCCTTTTGATTGTGGGAGATGTTTAATTGACTAATTCTAAATGAAATTTAAGTGAATATAACTAAAAAAACATACACTGGAGTTGTTACACGCGATTTGGAGCTTCACAGGGGTCAACAGGGATCGCCTAAGCGGATTATAACCCGCCCTTTAGTTTTCATTAGAAGTAGAATATTATGTTATTAAAAGAATTAATTCAGGAGATATTGGTATCTTTTAAAGACGCTATGTAGCCATCCCCTGACAAAAATTTCTACCTTCTTTTTGTTTGTTTATGCGTTTTTTTTTATGAAAAGAGAATACTTACTTGGCCTTTTCAAGCACCCGAGATGGAAGAGAGCTGTCGTTAGGATCGAAACAAGTCTGACAGATAATCGAGAGCTCCTGGGTTCGATTCCATATTCAACCAACTGTTTTTCTATTTGTATTCTCTCTTCATAATTACTGTTTTCTACTGTTTTTCCATCATGTCTTTGAGTAATTATTAAAATTTGTGATGACAATTAAGCCGTACAAGTCCCCTGGATTCTGACATTTTAGTCGTAGAGTGGAGTTGAAATTCTAGCGGACCTAATGTCTTGAAAAGTGCTTTTGTTTTTCATTTCAATTTTTGTTCCTAATTTCAGTAAAGATCTCCCATTCTTTATTTATTTGAACCTCAAATGTCTGCAGTTAGGGGCTTTCACTTGCCAAAAAGGCTTACGTTCTACCGTTTTGTTTTAATCAAATTTTGTAAGAAAGAGAAGCAAAGATTTCATTGGGATCTCAGGAGCTCCAACAAGTGCTTAGTGCTTAGAAATCTAAAAACCAAGTTCAGATCATCGTATTTCTCAATAAATCGGGCTGCATAAATATATTGCATTGATGTTTGTACTTGCAAGAAATGCACACTGACTTAAGGTTAAATTAATTATCCTTACTAAAAACTTAGTGAGAATTTACTATTTTTAAGTGACGAAATATGCCAAAAAAGTCTTATAAGCGCGGCAGTGACGAAAGTATTGAAAGTAAAATGTATGCATAAGTTTAAAATGGCAAAGACGACAGTAATCTAATGAGTTTCACCTAATCCGAACAAATATATCAATCCGAGCAGTTTATGCAATGCAAAACATGTTTATGCCATTTGCTACCAAACATTCCTTAATTTGATATGTCCTATACAATCCGTCTAATATAATTCACCCTAAACTGTAAGTGTTCACACCTGTTTGTTACAATTGAAATGAAAAACGTAAACCCAATTCCATCTCGTTAGTCGCACAAGGCTCATATACCTATAATATATGCTCAAAGGATCTCCTCGCGTCAAAATGTTTTTCGAGTGCCCCGCACGTCTTCGTTCATCCCCACGCTGCGCTGCTGACATATCCACACGAAGACGCGTTACAATTTTCATATTAAACGACAGCCTAAGGATATAAATGACGCCTTCACTATGTTAGTCAAAGTGAAACGAAAGTGATTATGAGCAAGCAACTTTATGTGCACCCACTTCCATCAGGACATATAGTGCGCGATACACACGAGCATTCCTAATTAGTGGTGGTTCGGGGAAATGGGTTAAAAAATAAAGATAACTTAAGGGTATAACATACCAACACACTTTTGCCTGGGTTGCGATGTAAGGTGAAAACTGCTTGGTGCAAAAAAAAAAAAATAAATAAGCGAGCACATCAACCAAAATAAAGGCAAAGGACACAGGATAGGATGATGTGCTGCGCGGATACATCGTGAGGTAGATTCCTTCCCCAAGTGGAAACAAAATATGGTGCTGTGAAGAGAAAAATTAAGGTCTCGAGACAGCTTCTCGCGTATCCATGGGGAGCAGAGCTATGAGAGACAGGGACACCATCGAATGGAAGCATGTTCGCTGTGAATTAATTAAAATTGCCCTGCATTTATGCGCGCATCGGGCACAGGCTCCATGGCAATGATGATGTTGATAATGGTGATAATGAGGATGCCACTACGAGCGTACAGAGGGCGACCTTAAAAGCGTAGCGTATAGGTATAGCGTGAGTGGTTGAGTCGAATGAAAGCAAAGTGTTAAGAGGAAAGCCTTTAGCGATATCGTATAAAGTTTTTTTTTTTATGGATGCCTCTTCTTTTGCAACAGTAGTAGCAGCAGCATGATGGTTTCATCTGTGGGCTATATCTTTGTTTTGTTTGTGCAGTGACAGCAGCTTTATTTTGATAGATACCGTTTTTGACTAATGGACTCCATTTGGACGGTGTGGTAGGATGGAAAATTGCTCCGAAAATAATTTAATGCATTAAGCTCTTCTCAAACGAATTATGCATTGCTTAGCGTCCTATATGCCAGTCAGGACTTGTGCTACCTACTTGTGAAAAGCAAGTTTAAACGTAAAACTAAAACTTTAGGAGCTCTTCTGTATGGGCTACAAAAATATTGGAATTACGTGCACAGCATATTTTTCTGAGGAAGAGGTATAATCTATGTTTCTGCCGCTTCCAAAGAAATAATCGTAGAAACGCATGAAGTTTTATTTTAGCTTATGGATGGTTGGTTCAGGTCTTGTTTCTAGGTGTTGGGCGAGCAACATTGTCTTAAAGGCCGGAACACTTCAAACAAACTGACATCCAGGATATCAACCCAGGATAATCAACGTCGTATAATAAGAACAAAGTTACAACACTTAGGCCGGCTTTTCAATTCTGAATTAAGCTTAGATTAAAACAAAAGATTTGTTAATCCCGTAAGAAAACGAGTCTGGAGTTATGCGAGCAGTTTTTAAGTGGATAGTTAACTCCATTTAAAGTTGTAAAAATCTTCGACTTTCGAAATGATTGACTCTCCCAGGAAAAGAAGTTCGAGTTATTCTCAGATGTCATTTTTCCCAGAAACACGCAAATCAACTGCCATTCCACACAAAAAAAGCATTCAAAGAAGTTGATGTACTGTTCTCCTGAGTTGATCCTAGATTAACTCACCAAAATTGGCGAGTTAAGCCGAGATCAAGCCGAGATTAACCCCAGATCCGACTTCACTGAAAAACTCATTTCTGGGATTAATCTAAGTTTAACCCGGAAACTCAGATGATCGCACTGAAAAACCGGCCTTTAAAAGAACAGTCCGGCAATAGAATCTCGCCAACTTGGGCGGCTTAAGTAGCTTCTTTAAACTTTTTAATTCGTCACTTTACCTTCCTAACCGTTACGTCAAGGGGGCACCAACAAGCTCACTTAAAAACGTAATTCTTCCTAGCCTGAAATCTCTTATTCCGTACGGGGTCTGAAGAACCAGACGAAAGGAGAAGGACCTTCAACTTGATGAATTCTTTGTAGTTCAAGTCCTGATTCGACTTAAGCTTCAATGAGGCCATCAAGCTAAAATTTTTGAGTTTTCCATAGACTGCAATGTGGGAAATTGGGGGACATTTACTCGACAATGTCCCAAAGGCAGTTAGATTTTTCGGTCCTTCGTCAAAAACATAAAAATTGTGCAGCGGCTTGCAATCCAGCGCATTTGCAATAAAATCAGAGCTGTCAGCTCTTCTGACGAAGCCAATCTGTTTGCGGTTCACTTTGCTGGAGGGTCTATATACGCTTCTTGATTGTGCCTTGTCTTCGCCTGTACCTACTTGAGCACGTTGAATATTCTATGGGAAATGAGACCACATTCGCCACATTCGCAATTGTACAGTTGCAGGAGTTCGTAACAATCTCAACATCCACTGGTTAAGATGGTTTATCCCCATAGTTTTGAAGACCTTTTATTCAACGCTGGCAAAACCATTGCATCAGCTTTTCGCCCCATCAAACTTGTCAGACTCTTTCCGAGTAGATGGAAAACAGAATTTGTCCAGCCCTTCCCGTAAATATGCGTTTCTTCTTCTCCGAACAATTACAGACCTATTTCACTAACGTCCAGCTACGCAAGATACCAAAACGCTGATAAATCATCACCTTAGAAAATGTCTTGAATTGAATCATGGAAGATAATTAATGACCAAAAATACGGCTTTCGGAGCAAAAGGTCCACTGGCTGTGTGCCGGCATATCTCACTGAAATAGTGGAACTCGCTTTAAGTAGGGCTGTTGCTCTCGATATTTAAAAAGCATTTCAGCATTTCTCTTGTCGAAAATGCCTGCATATGGAATCGACGAATCTCTTATTTTTATACCCGACCGAGAGTATCTTAATTTTAATGCATAGTTTGTAACACAGTGAAATAATCACCGTAGACCCTAAGACCTTTCAGAGATATGATCGAGACCGACAGGTAAGTCGACTAAGCCATCTCCGTTCGTTCGTCCTTCCGTCTGTCTGTCGGTCTGTCCGTATGTATGCGGTTTTGAGGTCTTTTAAAAAAAGCTAGGAAGCTGAAACTTGCAGCGTTGCTTGGTTCTCATTTTTTACAGATAAAGTATGAATATTGAGAAAATCTGCCCACAGCCACGCCCACAATTGGTGTGAATGTCAGACAACCTCAAATTTACATTTTATTTCAAAATACCTTTTGGTCAAGATAGACAAAACATATGAACTCAAACTTTGGTGGAGAGCAATATCAACCAGAAGCCTTTAATAAGGCAAAAATTGGACCGCCCACTCCATTGACCATACCCACTTTTAATATCTGAAATCTTTGAAAACGTGATTTCCCGGGAAATTCACTTTAAATTGAAAACAAATTCTATGACATATATTAAAGATATTACCATTTGCTAAGTTTGTTGCACACAAAGCATTGAGCTCCGCCCACTTTTAGGGGGCGTTTATGGGAAAAACTGTTTTTTTAAGCATTAATATTCGCTTTTAACCCATTTTCTCGTGTTTCCAACGAAATTAGAGTTAATTGACTTTGATTTTCAGCCTACGGCCTTTTTTAGGGGCGTGGCCAATACAAATAATTGACACTCAGTATATGAAACAGACCAGAAAATTTTAAATTTGGTATTAATGGGTAAAGAGGGTCGGGTATTTAGAAGTTCGTTAGAGACGAACTCTTGTTTTGATTAGAAATTCCCTGGCGAAGCTCACAATCCAAACGGTTCTGGGCGGTTTCAAATCTGATAGCCGCCGTTTAAATTCTGGTGTGCCCCAGGGTTCAGTTTTATCTCCGGCGCTACTTTTGATATTCAACAGTGATCTCTTGTCTGCTACATTTAATACAACTCATTCTTTTGATAAGCTGGATGGAATACTCAACGATTTACCCTAGAGCACGACTTCGGGTTTGGGTGTTCCATGATGTATTGGAATTAATTCTTCAGCAGAACATCGCGGATGTCAAACAGGCTTTCACGTAAAGTTGTTCCTCGCCATAAAAATCCCCAGTAGATTAAAATTGTTAAAAAGTTCATCAATATCTCTTCCTATCAAAGGGTTCCACAATATAAAGTGAAGAACGAGACCTATTCTATGAGTTGGGCTTTTTATTTCGCCAATGCAATATGATATTCGGTGCATCCATCTTGATACGAGGGATACATTTCGCACTTAATGCTAAAACAATTTAACTCTTTTATTTGTTCAAAATAAAATACCATATCAAACTATGGCTAGAAAATATCAGAATTTGTTTTGGAAATTTGGCCGAGTCTTCTGACCTCGCAAAATGCTCTGAGAATAAAATTAAGATATAGTTGAAATTCGGAAGTAGGGCTTAAACCCTTATTATTTTGGATATTTTTAAAAAATACGAGTACAAAATTTGACCGAAGATCTAGAATTATTAGCAATTTTGGGACGATTATGCCGTTTGTCTGACTTTATTTTCTTTTCTTTATTCAATGAGCCCGCGATCGAAGTGTTAAATTAAAATTTTCAATTAAATTTCCATTAAGAATTAAATGGAAAAAATAAAGTGAAAATTATAGAGGATACTTGCTTGCAATTGTATGCCTTAAGGTTCAAATGTATGAAGAGCAATACCTGGTCATATTAAAACTGAGCAGGGACAAGCTAAGGGCTTCGGTGGGAGTTCTGACGGGACAATGTCTCCTGAAGAAACACGCAAGAAGGCTCGGGCTTTCTGACACAGATTTTTGTCGATTCTGCAGTGAAGTGCAGGCGGTTAAGGATATAGTACACATACATGCGAGGCAATTTCGCGAGTTTGCAGATAATATTAAGGGAAACATTTCTTTGGAAGTTTGGAAGAGGTACACGGCACAAACTTCAAAGGTCTTCTTGGCTTTTACATGGAAATTGGCTGTTTCACGGTGAATGTTTAGGTTGTTTTTGCCCTTTGAATGTTATTTTCAACTGGTTCCCCAGGGATCGCGATGGGCCCAGTTTGGTGCCTAGTGTCTGTGTGGTCCTTTTCACTACACCCCTGTTTAACCTAACCTAACCTAACCTACAGCTAAAACAACACAGCTAAAAATGTACGTTGCAAGGAAGGTGATGGCCTTGGAAGGAAGGTGATGGCCTAACTAAAATTTTAGCTCTTATAAGACTCAACGAGAGCCTTAGAACATCTCTGACCAAGAATAAAGCTCTTAGGATTTCACTCTTGTGGAGTGTATTAAGGTATTTACATCAACTTATATCAAAGTAGATCCCTCCTTACCAGAGTTTAACTCTTATTACAAGATGAAGGCACTTTTAGAACTCTTATTACAAAACTTTTACCCTGCAAGAAGTCTTATACAAGTGGAAGTCTTATAACAAGGGCTCTAGAAGAGCTAAATATACTCTTGTTATAAGAATTAAGCGCTATGAGAGTGATACTCCCATAAGAAGAGTGCTTTAATATAATATTTTGATCTTATAACAAAAGGTTATGCTCGAAGAGTATTAAGAGGGTTTTAGAATGTTACACCTCTGTTCCACTTTAATGGTAACCACAACCCATTTGTATAGAAGTTTTATGTTAATCCTGAAGGAGTGGCGTTTTTTTCTGTATTCATGGGCCCCATTATATATGCCTTAAAACAGTTTCCAATTCAATTCATGGATTCCATCCATATTAAATAAATCAGTTCCTTCATAATAATCACCTATAATTAGGCTTAATGAATCACTCAAAGAACAAAGATCTAAGATCTCTCAATGTAACAAAACCACTGAACCGAGAAGCTAACTCAAACTTCACTAATTGGACAACTTTACAAGTGATATATTCAAAGTAAAAGCACAACAAAACGAGGACGTTTGAAAACCAACCTCTTATTCCTTCGAATAAAACTAATCTCTGAGTTTTGCTCTCGCCTGATTATCCTCAAAGATCCATGCCAATTAGTAAGCGATTAAACCGCCCATTCGGAATAATTTTCATTGGAATCATCCACCTGTCGGCTCAAATTGAATTGTAAACAACTTCTTTGCATGGTCTTATCTGGCTCTGAAATATAAACGAAATTAAATAAATACGTTGGTCCTATGCACAAGGACCTCGTGAATAGGCGGATATATATAAAAACAACACTCCCCGAAAAATTGAAAAACAAATTCATGTTCAGTGTTTGTTTTCATGTCCTTTTGTGTTTGCTCACAGCTAAAATAATCCACCTATCGTACAAGTTATTCCCATTGGCTAATAGTCAAAACATTTTAGGCATTTAAATAGATTCCCTCTGTGCTGGGTGGGCGGGGGATACCTGTGCCCGTTTGTATATTCGAATAGAATTTTTATAGTTGGCATCGTTGGCGGGTATAGGTAAAGCTTTGGGTGGCGGGATCCTTGGTATCCTTCTACAGATTCACCTGCTTGTTTGTCCCTTTGCCGGGTCTTTTCTTTTGTTCCCCTCGCTTGTTAATGGAATTTCGCATTTCATTATTTGTGTTTACCTACCTTGTATCTTGGAGCCGAACAAAAACAGCCCACAAAAACAGCCCTGGGGCGCGGATGAGTAGACAGCCAGGGTATACGCAAAGAAATTACAAAGGTTTTTCGGTATAGGTACGGGTTTTAAGATTAAATTTGCATTTTACGTATTCCCACTCTATCTGGCTCAACTCAAGTGTACGATTGAAGTTCGGGATTCCAGTGGGGAATTCTATCAAATAAATTCCCATACACAAGCACATGCACCAACATGCCCGCGCATACATGAATAAAATAGATTCCTTGTTTTCCCCTTCAGTCATTCCAATATAACGTGCGGATACCTACTCGTATATGCCTTAAAGGATCTACCTACCCAGATTGGGCTTGCATTACATTTAAGCATACACCCGAAACTTGCCATATCGGCTTTATCCTGCGGTTCGTTCGGCTCGGCACTCACCGAATAAAACACGTATATTTCGAGATGTGCCCTACTATAGTATACGTGTATAATACGCACTCAGTAGGAGGCACCGGAGCCGGGGTAATTCAATTCATGGGGAACTATAGGCTCTGGCCCACCCTGCAGGCGCCAAACAACAATAACAACAACGAGGATCTATACGAATGGAATTCCTTGAAATTTAATTCCCAGCGTGCATGTGCTTGTATTTGTTTGGATTCTGGCTATAGTATGCCCCTCCCGGACCTGGCTCCAACAAAGGAACTGACGTAAAAACTTATCCATATGGGAATTGGCTTAACGGTCTGGCGCATTTGAATGAACTCTCTATAATAGTAAATGTAGTGTTATAGAAAACCTACACTACCCGCACCCCGGATGAGTACATAATTGACTTTTCGGAACGAGACAAAAAGTGGAAACTAAACAAAATTCCTATAGTTTCATTTGGATATACGGGCTGTTGCCATTGGGGGATAGGTATATACTTTCATTATTCCGCACGAGGAGCGCGCAATGTAAATTAAAATGAATATAATTAGCATAAGATCTTTCGAAACTATAAAAACGAAAAAACGTGTACAGACACCCTCAGGACCGACATAAATAAATGAAAGGCGATACTGGAACGACAACGAAGGCCTGCGAGAAGCCAATTAAAATTATATAGATAAAAAAAAACTCACAATGAAACGCGGAAGAATCGTTAAAAAAGACAACCCGCTCCAGTATCCTTTTTGTGCGGGGTTGAATTCATAAAATCCTAATCAAAGAAGCCCTACCATAGCTCATTAGGTACGTGTATAGGACGAACGAAGGAATCGGGAGCGCACATCCAAACAAGACAGCTCTGATGAGATGATTGTGATGCTAGATGCTGTTGCAGTGTAAAACAAGTTAATTAATTACTTAAATAAATTAAAAAAAAAAATATTTATCATTTCTGTGCCATAACTTCAGAGAGGAGAGGATAAAAGCTTTCGTAACTCGTTCTTTGGAAATGTCCGCATTAGAGGCAAAAACAAACACCACGTTGTACGGCCGTAAAAAGGCATCTTTCCATCAATTGGCCACTTTTGAAACACTGGAGGTCTAGGGTTAATGAATAGAAATTTGACTTGTCCATATAATACTTGAACGAGGACTGACCTCAAGGAAATGCGATTAGTTTATTTCTTTTACGACTTTTATCTGAAAAGACAAAGCGATGTAAATAAATTTACGATTTGCCTTTTGGGCAAATCAAGTTAAGCTTAATTTTGAGCAAAAAGTTCCAAAGGATAATGACAAATCTTTTTTTTCCACTCTAATTAATTTAATTAAGCATTATCTCTGTAAGACGTAAGCGTTCGAAGTAAGCCTTAGAGCCATGAATTCTCGCTACAAAATGTTTACCAAAAAGGACACATATCGTCTTAATAACACAGTTGAGAAGTTGATGTGGCCGGGTCTCCTAAACTTCTCTGGAAACAACAAAATATTACAAACATAACAACGAACACTAAAGTGGAAGGATTGTTTACCTCAGGCTCAGACTCCATAAGGACAAAATTTCAAACACAACTGATGTCAGAAGAGGAAGGAAAATATTTATTTCAAATTCAAGCCTATCACAATTCTAGAAACACGGGATGGAGAAGGCGGAATAGGTGTCAGCGGAATTAAGTTAACCGTCATATAAGTGACAGCTGCTCCGCTGGTAGCTCTAGTTCCAAGATTTTCAGAGAGGCGAAATTTTTGCGGGCTTAGTTGAATCTCCAACTGAAAGACGACGAAGAATATGCGCCAACAAATTGGACGATTTAATGGTGCTTGCTTGTATGAATAGCAAGAGTTTGTCTGTAACCATCTTCTTTATACCCGATTGTTTATACTATGTTACACCAAATCTTTAAGTTTCTTGGCCCGAATTCATATATTATTTGTAAAGGTCACGCCCTCAAAAATGGGCATGGACTTAAAATTAGAATCAATTAATTGTAATTTCGTTAGAATCTTAAGAAAATACAATATAAATGAGAAAATTATTTCAGAAAAAAAAAAGTTTTTTTTTCTTTTAAAACGCCCCTTAAAAGAGGGCAGAGCTCAAAACTTTGTAACAAACAAACTTAGCAAATGGTAATGTCTTTAGTATTTGTTATAGAAATTTTTTTTCGATTTGGAGTCAACTTCCTGAGAAATCGGGGTTTTGAAGCTCTAACATGTTAAAAGTGGGCATAATCGATATTGTGGGCAGTTCAATTTTTGCCTTGTTAAAGGTCTTAGGCCAATATTGGTCCGCACCAAAATTTAAGTTTTTGTGCTTTGTCTAACTTGACCAAAAGGCATTTAAAAAAAAAAAAAAGTTAAATAGACGTTGTCTCACATTGAAGCCTGTAGTGGGCGTGGCCGTTGACGGATTAAGAGAATTTTCACATTTTGTCTCTGCAACAAAAGACCCAAGCCGAGTACCCAGTTTCAGCTCTTTAGCTTGATTTTGAAGACCTAAAACCTTCACACATACAGACGGACGGACATGGCTTAATCGATGTCAGTTGGATGCATATCACGCCCTGCCCAAAACTGGAAATCGTATGAAGTTTGTGCTTTGGGTAGGGCGTGACAGGCACCCAGCGGACAATCATACTGTGACGAAAGCGAAGTCATGAAAAAATAATTACTTAGGGATTCGAGCCTTTTCTCGTGCACAGTAGCCCTACACTGAGCCCAAAGTACACAATGGGCAGGACATACTCTTCAACAGATCCCTGCAAATACTGGAGGTACACCTCCTTATGCCTTCTACGTCTACACATCACATGGTTGGTCGAGGCTGCTTACACGCAAGTTCAAATTGAGTTGCAACCGTCTACCAGAGCAACGTAATTTTCGAATTTCGAGTTATCAGGATTGAAAAACAAATTATTTTTTGAAGATTTTATTAACTACATTACATACAGGATTTCGATATTTTTATTTTATTAATAACTCACGTTTTGGATTATGAAAGAATTAATTTTAATAAGCACATTTGCCCAATTATCTACGAATTAAAATGTATTCCAGCTGCTTAAATAAGAAACTAGCTATGGCAGAGGAAGTGGGGGTGAAGTTTATGGGTTTAAAAAGCTGTTCGAAGGAGCAAGAGTGACGTTCAAAGGAGTGGAAGAATCTTCTTACTGGAAGTGGAAATTGATGACAAGTTACAACGAGCCTACTTAAATGGAAAGTACTGGCAAAGGGATTTCGAAAAATTTAAGGATTCCCTCACTGAACTAGGTTCAACGGATCTTGTACTAATCGGAGTTCAAAGGAAGGATGGGTATCTCCCGAAATACCTTCTCCAGAGGACGCAACTCCTCGATACACAAAAGTGTTCGCAACTCAAAGAACGAAGTCAGTGACAGCAAAAGTGCTTCTCGAGATTTCAGACGACTTTCACTGTTGTGTTCTGAACGGTAGCTGCGATGCCGATGTTGAAGGGGAATTCGCATTCCTTCAAGGATCAGCTTGCTCGGTCATCGATTATTGCTTCCTATCGGGATCTTGGCTGGACATATTTAGATCCTTTACGGTGGCCCCAAAAACTTTATCGGATCATATGCCACTGTAGCTTGTTTTCGAAATCGGGGTTTCGAACACAACTACCTCTGCAAAGCATTCCTTGCTCCCAAAGCTTGCATGGAGGTTTCGAGTTACATTCCAGCGTAATTTTAATTTGGAGCTAACTAAATGGCGCAATGCTTTATTAGCCTCAGAATTGATTATCTTACTGCCCTATTACGGAGAGCTGCGGCCCAAGTCGTTCCAAGCAGCTTCAAGAGGAGTCCTTTTAAGCAAAAGTGGTTTGATTCCGAGTGCATGAAGGCTAGAGATGCATCCTTTGCTCTCCTAAGGTTGGTTCGTGGTCAAAACCCGTCGATGTTCAAGGTTCTGTATGCTTCCGAAGCATAGGCGAACAATTTTCTTAAAAGCCTTTGCCGCTTTAAAAAGCAGGCTTCAAATTATGGACACCCTAAATAACGCAAGATCGACAGCAGATTTTCGGTGAGCACTGAAGATAGTGAACGGAAAGAAAAATCACATTTTTGCATGTATTCAAGCCGAGAGACTTAGAACACCAAGAAGATATCAAGAATATTTCAGAAATATTCTCAATATCAAGCAAATCTCCCCCGCTTTCCTGCTGCACTACTGTTATTATGCGTATTCTTAGTGCAAAGAGTAATCGATAATGCTAAAAATAACAAGGCTCTAGGAAAAGACCGAATTCCATTCGAGTTCTTTAAAAACTCCTCTACTAAATTCGTAAAAGCTCTTATGGCAGAATTGAATTATATCTTTGAAACCACAGATGTTCCAGTAGGTAACCTTCCGGCAATCTATAATCTTTCCCTCTTCAATGTCACAAAAAGGGTGACCTTGATGATCCCTCTAACTATAGAGGAAAATAGTTCTTAAACATCACTTCGGCAAAACTCTTCGCTATGGTTTTTTCCAACAGACTGACATCTTGGGTATAGAAAGGAAGAATGTGCTCCACGAATTTCAAGCTGGCTTTAGCCGAGGGCACTCAACGATTGATCAGATATTCGCTCTCATAAATATAGCTGAGATCTGTAAGAGGAGGCACAAGAAACTTTACACTTTTGTTGTAGATTTTCGAGCAGGGTTCGATACTTTGCCTCGTGAGTCCCTTTTCTACAAGCTTTTTCAGATTGGTTTCTCTATGTATGTACAACGTCGCTTCTATATGGGATGGCGTCCACCTTTCTGAGGAGTTCGAGACCAGTATGGGAGCTAAGCAGGGTTGCATTCTAAGCACGCTGCTCTTCGTTTGCTCTGTTAATGATATCACGGACGCAGTTAAAGGTGGAATTAAAATAAGAAACGCGAGAATTCCGGGCCTATTGTTTGCATGCGACATGGCTTTTGTTGCAGAAACGTTAGAAGGTATGCGCTAATGATCAATAGATAAGAACTATACTGCAAGACTTGGAACTTATCTGTCAACCTTTCAAAGTCGAAGATAATGGTGTTTAGGGACGGTGGAGGTCGCCATAGCCAATACGAGAAGTGGAGGTATAAAGGTGAACAAATTGAGGTGATGCGGGAATATAAATACCTGGGAGTACTAATCACTTCAAATATTAGCATGCAAAAGCATTTAAGCGTGAAACTAACTGAAGCTAAACGGGCAGTTGCGTCAGTATGGGCGACTTGTATAAACAATATAAATGCTACAAACACCGCGAAGCAAAAGCTATGCCATTCAACTGCTTTGTCCATTCTGTTGTATGCGGCCCAAGTATGGGTTCAGATACTCTTCTTTCGAGCTCGGCGAAAAATTTCTGCGTTATTTCATCAAGAGGATTTGTAAGCTACCACGCAATACACCAAATTACATGATCCACCTAAAAGCTGGGACAGCGCCCCTCTTCTTGTACACTCTCAAGCTGCACATCGATTATATTGTGAGAGTCATGCGTCAATGCGAAACGAACGGTTACCGAAGGTCATACTTTTGTACATGCTCAGAAATCGAGGTAGTTTTGTTCCTGAGTCAAATGAGCTGGCATCCGCATGTAACTTTGATCTTTCAATCGACCACGAAGACCCACCTTCTGGTCTAAAAAGGAAACTTTATTACTTGCTGGAGAAAACGGGAGGGCGACTTTACGACGAGCTTATTAATGTAGCCCGGTCTTCTCAACACAGAGCTTTCTACAGCTCTGTTAAACCACCGTCTGGGCAATGAAACTTACTTATTGTACAAAAGTACGAATGCTAGGATGAGTCTAATTCTTAAAATAAGGGGGTATCTGTTGCCCCTTAATTACATGCCACATCACCCTGATTATCCTATCATGGGCAGTGTATGCAACCGAAGGGAAAGAGAAGACACATTTCCTTGTCCGTTCCATCTTAAGAGGATTCCGCCTGCAGATTTTCGGTACTGCTATATTCGCTGCAGAAGAAACATTGAGCATACTTAACGGAGACAAAAGATGGGACCAGCTTTAAAAATATGCCTCTAACACTCTGTCTTATAGAAACCGCATTTTTAACGAAACTTTCTAAAGATAGGTACCTACTTCGTTCCCGAAAATTAACAACTTTTAATAACTCCTGTAAATATATATTAATTTCAATCTGGCAGTCGGCTTCCAGCCATCCAAATAGGCTTTTGATTATCTACAAATAGTAGTATGTTATTTTCTAATATATTGTAAATATTGTAAACCTTTAAAAAAAAGTTTAAAATAAAGACACTAATACTACTACCACTGGAGGATGAAATTGGAGATTCGTCCAAGAATAGACCTAGGAAACCGCTTCTAGCTATTTCATTTTGGCCAGGGACCAATTATTAAAATTGATAAAAAATTAATTGTGGTCAGCAATGAGCCAAAATTGGTTGAAAAATTTGGCTTTGCTTTTAATCGAAAAGGAGCACAAAAAAAATAGATTTTGATGAAATTTATAATCGAAACGTTAAAATAAAAAGCTTTTTTGTGTTTTTGGGTTTCTCTAAAAATGCTTAAGGTTCACTCGTTAACTCTACCGCCCCGGATTCTATTGCCTCTTAGTTCGGTCCTGGGCCTGGGCTAAGAGCATCTCCTAGAACGAACATGTATGTTCTGAATGTTGCGCTCATTAGGCATTTTTGTTAGTAAATTCAAACGCAGCTGTCAGAAATATGTCCCTTTAACGTACATTGCGTTATCTAGTCCTCCAAAAATGCGAAAGCGTGAAAAAGAAAACAATTTATTTATTTTTAAGTGACCCAAGATCAAGATCTTAAATGAACCCAGACCTCCCGTTCTGGTTAGTAAGTTCATACCTATGAACAAGAACCACTACTCCGCGGAACTACTTCTAAAAAATATTTTGAAAGCAGAATTATGTAAAACGAATTTTGACCCATCCGAAATTTCGATCCCAAAGTCCTTAATAGCTCAGACATCACTTTATTTCAATCGATGTCCCGTCCCATTTCTAATCCCCGCAAATGCCATCAAATCTTTTTTAATTTAAAACTCCCACCTTAATTTCACCAGATCAATAGATTGAAAAAAAAAAACAAAATCGATTTACCTCCTACTGATGGTTGCTTTGCCGAAGAGGAGATATCCGTCGTCCTTATCCAAACTTGAATTTAAAAAAAAACAAGAATTTAATTGATTTAGTTTGTAGCACACAGTACCTACTCAAAGGAGAATCTGAATTTATTTATAAACTTATTGCCTATTAATGAATTTGTTCCCAAATCAGCTCACGCACCAATAGAGCCGCTCAACTCAAGGACTCCTCTATCTACAACAGGAGCAACACACAATCGATGGGGTTGTGCAACGATTATAATTATTATTGTAATTAATGGACTCGAGAGTTCGTGTCCCTTTAATTAAAACCAGAAAACTTGAAGCAACAAAGTTTGTTTAATGAAAACTTCCCTGGAGGGGAATCTCTTCAGCTAATGTCATTCTTTTGTTGGTATTTTAAGGAAATTTCCAAACTACCGCCATCATCATCGATGTTTCTGACAGGCTGCGGCGGTAGGGGGAGGCAAGTCGGTGATTACTTGACAAATGTCATTTACGGGCTGAGAAAGAGGCCACAGCTCGTGGTGATATCTGTTTTCAGGAAGGATTCGTCGGAAATCAATTTTTCGTCTTCATTAATGGGGTTTTTGGATTACTCGCAAAACTTTTGAATACATTGTTTTTATAGAAAGTAATGGCAAACTACTTTTTTTGTTTAGGTGGCATAGATAGGGATAACGAGAAAAGGACCTGTTCAGGGATTTTTTGCGGTCATGTGGTTGGACCTGTGCGATACTGAATTTTGGCCGCGACAGTTACGGGAAGTATCTGCATGATGTCAAATTGAAATGAATCTTCTCAGGTTTTACGTCGAGTATGATTAATCAAATGTAAATCCTGGACAAAAAAAAAATATTGTGGACATCTAAAATGCTGTCAGTCAAAGCTGACGATAAGAGGCAACCGGCAGAACTTTTGTAATTTTCTGGATTTTCATTCTATTTTGAAGCCAAATAAGGTTTTGGCAATTTTTGTAAGAAAGGGGAATCGAAAATATAAAAATTTGCTCTACAGGGTTGCACGTGTCCTGTCCACCCCACCTCTGGTGGGGTCTCACCCTATAGCTTGAGACTACGCTCTTTTTGTTGGTATAATCGTTTGAAAGGTTGACGGAATGTTGCGAATACTTTTGAAATCAATGGTATAAATGCGTAAGGACGAGATATTAAATGAGAAATGCGATAATAGAGTTCAAGCGAAGTTCAACAAAAGGCAGGGTATAAATCCGCTGGTATAGAATGTAGCACGGTCCTTGTCTTCAAGAAAGTGTCGTGGTATATATCAAGAGACACAACAGGGACAGATTTGGAAATCGGCAAATGAATTGATGCCACAAAGCACTAAATGAAACAACGATTTTTTCAAATGAGCCAATATCTCCTGAAGGGCTTTATCAAACCCATTCTAGAGACTACGGTCCCAAAAATTTGCATGCGACGGCGAATGAATTTATCAATTAATTGTAATTCCAACAATTTCATCCGCTCAGATAGGTACTTGCTAATCACTCAATGCAGCACATGCAATCACTTGACTCTAAATTACATTACAACACTCAATGCTGGCAGGTTATGACATACCTAGTCCAAATTTCTGAAACAAAAGAAAAATATGTAACGTCAACTGGACACGCTATCTCACGGCCAAAATCTATGAATTTATTAGCTGCTGACAGGGAATTTTGTTAAAAGCCGCGACATGAATGCAAATCGCCGGTTCTCGTTCGTTTTTGTTGTTTTTCATTCGTCCTTTTTGTTGTTTTATCAACTGCTCCTTGTTCAAGAGGACACGCTACATCGAGCTTCGATATGGAGGGTGAATTAGAATGAGATGGCCAGTTTAGTTTGCTCATGGCGGAAGTAATTTGTCATTTTGCTAGTCGCAGGAGTGGTGATAACCGACGTACGGTAACACAGCGACCAAAAAGTGTTTTTATATTCACAAGGCGAACGATAACAATTCAAGTGATTCCTCATTATAATATGACGTGTATTTTGATCAATATGGGATTTGTGATGTGATTATGGCAAAGGACGAAAAGTGTATCGTTTAATGAAGATGAGTGGAAATTTTGCATTACACACTTCAAAGGAGCCAAGAAAATGTATTTTTGGGACAGTTGAATAAAATTGAGAGGTTCAGCGAATCACCAAGAAAATAGCTCAAAAACTGAGCAAGAGACCGGATATTATGCAGTATAACGCGTCTTATATTGCAAATTTAAAAATCTGTCGGCTCGGATTTTACCAACGAAACATCATCCCATGTTTTCCCAATTAACATCGCTGCTGCGGTAAGGTTTTTACACGCGCACGACATCGAAATACTTTGATGGTTTGTCATTTTTAACTTCTGGATTACATACTACAGACTTAATTAGAGAACTTGTTTTTTTATTGTTTTTAGAAATCGATGGATGTTTGTACTGTTTAAATTTACAATAGTTTTGATTAATTCACATACGGCTGGACTATAGTGTTTAACAGACTCACCAGTCAAGCTCGGTCGATCAATTACCATTTAATTTCTTTAAAGCCTTGGGGTCTGCATTCATTATCACTCAAATCTTATGAGCCCTAATAATGAGAGTTTGAAGGGTTTCAGGGGAAAAGGTAGTTAATTTTTGTATTTTGAAAAGATCTTAGGTAAAAAACAAGAACAAAAACAATCAAAGATTAAAACCAGTGAGTAATTGCTACAGTGTGTACGCAGATGTTACAGTCCGTAAAACGGACCGTTGAATACCCCATCCTGTCCCACATTGTAAAATGCTGATGGCATTGTTATTTTTTGACATTTTATAAGTAACGCAAACTCCAAAAAGGGGCGTGGTCCAACCTCCCCTAATTACAAACCACAGATATTTCCAAGTTGCACTAAAATGTACGTAAAAATGCAATTTTTTGGTTCAAATTCAATATTTTTGAAAAAATCGACCCCTAAAAGAGGGCGTGGCTAAAAACTTTATATGAAGTCTCGTTTACCTAACCTGCTACTTTTTTTGTTTCATGCTTTCCTAATTTAAGCTCAAGGCCAGTCGAAATTAAGTTTTTCTGAAAAATTTTAGGTTTTTCTTCAATTCTGCCTCCAAAAGTGGGCGTGGCCCAAAGTCTGGTTAAACAAAATGTGGAACTAAGCGTTTTCTACATAAAATATCAAGAAATTTTTTTTCAATTTTGAGCAAAAATATTGAGGAAACTGCATTTGAAAATTTACCCTTAAAATAGATGCCACGCCCACTAGAGAAGGTTTACCAATTAAATTTGTCTTTCTTGTGTTTAACATTCATTAGGAGATGCTTAATGTCAAATTTCAGGCTTTTAGAACGTGTTACAGTTTTGAAAACTCTGGAGGTAGTTGCACATTTAGACCGATTGAGGGCGTGTCTTTGGGCGGATTTAAAAAAATTTTACACTTTTACTGCTTCGCACGACGAGGACCTTACGTACGAAGTTTCTGCACCCTAGCTCAATATTTAAGGCCTAAAACATGTGACATACAGACGGACGGACGGACGGACGGACATGGCTCTACCATTATTATTTCACCGTGTTACAAACTATGTGACAAACTTAATATACCTCCTATCCTATGGGATGGGGTATAAAAATGGCAATGTACGGGGGGTGGTTCACAATACCGACGTTAACGCTTACTCGAAATAACTAAGAGCTAATTTTTGCGACTCAAAAATATTCGTCAAAAATGTGTTATTATTTTGACAACTACTATAATTAACTCAACTCAACGACTTAAATAAGATCTCTGAAAAGGTTTTTCAAAATAGATAGCACATCGCACATTTAATTTGTAAAACGAATGTGGATTTGACTTCTAAGAGCTGGTTTTTCAGTGCTGAGTTAAGCTCAGTTTAAACCAAGATCTATTAATCCCAGAAAAAAACGAATCTAGAGTTAACTGACTGAGCAGCTTTTCAGTGCAGAGTTTACGCCGTCAGTAAAATTGTCAAAATCTTCGACTTTCGAAATAACTGACTCTCCCATTTCTCACTTCATATAGAAAAACACAGGAAACGAAGTTCGGGTCATTTTCAAATGTAATTTTTCGCAGAAACACACAAAAAACAATTAAAGATGTTCATACTGTTCAACAGAGTTGATTGGGGATTAACTCACCAGTTTTGGCGAGTTGAGCCGAGATTAATCCCGGATCAACACTTACTGCAAAATTCATTTCTGGGTTGGATCTCAGTTTCGGAAACTCGGAAACTCCGATGATCTCGCACTGAAAAACTGACCCCAATTTGGCCAAACTAACAAAAACAATATTTGAAAATAAATCCTTTACATTTTTATTATTTTTAAGTTTTTTTTTTTTGCTGGTTTTGGTAGATCTTTCCAAACATTTTGGTGGAAAAATTTGGCAATCATGCAACACACCCCGAGCTGTGGCGCCACTCTTTTTAACTATTTTACAATCTTAAAGACGTTAATTGATGCTGAGCGCTGTGGCAATCGGGGCAGTGTGTTCAACAGAACCAGGCTCAGGCTGATAGGCTTGTTCACTGAGGAGATGTCAGCAATAGGACTTCAGTTGGGGATGTGTGGGTTGGGTCAAGCTGCATTAAGCCTAGATATTTTGCACGAAATTTTTCTCCTACCTTTGCCTTGCTGCCTGGACTTAATTGTGTGCGAAAGCGGGTCTAAGCCTGAACCCGACAAAAACGACAATTGAACCTACCCTCTACGAAAAAAAGAAAACTCGAACGACTGAGACTATTAAGTCTGTCTGGCACTATACTGACACTAATTAAAGAAGTTAAACATCTAAAATAAATATCAGATTCATCTGGAACACCCATACTATAGTGCCTAGCAGGCAAATTCCGGGGATGCAGTCCCCGGGGATCTGCCCAATAATCCTTAGATGGATGTATATTGCTATTATGAGACCAATGATCCTATACGGAGCAGTAATCGCGTGAAATTGGCGGAAGTGATGGTTAAAAGTTTAACCGTGAATCAGCACAAAACCGAGCATATTGTATCATTAAGAAACTGAGTGAGTAAGTGCAAGAGTTCGTCTGTAACGAACTTCTAAATACCCGACCCTCTTTACCCGTTAACGCCAATTTTAAAATTTTTTTTGGTCTGTTTCATATATTGCATGTCAATTATTTGTATTGGCCACACCCCCAAAAAAGGGTGAAGGCTGAAAATTAAAATCAATTAACTCTAATTTCGTTGGAATCATGAGAAAATGCGTTAAAAGCGAATATTAATACTGGAAAAAAAAACATTTTTTTTCCAAAAACGTCCCCTAAAAGTTGGCGGAGCTCAATGCTTTGTATGCAACAAACTTAGCAAATGGTTATATCTTTAATATCTATCATATAATTTTTCTTCAATTTAGGATGAATTTCCCGAGAAATCAGGTTTTCAAAGATTTAAGATGTTAAAAGTGGCAGGTCAATAGAGTCGCCGGTCCATCGGTTTTTATCTAATAAGAGGCATCTGGCCGATATTACTCTCCACCAAAAATTTTAGTTCATATGTTTTAGCTATCTTGACCAAAAGGCATTTTGAAATAAAATGCAAATTTGAGGTTGTCTGAAATTCAACGGATCTTCTCGGATTTTCATTCTTTGTTTGTACAAAATAAGAACCAAATAAAGCTGCAAGTTTCAGTTTCCTAGCTCAATTTTAAAGACCTCAAAACTGCATACATACGGACAGACGGACGGACTGACGAACATGGCTCAATCGACTCACCTGTCGGTCTGGATCATATCTCTGAAAGGTCTTAGGGGTCTACGGTGAAAATTTCACTGTGTTACAAACTATGCATTAAAATAAGTATACCCTCGGTCGGGTATAAAAACATCTAGCACTGACGTCTTGGACAAAAAACCACCATAGCCAGCTATAAAACTTTCTCCACCTAGGCTCTGCGCTATAAATTCAGCCTACGACACCTTCCCAGAGCTGCTTTACGGCCAATGCAGATGCATGGACCTTACCAGGCGGAGACCTTAGGAGTAAAGTTAGCATCTCTAATCTGTCACGCGTCTCTGAAATTAAATCTATTCTGTTCCAGTGTACCTTAACGCACAGCAGAATGTATTTTGTGCCCGGAAACCCATACGGAAAATATGAGAGGATCTTTTTATATACTGACAATCTTCGACTAATATCCGCTCCAAGTACCTGAGATAAAAGTCGCAGTTCAAAGTCAAGTTTTTAACTTAACCATATCCATAGTGCATAAACTTTGCCGTTGTTTCTATTTTCAATATCTTCAAACCAAGCCGAAACAGCAATGGTTTCCTAGAGTAAGTCTTCGACGAATCTCCACTTAGGTGTAATTTGTAGAAAAAGTTTTTATATAGGTACTCGAAGTTGTTGCTACAAACAGTAAACGAGTTGAGGAATGATTTTTGTTTGCTTGTTGACAAAAGTCTTATCCTCGTTTTGCCTATAGCATGTTCTTCGCTATGTCAGTCTAGATAAACACTGACCTAAGCCGGCAGTTTTCTAAACCATTCGGCACGTAAGAAGCTACTCAGAGCTGGCTACGCGTGCCCAATGAGTACCTTGAATAATGCGGCCTTTAGTACCTTATTTTATTTTTTGTTATTTAAGTTGGATTGTAAGTAGCAGTTAAAAAAAAAAAACCATGACAATAACCAAGAGATAAAATTTGTGTTTTTGAAGCTGATATACTTGATCACTTGTAGCTGGGTATCAACTTCTAACTAGGTTCTGCACAGCGAGTGGGCTAGATTTACCAAATAACCGGCGATACAGCTCCCTATTCTCTAAGCCCAAGGTAAAATGCTGCAAGAGCTGTTGAGAAGTAAAGTCAACTATATTTGGTCTATTACTATATTTTCTAGTCCTGCTATTTTGCGTCTACAACGAACCGGACTAAGATCCAAGCCAGCGACAGCTGTCGTTCAATAAACTCAAAAGGTCTTCTTTTTCTGCGACATTCCTACGAAATGTTCAGAGACATCTATTGTAGACAAAGAATGAGATACTCGTTGTCATGACATCAGGCTCCTGAATCGGTCATTAAAAACCAATTTAGTAGAAGACTGGAATCTATATCGATCGAAGCAAAAGGATTTTAAGAGACTTATTCGCAAGTCGAAAAATGACTCTTATAAAAAAGGAGCTTTGTGAGGAGATCGAATCTCTAAGTGAAACTAGTAGGCTTGTGAAAGGAGCCTTAACAGGAATAGACCAAGCAAACTTGCTTCACTTCTCAATCCTGATGGTACTGAGACCAAGGCGGAGACCTTTAGTCTGCTCCTAGAGACTCACTTTCCGGGAAATCAGATCACCACGTGCTCTTCAGTGGTACCGGAATCGGTGGCTACTCTAGAACCAGCGAACACAACACGCTTTTTTGCAACACGCTTATCAGCGCGGAAAATCCTGCGAAACTGCGCTTCAAAACCTTGTTGGTAGGATTGAATGTGCTTTTGACCAGAGGGAGTACGTGCTGGGCGTTTTCGTCGATATTAAGAGAGAGAGAGCTTTTGATAACGCGGCGTTTGATAGCATGTGCAACTCAGCCAGACAACATGGTGTAGATGAAACATTAGTTCAATGGATTAGGGCAATGCTAATGAACAGGACGCTGATAACCGAAGCAGATTGTGTTAAGTGCATCATAACTGGGGTAAACAAGGGCTGCCCGCAAGGTGGCGTTCTGTCTCCCCTTTTATGGTGCATGGTGGTAGACTCTCTCCTATCGGCTCTCAACCTTCCTGGGACCTACACACAAGCCTACGCGGATGATGTCGCCGTTCTTTCCGTCGGCTCAAACCTAGGGACTGTGTGCTCTCAGGCGCAGAGATCCCTGGCCTTGATCGATGATTGGTTCACTAGGAATGGGCTTTCAGTGAATCCTCTTAAAATGACGGTTGTTCTCTTTGCGAGAAGGAGGAAGGTCACTGGTCTGACTCAAGTAGTGCTTAAAGGTGTTACGGATATCCGATGGAGTAAAATGTTTGGGAGTAATCCTTGATAGAAAACTTCTTTGGTCCAAGCATGTTGAATCCAAAGCCGAAAAAGCATTGTCCACCTTCTGGCAATGCAGAGGCGCTTTTGGCAAGACATGGGGCTTATCTCCGAAAAGGGTCCTCTGGATCTATACGGCCATGGTTAGACCACTTCTCTCATACGCATCGGTTGTTTGGTGAGCAGGCTTTCGTGGAAACGTGTTACTGCCCCTTTTGCCAAACTCCAAAGAACGGCTTGTTTTGGCTGCACTGAGGCCTTCCCTAGCACGCGGTTTTTGGTACCACACGCATTGGAATTTTGAAGAACTTTTGAAGGAACGAGAATTGTCCTTCGACCCCTGTCTTATGGACATGCCCTCTGACGCAATGACCCCAAAAATCCTTTTGCAACAAGCCTACCAAGTCGACTTTCCTCAGGTAATGGAATCGCTTCGGCCAGACTCTGAGCCAGGGAAGAATGCCATCGTATTTTCACGGATGGCTCCAAAACTGGACAGGGGTCTGGTGCTGGGGTCTTTGTGGAAAGCGAGAACATTAGACTTCACCACCCCTTAGGTAAATATGCGCCTGTCTTCCAAGCGGAGATTTTCGCTATCCTAATGGCTATGCGCTATACTGTGACTAACAGGTGGAGGACGTTGCTCAACCCTCTTACCTCATTCAAGATAGTGCTCGAACTCAAGTATTCGTTGAACTTAGTCGGAAGGCTAAATGCAGTGAATCTTATTTGGGTTCCACGTCACACTGGGTATCCAGGGAAATGAGATCTCTGATGAGCTTGCCAGACTAGGCTCAGAAGAGGTTTTCTCAGGACCCGAACATGCTTTAGGCCTGCCTGTATCTGAGCACAGGGCTCGTTGGCGTGACTGCGACGGTGCAGACAGACTAAACGACTACGCCCGGATATCTGCGAGGGGTCAGCGTCTTTTCTTCTATCTCTCAGGAGAATCGATTGCAGACTTCTTGTAGGCGTCCTTACGGGCCACAAAGCTTTCGCCAAGCACTTGAATGTGCAAAGCTTGAGCGAAACCACCACGTGTCCTGCCTGTGGAGGGGACGACGATACAGCGGAACACTTTTTCTGTGGTTGTCCTGCCTTTGATCGCATCAGGTGGCGGATCTTTGGGGCTGACGTGGTGAGAGCCGAAGCCTAAGCTCCTCATCACTGAAGCTCCTTCTCGTTTTTCTTCGAAAGACGGGTAAACTAAATACATTAAAGAAAGGTGTCCGCGTGGAAGTACAATGGACCAGTAGTTGTGTGTGAGTGCGCCATCGGATAGTAGCAACCTCCGACAAATGATGACATCAGGCGAAATCAGCCAGTTTGAAATTCTCCTTTTTGTTTAGTCCAGGCCACCTAAATTTAAGGACTGACCTAAATAATTTAGTCCTCGTATTGTGTGTTTACACCGAAGATTTTTGGACTAAATATAGGTAAAGTCCGGATATAGGCCCCGGTGTAAACAAGGATAATGACAGACACTTGAGCAAAACAACATTGATCTCGACCAAGGAATGCTGACACATTCACAGTTGACAGTTTCTATGAAAACTTTCGTTTGAACACGCAAAAAAAAAAATAGGTTTAACAAGAATTTTATACTTTGGCCCAACAATTTTCATAGGTTAAAATGAACCCAAGAAATTTTAATTAATGGTGAAAGTGGTGAAAGAATGAAAGTGTTAACTTTGAACAAGAACTTATATTCTTGATTCAAGAATGAAAAATGTCAAAACAGAAATGTTAACTGTTGCCTAAAAAAGGCGTTGTTGGTGTTGCAAAGTTTTTAAAATTTATTCCTGCTGCAATCCTTATCGTAACTGTTGCCAGGAGCTATTGCTTTTAGAACAAATCTTTGAGAAAAGGTAAAAAAAAGACCTGGTCACCTCGGTCATTCGTCTGATACTCTGATAGTCCAAATTGCACTCCACTAGGCTTATTCGTTGTGAAGTAAAACAGTGCAAAAGCGTCATGTTAAATAACAAAGTTTTGAAAAAAGTTGAACTATTTTACTAAATTATTACTATATTACTAAATTAGATTTTTGATAGGTGAAACTGGTTTGAAACATTGTAAATACAGCAATTTTCCGTTTTTGGAAATGATTGGCAAGGATAAAATTTTTATTTTAAGAATTTCGGTGTTAAATTGAATATTTAATTTTTAAAAAATCATTAACGAGTTCTTGCTTCAAGAAAACATTGTTGGGCCAAGAATTTTTTGGTTCACAATCCTTCAAGAATCGAAAATTCTTGGGACAACAACGTTTTTTTTTGTGTGAACTTTACTAATTTTAAGTGGAACAATCCAAAGAAAACAAAATTTACAATCCATTTAAGTGGCTCATAAAGAAAAGGACAGTCGTCGTCGAAATGATTGAACCTTTAATTTCACGAGAAAAATATACCTACTGCCATGCATTTTTTGAATTGACTCAAGAGAAAAATACATAAAACAAAAAATTAGCCAAACCCTTCTGCCTATAGCCAAAAGGGATTGACCGCTCATGTTAATTAAAAATAATTGATCATATGCATTTGTAATTATTTCACCACATGACATTATTGCGGTTAATTATTAAATAAAAAAGCATTTGTCTGCATCTACCTTCATATTGTGATTAACCTTTAACAACATAATTTTACTTCCATCACCATTTCATTTCATTCCGATTATATTTATTTATTTTTCATATTTTTAAATTTAAAATTAAAAAAAAAACATAGCTTTATGCAACCATGGATAAGAACACATTTGTCCATAATGAGGTGGGAAATGGACCACTAGCTTTTTTAACGAATACAGACTTGCTATAATTAGGTATGAATTAAAATGCGTTAAGTATATAATAAAAGGATAGGTGTAACTTAAAAAATAAAAAAATTAAAGCAGGCATACTAACTGGAGTCAAATGAAATCATTATCGTAGCGTCATTAATGGCTTTTTATTTTACTGTTAAATTTCCTGGAAAAGTGATCTTATTCGCATTTTTAAAAGCAAAGGCGAAAATAAATCAACTGATGATTGCGCATATAAATAAGCGAATTTTTTCATACGTGTATTGTATACAGCTATTTGAAAATGCTTTTTTAAAGGCTTTTATGAACTAAGAAGTACCTTTAAATTGGAACGTAAATGTTTAACTTTAAAATCATGTGATTAAAATGAAAAGCCCTACATTTTACAAATGGATTAAAAAAATGTATAAATAAAAAATTAATAGTAGCCATCTACCTGCATTTTTCTTAGTGTTAAACTTGGAAAAAATATATTATTGCTCTTCATTTGTTTTATTGCTAGCCAAACCGCATGAAAGCTTTGAATTTCCAAATATATTCCATGGTTTTTTCACGTCGTGTCGAGACACAATCAGGTCCATTGATAGAACGATTTTTTAGAAACGTGAAACATACCTGAAAAAAAAACAAAAATAATATAATTTTTTATTTTTTATTTGTTATTTATGCATTAAGCGATTAAAGCAAAAAGGAAATGGAATTAAATCGAGTATTTTGTATATATGACTCAAACTTAAATTGTTTTTTAACATTTAAGACTTTAGAATTAAGCCCATTTTAAAAATATTGCAGGATCTACTTCGCGTGAATGAATATTTAAATTGCTCAGTTCTCTAAGCAAACAAACTCTTCAACAGGAAACAACTTTTAACGTAAAAACATAAATTTCCCTAATTATCTATTAAAGGCCATCGAAATCGATCCTTTATCCAGCAAAACCTTAACGACAATCATTCATCGAGATTTACAATTACAGCAACGAGCCAGTGTCATCCAGTCCAGTGGATAAAAATTGATGTTTCCTTGTCAGAAAAAAAAAAAATTAAATAAACGAAAGCTCCTTCAAAAATAATTAATCTTATTTAATGAGCAATTTTCCAATATCACTGAGCGACAGCTGGCCAATAAAATTCTCACAATACCCATCATTATCGGAAGCCATTCGTACAAAGTATGCGTTGGTCGGTCTGTCGGTCCGTCGTCATCGTATCATCGCCGTCGTCGGTCGTTGCCGGCTCGGCATAAGAAACTTTTTCCCTTTAGCAGCCCGCACGTTCATCATAATTTGAGGCTTGATTCTACTTTGCCTAGTATCGGTGTTATTAACGCGGTGTTGGTTTCTACTTTAATGCCACAATGAACAAATTAAATTCGAGTAATGGAGGATAACGGTATTAATATTGAATTTCCCTCCTCTGATGCGCGTCATTAATAACTCATTACACAACTTTGGCGTTCGATATTTTGCTAATAACAAGAGTCGAATAGGTATTGAAATTTTAGAAAAGGATACTGCAGAATATTGATACCATCAAAGGGAAGAGTTATTAATATTTTAGTGGCAAATGGATGGCATTTAGGATGTAGCTAATAGTTTGCATCTTGTGACGTTGTATACGGACTCTAAATTGAGACTAATGCGATGGTATTTAATTTTAATTTTGATTTCTCTTTTTCATCAGCTCTTTGTTGGAAAAAGTTTTCTCATCGATGACAGGACCAAAGGGATCGCTATTTTTAAATTTCACTGTTTTATTAATACATGTAAATTGTATTTTTTTTTTCAGTTAACAGAAAAAAGGATTTTCAAATTAAAAAGCTTTTTGTTAATCCTGTTACTTATTTCATATAATGCGTTCCCTTTTCAAACAAATTTTAATTTCTTCCTTTTTTACTAGCGCGGAATCAGCTTAAAAAATGCTGTTCGTATAATATTCGCTACACGGATTTCAAGTGAATTATTGAAGTGAGTCTTACAAAAATATACATAGAAAAAATGGGCATCTGTACCCAAAAGGCTTATTGTAAATGAAAAGAGAAAATCGAACATCGGAAGTTGTTTAAAATGCAAAAATTTATTCCACCGAAAAACTTTTGCTTACTGATGATAATGAATTTGTGTTGACTTAACTCACAGCAAAAAACTTTACGGAAAAAAACAGACTGTTATTGCATTGCCAAATTGTTGACGAGTGGGCCAGGATTATCCTGAATAAGGCTTAAGGCCAATCGAAACCAACGTTTTCATGAAAATGCTAAGTTTTTGTTAAACTCTACCGCCATATCAAGGCTTTCTGTGTAGATTTTTAATCTTTTGGACGTACCGCTGGATACCCAATCCGAATTGACACCTGTTTCCTGTGAAGCTCCGAATTGCGTTATAAAATTTTAGTGCCAAAAAATTACTTATATTTACTAAAATTGCAATTAAAATTTATCAGTTGCAAAGGTCTTCAAAGGCCTTCAATAAATTGGGGCATTCCATTAACACCTTCACAACAACACTATATTTTTTTTTTGAAATACCTATTTTGTCTGGGATTATACAATGTTGATTGCAGTTTTTTCCTATACGGGGTACATATTAATTTTAATACATAGTTTGTAATATAGTGAAATAATGACCATAGACCTCTAAGGCCTTTTAGAGCTCTAATCCAGACTGAGAGGTGAATTAAGCCTTTTCGTCTCTCTGTATGTTTGATTTTTTAAGGTCTTCCAAAAGAGAGGTGAAACAAGCGTAGATTGCGGTCATCTATTTGTACCATTTGTATGAAATTTTCTGAGATCCACCCGCACAGCCATGCCAATATTGGCTTAAATCCGAGGTAACCCCAAATTTTCATTTTATTTCAAAGTACCAATTTGGATAAGTCGTAGGAACCCAAATATTGGTCTGTAGAATTTTTGGCTAGAAACCTTTAGCATGACGATAACTGGACCAACCACAACATGGACCAGGCCCCCTTGGTTTTTTTTAAAAAGTTTCTTAAAATCGAAAATATAATACGTACACATACGGGACAGATTAACACATTGCATTGATCTTAAAAAACCCGATTTCTCGAAAAGTTCACCCCAAATCGGAAAAAAAATTTATAACAAATATTAAAGTCAATACTATTGGCTAAGTTTCCCTTGCACAAAATTTTGAGCTCCGCCCACTTTTAAGGGGCGTCTTTAGGAAAAAAAACTTTTTTTTTCTGAAATAAGTTTCGCTTTTAAAGTATTTTCCCATGATTCTAACGACATTACAATTAATTGATTTTAAGTTGTAGCCCATGCCCACTCTTGTAGGCGTGGCCTATATATATAATATATGGATTCGGGCTTTAAGATTTGGTGTTATACGGTATATGTATATAGGGTAGGGTATATAGAAGTTTGTCACAGACGAACTCTTGCACTTGCTCACTTGTTTCTTAAACAGACTTTTTTCATAATTTTTCACACTTCTTTTTGTTTTAACTTTTATTTTAATAAAGTTTACATCATTTAAAAATAATCTGTAGATTTTTCGAATAATTAAAAAAAAAGTAACAAAAACTTTTGAAGTACTTTTTTCCGCTATGCTAAAAGTTAGGTGTGTTTTTAACCAATTATAAATTTAAGATATTATTAGTATATTTTAAGTCTTTTTTGAACATTCTCTGATAACCTGGGTATCCTCTATGGATTAAAGATTAGATTAGATACAGATTTTATTCATTCCATTCAATCATATTACAAAAAAAATATTAAATCTATCTTATTTTACATAGCTAAAAGCCATCTGACAAAGACTGTCTATAAGTTTTGAATGTTCAAAAATCTTCCTCAATAATTATTTTTCTGTAAGCTAACGCTATTTCACAATAAATTTTTTTTTTTTTTTCGTGGGTAGGAAAAACCTTCATAGGCACTACGAGGACCGGCCGCGCGTGCTCATAGTAGTGTGAGATTCTTACTCACTACAAAACCTCCCATTTTCCGTCAGACTACGACTTAGTTTCCTTAACAAGTAGTTCAAGCGTCTGTAGTAATCAGGTACGGTCTCATTCGTTGTAGTCGGCGCGTAAGATTTGTCTGATCCAAAGTTCGGATAATTTCATTGTTGCAGTGTCCGCGAAGACGAGTACTAAGTTTGCGAGCAAAGTTTGTTACCTCGTCAGACACGGTTGCGATTCCTAGATCTCGGTGTAGATCGCTATTTCTTATATACCATGGAGCATTAACGATTGCTCTGAGTGTCTTATTTTGAAAAGTTTCTAAAATAGATATATTGCTTGGTTTAGTACAACCCCAGAGTTGTATACCGTACGTCCAAGATGGTTTTAGCACTTGCTTATACAAAAGCAGTTTGTTATATATGCTTAGTTTCGAAAATCTTCCGATAAGCCAATTCATTTCTCTTAACTTGATTTCGAGCTCGTCGCGTTTCTTTTTAACGTGCGGCTTCCATTTAAGTTTTGCGTCTAGAGTCATTCCTAGATATTTCGCTTCATTTGAGTACGGGATTTGTACCGAGTTAATGAATAAAGGTTTGTTGTTTATCTTTTTGTAAGTAAAGTTAACATGCGTTGACTTAGTCTCGTTAAGGACAACTCGCCAGCTCTTCGTCCAGTCGAATATTTTGTCTAAAGCTCGCTGGAGTTTCCCTGTTGATAATTCAACTGTCGTATCAATAGCGAGAATAGCAGTGTCGTCTGCGAACGCAGCTAAAATTGTTCCCTCATCGTGGGGTATGTCTCTTGTATAGAGCAAAAATAATATTGGGCCGAGAACGCTTCCTTGCGGGACACCGGCATTTATCTCTTTGAATTCCGAGTACTCATTTTCGTACCTTACGCGAAAGATTCTGTCTTTAAGGTAAGACTCTAAGATTCTATAGAGTTTTTCTGGTAAGCAAAGCCTTAATTTGTACTTCAGGCCTTCGTGCCATACCTTGTCGAAGGCTTGCGATACGTCGAGAAAAGCGCTAGTACATATCTTTTTCGCTTCCAGAGCTTTTTCGATTTCGTTTGTTTTACAATAGACCTGGTCGATTGTTGAATGTTTTTTTCTAAATCCGAATTGGTGATCCGGAATCAATCGTCTTTCTTCAATGATTGGTTGCAACCTTTTAAGCAATAGTTTCTCAAACACCTTAGCTATTATCGGCAGTAGCGAAATAGGTCTGTATGACTTTTTGTCGTTCGGACATTTTCCTGGTTTCGGAAACATTATGACCTCGGCCACTTTCCATTGCCTGGGAACGTATAAAACTCTCATGGAAGCGTTAATGATATAGAGTAGCTTGACCAAAGCTTTTTTCGGTAGTTCCTTTAGAATTTCTCTAGTAATTAAGTCGTAGCCAGGGGCTTTGTTGTTTTTCAGATTATTTATCGTTTGACGAAGCTCAGCCAATGACACGGTTTTTATTCTATAATTATCTTGTACCGCATAAGGATTGAGCTCCTCGACCAACGGTTCCCCGTCAAACGGTTTAAATGTTTCTTCTAGGTAATCTGCAAATAAATCCGCTTTTTCTTTGTCTTCTCTTGCCCATTCGCCGTTGGCTTTTCTTAATGACGCAGAATGTGCTATAGGCTTCTTAACGGACTTGACTGCTTTCCAAAGAGAGTAGTTCGAACCTTTATTGGCAGTCAAACTTTCGAGGTAAGCAGTAGTCTCGCGACTTTTAAAATCTTGAAGTTCGTGCTTTAGTTTGTTAGAAAGGTGGTTCAAGATTGTCTTATCCGGGGGTGCTCGCGAACGTTGCCATCTCCTCTTTTCGCATATTAGCTCTTCTATTTCTCGCGGATATATTGTTCCGCTGTTCGATAATTCGGACCTCCGAAAAGAAGTGTTATTCCACGCAGCGCTCTGAATAACTCTCACGAGTTTATCTAATTCTTCTTCTATTTCAAGTGGCGTTTTGAGCGGTACATTTAAGGCTATGTTTTCTTTGCAGTATTTTCTAAAGCCGTCCCAGTCGGTGTTGTTGTTAGTTAATCTAGGCGCTCTATTCTTTTTCGCTAGGCTTTCGCCGATTTTCAAAAGAACTGCCGAGTGATCTGAACAGAGATCAAAGCGTTCTTCTACGTTCGTAAGGTAACGAGGTACCCCCTTGGCGATAAAGAAGTCGACGAGATCAGGTATTTTATTTCTGTCGGTTGGCCAATATGTTGGCTTTCCCGTCGATAAGAAGATCACGCCGCGTTTTGTACTTGCTTAAAGGAGGGCTCTGCCTCTTGTTGAATTGCACCGTGAGCCCCAAAAAGTATTTTTCGCGTTAAAGTCCCCGCCGATGATAAAGTTTGACCCAAGTGAATCAAAGAGCAGAGCAAGATCTTCATCTGCCAGCCGATACTGCGGAGGAAAATAGCTCGTCGCGATGTTGTAATTTATGTGACTTAATTTTACTGAGACTGAGGTTATTTGCATAGAGTCAAGTTCTATTTCTTCGTTTTTGGAGTGCTTTATGCAGTCTTTAATGTAGAGAGAGGATCCACCTCTCGAATTTTCTGAAGGATGATGCGCGTGATAGTCAATGTAACCTTTTATTTTGCGTGCTGAACCCTTTTTAAAGTGGGTTTCCGAAATCAGGCATATGTCTACATTATTCTTCCGTAGGAATACTTCTAGTTCGTCAATTTTTTGCAAAAGGCCGTTTGCATTCCATGTAATTATTTTGATTGACTTTCTTATATTCATGATTTTTTATTATATGTTTTTCGAGGTTTAAACTCGAGCTCGCTCAATTTGTTGAATATTACTTGATTAAGATTCGCCTGTTGCTCAAACTTTTCTAAAATCATGCCTAGAATTTGAGAGTCCGAATCTGATGCGGCCGATTGTGGCTTACTTTCACGTGACGCGACTTGAGCGTACGATCTTGGACCAACAAGTGTGGATTCTCCCTTTGACTCCGGTGGGAACTAGGACCAGCAACATTTTGCCTTTAATCAAACCCTTATCCCTTGTCGACTTAGGGGTTTTTGGCTTATCTACTTTAGGAGGTTTTAGGCTTGGGCCCTTATTTTCAGTATTTTTCTTCGGAGCTTCATGTCGTTTTTGCAACTCAATGGCAATTTCGCAACCTCGGTAGCTCGCTGGGTGACTTCCCCTGCAATTGGCACAAACCGCGGGGGCCTGACTGCTGACATTGCAATCCGTCGAGAGATGTTCGCCGGCGCATTTTACGCATCGGGGCTTTTTCTGGCAGTACGCTTGCGTATATCGGAAACCCTGGCATCGCTTACATTGGGGAACTAGCCTGTTGCCCTTCCGCTTGGGCTCGATTTTTACCTTGATGTTAAGGATTGATTTAATTTTGTAGATTTCTTTAATATTTTCAGTTCTATCAAAAGAAAGCATAAAAATTTGCAGGCCGCATCGGACAACAGCGGAATCTTTGCCTTCGTCCGTACGTTGCTTCTCTTTCTTTATTATGTTCACGGCGTCAAGAATTTTAAAGCCTTGGGCTTGAACGTCTTGTATTATTTCGTCCTTGGTACAGGATAGGTGTAGTCCCCTCGCTATAACCCGCAGCGGCTTTTCGAGGTGATTTTCATAAGTAAACCATTGGATTTTCTCTAAATTTAACTTTTGTGACAGTGACCGATAGGCATCAGAGTCATCGACGTTAACTTTCCATACGTTGTTACGAAGTGATGTTAAGTTATATTTCGTCCCAAGAGTATTTTTAAGGATGTTTCGCAACTTGCCGTAGTCCGCGATCCCAACGACATTTATTGCAGGTGGTCGGCGGTTTTTTTCTTGGGGTATTCCTGTCGCTTTGTTTGATACGACTGGTGTTTCTTCTTTTTGCTGCACGGTTTCTACTTCGGGTGAAGAACCGGCCTTTCGTTTCTTGGTAAGCCTTTTCCTAAAGACCGGATTCGTTTCGCGTGCAAGTTCTTCCTCGTCCGTCTGGTATTCACATTGACGTTTCGGCGTTTCCTCGCATACTATAGTACCACGGGGGTTCCTTAGGGCTTCATTTTCTTTACGTAAGGAATCTATTTCGCTTTTAAGCTCATGGTAGAGACGTTCCATTTCATTAAGCTTAGCACGGAGTTCGTTGTTTTCCGCTTCAAAGCATTTAATTTTCGCTGAGTCCTGATTAACCGGTGGACTTCCATTCCCGGAGACCTTCGGTCCAGCTGGCACCCTTGATTTTTTCAAAAAGGGATTTATAAGCAATAAATGGCTCTCCCAGAATCCCCAGAGCCTACCTCCGAAGAGGGTGGATTTGCCAGTGAAACTGGATTGCCACCTGGGGTAATAAAATCTTTTGTTTTGTCCATTGCATAGTTTGTATGCGCTACGCGCTCGGCATACGGAGGGTGGATTTTAGTCGCCTCTTACGACAGGCATGCCTTACCTCGGGTATATTCTAACCCCTACCCGAAGGGGGAAATAAAAATGAAAGAGCATTTCAATTTAACCCGTTTAGTAAGTCTTGTATTTCTTCAGAAGAAAGAGTGATCTTCCCAAAGCAGAACCTCCTTAAATCGCGGAAAATTGGGCAGATTCCCATGAAGTTTATGTATGATGTTTTCTCTTTGTGATAATGTTACACAGCGAACAATACAGCGGAAGGTCGTGTTTATGTGGCATGAATTTCAGAGGTAAAAGCTCGCCTCTTGCTCTGAAAATAGTATGGAGATGAATCCTACTTTATTTGAGTCTTTGAAGTAATTTAACTCGCCAAAGTTGAACTGCATTGTCCTTTAAATCTCTCTATGGGTCGATTTGAGGGCTTGCTCAATATACTTTTGAAGAAAACACGAATTTAGGTGCGAAATGAAGACGTAATGCTTCATTTTCCAACTTTCCCGCGAGTTAACTTCTAGTTGCAAAACATAGTCAAAACTCTCTGCCAGATCTAAAATTTCTTTATACCACGTACTTTTCGAGGATACCGCATGGTTGGTAACGATTCTTGGTAGTCTTTAATCTCCCATCCTGGACGTGCTAATAATATAGTCAGCACCTGTGCTGAAGAGTTTGTAAAAAAAGTAGGGCTTGTAGTTAGGAGCGGCAGTACGCAAGCGAAAAGTCCGTCGATGACAAAATCTCTGCGATTTTGCAACAGTTTCATAGTACCTGTGGCCCCACGCCACATGGTACCTGTGGCCACACAGAATAGGATTGACTTTGACACTGCTTCAAAGATTCTGATTTTTGCACAACGGATAATACTGCGGTTCTGGAAAAAATATCTCCACGTTGAGCTTATAGCATTTTTGGATTGTTAGATTTGCGTCCAAATGGGGTTCCATATTCAGATTACTTTAAAAATGATTCCGAGGTTCTTAACAGCTTAAATAGCCTCACCCTTGAAGGTCCACCATTCTACCCTTGCTTGCCTTCCCCCAGTTCCCTTGAAGATCATAACTTTTGATTTTAATTCACTTTAAATTCACTTTTAAGCTCCACAACATACTGCAATTGTAGACCCGATTAATCATGAGTTGTAAGGTTTCTGCTAAATGTGCAATATCAAAACAATATCATCGGCATATTTTAAAGTCTTAATATGGGTATTGGCAAAGGAAATTCCTCCTCGGATGTATCTAAGTATCGATGCCTTTGCAAAGATTGAATAGTGTCGAGCTTGCGCTGTTACCCTGCCTGACTACCTCCGTTGTAGCAAGCCACTCAGATAAACTTTCCTTTGAGAGTTCCTTTGTGTTACTATAAAGGTTTTCTTATAGCTCACCGAATTTATGCGACATTCTGAGTTGATAGCGTTTGCAAAAAAGTTTTTTCGGATCAATGGTGTCAAAGGCTGCTTTGAAATCAATAAAAAAATGCGAACAGCTTTTTCTTCTGTTTTACGCTATATTTTTCAGCACAAATATTATGGTCTGCAGTGGAAAAACCATGTCGAAAACCTGCTCGAGATTCACTGAGAAGTTTCTTTTCTTGTACCCAACGCGATAAACGGAGTTGTAGAATACTTAGCGAAAATCTTTCCAGAAGCGTTCAGCAGCGAGATACCGCGGTAATTGCATGGGTCTGCTAAGTCGCCTTCTTAAGAATCGGGAATATAACTGCTTGTTTGAAGCTCTCTGAAACAACACCAGATTCGGGGACTTTATTAAAAGCTGTTGTTAGAGCAGCGGTAAATTCTAGTGTATTTGAAGAATTCCACGGGAATTCTATTAAAACCGGGGGCTTGTCAAGCCTTGAATCGACTAAGACCACATTGAACTTCTTTACTTGATCCCATAATTGGGTGGGTTCAGAAGACTCTCAAAGTGACACCTTAAGACTTGAGTTGTGAGCTGCTTACTAACTTTTAGGGTAGATCCATTTAGTTTCCTCGCCAAGTGCGAAATTGCGCAGAGTTTCTAAAGTTTCCAATTGCCCTAGGTTCGTTGTCAAAATGCGCTGATTTTTCAGGCGACAGAATTGCTTGTATTGAGAATTGGCTGTGGTGTTGAGCTCCTTGAACAATTCGTCGTCGTCGTGCTTTCTGAATAGTCGAAGGAAGGAAAAGGTCTGCATTCTCATTTTAAGGCAGTCAGCATCAAACCAAGCTTGGTAGCTCAGCATCAAACCAAGATGTTGTTTGTTCTTATTCCTTACACTTTGCCTCTAGCACGGAGTCGACAATTTGATTATCTCCTCTAACTTGATCTTTTGTTCACGCAAGTAGTTGTTAAGCATGTTCTGCTACTTCGGTACGCCAGTCTGGTATCCTCTTTAATTTTTCAAAACTTATTGGACTCGACGTGGTATTGATTGTACCAAGTGCAAGGATCGAATACTAAATGGATCCCAGGTTCATTTGGTCATGCGCAGATTCATCACAGCGTTAAGTCATCCTCCTCCGACTACCTTACGCCCTATCTAGACTTCGAAACGTCTTTTGATCTCATGTTTCCAAACAGAGATGAGTGGCATTCGGAGTAAGCACAAAGAAATTTATCGAAAGCCGGATGGGCCTTAAATGAGCAAAGGTTCGGATACGGGTCTCTACTCTGAGAACCCATATAAAATATTCAATTATATTACAGCGTCTTCCAAGCGGAGTTCTTTGTAGTCAGGATTTCTGCAAAGTAGGCAGCCAGCCTACTGTTATTATGAGGGTAACACCACAGGATTTTACAATTTTTAATAGACGGCCAGGTAGCCATAAAGGCAATAGCTCCCACCGAAATCAAATCCGCACTTGTTAAGTGCTGTCGCAAACAGCACTATCGTGGCAACAAAAGAGGCGATAAGCTTGCACGACGTGGATGAGTAATAGAACCTCGAAAAGCCCTTCATTGGATCAAGCCCCCACTTTGTGAACTAAGAAGGTATGGGGTGATGTCCATCTTGTGTTTGCTTTCAGGATCCGGATGAGAGCAAACACAAGATGGACATCCTTGTCAAATCTCAAGATAAATGTGGCCTAAATATGATAAGTCCCGAACTTTTGCGCTCATCAAGAGCAACAGAAAGACTCGATTTTCGCATACTGCTTCCCACAGGTGCTTCCCGTTTGTAACAAACTGACCCTTAATTTTCTTTTTAGTTCATCCAACAAGTTCTCAGTGGGGTAAAGACCTGGAGATTGATTTGGCCATGGAACAGCAGAGATATGTTTTGATCCTGAAACCAATCCTTCATAACCCCCAACCATTATATTTCCTTAACATTTTTTTAACGGCCTTCTGTGCAAAGCGGGGATGGAATTTTTTTCTTTTCCGACGATAGGATTTGAACCAAGGCCTCCCGCGGCACACACACTTAACATACTACGCCACGGCACGCAAATTTAAGTAATAGTTTAATAAAGTGTTACCTTTTGCATGATTTTTTTTATTAAATAAAAAGGTAACTGCTGCACAATAAAAAAAAAAGCATTTTATTAATAAAATTAATATTTATTTGCATATTATGGTGCCTGCCAAAAAAACGTGCCCTTCAGGCTTTTGCCACTAAAGTTCAACTTTATGATATAGAATTTAAAGTTGTTCAGTTCAATATCGAATTTTTTAACACCGCCAATATTTTCAATTTAACCGTGCGAGAGAAATTAAACTTTTGTGCAATATTTATGATTCCCGCAGGTCTATAGTTCCATTCAATTGAAACCCAGCCTTGCAACAAATAACCGACTCAGCGTGCCCAAATTAAAGCCAATTCTCCGACCCTAAATCACTGCCCAACAATAACAAAATAATTTCTCATTAAGCAAGAGATAAATTTAGTTATTGCTTCGCACTCAAATTTATCATTTTTGATTGCCCAATCTCAGGAAGAAAAAAACGAAATAAAACAAAATGAAAACACCTTTACAAAATGATTTACAGTCGCCCGTGTGTATGTTAAATTGCAATAATTTGCACAAATAATGTTGATCGTAAAATTGTTACCAGCGCGAAATTAATTGCGAGAGTCCCATAAATAGGACTCGTTTTGGTCACAGTTCTCAGCTTGTAGTGTTGTTTTAGTAACTACTAGATTGACGCCATTAATAATAACAGGATATAATAAACGCGTCAGGATTTCGTTTATTTTTTCATCCTGATGCCAGACTATATATGATAATTATTTTTAATTTTCATGCAAATTTTCATCATTTACACTCGAACACGGCCATCACTAGAAGCACTATGTCGAAAGGATTAAAGTTAACACGTGAATGTGTGAAAACTCATGCCAGAAGGCATACGTGGCATATCCTGGAAAATATATATACAAAATGCATGCACTCACCTTCACTTTCACACCAGCCAGCAAAATTATTTAATTTGTCTCACTTTATTTGCATAGCTGTCCGTATCCATGGCCGTAAGGCTGTGAGCCATTTATGGTGAACACGCTCAGTGAATACGGCTATCAACTGAGTATCCCATTGTCTATCGGTTGTATAGAAAGACCCAGCATTTGACGTGTAGGCTAAACGGACGAGTACAAAGTATCAACACCATTGGGCCCACCGCTATGCCACAACCTCTATACACCCATAACCATCCATAATGGTTCAATTATTTTTCCGCCCTATTAAACTGGACAATTTTCCGCTTCTCATAATTTTCCTAGCGAGCGTACACACGGTTGAAGGACCTAAAATTTTTCCTATGCCAAAGTTAAAGCTTTTTTTTGTTGTTTTGTTGGAGCCGCAAAGGCATTCGTGCATAGTAGTAGTAGTAGTAGTAGCATTTCTCGAGGTTCGCTTAGTGGCTCCTCTCCAAATTGCCGGAAAATAAAAAATAAGGCGGAATTAAATAAATAATAATAAAAAAAAAACGGAGAAGAAGAAAAACAGAAACGGAACCCAACGAGGAACTTGGTTCGTGTAATTTAAGAAAACTCAAAGCAATCTAAAACAATGAGGGAACTTTTCAGGAAGATCCCCGGAGTCATGTTCGTTTTTATTATTACCCTGCCTAGCTAGACTTTTAACGTAAATAAGGGCAAATATTTACTCACTCCTTTTTCATAAGAAAACAATTTAGACGCAACAATATTTTTCGTTAAAAGTTATCGTGGCTTTATACTCTTTGTGCGAAGGCAATGTGCATTTTATGGTTAAGGAGACGAACTTGAATGTTGAACTAACCTTTTATTTTGTAAAAACAAAAATTTGTATCTCGTTTCAAAAACTTTTAGGATACCATATGTAGGGTATTGCTTGTCTGAGTATGAAAAGGGAGTATAATAATAATACCTCTACGTATGTGTCTTAAAAATTTAGGGAATCATTAAGTGCTGTTGATGTATAATGAACAGCCTTAAAGTGTTTGTACGAGTATGAACAGAATATTCTTGTGGGTAGTACGAATTGAAGTTTAATTAAATTTCACGAATGTAAAGCTTCTTTACCTTCTTCAGGAGCTGGGACGTAACTAAACGTACCTTTAAAGTCAACTCTTATCTAACTTATCCTTATGTATAGAGTACCAGTGTGTGCTGGAAGGCACTAGACAGTCTTTTTCTTCTCCTTCTTTTTTTTCATTTAGGCGCGAGGTTATGATCTGAAGTGATGGATCATAACCTTCCCACTCTACTGCATTCCAAATGGTCCTCTTGTGGGGTACGACGATTTGACCCCAGAATATACTGGCAGGCTACCCGGTTTAGGATCTCTTCTCCGCTGAGGCCAAAAAAATGCTGTTGTCGTTGCATTTGTGTAATCCATGAATGCTTAAGCCTTTCATTTTTTCGCGATTACGCTGGAATGTTGATTGACATTGCCTTTTTGACAAGGTTCGAAGGACCCTCTGCTTTGAACAATGCAATACCAACTGGTCGTGCTCCATTTTCCTGAAGATAGGTTCTTTTACATGGAGGCTTCCTCGGTACTTTTTATCGTATCTCGCTTCTACTTCTGCTGTTATGCGAAGCATCTTCATCTCAGCTGCCGTTAGGTTAGCTTGGGTGGCTGTCCCCGCTAGGCAGGGACACACTTAGACCAAAGGAGGTCCATTGTGATACCACTTGTAGGACCGTAGTTACCAGCCCGAGGACCTAAATGATGACTACCCGTTTGGCAGGGACACACTTAGACCAAAGGAGGTTCATTGTGATACCACTTGTAGGACCGTAGTTACCAGCCCGAGGTACCCTAAACGGGTGATGACTACCCGTTTGGGTGAGGGGTCTAGGCAACCAGTGACGGTATAAACCTGTACCGAAGGTCACCAGTCAAAGTTTGATTGGTTGAGACATACCCGAGGGTAATAAAGGCTGTGGGTAACCGTTTCGGTGTGAACCGCTGTCAGCAAAGTTAAGGGGGCCAGTGAGAGTCTTCCTGACGGAAGGGTGGTCAGATGGGAATTTTTCTTGTTGATAAGGATTGGGAGGGGGGGAGTTGCATGAGGTCGAGGAGGAGGTTGGGGGTCAGTGAGGAATAGTTCCTGTATGAGAGAAAGCCTGGCAGGGGCAGGGCAACCGATTTCGGTATAAGTCCGAACCTCTTGCTTCTTTGTTAAGAATTATTATGGGGATGGGAAGGTGCAGGGGTAACTGATTCGGTGTGAACCCTTTCAGGGGGGAATTCTCAGGCAAGAAGCTGATGTAGGGTAACACTCTTTGGTGGAAGCCCGTGCTACAGGCGGCTCGCGGTAGAATTGGGGGAAGGTAGGGTTAACCGAAGCAGTATAAAAACGTACCAGTGAGAATTATGTGCTGGTGATCCCGTGGGAGTGGAGAAGTGAGGGCAACTGAAGCGGTTTAAGCCCAAACCGATCCAGCCCTGTAAGGCAAAACACTGTGATATGGTGGGGAGGGGGGAAATTAGGAGAATGGCAGTTACTGTAGGACTAATAAATACGTCCCATGTGGTGTGAGGGACAAATAGGGTATCGTTCTCTTGAGAGGTAGCCTTAAGGTTTGGAGAGCGCAGGTGGCGTCTTCGTTAAGACGCTGCCGTTAATTAACACTTATATTTCTTATAAGTTGTCCGATATTGCGAAATAAATGTAAGCGCCGGACATACAACTGCAGTGTTGAGCCTTCCTTTCAGCTAAGGGGGCATTTTTCGGTCGCAAAAGATGGCGGAGTTTTCTGGCGACTCTATCCACCCTATACGCTTACGCGATGATTGATGTCGTCATCAGAGTTTGCTTTGCTTTTTGATCATAGATCCGAGGTACTTACAGTTTTCACATTTGGGAGGCACATTTCCATTCAAATTAATGTCTGGAATAGGCTCAGTTGGGTCAGAGAACGGGCAGCACAGGTACTCTAACTTCTCTTGGCTAATGCGATACTTATTCCCCTCTAAAATATCCAACCATACTGCTTGATTGCTTGACTGACTGCTGCGGGATAGCTCGCTGCAGACTGCTTGATGGTTCAAGCAAAGAATCAATGACTACAATAAGAAGCAAAAGACTTAGGACGCTTCCCTGGTGTACACCGACTTGAATTGGGAACTAATCAGTGGCTCCGGAAGGACATCTTACTCTTGTCTCTCTGCTCCATCATACATTTTCTTAAACATCCGCGCACGTAGGTTTCTGGAGCTCCTCGTTTTCTTCGTCACCCATATTAGATCTTGTGGTAGACTATCGAAAGCTTTTCAAAATCAACCAGCATTATAAGCAGATTCTTAAGGGCATCCCGATATTTTTCCATTATGACCCTCATACTTTGAATTTCATCAGTGGTTGATTTGCCCGCGACAAGTCAATCGTCAATCTTCAATCTTCAGTCAATCGTTCACTAACCTGATCCTTCAACCAGATTACGATTACTTTCGATACCTGAATGATTGCCCCCAAACGTCTCTTGTTTTAAAGGATGACTTCACTTCCGGTCATGACTGTCTGCCCGCCACAGTTCTGAAAAAGTGTTCATACCATCTCGTTCAACCTCTCACTGCCTTATTTCGCTTTTCAATTTCTCAAGATGTCTCTCCTCAGCTCTAGAAAACTGCCTATATCATCCCGATCCACAAAAAAGAACAAAAGAATGAAGTCTCCATTTATCGCCAAACTGTCATGTATACCCAAACTTTTTGAAAGCATCGTCTACGATACAATATCATTTCACTGCAAATCAATTTTCTCTCCAAACCAACTTGGCTTTCTGAAAGGTCGATCGATTTCCATCAATCTAATCGAGTTTGTTTCACAATCCTTGTGTGTTCTTGAGGACGGTAAGGAAGTCGACGTTGTTGCCACTGACTTCAGCAAGGCCTTTGACAAAATCTCTCACCACATTATTGTCCTCAAATTCACTGCCCTCGGTTTCCCCCCTGGTTTTGTCTTATGGCTCAAATCCTACCTTGGAGATCGACAATATATTGTTACCTTCAGATCTTCTTTGTCTAATCCAATCCATGCCACCTCAGGAGTTCCCCAAGGAAGCCATCTTGGCCCACTAATATTTAGCCTTACGATAAACGACGTCAACTCTATCATCGAGCACTCTTTGCTTTCGATATACGCAGGTGATATGAAAATTGCGAAGCATATATCGTCTCCTGCCGATTCCCTCGCTCTCCAATCCGACCTAAACAGCTTCGAAATTTGGTGTCAAAAGAATTTCCTCGAGCTTAATGTCGGCAAATGCCAAGCTATAACCTATTCTCGTAAGCGTTTACCCTCACCTGCCAGATCATATGCTATTGGGAACGAAGTTATCCCCATAGTTGACTCTTTAGTCCACTAAGGAGTAATTTGCGACAGGGAACTTGACTTTCGTCTTCATGTCGATAGCATCATCAAACGCGCCAACTCGGCGCTCGGCTTCGTCAAGCGCTGGTCGAAGGAATTCTCTAATCCCTACGTTACCAAATCACTTTATACTACCTTCGTTAGGCCCCTTCTTGAGTACGCTAGCCAAGTCTGGTCCCCCTCCTACAACATCCACGTCTCGCGTATTGAGGCAGTTCAACGAAGGTTTCTTCGCTTCGCCCTTCGCCCTGGACTAATACCTATGATCTACCCCCTTACAACGACCATCTAAAATTAATCAACCTACAATCCCTTGCAAATCGCAAATTAAAAAAATTGAAATATTGACTGCCCCTCACTGCTACACATGATAACCCTCAATACTAATCCTCGGCAGCTATACGGTCTATGCCCCTCTTCCGCATTAACTTCCATCGCACGAACTACGGTTTCTACCTACGAGCCAATGTCCAGAATGTTGCGCAACGCCAACTCCTCCCCTTTTGATCTAAGCCTTAACAAATACAGTCTCCGCAACATCCTCTACAATCGCCCTCGTCCCTCTCTTTATACTTAAGTTTTAGTTTTAAGTTTAGATTGTTTAAGTTAGAATTAAGTTAAAGCTTGTACTAAGCAAATAAAGTTCCCCCGTGGGGGGGCGTCAAACAAAGACAAGGCCGCACTGGCCCTCAGATTGCCTTATTTTTTTCGCAGTCGACTATTTAGTACCCACTCAACGATCTTCATTGTGTGTGACATCAGCTTGGTAGAACGGTAATTGTCACAGCTTCGTGTATCAATTTTTTCTTTGAACAAAGGAAGAAGATAACTTTTCCTTCTCTAATTAGGCATTGATTCTCTCTTATTAGTTTGGAGATAGAGCCATGAGCCATCTGGACCCGCTGTCTCCTGTTTTCTTTCAGAACTCTGAAGGTATCTGATCCGGCCCAACCGCTTATCGCTTTTTGGAGTACTTAACCGCCTACTTAATCCCATCGACTTTGATGTCTTGAACTTCTTCCCGGTTTGGAGTAGTTTCTTTTGAAAAGTGTTGCGTGGGAAACTGTTTATTCAAAAGTCCGTCACAATACTGCCACCACCTGTGAATAATTTTGTCGTCATCAACAAGCTGTCCCTGAGCATTGTTGATGAACTTTGACGAACGAATCTCCTCGAAGATTTCAGCCCCCTATTCAAGGTGTTTTGTCGAAGATCCTGTGTGACCTGGTGTGTATCAGCCAGAAGAAGAAATTTCCTCCAATTCCATGTACCCAGGCCCTCCATTTTCTTTGCTTGAAACTGATTGACGCACTCCTTTTTAGGTAGACTGCTTCGGTATCTATATACCAATGCCAGGCAAAGCATTTCATCTCTGTTGTTCGAGGAGCACTTCTTCCATGCTTTGAAGGCCATTATTTTCACTCATCACTAGTTTCATCACATTCGGCACATGTGGGGTGCCGTGGCGTAGCGGTTAGTGTGTGTGCTTACTACGCCTGAGGTCTGGGTTCAAATCCTGCCATCGTCATCTGAAAAAAAAGACTTGTTCTTTTTCACGGTCCCCACCTCCGCGAGGGTCTGCCAAGCCCTCCGAGAGTATCATTTGTCTCGAAAAAACTTTTCAAAAGTGCCGTTTGGATTCGGTAAAAAATTGTAGGTCCCCTTGTATGTGAAGAAATTAACACACACAGCATACATTGTTGAGAAGTTGGCCCTGGTTCACCTAGAAATGTAGCGCATCATCATTTGTTTGCAGTGGCCTTTTGAAGTCCCTAGGAGTGATTTGGCCTTCTATGTGCACGTTCGCTGTAGGTCACCCTACATATCTTGGGCTCTGCTCTCTATATCTTCGTCTGCGACAGTGACGTTACGGAGGTAGTTTGGCATCATGTTTCGCCTTTTTCCTTAGCCAAATTAAACCAGTTGATTCTGCCAGATACCTTTGCTTGCTAAATTTCCTTTTTTGACGGTTCCATAAAAATGACGGTCAGCAGCAGGTGGTGTTGTGTTGTGATCGCCTCATCTAAAATTACTTTATAATCTTTGACCCGCGGTTTAAGGGAAATTTGAACCAAATGATAGTCAATCTCGGTCTCATTTCCACCGCGCTGCTGTAAGTGATCAGGTGCCTGCTTTTGACGATCATGGTATTCAGTACGATATAAGACCATACGACTTGCAAACGTTTATGATATCGTCACACGAGAAGAGTTCATAGTTCCATACCCCAGCCAACCATGGCAGTCTTTATAGTCCTCGCTCTTTTTCCCGACATGTCCGTTCAAGTCTCCGTTTACAAACAGAAGCTCTTTGTTTAAGATCGCCTTGACAAGATTATGAAAATCTATCTAGAACTGGCATCACCAGCTTGAGAGGCATCAACCGGTCACTTGGCTTTGAAATATTCAAGATGCCAAATATTCAAGTAGCTCTGCCGCAAGGATAATAACGATTTCGTTCCTACCTTGTTCGGTTCCGTAGTAAGTTTTTCTTCTTGTCTCTTTAACAAGTAAAAATCTCGTAAGTTTTTGTCTTTATACCCAAGAAACGGGCCCGTTTTCCGGTATTCCACCATTTAGCTTCTTGAAAACACAAGTCCACTCACCTTCTTTCCATCGCCTCTTCAAGTTCGTAGCTACGACTAGGCATGCTTTCAGTTGCATTATTTTGCTATCCCCGGAAACCGACTAGCTATGCCCCGAGCATTACTGCTCGTCCTAGGATCACTATAACATGTAAGCCATAAGCCAGTGCTTATGGCAGGGTAGTGCCAGTCGTAGAGTACATTTCCATGTGCGACCATTTCATATTTTTTAAAAAAAAATCTCTTTTTAAAATTTTAGCTATGTTACAATAGTGCTTCCGGCCTAGTTTTTCGTATGTGCCATGCCTTGTAATTGTCTTTGAGGTAGTAGAAAAGTTTGGGCTTTACATTGACCACGCCTACTTTTTAAGCGGTGCAAACTATGCAAACTTTTAATGCAAACTATACTTTAATTTTAATGCATAGTTTGAAAGACAGTGAAATAATCGTCGTAGAGCCTAAAGACCTTTTAGAGATATGATCGAGACTGACAGGTGAATCGATTAAGCCATGTCCGTCCATCCGTCCGTCCGTCTGTATGTGAAGATTTTAGATCTTTAAAATCTAGAGAGCTGAAACTTGGACACGGCTTGGTTCTTTTGTTGGCACAGATAAGGTGTAAAAATTGGCTTAATCCGTCAACGGCCACGCTCACTACTGGCTTTAATGTGAGACAACCTCTATTTCACATTTTCTTTCGAAATGCCATTTGGTCAAGTTAGATGAGGCACAGCAACTTAAATTTTGGCGCTGAGCAATACTGGCCCAAGACCTTTATAAGGGCAAAAAATTGGACCGACCACAATACCGACCATGGCAACTATTGACATGTTAGATCTTCAAAAGCCCGATTTCTCGGAAAGTTCACTCCAAATCGAAAAAAGCTCAAAACTTCGTTTGCTTCATACGAATTTTCGATCTCCGCCCGCTTTTAAGGGGCGTTTTTAGGAAAAACCTGTTTTTTTTTTAAATAATTTTGGCTTTCAACGTATTTTCTCATGATTCTAACGAAATTACAATCAATTGATTTAATTTTAAGCACATGCCCACTTTTGGGGGCGTGGCCTATACAAATATACAAATACAAACATGTATGAATTCGGGACAAGAAACTTTATGATTTGGTGTTACATGGTATACAGAATAGGGTCGGGTATACAGAATTTTGTCACAGGCAAACTCTTGCTCTTACTTACTCACTTGTTTCTTCTATCCTCCATGTGGCTACCCTTAAATTGAAAGTGTCACGGTCATAACCCATCGTGAGCTTTTATATATAGAACAAAAATTCATGTAGTATGGCTTTATTAGTAAAAACAAAACATTCCCATTAATTAGGGCATTATCGCAAGACATGCTATAATTGACTTCCAAGTAGCCCCTCACATTGAGAGGCCATACCTAAGCTATATAAGTGCGTAGTGCTTTCGATGCTTCCCTAGTGTAAGTGATTGTTTTCGCAAAAAAATTGTGTTTTTCTCCAAAATTACCTTTTATTACCTTCCCTTATCCCTAAAGTAATAAAAATATATAACTTCTTCTATGGGCTGCACTGGATCGTACTTGACTATCGCTGTCCCGATTAATGATGCCAAAAGGGCTTTGCAATAAAAATAGTCCAGAGATAATTTAAATATTCCTCAACTTAATTCTTTTTCCTGCTCGAGGGTTATTCTCAAGCATCATTGTGCGTTGGAGAATAATCAGCTCAGGTGGCAGGTGCCTATAGCCTTGATAAGGCATTTATTCTTTCAGACTCGGCTGGTCGTTAAAAGGTTGTTATAGCAATTTAGACTAGCATTCCTCCGTAAATATGCCTGATTACTCTCAATTGAAACGAATAAATAGAAGCTTGAATTCGGTTTCCTTGGAGACACTTCGAAAAAAAGTATCTTAAGGTGCCTACGTATTATCGGCACTTTGATTTTAGTGATTGTTTATTCTTTTGAGTCTGCAAGATGTGGGAAACTTTTGCCTCTCTTTGGATGTCCTTCAGCGCTCGGCCTCGCTCTTTGTGTTCCCGGCTGTATTCAGATGCGAGAAAGTAAAGTTAATACAAACATTCAAGAGTCTGCGTCGCTAACGCTCAATTTGGCTCTATGACACAAGGCCTACATTCCTATAAAAAGACAAGCAAAAAGCCTTGTCTCTGGTGAAACGAAAGTCAAAAGAGATAAAATTGTCGTAGCTTTCCACCCCATGTGCTCAAATTTCGCCCTCCCTATACAAACTAAAAAAAAATAGGAGGAAGCAGGCATAAAAAAGGAAAAACAAGCAATGTGAATATATAGATATGTCCTTACACAAACATGCATACAACACACATTCTGATGATATCCTTATTCAACAATTACAACGAATGAGAATGTTTTTTTTTCTGTTTTTTTTTTCGGTTATATTCCTTTCGAGAGGAATATCTCTCTCAATGCTAACTACAGGATTGTAAACGTGAAGCTAACATATCTATATACATAATTGGATGCGTATAGCTATGTATTATTTCCTTCAATTATCCTTAATTTGGCTTTCTAATGATTTTGCCATTTCATTCTGAGACTAGAATATGGTTGTTAGATGTGTTCGCAGTGTATATACTGTATGGTGGGTATAGATGGAGATATGCTTAAGGACGCACTCATATACATATACCTACTTGCCCATATTATCTGTGTGAAATTTTTGAAAAGTTATTACAGCTAAGTTGACATCCACCCTGGGGAAAAATTCCCTCATTCGAATATAGAACGAGGTAGAAAGTCTCTGGTTATCTTCGTCATTGTTCTAATGTTAAACATTCATAACAAAACATTTTATAAAATAAATGCAGACATATCAGCCTTGTTGGACTCTATTAGTTTATTTTTTTGCTTTAAAAGAAGGATACAATGGAATACAGGATTGTTATCAAAAGTTGTTGGGGCTTATCAAAGAGCAGACAAATAATCTTTGTTAGCATAACTTTTTGGGAATAACTACTTTAAACACACTTTTTCTTATAAATAATTTCAACAGATAAATACGTTTATAACTACGTTACCCGTTAAAATAACTTACTTGTTAGCCTCCGCGTGGACCACTACAGCCTAAATTTCTAAGGATCCTAGGAAGACTGGCTTCTAACCAAGCTCTTTGGAATACGTTCCATGAGATATGGCAATGGGAGGTCTAACAAGATTGTCCTGGGCGCGAAAATAGTCTAGCCAAAATAGGCTTTGTATTTTATCTGTCAAGGACGATGCTATAATAACTATTGCACCCAGGCCTTGCGCTTTCAATAGAAGATATTATTTTAGCTTGAATAGATTGCTCCATTTTGTTGCACAGACAAAGTGTGAAAATTGGCTCAATCCGTCAACGGCCACGCCCACTAGTGGCTTCAATGTGAGATAACCTCTATTTCACATATTTTTTTCAAAATGTCTTATGGTCAAGTTAGACAAGGCACAGGAACTTTAATTTTGGTACTGAACAATATTGGCCTAAGACCTTTAACAATCCAAAAATTGGACCCTCCACAATATCGACCATGCCCACTTTTAACATGTTAGATCTTAAAAAATCCGATTTTTCGGAAAGTTGACTCCAAATCGAAAAAAAATTATATAATAAGAGTCAAGGGTCGGTTTTTTTTTTATCGTGAAAAGAAATAAATACTCATTGTTTTTCTGCAAAAAAAATCGTAATAAGTTAATTACACATTGAATAAGAAATCCCCTCGAAGAATTACCAATCATTCAATAGATTGTCCCTAGGGCCTACGTCTTTCTGATTCCCAGGAAAAGTAATTAGTTTAGCTCTTAAGATTTTTCTGTTTCTCTTTTTGGATTTGAGGGTTTTCTTGCACCTCTCTAGAGGGTTAGTGGATACATGCATAAATAATTGAGCCTACGCCTACTGTAAAGTATTATTGGATACTTCTTCTCTTAAGCCCCAATTACAGAGTCTAAATTTCGCTTTGTAACTTCAAGTTTCATAAAAAAAGCTTTTATGTTTATGAATAAGGGGGTATCTCTTGCTTAGGGGGGTATCGTGAGCTTAGTACAAAAAAATAAAAAGAGATGAAGAAAATATCGGTTTGTTAGAACCTCAATATGGTTTGTGGAAGATGCAATCGACTATAGCACAAAAGCAATAAATCGAAACGCTGGAAACAAGCTTTAAGCAGTACTATTACTGAATAACACTCGACTTCAACACTGCAAGCTGAAAACATATTTTTGAAGCACTACGGGTACGGATTAGGAGAGTACCAAGGTACATCAGGAAGCTCTTGATGGCGGGAAATTTTAATTTACAACAGAGATGATGGAATGAAGAAACACCACGTGACGGGCGGAGTACAGTAGGGCTCGGTCCTGGGACCAATGCTGTGAAACCTTATGGACCATGACGTCTCTCGCCCCAAATTCCCAGCGAGTCTGAAGTTGTAGGATTTGCGGACAATATTGGTACAGTTGTAGCAGCAAACCGCTGGTAGAAATCATTTAAATTAGCAATGACACCATGTTCATTGTTAAAGGGGGTGGTTAAAGGGTAGCTAGAATAAGTCGGTCTCAAAATGGCAGAATACCAAATGGAAGCGCGACTTATTATTAGCAGGAAATAGAGAAAAACAGTCACGCTCACAGCAGGTGCCAAATCCGCCATAATACATCTCCGCGTTATGATTGACTCTAGGCAGCTTACATTCAGAGAACATCTGGATTATGTTAGCAAAAAATCTTTTCCTCCATCTTTTGAGAGCTTCAAGTCACCTGGTCCAGATGGAATCTACCCAGTTATGCTTAAGCAAGGCTTAGGCCCCCGTTGAAAGGAATTTTCACTGCAAGCCTTGCCTTGGCTTACATACCTACCCTTATGGTTAAAGCGTATGGTGTAAGTCGTTTTCATACCAAAACCTGGTAAGTCAGATTATAGCCTAGCCAAAAGTTTCAGACCCATAAGTCTGTCATCCTCCCTGCTGAAAAGCTTAGAGAAACTGGTTCAGCTGCGCGTGTGCAAGGTTGCTCTTCGATTGCATCCCCTTTCTGAGAGGCAATGCCACGCTTACCAGCTCGGAAAATCCGAAAGCCTTGTTGGTAGGATTGAATGTGCTCTTGATCAGAAGGAGTACGTGCTGGGCGTTTTCGTTGATATTGAGGGTGCTTTTGATAACGCGGCGTTTGATAGCATGTGCAACTTAGCCAGACAACACGGTGTAGATGAGACATTAGTTTAATGGATTAGGGCCGTGCTAATTCACAGGACGCTGATGACCCAAGCAGATTGTGGCAAGTGCGTCATAACTGGGGTAATTAAGGGCTGCCCGCAAGGTGGTGTTCTGTCTTCCCTTTTATGGCTGTAGACTCTCTACTATCGGCTCTCAACCTTCCTGGAACCCAAGCACAAGCTTACGCGGATTATGTCGCCGTTCTTTCTGTCGGCGCAAACCTAGGGACTTTGGGCTCTCAGGCGCAGGGATCACTGGATCGATGATTGTTGCACTAGGAATGGGCTTTCAGTGAATCCTAGAACCACGGTTTTTCTCTTTGCGAGAAGGAGGAAGGTCACTGGTTTGACTTAACTAGTGCTTAAAGGTGTTCCCGATATCCGATGAAGTCAAATATTTGGGAGTAAGACTTGATAAAAAACTTCTTTGGTACAAGCATGTTGAATCCAAAACCGAAAAAGCATTGTCCACTTTCTGGCTTTGCAGTTGCGCTTTTGGCAAGACATGGGGCTCATCGTCGAAAAGTGTCCTTTGGATCTATACGGCCATGGTTAGACCACTCCTCTCATATGCATCGGTTTTTTGGAGGAACAGGCTTTCGCGGAAACGTGTTACTGCCTCTTTTGCCAAACTTTAGAGAATGGCTTGTCTTGGCTACACAGGATCCTGCCCTAGCACGCCGGGCTCTGCTCTAGATGCTTTGACGAGCCTTTCCCCTTTGATATGTTTATCAACGCTGAAAACCATCTTTCGCTTAAAGAGAGGTGGTTTTTGGTAACACGCATTGGAATTTTGAAGAACTTGTGCGAGAATTGTCTATCGATCCCTATCAATGACCCCAGAAATCCTTTTGCGACAAAACTACCAAGTCAAGTTTCCTCAGGTAATGGAATGGCTTCGACCAGACTCTGAGCCAGGGAAAGAATGTCATCGTATTTTCTTGGATGGCTCCAAAACCGTAATGTTCTCCAAGCGAGAACATTAGAGTCCACTACCCCCTATGTAAATATCCGTCTGACTTCCAAGCGGAGATTTTCGTTATCTTAATGGCTATGCGCTATATTGTGACTCACAAGTGGAGGGCAAGAAGCTTTATGCGGTTGAAGATGGCAACCAAGCCGCTTTAAATGGTTTGCTCATCCCTTTTACCGCGTCCAAGATAGTGCTCGAACTCCGAGTGGAGCGATCGATTCTTCGATGGCTTGGACACGTTGTTCGCATGCCCCATGACAGACTTCCTAGACAGGTCATGCTAGCCGAGATGCGAGCGTCCTGGTAGGCCAAGAAACAGATTGTGGGATCAGGTAAAGAACCTCTCTGAGTCCCGCCTGGGGATTGCGCCGGAGTCTCTTGAGTTGGTGGCGGAGGATCGAGAAAGATAGATGGACCATTTAGCCACCCTCGCTCCGTGACCCTTTTTAAGGATAGGCGGCATTTGAAAATGATGATGATGATGATGATGGCAAAATGCAGTGAATCTTGTTTGGGTCCCAGGTCACACTTGTATCCAGGGAAACGAGATATCTGATGAGCTTGCCAAACTAGGTACAGAAGGAGTTTTCTCAGGACCCGATGTCACGTCTGCCATCGATACTTGGGTTTCTCATGAGCACAGGGCGTGACTGCAATGGGCGCAGACAGGCTACCCGACTACGCCCGGACATATGCGAGGGATCACCGTCTTTCCTTCTATTTCTCAGGAGAATTGATTGCAGACTTGTTGTAGGCATCCTTGCCGGCCACCAAGCTTTTGCTAGAATGTGTTAGGCTTGAGCGAAAACACTACCTGTCTTGCCTGTGGAGAGGACGACGATACAGCGGAACACTACCTCTGTATTTGTCCTGCAATCACCAACAAAAAACGAAAAAAAAAAACGTAACGAACTCTGAGCAGAATAAACCATGTCCGCAAAGTTTTTGTGGAAATTCAGAGGCTTTTATAAAACTCTGCCCGCCAATGTGGGCGTGGCCTAAGACCTTATATGAGCAAAATGTCGAATTAAGTGCTTTCAGCTTTTTGCGAGGTATCTGCACGCAAAGACTATGGGCGCATCTTTGTGCGGTTCTGAAATTTTTCTTTGTATTGCTTCGGATGACAAAGAGCTAACGTCCTAAATTTCAGCTCCCTAGCTCAAAATTTGAGGCCTAAGATATATCGACATACGGATGGACATGGCTTTTTCGACTCAGAATTAGATATAGATTATATGTCTTTAAGGTCTTGAAGGTCGCTGTCGTTACTATTTTTCTGTGTTACATTTTTGTCTTTAACAAACTAAGCATACTCCAATCCTATGGAATACGGTTAAGATTAATAACTTCGCAGAAAACCTACCTGTAGCAAATATCAAATAGAGATATATATCCACCATTGGATTTACTTCGCATTCTCAGACTCTTTCGCGGAATAGGACTTGTTTCTAGTGAAAAACATTCACTTAATGACAGCGATGGTTAGAATCGAACCACTCGTGATGGAAGATTATAAATATACCCCGCCTCTGATTACGTTTTTAACACTAAATTGCCACCACCAAAGTGCAAAACTTTAACTTCCAGGAACAATTCGATTTTGGGGGGAATAATCGCTTCCCTACCATGGCACACACTCTGTCACATTTTCATTATCCTGGATACTGTTATTTCTTTCCTAGACCTAGTTTCACACAGAATTACCTGAATTAAGATAATCTTCCAAGTCAAACCGCACACTCGGCCTACCACTTTAGATGGGGGGGGCTCGTATAGTTACTCCCATAACCCACTTGTTTAAGCACACAAATGGGTGCACCGCAACATGCTATACCAAGCTGCCACAGTGGATTTCGAAAAACCAAAATTACCACCAACACGCTCACAATGCTATACACTCTTTCGATGTTACACTCTGCCTTTATACCTAATTCATGCTGAGGGTATAATAATAATACCCCAATGGATTAACATTCAGTTGCAAAGTAAGAACTTTAAATCGCTTTAAAAAAGGACCTCCTTTTGATTTCAACTGTGCGGCATCGATTTGTGGGCAACAAAAAAAAACGAACCAACTCGTAATTGATGTAAATGTTTCATCTATAAATACGTTGCCTTAATTATTCATTTGACATTTGTTTTATGTTACACAATACACCTGACTAACACAACTGACAGAGGCTAACACAACTGACAAATGAATATTTCATCATGGATTGAATCCCTCAAAGGGATATACATTCACAAGGTGATTATACCGTCTTTCCGAGGATCAAGGTAAATCGTTATAAATCGTTTTTACTTAAATTCAATAAAATATTCTCTTTCCTGTTTTGGGAATAGAGCCAAAGTTTTACTAAACATGTAACAGAATCAGAGACAACACAAACAATATCTATACGTTTACATTTTGTGCATGTGCATGTAATACACTTTATACTAGAGTGATGGGGGTAACAGAGTGATGCCCAATTTTAACGAAGATTGATTGTGATATCCTGTTGTTAGTCTATTTTGTGTAATCATTTGTCTCCTCGGAACTCGAACTGTTGATATTATCATTAAAATGGATCCAAATGTATACACAAGTCCCGTATGTGTAAGAGTGTTTGTATTGGGGGGGGGGATAGAATATGTGAATTGAGGACTCCTTTTGGTTCAGACTTCATAATATGTAACACAGGTCGCAGAGGGGATTTCATTATAATAAACCGGTGAGTAATTGTGGGAATTGAAATATGGACAAACGAAAATAGAAATCATGATTGTATGCAAATGATAAATGACTCGACCAGGAGTGACATTTAAGTGAAGCGTATTATACGGAAGATAATTATATTAACGTTATGCAGAGGTGAACATGAACACATTTCTATTTCTAAATTTCTCAGAAACTGTTGAGCGTTATGAAATTGGAATACGAAATTGGACTCGTTGTTATGTCTCTAGAAAAGTACTTGTTAGCTTCAACAGGGGATTAAAATAGAGATAGGAAAAGGTGGACTCTGCAATCAATTGAACGCTTGAGAAATTAAATGCTATGATTTATGAAGGACTACTCTACACTTGGTCAGCTGTGTAGAGGAAGATTTTATCAAGTCCTAACAAATGCAGCCAGCAAAATAATCTATTCATTGGATTACAGGTATTTTCGGAGCATGAGCTACTTCTTCGAGTGGAGTGATCGATTCTTCGTTGGTTTGGACACGTTGTTCGCATGCCCCCTGACAGACTTATCCTAGACAGGTCATGCTAGCCGAGATGCGAGCGCGTCGCCCCCCTGTTAGGCCAAGAAACAGATGGTGGGATCAAGTAAAGAACCTCTCTGAGTCCCGCCTGGGGATTGCGCCGGAGTCTCTTGAGTTGGTGGCGAAGGATCGAGAACGATGGAAAGACCATTTAGCCACCCTCGAAAATTATGATGATGATGTAGAGCTTAACGAGTTCAGTTGCGAATTTTAAAAAACCAAATAGGTAATTAGTAGGAAAGTTCAAGAGCAATATGCCGGCCCATTGATAGACTTAGTTGGGTCATGAATTCTGAGCTGGGGAGTTATATCGTTAATAGGAAAAAATGAGGTTGCACGTTCTTTAAAAGTGGTATTTACACCAAAGAAAATGACGAACTCTTAGTACCAAAATATTTTGGCGTTCTATCTAATCATCAACAGACAATATAAAAGCTTAATTGCTAAAAAGTGTTAAAGCAGCATATACCTCCCATCCTAAGGAGAGATGATAATACGGTCATGGTCAAGCTTGCGAACGCCACGAATTTTCTGGCAACAGTTGTCTCAGTTCAGTCTTCAATGAGAACCCTCCACAGAGCTTTGAATATGCATCAAAATGCGGCTCCTCTCCCCATCTAAGCCGGTATAAATTTCTGTTCCTCTCTTCTGTAAATACCCTTCTACGTCTCGATGGACTCATCCGAGAATAGTACAGCTCCCTTCTGGGGTCGCTGGTCCCCAATTGGGTGCCTCCCCAGGTGGCGGATAGGGGAATGCTCACCAGATTATGCTGGATACCGGTATGGAAAATACCTGGGGCTGACCAAAACCAGCAACAAACGAAAAATCCAGAAGCCTCTGTCTCAAAATGAGCGGCTGCCTGGTCGGCGTCTGTTATCCAGGATAGGGTCGGCCGAATACAAAACTCATGTTTCTCTTCCAATATGCAAATAGAATAGATGTATGCCACATGTTTCTGCTGGTTATACAATCGCCTCTCTCCATAAAGGCGTAATACTTCTTGTGTCTGTGCAGAGTTTTCATGTTTGGCTCATCAGCCTTCGTGTTTGATCGCGAATTATTGGGTGTATTCACCTAACACTAATCCGCGATTAGGACAAATCGTCCTTAAATCCCTTCTTAATCACTAGATTAACCATACGAATATTAGTCTCTTCGCGACGAGACTTAAAATTAATCGCGTATAATTAATCTCTTCCACGCAAAAATTCTAAAATCAAACCGAGCAGAATTCTACGTGTTCTGTGCGTTTTTTGACGAAACAAAGCAAACACACCTTTAATTGACAGCTGGGTGTCATCAACTCAGCAGCGCTTCTTGTGGTGTAAAGACATCCGCATAACGACTGATGTTGATGTTGATGTGGGTGTGGTTGTTCCTGTCAAAAATTTAAATGCGAGGTGTGCACACTGCAAAATATTGATGGATATTAAAGTTGATACTGCTGGTTGATGTAGATCAAGTTGGTCTACTGGTGATCAACTTTGTGGACCGAAATCCCAATCAACAAAAAGTCGAATCTGATGATTTAAGGTGTTGTTTTTCTATTTTTGAGCGTTGCGTAGATCAAAAAAATCGAAAAATCGGTGGCAATGAAAAATGAATTTGACTATTTCTGTAACTGAGTTGCCTGATTAACATGGAGATGCGCAAATGACGTGTTGTCATTGAGAAATGTCAAAAACGAATGCGTACGTCAAGTAAATCTCTTTTTTTCCGGTGGAAACACTTTGGCATTAAAATGTATTCTTCCTAAGTTAATCTCTGTATTATGTGCGGTGGAAACACCCTATTAATTTCTCCTTCTATCTCTTCTATCCCAAAATTCTTTCCGCCCTTGATGTGCTACGCATTTTAAGGGTATTCATAACCCCTTGATCACGAGCACATTATAAAAAAAAAATAAAATTTTCAATTGTTCCAAATCGACGTCAATGTGCTGACGTTTTCACAGTGCCTCTCGACAATTTTTGTGACCTACCTTTTTTTTGGATGGGTCTGCAGCCATCTGTGGTGATGCTGATGGGATGAAAGTAAATGTTAGCAAATCGAAAGCGATAGTTGTTTCCCGAAATCCCGTGCAGTATCACCTGCACACAAATGGAGCCCCCTAAAACAGGAAGAGAAGTTTTGGAAGAAGTACTTTGAAGGATGACTCCTCCCATCCTTTTCACAAAGGATGGGAGGAGTCATACGGAGTATCACTGATAGAGTAATACTGCAGGCCAAGCTAGAGCAATAGTAAAGAAACTCCGCCGGCCGGTTATCAGGAAAGTTTAGCTTGGAGTGAAATGAACACCTCAGTTTTTATTTTAATGTGCGTTCCGACCTTCATCTTTGGTCACAAAATTTCAGTAGGTAATGATAAAAAGAATTAGATCGCGGGTACATGCTGCCGAAATGAAATTTCTGAGGTGTTTTGCTGGTGTTACTCTTAGGGATAGAGTGAACGTCAGTATTCGTAGGAATCCTAGTGTTGAGCAGCTTCAATTTCGAGTGCAAAGATAATTTCTTCGATGATTTGGACACCTTCTTCGCATGCCCCGACGGACTTTCTAGTCAGGTCATGCTAGCCGAGTTGCGAACGCATCGCACTCTAAGTAGGCGAAGAAACAGGTGCTGGTTTCAGGTAAAGAACATCTCTGAGACCCGCCTGGCGATGGAGCTGGGTGGGTCTCGTGGGTTGGTGGCGGAGGACCGAGAACGATATAAGGTCCATTTAACTGCCCTTGCTCCACGACCCTTTTAACGTATAAGCTGCACAAATAAAGTAATGATGATGATGACAGATCGAACGACACTCTGAGATGTTTGTCACCTTAACTCTTGGCATATGACTTTGACTTTAGAGCTAGTGGCCACTGTTGTCGGTACCACTGAAGAGTACGTGGTGATCTTATTTCCCGGGAGGTGAGTCTCAAGGAGAAGACTGAAGGCCTCCGCCTTCGTCTCAGTTTAGGTGCCATCAGGTTTGGGTATTGAAGCAAGCTTGCTTGGTCTGTTCCTCTGAAGAACTTTCCCGAGCCTAAGTTTCACTTATAGATTCGATCTCCTCGCAAAATTTCTGATAAGAGTGATTTTTCGACTTGTGAATAAGTCTATTAAAATCCTTTTGTTTCGATCGATATAGATTCCAGTCTTCTACTAAATTGGTTTTTAAGGACCGATTTAGGAGCTTCTTGATGGTCTCTTTGTGAATATGGTGCAGTTCGGCATTCCAGCAAGGTGCCGGTTTGCTACGGGGGGTTTTTGTAATTAGGTACGCGAGTTTAAAACAACGGATAAGGATGCTGTTCAGATTTTGAGCAGACATCTCAACCCCTTGTCGTGACCTCAGTTTGAGTGGAACTTGAACAGAGTGGCCAAGTTCCTCTCTAAACTGTGGCCAATTCGTCTTTCTCGGATTTCTCCTCTCTTGCAAAGGTAGAACTTCGCAATTGATTTGAAATTCGATGAATCTGTGATCTGAGAGGGTGCCATCTGGCGATACCCTCCATTTTGTGATAGTCCTTGAAAACTTGTTGGACAGGGTAAGGTCAATTACCTGCTGTCTCCTGACAAATGTAGGTCGATGGCCTAAATTGAGACGATCTCCTCTTGCGTTACATTTGCTGCTGCCCCAAGACCCAACCCTTTGAATTCACAATAATCTACCAGCTTAACAACTGCCTTTGGTGAAGGAGGAGTCAAAGAAATATAGGGTAAATAGGCCGAGGTAACGAAGCAGGGAATAGAGGCAGCAACCAGGCAGCAACCAGACCTGGTCTTTCGAACTTCTTACCGTAAAGATTGTCTTGTGAAGCACTCTATTCACCAAGATGTTACCTTTCCACACCCATGATTCCTGGATGGATGCGCAGAGTGCGATATCTCAATAATTATGTGCTTCCGTCCGCCCGTCATATGAAACCAATTTCGAGGGCTTAAGTTTTGAGCTAGAAATCTGAAATTTTGTATGTTAGCTTTTTGTCATCCGAAGCAATAAGTTCCAAGCTTTTAAATAAATCGGTTAATATTGTAGATACAGACAATACTTAAAATATCTCTATGTAATAAGTTTAAAAAAATACTCTAATTTATTTTCATACAATATATTAATATATATAAAAATTAACGAAACAGTTAAAAATAATACCGAAAATAGCTTACAGATATGAACAATATATATCACAGACAATAAAAGAAATCAGAAAAATTTATATATATTAAACTATAAGCATAGGCATTTTAAGCTGAACAGTAAAAAAATTTATGCATGATTTAAGTAAAATTATTTCCAACAAGCGGAGTACTAGCGACTTTGCCTGTCAGTAACCTTCCCAACCTAATCTTGATCTTTTCCTAAGCGGTTTAGGCCCTAACTTTGCCAAGAACTAAATGCTGAATTTTGTATACGCCCATATTAACCGTATTCCGAGGAAACAGTTGAAAAAATTATGCCTACGCAGGTTTGTGTGGTATAGATAGGGAGGTATGCACAGGCACGGTAGTCGCCACAACGTTTCAACTTCCTCCAAGTTACCTAGTCTTCCTACAACGCCCCTCTTAATAACGCACGACACACTTCTCCGATTCCTTCATTCCTTCCGCAACATGATTGTTATCAATTGCTGGCTGCCATACACATTTGCCCGAGTTATTATTAAAATCCATCACGGAAGCCCCCGCTAATCTTAACCATTCCGTTCAATTGCCACCCTAATTCATCTTTTGTTATTCTCCAAATCACTACCGTATACCGTTAGCAGTTCGATAACATCCTTAACCTACCGTAGAACTCGCCCGAGCACATGACCTATCGAATGATTTATTTACCAGCTCATTCGATGCCTTCCCCGAGCATAGCGAATCCCATCCCTGCTTAAATCCCCACAGTTATTTGCAGCACGGCCAGCATTAATCCCATTTTCACCCTCTCCTGGTCTTGAATCCTTTGTACGCGCGTAGAATTATTGGAGTGTATGTAATGCCTCTTGTTCTCGACTTTGATTATGGTGCGTGATGTATTCACACTCATTTTATGATTTCATTCAAACTCTGAGAAACGCAGGAAAAAAAAGTAAACACACTCATCATTTTAAGGACCAAATAAAAAACAGCGCGAAAAATGTAGCCGCTTTTATGTTTGTCGTCCCCAAGCACACTATATAGGTAGCTCTCTTTTCTCTATACATTGGAAGCGCCAGGATCCGGATGAGTGACTCCGAATAAAATGCGAAATATTGAATTATGAGTTTACTGCTTGTGATATACACTGTGTACAGTGGTTATGCAAAAATCTCCCGAGCAGCAGAGCAAACAAAAAAAAAAGGATACGCGCTCTTAGCCCAAGATTCATGGGTTTAAATGCGCTGTTTGTATTTTGAAGTAAATAAAAAAATTTATTACAATACATTATTGTAGCCAGAGTCGAGTCGAGTCGAGTCGAGTCGAGGGTTTCATTTGGGACACAATTTATTTACTGCTGAATGGTGCATGCATTTTGGCGGGGGCTTAACTTTCGCTCGGTTTATGGGGGCGCATGTCTTAATTAAGTCACATTCGAAAATATGTCCCGAGAACTTTATTAAGTGCGTTTTATGAGTGATAGGGCTGCGGCATCAAGATTCTCCCAGCTTCCTTTATATTCGTTATGGGTTCTAAATTTTACTTTTGTTGGGCCTTTTTTGTTGTCAATTTCGGCATAAATGGCTGTGAGGAAACTCTTTTATGATAGAGAACATTTGATGTAAAATTGTGCCAACGAGATCCGTATATACCTACTTGGTTTACAGTTTTTTAAGAATCCAAGAGAAGCGTTGGGTGTTTTCGAATTCCAAATAGGAGCAATGTCAAATCAGAGAAAAGTTATGCCTTGTGTAAGCGTTAACTCAATGCCCGAAATAATAATAGCCTTTTCGTGATACGCCCAGACTTCAATTTAGGACTAGGATAAAATGGCGTTTTTCTTTTAAAAATGTCAGGCTGTAATCTTAAACACCCAAGGTTATAGAAGCTGTACTTATATTACTACAAGCCAGTTTCACATGAATGTGGATTAGTTGTATGTTTGGTGTTGATGATACATTTTCTAAAGCATTTAGATCAAATTCTTGAACCAATTAAAGAAAACAACATCAAATTCGAAAAGTATCAAGTGATTGCAATATGAGTATAAACAAGTCAGTCGTGACTCGTGAGTGAGTGCTAGAGTTTGTCTGTAACGAACTTCTTTATAAATAAATAAATAGACTGGCGCAACAGTTCGATGTAAACCAGGGCCAACTTCTCAGCAATGTATGCTGTGTGTATTCATTTCTTTACATACAGGGAACCTACAATTTTCCGCCGAATCCAAGCGGCACTTCGAGAAGTTTTTCAAGACAAATGATACTCGCGGAGGTTGAGACCGTGAAAAAGAACGAGTCTTTTTTTTAGGTGACGATGGCAGAAAGCGAACCCAGACCTCCGGCGTAGTAAGCACACACAATAACCATTACGCCACGGCACCCTACTAACTTCTTTATACACGACCCTTTTTAGCATGTGTCTTCAAGCCGTCGTCTCCATGCGTCAGCCATGCGTCTTAAGCTCTAGACATTTCGCTTTGTTTGCAGTCGACATTTGTAGAGAGATTATAAAGAGAGGTAAGTGGTTAACCTGTTTGTAAGTAAAATTTACGTACGTTGAATTAGTCTCGTTAAGGACTATTCGTCCAACTGCATATTTTGTCCGAAGCGCTTTGGAGTTTTCCCGTTGATAATGTCCTTTTATATACCTACTTTACAGCCACCAAACTACCTCTGAGTTGCAACTAATGTTGCAGGGTGATTGTTTTCTTCTGATGCATATAAGGCTTTACACAGAGAATTGTAAGTTAGCATCAATTACATATTTCAGGAGTGCAAATTGAGTTTACAAGTTTATTTGTTCTTATTTTAACTAATGATGTTGCCTATTTTATGAAAGCTACTTAATGTGTTTACCGGGTTGATATGAGAAGTCCACAGTTTTTAAAGTTCTACATAAAAATTATGCATGGATCTGCTGCTCTCGACATCCATCCTTCCATATTAATTTTAGGGGGAGTCCTATTTTCCACGTTCTCTACACTGTGCTGTTGCCTGAAACTTTGGTTGACATCTCTAGGGGAATTAGTCCAGTGCAATTAGGTTTATACCTCGGAACCCAGTTGTAGTGAATGGATTTCGATGTTTTTTTTAAGAGATTACTTATGGCTAAAACTAAAAAGTTTACCATTTAAATTTTGACGCTAATTACACTGCTTCTTATCGGTAGGATATTAGTCATCATCATCATCATCATCATCATCATCGCCATTTTCGACATCATGGCGATTAAGGAAGCCTTGTGCTGGCTTAAGAATAACGTTATATCCGCCAAGGATATACGTATTTTTTCTGACTGCCAGGCGGCCATCAATTGCCTGGAATCGCTTTCTATAAACTCTGAAGTAGCCTTAGACTGCCGTTCGTCTCTAAAGGAGATGTCAGAGCAGTGCAACATTCTCCTGTGATGGGTGCCAGGGCATAGTGACATTCCAGGCAACTGTAAGGCTGACGAACTCGCCAAACTTGGAACTGCTCTCTCAATTTCGCCTGATAAAGGCTCCTTAGGCATTCCAATTTCGACATGCAAACTCATAAAACTGGATGCAGTGAAAAGAACAAATCTCAGATAGACAAGTGGTAGTACCTTTTTGGTAACAAAACAGATTTGTCCTAAGCTAGATCTTAAACGCTCTAGGAGTTTGATAGTTTAGACATAGGTCTTAGTGAGTTGGGTTCTTCGACCCGACAGCAACTTCAACCTAACCTAACCTACTTCGACACCGTTACATTGCCTTGCAATTGCCTTTGAGGTGGTAGAAAAAGTTTGGCCTTTTCATTGACCACGCCCACTTCTTTAAGTGATTTAAGACTGTTTTTCAATAAATATAAAAGAAGTTTGACTAAAAATTGTGTGACAAAAGTTGTAGTTATTAGCATTATCTACCTTTTTTGTATAGAGTATTTGCTGCGCTCTGGCGTTAAAAAAAGTGATTTTTTTCAGTTAAAAAGTTGGAGTTTTATGCTGAAATACTGGGAAAATAATTCTGGAAAAATAATGTAATTGTCAGACCTAATGAAATTGCAATTTTCACAGACGTTTCGAAAACGGGGGAAGGAACAGGTTCTTTCTTATCTTCTCATAAGACCCGGAACTAAAAGTATCCTTAAAACTACCGGATACATGCAGTGTCTTCCAATCAGAGGTTCTGGCTGTACTTAGGGCGGCCGAGCTTTTGGAGATGAGATCGATATCCGGCAAAGATATCGCCGTTTGCATCGATAGCCAGGCTACGCTCAAGGTAACGGAATCGATCAACATCAAATCTGATAGAGTCAGGGGCTGTCGCATTGTGCTTAAGGCATTGTGCAGTCAGAACCGGGTGAGACTGTGCTGGGTGCCAGGACGCACTGCGGTATAGAGGGTAACGAACAAGCCGATGAGCTTGCACTAAATGGAGGGCTCCTTGGAGACAGTGTGGCTTCTAACATTGAGTAGAATGTTAGAAGCCATCATCTATTGAGTAGAAAATTGAAATGACGGCCAACTAAAGGTGGTCTTGTCTGGCTGGACACAGGGTATCTAGGCCTCTCTGGCCACGACTAGACGAAAAATGATCGAAGGCACTGTTAAAACTGAGCAGTGACGAGCTTTAGTTGGAATTCTGACAGGACATTGTTTCCTGAGGAAACACGCAAGGAAGCTCAGGCTTTCTGACACGGATATTTGTCGATTCTGCAGTGATCTGCAGGAGGTTAAAGATATAGCACACATACTGTGCGAATGCGGGGCAATTTCGCGAGTGCGCAGAAAATATTTAGGGGAATATTTCTTTGGAAGTTTGGAAGAGGTACACGGGACAAACTTCAAAAAGGCCTTCTTGGTTTTTACAGGGAAATTAACTGTTTCATGGTGAATGTTTAGGTTGTTTTTGCCTTTTGAACGTTATTTTCAACTGGTTCCCCAGGGATCGCGATGGGCCGGTTTTGGTGTCTAGTGTCTGTGTGGTGCTTTTCACCACACCCCTGCTTAACCTAACCTTACCTAGGCCCAAATATATGCAACCCCTACTATAAAGCATTCAACAGTTATATTCTTATATCCCGCCTACTTTTTGCAGGCGTGGCAGTTTGCTTTGTTGACAAGGTAAGGTATTCTGCAATACGTCACAGACGGGCTGAAATTCTTACGTACGCATACTATTGAACTTTCCTACTTGTTTTTAAATGAACTGAATTTTAAAAAAATGTAAAAAATATATATTTTTGAAAGGACTGGGGGATTCGAGGGCGCGCGAACGAATGAGTGCGAGCGAACGAATTGATTAATTGCAAAGAAACCAATTTTAAGGAACTAAGAGCAGAAAATTGAACATTTTTATATGCAAGTGGCATTTTGAGGTGATAGGTCTACAAAATGGTTCCATAAAAATTGTAAGATGTGTTTAAAAGCCATATTGTTGAATTTAAAATTTTGTCGCGAACAAAAAGGCTGACGCTGCGATCTTGCAAAGTTTATTCACAATTCGCAATGACTGCCCATTTCCCACAAACTGTGCAAAAGCACGTATGCACATTTATATGTGAATTGGATACAAAAAAAAATTTACAATTTTCTGAGCACTCGCCAAAATAAGGCCTAATTTATATGTGAATATTAAACCAATTTTTTGTTAATCACAAGCTTCGTAAATATTTATGTTAACCTTTTCCTTTGGATATGTGTTTTCGGCTTATTTTTAACATTCATATTTATATTTCATCAAAATTGGTTTCCTTGGGCTGGGCATTTAAGGGTTAAACCGTGCTTCGTGTATAAACAAAATTGCCCTTGTAAGTGTTCTTATTTTTTCATTAATTTTTACAAGTGTACCAAATTTCACCTCTCTACGACTCACCGTTCAAAAAATATAACAGGTGCGGACGGACAGATAACAAACTGATACAGTAGGACAACAAACAGACAGACAACGCACAGATACGAACTGTACGAGCTGAACGGATAGACAACGAACTAATGCAATTGAAGGTCCTTTTTAAATTTTTGGGCGGTATTGTCCGCTAAAAACCATTAATTTATTACAATAAATTTGTAAAACTGGAAAAAAAAAACTTTTTCCTCAGATTTACAGATCTTTATAGATACATTTATTTTTGTATTTATGGAATCCGGAATTAGCGTCAACTTTTAACAGGTAAACTTTTTAGTCATAAACACGAGGAACCCTATACAAAACAATCATTCAAATCAGTTCACTATAACTGTGTTCCGGCATTTTTCAATTTAAATGCCTAATTCCACTGGACTAATGTGGTTAGAAAAAGTTCCTACTCGGAAATTATTGACCCGTAAACACAAGGTCCTGTTACAAAGCGCACTCATCTAGAACTAAACAAGCTTTCTTTCGAAGGAAAATAAGTTCACTCAACACATCCCCTATGCAACAACATTAACGCCCAATGCGTATGTTGGGCTCTTTTTGCATTGCGGGGTTCATCCTTAGGTACCGGAAAGAAAAGAAAAAGTTGCAAGCGTTCGGTTCAACAGTCCGCGTTGCAAATGGACATTAACAACTGTACACCTACACACGCCCAAATGGTCATTTGGATTCACACCTAAAGTGGTTAATGTTGCAAAACGACGACTGAAGAACAACGCTGCGTCATCACAAAAGCGTTCACTTTTTTTTATTAATCCTTCATGCAAAATTTCTCAACAAAAAGTCTAGATTTAGTGCAATTTATGCAACGGTTGAAAATTTGACTCCCCTTTTTTTTGTACAAATAAAAACGAAAAAAACCTGGCTGGTTGTTGGACTTACCTTTTTGCTCGTAAATCATGCTCCCGTAACCTTCTGAGAAAAGTAAAAATAACCTCTCCTCTGCTTTCGAAATAACGATCAAAGTTTCCCTTATTAACAGCGACTTTAAGGAAACCCAAAGCCGCATGAAATACTCTTCTTTTACCCCCTCAATAAATAAAACTCAATTAAAAAGGAATCTCATCAGTCAACCGCAAATTCGTCACCTGATACCCAAATAAAATGCCAACAATTAAACAATAGATACTAATTAAACGTCTCCCTTTTTCTCAAATACCTCGCACGAGTTCATTTTGTCAACATCTCGACGGTCCTAGACAAGGTCAATAAAGTGGATATCGAATGTCCCTTTTGTATTTGCGTTACACTCGACTCATCCGAAACAATTAAGAATAGAGTAAACCATTGTCCTGGGGATAAACAAAGGGCATATATATCTGTAATGAAAAAAGCTAGCGATGTACCATGACAATGGCATGCGTTCGAGAAGAAAAAACAATCGATTCACTTAGAGGATATTATTTACACTAAATTGTCCTTGAAGATATAGATAAAACAACATGCGGTAGTGACTTACATTTTTTCACATCATTGTGTCTCGTATTGTGAAAAAAATTTTGTTGTACATTTTACTTACAACATTTATTTAAATAATTTGAAAAAAAGAAACTTGACAAAATTTAAGCTGGCAATGGCAACACAATTCCCATACACATATACAAAAATATTTTATTTTTTCGTCAGAAATCAATTAACTTTGCTAAACGTAAATAATCGTAAAAAAAAGCTCGGTAAATATCCTCGAGCTTTATTCAGCAAAATAATTTGAATTGGAAAAAAAAAATCCCACCAAAAGTGCATACAAATTGAAATTCCCACGAATACCCAAAACAAATAAAAAATAATCCGGGAACACATTCCGATTTTAATGAACATAAAACCTAAAATTCAAATAACATGCAGCACTCAACCGAAATCATAACATAAATTGAATATTTTTTTTATGTTTTTTCTATTGTTTTTTTTTTGTTTTTTTGTCGTGTAAAAGAGCTGTCAACATAAGCTTGTATACATGAATGTTGTGTCATAATATTGTACGCTTAGTTTGGAATGTTTCTGCATAAATGCAACAATACAAGAGGCGCATATAGTACAGCATCAGGCCTGATTGTAACTAAAGTGTCCTTAAGCAAAATATATTTTGTAGCTATGTGTGTAAAAGGCGAGAACGAGTACTCAATACACACTTGAAATGATGTTGAATGGGGTGGGTGTAGTTACTTTAATTAAAATAGTTTGCTTTCGAACAAGTAGGAGTAATTTAACGCTAATTTGATACGTGGAATAAGTGCTTTCCTTGCATTTCGAGTGGCAACATGTTTTAACAACTAATTGCAATGTGGTCAGTAGGTAAGTAGAGGTCGCAGTTTAATAAGTTGGGATAAGCTCTTATATGATCTCAATTGCCAATTTAATATTTTTTTTTTTGATCCCAAGCTGAATAAATTTTTGTTATTTTGTTAACATTGGTTTATCTCACAAATCTGTAAGAGGGCAGGGCGGAATTGATGGTCCGTACAAGAATTCAGGCATAATAAAAGTGAACTTAACCCAGTGAGTAAGTGTAACAGTGCGTACGTAATAGTTTCGGTCCGTCTGTAATGGACCGCGGTATACACTATTCCTATTCCTATTCTTTTCAATTTAACTCAATTCATTTATTTATTTGTCAATTTGAAGAAAGGAGACCCTCCCTGAAGAAAGGAGACCCTCTGAGTTGTGCCAACTACAGAGGCATAAGTCTTCTTAACATCGCATACAAGATCTTTTCTGCTGTACTGTGTGAACGCCTGAAGCCGTTTGTCAACAATCTGACAGGCACATATCAGTGTGGCTTTAGGCCAGGAAAGTCCACCATCGATCAAATATTCACACTGCGGCAGATCTTGGAGAAAACCCAGGAATTCCAAATCGATACACACCACCTCTTCATCGATTTCAAGGCCGCGTATGACAGCATCTATAGAGACGAGCTATATAGTGCAATGTCTAGTTTTGGCATCCCTGCCCAATTTGGCCAGTTTGTGCAGGATGACGATGGAAAACTCACGCTGTTCCGTCAAGGTCGGCAAAGACCTCACCGACCCCTTTGATGTCAAAAAAGGATTTAGACAAGGCGACGCGCTGTCATGCGACTTCTTTAACATCATAATTGAGAGAATTGTGCAGAACTCTCGCGCCAACACCAGAGGTACAATCTTTCAAAAGTCCGTTCAACTACTTGCATACGCAGACGACATTGACATAATCGGTAGAACAAAGCGTGATGTCAGTGAAGCCTTCGTGAGTATTGGGTAATATGGGTTTAGCAGTCAATGAGGGCAAAACCAAGTATATGCTGTCATCAAGAAAAGACACCCAACACCGACGTCTTGGACAAAACACCACCATCGACAGCTATAACTTTGAGGTAGTTAGGGACTTTGTCTACCTGGGTTCCGCTATCAATTCAGACAATGACACCAGCGCTGAAATCAAACGAAGGATAACTCTTGCCAATCGCTGTTTCTTTGGGCTAAGAAGGCAATTGAGTAGCAAAGCCCTCTCTCGAGCAACTAAAGTGTCCATGTATAAGACCCTCATCATCCCAGTCCTGCTTTAGGGTGCAGAAGCATGGACCCTGTCAAAGGCGGATGAAAACACTTTAGGCTGCTTCGAGAGGAAAATTCTTCGGACGATTTACGGTCCCGTCTGCAAAGACGGAGAGTGGAGGAGGAGATATAACATCGAACTGTACGGGCTGTACAGCCATACCGACCTAGCCAAAAGAGTCAAAACACAACGTCTACGATGGCTCTGTCATCTAGAGCGGATGGACACCAACGCCCCGGCCCGGAAAATCTTCGAATCCACACCCCAGGGACGGCGCGGTAGAGGAGCACCGAGACTCAGGTGGCGCACGCAAGTGGAAGGGGACCTCAGCCTGCTTCGCGTGCGAAACTGGAGACGGCTAGCTAGAGACAGAGCTGGCTGGCGAAGCTTGTTGGCTGAGGCCCAGGTCCACCCCGGACTGTAGCGCCACTTTAAGTAAGTAAGTAAGTATTTGTCAATTTGAGGTAATGGTAACCCCATTTAGACAGTTTAAACTCATATAATAATAATACAAAACATAAAACTATACTTTTAATAATAATTATTATTCTTAAAAATAATTATTAATATTTATAATTATATAATTAAATTAAATATTGTAATATAAATTATTCATAACTACATATTGCAATGATACAAAAAAGGCAATCAATGATTTTTAAATGAAGTTCTGGTACAATGCTTAAACACATCAATGTGATCAATGACGATAGTAATTTCTTTCATGCAATGCTGAATTGGTTCATTACTGCCATAATTGGTTCTATAACTGAGCTCGAAAATCAAATCAGATTTCTTGCGGGGAAATAAAAATTTATCCGCCTAAGTAAATGAGGGCATTTTAAATGGTAGTGAATTATATCTCTTATGAACATTAAACCCAAATGTTTGCGTCTACGGAGGAGTAAATACGGAGAAGTTTCTATGTTCCACCTCCTTTCCACCTTCCTTTAGAAACAAACCTCGTGAAGCATTTCTGTGCTCTTTCTATTCTGTAGGAGCGCGGGTTTGGTAGTAAGGGTTACATATAATGCTACAGTAGTCAAGTCTCAATCTAACAACGGCTAAATATAGCGCTTTAAGAGCACAAGGATCAGAAAATTCTTTCGTATTGCATCTAATGAACCCCAACATCTTGAAAGCATTATTTAGAACGTATTCGACATGGTAATTAAAGGTGAGGTGAGTGTCTAGCATGACACCCAGGTCCTTTTAACGTAAACATTTTCCACCCCAAATTTATTAATCTGGTACCTTAACGATATTGGATTTAAGCATCTCGCACAGGTAAGACATTTTGAGACATTTTTGAGATTTTTGATATCATCTTCATCATCATCATCATCATTTCCGAAATGCCGATTATCCTTTAAAAGGGTCGCGGGGCGAGGGTGGCTAAATGGTCCTTCCATCTTTCTCGATCCTTTGAGATCATCTTGTAAAAGCAAACAATCTTCGATGGTTTTTATAGAAGAAAATATTTTTAAGTCGTCGGCGAATGAGAGATAAGACGAATAATGAACACAACATGGTATGTCGTTAACAAAGAGGACAAAAAGCAAAGGGCCAATGGGGCTTCCTTGTGGAACACCCGAAGTAACATCAATAGGATCAAACAGTATACCACCAATTTTAATAAAAATAAGTTCAGTTTCGGGGGTACGATGCTTGGACTGGTTGTCCAACAAATATCAATCAAAACCATAGCGTTTTACAATACAAGCGGTGACGATGAAATACTTATGTTTGTATTGGTTAAGCGCTGACATTTTTAATTCGTAGTGATAAATTTTCGTGTTTTGTGCGGTTTGCTAACGGAAATATTTATTTGTTAAACTGTCCAACCGTAAAATGGGTTTATTTGTGGAAAACGACCTAAGATTACGTTTTTGACTTATTTTCGGCTGACATTATAGTGTGATTTCGGCGTGAAAGGTTAAAAAAATTTGTTCAAAAAAGACAAACAGTTTTTGTTTATTTTTTCATTTTCATAGAAAATATTTTTTGCTTGCGGTGAACAATGTTAAAGTAAATCACGAAATCAACTTTAGTGGCTAGAAAGCTTTGTGTAAATATGCAACTGTGAATAAGTAGAGGTGCTGGATGTCCTTACTTTTGTCTTCCTATCAAATAGACCGTGAAAGGAACAGGCTTGCAGCTTGCAGGTCATTTCGAGGTAATTTTCGAACGTTATATCGAGCCTTTCATGTAATATTTCAGCACTGATCTTACGCTTGAGTATGATTGCCTTATTACAATCTCAATCCGTTATTGGCGAAAAGCACTTCTGACCTAAATCATACTCAAACGGAAGACATGCTCTGAAAAGATAGTTGAAAGACTGCGTCTTAGCAATGGCGCAGTGCCTGTGTGAATTTTACAAATTCATGCTTCACTATAAAACCATAGTGATTCTCTTCTTGATTCTATATTGATATTGGCAGAATTTCCTTTATTTAGTAAAACACCTAACTTATTTTTCAAAGTATAGAACCTGTGTGAATTATGAGCACCAGTTAATTTTGAAAACGTCCACAATATTATCGACGATGAACGGAACTGCCACTATCTTCAATCTACACGGTCGGAGAGTTTGCTGAGTGGAGACGATTCAAGACTAAAATTGTATAAATTCGAAGTGCACCTACCAACATACTTATATGTGCACCGTTATCAGGGGCATTTTATTAAGTACAATTATTTGGAGGTTTGTGCAGTTAGATTAATTGCCACGTCATACCTACTAAGCCCCAAAAAAATTTTTGAAGCAATGTCTTACTTACGCGAGATATAAGGTCCTGATACAAAACGGGATATAAGCCCCAAATATTGCGTAATGCATAGAGGTAATTTTCAAAAACGAAATCTTCTTTAGATACTAGAGAGTAGGTAGGTAGAATAGTGGCTTATTAAATGCACTTAGGCCAAAAAGTAGGTCCATTGTACCGCCACGTGGGTATATGACCAAGGAAGTAGGTTGACGTGAATTCTATGACAGCCGGCCAGTCTCTCCATTGAATTTTAGTAGATTTTTGACCGGTCTTATATATTATGAAGAATTTTAAAGAAAATGTGTTTATTCAGAATCTGAAGGTGAAAGGTCGTCTACATGTTCTTCTTTTTCAATATCGTTCGTACTTCCGTTGCTATTGTCTTCCTGGGGCATAGGCAGTTCACTTGGGAGGGATCAAAAGAGTTCGTGCCTCCTGAGATAATGGTTTGCTTCTCTTGTGTTTCCGTGCCCTAAGGCTGCTAAGGTACGGGTCTGAGCTCAACAATAGTCTGTTTAAGACGTCTCTGTTACATTTTTCGAATGAATTTTCGAAGAAAATTTTCGAATAAATTTCAATCTATATTGCAGGAAGTGTTTGTTTCGAGCCTCCGCTGCCTCCTCCGACTCCGATAGCTGACCAATAGGCAAAATTGCATGTCTTATTACCTCTGCACCATGTATCAACACTTTGTGTATGGTTGGTGACATGGGATGCCAGCCGTATTTATCTAGGCACAATTTAGGGGCATCATGAGCGAATTTATTAAATTTGCCAGCATCAATTCTATATCCACAAGAAATCACTTCCAATGTAGTTCTGAAGCAAGTTATCAAATTTAGATCTATCCCAGTAATACGAGAAGAACACTCCGGGCCATTGAAAACGCTTCTGGACGTGTTGCCGTCATTGGTATTACCAAATCCCGCTTTGGGTACATCTACTACATCTACTACTTTGTAGCTTTCACAATTGCTTTTTCCTCAATTGATCGTGCCTGCCACATTTTAAAAGGTATTTTATAAGCTTAATGGAGAAGTGATTCAAAAAAACGAATCCGCGCGTGAAGAATTGAGGGGCCAAACTTAATTGCATCTACATTAACTTGGATCTACATTAAACTTATTGAAATCTTTAGAAGTCTGTCCACAAATATAGCACCTCATAGTAGAGGCAGTATCTGTAGCATTGCACACTTCGCCGTCAACCATTGTTAGCAACATAGTATGCTTTATTTTTCCTATTTTATTAGAACTGATTACTTGTTTCTTTGAGATGCGCAATTTGGTTTTCAATGAAATCGATTTCATCTCTGGTAACACCCTTAGATTCACTTATGAAGCTTATGCGTATAGGCCTGCAAAATGTAGGAGAAGAAGTAACTGGATTTTGCCATACGACTTTTTTCTGTTCGCCATTGTTGAGCTTTGAAAAATTTCTAGCATCACTGTCAGTACTGTATTCAAATTTTTGCTTATACTGCGTCTGTTGCGACCCATCACTGCCCCATTTTGAAATCAAAACCATATTTTTACTTTCTTCCTCTGAACACGTTTCTAATACACATTGGACATATTTGCAAAGGCTTAATGCAGTGTGATCAAGCAATGCTTGCAGTTTTATTTCTGCACAGGCTTCAGTAAAAGTGATGAATTCTTTACCAGGGTAACAATCAGCTTTTGCCCTTTTTATCAATGAGTAGCAGGGGTAGATACTTTTGTTGGCACTTTGTATCACTTCCCACTGCTTCCTTGTAAAGTCGCCTTCAACAAATATTGGCAATGCCTCTTGAGGTGTGAACTCTTTAACTGTAACTGGCTGGCAAGTTAGTAACTTTTTTGATTATTTTTGAAGCATCAGAATTTCCTAAAGTACGCTGACTTACGCTGGCTGCAAACGTCAACTCTTCGACTGATACTTGCTCGCGAAGGTCTTTAGTTTTTCGGCGCTTACTGCAGTCACTAAGCTCTTCGAACTCTTTGAATGGTCGCCCTGGTTTGTGCAAGGGCTCAACAAAGGGCAGTTTAATGCTTGTTTGAAGCCACTTTCCATTAGTTTTAAGAAATTCAAAACTAATGGAAAGTGGCCTCTTTGTAGCTCGCAGCAGCCCATTTTTTTCTTAAAATCACTTTTAAAATATTTCAAAGCATTGCTGAAACTAATTTTTTGTTCGACATTTTAAAATTTGGATAAGCTATTCCTCCAACAACAAAAGTTTTTCATTAAGTTTTTTACCTCTAAAATCTTTTAACATATCGTACAATTCCCTTCGAGTGAAACTCTTGACACTAACCGTCGAATCTGCAAGGCAAGTACGAAATTCTGTTTAAGTTATAATAAGCTATCATTGTCTTCGAAGTCACATAAAACAAAATGGCGGACGTAGGCGGACAGTTTAATTATCATAAATTAAATATGAGTCACGAACAAAAGTGCAGATAACCAATAGATGCAGCTTCGACAATGGCAAGGTTCTGACTGTTAATGTGGCGATTGGGATAAGCGGTGCAACTTTTTTTGCATAATGCTTGATGAACCGGTTATCAAGCTTGAAAAATAGCGGTGCCAACCGAAATTTATGACAACTTGATTTTTTTTTTTACTTTTAAGCGGTTTCGGCATAGAAACACTCCACCGTGCGGTGTTTCACTAAGTTCGCTTAGGCAGTCGTAGAAGAAGGAACCTAATATGGATTTCCTGTACGACGCGAGTGCCGGACAGTAACAGAGAAAGTGTTTTACGCTTTCTTCCTCTTCCTCATCTAGGCAGCTTCTACAGAAGTCGCTTGAGAATAGACCTACTCTTTTTGCGTGAAGACCTAATAAGCAGTGTCTGGTGATAATTCCTACACATAACCCCCAAGACCTTAAGGGCATATAATCGAGACCGAATTGTTAGTCGAATAAGCCATGTCCATCCGTCCGTCCGTCCGTCCTTCCGTGTGTCGGTAGTTTTTAGGCCTTAACTTTTAAGCTAGGAGCTTGAAACTTAATATGTGATCTTTCTAAGTCCCGAAGCAGTGCAAGTGTTAAAATTTTTAAAATCCGCCCACTGAAACGCCCACTTTACTTATTAGCATGAAACTTCAAAGTTGTCGTAGCAAGCTGAAATTTGGTACGCGTTTTCTCGCTTAAGTGTATTGCGATTGATAATTCAAAAGGCAAAACCCGCCTCCTTTTGGGCGTGGTCATATTTCATTTGCATTTTAATAAACGGTTTTTATTCTATATATTTTCTTTGAATCCAAAAAACTTGGATTCAAAGAAACGCCCACTTATGGGGGCGTTTTTAAGTGTAAACCAAATTTTAAATTTGACAATGCAATCAACACGTGTATACCACTTCTGATAAAAAATATAAACAAAAAAGCGATGTTATTAAAAAGGGGTGAATGCCACGCCCTTTTTTAAGGGAGAAGATTCTTAAACAGAGAAGTTCTAAATACAGTTCAAGCTAATAGAAACTGAAATTTAACAACCAAGATTTATGACATAATTCGGAGCTTAAAAGTGGTCAATTGGGGTGGGGTATATCCAACGATTCGTCCAAGCGGATTGTAACCCTCCCACTAGTTTTGGATCTCTTTAAGGAGATCAAGCTATCTGATATTTTTGGATCGAGGCGAGGCCTGATTTGCTTGGACGTTAAACAAGTGGTGCCTGTAGTAAGTAAGTCTTTTGTCGCTTTTGACCGGGAAAATAAACTCAATCAATTTTTTCCCATTTTATCGCAACAATTCAGACTTTACGCCCACGAAAACATTTTCGATCATATTTATTTAAATTAGAGGCAACGCCACACATCCGCCTTTTCCCAGAGTTTTGTCTGGGTGTCCCACGCAATACCATTTATAATCACGCACGTTGGATTATGTTAAAATCGTCACAAACACTATAACATTTTATGCCTTAACTATATTGACTTGTAGCAAAATGAATCGTGACGCGTTTTAGATCCTTCTGAAATCTGAATCTTGCTTGAAATGGATTCGGTCCCCTATAATTAACTACATTTTTCACATCATTTTTCTTAAAGTATTCTGCGGAAGTAAAACTATTTGATTTTTTATATGTATCCACCCACAAAAACAAATATAATCCAACCTTGCTGCCCCTTTGATTCTCGGCAATATGCCTACCTTATGTGCCGTCATCAGTTTAACTCAGAGTCGGTACATATCTTATGATGCTCTGATACGGCCTTCGAATCCATATTATTATAATCTATTGCAGCGTGCGAACGTACGCAACTCACTTACCTGTCAAAACCGTTGAATGATTGGCGTCTGATGAGAGGTGCCAAAAATACCAAGATATGTTTGTGAATATTGTATCCAAAAAAAGGTATTATTTTTCCACCTGCCAGGTCGAGTATTTTTGCCAGACTTATATCACTTGTATTTATTTTTCCTTCTACACTGACACACACACGCACATTATATGAACACAATTCTTGTGTGGGGGCGAAATATTACAAACGAAAAAAGTGTATATCCTTCAATTTGGATTCTCGTTTATAATAATCCTCGCACTGTTGATGGGGGCAATGGGATACACACACACACACGTACAGGAAATGACGCGACGACGACGGATCTAATAAAATACACAGGAACACATTTTCAGTTTCACTTGAGTACCGACATCACACAGTCCACATCAACACTGGCAGCATTCCCATCACGATGGGGGCAAAAACCGGACCAGAAACTAGGACAAGCTTTGCGAAGAACCCCAAGGTAGAGGTGTTGGTACCTGTACGCTATATGCCAATTGGAGTACGTAACCCGAAACGTGACTATAGTGCTGCTAAATGAATTAAACGACAACCAGTGTGTGGGTGGTCATGGATTCGTATGACACAATCATTTATTTCTTTCGCACCCTCAATACGATTTTCATTTCAAGAAAAAGGGATCCAGCAAATAACCAGAGGAATGCGAACTTCCTTAGCGCTGATTATACATCCCGACACGACGAAAAACGAAACTACTTACGACACGTTATCAATTTTCTACACACCTTGTAGCAATACACCGTGCACAGCAAACACCCTGGGGGAGACAGATCCTTCTTAAGATTAAACCTTAATTATATGTGGATTATGGAGGGTGGAGCTGGTCCTAACTGCGAAAGAAAGAATCGGATGTGCAACGCGGGCGATAGTCCGGCACCAAGGCAAGCTTAAAGTATCCAGTTATTAGGCTAGTGGGGCCCCCATTTTCGAGATGTCTTCATCGCATGACTTATCATTCATAAAACCAAACACTTTGCGATTTAGAGGTCTTTCCCTCGCCCATTGAGTTGGAAACCACGATGGGCCTAGGAGGTGGTTACACGCGCACACACACTGTTGATACGCGTGAGAGAAGGAATATTTGTTGCGGACTAGGACACGCGAAACACGGTTACGCAATTACACGCGACAAACTTGGCCCGAAAGTAAACTGCCTGCAACGGAATCTATGACTGAACTAAACGAAGGCGAGACGATGGTGCCCGACTGAGCTTCTGTTGTACCCGCACCCAGCCCTGCCAATCGCGCTCTCTTTCTCTGGGACGAGTTGCCAGAGAGCTGCGCAATAGATCCGCACCACCCTGTGCCTGTTGTGGCATAGAAAGGAGTTGTTCAAGAAACGAAATGGAACCGAACACTTTGGGACATGGAAGAAAAGCTCATTTTCCATTAGGACTGGGCATTGGAAGCAGGGGATAGACGTGATATTTGTTGAATGAATTGCGGTACATCGCTCCACCATTGTTCTTTATTATTCGACCGGATTTTCATCCTTTTCATCCCTGCATGCTCTTCGGGTGTATACAGTTTGTGTGCAGTGAATGCTCATCTGTGCAGTGTTTGGTGTGGGTGGGGAGAGTACGAAGAAGACGTCCTCAACACCGGAAGTTAGTTTAAGTGGCATAAAAGTATATCACAGTGTACGGATCCTGGAAGATTTTATTCCGGTGTTTGGCAAAGATTTAGCTAACAAGGCATCACAGCATAATGTATAGGTATAAATACATTTATGTAGTCGAATCGAGAAATATGTCCGCGTTGGTCTTTTTCTTTGACTTAAAAAGGACGAATTGCATTTTGAGATCGAAAGTCTCGGGCTAAACCAGCTGATGTTGTTGATGTCGGTCTTCATCTGGGTTCAGGTTTTGAATTGAGTACGTCTTTGCCAGGGTCCTTAAAGGGAATAAGTAGTTTTAGCCGGTGATGCGATGCGGTTGGGGGAATAGGTACATATTGAAAGTGGCCCACAATGAAAATTTCTTGGTGTTGACTGCCGCGTTGGATTTTGTACACTATAAACGATAAGGGTCACAAATTTCGCTCGATTTAACTGGGCAAATAAATTTCAAAGCGGAAGTGAGTGGTTTGCTTGGCTATCAGAATAAATTGTGCGAATGATGTTGGTATATTAGAGAAATTAAATCGGTTACAGAATAAGCATGTTGTTTATTTTGGATTTGGAAAACGTTTCTGGTTCTGTTTGCAACGGAAATGGGGTTGAGTTAAGCGGAAGAAAAACAGACAGGCGCTATATTATGTTGTAGGTACAGGTAATTAAAGTCCTGTGGCTATCCTTTAATATAATTTTCAACTGTTTAGAATTAAGTAGTTCTTCCTACGCAGATAAAGTTACATTGGTGAAGGGCACACAGACTTTTTTCTCCCTAGAGAATCAGCCGCCCCTTTTGACAAAAATTTGTTTTTAAAGGTAAGTACTCATAGAAAAGACACATTTAGAATATTAAGTATTGTACATTTGAGATGTCTAGGCACTATGGACTTTCTCATGTCAAAAATAGGTAGGCCAATAAACACAGTTCTATAAAGATGCAAGTAGAAAGAGGCAACCAAGGATATTTAAGTAAAAACGGTTCTGCACAAAGTAAGGGTAGCCTGAGAAAAAAATCAAGCCCAGCAGTAGAAAACAGGTGAAGAAGGAGCCTAATACAATGCTCAACATTACCGCAAATGGAAGTCTCTTACAATGTTCTTCTTTAACTGATGTTTGTGTCAAGGAGGTCCTGTCATAACGATTTTCTATAAGTTGCACGATCTCGTGTAGCTGCCTAGTAGACAGCGCCCTGAGATATTGACTGCAAGAATTGAACCTGTTGTAAAAAGATCGTGCCGACAACGATCTATTGGGAAGGTGACAAAGGTAGGAACACATTAAGTGAAAGAACATGGAAAATGTTTTCCAACCATCAAAATCATCGAAAAACGTCCTTGCATTGTAGGCGTGTAACAATGTCACGAGCAGACGTGTACCTTGACAATCGTTTTGATTTTAAGGTTTCGGTGTACTTCACTTTAAGCTGAAGTGTTTGAGTTCGTGCCCACGGACCACGAATAGTAAATTGAGTTAAGTTTACGCTTCTTAAGCTTGCTTAACTCTTTTTTAGATTGTCATTTAGGAGTTTACATTTACAATGACCTTTATACCGTCGAGCCAACAGCTAGAACAGAAGGGCCACTCTCTGAAAAACCTTGAGTTGTTATAAGCAGTTTCTTTTTTGTGGTACCAAATAAAGAATCCGCCAAAACACCTTGCGCAGCTATAAGACCAAAGTTTTATTAGCTTGTTGTCATTTAAACAAAGAGCAGCAACAATTGAAAACAAACCGTAGTAAGCTAAGTGGCCGAAATTCCCATAAAAACATTTTTATTATATTTCTCGAGGAAGAAAATATAAATTCTTAGGGCCGCTATCAGAGTGACAACTTAAGTTGAGTACGTTTCAATACTCAGGCTCTGTTTGAATTCAGCCCACGTTTTCGATATTAGCCGTTAGCTCTTATAAAAGGGTTTCGAAATAATTTTCTTTTGAATTTTTAGCGGTCCGTCCAAAAATGGTAAGAGGACCTCTCATGGCATCGCTCCGTTGTCCATCCGTCCGTCCGTTCGCACCTGTAACTTTTGAACGGTAAGTCGTAGAAAAATGAAATTTGGTACACCTATTATAAAGTCCGTGAAAAAATGAGAACGCAATTTTTTGTGTACACGCATAACGGTTTAATTACAGTTTAGACTTATCTTAAAAAGTTTTATAGCCAAAAAGGAGAAATTAAAACATGCACTAAAAAAATATTGGATTTTCATAATAAAATGTAGCTTCTGCATAATATGGGTGGGTGCCGTGGCGCAGTGGTTAGTGTGTGAACCTCTGACGCCGGAGATCTGGGTTCGAATCCTGCCTCTGCCACCTGAAAAAAAAGACTTGTTCTCTTTCACGGCTCCCACCTCCGCGAGAGTCTGACAAACCCTCCGAGAGTAACATTTGTCTTCAAAAACTTCTCAAAGTGCCGTTCGGATTCGGCAAAAAATTGTAGGTCCCCCTGTATGTGGAAAAAAAATATAGCACACACAGCATACATGGTTGAGAAGTTGGCCCTGGTTCACCTCGAGCTGTTGCGCCACTCTATTTATTTATTTTTATACTGCATAATATTGAAAAGTTTTTGTGGAATTTGAGAAGTTTTTGAAGGAATGGAAAATAGATAACCATTACAACCATAACATATAAAGCGGCCAAAGATTAAGCATCAAATTTTGGGTAAACGGTTTAAGAGCTGTAGATTTGGCGTATTATCGAAAAAAAAAATCGTGAAAAAAAATTTTTCCCCACCACTATCTCCGATACAGCATCGGCAAAATGAGAAAAAATCACACACATCAAGAATTATTTGTAATTTTCGGTAAAACTATAGAAATTTTCGAATATTTGACAGATTCTGAGATTTACCTCGACAACTTCAAAAACCTTCCAAAAATTATTTTTAAAAATATTCTGGAATCTTAACGGTTGTACCGATTGTAATAAAATCTGGTTTGTACATAAAACGTATGAAGGGAATTCTAAGACTTTTAACATCTTTCAAAAATGTCATGGGTAGGGCAAGCAAGAAGAAATGTCATGGGTAGGGCAAGCGGAGGTACTTTGCTGGCCATTAAAAACAATAATAAGCATATTTCACTTAAAAGTATAGAACAGAACTTTTTTTGAATTGTTATTTAATAATGTTAAATTTTATATAGTTCCTACTTATTTAAATTTCGGAAATTGGAGATCTGATTTTGAAGAGTTACACGACTTTCTTGCGAATATCCCCAATGAAAATGTTTTAATAATTGGCGATTTAAATGCTAGAATAAGCAGTTTTAATAACATCTTTCATTCCTCCAATCCAAACTTTGTTTGTGAGAGAAAATCTAAAGATAAGTGTCTAAATGAACGTGGAAGTCTCTTGGTAGAAATGATTGCGGATTATGGTTTTTTTGTTTTGAATGGTGTTACAAGAGGGGATAGCGAGGGGGAGTTCACATTTGTGGCTGATCAGGGCTGCTCGGTGATTGACTACTGTCTTGCTAAAGGTAAATGGCTGGACTTAGTAAACGATTTCGAGGTTTTGACTGCTGGTTTCTCGTCTCATTTGCCAATTTCACTATCGTGTGAGGCCAAGTCACCGGTCAGCAATACTCAGCCACAAGAACGTACAAGTGGAGGTCTTAGATGGGTTTCAGCAAAAACAGATCAATACAGACAGAGACTGGGCTTAAGAGTGAATTTTCTACCGGCGCTTTCCTCCGGTAATATCGAGGTTACTGTAAACGCTGTTTTTAATGTAATAAAAGACTCAGCAATCCCTAGCTCGGCGCCGCGTTCAAGTATAACAAAGGCTGTGTGGTATGATGCTGAATGTATCAAACTTCGGAAAAAATCGTTTGCTTTCTTAAACCTCTTTAGGAAAACAAATAACAGATGGTTTAAAAATCTTTATGTACTATCAAACAGGGTATACAAAGAAGTTTGCCAATGCAAAAAAGCTATGTGTCTCAAAAGGTCTGCCTCGAAGCTTCTGCTGTGTAAGGACTCCAAAACGTTCTGGAAGACCGTTCGTTCTGTTGCCGGCCTTGAAAATAAAACTTCTTCGGTAGTGTGCGTAGATCTCCTTGCTTCACACTTTAAGAACCTATTGACTTCAGACCCCAGCCAAAAACACATAAGTTTTGCGCTACCAAACTGTGTTGTTCCCGAACTAGATGACGCTTTTGTAATGTCGGAGTTATTAACAGCATTAAAAAAAATGAAAAATTCAAAGTCGCCTGGACCCGACGGCATCCCTGCAGAGTTTTTCAAGAATGCGACCGCTGAATTCCTCAGCTACCTCTTGGAGCTCTGTAATAAGATTCTTAAAGATGAAATAGTTCCCGGGAGCTTCTTGTGCTCAAAAATGTTTGGTATTTTTAAAAAAGGTGACCCGAGTGTCCCGGAAAATTACAGGGGTATTTCAGTCCTTAGCTCACTCAGGAAGATATTTACTCAAATGCTTTACCACAGGCTTGTAAGCTGGGTTGAATCAAATAATGCACTCAGTGCTTTTCAAGCAGGTTTTCGTCCAGGCCTGTCAACAATTGACCAAATTTTCACCCTAACGACTATTGCGAGTCATTTTATCGGGAAGAAAAAGAAACTTTACTCCTTTTTCGTCGACCTGAAAGCAGCTTTTGACACAGTAAATAGAAATCTACTTCTTTATAAATTGTCAAACCTAGGTATATCCTCAAAATTTATTAGATTATATGAAAAACTGTTGGCTAACAATTCTGCCTCAGTTTGGGATGGAAGTAAGAAATCTTCGGAATTTCTAACAAACTCTGGAGTCCCACAAGGCTGTATTTTGAGTCCCCTGCTGTTTGCTTTGTTTATCGATGATGTAATAAATTTCCTGCCAGGTGGAGTAAGATTTGGAGATACTCTAATAAAGGTACTTCTATATGCTGATGATCTTGTTGTCTTATCAGACAACCCTCTTACTCTTCAGCTTGTCATCAATAAGCTGAAAGATTATTGTGATCTTTGGGACCTAAAAATTAATGTTTTAAAATCTAAAATTATGATTTTTAGACATCACTACAAATTGAGTAGGAGCGAAAGGTGGACCTTGGACAACGACAACATTGAAATTGTGAATGAATTCAAATATCTAGGCTTCCGCCTGAAATTCAATTTAGACCTTCGTCCTTACATTAAAGAAAGATCGGTGGCAGCTAAAACTGCGATCAATTCTATGTGGAACAGGTTTTTCTCCAACAAAGATGTTGACTTGCGGTCTAAATTCAGGGTTTTTGAGGCGGTAGTTAACACCTGTTTTCGGTATGCCAGTGAAGTCTATGGTCACCGAAAGCTCGACGAGGTTGAAGCTATCCAACGTTTCTTCGTAAAAAGGATTTTCAGGCTCCCTCGATCATCGCCAAACTACGCAATAGACATTGAAACAGGTTTATCTCCAGTTTTTGTAAGAAATGCCAAATCAAGTGCCGACTATTTGTCCAAAGTTATTATAAGATCTGTGAATAACTTGCAACGTAGAGTTCTTTTGGTTGCACTAGAAGGGGGCTTTTCACCTTTTAAGGAATGGCGTGAGCTTGCTGGTAACCATAATTGTCAATTAAATCTTGACGAGAGAAATTGCCACGAATGGCGAAGTATATTCTATGACTGCCTGGCAGCCATTGACGAAAAGCTCTATCAGCAGTCCTTGTGCAGAGCGAGAACATCACTTACAAGAGAACTGTACAAAAGCCTCACTCACGATTTACACACCGCCAACTATTTTTGTGATAAGCTGAACGCGTCCGAAATTAGTTTAGTATTTAAGGCACGCACTGAAATGCTTGATCTTAACTTCAGACCATACCGAAATGACTTAAACCCGCTTTTTAACCTCTGTAACCTCAATCAGAACGAAGACACCTTCCATCTCTTAGCTTTATGTCCTATCCTTCAACAGATCCGAAGATTATTTTTTGCCAAGAGCTTTCTCTCGATCCAGGAATGTCGCTCCTTACTAAACGGCGGGTTTGGTTGGAAGATACTTACATGCTATCTAAAAGAAGCAATTGCTTTTCGTAATTTGTATCAGTCTCCGTGAGCTAAATCAGCAAAACAAAATCAGATCTATCCACGAAGAAATCCCTTTTGTTCCGTTTTAAGCTAAACCAAAAGCCCATAAGTATAGATGACAAAGAAGTCACAATCTTTTCTTTTGTATTACAAATTAAATTAACCAAAAAAAAAAAAAAAAAACCTAATATAAGCACTAATTATTAATTAACTTTCTCGGTCCTATCATTTAACGGCAGACGGCTCTAAGCCATGTTGTATACTACTTTTTGTAAACTTCTTTTTGTAAAACTTATCGAAATGAAAATAAAAAGTTTTTTGAATTGAATTGAATTGAAAAATGGCGTTTCTAACTTTAAATTTTCTGAAACGGTTTAAAAAACAAATTAAAAAACTCGCTTTTGTAAGCGATGGGAGCGTTTCTTTTCGCCACGTTGCTTTTCGCCACGATTACTTTGAACTCAAGTAACATTAGAGTTCAAAGACATTAACGGGCAGGAACAAATGGCTCTTAGGCAACCAATTACTCCTCGCAGATTGTTGCATGTGTATGAATATTTATTATTTCGTTTTTTTAACCTATCACTACCGCTCAACTGAATAAGGAATAAAAATATTATGTAAAAGGTGGTTCTTGGTAGCAGACGAACGATTGATAATATGATACGCGGGATGCTTTTACGATTAGATCAATTAGAGGATTTTTGGTACGTAGGTTAAAACGGGCGCCAGCTGTTTTATAAGTAATACAACAAAACTGTGGATAGCTGAAAATGAGCTGCTCCGATAAAAAGAACAACACAATCGTTTTAGGTCGTTATAAACGTTCAGAGATGAACCAAGACGATTTGTTGACAAGACGGAAACTAAAAGATTTGGCCGATGAATTACTCGACACAAAAGAAACAACGCAAACAAAAGAAATGGCCGAATGACAGCAAAGTTTAACAATTGTAGAAATATCGCCGCAAGGGTAGAATGGCTCACTATATAGGGTCCCGAATATTTAAAATAGGTAAGACGTAAAGGGTAGCGCGTCCCGTTTTTTCCAGGGGATTTTCCCGAAACGAGAGTCAACTAGTCAAATATTAAATCTTCTTCACAATAAGTACAAACGCAAATCTCGTCAAACGCTCTACTTATCTTTTCCTTTTCTCCCTTGAGTTCCTTTTTCCTTTTCCTTTTTGTAACTCCTGTTTTCGTCCTTTCTCCTGGATCTTTTTGTTATCCTTCCTCGGGATCTTTTCTTTCAAATTCAAAAACCTTTTTTTCCTCCAGTTTTTTTTTTTTCGTAAAACCTCCTCCAAACCTCCTCCAAACAAGCTTGGCTTGGCTTTTTCTCAAACAAACCATGACTCATTCACACACACATTCAATCAATCCTCTCATTCCGGTACAGTGGTTGTCGGGCACGGCGTTTCAAGCCACACTCAGCTCTTTGCTGGGCATGCTTGCCGTTATTGAACCCCAGCTGCATTCCTCTCACACAAGAACTCGTACCAATTCGCCCCACTGCGAATTAAAGGGTAGAATTCAAAGCCGAACCGAAAAGAGAGCATTCAGTGATCCATAACATTTAACTCTATTCTCGGAAGGAAAATAGTGTTACACATTTTAATAAGAAGACCGAAGAAGGAACTACCATACTCATTACGCGATATACTACATTACCCCAGTGGACTTTCGCGCAGATTTGGGGGAGGGGACTCTACCTATAGCAAGCCATTCTTTACATTTACAAACACGGTTAGGATGGGCCCTCGGCCATTGATGATCTTCGCTCAGGGTAGATGTCTCAGGTTGGAATTCTCGGGTAAGTGGTTGATAAGCGAATGTGATTGTGATTTGCAGCATTTTCTTGATGGTGTTTCTCGTAACTTGTTAGAGTTGGGCTCTTTGACATTTGAGCTCTGTGAACGGTTTGATGGTGGTTTATCGGGTCATCGGGTCCATCATTGGAAATCGTAAATCACCAGTTGGGAGCGTCCTGACCGTCCGTCTTGCTCCAGGAAACCTGTATGAAAGAAAAGAGGGAACACAAATGGGAAAGAAAGACGGGGGAAGCCCAAAAAGTGATTAAGAAGGAAGGGACCAAAAGGACAGACAAAGAGCTTCTTCGTTGCGCGATTCTAGACCGCAACAATCTGTTTTAATTCCATATCTATATGCTGTTGAATTGCAGGCGAAACCGGATAATATCGCTGCTTAATTGTTTGAGAAGAAGGTTAATCCTATGCTCAACCAACGTAGTACAACCAATGCCGTTTAATTTTAATAAAAGTACAACCTATGCCCTCTGGCATTTCCCTAAAAACTTTCTCAATTAGACCCCGAAGTTGCTCTTCTTGCACCTCATCCAAATCCGTCCTCTCCCTAATGGACGAAATCGAAGCTACCGCAGCTTGATTTGAAAAACTCCACTGTCCTGATCGTATATCCGGGACAATTCAATTTATAATTAAAAACAAGTGGGAAAGTGCAACGGTGCGTATGCTTCAATCCATCTACGACGGCAAAGTACCCGACTATACAAAAAAAAAAAAAACTGCCACGCCTCCGAAAATTGGGCGGGTTATAAAAATATAACTGTTGAATGCTTTATACCAAAAACTTTAAATCAATTGATATTGTAGTTTCGTTAGCATCATGACAAAATGCGTTAAAACCGAAAATTATTGCAGAAAAAGCCGATTTTTCCTAAACTTGCCCTTTAAAAGTGAACTAGAAAATATCTTGAATATTTGTTATATAATATTTTTTCAATTTGTAGTAAACTTTCCGAGAAATCGGGTTTTTAAAGATCTAACATGGTAAAAGTGGGTGTATGGTCGATATTGTGGGCGGTCCAATTTTTGCCTTCTTAGAGTTTTTGGGCCATTATTGCTCTATACCAAAATTTGAGCTTCAACGCCTTGTCAAATTTGACTTAAAGCCATTTTGAAAGAAAATTTGAAATAGAAGTAGTCTACATTGAGGCCAGTAGTGGGCGTGGCCGTTGGCGGATTCAACTAACTTTCACACTTTATCTGTACAATATAAGAACCAAGATATAAATAAGAACCAAGATATAGTCCGAGTTTGAGCGTCCTAGCTCAATTTTAAATACCTAAAAACTTTACACAGACGGACAGACGGACGGACATGGCTTAATCGACTCACCTGTCGGTCTCGATCATACCTCTAAAAGTTCGCAGGGGTCTACGGAGATTATTTCACTGTGTTACAAACTATGCATTTAAATTAATATACCCTCGCGGTCGGGTATAATAATTTTTATTTTAGGAAACAACAAGCAACTTAGCTTTTGTTTCGTTATGTTGTGCAAAAATTACTATCTACATGTTTCTACCCGGGTAGGACAACAAAAAAGAGGCACAAAAAATAAAGCAAAAGCAGTTTAAAACTTGCCACAAAAGAGGCAAAAGCGTTTGCCTCTGTGGGCAGTTAAAGCACAATTCACAAAGGAGCCTAGGTCTGACGTTTACGAGTTCAGCCGTACGATTTCAATGTTTCATAACACAATGTAGCTTCGGCTTTAATGTCTAGTTTGGCAATCCTAAAGAGAAAACGTAATGCTAAGCTCTTGTTCAAATGTTCTTAATATTTGCTTCATCTGAGCTCTCAAAATTGGCAATATATGCGCGCTCAGAATAATAATTTTGAGTGGTGGTATACATAAAACCAAAATAAGCACCCACATGAAAACCGCCTTTTTCACATGAAAAGTTGGTGAAAAAATGTCAAATAAGCAAAAATGTTAAGAAAAACTCACAAGTATGGTAAAATAAGCTCTTTAAAGTTAAATATGCTGAGCATGCATTTATACCTAAAATATAAGCAAATATACCCTAACGATTTTTTTTTTCTTTTTGAATACTAGGGTGGACGGAGGCTAAAACTCCAAAATCTTTCAAAGATACCAATACGCTCACTATAGCAGGTATATAATACCGAAGTAGCCGATATTGGTTATGCCCGATTTCCACGTGCTAAAAAACCACCCATTTATGAGGGACACTATGAAACTGCCAGAACGCACTTCATAGTAGTAAATTTTCGCTCTCTCATAATACTTCTTGACTACAACTTAGTTAACTTAACAAGTAGTTTACGCTTCCGTAGTGTTTATCGCATTGGGTAGGTTGCTATCCAGTGAATGCACCTACTAAAGCCGTTCATTCGTGCGGCTTCACCCTCGTCGTCGCTCGTTGTTTACATCGTTAAGAGTCTCGTTGATAGTACGGATCATTTCATTGTTGCAATGAACATGAAGGCGAGCATTTAGCTTTCGAGCTAAGTTTGTTACTTCTTCGCTCACGGTAGCTATTCCTAAATCTCTGTGAATATCACTATTCCTAATATACCATGGAGCATTCACAGTTGCTCTTAGTGTCTTGTTTTGAAAAGTCTGCAACATGGACATGTTGCTCGGCTTGGTACAACCCCAAAGTTGTATACCGTATGTCCAGGACGGCTTTAACACCTTCCTGAACAAGAGCAGTTTGTTATATGTGCTTAATTTCGAGAATCTTCCAATAAGCCAATACATTTCCCTGAGCCTTATCTCGAGCTCGTCACGCTTCTTCCTTACATGTGGTTTCCACCTTAGTTTAGCGTCCAGTGTCATCCCTAGATATTTCGCTTCATTTGCATAAGGTATTTGTGCAGAATTTAAAGGGTGATTTTTTAGCTGGTTTGGTTTTGGTAACACTGGTTTTGGCAGCTGACGTGTGTTTAGTACCTTGTGTCACTGTCACACAGCTTCAGTTTGGTTTGCAATTTAACCATGTCTTACAAATGAACAACACTTGCAAATTATTGAATTTTACTAATTTTTATTGCGCACAATGGCGCAATTGCGAGGCGAGTTTGGTGAACAGTTAATTTCACGTTTCGGGCCGGTCAATTGGCCGCCTAGATCGTGCGATTTGACACCATTAGATTATTTTTTGTGGGGGTATGTCAAGGCTAATGTCTATAGGGACAAGCTCGCTTCGATTGACGCACTGGAAGCCAACATCCATGCATTCATTCGTGAGATACCGGCCGATAAGTGTGAAAGAGTATGCCAAAATTGGACTCAGCGGATGGGCTACCTGAGACGCAGCCGCGGTCAACATTTGCATGAAATTATCCTTAAACATTAAATTGCAAGGTTCAAACTATCGATTCAAATAAATATTTCATTAATTTTTTCGAATTTTTTGTGTTTTTTTTTTTAAAAAGTTCTCAACCTCTTAAAAAATCACCCGTTATGAAAAGCGGTAAATTGTTACCCTAACTAAACGCTTCAATCTTCTTCTTCCTAAATGTTCAACTTTCGAGGAAGACCGACCCGTGGTTGTAAGAGAGTTTCGGCATTGGTGATGCCAGAGTGGTAGAAATTCCTGGTCAGTCCTTCTATAGGACTTTAAAAAAGAAAGTAGTATTGTAAGAATTTCGCCAGTATAGCTACTCCATTCCTGTTGGTTAGGGATAAATAAATTCTCCCTTTAGACAAAAATACAAGTCCTTATCCGCGTGTTTTGGATCCTAGGATGAAAAGGAACATGGCTTAGTATATGCATAAGTGTATTATTATAATTTTGTAAAGATATCATTTTCGTTTGATATATGTCGAAAATGTTCTCGATAGCAATTCTAAAACGCTTGACATCTGACATAAAATAAGCTTCTTAAGGAGCTCACAATAGCATTCTACATGCATTTGCCTTGTTTACTGATTTCGTCTCCGATTCCAGTTAATATAAAATAATTTCCAAAATACCACGGGACACGCATGATCCAACTGACTGACTTTGAATTATGAAAAGCAATCAACCAGAGCCACACATGAGGAATGTTATTATTCCATAACACACTTATCTGAAGAATGCCAACAACTAAAGCACTTTAGCTGTACTGAAGACAAGCGTCCCATATACCCAAACCATTAAACGTGAACCACGTCACCATGCATCTCTCATACATGAAGAGGTCTCAACAAAACCCTTCCGAAACGTTTATGCAAAATGACGGTAGTAAATATTTTGAATAATTTAATTCAAGAACACAACGGAAGCATTTTTTAATAACTATATTTGATGATACCACACATACACTTGCTTGACAGAGCTGAGTAGGTATTCCATTAATTTTTGCGAGCCCCATTTCGGCTATCATCGAAAAGTATAGTGTGCTGGAGGAACACCCGCACACATGCATTATGTAGGAATACAGAAGGAGAGCACGTGGCGTAACATTTGATTTAATCCCTTATAGCATGAAAATTTAATTAATACCGAGTGAAACTAATAGAGCTTATGGGGTCCCTCTGAGTGTGGTTACATAATATGTTACGAGACGAGTTGACATTTTAATTGAATTTAATGCGTTTGGTCTGTAATTGGCAACTCAGGGTTTACACACATTGTGTTTGTTTGTCATATGAATATACGGATGTGCATCTGTAAGTAATGGCTTTCAAACTTTAGTTGAAAGTGACATTGACGGTATCAGGATAACCAGCGGCTGCAGAGTTGTACAATCCAATGAATTTTTTAACACCATAAGCATATCAGCTTGTTCAAGAGCTTAGCTTGTAGTTTCGAATACAAAAAGGAGTCCTCAAATGATGTCTGTAAATTTTTTTGGTCGTGTAAATTAAAGACCTTTTAGCCCTTTTTTTAGAAAGAATTCATGAGATCAGTTTTTTTTTTCATCCAACTTTTGCAAAGTATTTATGATCTTCTACAAACCCCTGCCTGTTGTTTTATTTTTGCTTTACAGGTTTGCTTAGAAAGCAGAATTTGTTGGCTATAGTCAAAATTTTGAAGAGCATAATTTTGATCCGCTCCCGTATATTCTTCCGCCGTATTAAATTGGATTGCGCCGTATAGAGCTGAGAGGAATACTCGCTTCTCAGAATGAAAAAAAGCGCGATCGAAATTAACAGGAATAGCAACAGGAATAAGGTTTAAAAGATTGCCAAAAGGTTAAAAGAACCTCTCAAGTGTAGTAAGCTTAAGTTGAAGTCTGTAAGGACTTCAAAGTGCGCACATCCTATAGTGAAATCTAAGTCGATTCTGAGAGTTTGAAAAATTCTGGAAACTAATGTCGAAGACAATACTCATTCCCGCTGTCCTACAGAATAAACCACGCAATCTGGGCAAAGAAAAGTAAAGATTTAGGATGAGGTGAAAGTAGTTGTTTGCAAACTTAAGCGAAGCAAAGCTGGTGTAGCTAGCTAAGGTGGCGATGATTTGGTTAGGAGCATGCTGCAACTCATCTGCATAACTGTAGAGTTGAGTTAAAAAGCTCGCGGGCGAAACATCAAAAGAAACAACAACTAAGTAAGTGCAAGAGTTCGTCTGTGACAAACTTCTATATACCCAAAGTTTGGGTATACAGAAGTTAATACAAATCTTAAAGTTTTTTGGCCGGAATTCATATACTTTTTGTATAAGCCACGCCCCCAAAAGTGGGCATGGGCTACAAACTAAAATCAATTAATTGTAATTTCGTTAGAATCAAGAAAAAATGCGGTAAAAGCGAAAATTATTTCAGAAAAAAAAAATCTAAAAACGCCTCTTGAAAGTAGGCGGAGCTCGAAACTTTGTACGAAGCAAACTTAGCAAAGATAGTAATATCTTTAATATTTGTCATATATGTAATTTTTTTTTCGATTCGGAGTGAACTTTCGCGAGAAGATAAGTTTTACAGATCTTACATGTGAAAAGTGGGCGTGTTCCATATTTTGGGCAGTCCAATTTCTTGCTTCTTCTAGGTCTTGGATCAATATTGCTCAGCACCAAAATTTGAGTTCCTCGCCATGTCTTACTTGGCCCAACGGCATTTTGAAAGAAGAATTGAAATAGCGGTGGTCTCACATTGAAGCCAGTAGTGGGCGTGGCGGTTGACGGCTTGAGCCGATTTTCACATTTTGTCTGTGCAACAAAAGAACCAAGCCGTGTACCAAGATTCAGCTCTCTAGCTTGATTTTTAGGATCTAAAACCTTCACAACTACAGACGGACGGACGGACGGACATGGCTTAATACATTCACCTGTCAGTCTCGATCATATCTCTTAAAGGTCTTGCATTAATATGCACAAGACATAGGTTAGGTTGATGGATGCCCTTTTGAAAATAGTCACGGCTTCACTTAGACCAGCAGTTGGGTCCATTGTGTCCATTGGGAACCTTCTTAATACCTGGAACGAAAACAGAAATAGACCGCTGTTAGAAGCTCAGAGTTTCGCCCTCTTGGACCCATCCGGATTTGTATATAAATCTTACGAGGTCCTTTAGATTTACATTATTTAGATTTTCGAGCTCGTTGAAGAAGTAACTGCCAAGGGTACTACGCCTGATGCTGTTTAGGGCTGGGCATTCGCAAAACAGGTGACGAAGAGATTCAATTTCGTCCCTTCAGCTTCAGCAGTAATCGTTATGCGGTATGCCTAGCCGCTCAGCCTGTAGACCCACAGCGCAGTACCCCGTCAGGATTCCCGTGAGTACTCGGATATTCTGCTGGTATTCTCTTTTTGCTTACCGCTGGCCATAGCTCCCTTGTGTGCCTGCACGTATCAAGTTCTGTCCAACGTAGGTTGGTTCTACTCAAGGATTCAGTTTCTATCCTTCGTGCTATCGAACTCAGCGGGATTCTTATAGATTTGAGAATTTACTAACTTACAAATATAGTTATTCGTTACTATGCTTTTTAACTGGTTTATCTATTTGGACACTTGGTCGCCAGTATTCCAACTCCACTCTACATTTAAATGTCAGAATAGAGGGAGCCCCTACCTTAATTATTTTCATCATAATTGTAATAATTTTCTTAACTAGACATGTTGGCAAATTATAAAAATAAAAAAAAATAAAAAATTGGTTGGATCCAGGGATTTAACCCAGGACCTTTCGATCGTCGGTCATAGTTGCTACCATCTACACCACAGCCCAACTTCTATCTCGGGTGCTGAAGCAACCTACAAGTTCTCTCTGTATAAATAATACACATAAACAAACAACAAGGGTAGTAAAGTTTTTTCGATGAATGCAACCTCAGCATTGTTTGGCCGATTCCCAACACCCTAGTAAGCTCTTATTAGGGTAACTTAGGTCCAAGAAAGTGCACCTGCGGAAATGCATTCTTGGCAAAGGCCCAGGACTTATAAATCATTACGCACCATCAATTTTACGGCTTCGCTTATACGACACCGACTCTATAAAATATGCTACATAAGGCTATTTCTAGATTTTACATCGGTCTTAAACTTAATCGTTTGTGCAGGATAATGACGGGGATCGCACGTTGTTATTACCCATTAATATGGGTAAGGATATACCCATATTAATGGGTCACCATGCCAACTATAGCTTTGACCTCTAATCTTTCCTGCACAAGCATTTGCCTAAATTTAGACAACTTTTAGCTAATTAAAATCGACCAGTAAATAATTTTTTAGCTTGTTGTCCAACTGAAATATCAGTGGCACGGAGCCGCTTCAGCTAAATCCTTCAATTTTCCCCGATATTCCGCCACAAGCGCGAGAACACCAGGATCGATCCCCAAGGCGGGTCCAGAAAAGGTCCTCGACCTAGTCCAGCCACCTACCTTCAAAACCTACCAGGGGCAGTATTTGCTTGTGCCATGTTGATTAGTCTGACCTGCCTAGGAAGTCGGCCGGGGGCTTGCTACGTCTACAAACCATCAAAGTATTGATAGTCCCATAGACTACAAGTCACACCAGCAACAAACTTCAAAAATCTTACTTCGACATTTTTTACCCCCGCAATCAAATCCTTTCAGTCATTATAAAGACTATGAGGGTTGGAACAGAAACTGAACTATGAGAGAACAAGCTGCCGAAAGAAAACGCCGGTTTTGGGTCAGGGACAAAGCATGATCCTGTAACCTCCAACTTGCGTTAGCTCGAAGTTTAGCTTGCCTGAGGAATGGCCGGTGCATGTGCTTCAATATTGGCCGAACAACTCTACCAACCCCATTTTTTTTTTTTTTTTTGTGAAAAAGACGCCATAATAACTAAAATTCTCGACCTATTTAGCATAAAGGTGGATGAAAACGTACAAGCCTGATTCGAAAGGCAAATCCCTGGGGTGATTTCTGGGCAAATTACAGCGTAAATAGAAAGACGAGGAGGATGTTCAACACCGAACAGTATGGAATATACACCGAGATAGCCATAGGAGTCACTCAGTCACTCAGAATACATGGGCTGTGACATCTATAGGGGATGGAAGACTCGTCTCGAAAAATCTTGGAATCTGTAGAAATATGAGGACGGTTCAGTCTCATAGTTGGTGCATGCAAGTGGAAGGAGACCGCAGTCAACTTTGCGTGCACAAGTGGAAGCTGGACACATAGCTAGCTGGCAAAACTTGTTGGCTTAAGCCTAGTTGGGAGAGCAAAGTAAAGCAAAGATTAACCTTAGCAGCCTAACATTTATTTTCCGATTCCAAATGACTCATGAGGAGGTTAATCCTTAAATATTTCTACTGTCAGTGAATTTATTAGAAACTTGCATAGTGAGGACTTTTCTGTTAAAAATCCGCTCCTACTACGATTCGCGTCTATATTTTTTACGGTGCTCTTTTCTTTTGTTATAAACAGTCTATTTATGTATGAGTCTTGTGTTCTCATTTTCCTTGCAAGGATCCTAATTTTTTTTTTTTTTGAGACGCAATTAAGAACTATGAAACGATAAATATTTACTGCTAACGAGCTTTGATTTTTTTTTACTTATAGATATACACAAGCCGCAAATGAACTTCCTTAAACACAAATTGCAACACAATAGTTCCTATATGTTCGCTGTCAACCAATAGACACCAGTCAAAAGTTTCACCTTTGAATTTGGTGCAAATCTGCATATTTCTATAATTCCAAGTTCGGTCAATTTGCTGTTCAACCAATTCGATTAAATATTCTTGCTGCCAACCAATCTGTAATAACCGACCTGGGGGATTCGATCCAGAGATAACGAAATCAAAAACCGTCACCAATAGATACCATTTTTCGTCCTAGCAAAGGGCGACTATATCCAATCATCCTAATCGGATCGAAAGGATTTGGCCATCGCATGAACCTGACAGGAAAAAAGAAAATTTAGCAGGTTCTTCCCAATGAATGGTAGGTATATATACCTTCACAGTGTTAGAGAGCAGAGTACAGCTCCTTGTTAACGGTTTGAACTGTTCAAACATTGTCCTGGCTCGTTCAATCGAAGTTCATTTAATGTAGGGCAAATTGTGCACACCAGCCGAACACATGTACACACGTTCGACGAGCATCTGCCCACAATGTGGACGGACTTTCAAGCCAGCGACAGCGAAGACCATCCCTCAATGTCGTGTCGAGTGAAGGCGTCGCCTTCGCAACGTATGCAGGACTTGGCATATTGCATATTTCGGAGACCTTATACGTGAAACATTTCGGCTATCAAGGGATGTGGTGTGAAGCTTGATAAAGGACTCGAACTGGAGCCATATACCCAGTAGCGTTCAATTGACTGATTTTATTGGTTTATGTTAATTTTGCTCGCTCGTAAACGGTGGAAAAGGATGCTTCTTGTAAATAGTACGCGATGCTCCTTCATTCCTTGAATGTATGTAGGTATGTATAGGTACGACGTGTATGTTGGGTCAATCTATCAGAAATGTAAATGGGGCAACCATTAAACAAGGAACGAAGGTCTTGGACTTGGTTGCTCGTTGTCGATTGGATTCCATTAACTGCACGGAACAATTCGATGACAATTAACTTTCGTCGAAGTCCGTTGCGAATGTCCTTCGGAGAAGTGTTTTAATGCCATGGATGCTTTCGTTTTGTTGACTTTTCTTCTCATCGATATTCTACTTGCGCTCGCATAAGGCGGAGAAGTCTTCGTTTTGTTTTTTTCTGCATGCGACTGTGGGTTACCAACGATTTGTAAACTTAATGAATAATTTTCGTTAATATTTTTTAATGCAATTATGAAGCATTTACCGTTAATAATAATCAAAGGTAGTGAAACAATCAATTTAAGTTGTGGGAATTTACGTTATGATGTTTATGGCTATATTAAAGACGCCTCGACCAAAGTCAATCACCGGGTTTTAAGGTTTATCCATGATGACCAACCTTAACCGAACTTTTCGTTTGTCATATTATATTGAATATACCCGGATTAACTGAGTGTTTACAAATGTGTTGTGTTCATATATTTAGCATAATTAATAAAGCGTTTCGTCAATAATTCATTCATTAATATCGATTATAAAATAAATTGGTTATTGTCAGTCAGTGCGTGTGTGGAAGGCTTTGTGGGCTTATATTAATATTATGATAGATGCTCAATTTATTTTTTTATAGGTTTTCAGCTGTGAACCTAATTAAAAATGCATTAGAATGCAGACTTTTCAGGATAAAGGTGCCATGAAAAAACTTTATTTAAAGAAATATTTTTTAGGTGTAAAAAGTTAAAAAAAAAACTTATCTCTTTGCAACTCAGTACAAAGCTAGTAGGTACACCAGACGAGATTCAGTATCTATTAATGACTCAAGACGCAACGCTTATATGAAAGTCACCGTTTTAAAGAAATGCAACAACCTGTTAATGAAGCCAGAATACGGGAAAGGGAGTTTTTTTTTAGCGAGTCTCACAGGTTCTGCATCTCAACATGCACAAACGGACATAGAGATCTTCCGATAAATCAACCCTTAATCAGATTGACCACATTTCTAAATCGATGATAAATAGGTACTCTTCCAGGATCATGGATTTCCAAATTTTCACATGGGCCAATATTGACTCAGATCACTACCTCGTTGCAGCCAAGATATACCCCTGCGGATACCCCTTAATCAAAGCAACGCCAAGCAATGCAAATACTGTGAGGAAGTTTGACATGGGCAAGCTGCCAAATTGCCAAATTGCTCCAACCATAGCTGTTTTGGCACTGATGGAAACTCAGGGAGAATCCAGATCATCCAGCTGGATCTTCTTAACAACAACAGCTCTGATTCCACATTCAGTTTCAAGTGGTCGAAATTGAACATCCTGCAGGCATACGTATGTCACAACACTGCTTTATTTGCAAAGCCCAAGTCTTAATAGCGACATTAGCCTATTACAGGTTTGACGACCTATCGGATTTTCAGTAGAATTTCATCCCGTCATCCTCGTACTGTCGTTATTGCGGACGATTTCAATAAACGCAATTCTCAGTGGCTTCAACATTCTGGACAGACAACACCCGAAGAAAGGCACGTAGGCAGCCATCTGACCCAGCTTGTAAACGAGCCTACGCCGATACCCGACATTGACAGACATGCTGCCAACTTACCTGTCAGGAGGGGAGGGAAGTTGGCAGCATTTACTCAGTTAGCGTCCTATCGCTTCTCTAGGCTTGTCAGAACATTGTTTCATATAAGCATCATAATCTTTACAAAATAACACTTCAAAAGATCCGACTCAGAAAATAACAGTTTGACAATACGAGAGAGCCAACTGTGATGCCTTAAGGCTTTTAATTGGTCACTTTGTTTCCTCGATCGTGACGTTGGCATATGAAATCCTCCATTCCCAACAGAATTAAGGATGACAAACAAAAGGAGAATGCATGGTGGGACTAGAACTGTAAAGAGGCCATCAGGTTGAAGGAATTTAGTTTCCGGTCATATAAAGCCGAAAACAGGAAAATTGTTACACAAGCCAAATTGCATGTCTGCAATGCATAGATATTAACTGTTGTGAAAAATGCACAGAAATTGAGGCAACAATCCTTCAGTGTCCCAATGGAAGCAAAAGTTTCTGGTCATTTGTGAAAAATACCAAAAATTATGCCTCATCCTACATCCCGACACTGACAATGACATATTCCAGCTGCGTCAGCTCTTTAAACAAGGCCAATTTGGTTGCAGCTCATTTTGCCGCTAGCTCCCCGCTCCCAGAGATTTTGCCATGTCTTCACCTGTACTCGAGAGCACAGAACATTCCATGGGAGAAATTGCACCTTCATGCTAAAGGCGAGGTTGTTGCGCTCGATATTTCAAAAGCAATTGAAAGAGTCTGGCAGCGGGCTCTCTTGTCGGAAATGGGTGCATTTGGAACCGATGTGTCATTTATTCATTGGATTAGAAAGTTCCTTTTGAACCGATAAATCCAAGTGGTTTTGGACGGTCTCAAGTCGGATGTCCATGTCTTATTAATGCTGGTGTTCCCCAGGGTGCAGTTTTATCTCCAATAGGTTATTGGATCTGATCTTTTGAAATGATCTCTTGTCTGCCACATATATAAGCCAATTCATTCGTTCGCTGATGACGGCAATCTCATAATAGTTTCTTTCCAAACGTTCCAGTCCTTTAGACGTTAAAAGGATAACCTAATAGCATATTAACATGGGGCCAAGTTTTAATGCCTATAATTTAATATTTCGAAAATTCAATGTTGTTTACTGTGTTCCAAGCGGAATAAAAATCTCTAGCGGTTATCCATGAACGACACTTGCATCAGTAAAACCGAAAAACTATCCATCCTCGGTATGTGTTAAAATGACGACATACGATGGAATGACCACATATTCGACATCGCCACGAATGCAGCAAAATACTTAGTAGCCGATAACAGAAATGTTTTTCTGCCTTCTGATCTAGCTGTCATTTATAAATCGTACGACTATAACTGGAGTATAACTCTTATGTTTGGGCAGGAGCTCCTAAGGCACCTACACGATAGGATACGAAAAATATCCCAAAAACTGATAGGTGGACTCAAATATTACGAAGTCAATCAACTTTTTCTCGCAATGTCTCCTGTCTTTCATATCTCCATAAAGAGTGTGCACCAGCTCTGTTTATGAAGTGACTGAAATAACCAACTACATTCCACCCATATAAGAATTCCACTAAAATATCTACGCAAGAAGGAATGCTCATCACTACACCCTTAATCCCAATTTTGGACGAACCGCATTGTATTGGAGATCTTTTTTAAGCCGAAAAACACTAATGTGTAACAGGCTTCCGCAGGATGTTTTTCCTCATCACTCAAAAGTTCAAAACCAAAGTGCATCAATTCCACTGATCCTTTACATTCGCGTTATGTTAACTCAGTATAAGGGTAGTCATAACCCCTTGAATGCAGGTTAATTATAAAAAAAACGAGTCTCTCAAAACTTTCTAAAAAGCCCTATGCAGCCAGCATCAAGTGTTGCTAGCCAGTGGCAACATTGGCAAAATAGGAAGCATAAAAGCGACTCTGCGCAGCAGAATTAGCGCTGCTCGCGGGGTCTATAAACAGAGGAGGAGAGAGGTACACGTTTTTTAAGAAAAAGGGAGAGCACGAGCAGCGTGCGAGTAAAGTGATGGAGAGATACTATACAACGGGAATGAGTTTTGAAAATTCTACCAGAGGATCAATAAAGATCATGCAAAGTGTATAGAGTTCGAGCTGTGGAAGTGGGATCGCAGTCTGTGCTGAGAATCGGAAAAACCGCTTCTGCAGACTGTATAACGACGACGACGAACCAATAATCCCGCTGTTAGGCAGAATGACCTATTCAACCCGTACAAAGAAGTAACTGGCGAAACGTATGAACGACACTTACTGCCCACCCGAGCTGTATGAGGTGAAAGTAGCTTTGGCTGGACTTAAGTGCAACAAAGCAGCCGAAATTTTCAAATCCACTGGGTATGATCTGGTTAGGAGTATGAACCAGCTAATCTTCACGATATATGGTCGGAGGAAAGCATATGCCCCTTGGATCCCCAGTATTGTTGGCCCGATCCTCATGTAAGGGCCCTTTGAATTGCGTCAACTACAGAGGCATTTGTCTCCCACCATCCTTGGATGATCTGTACCAGATCTTTTGTACCAGATCAGATGTATTGATGTACCACATCTTTTTGGATGTACTGTGTATACGCCTAAGGCCGTTTGTCAACAATCTAATAAGTCTATGTGGCTTTAGGCAAGGAAAGTCCACCATCGATCAGAATAAATGATTTCATATCGATACCCAACACCTTTTCATCGATTTCAAGACCGCGTATGACAGCATTTATAGAGGTTCGAGCTATATAGCGCAATGTTTAGGGTTTTGACATTGCTGCTAAACTCGTCAGTTGATGTAAGATCACGATGAAAAACTCAGACTGTTCCGTCAACGTCGGTAAGGACCTCACCGAACCCTTGGTGTCAAAAAAGCATTTAGGCAAGACCACGCAAGCGCTGCCATGTGACTTCTTTAACATCAACTTTAACAGAATTGTGCAGCGTTATGTGAGCGAAGCTTCCGTGCGTATCTAGACGGGAGCGGCGAATATTAGCTAAGCATTCAATGAGCATTCAGCTCCAAGTGCAGGTATATAGGTATGCTGTCAACAAGAAAATACACATCTCGACGTCTTGGGTCAACAGTTATAGCTTTGAGGTATTTAGAGACTTTGACTACGTGGGTTGCGCTTTAAACTCCGACAACGACCCTTGCACTGAAATCAAACGTAAGTTCACCCTTGTCAACAGCTGCTTTTTTTGAACTAAGAAGGTAATCGAGTCGCCAAACCCGACCGATGGTGACTTAGGGACTAAAGACCCTGGTGCAGAAGCATGGATGCTGTCAAAGTCGGACTAACTTTAAACTGCTTCGAGAGGAAAATCTTTCAGAAGGTTTTTTGTCCCGTTTGCATGCACAGAAATTGGAGGAGGTGCAACATCGAACTTTACGGGCTCAGATATCAACATGTCTCCAAAGACAGCAACATGGGGTCCATTATGGACAAATGGCAAAGACTTCTGATTAATTGTACCACTTTCTACTAATGTACTTACTTATCCTTCGTTCATGATTGGCTCTTAAAATTCATAATAACGATTGACTGAGAATCGTAAGAAAAGGCGCTAGACTTCACTTAAATTTATAAATGTTAAATATGTATATAAGCATGCAAATGTCCTAGAAAATGTCCTAAAATTGTACTAGATTCATTATTTCCACCTTTGCATTAGGGTACCCTTTTCAGGCTTCTTTGCTATCGACCTTATTCTTAAAGTAGGTACCTAATTGATGGTTTCCGAATTTGGGTTCAAAGGTTTTTTCTAAATGAAGGTACGTGTGCATTTCAAGTCGTTAAAGAACATCGTCTTTTGCATGGCCATGGCACTTGAACAAATAAAAAAAAACATATCTTTAACGTAGGTACACTGCGTACTCATCTTTATACCTAACCTTTGATCAAAGAAATTAATTCTGTCTACTGCGTTGCTTCCAAAACAAAAGTGGGTAGCAATGCAAAATAGTTGAACGTCTGTAGCCAGAGGGATAAACGACCTACACACTGCGAATCCGAGATGAATTCCATGAACGTCCACACTTGCTTATCCACATTATAAAATGTGTTCCCTTCAGCTTCAATATTAGATTAAATTTATTTACTCTATATCGCTCGGCATATGGTCCAATTTGGAGTTGCGAACTTATCAACGCAGAACACGTCCAGAATGCTGAGCGCTGCTCCGAGCATCAGCCGTCCATCGCAACCACAGAGGGTCCCTAGAAATTAGATTCGCCATTGACAAGGGCACAAACACAGCTACCCACCCGCTTGTGGCACTATGCTGGGAGGATTCCTCTATACCTTCTCTCAAGTGGTGCGGGTGGGAAAAAGTGTGTTAAGCTCTGATTTCATGATTAGAGAATCGCCATCAGTATCATCATATCCTTGCCAGCAATATTGACACATCATGAGTAAACACCATAAATCTTTCATTTATTGAAATCAAAAGGAAAACAGAAGAGAGAATAAAAAAAAGGGACACGATGGCGAACATATGTACGCTCCTGTTTTGCCAATAAGCTTGAGGAGCGCCAGTCGAGACCGAGAGTCCTTTATTCTGGTGACCAACCGGTTTGATAAGTTTTCCCTTCGTTATTCGCAGCCATTACAGCTCTGCAGCAGCATAGCCGTCTTCTCGTTTGAGTCACGTCCCCGGAGTCGGGTTGCTTTGTACACCTTCTTGTATACACCATCAGCCGGGCTATGTGGCCTTCGTCTGTTCCGGCATCGTCGCTGTCGGAATAAAGTCCACAATTTACGAAAAGTAGTAGAAAATAAATAAAAATACAAATTCCCAGGATGCCAGTTTTATTTGGTGTTAAACAGTAAACGTGTCAGGCTTTACAATTCCAATACGTCCACGTATACGTACCCACCGACATCACGGTATTGTATATCCTTGCGACCACAACACAGTCGTAGCAACAAAAGTAGCATACAGAGTTCGTTCTTTGTATCAGCCAGCCGCACCGACACTGTCCGAGCTAATGCCTTTGGGTGGGCCACTGCCACAGTTCTGTGGTCAGGTCGGACGCAACAGACAGTAGACAGGCTAAAACGTCAATTCTTCGGGCAACAATGGTCAAAGCCGCAAACGGCAGGACTCTGAGGCAAAATCCCTAATGGGAGTCCACTCGTAACTCTGTGTGCGCGCATGTTGGGGGTGTGGTAGTTCCTGTCATATTGGTCCTGCCACTGCTGATATTGGAAGTCCATTTGTTGTTTCCAGAACATTTTACGATCGCATTAACACTTACTTGTGGTGTGGTAAGCTATAGTTTTTCCGTATATCCTCGAACTGAGTTCTAAGTTAGTCAAAAGTTACCACCATCATCGTCATCGTCATCATCATCATCAACTGCCATCGTGTTCGTGCTCGACAAAAAGGAACAAAACAACAACAGCAAGTTGTATCAGTTGCATGAAGGAGGAAAAACTTTCAAAAGGGAGTGATTAACGTTTTATTAACACTGGCAGAGAGTGGGTGGAATTTTTCATTCTTATCACAGTATTTTGGATTCTCTTGAGAGGGTCCTGTAATAAAATTGCCAGTTTGGACTCGCACTATCCTGGACAATGAATTTTACGTTGATATACGACTCCCTTTATATCCATACACTTATTCCGAGTGTTTTTTTTGCTTGTGACTGAGTTCGAAGCAGGTGCGGCGTATATATGAGCTCCTCAGGGAGAAAGGTAAGGGCGCAGTCATGACTTTTCGATGTCGTTAACTTTCGGAGGTTTTTGGGATATGACTTTTTTCATTTAAAAGCTAACTTTATGATTATGGCTAACTTATGGGGCGCTAATAGGCCGGTTCTTTGGACAATTCTTATAAATGCGACAATGGTAATATTATGTTAGTAGAAGGTATGGCTACTTTATGATTTTCAAAAACGATCATGCCTTAAGCCAAGGCACATTCACCTTCTTGGTAAGAAGGGTTTGTAGCTTTCTCGTCTACCAAGAATTTTTTATTGAGGAGCTCTCTCCCGTTAGTAAAGTTGATATGGCAACAAGATGTAAGCAGATATGCAGGAGGCACTGTATTTACCCATCCATTCACTTATCGAACACACCTACTCAATTTAATAAACAAACACACCATCTCAGTAAACTGACAGTTGACAAACATTCGAGTATCGAAATTTATCCAGTGGAAAAATACCAATGCAAAATTGCCAAAAGAGACATTTTTAAAACTTGGTATATGTGTAATAGGGTGTTTTCACCGCACATAATACAGAGATTATCGCGGAAAGATTAAAAGTTAATCCCAAAGTGTTTCCACTGGAATAGAAGAGATTAATTTCACGTATGCTTTAATTTTTGACATTATGCTCAATGACATTAAGTCATGTGCGCATCTCCTTATGAACGCGAATTTCTTTATCTCTCGGGCAACACAGCTTCAGAAACAATTAAACTCATTTTTTTCACCGATTTTTTTTAATCCAAGAAATAAAATAACCCAAAAACATTAAAACAAACGTCAATAGTTGGCCAACTCAATCAACATCAACCAGCAGTATCAAGCATTTACATCAATATTTTGCAGTGTGCAAACCTTATTGCACTTAACCTTTTTTGGCAGAAACAACCACATCCACATCAACAGCAACATCGGCTGTTCTGCGCATCCCTTTAGGCCACATAAGAAAGACTGCTGAGTTGATGATACCCAGCTGTCAACAAAAGGTTTGTTTGTTTTGTTTCGTCACGAAACGCTAGGAACAGGAGAATTCAGTACGGTTTGATATAAGAATTTTGTCGTGGAAGAGATTAATTACGCGATTAATTTTTAATCTCCTCGTGAAGAGATTAATATTCGTATAGCATCTCGTGATTTAGAAGGGATTTAAGGGTGTGTCTGGTGGAATCATCCTATAACAACATGGATGACAGCCTCACACGGGACAGTTGTTTTTGAATCGTTGATTTGTAAAAATCGAGAGATAAGGCTAAAACTGAATCGAAATCAATTCGATGATGATTTGTACTTGAATAAGATGCGTTTGATAAATAAAGTGTCCCTTGTGTAGTTCTAAAAGTGAAGTTGAGTTTCATTAGACAAACCCTAAGAAAAAATTAATATATAAGTGTATCGTTAGTAGGTAGGTGCAGTCTTCTCTCCATTTTGACGGCGGACACTCTGAAGTCTAACCTGACTGTTTTAACAAAAATGTCTGGCTTTTGTTGTAATACCAACATTTTGACCAAGCTTTTGGCATTTCACTCTAAGGAACCAAATCGAAGTTCCAACTTTACTCTTGTCGCCCAGACTAGGATCCATTAGCCATGCACAACCAGGATTTTTATTTTTTTTTATATAGTGAATTGGCGTGCTTTTCTCTAATCTTATGCTGAAACTAAAGCTGACATAAGTCAGTCCAAAGCTCTAAAAAACTTTAAAACCTTAAGTCACACAATCATGTTTGTTACACATGGGGCTGAGCTGCAATTTTTCCTACTCTGGTCGCCGACGTTTGATGCTTTCCATGATAAACGGTAAGTTTATTGTCCCGCGTTCAGAACTCGAACCTGTGATCTTTTGCACATAAGCCCGACACATGGGACCTACAGCGAATAATCTAAGCCTGGCAGCAGAAAGTTTGTGTTAAATTGTACAAAACATACGAAAAGAACCTTTTTCATGTCCAATGGTTAAGCGGGTGTTCCATGGTCTAGACATAACAAGGACAAAAAAGGCGTATTCGGATGACAACAAAATGTTTTCGAAATGATGAGGTACTCCAGATTACTGAAATCAACACGGTTGATCCAACTAGAAAGCCAGACAGTGGGTTTATTATGGTCAATAAAGAGTTCGTTATTCCCATTGCGAAGCAAGTTCTACTTTTCCCGAAAAATTCTTTGGGTACTCACACCAGCGGGTTGCACCCTTTTCGTCAGTGTTATGGTATGGCAAATAGTGACTTTTGCGACTGAATTGCAAGCAACCCATAAGGTTTTAAGTCTTCAGAGTTTGTGCGACACCTGAACTCTGTGCAACACATTATACGAAAATACTGTTTATTATGCAAAATGCAATAAAAAGTTGCCATTTGACTGTCTAAAACATTTAAAAAAAAAAGAACAAAATTGAATTTGCGCCTAATACCTAATGCGGCCCATAATCCACCCCTGTCATCTCGTTCGTTCATAATGTCATCCTTCTAAAGATCCCACACCTGAGAAGATTTTCCTCGAAAATCCTTACATTTGGGTGTTTGGGTGCACATTTCTTCATTTTGCCCTCCCTGATGTGTTGCTTGAAGCTTATAGAAGAGAATAAATGCATAATACTTACGTGGCAACTGGCACTTGGCATTTCCTTAAAGTGCACATAGCACAGATGCACCCTTTACACAAAGCCACAAATCACAAGATGAAAGGGGGATCATTACCATCGTCAAGCAAAAGGCATCACCATGAAGTGAGCCTAAAACCGAAAGTTATACCACATAGATATTTCGTTTCGGTTTATAGACTCACAGCAGGTGAACGATGGCATCCTCTTCGTCATTGCTTCGTCGTGCCTGGCTGGAGTGACTACAGGGTGAAACAAAAAGGAGTGAGATGCGTTTACAAACTTTGACTTTTCGTTGACGGAATTTGCTGAGTGCAATTCAAATGTTGGAAAACAAAACCGATAACATTTTTAACTAATCACTGCCTTTTAGTTAAAAGCGCTCATGTTAGAACTTTTCGCTTTGGACAGAGTAATCCCATAACTAGAAGTTTAGTCAGCCATAGTTACCGAATTATACGACAACTCTGCAGCACTCTTTCTGGTTAAGTTAGTGTTGCTGTCAACATTGAGGGAATCTTTATTGTTCCTGTCTCATAAGGTTTAATGTTGCTCAATTTAGCATTATTCTAGGGTTTTAAGAACACATAAACACATTTTTAGATTTAAGATTATTTTCACGGTTGTTATACATTATTTAAACGATTTAATACGGACTTACCGCGTCACTTTTTATTTATTTATTTCCCGACGTTTCGATCGTGTTGCAACGAACGTGGTCACGGGTTGAACTGTTCAGTTCAAGCCGTGAATACGTTCGGGTAAATAAATAAATAAAAAGTGACGCGGTAAGTCCGAATTAAATCGTTTAAATAACATTAGCACATTTTTTAAAAGGCTGCTTATCCTCTACAAGGATCGCGGAGCGAGGGTGGCTCAATGATCTTTTCATCGTTCTTCGTCCTTCGCCACCAACTCAAGAGACTCAAGCGCAAACCCCAGGGGGGATTCGAAGAGGTACTTTACTTGATCGCATCACCTGTTTCTTGGCCTACCAGGGAGCCGATGTGCCCGACTTTATGTGACTATATTTATGCGCTCAATTTTTGCTAGGTTTTAAGAAGCTAGCAAAAATCTCTCGCGTGCCTTTTTTACCTTTTTTTTAAAAATTGTCCTTCAGTGCCTTTTTGTTGCACCCTGTTTACGAGTATGGTCACACATTAATAAGAAATCGTACAACGCAACAACCACACCGGTTGAAAATGCTTGATTCTGTTTGCAATGCTGGAAGAACTTATAAATCAAATAGAACTTGAGGCCATCTCCAAATGGTGTAGGCACTAGACGTACATAAGCCTTTTGAAGTACTTTGTGTCACGAAAGGTGTAGCTCCCATTTGATTCTTGGATCCATTCGAGTCCGGTATGAATGAATCATTTGTGAATAGTGGTTGTTGCGTAGCCCCACATATCTCTTCTCATGGTGAGGGTAATAATTACTTTTGCTTTGACCAGGAATGGTCTCGTTCATCTGAGGGAGATTATGGACAAAAGACCCCAATATACATCGTACATTGGTAGGTGGTATATGTATATTCTGTTGAAGATTATGGACATGAATTTCGATTGCGAAATGTCTTTTGAAGAATATGATATTCTTGTTGGTAGTGCAAATCAAAGAGAAGCGTTATAATAGCGGAAATAGATGCAGAAATTAATGCTTTTGCCGAAGAATGCTTTCGACTTATACCTTCGCCTTTTATAAACATAATTATTAAGATTCGGTAAACTTAGGATATTGCTTTTCCAACTCCTAAACAAATACAAACCATCACTAAGGATGGATGAGTCTTCTTGAACCTTTAACGATGCACCTTAAGTTAACTATCATAAATATCGCTTTTTGTGCTGAGTCAACTGACCCAGTTTGAATTATAAAATATGAACTATAAAAATAGCCCCAAACTGAAAATTAACTAGTGGGAGGGTTACAATCCGCCTAGGCGAATCGTTGGTTACCCCATCCCAATTGACCATTGTCAAGCTCGAAAATGCGTCAAAAATCTTGGTTGTTATATTTCAGTTACTATTAACTTTAATTGTGTTAAGAATTTGTCAGTTAAGAATCTTCTTTCTTAAAAAAGAGGTGTAGCATCCACCCCCTTTTAATACCATAATTATTTTTTTTGCATCATATTTTTTATCAAATGTAGAATACACGTAAAAGTGACCCTCTGAGTTGTGCCAACTATAGAGGCATAAGTCTTCTTAACATCGCATACAAGATCTTTTCTGCTGTACTGTGTGAACGCCTGAAGCCGTTTATCAACAACCTGATAGGCACATATCACTGTGGCTTTAGGCCAGGAAAGTCCACCATCGATCAAATATTCACACTGCGGCAGATCTTGGAGAAAACCCAGGAATTCCAAATCGATACAAGTAGTGAGTTTTGGAGAGTTCTGGGCCACTGTTGTGGTTTTCGCGTTGTGGTTTTCTTATCAGTAACCTGTGGTTTTTTTTTGTGGTTATCTTCAGCAGCCGCGATCTTTGTGGTGGCAGAGGGGGTCGTTGACCTAGATCTTTGTGGTAAGGGGCATGATTTGTATGAGTCATAGTGGGGTGGTGGGCGGTGGGGCGGTGGGGCGGTGGGCGGTGGGGGGCTTGGGGGAAGTGGTGCTGTCTAAGTCCAGCGTATATACCTATGAAGACAGACAGACAGAATCGTCAGACTAATATTTTCAACATAGTGAGTAATAATTTGGATGAGAATTTCGTTCGTAAGGAAAAAATATATCAGTAAGCTTGGCCTTGTTCTTTGTGGTTAAATGGGGCAAAGTAAGATAGTGAGTAATAATTTGGGTGTCAGGTTCGCTTGTGCTGAAAAAAATTCGTTCGTAAAGAAAAAATATATCAGTAAGCTTGGCCTTGTTCTTTGTGGTTAAATGGGGCAAAGTAAGATAGTGAGTAATAATTTGGGTAGCAGGTTCGCTTGTGCTGAAAAAATATATGGTGTGTGGTCATCAAAAGAACTAATATGAAAATAGATTGGGGTCGTTGTATTGTCACTTGAAGTGAGGACTATGTCACTTGTTTAGAATAAAAAAAATAAAAAAATTCTTATCAGAAGACTGAACCACAATTTAACAGGAGTGGGGTCGTTGTATTGTCACTTGAAGTGTGGACTAGGTCACTGTTTTTGAATGAAAATAAAAAATAAAAATACTTATCAGAACCATATGTGTATGAAATAATTTTTGGATGAACCACAGTTGGATGAGATAGTAAAAAAATGTATGATATATCACTGTGAGAAATTTTTTTATCATAACGATGAACCACAATTTAACATAGGAGAATATAGTTCTATGGAGTTGTGAATATGAGACCCGAAAATATTTGTGGTATCCAAGGGAAAAAATAGAGAAAAAAGTGTGGTCTTCAAAAAAAATCTACAAGCAATATTCATATAAATAGAGGGCTTCAATTCCTTTTAGTTTAGTAGAAAAATATTGTGAGGAGCACCAGTCCGATTGTGAGGAAAAATGTAAGTATACCTATTCTATTTTTTTTTTGTTTATTTATTTATTGTTTTTATTGTTTATTGTTTTATTTTAATTTTTTTGTTTAGGACAAACGCAAATGAACTACTAAAGGAGGCGCGCGCGTACCTGGACGCGTTCGAAAAAGAAAATTGGGACTACGAGGATCTGTTGAGTTGCGCAAGGACCCAGCTGACCAACCTGGAGATCACTCCAGGACAACATAAACTCAAAACAACAATACATCTTCTAATGGCTATAGATGCTATAGCCAAGGATAATTGTATAAACGTAGAATTAAATAAATATTTAATAGCCCTATTGGGGTTATTTTAATTTACAAAAAAAAAAATAAAAAAAAAAATTTTTTTAAAAAAATTGTGTTTGTTTTGTTTTCATTATGTAGAAGAGAAACTTTTTTAGACTTTCAGCTTGTTTTTTTCCAGTAACTTTTTTAGGTCAATCGTTGGTCCTCTACACACTCCACATGATGTTAGGACAAATAATTTTCAATGACAACGAGGATCTGTTGGCTAGCACAAGGGCTCAGCTGAACAATCTGGAGACTACTCCAGGACAAAACAAAATTAACAACAACGGGGTTATTGTAATTTACAATAAAAAAAATTAAAAAAAAAATTGTGTTTTTTTGTTTTCATTATGTAGAAGAGAAACTTTTTTAGACTTTCAGCTTTTTTCAGTACCTTTTTAGGTCAATCGTTGGTTTATTTCTTTTTTTGGTTTCAACCTTCTTCATATATTAAAAATTAAAAAATCGTGACTAACAAACGCAGTTTAAAATAATAAAAAGAAAAATGCATGAATTGATTTATATGTTGTTTATTAAAACATTGCATATAAATTCAAATATCGCTTATTGGTATTTTATTATGACCCCAAGCATATGTACTTATTCCGTCACTACATAAATATCTCTTGGTTAGTGCTAGCTTATTAATAACTTGTGTATAAAGGTTATGCAACTTACTTCTAAATATATACTTCGATTTTGAAAAGCATTGTTTTTTTTTTTTTTTTTTTTTTTTTTTAATTAAACATTTGTGATAATCTCTTATATTTAAACTTTTAGTAATAGACTTTTTAACCCCCTTTGCTTTTTACTTCTCCAGTATCTACGCTAAAAGAATACATTTTAGCTCTTAAACCCACAAATTCCGCATTTTGTTAGAATTATTTTCATCTTTAAATTTACCAAGAATTTTACCATTCGTTTGTGATGTATCAAATCTTGATTTCTCCGGACTAATGACATCACTATATATATATATCAGAATAAAAATCATCTGTTGTTATTGAATAAATAAATGAGTCTGTATCCATATAATTTAATTTTACTGATTCTTCAAACTTTTCCCTCATATAATTATAATGAAAGTCGTACATATGTAAACCATTTTGATAACTCTAATACAACATTTTTTACTTCTAAACCAATAAAACATTTATTATTTAAGTTTTTTATATACGATATTTGTTGTTGTTGTTGATGGTTTTGTCTCAGCCTTGAAAGGATTCTTGATTACTAGGTACTGCCATTTCTTGCTCCACGATTCCTTCATGTCAGGGTTTGATTTTTTATCCATGATGCTGCCTTCACAAATTCTAAAATAAAACTGAATCCACTCGATGAAATCGAAGAATGGATCACTATTCATCTTCAGATGAAGAAAAAATTGTATGTAAACAGAGCATTCTCCGTTATGTTTTACCCTTCATCACTTTGACTTCAGAGATAAGTTTGATTGTGTTTGACTCTTTTTGCTTCATCAATTCAACGATAATTTTGAGGACATGAATAATCGCGTTCCTTTTGTGTATTGCTTATAAGTTAAGAGATTGCCATTTCATAAGTTTGCTTATAGTTTTCACAATTCCACCTTGTTGTGTTCGTTCCTGCATCGAAAATATGGAGGAAAGACCTCATCACAACTTGAGTCTGAGAGCGATGATCGGCTGACCGGTGTACTTTGATTATAAACGTATGAATTTGTATGGGTTCTAAGTAAAACAACTGCTTCATCTTCTGATAGATTAGAATTTTTTGATCATGATTTATCCTATACTCAATTTATATTCATCGTTTGCAAGAGATAGTTGGTTGAAAATAAAAATAAAAAAACAGAATAATAATGTCAGTTATTCTTGACTTTTATTTGTAATTCGTATACGGAAACTTTGATCTAATGGTTCAATAATTGTTAAAGTATAGCCTTTTTTGTTAATGGCCTCAATTGTTGAATCCGACATCTTGGTGAATCGAGCTGGAAGAAAGGCCTATAAAAAAAATGAGTAAAAAAAGAAAACATTCTTCTCTTTTGATACTTACTTGGAATTCGCCCAGGTCACAGAGAATTGCATTTCCATACATGGTCTTGCAAATTCTTACGTTTTCGATGTTGTAAGCAGCACCTTGAATTAATTCGGAAATCTTTTTTGTTTCCTTATAGCTGCTTGCTTCAAGTTGATTTAATTCATGTAGAGGATCCATCATAGACCTAGTTACTTTGAATGTTAAACTTATTAATTAAAAATTATTCAATTCGCTCGTCTTTTTATACCATTTCATTGTCATAATGAAGACCACAGTAATAACCACAATGATAAGACTTTCCTTATGTTCTTCATAATACAATTTTGTCTTTTGTCATTGAAGTGTGGACTAGATTACTTATGTTGAATGAAAATTAAAAAAAAAATATTATTAGAACATCATGCATAAAGTATATTTTATTTTAGATGAACCGCAATTGGATGGGATAACAAAATTTATGTTATGTATATCATTGTAAGAAATTATTTTTTATCATAACGATAAAGAGTAGTAGATCTAACAAACGAGCTCAAAAATCTGTTTCAGGAGAGTCTAGAAAAAAAGTTTGTTATATGAAAGTGAAAGTCACACTTACCTATAAATAATTAAGTCAAAGTCAAAACCAATATAAATATTTATTATTGAAATTTTTATAAGCGATATTTGTTGTTGGTGATTGTTTTTCATATAGGAGCGGTTCCGAACAGCCCAGTTCCGTACAGGGGTGGTTCCATACAGGGCGGTTCCGAACAGCTCCAGGGCGGTTCCGAACAGCTCCAGAGTGGTTCCGAACAGCTTCAGAGCGGTTCCGAACAGCTCCAGAGCGGTTCCGAACAGCTTCAGGGCGGTTCCGAACAGCTCCAGAGCGGTTCCGAACAGCTTCAGAGCGGTTCCGAACAGCTCCAGGGCGGTTCCGAACAGCTCCAGGGCGGTTCCGAACAGCTCCAGAGCGGTTCCGAACAGCTCCAGGGCGGTTCCGAACAGCTCCAGAGCGGTTCCGAACAGCTCCAGGGCGGTTCCGAACAGCTCCAGAGCGGTTCCGAACAGCTTCAGAGCGGTTCCGAACAGCTCCAGAGCGGTTCCGAACAGCTTCAGAGCGGTTCCGAACAGCTCCAGGGCGGTTCCGAACAGCTCCAGAGCGGTTCCGAACAGCTCCAGGGCGGTTCCGAACAGCTCCAGAGCGGTTCCGAACAGCTCCAGGGCAGATCCGAACAGCTCCAGGGCGGTTCCGAACAGCTCCAGAGCGGTTCCGAACAGCTCCAGGGCGGTTCCGAACAGCTTCAGAGCGGTTCCGAACAGCTTCAGAGCGGTTCCGAACAGCTCCAGGGCGGTTCCGAACTGCTCCAGGGCGGTTCCGAACTGCTCCAGAGCGGTTCCGAACAGCTCCAGGGCGGTTCCGAACAGCTTCAGAGCGGTTCCGAACAGCTTCAGAGTGGCTCCGAACAGCTCCAGGGCGGTTCCATACAGCCCGATTTCCAAATAACTACAATGAAAAGACTTTTCAATTATTCTTCATAATACAATTTACCTTTGTCACTTGAAGTGTGACCTAGATCACTTATGTTGAATGAAAATTTAAAAAAAAATCTTATTAGAAACATCATGCATAAAGTATCTTTTATTTTTGGATGAACTGCAATTGTAAGAAATTATTATTTTTTTTATCACAACAACAAAGAGTATCAGATCTAACAAATGAGCTCAAAAATCAGTTTGAGGAGAGCCCAGAAAAAAAGTTTACCATATGAAAGAGAAAGTCAACTTTGATTATTAGCACATGAATTTGTGGGGGGTTCTTAGTGAAAAATCTTCTTCTTCTTCTGGTGGACTAGAATATTTTAATGATGATTCATTATAACAATTTTTGTTCTCGTTGATTTCTGATTCTGAATATCAAATTAATATATAATATTTAATTAATATTTAGCTAATATATATAATATATATATAATATTTAATTGTTCGAGTCTATCAGTTCTATTCTAATGCATATAACCATAACACATAACACTACCCTGAATTAAAAGGTTAATCATTTTATACTTTTGACCTCGATTACCTTGACTTATGAATTAGGATCATAGTTTTTCATATGAACACAAAATTTTTCTAATATTCTAATATTCGTTCAAAGTATAAGCATTGTATTTCACTGGATCCATACAGCCCGGGTCCATTTGATTATATTTTGTAATCTGAACAGTTCAAAAAAAAAAAAAATCATTCAACGGCTGTCGTACCTACTTATGCACAAACAGAGAGAAATCAGCAGGCTCACATTTTCAACATAGTGAGTAATAATTTGGGTGGTTATTTCACTTGCATAGAAAACTATCAGTAACCTTGGTCTTGTGGTTGAATGTTTATTTTTGATCGTTGAGGTAGGTCGTTGTCCTTGATCTTTGTGGTTGAATGTAACATAGTAAGATAGTGAGTAATTTTGAATGAAAATTATTAAAGAAATAAAAAAATTGTTATCAGAACAATGTTTATAAAGAATTTTTTTTGAACAACCGCAATTGGATGGGCACACTTGAATAACATTATGACAATATAAAAAAAAAAAACCCCAAAATATTTATGGTATCTAAAAAGGTATATAAATAGACGACTTAAATTAATAACAAGTCAGTTGTAAAAGGAAAAAGGTTTGATTTACGTGAGAGAGACTCCTTTGATTTTGAAGTAAGTTTTGTAGTGTTACAATAATTATATTCATATAAAAACAAAATCAGGTTCTCTATTCGCGTCAATCGTTTTATTACACCGAGTGAGTGTGCATCGTCTAAAAAAGATAAAAAATGTTTCGTTGTGAAGTGTGTAGTAGGGAATTTTGGGATAAATCCTCTTTCGTTAGACATTCTAAACTAGAAAGATGTAGTGAAAAGAGGCACCCTTCTTCAGATCCATATCCATCGACTTCTACCGAAGTGCATGTTAAAAAACGAAAAATAAACCCTACTGTTTATAAACGATGCGTTATTTGTGAAGAGGATGTTAATGAAAGGTATTGGGCTCAGCACAAAAGGAAAAATAGTCACAAGGAAAAGGCTAAGAAGGTTATACAAGAAAACGTTTGTTGTATAGAGAGCGCGTTTAAAAATAGAATTAAAACCTTTTCAATTACTAATAAAGACGAGTCTATATTGAATGTAGAAGCATTATTTGAAAAATATATGGATTTAATAATGAAATTGTTAACAAGCGAATTGGAAATTATGACAGCTTTCAAATTCAACATTGAATTATTTTGTGAATTTGTAAAACATTCAAATAATGATGACAACATGATCACGAGTACCAAGAGTATGCAGGCGGCGATGGATACAATTCTACAAGACAATGATATAACTGAAAAGTTGAATAAAATGATTGAAGTCATCAAGACAAAGTTAGAGGAATTCCAAGAAGCAGATAGCGGATGGGCTTTGCTATCATTTCTAAGAATTGAAATAAATATCAATAAATACCAACCACTTCGGGCTTCATCATATTTTTCATTACCAGCGGAGATTTGCTTAAAAAAGGCTTGTATAAATGTAAAAAACAATGATGAATATTGTTTTAAATGGGCTATCATATCGGCTCTTCATAATAGAGTTCAACATAATGAAAGATCATCAGTATATAATATTAGTTCCATAGCAAGTGAGACAATAATAGTTAATGAAGAAGTCCTTAATTTTCGAAACATGCAGTTTCCTCTTATTGTTAAAGATGTGAAAATTTTTGAAGACAACAACCCGACCATTAGTGTTAACGTTTTTGGTTATGAAAAAAATAAAAAAAAATATGATATAATTGGACCCTATTATCATACACGTCAAGAAAAGGCTAAACATATTAATTTGCTTTTTTGTGAAAGTTTCGATGGTAGTCAAACACATTATGTGTATATCAAGAACATCTCACGATTATTGAGCAGTCAAATAACACAACACAAAGGAGAAATATATCTCTGTAACACTTGTTTAATACAGTTTACCAACAAATCCAAGCTGCAGAAACACAAAAGTGAATGTTGTAAAAAGGTAACGATAATGCCAGAAAAAGGAATGAATGTGTTGGAGTTTGTTAAACAAGAAAGAAAGTTGCAAGTTCCCTTTACTGTGTACGCTGACTTTGAATCCATCCTAGATCCTATGAATTACTGTATACCGAATCCAGAAACTTCCTCAACCACAAATGTACAACAACATGTACCATGTGCTTTTTCATATTATATTAAGTGTTCATTTGATAATGATTTAAATAAACACAGAACATTTATTGGTGAGGAATTAAATTAATAATTATATAACAATTAATGAAAAAAAATTTTTTTTTTCTTAGGAAAAAACTCAACGGATAAATTTGTTGAGATGCTAGTTGAAGATCTCAAATACCTTTATATGGAAGTCATACAGAAACCAAAGAAGATGATACGATTGACGGACCTTGAGAATAACTTTCATCATATATCTCCTGTATGCAGTATATGTAAGAATAATTTTAGTCAGTCAGATATAAGAGTAAGAGATCATTGCCACTTCACCGGCAAGTATAGAGGACCTGCGCATTCAAAGTGTAATTTAGATTTTTGTATCCCGAAGTTTTTCCCAATTTTTTTACATAATTTTTCAGGTTATGATTGCCATCTATTTGTAAAAAGTTTGGGTAAAATTAGTGGTGAAATAAAAATAATTCCATTAAATAAGGAAAACTATATTTCACTTTCCAAGCGAGTTGACAACGCGTTTGAAATGAGGTTCTTAGATTCTTTTCGATTTCTTCAATCTAGTATAGACTCTTTAGTGAAAAATCTATCGGAAGATGATTTCATTGTTAACAAGATAGTTTATAAAAATGATGATGAGTCACTTAAATTAATGCTTAGGAAAGGTGTATTTCCCTATGATTATCTCGATTCATGGGATCGTTTAGAAGATTGCTTTCTTCCACCAATTTCAAAATTTTATAATAAATTAACGGATGAATATTGCTTAGAAAAGGACTATAATCACGCTCTTAAAGTATGGAAACATTTCAATTGCAAAACTTTAAAAGATTACATGCTTTTATATCTACAGAGTGATGTTTTATTGTTGACTGATATATTTGAGAATTTCCGTAAAGTTTGTCAAAAAATATATGAGTTAGATCCATGTCACTACTATACATCTCCCGGTTTATCTTGGGATGCAATGCTAAAGGTGACAAACATTAAATTAGAACTTTTAACCGATATTGATATGTTTAATTTCTTTAAAAAAGGTATCCGTGGTGGCTTATGTCAATGTAGTCATCGTCATGCTAAGGCAAATAATAAGTATATAGATAATTATGATGAAACTAAAAAAAGTGAATTTCTCATGTATTTCGATGCAAATAATTTATATGGTTGGGCAATGTCGCAACCGCTTCCCGATGGAAATTTTCAATGGCAAGATCCTGAGATCTACACCACAGATTATATTTTTAATTTGAAAGAAAATAATAATTTTGGGTGCGTATTGGAAGTAGATTTAGCTTACCCAGAGGATCTTCACGATTCTCATAATGATCTTCCATTTTGTCCAGAAAATACAATAACTCCGGGGAGTAAAATTCCTAAGTTGACAGCAAATCTAAATAAAAAGACTAAATATATTGTTCATCTCAAGAATTTACAGCAATGTCTGGCGAATGGACTTACTATTACTAAAGTACATAGAGTATTGTCCTTTACCCAATCTAAATGGCTTCATAAATATATAGAACTTAATACCGAATATAGGAAAAGAGCTACAAACAAGTTTGAAAAAGACTTTTTCAAATTAATGAATAACAGTGTCTATGGTAAAACTATGGAAAATGTAGAAAAGCGAAGAGATGTGAAGATAGTAACCAATTGGGATGTTAAACGAAATTTTTTTAGTGCAAGAAAGCTAATTGCAAACCCTAATTACCATAGCCGATCTATATTTAGTCTAGATATGTGTGCTATTGAAATGATAAAGGGGAAAGTAACATATGATAAACCGATTTATTTAGGTTTTGTTGTATTAGAGTTATCAAAATGGCTTATGTACGACTTTCATTATAATTATATGAGGAAAAAGTTTGAAGAATCAGTAAAATTAAATTATATGGATACAGACTCATTTATTTATTCAATAACAACAGACGATTTTTATTCTGATATATATAGTGATGTCATTAGTCCGGAGAAATCAAGATTTGATACATCAGAATATCCCATAGACAACTTACACAATTTTCCACAAACGAATGGTAAAATTCTTGGTAAATTTAAAGATGAAAATAATTCTAACAAAATGCTGGAATTTGTTGGTTTAAGAGCTAAAATGTATTCTTTTAGCGTAGATACTGGAGAAGTGGTAAAAAAAGCAAAGGGGGTTAAAAAGTCTGTTACTAAAAGTTTAAATATAAGAGATTATCACAAATGTTTAATTAAAAAAACAATGCTTTTCAAATCGATGTATATATTTAGAAGTAAGTTGCATAACCTTTATACACAAGTTATTAATAAGCTAGCACTAAGTTGTAATGACACCAAGAGATATATATGTAGTGACGGAATAAGTACATATGCTTGGGGTCATAATAAAATACCAATAAGTGATATTTGAATTTATATACAATGTTTTAATAAACCACATATAAATCAATTCATGCATTTTTCTTTTTATTATTTTAAACTGCGTTTGTTAGATACTATTTTTTAATTTTTATTATATGAAGAAGGTTGAAACCAAAAAAAGAAATAACTAATTGAAATAAAAAAAAATATTTTTTCCAGATAAAAGCAAAAAAAAAAAAAACGTCATGAACAATCATTTTGAAAAAGATTTTTATAGATGGTTCTATAATGAACCCTCGATGTCATGGTTACAAGAAGATAATTACAGTCCAGAGGAAACTAATACGAATGAAGTGATGGAAATAGAGATAGAGGAAAATTCAAAAGAGCACTTTGAGAATGACACCTGTTGTCTAGAGTTTGAGGAATTCATCAACATAAATGACCTCATGAATTACGTCTTCGATGATCAAAGCTCAATTAATAGTGATAACAAACCCAATGAAAATAACGACTTTTTATATTCCGATGAAATCATGTTAAATTCACCAGTAAGTAATACCAAGAATCCTGAGGAGACAATCGTTGTTAAGGAACTGATTTCAACAGAGACGTGTCCATCGATTAACGAAATATCTCTATGTGAAAGCTCAACAAGTAGTGATGACAAGTCCAATGAAAATATAGACTTTTTATATTGCGATGAAATCATGTTAAATTCACCTGTAAATAATACCAAGAATCCTGAGGAGGCAATCATTGTTAAGGAGATGATTTCAACAAACACTTACCCATCGTTTAACGAATTATCTATATGCAAAGGGAGGGATCTTAGTCGTTGGATTAATAAGATGAAACGTGCACTGAAAATTATTTTTCCTGACATCATGTGGAGTGTGCAGAGGGCCAACGATTGGCCTAAAAAAGGTTTTTTTGTTATAGTTTCTGAGAAAAAAACTAGTTCTATTAAATATGGTTATGTATACTTATATGAAAAGAAAACCCATAGTATTGAGTTTTGATTTTGAAATTTTGTCATCCCATCCAATTGCGGTTCATCAAAAATAAAATATTCTTTATGCATGATGTTCTAATAATATTTTTTTTAATTTTCATTCAACATAAGTAATCTAGTCCACACTTCAATGACAAAAGACAAAATTGTATTATGAAGAACATAAGGAAAGTCTTATCATTGTGGTTATTACTGTGGTCTTCATTATGACAATGAAATGGTATAAAAAGACGAGCGAATTGAATAATTTTTAATTAATAAGTTTAACATTCAAAGTAACTAGGTCTATGATGGATCCTCTACATGAATTAAATCAACTTGAAGCAAGCAGCTATAAGGAAACAAAAAAGATTTCCGAATTAATTCAAGGTGCTGCTTACAACATCGAAAACGTAAGAATTTGCAAGACCATGTATGGAAATGCAATTCTCTGTGACCTGGGCGAATTCCAAGTAAGTATCAAAAGAGAAGAATGTTTTCTTTTTTTACTCATTTTTTTATAGGTCTTTCTTCCAGCTCGATTCACCAAGATGTCGGATTCAACAATTGAGGCCATTAACAAAAAAGGCTATACTTTAACAATTATTGAACCATTAGATCAAAGTTTCCGTATACGAATTACAAATAAAAGTCAAGAATAACTGACATTATTATTCTGTTTTTTTTATTTTTATTTTCAACCAACTATCTCTTGCAAACGATGAATATAAATTGAGTATAGGATAAATCATGATCAAAAAATTCTAATCTATCAGAAGATGAAGCAGTTGTTTTACTTAGAACCCATACAAATTCATACGTTTATAATCAAAGTACACCGGTCAGCCGATCATCGCTCTCAGACTCAAGTTGTGATGAGGTCTTTCCTCCATATTTTCGATGCAGGAACGAACACAACAAGGTGGAATTGTGAAAACTATAAGCAAACTTATGAAATGGCAATCTCTTAACTTATAAGCAATACACAAAAGGAACGCGATTATTCATGTCCTCAAAATTATCGTTGAATTGATGAAGCAAAAAGAGTCAAACACAATCAAACTTATCTCTGAAGTCAAAGTGATGAAGGGTAAAACATAACGGAGAATGCTCTGTTTACATACAATTTTTTCTTCATCTGAAGATGAATAGTGATCCATTCTTCGATTTCATCGAGTGGATTCAGTTTTATTTTAGAATTTGTGAAGGCAGCATCATGGATAAAAAATCAAACCCTGACATGAAGGAATCGTGGAGCAAGAAATGGCAGTACCTAGTAATCAAGAATCCTTTCAAGGCTGAGACAAAACCATCAACAACAACAACAAATATCGTATATAAAAAACTTAAATAATAAATGTTTTATTGGTTTAGAAGTAAAAAATGTTGTATTAGAGTTATCAAAATGGTTTACATATGTACGACTTTCATTATAATTATATGAGGGAAAAGTTTGAAGAATCAGTAAAATTAAATTATATGGATACAGACTCATTTATTTATTCAATAACAACAGATGATTTTTATTCTGATATATATATATAGTGATGTCATTAGTCCGGAGAAATCAAGATTTGATACATCACAAACGAATGGTAAAATTCTTGGTAAATTTAAAGATGAAAATAATTCTAACAAAATGCGGAATTTGTGGGTTTAAGAGCTAAAATGTATTCTTTTAGCGTAGATACTGGAGAAGTAAAAAGCAAAGGGGGTTAAAAAGTCTATTACTAAAAGTTTAAATATAAGAGATTATCACAAATGTTTAATTAAAAAAAAAAAAAAAAAAACAATGCTTTTCAAAATCGAAGTATATATTTAGAAGTAAGTTGCATAACCTTTATACACAAGTTATTAATAAGCTAGCACTAACCAAGAGATATTTATGTAGTGACGGAATAAGTACATATGCTTGGGGTCATAATAAAATACCAATAAGCGATATTTGAATTTATATGCAATGTTTTAATAAACAACATATAAATCAATTCATGCATTTTTCTTTTTATTATTTTAAACTGCGTTTGTTAGTCACGATTTTTTAATTTTTAATATATGAAGAAGGTTGAAACCAAAAAAAGAAATAAACCAACGATTGACCTAAAAAGGTACTGAAAAAAGCTGAAAGTCTAAAAAAGTTTCTCTTCTACATAATGAAAACAAAAAAACACAATTTTTTTTTTAATTTTTTTTATTGTAAATTACAATAACCCCGTTGTTGTTAATTTTGTTTTGTCCTGGAGTAGTCTCCAGATTGTTCAGCTGAGCCCTTGTGCTAGCCAACAGATCCTCGTTGTCATTGAAAATTATTTGTCCTAACATCATGTGGAGTGTGTAGAGGACCAACGATTGACCTAAAAAAGTTACTGGAAAAAAACAAGCTGAAAGTCTAAAAAAGTTTCTCTTCTACATAATGAAAACAAAACAAACACAATTTTTTTAAAAAAATTTTTTTTTTTATTTTTTTTTTTGTAAATTAAAATAACCCCAATAGGGCTATTAAATATTTATTTAATTCTACGTTTATACAATTATCCTTGGCTATAGCATCTATAGCCATTAGAAGATGTATTGTTGTTTTGAGTTTATGTTGTCCTGGAGTGATCTCCAGGTTGGTCAGCTGGGTCCTTGCGCAACTCAACAGATCCTCGTAGTCCCAATTTTCTTTTTCGAACGCGTCCAGGTACGCGCGCGCCTCCTTTAGTAGTTCATTTGCGTTTGTCCTAAACAAAAAAATTAAAATAAAACAATAAACAATAAAAACAATAAATAAATAAACAAAAAAAAAATAGAATAGGTATACTTACATTTTTCCTCACAATCGGACTGGTGCTCCTCACAATATTTTTCTACTAAACTAAAAGGAATTGAAGCCCTCTATTTATATGAATATTGCTTGTAGATTTTTTTTGAAGACCACACTTTTTTCTCTATTTTTTCCCTTGGATACCACAAATATTTTCGGGTCTCATATTCACAACTCCATAGAACTATATTCTCCTATGTTAAATTGTGGTTCATCGTTATGATAAAAAAATTTCTCATAGTGATATATCATACATTTTTTTACTAT